>OU026104.1:8015206-9316942 GCA_907269075.1 Idaea aversata | reverse complement strand
TCGAACCCACGTTGGTTCGTGTAGCGGGTGGCGGCCTAAACCACTCGGCCACTAAAGAGATAGCTAACGTCATGTTGAAAATAAAAATCACACTAAGTACTTACTTTTAATTCAAGTATTTATATGTTTGGGTGTAACGTCTATTAGAAGAAGGTCGTAAGTCCAATACTTGTTTAAAGTATTATTGTTGCAAACTGATAGTGTACTTATGACGCATACTGTACTATGAATTTTCCTAAACTTTTTTTGTGGCCTATTTATAATTGATCGATGAAGGAAAACATCGTGATGACACTCAAATTTGGCTCCAGACGTCGTTTAGGTTCTTTCCTCTGGACTTTGACTAAGCTGAGAGAATGCTATAGGTTCTGGGCAAGCCTACTCCATCTGATACAAGTCCCAGACACTCAGCGCTCTGAATAGCAGGGAATAAAGTTGCTGGCGCTTTATCACCTAGACTAGATGTTAGGCTCTACGCAAACGGACCACCGATCACAGCCAACGGTGGCCAGCCACTAACTTCATAAATTTTGTTGTGGCCGCCACCGACTACATGTGCGCCGCGTTTTAACAAAATGTATGAAAAATCGTATGAACTACTAGTGGCTGACCACCGGTGGCTGTGGTTGGTGGCCTGTTTGCGCAGAGCATAAAGGCCTATAATATTAGTTAAGGTCTGCATAAGTTAGAAATGGTAGTTGTCGCCGCCTACTTCTAAATGCACCTACTTGCACGTGTGTTCGAGATACCATTTTGAAAAATTCACAGTCAAAAAAAAGGTGACGTCGACTTAATTCACCTGGGGTGATTCACTTAGGTGTATTGAGTTATCAAAACTTAACCTTGGCACTGAATAATAATAATGTACTTATGCATAAATCGGATGTATAGCTAAATAATAAGTAAATATTACATTTCTCGCCCGTCCGAAATATCAAAGCTCCCTTAGCCAAGATTTAGAAATAAATACACCTTAATTTCGCCAAAAAAGGATCATAATAGTGTACCTAGTGAATGCTAAGAAGGGATTTTACGACATTTGCCCCGGATCTAAGGCTTTAAGCAAACTGACACTAAAAGCCAGTCGACACAAGCGACGCGTGAGATGCATGAGTTGACAAAATTTATTTGCCCGCGATTTAGTTTGTGTTTTCTGAAATCCTTTATTAGCGTATGCCTACCATATAAATCTTGTGTAGAGCGGTGTTGGCCTAGTGGTCATACCTACCCGGGGAAGTAGTTGTATGTGCAAACAGTTCCTACTTCCTCCTGGATTACCGTAAAGAGGAGTTTTAGTGGGTAAACCTCTGGCCGCCCACCATCCCAGGCCAACGGGGAGCCCCACACATCCCCGCCGCGAAGGTGCTTAAGGCGCATTTCTCCTCGATAAAAAAAAAATTGTGGTCATATCTGGACTTTCATTCCTTTTTTCTTACTAAAAAATGTTAATTAACATTGCTGTTACGGTGAAAGAAAACATCGTAATGAAACCAGCGGTTTAGTTGGTCCCAGACGTATTGACGAGTTATATCCTCTGGACATGGTCAACTAAGCTGAAAGGTTAGTATAGGTACTAGGTAGGCCTACTCCATCCTCACACACAAACGAACCCAACTAAAGAGATCTAATTGCGGTTTGAACTGTGACGAGAAAAAGACGCCAAATAAATTATGATAAGGACAGCAAAAAAAAAAAAAAGAATGTGTGTCAGCTCCGACGCACGATTGGAGTTTACTTCACAAAGCACACATGTTCATATATACAATACATACAATATGTCGGTTAAACACAAGACGTATACAAGCTAGTCACACACACACACGATTGAAAAGTGAAAGGTGCGCAGAATAGGTTGCGCACCAAAAACGTAACGAGGTTATTCATCAGTAGATTTTACTCCTCACATTTTTCTCATACCGGGCGCCTTATAGATATATGAAAATCGATTCTTAAGGAGTAAACTCCAAAAACTTGAGAGGTGTCAAGGGACACCCGGATGGAACGAAGTTCCTTCCTGAAGGAATTGTAATCTTTTAATTTTTCGTAAATAATCGTCGCGACACCACACTGTTCAATGCGAAATAGAAAGACGAAACGAAAATAACTGGCTTGCTTTCTATGCAAAAAGTGTCGTTACAACTTTTGGTCTTAATTTTTTCCGTTGAGCCCCCTTTCGCAATGCGCGATAAGGAACTTTCGTTCCAATAAGGTAGGTAATTATTTATGTAATAGAGAAGTATTTTACTTACGTATTGTATATTTCTTGTCCGAATGTCTGTTCGCTGTTCTTGTAGTTTGTGACGTTCTCCGTTTGTAGCGCATTTTTCCTGAAAATAATGATTGAGACATCAATATTACACTTGAGACCGCTCGTGGGTCATTACTTAATATACATATAGTAAAACATACACTTAGTAAATTGACAAGAATTTTTATTGAAAACTTTAATCGGTAGTTATTATCATTACTACTGTTTAGGTACTTTTTATCTACTTTTTATTTTTCATTTGTATTAGTAATCAATATTTCTTTGTGATGTGGGTCGTTTGCCTGGAATAAAACTATTTTTTTTTATTACTCGATTACCCTCTGTCGAGGTTTACACTTGAAACAAGGAGCTAGGGGATTATAATTATAATTCTTACATAATATTATAATCCTCTGAGTATTCATTTGTATTCATACCAACTATACACTCGTAATTAATAAAAAAATATTGCAGGACATTCCACACGTCGCCATCTAACCCCAAGCGAAGTAACTAGACGATGCGATGTTAGTTACCTATGTCCACCTAAACCGCTGAACCGATTTGTATGAATTTTTTTGTGTTATTCGTTAGGTCTGAGAATCGAACAACATCCATTTTTTATTTGCTTATTTTTTGTAAACGAATACGACCGTAACGTAGGTTTTATTTTCGTGACGTTTGTTTTTTGTTGTTTATATGTAAACGATAAAACAATGACAAAAACAAAACAAAAAATTATATAAATTTTTTATTCTGTAACTTCTAACGATTCTATTCTATTCTACTGTTGACACATCCAGGGGCCTAAATCTCATTAAATTGGGCATTCTCCTTTCACATTTTCAAACCAAAAAGCAATATTTTAAGTAAATGTCTTAGAAATAGGCCTCTTATGTCCTTTCTTTCTACCCGTTTATTAGTTCCATAAAATTTAACCCAAAATTAACTAAGACGTACAATTATTTAATGGAACATCTTATCCAAAATACATACCGTTTTCACTAATGTACACACAACCGTTCCACAACTTTACATTAGCAAGATATTTACAAGAATAAATAACAATAAAATATAACTATTATCACCTAAATCTATATTTATTGTGCAATTTCAGCCTGAAATTTTGTACCTAAATTACGCACTAGATCAACAAATATATATTTAAACACTTTTTAATCAAAAATAAATGGTTTTTCATTCATAATTTTAGTGAAAAACGTTAATTTTGTTGTTAATATATTTCGCTCCTATTCAACCACGTGACATTTGACGTTTAATGTTGCCAGAGCAGAAAATATTTGCCAAAATTTAGGGAAATATAGGCTGGGACATAATTATTACTTTATTTCTTTAAAATAGGTTGAAATAGTAGACTTGGAAATACTAAAATAATGACAGTGACGTTTAAATATTCCAAACCAATTGGGTTATTAAATTAATATAATTATTGTAAATACTTTGCTTGTTTAAAAACGTAAAAATGTTTTGTGAAAATAAAGACTTATTACTTTAATTATACTTGCATTAAAACTTAATAACCCGAAGAGATTTTGAATGAGCAACATCCATTTGTTTTTGTTTATATCGTCTTTTGTTTCTATTGCGAATTTTTTTGTGTTTCCGTTGCGAACATCTTTTGTTTCTGTTTCTATCGTCTTTGGTTTTTGTTCGGATCGTCTTTTGATAAAAAATCGACAAAAGAACTAATTGACCGAACGAGCGAAGCGAGAGAGGTCTAGTGTTGAGAAGGGTCGGTCGCTCGTATGTTTGTATGTTTGTATGTTTGTATGTTTGTATGTTTGTATGTTTGTATGTTTGTATGTTTGTATGTTTGTATGTTTGTATGTTTGTATGTTTGTATGTTTGTATGTTTGTATGTTTGTATGTTTGTATGTTTGTATGTTTGTATGTTTGTATGTTTGTATGTTTGTATGTTTGTATGTTTGTATGTTTGTATGTTTGTATGTTTGTATGTTTGTATGTTTGTATGTTTGTATGTTTGTATGTTTGTATGTTTGTATGTTTGTATGTTTGTATGTTTGTTCGACGATAACTTGAGTACTGTTGCTCTGATCTTCATGATTTTTGGTATACAAGTAGTTGAGGTCCATAGAATTTTTAAGTTCGAACATGAGCAGGATCGGTCAGGGGGTTACGGAGATAGGGGTCCAAAAGGGGATCTACCTATATGGCACACAAACTTTAGGGCAAATATATCCGAGTGGGGTATCAAATGAAAGGGCGTAACTTCGGTGACAATAATATGGTACCATGGAACTGATCTGATGATAGAGCTGATCTGATGAAAGAGCAGGAGTTATCTCATTATCCATACTTCATAGTTTATTCATTCAAACTACTCGTCAAGAATCGCCTTGACGAGTAGTTTGTCTTTCAATGGTAACCAGGGTCTGATGATGGAACTGGAAGGTGGTCATAGGAACTTCGCAATGAAACGACACAACCTCATCGAGTTTGGGCTCGTTAGAATCTTCTTGACGAGTAGTTTGTCTTTCAATGGTAACCAGGGTCTGATGATGGAACTGGAAGGTGGTCATAGGAACTTCGCAATGAAACGACACAACCTCATCGAGTTTGGGCTTGTTAGAATCGTCTTGACGAGTAGTTTGTCTTTCAATGGTAACCAGGGTCTGATGATGGAACTGGAAGGTGGTCATAGGAACTTCGCAATGAAACGACACAACCACAGCACAACCCCATCGAGTTTGGGCTCGTTAGAATCGTCTTGACGAGTAGTTTGTTTTTCAATGGTAACCAGGGTCTGATGATGGAACTGGAAGGTGGTCATAGGAACTTCGCAATGAAACGACACAACTACAGCACAACCCCATCGAGTTTGGGCTCGTTAGAATCGTCTTGACGAGTAGTTTGTTTTTCAATGGTAACCATTGGGCCAATGGGTTTTATCTAACATATTTCGTTATCAAAGCCCAAAAAGTATAAAATAAATTGATAGTTCAAAAAATAAAAATAAAACCGCTTTATTAAAAAAATCGAACTAAAAACTTGCAAATAAAAATTAATAATTTTTGGATTAAGAATATTGTAAATAGTAAGCGTGTTACATTGTGATTGCAAAAGAATTAATAGTTTAAAAAAACTAAAAAAACACGCTTTAAAAAAAAACCAACAAAAAAAATAGAAAATAAAATTTAATTTTGGATTATGAATGTTGTAAATAGCAAGCGTGTTACATTGTGATGCTACACCTTCATTATTTTTCTTTTACAATCACAATGTAACACGCTTACTATTTACAACATTCTTAATCCAAAATTAAATTTTATTTTCTATTTTTTTAGTTGGATTTTTTTTAAAGCGTGTTTTTTTAGTTTTTTTAAACTATTAATTTATTTTATACTTTTTGGTCTTTATTACCGAAATATTATGTTAGATCAGACCCTGGTTACCATTGAAAGCCAAACTCCTCGTCAAGACGATTCTAACGAGCCCAAACTCGATAGGGTTTCGTCGTTTTATTACAGAGTTCCTATGACCACCTTCCAGCTCCATCATCAGACCCTGGTCACCATTGAAAGCCAAACTACTCGTCAAGCCGATTCTAACGAGCCCAAACTCGATGGGGTTGTGTCGTTTCGTTGCGAAGTTCCTATGACCACCTTCCAATTCCATCATCAGACCCTGGTCACCATTGAAAGCCAAACTACTCGTCAAGACGATTCTAACGAGCCCAAACTCGATAGGGTTTCCTATGACCACCTTCCAGCTCCATCATCAGATCAGCACCATGTTATCATAATATTGCATTGTCATCGGTCTTTGACAAGTGTGCAAAGTTTGAATTAAATCTGATCATTCTAAGTAGGGCAAAATCGTGCCCAAATTAGTCGGTTACATACATACATACATACAAGCAAACATACAGGTGAAACTAATAAAAACATGTTAATAAAAATAATGAAGGTGTAGCATCACAATGTAACACGCTTACTATTTACAATATTCTTAATCCAAATTTAACGGGTGTGATGATTGAGCTGGACCTATGCTTTTAGAACTTAAAAACAACAAGTTATGCCTATTGTGTTTAGATTCTCTAAAGTCTAAATCATCCAATGTCAGATAATAGCGATACTAGGCACCTATCATTCAAATAAGATAGACCTGTCGTATTTTGAGACTTTCGTCGTTATATTATACATTTTAGTACCTACTCTACGCTGAAATATAATAATCGCTGAAAAAAACTCGTGAGGTCTCAGTTTGGGGCGAACTACTAGTAATCTAAATTATAGTTTCACTAGTTCAATAGCAGAGTTCTATAGGCCTAAAAAGGGGAAAAAAAACGTGTGGCACTCGGGGACTGCCGCGGTAAAGCTTCGCGCGAGCTTTTTGCATCGTGCGAGCTTTGTACAGTCGTACCATCTACATACACGTTAAGCGAGCTCGGCCGAGCTACATGGTAGGCGGAGTGGGAGGTGTTAGGTTTTATTTTCGTTACGGAATTTCTTAATTCGGTCGCCGCGCTCAAAGCCGATAAAAGCTATGCAATAGCTTAAAAATCCCATTAATTCCATCATAGATGGAAATGTCCAATAGAAATAGTGAACACATACCTTTTTGATGTCATATTTATGACGCCCGATTGCAACGTAATTTTGTATGGTTATTTTGTACCAATACCAAATTTCATAGCAATCATCCAATCATCGGATTCGCAATCGGAATCGGATTTTCCTTTACGTAAAAACGTAAAGGAATATCAATCATATTTTACATCTACATTTTTCAACATGATGCACTACTTCTAGCCAAATAAAACTTTAAAGGTTTATTCATCATGAATGCCATTATTTAAAAAAAACCTTAGAAAATAAAATAAAAATTTTAGAACCATACAAAGATAATCAACACATTAGATTTTGAGATGAGAAATTGACTTTGATGGTTTTATTTGGATTTTCTAAATCTAAGACTCTGACTGGTGAAGGGATACAAAAGGTCCAAAAAAAGACAGAACCGCAGACCTGATAGTTTGGCTGCAATTGCAAAGTCCACTAAAATTTGACTAAAATCTAAATATCTTTTGAACTACTGAATATTGCAGAACATACAGGGGGGTTAAATCGATAGTTACTGAGGTCCCCCGACATCCAGCAACCAATAATCCACATTGTTACACCGTGTATATTAATAAAAAAACTACTTTTGACGTGATTACGTCTATAAATCGATGAACACACCGGCATTCACAAAAAAGGGTTACGTCATCGCTCACGTTCGTTGTCGCATAAATTATAGTCCGTAAACGGTAACATGACGCGTACCGTTCCCAATGGGTGACGTCATGCGTCATGGTAACATGAGAGTATTTAATCATAATATCGCTCATCTGGGCTATATGTGTTATGGTGACGAGTGACGAATATAAGATTTTTATCACAGTTGCTCATAAAGTGGATCTTATTAAACCGCTTTTAGGGCTCATAATGCAACGTAATACACGCGTGCGATAAAAAAAATCCAACTAGTGTTGGAAAATAATACGTCATCCCGATATGTCAAATACGTATCTTACTGCTAATGACATATAGTAGATGAAACATTCTTAAGGACATCGTTCAAATCGTACCCAAAAATTAACGTGCCGGCCACAAAAAAAAATGTTTCTATCTTGTAGAGAATAACATTTTAAATAATGTTTAATAAGGCAACAAAGAGCTACGATGAACCATCGTTGAGTTATTTTACATTGAAAACCCAAAAAAATGCATTTTGTAGAGATCCGTTTGACCACTTCTATGATATTACTACAGAAAAAATATAAAAATAAGTAGTAAATGGATAAGTTTTGTCTGTTTTTATTATATTTATATACATAGGTATATCCAATAACCCTTTCAGAAGTTATTGTGGGATCTTAAAAGTGGTCAAACGGATCCCTATAAAATGCATTTTTTGGGTTTTCAATGTAAAATAACTCAACGATTTTTGATCGTAGCTCTTTGTTGCCTTAGTAAACATTGTTTAAAATGTTATTCTCTACAAGATACAAATAATTTTTATTACTGGCCGGCATTTTTTTTTGTGGGTATTTTTTGTTAGAAACATGAATGATCTTCTTTATCTGGGTTATACTGTTTTGATGTATAGAAAAAGGTACCATCCAAAGAGTTTTTAAGCCTTGCTGGCTTAAAATTCTTTGTTGGTACTTTTTTTCTTCTTTTCAAAAGGTTGTCTCTAAAGTCTGCGAACGATAATATTACGTGATGACGTCTTTGAAAATAATTAAAAATTGAGTTTTGTTTTTATTTTGTTTTTTCTTTAGGTACATAAATATATTTTTTTTATATATTCTGTTTTTAATGAAACTCGGAACTAATATATTCTGTTTTTAACCGCCGACGCAAAAACAAATGAAAAAAACCCAAAAAAAATATTGTATGTCAGACGCTGTATAGGTTAAAAGTCTTTTGCCTAGCCTTTCGGGAGTGTAATTAACAAAAAATAGTAAGAATAACCTAAAATTCTTAAAAACTTTTTATTATTAAAATTTTAACAAGTCTTTTTTTTTATTCGCAACTGTGATAAAAAACGTCGTACGATACACGTGTGAATTGATCATTCCATCTCGGCTTTTGCCACGCTCGCGTTCCGCTCGCGCGTCATAAACCGCCTCTATGGAATGATCAACTTTCCACACTTGTATCGCAATGTACTATTATTTAAAGGAATAAAAGTGTAAAAAGGAAAAAAAACTCCATTTTTCATCGTTTTCTTATGTCGTTATTACGTAAAATTATCGTCCGCAAAACCGTTTATGTCCAAATCTCTTTTCAATATCTGGTAACACACATCTCACGCAGGCGCAGTGCCACCTCATCGTGAGCCACAGCCTGCCAGTTTTGCCAGGTTTATTGATCTGGGTACCCTTTGCTACCCTCATTAGCCATGATAGATGATCTTCTTGATTTGGATAAAGCACGAGCAATTTACTATTATAAATCTTTTTAATATTTATAACCTTCAGACCTTTGATGAAAAACGAGTGTGTGTAATTTGTATACTTACTCACAGTTCCAAGCGTATTTATTATCTTAAAAACTGAGGAATAAAAGGTTGGATTAGCAACATGACGTCAATAAAGTTCATAGGAGTGTATAAAAAGCGATTATAAGTATAAAAAAGTAAATAAAGAGTCATGCAATCACGTTAATAGATTGTGAAATTAATAAATGACATGACTAGGTAGATGCACCTAGCAATAATCATGACCCGCGTAATCCGCAAAACCCTACACAAGAGGCCAAAAACGCATTTTGCCAAATTTTTATTACGCGTTATACTAAAAACGCATTTGGCCAAATTTTTATTACGCGTTATACTAAAAACGCATTTGGCCAAATTTTATGATAAACCAAAAAAGCATTTAAGGATAAGGATAGAATAAAATTAGGAAGAATAGAAAGTAGGACAAGCTACTATGTACAAAACTAGCTTTTGCCTGTGACTTCGTCCACGTAAAAGTCGATATAACCCCCTAAGGGTATAATTTCGGAAAATACTTTCTTATCGGATGCTTATGTCATACAAAGAACAAACCTCCAAGTTTCATGTCTCCCCGATCAGCGGTTTAGGCTGTGCGTTGATCCGTCAGTCAGTCAGTCAGGACAAAGCATTTTATATTTATTTATTTATTTATTATAGTCAATTAAAACGATACAAAACCATTTATATTAATTGACTTAGACAAAATAAAATTTGATCACGCTAACATGCATACCTCTCACAAAACTTCAAACACACTGACAATATCGATCTCCACTCATCCGCAAACAGATCACATTCAGGTTCCGAATCCAGGAGAGCGTTAATGGCGGTTAGGCTACGAAGGATGGGAGACTTCGAGTGGCTCGCCGTGTGAGATGCAGGTACTGCCAGGAGACAATGTTTCCGGCCGCGGATTTATTTGCTCGGAGAGAAGAGTCTACAAAGAATCGCGTTTAAGTCCGGAGAGTCGATGATCCCACGAAGAATTTTTAGACACGTCACAATTTGATCGTAAGCGCGGCGAACCTCTAACGAATTATAACTAACGCAGCCTAGGATGAATTGAGTAGGATACATATAAGGGTAGTAGCTATGCTATAAAGGTAGTAGCTAGTAGTAGTATATGTATAGAAGATTACAAAATCCAGTGTAAATTGCGTATGTTTACACAAACCTATGTCCGGAATAAAGGTGTCGTTATCATCAAATGTAGAAACACTTATTGGAAACGCTTAGTATGCAAGACTTGATTGTGAAGACTCGTTTGACTGTTAATATACAGCCTCTTTCAACTGAATGACAATGTTATTATGTTTTAATGTTGGTACTAAAATGAGGCTGTAAAAAAATATTGTACCTACTTAAGTAGGTAGGTGCATTTCTGATTTTTAGTTACTTATTGAATTTAACCTCTCAACCCTCGATACACTACTCTGGATGTACTTACTCTAAAATATGAATTAAGGCGAAATAGTTAGCGAAATGGTAGTTATAAGTTTTATGCAACAAAAATATTTGCTCTAGTGTCATTAACCAGGGAGGAAACAGTCGACTACGTTTGTATGGAGGGAGCCCCGCCCTTTTCTCTTAATATTTTTATACCTATGGGCCTTCAGGCCTATATCCTATTAAAATTATTATTCTCCAATTAATTTACTTTTCTTAAATTTAATTTTTTATAAAAACAAGCTGATTACAAAATATATACATCACTATAAAACTTATAAAATAATTCTATTCAAGCTTTAAAACCTAACCTAAATAAAATTTAATTTACAAGTTATTATTATTATCCTGGACGATAAGGAAGAAAGAGAGAACAAAGATCGACGCATTTGAGATGTGGTGTTGGAGGCGGATGCTGCGAATTCCATGGACTGCCTTTCGGACCAATGTGTCCATTCTTAAGGAGCTCCGAATAACCACACGGCTGTCCACTCTCTGCTTTCAACGGGTTCTAAAGTATTTCAGACATGTCGCTCGTTGAAACCCTAATAACCTCGAGAAGCTCATGGTAGTTGGCCAGGTCGACGGGAAAGACCGCGTGGTCGCTCACCTACCCGTTGGTCAGATCTTGTCAAAAAACTCACTGGCCTACCAATCGCTGAAGCTTTTAAGACCGCCGAGGACAGGAAAACTTGGAAGGGCATAGTGCACCGAGTGATCGACGACAATTCATCCTAGACACGACCTTCAGCAATGAAGATGACGACTAAGAAGAAGAAGAAGAGATTATTATTAACTATTAAAATGCTAAATGGTGCTTCTTGCCCGATTAAAATCCACAAAAATTAAGAGTGGATCATTAGACTTTTGAAAAAGACAAATCTTTCCGCCCGTCTGTCTGTCTGTCACCAGGCTGTATCCACCGTGATAGCTAGACACTTGAAATTTTCACAGATTATGTATTTCTGTTGCCGCTTCAACAAAGACTAAAAAATAGGGCTCCCATAAAACATCGTACGGAACTCTTCATGCTCGAGTACGACTCGCACTTGGCCGGTTTTTTGTAAATAATTAAACGGGAGATGAACTCCGTCCATTGGTGAAAATCAAAAAATAAAAATATATTCGTCCTTAAAGACTTCTTTTTTATCTGACAGTGACATTCCCACGGGATTGGCTAAAAAGGTCTATCAAAAAAAAGCTGCAATGATCTATACCTACTCAGAGATCATGGCAGGTCAAGGTTGGTCTGAGTTGGAACGCTCAGTCGTTGCGCGCGCGCTGTGTTCGCCCGGACGTATGGTATGTCTCTTTTTATTTATTTTTATTTACGATTTGTTAATGGAGTTTATTATGTTTTGATTTTTAATTTTATTGTATTAGTACGGGATCCCTTTAGGAACGACCTTTCCCGAGTTGATTAATAGATGAAAAGTATTTTATATCAAATTAAATAGGTCAATAAATACGTTTTTTGGAAAAGGGTGTCTTGAAAAATTTCTAATTTTAATACTTACCTACTTACTTATCATTTTGAAAAGCTTTTGATTAATTTTTATTTTAATAGTAAGTAATTGATTTATGTTTTTCTTTGTGTGTATGGAATTAATAATATTCACAATCACTACATAGTATAAAACAAAGTCGCTTTATCTGTCCCTATATCCCTCTGTATGCATAGATCTTTAAAACTACGCATTTTTTTGATGTGGTTTTTTTAATAGATAGAGTGATTCAAGACGAAGGTTTATATGTATAATACATGCATAATATACCCGTGCGAAGCCGGAGCGGGTCGCTAGTTTACATCTAATTTTTATACATTGCAGCGCCAGTAATTTTAATTCATGCCATACTTACAGGGCGCGATGTAGTTATGGCCTGAGACATAAATATTATATAAATATATAATTAGGCTTGAATTTAGAAGTCAAAAAACTAAATTAAGGAAATTTACATAAAAAAAAATTTAATTTAACACAAACTCTGAAGAAACTAACTTCTATAAGAGTTCAACGTTCCACATCCAAAATATAAATCTCAAATTTAAATTACGACCTTTTTGGGAGAAAACTTTTTATTATTTTATTTCATGTTTGAAAGTCAAGTTAATTTTTACCATTTCCATTTGAGCTTTTTTCTAAGTCTGATTTTTTTACAATACTGTCTCACAAAGACTATCAATAAAAAGTTACCATAAAAGACCGAAGAACAAACAAATTTTTTTTACGCAAAATTTTAGTTCGTCGTTGTGTGCATAAAGGTGTTAGAAATAAAAACAACGACAAAGTTTTGTACAAAAAAGTCCTAGGTTTACTTGGTCAACAAAAAATAAATACGTTTAATGACCTATATACATGATTAACCAACTGTCAAAGTGTCAAAATGATTAAATATCAACCTTGTGGTTATGGAAACAGGGGTAGTTAATTTTAGATTAGGTAGCTGTTAAATGTATTAAGCTAGTATTTGACGATCTCTGTGGCGCAGTAGGCGCACACCCGCTTGTGACGCAGATGGTTGCGTTGCGAGTTCGATTCCCGCCTCTAACAAATTGATGTACTAATATTTATTTCTAATCTGGGTGTCTGTATGGTATATTAAGTAAATATTCACAAAGGAAAAGTATACAATGTGTTTCAACGAAGGGGTTTTAATACGAAAAGGGGTTGTTCTAGACGTACACAAACAACTTTTGGTAATTAGAACAATTCGTTCGAAGTTTTTGTATGAAACAGCTGATTTTGTATGAACAGTAAAATCCCCTAAGAATCATCGAAAAAAAAGTTCGAATTTCAAAAATTTGTTCGCCTAGACGTCTAAAACAAACCCCTTTCGTTTAAAACCACTTCGTTGAAACAAATTGTATATCACTAAATAGTATAAAACAAAGTCGCTTTCTGTCCCTATTTCCCTTTGACTGCTTAAATCTTTAAAACTACGCAACGGATTTTGACCCGCCCCGGCTTCGCACGCACGGCTATATATATATGCATGTATTATGCATATAAACCTTCCTCTTAAATCACTCTATCTATTAAAGAAAACTGCATCAAAATCCGTTGCGAAGTTTTAAAGATCTAAGCATACATAGGGACAGACAGCGGAAAGAGACCTTGTTTTATACTATGTAGTGACTATGTAGTGATAATGATTTATAATTATTTTTTATTTGTTCTAAGTTATGTGTACAATAGGTTAGAACATAATTTACTATTATTAAAGACTGTAGAATATTAAAATTTGTTACCAAATAAAATAAATACTTTGCCATTAAACTTGTTATTGTAAAGGGCATCTACATGTTATCTTCGGCTCCACGCACGCTTTCCAAAGGTCCGGGGCTCCATAGCCCGGTGATATGGGACTTATAACAGACAATTAAAAGCTAAATATGTTTAAGCATACTCTCACGCAAGCCGTTCATAAAGTCATCTCTATTAAAATTTAAATCTCTCTGCCACCTCAGTTTGTCACAGAGTTCTTTGTTTTATATGATCAGTTTACGACAGTTAATTCCATAACTAACTCTCACATAGTTTTCTTCAACTCTCACTGCAATAGTGATTTGTGAAAGTGATTTCTATGTACGCAAATGCATATAAAAAGTTACTTTCTTATAGATTTTCCATACTCGTACTTGTATACTGGCTGTTTCCTGCAACTAGACCTTTGGATCCTTTTTGCATGAGGATAGAGTAGACTTACGTACCTATAGTACCCTTTCAGCTTAGTCGATCGTGTCCAAAGAAAAAAACTTGACAATACTTCTGGATCTGGGTTTCATCGCTATGTTTTTCTTCATCGTCAGAGCAATGTGAAATAGCGCACATACTTTTACGTAAGTAAAATCAATTCCCACGAATCAGGATATGAAAGTCGAGCGTCTACCACTATGCCAATACCACTATTAAAAAAAAATCAAACTTCGGACTGACTGACTAATATTATTATATCAACGCACAGCTTGGGCTAAAATTTGATATAGAGATAGCTTTTACGACGTAGGCAGTAAGGCATCCGCTAAAAAAGATTTTTGGAAAATTCAACTCAAACTCGAACGAAGGGTATAAAAATCTAAGCCGGTAGGAAAGTTGTAATTCCTTTGGTTGTTTTCGTACCTAAATTACACCTATTAGTACCCCTATTTTTCGAGAGCGGTGTTGGCTTAGTGGTAAATACCTCGACTTTCATTCTGAAGGTCGTGGGTTCAAATCCAGGCAGGCCGTGCACCAATGTATTTTTCTTAAGAAAAATTTATGTGCGCTAATTGACATTGCTCTTACGGTGAAGGAAAACATCGTGATGAAACCCGCGGCTTAGTTGGCTCCAGAAGTATTGACAAGTTCTCTCCTCTGGACATGGTCGACTAAGCTGAGAGGGTAGTAGGTGCTGGGCAAGCCTACTCCATCTTCACGCAAAAAGGACCCAATTAAAAAGGGTCTAATCGCGGAAAACAGCCTGAATACAAGTACAAGTACCCCTATTTTTCGAAATAGATGTTCATGTGCCAACACATCATTTTTTTCCATTTCTTAACACCGCTAATTAGTGATCATTTCACAAATTTTCGTCCAATTAGACCATAATTAACTATCTATTAGGTATTTGGTTTAATTATTAACACACAGTAACGTCAGCTGTGGAAATAACGAGGGATATGCGAAACATTATCGTTTTACGTAAGTTTCTTACCTAGTTTTAAACAATAAACAATTAAAAGGCACATTCGCAAAATATCTCGTGTGCAAAATGTCAAAATATAGTAAAACTTGGTTGACGCTTAACGGATCCCCTGTCGAGAACTTCTTCACGTTCATCGCTCCCCCTAGACTAGGGGACTGATAAGCGCTAATTTAATTAAAATAAGATCGAAAGGTCTCGTGGACCCCCAGGAAGACATTAACAGCTGAAGTGTTAATTTTTTATCAATCTCATCGAATTCCCTAGTCTTGTTTTTGTTTCCCTTTCTCAAGGAAAACAAAAACAAAAGATGATCGAAAAAAAAAACCAATCGAAAAGACGATCGAAACGGACCCAAAAGACAATCGAAATTAAAATGTTCCATCCTCATAACCCTTTCGCAAATTGTTCCTTTTTCGAAGTTTTTAATCATCACTATCACTATCACTACATAGTATAAAACAAAGTCGCTTTCTCTGTCCTTAGATTCCTCCCTATGTATGCTTAAATCTTTAAAACTATGCAACGGATTTTGATGCGGTTTTTTTAATAGATAGAGTGATTCAAGAGGAAGGATTATAATATGTATAATACATGCATAATATAGCCGTGCGAAGCCGGAGCGGGTCGCTAGTTCTAAATAAATGAAGAATTTGACTTAAACTTTTAAAATATCTCTTCCGCAAAATGTTCATACGTTCCCTTTTTCATAGTGTCCCTTTCGCAAATTGTTCCTTTTTCAAAGTTTTAATCATATCTGATATTTTATAGCGTTAGGTATACACTGAACGGAATTTTCGAGCAAAAACTGAATTGTTTCATCAAAAATTGTTGACCTAAACGTTTTATGTCCACTAATAAGTATTAAACCTAGATTAGTTGCTAATCTTGAGTGAGATTATACTACGTCATGTAGCCGGCAAGTCATGGTAAAAATTTGGTTTGTTTATGTAATATCAAACACGTCTTTTTAACCGATTACAAAAAAGGAAGTTATAATTTGTTATGTTCATAATATCTATATTATTATGTGCTAATATTTATAAATAAATAATGCCATGATGGATGTTTGAAACAAAACTGCGAAACTGCGATGAATCAAATGTTTGAAACAGATTTTCGGATATACAATTTTCTTTGAAAAAATTACCACCCTCATGACAAAGGTTTGATTTGTTACACAAACTGTATAATTTTCAATTAATTATATTTGGTTGGTATCTCTACTAATTCATAAAAACGAAAGTATTTTCGTTCGTTAACAGTCAAATTTGGATGAAAATGTTTGCTTTTACATGACTCGGACTTCTTCCCAGATAAAACCGTTTGTTGGTCGTGGTTAGGGCTTGCAAATATTCGAATAATTTAGATTTTCGAATATTCGAATATTTTTCGGCTATTATTCGAATAATATTCGAATAATTAGGAAAGTTGTAAAAGCTGTTTTAATAATCATGTATTATTAAATAAATTGCTAATAAATAAATAATAAAATAAATATTGCAGGACAATCCACACATCGCCATCTAGCCCCAAGTTAAGTAACTAGACTTGTGTTATGGGTGCTAGACAACGGATATACTACTTATATGCTTTTCTTTTGTAAATATATATATACTTACTAGCTGCCCTACGCGGTTTCACCCGCGTAACTCCCGATCCCGTGGGAATATCGGGATGGAAGCTATCCTATCTCTCAAGTTGGATCGAACTGCACATGGTGTGCGAATTTTATTATAATCGGTTAAGTGGTTTAGGAGTCCATTGAGGACAAACATTGTGACACGAGATTTATATATATTAAGATAATACATAGAAACAACCAGACCACAGACAAATATCTAAGCATAAATACATGTCTGAGGCGGGAATCGAACCCGCAACCCTGTGTTTGGCAGTCCGGCATGGTGACCATTGGGCCAACTGGGTCGTCAAATGTGTTACTTTTTACAAAGGTTAAAAAGGAACCCTTATAAGATCACTTTCTTTAGGTTTATCAGGTTTATAAAGATCAAGGTCAAACCTGAGTCAACAGTACAAAAAGATATGGACAAATTTATATTTTCGCAAAAACTTTAAAGTACCAAAAACCTTAATTTTAAACTATTTTATATTCGGAATTTTCCCTTTACTTGTGCTGTAAAACCTAGCTTTTAACCAAAATTGACAATTCCAGGTCCGGAAGTACCCTATAACTTTTGGGTTACCTATATGGTAGTTCCTGTTGACCTACAATTATGAAATTTGGCAAAAATGAAGGTCTCACAGCACACATAAAGGAAAAAATCCAAAAAAAAAAAAACTGGTTGCCTGTAAAGTCGGTATACGGGCGAAAGTTTTACGTGACAACAACTGTGCTCGAGTGGAAGGGACGCGTGCCTTTCACTTTTTATGTCTGTCTCTCTCGCTCTTAGGCGGGCTAACCATGCCCGCGTGCCTCTCACTCGCTCTCATTGTGAGCGCATAACGTCAGCGGAGCGTAACGCAGTTTCTTGAAGTGTCACCCGGCAAACCAATTTATAAAACGTTGTCACGTCAATAAAAATGTTCTATTTCAAAGGGTGTCCCCATACATACATAGACCAATTTAACCTGACCCTTACATTGTATGGCGTGGTCCGATCGCCGGACATCTATCAATCGAACCACGGGCAAATCAAACCATCATTATAATATATTCAAATTGTATTGGCTGTGGTTCCATCAATCGGACTATCCTTAAAATAATATCAACTTGTATTGGTAATATTTCTACTGGAAGACATCGTGGTTACACAGGAAAAACCTAGGGTGAAATCTAGTATTATTGTGCGTAAAATCTACGTCAGTTCGACATATGAGACTAACTCAAGGTTAAAAGAACAAGATTGTATATTAAACTGTGCCAAATTTGGTTTCCTAGTTTCTAATTTTGCTTGCGTGATCAAAATAATAAAATTAGACTAGGTATCACAATTTGTCTTCCGTAATTGGTTATGTAATGTATGAGTTAAAAACCTTATTATTATATTTGTCTGGTTACTACGACGCGCGTTTACCATTTTTCAGACGCAAATTTGCAAAATGTCTAATGGTAACAAAATTACCCTTTAGCAAAATATCTGAAGGTAACAAAATGTACCTTTAGCAAAGTGTCCAAAGGTAACAAAATTACCCATTAGCAAAATGTCTAAAGGTAACAAAATGTACCTTTAGAAAATGTCCAAAGGTAACTAATTGTACATTTAGCAAGATGTCTAAAGGTAATAAAATGTACCTTTAGCAAAATGTCCAAAGGTAACAAAATGACCCTTCAGCAAAATGTCTAAAGGTAACAAAATGACCCTTTAGCAAAATGTCTGAAGGTAACAAAATGTATACCTTTCACAAAATGATTCTTTAGCAAAATGTCTGAAGGTAGCAAAAGCAACCATTCTCAGAATATCTCTATCGCAAAATTTCCCTTTTGGAAAATATAAGGGATATTTTCCAAAAGGGAATTTTCTCAGAATATTCCATTTGCAAAATATCTCCATCGCTAAGCGTTCCTTTCACAAAACTTTCTAAAGTTAGCAAAATATCCCCATCACAAAATATCCCCTTCGAAAAATGACCCTTAATATTCTCTAAAATCAATGTTCATCAAATGTGAACTTTCTTAGGGCACGGGATTATCCCCGCCATGACTAGCTCAGATAAGCAGGGAATCTACAAGGCTGCTTATGCTGCCAAACGCAACGCGCCAGAAAAACCCGTCGCTTACAACTAACATTGTTGATTGTAACGAATGTGTTTTGTTTTTTTCAAAAGTGCTGAGATGGAATTGTAGGTGAAATTTTTAATGATATTTTGGGGTAATTTTGAGGCGAAAATTCCTTGTCATTTCAAAGCTAGACTAGTTTTAATTCTTAATTTTAGGATAGCTTCAAAACTATAGGAAATTTTTGGCTCAAAATCACACCAAAATGTCGGTAAAAATCTTACCTACAATTCCATTTCAGCACTTTTGAGAATAACAAAACACATTCGTAACAATCAACAATTTTCACCAACGAAGGCGACCGGTGCAAGTAGTAACTATTTAGTAGGCTGTGTACCAAGCATTGTGTTGTATTTTCAAACGCTGCTTATTTTCTGTACTGAAACAATTTTGATAAAACTTTCCTAAATCGGAATTATATTAAACTAGCTGCGCCCCGCGGTTTCACCCGCGTAAGTCCTGATCCCGTGGGAATATCGGAATGAAAAGTAGCCTATAGCCTTCCTCGATAAATGGACTATCCAACACAAAAAAAATTCAATTCGACAAACTCAAAACAAACAAACTCTTCAGCTTTATATTAATACTAGCGACCCGCCCCGGCTTCGCACGGCTGTATTATTATATCTAAAAACCTTCCTCTTTAATCACTCTTTCTATTAACAAAAACCGCATCAAAATCTGTTGCGTAATTTTAGAGATCTAAGCAAACAAAGGGACATAGGGACGGCGAAAAGTTACTTTATTTTATACTATGTAGTGATAGTGATAGTGAAGTATAGATGAGTAGGTTATGATAGAATTAGTATAACAGTACCTATTACTAATATGTTCTGTGTTATTACAATTATTACATTTTAAATATTGTTACTATTATAAAGAATTTGATTTGTAAAACGTGTCAGGCGCACCTACCTAGTTACCAAGAAGCAAGAAGGTTACCTTGACGTAAACCGAGGTGATTTCCTGCAACCGTAGTGCTGGGAAATCATTGACTCACTATCGATTATCGATCTTTAGCTGATGACATCACTAGGTTAATAACCTTTAACTAATATTAATTACATTGATTTGATAAAAAGTGAATAGGTTTGTTTATGAATTAAAACTACGTACAATCAACGTTCAAAACTCCACCGGCACTGTAACGTTTACAATCCCGTGCAGCATTATTTGAACATTATAACAGCGTAACCTGTGGATCGAACTCACATTGGTTGGTGTAGCGGGTGGCGGCTTATTTATACCACTCACACAACTAAATACATAGCTAACATGTTGAAAATAGTAATAACACTGAATACTTTTTAATTCAAGTATTCAAGTTTGTGTGTAACGTCTATTAGAAGAAGGTCGTAAGTCCAATATTCTTGATAGTATTGTGGTAGCAAACTGATAGTGGACTTATAACGCATACTGTAACCTACTAAAAATAATTATATATAAATAAATAAATTTTATTCAAAAAACTTAAAAAACAGAAATGTATAAAATAAGTGTAAAAATAAAATAATTAGTGGAAGCATGATTGTTTAATGCACCAACTTGCAACGCCCCGCGTAAGTCCCGCTCCCGTGGGAATATCGGGGTATAAAGTAGCACATCCTAACCTTTGAGAAATTAACCACGGGAAGAAAAAAAACCAGAATTTTTCGTGGTTTCTCCTCATTGCATTCCGAAAAAAATATCCTTAGTTTTTAAGACGTTTGCAAGAGGACAGTTGTTTTTTTTAAGACTAGCGACCCACCCCGGCTATATTATGCATGTATTATACATAATAAACCTTCCTCTTGAATCACTCTATCTATTAAAAAAACCGCATCAAAATCCGTTGCGTAGTTTTAAAGATTTAAGCATACATAGGGATATAGGGACATAAGGACAGAGAAAGCGACTTTGTTTTATACTATTTAGTGATTATAAAAATGCAACTTTATGCTTGGGGATTCGCTGTATCCTCATACCCAGTTTCATGAAAATCGGACCCGTGTGGTTGATAATTTGATATTTAGGTCGTTCGAGAAGACGCCGGCTCCGGTACCGTCAGTGGTTTTGGAGCCGTCGGTATATATCCTAACTTCATTGATGCCAGAGCTATCTTTTGCTTCCGCTATGAGTTGGATATTATAACTTCTATCGAAGACGTGATAGCATAAAATTTTGTCTGTGGGTGCCTCTAAAAGTGGAATTTCTTTTAGGGTCCTTGGTAGAATTCTTGTGTGCATTGTTTCTATGTTTTGCTTCCATAGTCCGTTTGATCTTAATCTTAGAGCGGCTAGCTTAGCCTCCTCCTGAATGATAAGATCTAGAGGCCTCAGGTTTAGGAGATACTCTAGTGCGGCTGATGGGGTAGTTTTCATGCATCCCGTAGCTGCTACACTCGCTAGGCGTTGTAGGCTTTGGAGTTTTGTTTTCACTGTGATCAGTTGTGTCCTGGGCCACCATACAACCGATCCGTATGTTAAAGACGGTCTGATAACTGATGTGTACAGCCAAAGTGTGATCTTTGGGTTAAGACCCCATTTCTTGCCAACAAGTCTTCTGCACTGACCAAAAGCTATACAGGCTTTTTTCATTTTTTCATCGATATGACTCGCCCAGTTCAATTTGTTGTCAAGTATGATGCCCAGATACTTGACTTGTGTCGATAGGGAGAGTTCAGTATTAAAAAGTTTTGGTAATTCTAGTTCTGGTAACTTCCTTTTGTTGGTGAAAAGGATGAGTTCCGTCTTTTTAGGGTTGACTGACAGTTGATGTTCGTCACACCATTTTTCAACGATTTGAAGGGAAGATCGCATTACTTTACATAACACGTTCTCTGCACTTCCGTTTATTAGTATTGTTAGATCATCTGCATAACCAATAGTAGTGTATCCTCTTTCATTTAGTCTTTTTAGAAGGCTATCTACTACTATGTTCCATAAGAGTGGTGAAAGGACCCCCCCCCTGTGGGCATCCTCGGACTACTTTAGCTCTTGTGGTAGTGTTCACCACTATTTGAACCGCCCTTTTGCTGACTAGTTCTGTGATCCAGTTTCTCACAACCGGTTCAACTTCGAACTTTTGAAGGGCGTGGTTGATGCTTTTGTGCATTGTTTTGTCAAAAGCTCCTTCTATGTCTATGAAGGCCGCAAGTGTTGATAGTTTATTTGTGATTGCTGATTCTATTTTATGCACTACCGCATGTAGGGCTGACTCTGTCGATTTGCCTTTCTGGTAGGCATGTTGTTGGGGATGTAGAGGTTTATCTTTCAGTGCTCCGTCTCTTAGATGTCGATCTACTAGCCTTTCTAGCGTCTTAAGAAGGAAAGACGTTAGGCTGATGGGTCTGAAAGATTTGGCGTGGGTGTAGTCTTCTTTGCCTGGTTTTGGTAGGAAGACCACCTTTGCTTCCCTCCACATTTTTGGTATATATTTGAATGCTATACAGGCTTTATAGATTGGTATTAAATGTTTGATTATTTGGTGGGAATGCCATTGTAGTAGTGCTGGAAAGATCCCATCCAGCCCCGGGGATTTGAACGGTTTAAAGCTTTTTAGGGCCCATTCAGTCCTGTCCTCAGTTACTATGTTACTAGCAAT
The DNA here is from genome assembly GCA_907269075.1 of Idaea aversata. Classification (NCBI taxonomy): domain Eukaryota; kingdom Metazoa; phylum Arthropoda; class Insecta; order Lepidoptera; family Geometridae; genus Idaea; species Idaea aversata. The sequence continues at coordinate 9,294,209 of OU026104.1, read as the reverse complement.
TTCCCATTCTTGAGTTGTTGGTGTGCCGTAGTGCTCATCGGTCCACACTTGCTCAGGTGCGATTTGGCATCCAGGGAAGTGTGTTCCCAGCAGTACTGCACTAGTTTCATCGTCTGTCTGTGTGTAGGTGCCGTCTTCCTTTTTAAGGGAGCCTAGTAGATTCAGGTTACCCTTTGACAGAATTTTCTTTATTCTTGCGGCTTGGTTGGTGGTGTTTATACTGCTACAGAAATTGCGCCAGGCCTCCGTTCTCCGGAATCTGATTCGCTTCTTGTAGTGTTGTTGTGCTATTTTGTAATTATCCCAGTCCACAGTGGTTCTGGTGTTTTTTGCTCGGTTGAAGAGTGTCCTAAGTTCCTTGCGTAGTCTTTCGAGTTCTGGCCCCTACCATGTGCTCTTTTCCTGACGCTTTGGAGTCTTAAGAGGACATGCCTGTTCGTAACTTTGCACAAGTGTTTCAGTTAAGAACTGTACGTTTGATTCTATGTTGTCAGTATTAAGTGATACATCGTTTAATTGTGCGTCACCTAATGTTTTTGTTATGGAGTTTGTGTACCTTGTTATATCGGTTTTACGGGGGTTACGATATGGGACAGGGTCTGGTAAATTATATTTAAGTTGGAAACACACGCGGCGGTGATCAGAGAAGGAGGGCTCGCTCGATACGTGCCATCCCTCGATGAGGTCAACCGCCGCGTGCGTTGCCAGTGTAATGTCAACTAAAGTTTGATACCTGGAGCTTACAAAGGTGGGTTTTGTACCCTTGTTGATAATGTTCAGGTTTGTTTGGAAAATATATTCAATTAATAACTCACCCCTTTTGTTTGTGTCCTTACTTCCCCACAGCGGGTGATGTGCGTTGCAATCTGCGGAGATGATCAGTTCCCAGCTGTGTTGCTCGCAGTGTTGCACCAGGTCGGCTAGTTCTTTTGGTGGAACTTCGCCTTCGCTCGGCATGTACACTGATGCTAGAACTAGGACTTTTTGATTTTCTGTTAGGATTTTCACTGCAGTGAGGTCTCTAGAACAGAATTGATTAAGCATGGTATTTGCGATAGTTTTTGGCATGACAATACACGTTCTCGGTTTGTCTGCGTTGATGTTCAGAAGTAACTTACCACTGATGTTATTTAGGCCGCAGATTGTGTTATTTCTGATCCAGGGTTCCTGGATCAGGGCGACCGCCTTTTGATCTTCCTCCAGCACTCTGCGTAGAGTGGCCGCCGCTATTCGTTTGTGCTGGAGGTTGTTTTGGTATATATTGAGGGAACTATGGACTACGAAGGACGTCATCTTCGTCGCTCGTAGTGCCCTCGGCGCGCCGCGGTGAGCTCGTTTCCATCTTGCTCGGACTCGGTTGAGGAGCTGAGGTGGACGGCTCAGGAGCGGAAGGTTCCGTTCCTTCAGTCGCAGGCTGCGCGTTTTCGGCCGTTTCCGTTTCCTCCGTGGAGAAAAAGCGGATGTAGCCACTCCCGGACATGTGGGCTACACGGCGTTCTCTTGCATGAATGGTTTGTTTTTGGTCTTCGGGAATTCCGAGGACCAGGTGGACTGCCTTCGCCTTGGATTCGGGATCCTTGGCGTTGTCGCTTACCGTTAAACTGTAGCACTGCCAAGTCTCAACCTTGTACCAGGGATTCTGGGCACAAAGGAGCCTATGCAGTGTGTCAGAGTCGGTGATGCGGGTGTGAAGGAGGAGTCCTGCCTTGATCCTCTTTTGCATCTCTGACTGTTTAATAACAGTCAGATTGGTGCCGGGTATCGGTGATACCATTTTTTTCACCTCCTCAGTCAGCCAGGCGAGTGCGTTCGCGTCTTCACACCACATCGCTAGAGCCCCATCCTTAAGGAAGGGGTTGCCGCGGAAAGATGGAGCCTGCGCGCTTGAAGACGATGGAGACAGGGCGGCCTTCAGGATGCTATCATCGATAGTCTCCCTAAGACGCTCTGCCTGTTCCATCGAGAGGTCCCTTAGCGGGTTGGTGACAATTGCTACTCTCAGATGCGACTGGGCCGCATCTGCGTAGCATATCGCCCGCTTCGGGTCAGTTTTCGCGCGTTTGGCATCCCCCCTTGGAGATTGGGTGTCGTCTAGGCGAGAACGCTTTGACGAAGCTTGCCCTTTCTCTTCAGGCTGTTCCTTTTCAGGAACAGTGGGAGCCGATGCTGCGGTCCGCTTACCCCGAGAACCTCTCGATGTTCGTTTCCACCTTGGCTGAGATTGAGGTGGTGGTGTTGGGAGGGGTTGTGCTGGTGACGTTGCCTGCCCTTCGCGCTGCGTTTTCGCTGCTGCGTCAAATTCGCGCTGCGTTTTCGCTGCTGCGTTAGATTCGCGCTGCGTTTTCGCTGCTGCGTTAGATTCGCGCTGCGTTTTTGCTGCTGCGTCGGGTTCGCGCTGCGTTTCCGCTGCTGCGTCGGCTGTCACTTTTTTAGGTTTTTTTTTGTACCTCGGGGATTCCTTTCTCGCGCGCCGGGTGGGGCGACTGCGTTCGGGATGGCCCTTCGGGGTTTTAGGTTCTTTTATGACCACAGGTGTCGTTGGTTTTCGTTTGTCGCTGCGATTTCGCGCGACTACGGTCCAGTGTGACACTGTGGTCAGATTTGGCATGGCCTCGGCGAGGCCAGACAGGTCCAGGTCCAGGAGCCTGAGCACAAATTGTCCCCCCCAGAATACGAGGGACAGACCGAGCTAGGCTCGGTGAGGGATTCTCCACTACCGTTGGTAGTGGTACCCTCCTGGGGTACGTTACTATTTTTTTGTGCGTCCATTTTTTGAGCTGAGGATAATTTTCCATACTGCCCGCCCTAGGCATGTATGGTGCTTCTTTTTGGGGGGATTTAGTGCCCCAAGGTCATGCAGGCCTGGTGTGGTTTTGCGCCGCCACGGTTCGGCTATGCGGGATTAGTCGTGGGATTCTGGGATGGGATGAAGGTTAGGTGGTCTTACCGCCAGGAGATTTCTGTTACGTCTATTTCTGAGGGAATTAGACCAAGAACAGGTGGCACCACGTGAAGGATAATCTCTCTGACTTGTCTTAGGGATCAACATGACCGTAGCACTCTCCCCTAAGACCATTTGGCTTCCTAGGATATCGGAAAGATCTCCTAGGAAAGGCTTAAACTACAAGCTACACCTACAGCTAAGCAGTGAAAAGGATGCACAGCGTGTAAGCGGGGGGATCAGCACAACCCTAAAAGCATTAATTTAAGCCCCACCCAAATTTTTTAGTTATTAATGAAAACAAAATACCTTCTTACCTGTATAAAACAACGACCTCACTAACCGTCAAGCATCTGCAAACGATTTCCCTGACCTTTGCAACAACACCTGTCTATAATAAAACGAACAGACAGACTGATACCTACAAACGGCTTCGGCATTTTTTTAATAATTCAATTACAATAAGAATCTACGTATTGTATTTAAACCTACAACGAACAAAGAGATGTTACAATATTTTAGATTCAAGGCTGGCATATTCGAGCTTAGTAGTTATTTAGCGTTACTCCCCGCTCAATGCGTGCGGGAACTATTTTGTGGTGTTCTTTGACGTGACAACGTCTTATAAATTGGTTTGCCGGGTGACACTTCAAGAAACTGCGTTACGCTCCGCTCACGTTATGCGCTCACAATGAGAGCGAGTGAGAGGCACGCGGGCATGGTTATTTTAAATAACATGACCAGAATCAATTATTTTTGAATCTTTTGATATCCCCGACAATCCTGCATACTTAAAACACAAGAAAAGAAAAAAACAACTTAATTTTTCAAATTTCCCATTAAAGGCAGGCTCAAACTTCGCCGATTGTGCGCCTCCAGCTGTTTGACGATTAGCTCGATTTTGTTTTTAACAAAATTCATAAGAAATCATGAATGAATATTCAAAATTCATAACAAATCATGAATGAAAATATTCAATATCTAATGAAATATCAAATCAAAAACTAGATTACTGTACTAACTATCTCAACAAGATAGTTTCGCGAGAGTCATTTACATACCTACCGTAAAAATAATGGTGTACTTTGTGCAATTTTAAACAGAGGTTTTTTTTTAAAACCGCAAAGCGTTTTCATTTTGTTTTTTGTTTGTAACGAATTATCTCCAAGACTATAATGGATCGATTTTGATGAAACTTGGTACGAATTTACAATTAATCCAAGGATTACTTACCTCAATATTCCTATTATGAATATTTTATTTATTTATATGTTCATTTTTAACAACAATTATATTTTACTTTTTTTACTTAAGTAATAAATTATATTTTATCAATCAATTATTTATTTTAAATTTAAAACCATGATCACATGAAAAAAAAAACACCATGAGTTTCTTGTGCCTTCTTCTCATTGGTGGGCGCGTTCCGAAGGCACAAATCCTAACTTAGTTTTTAAGACGTTTCAATGTGTTCTGTGTATATATACATAAGCATCGAAATGAATAAAGAAACTTGACTTTGACTTTATTACAGGCGGGCAGGCGGGACGGGCGCAACAAATAAATAAAAGTAGATAAAAGTTCTACGAATGTCAAGTAATCGGGCTCAATTCTGAGGGTCGTTAAATCTAAATTTAACAAGATTAATTCCAGTTTAGGGAAGGCGTTACCTCTGCCCTAACAACAATAGAATCAGATACCCTATCACGTATCGCCTTGACATTAGACTCAGGACACGATCGACGATAGTTCAATGATTTTGCGCAATTTATAATGCCAGCTTTGCAGGGACACGATAGTAAATATCGGGTTCAAATCCGTTTGTAACTGTACTTCAATTGAGACTATAATGTATAGTCAATTAGTCGATTCTGCGTTAGTTAAGGAACTTTTTGATTAATTTTAATTAAACGGTAGTGTGACAACATTCAATTTATTTTTTGTAAAACGAAGTCATCTTGAATGTGACCACCAAAGTTCTTGAAACGTCAGATTTTAACAAAATAAAGTAAATAATTAAATTAATTTATTTTAAACGCGAAAACCTTAGAAAATACTATAATAATATGTTAAAATTTTACCTGCATTCAATATCCCAGCTCCACAAAGAAGGGGCAGAATTAAATTGAAGTGGATAAAGACGTGGTCCAAAAAAGACAAAAAAAGACTACGAAGTTTCCCCAGACGATGCATCAGATAGAGCTAAGTGTAGGGAGAAGACCAAAAAGTCAGACCTCACCTTTAAACGGGAATAATAATTGCACAGGGGAGAAAGAGATTATAAGCGAAAATGGGGATGGAAACTGTTATAATAACACTGTCGTAGCTGTCGCCTAAAACAAATTAATAATAATATTGCAACTGACAAGTTGAAGAGGTGTAGTAGACTGGTGTGGTTCGGTCACGTTATGCAGAAAGAGAATCCTTATGTCACTAGAAGAGTACAGAATTTGGAAAATAATGGTCGTAAAGCGAGAGATCAGCCAAAGAAGAGGTAGAGGGATGATATGGGGGTAGTAAACGTGAACTTGACAAAGAGGGTAGTGGAGAAGGTGTTGTGCCAACCCCATATAGTGGAAGGAAACAATCGTGAGGTGGCAAGTGGCAAAATATTCATTTGAGGGAAAACCCCATTTGGGGGACGGTGGGAACACTCCCAAAAATATGGGCATCTATCCATATACCAAAGTAGGTATATGGATATATGTTATGGTCACAACGTCAATTAGCTATGAACGACTTTACTCAATTCCATAACTCTTCTACAATGCTTATTTCTAAGCACATTTGCCGTTCTTTAATATCTTCTTAATATATATAAATCTCGTGTCACAATGTTTGTCCTCAATGGACTCCTAAACCACTTAACCGATTATAATAAAATTCGCACACCATGTGCAGTTCGATCCAACTTGAGAGATAGGATAGCTTACATCCCGATACCCGCGTAACTCCCGTCCCACGGGATCGGGAGTTACGCGGGTGAAACCGCGGAGGGCAGCTAGTTATTTATAAGCTGAAAATTATCCGTTTGTAGCCGTTGAAACTGTTATCTATTTGAGATACGGGTCCTCCAGAAATATAGGGGTTGTAGAAGACAATCGTATCTTGTATCTTGAACTTAACTTGAATTATCTCTGTGCTTGTCATTTAAAAAACGGGCTGTATTTACCTGCACAAAGCAAGTTATTAGAAAGATTAAAATTTTGTCACCTGCTGTTTGTCATAATATTGTTTCTCTTTATCACCACTCTCTACCTAAATAAAATATAAATAAAAAATAAATAAATATTGCAGTACATTCCACACATCGCCATCTAGCCCCAAGTTAAGTAATTAGACTTGTGTTATGGGTTCTAGACAACGGATATACTACTTATATACTTTTCTTTTGTAAATATATACTTAAAATACATAGAAACAACCAGACCACAGATAAATATCTAAGCATAAATACTTGGCTGAGACGGGAATCGAACCCGCAACCCTTTGTTTGGCAGTCCGGCAATAATATATAATTTACAAGTCTAGATTCAAAATAATTTAGATATAAATTTTGTACAAAAAACAGTAAATTATTATGAAAACCTAAATCTAGAAGACCGTCGGCATCGAAGCAAGGCCTAGCTAAGCTGAGCTTCTTTATAATTAATATACTATGTAGTGACAAGAATTTTAGTAGACCCTTGTCTTTGGAGACGGGAGAGTATCGCTGGAATAACATAGCTGTTACGTTGCAGCGCATATGAATTTTTCTGAAAAATCATTGGACGGTGGATCGGGATACGAATCCACGATCTTCGGAATGAAGTCGAAGGAGGAAAACTAGTTTGTATTACATACCAAACGCACAACAGCAACCGATTGTTCTATCCAACCTACGTCAGTCAATCCAGATAACTGTTATCTTTAGTTAACAGTTACAAACATTCCCATAGTTTACTACGGTCAAGTGACATCTTATGTAGGTATGTTGTATGTACCTACGTAACAATCCGTCATTTAAACGTACTCATATCTGAGGGATCTCGCAGACAGCTGACTTTCCATAACCCGATAGTTCAAAACTCAAAATTCTTTATTCATTTGGAACCATACAATTTGTACGAGATCACATAAAAATAATAAAATAAAAAACCTTTATATTTGCTCCTATGATCTAAATACATTTTAAATAAAGTAATTTTTGTTAGTATTTCGTAATTAATTTTGGTTCTTTTTAACCGACTTCAAAAAAGGAGGAGGTTCTCAATTCGGTTTTATGTATGTTCTTAATTCAAATTTAGGAACCCCCGTGCGGGTGAAGGCCTCCGGAACGCGCCCACCAATGAGAAGAAGGCACAATAAACTCATGGGGATTTTCAAGGTCAATATAACTCCGGCAGTGCAGTGTGGTGACACATTTGGACTTATTTCGGAAAGTTAACCTTGAGTATCCTAAATATTGCCATAGCTATCTTAGAGAGGCGGATGCCGCGATAGAATCACATCACGTTCCAGCAGCCCCGACATCATAGCGAGAGAGGAACCGGTTGAGTTTAATTGGGTAAACCTCTGGCCGCCCACGACCTTCATGCCAGTAGGGAACTCCACGTACTCTCGCTGGGGGGAGCGGCTAATACTCATTTCTCCACCTTCAAAAAAAAGATATCCAAACAAACTGTATTATATTAACACAGTCACAGTAACGTAGGTAAGCTGATCAAAATCTGTAGTCTACAGGAGCTCTAACTGTTTACATGGTTCTTTCTTCAATCCTACAAGCCTTTGTTATTTGATGAATCATAGTTCAGTGCCTTTATAAATTGCGTTGGAAATGTTAATATACTGTGTGACCATAGTTTATGCTTTTGTTACGTGTTTTTAATATTTGTATCTGGTCATTTATGCGTTATCTAAGTCAGGATAACCGGGCATTGATTAGAAAAACCTTTTTTGTCACATTATTAAACAAATTTACCACACAATGAATTTTCTATCGACTCAAAAAGATGGATGTGTATGATACATAATAGAGATTTAAGAGAGAGAAGAATGTGAACGATGACATGACGGGTAATAGAGGAGAATGGAAGATGACGAACTGCGTCGACCCCTAATTCGTATCTGGTCAATGAGGATAACCTTGTGTCACCTATCGACAAAAAAATTTACTAAGAAAGAAAAATCTCAGTAGATCCATGATAGATCTGGGAAGACATCGACAAAGAAAGAAAAATCTCAGTAGATTCACAATTCGAAATGTGGATCCTGGATCTGGCCAATTGATGTATTGAAAATGATCGTCATTTTTACTACACAATGGGTCACCTATCAACCCAAAAAATGATGGATGAACTTTTGAGAGATGGATGTGAACGATAAGATGACGGCTAATAGAAGAAGACTCCAAACAATTTGGAACAAGGGCAGACAGAAGAAGAAGGAGAATAGGCGAGGTTATTTAACCCACACAACCATTCTAAACTAAACTAAAAAAAGGCAAAATTAGTAAAACAGTCTACCAAGACCTTCAAACACCTTATTTGAAACCGTCTCGGAACAATAACCGTTGGGTTTGTTTAAATTCAATGAAACGTAGCTTGTTTTTGTAAGAAAATTTGATTAGGTTAGGTACCGGCCTTACCCACAAGTATTTTGCATTAACATTCTTTCGGTTTCTACGCGAACAAAGTCGCGGCACAAGCTAAGAAACATCTATAATGACTTCTTCCTTTAAAATTTATCTTCACCCTTTCAGCAAGGATGTCACCGGCAGCGTCGTTTTCCCAACGATGGGCCGCTCACAACCTCTCCCGTCCAGCCAGCCCCGAGGAACTCACCACCCTCAACCTGATACTCGCCACCAGTGACAATGAGGAGCAAGCCAGTAAACGAGCCAGGAGCTACTACACCGCGAGAGGTCCTGGGGGCTTGACGGAGTTATGGCATAAGAGGCACCCGGACGATGAGGATATACTGTCAAGTTGTCAAGACGCGTAAGTGTTTTATTCTAAAAAAGGCCACAATATCTACAAATCTATTTTTCTCTAAACTTTTGACATAATACAAATATGTCTAACCGGTCCGGAAAATATTTAGCTTTAAAAATTAATGTAGAAATATTTTCATACATTATTGTTTCCAATTTGTCCCACGGTGGTTCTAGTACGGTCAGCATAACAAGTATTCTACAAATTAATAATTGATTTGAATATTTCTGGTAAATTTAAGAAATGAAAATCATTTTTAGTAACATGCCTGGTGCACCTAAATGATTCCATTACGCATTATTAAGTTTCTTCTGTGAAAACCCGGGGTAGATGCTAGTACAAATAAGAACTACCCCTTACATCTGCACTTTTTATAGAGAATTGCTTTTTGTAACTTCGCTGCGGTTACATAAAAAGGCGGCCGAAAAGATGTTGGTTTGGACTGGTTACGTGAAAGGAGAAAAATTTCTTCTTCTGTACCTAACTGGTTACATAGGCGACCGAAAGGTTTATAGGGTTTTCGTAGGAGAAGTTAAATTTTTGTTATATAGCAACTACGTAGTATTAATTATTCTGTGTCCTCAGATTATTTAAAATTAAAAATTAAACTATTTAATTCCAGACACATTGTTCCTCTAAAATCTCGAAGACTAGACGGCCGAAGGATGACCATCGTCAGGCTGCCAGCACCAACTGCACAGACTAGAAGCATCTCGGCCAGGGCTCTGCTGGCCAGGTGGCTTATGATATTGGATATCAGGTAAATAAATAAAAGCATAGCTTAGGTCGGATCGGGCTAAAATTGGGCAGACAGATAGCTTTTATGATGTAAGCATCCGCTAAGATTATGGACGATTTTGGAAAATTTAACTGCTCCATGCACGAAATCACGGGTTTAAATTTTGTCCAGGTTTTATTATGTCATTTATAAGGTAACTAAGCATACAGACAGACAGCAGGAAGCGACGTTGTTTAATACTATGTAGTAATTATTTATAAAGTAATTCTATTATTATGAATTCACAATAAAATTAAAGATGACTGTTTTATATGGATTTTGTTCGCGTTTGAGTTAGGAACATTATTTTCACTTTTGTAAGTCCCGTAGATATAATGGGATACTAGTAAGAATCCTATATAATTCCATAACATTCAGAGTATCCTCAAATCAAGTTAAGTTTCATCAAAATCGATCAAGTACCTCCAAAGCCTTATCTTAACACATAAAAGGTTTTATATTCTTTATGGTATCACTGAGAGCACTCCGCGGTTTCACCCGCGTAACCCCTGATCCCGTGGGAATATCGAAATATAAGATTGCCTATAGCCTTCCTCGACAAATAGACTATCCAACACAAAAATATTTTTTAAATTCGAACAAGTAGTTCCTGAGATTAGCGCGTTCAAACAAACTCTTTAGCTTTGTAATATCATATAGATTACCATTCAATAAAAATTATATAGATAGCATAACCCTATACTATTAAATATAAAAGCATTTCACTGTAAGGACAAAGAATCGTGAAAAATAAAAGGCGGCTATCGGTAATCAGATTCGTTCCGAAATGTAACAGAATCACAACTGTTATTATAATAACAAAGGAACTCTTTGCTATGCTCTACAGTTCTTTGGTTCGTACATTCCTTTTGAATTGAAATTCATTTGCATACCATTTTGTTCCAATGTTTTTTGTTAAAAGAATCTGTATTTAAATCAGGGTATAGGAAGTTGCGTATATTGTTTACTAGCGACCCGTTCCGGCTTCGCACGGCTATTATATATTATGCATGTATTATACATATAAACCTTCCTCTTAAATCACTCTATCTATTAAAAAAAACCACATCAAAATCCGTTGCGTAGTTTTGAAGATTTAAGCATACATAGGGCTATAGGGACAGAAAAAGCGACTTTGTTTTATACTATGTAGTGATATGTAGTGACTAGGTGTGTCCCGTTTCACCCGCGTAAGTCCCGATCCCGTAAGAATATCGGGATAAAAAGTACCAAAGGTGTGAATCCAGGTCTCCAGCTATGTAGATTCCGAGTTCAGTCGTAATCGGTTCAGTAGTTTCTGCGTGGAGGAGTAACAAACATGTATACACACGCACATGCAAACTATCACATTTATAATATTAGTAGGATAAGAAGTAGGATAGGATAGGATTTAGACACCAGAGTAGAGATATTTGAGTGTTACACTATTTCAGTGTTAAAAATACAACTAAAACACTAATGCCATGAAGGGGTAAATACAATCATCTGCAAAGGGATTGATTTTTAAAATCAACTTGGTATCAGTTTCCTGTTGCGTCTGTCTTTTCTGAGGTACAATTTGGGGGTCTTCAAGTCGCCAGTGTATAGGTATCTTCTTGGACAGCGTGCTACATCTTCGGCAAAACGCTTTAAAAAAAACATTCTTTAGATTAAATGTTTTATATAAACACCACTAGGTTAAAAGCTTAACGTCAGTATTAAGTTTATTATATAAGAGACTAGCGACCCGCACCGGCTTCGCACGGCTATATTATGCATGTATTATACATATAAACCTTCCTCTTGAATCACTCTATCTATTGAAAAAACCCCATCAAAATCCGTTGCGTAGTTTTAAAGATTTAAGCATACAAAGGGATATAGGGACAGAGAAAGCGACTTTGTTTTATACTATGTAGTGATTTGGTGACTAAGACGATGCAAAGACCTTAGAAACTCCTTAGAGGTTGTTGTTAACAGAATGCCAAATCATGCTTCATTGATAATTCGATAAATAAAATAAAAAACACTCGCGGAAAAGTGCCAGTGCTAAGTCAAGCACGAATTGTAATTTTTACTTTTTAAACCAGTAGAATTTCGACTCTAGAAACTCTCGACTTTGAAAGCCAAATCAAATTATTATATTTATACCATTCTGAATGTAGTATTTGTGTTAGAAACTGCATTCAGAATGAACAAGAAAAGGAATTAATTATTTACATGTTTTTAAACATTTTTCAGACTTCGTGAAGACCCAACTCCTGGTGATGAGGTGGTCTTCGTCGACGTGAGTGATCTGCAACCTTCGCATCTGAAGAATCATTTCAAAGGGACTTATTGGAAGGACTTTATTTGGTGTATGAAGGTGTGTACTTACCAACCACTGACCAAGCTCTCGTTCCTACACTGAGAACCTAGATCACGCCAATCGTCAATTAATGTACAATCAACGGTCAAAAGTCCCTGCCCGCCGTAACGTTTACAATCCTGTGCAGCACTATTTGAACATTATAACAACGTAACCTGTGGATCGAACTCACGTTGGTTGGTGTAGCGGGTGGCGGCTTATACCACTCACACAACAAAAGACATAGCTAACATGTTAAAAATAATAATCACACTGAGTACTTTTAATTCAAGTATTGATGTTTGTGTGTAACGTCTATTAGAAGAAGGTCGTAAGTCAAATACTTGTTTATAGTACTACGGTGCGGTAGTACTTGTTTTGTTGTTTATTATCTGTATGTATGTTAGTCTGTAAGGTATATATTTTATATGGGTCTGTACTTATTTATAAGGCTGTTACCTGAAATAAATAAAATGATTTATAGTATTACTAGCTGCCCTACGCGGTTTCACCCGCGTAACTCCCGATCCCGTGGGAATATCGGGATGTAAGCTATTCTATCTCTCAAGTTGGATCGAACTGCACATGGTGTGCGAATTTTATTATAATCGGTTAAGTGGTTTAGGAGTCCATTGAGGACAAACATTGTGACACGAGATTTATATATATTAAGATGTAACAAACTGATAGTGGACTTATGACGCATACTGTACAATGGCTATGTCTAAACTTGTTAATGTTTTTGCAAAATTGTGACTTATCTAAAACTAGCGACCCACCTTGGCTTCGCACGGCTGTATTATGCATGCATGCATCATCACTACATAGTATAAAACAAAGTCGCTTTTTCTGTCCCTATTTCCCTTTGACTGCTTAAATCTTTAAAACTACGCAACGGATTTTGATGGGGTTTTTTTTAATAGATAGAGTGATTCAAGAGGAAGTTTTATATGTATAATACATGCATAATATAGCCGTGCGAAGCCGGGACGGGTCGCTAGTTAGACATAAAACTTTCCTCTTGAATCACTCTACTGCATCAAAATCCAAAAAGTAGTTTTAACGATCTAAGCATACATAGGGACAGTCAAGAAAAGCGACTTTGTTTTATACTATGTAAAGATTATGTTATAAAAAGGAAATATTTTTTTCATTTTTCTGTTTGTTTGTAACGAATAGGCTCCGAAACTACTGGACCAATTTTGATGACACTTGGTATGAGGATACATTAATTCATTGGAAATAACATAGTACATAATAAACATACATAAAATACATACAACCGAATTGAGAACCTCCTCCTTTTTTTGAAGTCGGTTAAAAAACCCAGACCAGAAACAAATATCGGTACATAAATATCTATATAAGGAAGAAACCCAACTAAAAAAACTGGTTGCCTGTAAAGTCGGTATACGGGCGAAAGTTTTACGTGACAACAACTGTGCTCGAGTGGAAGGGACGCGTGCCTTTCACTTTTTATGTCTGTCTCTCTCGCTCTTAGGCGGGCTAACCATGCCCGCGTGCCTCTCACTCGCTCTCATTGTGAGCGCATAACGTCAGCGGAGCGTAACGCAGTTTCTTGAAGTGTCACCCGGCAAACCAATTTATAAAACGTTGTCACGTCAATAAATAATTCTAACTGCTTACAAATACTTATTTCTTTCAGCACGCATACCCACATCGCTTCACAGAAATCCACATCATAAACACAGAACGTATCAAGACAGTGTCCTTGTTGCTACTGCATATTGGACTCTATCCGTGGAGACGTAAAGTGCATATTCATAGCCATTCTGATCACCTGACTGATGCCGAAGAATACTTCCCGATTGAGGGTCTACCTTACGAGTATGGAGGGAAAGCTGGGGCTATGAAGGATTTAAATGGTAACCATTGAAACTGTAGATTTATATAAAAACTAGCAGCGCTCCGCGGTTTCACCCGCGTAACTTCCGATTCCGTGGGAATATCGAAATATAAAATAGTCCATTGTTCGAAGAAGGCTATACCTTTTTCGAACAATGGACTATCCAACACAAAAATATTTTTTCAATTCGAACCAGTAGTTCCTGAGATTAGCGCGTTGAAACATACAAACAAACTCTTCAGCTTTATAATATTAGTATAGACTAGCTCTTGCCCGCGACTTCGTACTCGTAGTAGTATTGTTTTATTTACTAAAACTTTCCTTGAGAACCACTCTATCCACTGGTAAAACCAGCATGAAAATCGGTGCTGTAGTTTTTGAGTTTATAGCGAACAGACAGACAGACGCGGAGGAGGACTTTGTTTTATAATATGTTGTGATAGTAATAGCTGTACCCCCAGGTTTTCCCCGCGTTATTCTTCTTAAAAAAAAATATTTTTCATACAAACACAGAATATATTATAGTTACTACGAACTGCAAACTTTAATAGCTCTTTTTAACACTTTAAGACTTTGATTGAAACACTTTGAGCACAATTCTTTAGGAACCGGGCAATAATTTGATGCAAAATATATCTCAATAATGTATCTACAAGACGCGCGGAGCCATAATTATTAATTTAAAAAAAAAACGGCGTTCAAAAATCTACGACTACAAATTCTTATTAAATCAAGACTACTTTAACAGAATCTTTCAGAATCATCTACCATAACCAAATAATTTTTTAAGACAACCCATTTGCAATATTTTTACTGACCTATTATATTAAAATACTTTTCGACGAAAAGCTCGATCAAGGTCGTCCTTAAAGGGATCCCGTACTATAAATTAACCAAAAAATTGCAATTTACAGATGAATGGACAAAAAAACTGCTATCAAACTCAAAATGGCTGGCTTCCGAAGAGCGTAAATTCTACAACACCGATCTCAAACCCGCACCCCGTTCAAGACTCCGACACAAGAGTGCAATTCGACCGCTACGCTCAAACGGCTCCTATGATATGATAACGAGAACACATTCGTGCAAATCATTGCATAGACAAGATGATATTGAAGATGCAATGTACGGAGACTATAGAACGCTAAGATTAGGGTCTGAGAGGCTATTTTAATCAATAAGTAAAAAAACGGCCAAGCGCAAGTCGGTCTCGCATACGAAAAGTTCCGTCCCATGTTGTATGGGATCCCCACTTAAATATTTTTAAGCTATTGCATAGCTTTTATCGCTGACTTTTTGCGCGGCTACCGAATCAAGAAATTCCGTTACGAAAATAAAACCTAACACCCCCCACACCGCCTACCATGTAGCTCGGCCGAGCGTTCGCCTAGTATGTATATGGTACGACTGCATAAAGCTCGCACGATGCAATTTCATTTTGTTTTAGAAAGTGTTTGTTGCGCCAACAGAAATACATAATCTGTAAAAATTTCAACTGTCTAGCTATCACGGTTCATGAGATACAGCCTGGTGACAGACAGACGGACAGTGAAGTCTTAGTAATAGGGTTCCATTTTTACCTTTTGGGTACGGTAACAAAAATAGCTCTCATACAACATAGTACGGACGGAACCCGATTTCTGTAAATCGGGCCATAACTTGATGCAAAATATTACTTGATACTGGCTATATGCACAAACCGTGCGAAGCCATAACTGAAGAAAAAAAAAACCTGCTGGAAATGAAGAACAAGATGAAAATGGCATAAGTTCCTGGGGCCAAACAAGAGAGAAAAAAAAAAGTAATTCAAAACGAGATATCTTCCATGTGTTTTGTTTTTTTCTGCTTTATCAATACATATTGGATTTGAAACTGCATGTGGCCAGTTGTGTGTTGCCAGCAAGCGTATCTTCGATGTAAAATTACAGCAAAAGACAACGAAATACATTTTTAAGTAAATATTTTTTAAATTTATGTTCTTGTTTTATTTTTATTTAGATAATTACCTACTACGTGATTAAAGGGTTTAACTTTTTCAAAATTAAAGTACGATAGGATTTTTTGAAGCCTTATTATTCTACCACCTTCAGTGATTGGCCTAATTGTCCTTTTTAGCGTGCTGAGTGAAGATTTATGATTATGGCCAGTTAAAATAGACAAAATGTTTTGTGTAAATAACTAAAAAGAATACAAAGAAGAAAAATAAATGTTTCGAATTGAAAATGAAATGAATGAATGAATGAAATGTTGTTTGAATGACTTGGATCTTAGCGGCCGCCGCGTTTTATATATGTACTAGTACCTATATAAAACGTTCTGTACCATTATACAGAACAAAAAATAATAAATAAATAAATAAATAAATATTCCAGGACATTCTACACATCGCCATCTAGCCCCAAGCTAAGTAACTACACTTGTGTTATGGGTGCTAGACAACGGATATACTACTTATATACTTTTCTTTTGTAAATATATACTTATAATACATAGAAACAACCAGACCACAGACAAATATCTTAGCATAAATACTTGCCTGAGGCGGGAATCGAACCCGCGACCCTGTGTTTGGCAGTCCGGCATGGTGACCATTGTGCCAACTGGGTCGTCAAATATAAAATACATCATCTGTGAAAATTTCAACTGTCTAACTATCACGGTTCATGAGATACAGCCTTGTGACAAACAGACAGACCGAAAGACAGACAGTGAAGTCTTAATAAAAGGGTCCCGTTTTGACCCTATGGGTACGGAACCCTAAAAAGCGAATCTAATAATTCCACATTCCATTCTACAGCTTCATAAAGTTTCCTAACAATACGTGAATTAATTAAACAAGGTGGGTAATTTTCGTGAAATTCTCTCTCTCTCTGTGGTACTTATTTTAACAACGAAATAAGGCGAGCACTATTCCTGCTCTTAATTAATTACTCTACATTTAATTAATTAATTGCCAGAAAATAATAGGTAAGGAAAATGTTAACGTTTTCTGAAACTCACGTTACTCATGTGACGTCATTAATAAAAGTTATGTTGCTAATTCAACCTATTTGGTTTATTAAGTTTATTGCATTATTAATATTGATTAGAAGTCTTCAGTTTAAGCAAGAAGTTTTCACGTAATTTAATGCAGCTGAGTCGCCAGTTATCACTACATAGTATAAAACAAATTCGCTTTTTCTGTCCCTATATCCCTATGTATGCTTAAATCTTTAAAACTACGCAACGGATTTTGATGCGGTTTTTTTAATAGATAGAGTGATTCAAGAGGAAGGTTTATATGTCTAATACATGCATAATATAGCCGTGCGAAGCCGGAGCGGGTCGCTAGTTATTAATATTGATAACAAGTGTTCGGTTTAAGCAAGAAGTTTTCACGTAGTTTAATGCAGCTGTTTAATGTTTAAAACAACTCTCTAGCTATCATGGTTTATGAGATACAGCCTGGTGACAGACAGACGGACGGACGGACAGCGAAGTCTTAGTAATAGGGTCCTGTTTTTACCCTTCCTTTGGGTACGGAACCCTAAAAAACTATATGAAGTGGCCACTTCTACACTATCTACACTAATATACATATTGAGGAGGACTTTTTTTGTTTTTCTGTTTGTTTGTAACGTATAGACTCCGAAACTACTGGATCGATTTTGATGAAACTTGGTATGAGATACATTGATTTATTGCAAATAACATAGGCTACTTTTTATCTCGATATTCCTACGGGATCGGGAGTTACGCGGGTAAAACCGCGGAGATCTGCTATTAAAAGTAAGTATATAAAGTATTCTATCCTTTATATGGCGCCCATAACACAAGCCTGCTTAGCTTGTCCCACATTATTTATTTATTTATTTCTAGATAAAATTAAATATGTTAATAGTAAATCTCACTTACAGTGCCGAAAATAAAATGTAAAACAAAAATCAGTAAGTCGAAAGAAATAAAACGGTAGTGCAATTTTAGTGAGTGCAGGGTTACAGAGACGGAGTGAGGGGAAGAGCAAAGGGGTGAGAGTTAGATCTACATAAGATAATTACAAAGTAAAAGTAAAAAAAATATTTAGTGAAGTCAGTTATTGGTTAAAATAAAAATAATAAATGGCGTGTCTAAGCTACACACACGTAATATTTTACCAGAACACCCATAAAATTTTGTTCATATTTCGTAAGGTAGTTTATAGGTACTAATACCACAATACTATAATTATTAGATAACGGATAAATAGTTAGCAATGCAATGCGACATCTTTATGTTTCCTAAACCCAGCAATTTAGATACCAAATTTTATCGATCGGTCTATTAGTTTTTGTGTAAAGGACATACTAAAAAACACACATACTATCATACAAATTTTCCCATTTATAATGTTAGTAGGATTATAATTATGTTAAAACCAGCCCTCCTCCGTCCACAATTGCCTGGAAGAAATCGATTTTTAGAGAATATTATAAGGCCGCCCATTTGATCAACTTTTATTTCTAACATTTTGACATTATGTAGACATAAATTGTCTGATAAGTGTACAAATAAAGACTTTATAACACAAATCTCGCCCATTTTTTTCGTCCTTAGTCCACTCCTATCGTCACATTTAGTGAAAGGCCCCCGAGACCGCTTAGAAACATGGCAGCAAGTGCACGAAATGGTGCCATCACGACACAATAAAATTGATATTCTCTTTTTAGGCGTATTTCGAGTTTTTATGTTTGTTATAAAATGACTAGAATGGCTGTTTAGGTTTGTTATAAACTTGGGAGTTACATAGAATTGCCAAAAAGGGTACGATAAAAAGTTCATTAGAGAAAATATAACTTTTCAGAAAATTGTTCTGTTTTCTTTGATTTTGTAAGGTGATAATATATCACTCGGGAGTTTGAAATTTCTATTGATAGATAGATAATGTTACATAGAAAAAAAAGTTTCTTAAAGTCAGAACGAAGTGAGTGATCCTCTCCTAGATGTCAGAGAATAATTTATTGTTTTCAGCAAATGTTCTTGGAAATAATAAACAGTTTAGTAGTAGTACTTTAAATAAGAATACCGTTTATATCATCATCATCATATTAGCCCATACACGTCCACTGTTGGACACAGACCTCCCCCATACGAGACGCCACAAACAGCGGTCCCGCCTCCATCCACCGACTACCCGCGACCGCTACAATGTCGTCGGTCCACCGGGCAGCTGGTCTCCCAACACTCCGTTTCTCACGTCACTCGAGAACCTTTACTCCTCAGCGGTTGTCAGTTCTGCGAAGCTATATGACCTGCCCATTGCCACTTCAGCTTACTAATCATTATAAATTAATCTATGTCGGTGACTTTGGATACCGCTTATAATTTTAAGATTTTTTACCAAAACCATTTTTTCTGTGTAGTTTCTATTAGTAATTATTTAGTCAAAGATTCTAAGTGCCCACAGGTGGTTTCTATGCTTAGACCCTAAAGTTATTTGTACTTTTTATGTATGCCTTTAGTCAGATAGGCTTGAATCACCGAAACAACATTAAGTAGGTATCTACCTACCTATCCGTGAACCTTATACGGTCGTTACCCGTAAAAAGAAATTAATACAAACATTTTACGTAAAAAATGCAACAGTTAATTATAATCAGCCTTTCTACCCACAGCAAAACTTTCTAATCCTACATTTTAGTTGTTGATTTGCAGTTTTGCATAAAATTTTACGGATTGTATTAAAATTTTTGATGTTGGATATTTCATGCTGAGTTACTTGCGTTTTGAAAGTTTCAATATTTTTCATAAAATAAGATTTTTTAGTTTTTATTTTAGAAGTAGCTGTGTTCTGCGGTTTTGCTCGCGTTAGATGACCCAAATCATATTTTAGTTGCGAGAGCGGTACACGACCGCAGTTTTTCCTTGATTAGCAGGTGCCTACTCGAATTCTACTTGATTGGATTCCAAGATTTTTACCACAACATTCCAAGAAAATAGAGCTATCCAATAAGGAAAACCAAACAATAGGTTAGAAATAAAATGTAGATTATTAAATAAAAAGGGAGAATATAGGGTTATTGGAAATTATACTAGCAAGCCGTTAAGGGCTACTTCTGTGCACCTTAACTAACAACTTTTGTTCTACGACTTTTGGAAATTCGAACATTTTTTCAAAAATTTTGAGGTTAGGTTTACCTGAAAATCAGCTGTTCCATACACGGAGAGGACATTTAACTTAATTTTTATTTTATTTTTTAAGTTTTATCTACGGTTTTTAGTGTGAATAACCTTTGTTTTGATGATGAAAAATCTGCTGTTTTTCGAATTTATATAACCTCAAAATTTTCATTTTTTTTTTCGAATTTCCAAAAGTCGTAGAACAAAAGTTGTTAGTTATGGTGCACAGAAGTAGCCCTCAACGGCTTGCTAGTATAATTTCCAATAACCCTGTATAGTTAAAAATACCGGCCAAGTCCGAGTTGGAATCGCACACGAAGGGTTCCATAGCATGGTGTCTTATATCTGCAACAGAAGTAACATCATCTGTGATGTAAGTATATAAAATATTTTATATACATTTTCCTTGTTACCTAAGGCAATCAAATAAAAACTTAATGATAATTTATAAAAATTGCGAATTACACTAATCGCGAATTGTACAAACAACGAATGAAAATTACGTGAACTAAACATATTGAGAAACTGCTCGTAATTCCATTTCAGCAGGAAGCCAACCCTAAATAGACTATCCGTTGCAATTTTAATTAAAAGTCATTAGACCAAAATTAGCGATATTTTGATCACCACTCATTAGAAGAACGATAAAAATTAACGCGCGCCAAACAACATAGCTCTTTCACAATTATTTCTGTATGTTAATGTGTTTAAGTAAGGGCTAGAACTTTATCTGTGTTGAAATAAGGGTGAGTTTCCTCTACACGGTTGTAAAGACGTCTGTAATACACCACAATCGTCAGGTATACTCACGCAATTATTCACGCACTAATAAGTTTTTTTAGGGTGACCATGGTTTGTGGGAAAATCAATATTGTGTTCTTTAGTTTGATCATTTTTGCTTGAGGATGGACTAGGCTTGCTCAATACCTATACTACTCTCTCAGCTGTCTATCTGGACTTTCAATTTAAATTTAAAGACATTTTATTAGAAAAAACGAGAAGATTCTTAATTATACCTGCTCTACGTCAGTATGACTATGATCCCTGTAACGAGGTCGAAACGTCATCGAAATTTTAATATAAAATAAAATCACATAGCTTCTGAACTGGCAAGTGACACGAATGAGGCAACATGTATATTATAACATAGCAAAAACCCCGTAAAATTCACAAATAATGAGGAATTTTGGTATGTACAGTCGGCTGCATAATTGCAGCCCCCGGTAAAGTTTAAAATTTACTAATTTACTATGGGCATATTTTCATTCTAATATTTTTGTTTGATACATTCACGAGTTAGAAGACTTTACATTTCAACTAAAACAGGTGTCTAAATCTTGCTTGTGTTGAAAACATTCTTTTGACAGCCGTTTTGGAGCTCTACGCTGGATCTGCAATTATGCAACCGACCGTACCTAAAGTTCATGGAATTCTCTACATAGGTTTTAAAATTATTTTGGTTTTTAAACTTACGCAGTTACGCAGTGCTCTTTCATCTCTAAGTATCTTATGCTTTCAAATAATAGATCTCTAAATTGACAGCAGTTCTATATTCTTACGAATATAATGCTAATGGCAATGTGATTCACAGTCGATCTGGCGTTCACTTATTCATTCGTTCTTTACTATCGATGCCAAAGGTTGAATAGTTTGAACTTAGGGAATGCGAATTTGAATTGAATTGTGAATGGAATAATTTTGAAGTATGAACAAAGGTTCTTTAATAAAAATAGACTTGTAGAATTTGGTATTGTAGACATTATTTTTACTTGTTTATTTAGACTGAACCCCAAAACCGAATCACGTTCTTTAAAAATAGTTAATAGATTATTTAAACCTATGCAAATGAAAAGAAAAATATATCTAATAAGTATATTTTGAAACAAATAAAAATAGACAGTGTGATTACCTACCTATACCTAAAAAATGTTATTAATAATTTAAACCCATAAAAAATTGTGAATACTTTATTACTTACTTAGTCTAAACATATTTTTCAGTAAGCTCAGATAATTGTAATCTTACAGGAAATAAACTGTGTTTAAAATACCAAGTTCATAGTCACCCTAAAGAAAAACAGTGTAGTTGCGCCCACGCCGCCGAATTCAGCAACTCTTGCGCAATCGCGTGTTGTGTTATTGTTTAAATCTAATTCATAATGATGATTTAGCCAATCAGTTAGTTCTATGGGGTAACACCGACAAACATTTGCAAGGATATTTACTAATTATGATGGTTTTCATTTGCGTGTTTCCTTTTAGAAAATTCATTTTAATAGTAAGAATAACTTGTACTTGTATTTGAGCTATTTTCCGCACCGACCTCTTTAGTTGAGTCCTTTTGGGTTCCAAAAGGTAAAAAATAAACCCGAAAAAATAAAGGAAAAGAGGGTTTTAACCCTCTCTCTTGTCCGTCTGTCTGTCCGTGGATCACCACCGATTTTCTCAAGAACGAACGGTTGGACTTAGCAAGTTAAAATTCATACCAGATACTGAGGTCTAATAGTCCCTATATAGGTGTATAAAGAGCAAAGTCCTTAGTCAAAACGATAATAAAAAAGGAAATTTAGATTATCGCGAAAACTTGTAAGTACCAAAATTTTTCGGAATTTTCTCTTTACGCTTTTTATTTGCGTGAGGGTAGAGTAGGCTTGCCCAGCACCTAACTACCCGCTCTACTTAGTCGCCCCTGTCCAAAGGAAAGAACAATATAAGAAACTAGGTAATTCCGACCAATGAAAAGAATGCTCACGATTCTTTGTTTATAAGTTAGAAATTAACCAAACCTCTTTTTTCTCGTAGAACGACTACCGAACTTTAATTTCTCTACAACAAACAACTATCTACTTATATACATGCATAAAAGCACTAGACTAGAACGATATGGATCTTAATTGGACTAAAATATATGTACATACATATAATTAGTATTTTTACTAATATTAATACATTTTTTTATCTAACTTCCTGCAAATCAGCAAGCCTTTTAGGCACCCTTCCTAGAGAAACTTATTTTGGGTTTTGAATATTCTCTTTTGCTTTTCTTTAGGTAAATTTTAAAACTTTTTACACACAACTAGTCTTTTGTAAATATATACAACATAGCAACGTCCAAGAAACAAATATCACTTAAGGTGAAAGGGTACCTGCGCTCTCTCCATACAAACGTATTCGACTGTTTCTTCCCTGGACACTATAGCAAATATTGTTGCATAAAACTTATAACTGCCATAACTATGCCCCTATGTCTTTGTTCTTTTTTCATTTTCTTAATAGGTATAATAGTTTTATAATATAATATAATAGAATAAAGTTTTATGCAACAAAAATATTTGCTATAGTGTCATTATCCAGGGAGGAAACAGTCGACAGAGCGACTGAGTCGCAGGTACTTTCCTCTTAACAAATATTTGTTTGAGGCGGAAATCAAACCCAAAACCTTTTGTCACATGAGTAAAGCCCTACTCATGTGCTTTTGTATCGCAGGCGGGTGTTTGCCTGGATTATTTCTCCCATCAAGAAATCATTTTTTTTTTCTGTATTTAATACAATATATACATATGGGTCGAAACCATGATCACTCAAACTTTTTAGTCGAGGTGTACTTATTGTAGTAGTAATCAAAGACATTCTAGGTTAGTAATATTGAAAACTAGTTCGATCAAGCCGTTAAATTTCTTAAACTTAACGATAAAGATCCAAATGCATTTGCTTTAAAATAAGTCTGCATGATAGTCGACTCTTTAGATATCAATATCTTGAAACTTTTGCAAGTAAGTACCTGCTAATTGAAAGATCTCTGCTTACTAAGGTAGATAAATCTATCACTTTATGATTTTAGTAATTGACCCTTGGTTTTATCCACATATCACCCGATCTATAGAAAAATCCAGCAACCTTTTCGGAACCCTTTTCATAATCACAGACAAACTGAGATGCAAATAGTCTTATAGATTGATTACAGATTTTAAAAAAGTTGTATTTTTTTTTATTTAAAGCTAACCCTAAGCACCTCCAAGCATATATTAAATAACTGAGAAACCCATGGAGAAACCTTAGGAATAAACCTAAAGAAAGAAATTTGGATTTCGTCCTCAAGCTTATTAGATCGTCTTTTTTATACTTAACTGGCGACCCGCCCCGGCTTCGCACGGCTATATTATGCATAATATATATAATAAATAGGTACATTATAAAACTTCCTCTTAAATCACTCTATCTATTTAAAAAAACCGCATCAAAATCCGTTGCGTAGTTTAAAAGATTTAAGCATACAAATGGACATAGGGAAATAGGGATGGCGAAAAGTGACTTTATTTTTAACCGACTTCAAAAAAAGGAGGAGGTTCTCAATTCGGTCGTATGTATGTTTTATACTATGTAGTGATAATTCTCTTCGATCGTTTTGTTTTTTTCGATCGTCCTTACTTATAGCACATGAGTAACTCTTATAGTTTCGATTGTGTTTTTTTATTTGATCGTCCTTTGTTGGTAAACTTTTTCCTAACCATTGCACTACTGACAACTTCAGTAGTAACATAATTGGTACCAATACTTCACCGGTTGTACCACGGAGAAAGTAACCGTGGTAGCACTCTAATTACGAAACGACTTGTTTATCAAAATCAAGGAGTTGTTAATGAAAAAACTCATTTTTAAGACATCATTAAAAAATACCCGTCATGTTTTTCATTTCAAAATCACATGAAAGATTAGAACATTTATATCAAAGCGGTGATTACATTGCAAAACGTTGGTAAAACCGCGCCGTGACCATAATGCCTGCAAGAAAGCTGGTACCTAGACCTACTCTAGATGAGTCATCGCTGTTTCGTGCCACACTTACGTGAGCACGTTTCCGTTGGACGACTTTAATACATAGACCGAGTGGCGCGCCGCCAAATATTAGTTACGGGCTGCGGCTTTTAGTTTCACCCGCGTAACTCCCGATCCCGTGGGAATATCGGGATAAAAAATAGCCTATGTTACTCTTAGTGAATCAATGTATACTCATACCATGTCAATAGGTCTAGTAGTTTCGGAGCCAATTCGTTACAAAAAAAATCTTTAATCTTTATAATATTAGTGTAGAGTAAGACTAGCTACGGCTCGCGGTTTCATTCGCATAAGTCAATATCCCGTGGGAATTTTCATATCAAAAGTATCCTATGTCCTTCTTCATCCCCTAAGCTACCACTGAGCCTTTAACCGTGAAGAGAGAACAAATAAACAAACTTTCGGATTTATACCAAACTAGCGACCCGCCCCGGCTTCGCACGGCCATATTATGCATGTATTATACATATAAACCTTCCTCTTGAATCACTCTATCTATTAAAAAAACCGCATCAAAATCAGTTGCGTATAGTTTTAAACATCTAAGCATACAAAGGGACATAGGGACGGCTAAAAGTGACTTTATTTATACTATGTAGTGATGATATTAAGTTAGGATAGGATTTTACGTACAAATATATAATATTACTACGCGGTTTCACCCGCGTAACTCCCGATCCCGTGGGAATATCGGGATGTAAGCTATCCTATCTCTCAAGTTGGATCGAACTGCACATGGTGTGCGAATTTTATTATAATCGGTTAAGTGGTTTAGGAGTCCATTGAGGACAAACATTGTGACACGAGATTTATATATATTAAGATTTGTCTGTGGTCTGGGTGTCTGTATGTATATTAAGTATATATTTACAAAAGAAAAGTATATAAGTAGTATATCCGTTGTCTAGCACCCATAATACAAGTCTAGTTACTTAGCTTGGGGCTAGATATGGCGATGTGTGGAATGTCCTGCAATATTTATTTATTTTTATTTTTTATTACTACCCGCGACTTCGTACGTGTGGTAGTTTTGTTTTATATACCAAAACCTTCCTCTTGAATCACTCTATCTATTAAAAAATCTGCATCAAATCCGTTGCGTAGTTTTAAAGATCTAAGCATGACATAGGGACAGACAGCAGCGGGAAGTGACTTTGTTTATACTATGTAGCGATTATAGTAAAATAGTGTAGGACATTTCACACAGTGCCATCTAGTCTAAAGCTAAGAAAGAGAAAGAAAGAAACACGTTTATTTATAACGAAATTAGGTACTACTTTAACATAAAATAAATAAAAAATACATAGTATGGCTACTAAAAGGAATACGACTCAGCCTATAGCGCTACACACCGCTTCACAACAAGTGTGGTAGCGCGCTGATTTTCAGTGGTATCCCTGAAAATAGTAGAAGATAAGCAACTATATAGGCATGTGGAATGTGGAAAGCTATTGATATGATCTCAGCCTAGCTAGCATGGCTGTTCGTGATATGATATGATAAAAGATAACGTATTATATCCACACCTAAATAATTATCGATTTCGCGAGTATGACAAATGGAGCGATATGATATGTTAAAATAATATCACGCAATATGAGATGATAAATACGTCACATCCACTTGATATGAATTTCAATGCTGCCAATTTAATAAGGTTAACCATTCATTCTTTTCTTCTTTTTTTGCAACTTTTAACGCAATCTGTGACTGAATTTGACACATCTTTGTTGACAGAACGATCAAACAAGATTTTCTTCAATGTTTATATTTTGAAATCGTGCTATCATCGTGTTTGAGTGTTGGCGTTTTCGTGTAAATCGCGTTTTGGAACGCGAGAGCAACATGGCGCGCTGATTTTTATTTTAGCAAAACTTTGTAATAATCGAGTTAAATTTAATGTAATTTCGTGACAGTGCGAAAATAGTAACTCGACACGATATAATGCACACTGCGAAGCTTTAATTAATTATAATATAAAAAAAAAAACGAATGGAATAGAATCTTTTTAGTTTAGTTATACCTACAAGTAGGTAGGTACATTTTCTGTATTTATTATGAACATTTACACAAAAATCATTATAATATTTCTAACATTCTAGTCTAATAATGGATTTAAGTTAATATTTGTTAAGCTAAATAATCTTGATAAATTTATCACACCCTCCAAACGTTGTCGATAAAATAACGCGCCTTAATGTCAAAAATCGATACTTTTCACGTTTTTTATCGACAATTAGTCGGTCATGCTCGACCTTTCGATAAATAAGAGACTGTCGTGCTCGCTCTTTTGTCTATCTTATCATACCGTAACACGTGACATCACACACGGGCCATGCTCGCTGTTTCGATAAAAATTCAACATGGCGGCGTTATATAGCATATTTTGACAGTTTTTGTCGATAAATCGCTATATCGTGCTGCACATGCTAGAGGGGATGGTCCTAAATCTTATATTCGCCAGTACTTCGCAGTCTTGGAGTACATATGAGTCTGCAGCCATCTTCTTCAGTCTCCATGCATGCCCTCAAATACCTTTCTCAACTACCTATCTATAATAATTTATCTTTAGTTTGTAACCTTTCATTTTTCAATTTGAAACGCAAGACTTTTCAAAAACAACGGAAACATAAAAATTTATTAGGTTATATTTCAAAATATTATATTTACAACTTTATGCCGACATTAAATTTTAGTTTTGCATTGAGTCACAAGAGTTCGCAATATTGAAACAATCTATTTTATAGTTGCAAAGTTGGACCACTCTGCTCCAAAATGTTTGTCACATTTCTCCAATAAAACTCGACGGCGAAGTTTTGTTAAAGATTGTCACTGGGTTAAGCGAAACAAGAAGACTGAAGAAATAAGATAAATCAATGAAAGTTGAAAAATACTCACTTTATGTCAACATTACTTTTAACATTGTATGGTTATAGGTTGTTATAGGTATGCTTATATAGTGCGAAGCTAAAAATAAATAGGTTCAAACCTCTCTAAAATACCCACTAAACCACGCCATCTCAGTGGTAACGAGTCAAATTTCAAAATGTGTACACCTGTAAAGGTACAAAAAACTGCGCAACTTCTTTATATAACATAACTACCTATCTATAATAATACCTATATACCTATGTCTAATATACCTATGTCTACAAATAAAGTGAATTGATTTGATTTGAGTCGCCTTTGAGGAACTTTTTGCTTATGTAAATTACTAGCGACCCGTCCCGGCTTCGCACGGCTATATTATGAATGTATTATACATATAAACCTTCCTCTTGAATCACTCTACCTAAAAAAAAACCGCATCAAAATCCGTTGCGTAGTTTTAAAGATTTAAGCATACAAAGGGAAATAGGGACAGAAAAAGCGACTTTGTTTTATACTATGTAGTGATAAAGGAGGCTCACGATCAGATAGTCTAAGTAGCAAAACGTCAAAATACCAAAATAATAATGCTATTGCAGTCGCCTTTGAGAACTATGTTGCTTTTATTCTCAGGTGATAAAAGGACATCAAAATGTCACCTGCTAAGTGCTGCAGTACTCAACCAATAGCAAGAGCTCTATCTATACTTATTTTTTACCCGACTACGGCAAAGCCAAAAGGGGGGGTTATGTTTAATAAAGGAGAAAGATTTTTTGTTTGTAACAAATTGGCTCCGAAACTACTTGACCGATTTTGATGAAACTTAGTATGAAGATACATTGATTCATTGAAAATAACATAGGCTACGTTTTATTTTGATATTCCCTCTGGATCGAGAGATACGCGGGTGAGACCGCGAAGCGCTGCTAGTTCCTAACAAAAGACATCAACGCGTTCACAACGTATCAACTTTTTACATCGTGATTTTATTCTTGGTTTCATAAAAGTCTTTTCCTTTTATTTTCTATTGTTTCGTAAGCCATTCTTATCTTTAAAATTATTATTTATTATGTTACCTACTGCTTACAAAATACAATAATTAATTTGCAAGCTAATTAATAAAATAATCAACAATCTGTTAACAAATCGTTTGATTGTTATCTTTTGTGTGAAATATCTAGTTAAAACTATACACGTAAAAATTTTAAATGTGCAGTTTTAAAAGAACAAAGGGATATTTTTCACTAGCTTTTACACGCGACTCTGACCACGTAGGAGTTAAATTTTCCAAAAAAAATTTAAGCTAATTCCTTTTTCATATTAGCTATCTGTATTCATAATATTAGCGCGATTCTTGCATTTGTTTGAGATGTGCGTCGATCAGTCAATTACGACTTTAAATTTTATATTTATAGATAGACTAGCGGCATCCTATGCGGCATCTTATGTATCATGTTAACATTAGGTTTAGGTTAATAAATATTTTTCATTTTTTGCAGATCGTTGCAGTCATTTGACTGTGAAGAGAGAACGAACAAACAAATAAACAAACTTTCGGATTTATTAGTTAGGATAAGGAAAAATTAGTAAGAATGAAAATCAACAGTTAAAAAATACAAATTAGCTTAAGACTCTACATCTATTTTAATGAAAGAATCACGAAAACAATCTCATCTTATAACACATTAGCAGAGCCCCTTGATTTCATCCGCGTAACTCCCTATCCCGTAGGAATATCGGGATAAAAAGCCTATGTTACTGTCAATGAATCAATGTATCCTCATACCAAGTTTTATCAAAATCGATCCAGTAGTTTCGGACTTATCGTTACAAAAAAAAACAAAAATCTTTCCTCATTATAATATTACTAGCGACCCGCCCCAGCTTCGCACGGCTATATTATGCATGTATTATACATATAAACCTTCCTCTTGAATCACTCTATCTATTAAAAAAATCGCATCAAAATCCGTTGCGTAGTTTTAAAGATTTAAGCATACAAAGGGATATAGGGATAGAGAAAACGACTTTGTTTTATACTATGTAGTGATAGTGATGAAGGTGAAAGGGTACCTGCGCTCTCTCCATACAAACGTAGTCGACTGTTTTCTCCCTGGATAATGACATAGAAATTAAGATTTAAAAAATAAAAAGAAACAATAAATAGGGGCATGGTCATGGCAGTTATAAGTTTTATGCACCAAAAATATTTGCTCTAGTGTCATTATCGAGGGAGAAAACAGTCGACTACGTTTGTAATAGTTTGTATGGAGAAAGCCCCCGGTACCCTTTCCTCTTATGATAGATTAGTATAAATCTTTAAGAATACCACCGTTTCCTTCAAAATATCTTCATGCCACATTTCATACCACGCACCCCTCCAATTGGATCGAACCCAGCATGGCGTGACGAAATATTAAAAAGGTCCGCAAGCCCGCTTCAACACCACTCCAGCGCATACCCCGTACTGCGCCAACTTACTTGCATTGAGTATCTGTGAAAACGCAACCACGAACCGACGACGCGCTAGTGTAGTTATAGAGACATTGGCTTGTGACTTAGTTTTCCATTTTAAAGGTGAATATTTTGGTATTTAGAAGGTGTATTTTTATTTAAGGATTTTTTGTGCAGTGTTTTTGTTTGGAATTTTTTGGGTAAGATTTGTGTCGACTTAATGAATTTTTCAAAATTCATCATAAATGAAGTGTCTAATACTTTGGACAACCTTAGAGTCTTCCAGTCTAGAGTGATAAAGTCCAATAGTTGTTGGTAGTATTAAGGTAGCAAACTGATAGTTGTCTTATGACGCATACTGCATACTTATGAGCATACCCGATCTCATCTTCGCTTTGCATCAGGTGAGATGAGGTCCAATGCATGGCTATTTTGTAAAAAAAAAAAACCTCATCTGAAGATGTGATCTATTAAAAACCTTTGCATCGAAAAAAAAATCTTCTGAATATTCTATTAATAAAAGGTCACCTTGAAAAAAATTGTTTTAAACTTCAAAAAGGAGGAGATTCCCAATTCTTTGAGTATTTTTTATGATCACAATATTTGACGACCCAGTTGGCACAATGGTCACCATGCCGGACTGCCAAACATAGGGTTGCGGGTTCGATTCCCGCCTCAGACAAGTATTTATGCTTAGATATTTGTATGTGGTCTGGTTGTTTCTATGTATTATAAGTATATATTTACAAAAGAAAAGTATATAATTAGTATATCCGTTGTCTAGTACCCATAACACAAGTCTAGTTACTTAGCCTGGGGCTAGATGGCGATGTGTGCAATGTCCTGCAATATTTATTTAATTTTATATTTAAATACAGTGACAGAATTTTAATCAAACTTTTTATTAGAACATTTGATATGATCATTATCTATTTTAATCACTGATAGTAAGTTACGATGTAATCAAAAATGTAGCACGCATACCTAAAAGATACCGTTAATTCTGTACTTACTTGACAGTTGTGACAATAAAATGTGAAATGGTGGAAAATGATTACTAAACATTTTATTTGCATTAGAATATCTTTCATTTTTTTTGATTATTTGATATGACAAAGTTCTACTTATTATCTTAATATATATAAATCTCGTGTCAAAATGTTTGTCCTCAATGGACTCCTAAACCACATAACCGATTATAATAAAATTCGCACACCATGTGCAGTTCGATCCAACTTGAGAGATAGGATAGCTTACATCCCGATATTCCCACGGGATCGGGAGTTACGCGGGTGAAACCGCGTAGGGCAGCTAGTATACATATAAAATGAAAAATAAAACTATAAATAAAATACATCCTCAAGCGCGTCTCCCCGAGTCATCGTTCCGAGATCATTTTGATCATTTTTTTTGTAAAATAAATATTCGATTATTTGTCTGTTGATATCACAACATCTTCTTGACATCATCATCATCAGCATTCATCATTTTACCAGGAAAAACATAAACCTCCACGGAATGAGCCTTCAAATATGACCTGTGACGTCATAAACTATTTTCGTGAGACAATTTTAATTGCATTTTTTTTTTTCAATACATTAACGTTTTTTCGGGAAAAAAAAAGGTAAGAGGTATCTTATTTTTTTATAATGAACACCTCAGATTTATCTCAGACAGTAAAATCATTTCATTTCAAAAAGAAGTATAAGTGTAATAAACAATAGATGCTGGTTTGAAAATACGCATTAAAAACTGTGAAGAAGCCGAAATGGTTAAGATTTAGGCGGTAGATGTCAGAACCGAAGAAAGTCTATTAAGATTTAAAGTCGAAATCTGAAAGTCAAGATTTTAGTTCAAAATCTGAAATTCAGGGTTTTAAGTCAAGATTTTAAGTCAAAATCTGAAAGTCAATTAAAATGTTATACAAAATACAAATAAAAAATACTCAAGATTTTAGGTCAAAATCTTAAGCAGTGTGTTTCTTTCTTGTTCGGATACACGTCAGCGCTACATGCGGAATCTGTTATGGATAAATCTCTGATTAAACTAAAGTTGCAAGAGATGACGTGCGAATATGAGGCCATTGGCCAGTGCGGCTGCCGGAGAAACTCTAAAACCACAGTTACACTGTGCATCGAATCGTAACTGTTTCATAATTGCACCTCATGAACGAATACTTCTTCAAATTGTTAGGAAGAAACATTGCTTTTTATGTCTGTGTGATGGTTGGATTTCAATTGAGTTTTTACTGAATGCATGTTTTGTCTGTGAGTTTTTAGAGATGTAAATGTTGACGCCCACTGAATTTTATCGTATCCGATCTTTCACTTAAATTATAAAGAGCATTTGCGTTAATTTTCTGAATTCATTTAAAATGCTTGTATGTAGAAAAAGGGGGGAAATGTGCCTAAAATTATTATGGGTTTTTTCTTTTTGCCCCAAAACTTCTCGACAATACCTATCTACTTGACAAATCAGCCTATTGGGTTTGATACCAATTTTATTACTTAACACCAGTGATAACCAGTGACTATGCACAAGTCACACAAAGCCATTACTTAAAAAAAAAAATTAAGGTACTTATACTTGTATACAGGCTGTTTTCCGCGATTAGACCCTTTTTAGTTGGGTTCTTTTTGCGTGAAGATGGACTAGGCTTGCCCAGCACCTACTACCCTCTCAGCTTAGAAGACCTAAAAAAAATTAAGGTCAATTTTGGTACTACCAAGTTTTCGCTTTCACAATTTGTCTATATCTTTTTATCGTGCTGACTCAGGACCTTGATTTTTATACACCTAATAGGGACTATTAGACCTCAATATCTGGTATAAATCTCAACTTGCTAGGACCACCCGTTCTTGAGAAAATCGGTGGTGACACACGGACAGACGGACAAGAGAGTGATCTAATAAGGGTTCCTTTTTTACCTGAGGTACGGAACCATAAAAACTGTAAGTTTAAACAATAACTGTTACACATTTTAACTTAATAATCAATTTGTTAATAACAATGGCCGGAACGCTAACAATAAGATTGCCAAATTCATACATACGTGAGTTCCTTTAACAAAAGAAATTCAGCAAAGCAAGTAGGTAGGTACCGAGTTACTTAGGTATCCTCTCTTATAAAAACTCTGCCATAAAACATTTTTTTTACTCTGTATAGACCTCTGAAACTTTTCAAACATTTTTATTAATGTAACCACTCTACCTATAAATAAAATTAAAAACCAGATGTCATATGTCCAAAATCACAGATGTAGGTTTCAAATCAGCGAGGTTGAAATGGGATTGGTATCAAGAATGGACGGGGATAAATGGGCTAAAACAGCAACAAGCTGGACACCTCCGGGTGCTAGGCGACGTCAGGGTCGGCCACGAAAGCGTTGGCGAGCCTCGAGGCAGCTTGGCCGGAGGTGGCCCAGGACCGTAACGGATGGAGGGAGATGGGAGAGACCTTTGCCCAGCAAAAAAAAGTCATATGTATCGCTTTACTCATAGGCTCTCTCTCGGGGGTGTGCTGCAGATATTGATGCTATTTTCATATTGCAAAAGAGAGCTGTCCGAGCTATCTACAAAATGGGCCCCAGGGAATCACTTAGAGAAAAATTTAAAGAGATAAATATATTAACGCTCTATTCACAATATATCTACGAAAACTTGCTCTACGTTCACAAAAATCCTGATATTTTCCGTAAAAACAGCGATATTCATAATTTCAATTTAAGAAATAAGGGTGAACTTACCGTGCCCGGTAGCAGGCTCCGGAAAATAAACAGGTCGTTTAATAGTACATGTGTGCTCTATTATAATAAATTACCTAAAGATGTATATGACATGTCCATTAACAGGTTCAAAACTTTTATAAAGCATAGATTGTGCAGTAAGGCATACTATGATACTTCGTCTTATCTTAATGATAAGAACCCATGGACATGACTTTAGTTGCTCCATTTCAAATAATACTTTCAAATACTGTAATATTGACCATTGTGAGCGTGACCACATGAAAAAAAAAAACCCCATGAGTTTCTTGTGCCTTCTTCTCATTGGTGGGCGCGTTCCGAAGGCACACATCCTAACTTAGTTTTTAAGACGTTTTTATGTGGTCCTGTATACTTTTAAGTATTAAGTATCCAAAGAAAATAAAGATATTTGATTTGATTTGGCTTACCAGGCATTTGACGACCCAGATGGCACAATGGTCACCATGCCGGACTGCCACTACGCACGGACGCACTAGTTACTTAGCTTGGGGCTAGATGGCGATGTGTGGAATGTCCTGCAATATTTATTTATTTATTTATCGATTTAAATAACTCTTGTTTGAATGTTCTCTTCTTTTTCGTGGGAATATCGGGATAAAAAGTAGCTCTTGCTACTCCCAAGGAATCCAAGTATCCTCATACCTAGTTTCATCAAAATCGGTGTAGTATTTTCGGAGCCTATTCAATGCAAACAAACAATGAAATCTTTCCTCTTTAATATATTATATAGTTAAGTGGAAATTGGTACGTACGTACTTTAAATAAACCCAAAACAACAATAGAAAGTAACTTGCTCTACTAAAGTAGATAGTTTTGCTATCACGTGTCCATCATTAGTTTTTTATGTTAAATTCCAACCTCGATTCTTAAATTACAGCTCTTAATATAATCACTTCCGATAAGTAGATAACTGTTTCAAAAAATGTAGAACAAAAACTTAAATAAATGGAGTACTGAGGCATAAGAAGTCACTTTAAAAAGAAACTCCGTTTGCCTGATGAATTTATTTTACTATTTTTCTTCAGGTGACTTCAGGAACCACTCAAATTTTTAACAAGAAATGCATTGTTCCTAACATAACAGAATAAGCGTTGTTAATAGGAAAGGTACCCAGGGTACCGGTTCTCTCTCCATACAAACGTAGTCGACTGTTTCCTCCCTGGATAATGACACTAGCGCAAATATTTTTGTTGCATAAAACCTATAACTGCAATGACTATGCCCCCATGTTTTGAATTATCATCATATAAATTAAGAGTTAAAAAAAACAAAATAGGTATATAAAAAAATAAGATAAGGGGCATGGTCATGGCATTTAAAGTTTTATGCTACAAAATGTTGCTCTAGTGTCAATATTCAGGGAGGAAACAGTCGACTACGTTTGTATGGAGAGAGAGAGCCGGTACCCTTTCCTCTTAATATTTATATTCCATTGGAGGATTTTTAGTGGGCCTATTTTCTTAAATTTTAAAGAGATAACGAAAAATACTGAAAGGTCTTGCGTGTTCAATTTTTATAAAACTGCACCATTAGATTTTTACCTGTTCACCTTAAGTGCGGTTAAGGTGAGATGGTTGTTTGGACAAGGCATTAAACCCTAGCCAGGAATAGATTATTTGATTTAGCAAAAACAAATCACCCTATATTTTTAGAACAATCAATAGTGTTTGATTGGGTTAATTTCTGCAAACAAACGTGGTATAGCAAATATTTAGTTTACTGCCATCTATTGAAACCAAGTTAGAAATCGTCAAATCGTTTTAAAATGCAAACGAGAACTCTCGTGAACATAAGTGTTTAGCTTACAGTTTTCCCTCGTGTTTGTATAGATGGTGCTGTTTTAAATAAACCATTAAACTATTTATTTATTATTTACTAGCGACCCGCCCCGGCTTCGCACGGCTATATTATGCATGTATTATACATATAAACCTTCCTCTTGAATCACTCTATCTATTAAAAAAACCGCAACAAAATCCGTTGCGTAGTTTTAAAGATTTAAGCGGTCAAAGGGAAATAGGGACAGAGCAAGCGACTTTGTTTTATACTATGTAGTGAAGTAGTAGCAGCGCTCCGCGGTTTCGCCCGCGTAACTACCGATCCTATGGGAATATCAGGAAAAAAAGTAGCCGATGTTATTTACAATGAATCAATGTATACTTACTTACATACTCAGTTTCATTAAACTCGGTCCAATTGTTTCGGAGCCTATTCGTTACAAACAAACAAACAAAAAAATATTGTCTCCTACAAGAATTACTAGTGTGCAATATCTACCTAACGCGATCAATGAAAGAAAGGTAGAGAGGCATTTATTAAAATTAATTATAGTTAATAAATTGAGGCTTCCGGCGACTGGGACCGCAATCAAGTGGAACCGCAGTCCCGGTTACCGGATTAATATTTTTCTTCCATCGACTGATACCACTCTCAAAAAAAACATAAAAAAACTGTTGTTCAAGTCAAAAACAGTACAGTCAAACGGAAAAACGTTTAAAGTAATGATTAAAGAAAAAACTCTTTGATTAAATAATATCATTTATTTATATAATATTTAAAAAAAACTCTTTGATTATCGTTCTTGTTCCTTATTTAAAATTTACGCAATGAAAACATACACCTAAAATATGCTAAAAATAATCAACAAATAACAAACAATTTATAATAAGTAAGTAATTATCTATCACAAAATCAGCCATAAGGACGCTAAAATAAAATAAAAATATACACATAAATACGTATTATACAATAATCACAGTCAACAATCACTCCTAGTTAAAACGAACTCAAATTCTATGGGTGTCATTTAGAAAAAGGAATTTGAACATTTGAAAAAAAAAAGTATTCAAATAAGTAGGTACGTGGTTTTTAATTTAAAAATAATCAAAGGTTTCGCGTATTACTTCAACTATTACTTCAAACATTTTTTCGTTTGACTGTACTATTTTTCTTGAACAAATGATTTCTTTGTTTATTTGCAAAAATAATAAAATAAATGAGTCCGGCAACCGGGACCGCGGTTCCAGTTGATTGCGGTCCCAGTCGCCGGAAGCCTCAATAAATTATTATTAATATTTATTTAATAATATTAATAAATTAATTATTCGGCGATTAGTTCTGATCTCCAAAAAAAACATGCAATTAGCAAAAAAACTTGAGAGGTGTCAATACGGATGGAACGAAGTTCCTTTCGCTTAATGAACGCGACACCACACTGTTCAATGCGAAATAGAAAGACGAAACGAAAATAACTGGCTTGCTTTCTATGCAAAAAGTGTCGTTACAACTTTTGGTCTTAATTTTTTCCGTCTAGCCCCCTTTCGCAACGCGCGATAAGGAACTACGTTCCAATAATGCATGCAGTAATATTGCTATTTAATTTAGAGCAGTTTAGTTAGCTCCTGACGGTCGACTAAGCTGGGAGGGTGGTATGGTAATTGAGGGGCAAACCTAGATGTCCCAGGCACTACAACACCATAGCATGTAATAAAGTTGTTGTCGCTGTATAATAAATCATCTAGTTTACATATAAGGGCCAATATTATAAGTCACACTTTTCAAAAAAAATCAAATTTCTTTTAAAGTAGAAATTATGTAAGTATCTAAAAAGTCTATTATAATTGAAATAAAGTTAAAATGATAACAAGTCTATTAGAATTTAAATAAAGTTAAAAATTAAAATTAAAATGATAAGTAACTAGCTACTCGGTAAAATTCAGTATTTCCTACAATTACATAAAATTGTAATAATAGAGTGATAAAAAATAGATCAGCATCTCGTGACCACACGAGCAAAAACAGTGAAAGTTGAAATAATGCAGCCACTGTAACTATTACGTGGTTTTAGTACCACGAATAGCGGGGAACCAAGTAAATTGTAGTAAATTGATGATAGATACTGAAGTTTCACTTATATAGCTGTGTTCTGCGGTTTTACCCGCATTGGTTCTGTAAGAAAATCGGAATAGACCAAGATTCCGCCTACAACCGAACTTTCGTGATTATATACAGGGTTATTGGTAATTATATAGCAAGCCGTTGAGGGCTACCTCTGTACACCTTAACAAACAACTTTTGTTCTACGACTTTTGAAAATAATAAAGTTAATATTTCCAATAACCCTGTATAAAAGCTTATAATTTCTCAGCGTATGCCCCCAACAAGCAAGCACATCGTTTATAGCTATAAACGATGTGCAATTATGAAGTTCAGACCATAGTGGCTTGGAGAGCTATCAGGTAACAAAGCCAAGAATCGAACCTGTTTATTTTGCAAAAAAAGAAATCGCCTAATAATGTTGCTAATTACAAGATAGTTTCAATAGATCCAACACCTTTCAGACCACCGGAAGATGATTCTTCGATGTTGGGGCATGCGCTGAGAAATTGTCAGCTTTTATAAAATCACTAAAGTTCGGTCGTAGGCGCGCAGATCTAACTCTAGAAGAAATAAAAGCCTATCCTCAAACGAATTCCCGCCACGTGCTCGCTGGGACAACCGCTGTTATTCGTTGATAACTAAGTTTCTACCTAGATAGATAAATTCTTTATTGAAAACATCATTTTTAAATTACATAAAATATAAAAAAAACAAAGCTTAAGTCTAAGTGTTGCAAAGGGCGGCCTTATCGCTCAAAGCGATCTCTTCCAGGCAGCCTATGGATGGACAAGAAGTTGAGGAAGGTAAAGGGTAGGGTGTCCAAACTTATGAAATTAAATAAACAGCATGCAAGTATCAATATAAACATTATAATAAATACATACATACAAACCTATTAAACCTAGTGGTTTTTGATGTAAAATAAACCACAACCTTTTCAGACTTTGGGACCCCAATCTATCATCGATGGGTCACCTACTTGAATGTCCACTGTTTCCCCAACACTTGCACGTTGGACGACCTAAATACCATATGTTACCTCTTATAGCTTCTTAAAACCCCAAGCTAAGTTTTATAATCTTAGATAAGTTTCAGAGAATTTGTGATTAGTCTTATTTACTTTTACACATATTTTTATCTAATTTATAATAAATAAATAAATATTTCAGGACATATTACACATCGCCATCCAGCCCCAAGCTAAGCAACTTAATGCTTGTGTTATGGGTGCCAGATAACGGATAAACTACTTATATACTTTTTTTTGTAAATATATACATATTATACATATAGGGAAACACCCAGAACCAGAAACAAGAATTTATGGTCAGCATAAATACTTGTTCCCGACGGCAATCGAACCCGCAACCTTCTGCGTCGCAGTCGGGTGTTCGCCCGACGCGCCACAGAGGTCGTCAATAGAACTTATAGTTTCCGTTATAAAATAATAAAAACTATTAATTCGTGTTCTAGGTAGGTACTACTTCTTTTATGTACCTTAAACTAAACTTTTTTCAATTTGGTTACATTAAGACCTTTACGCCAATAAACTATGATTAATAACGGAAATTTCCGTCCATATCCGCCATAAATGGTCACTTTCCTAACAAGGTCAGTTTTGCAACAAACATGTTAGGTAGGTACTGTACGGCTAGGTATGATGTTACGAAATGTTACCATAAACAAAGACTTGGGCCGTTTGAATCGTGTTAATTTTGAGATTTTTGAGATTTTAAGTTAATATGATAAAAGATAGATAGATAAACATTTTATAAATAAATAAATACTTAAATAAATATTGCAGGACATTCTAAACATCGCCATCTAGCCCCAAGCTAAGTAACTAGACTTGTGTTATGTTATGGGTGCTAGACAACGGATAGACTACTTATATACTTTTCTTTTGTAAATATTACTTATCATCATCACTACATAGTATAAAACAAAGTCGCTTTTTCTGTCCTATTTCCCTTTGTATGCTTAGATCTTTAAATTCAAGAGGAAGGTTTATATGTATAATACATGCATAATATAGCCGTGCGAAGCTGGAGAGGGTCGCTACCAACAACCGGACCGCAGACAAATATCTGAGCATAAATACATGTCTGAGGCGGGAATCGAACCCGCAACCCTGTATTTGGCAGTCCGGCATGGTGACCATTGTGCCAACTGGGTCGTCCAATTTATTGCACCATAAAAA
Organism: Idaea aversata; assembly: GCA_907269075.1. Classification (NCBI taxonomy): domain Eukaryota; kingdom Metazoa; phylum Arthropoda; class Insecta; order Lepidoptera; family Geometridae; genus Idaea; species Idaea aversata. Next base: position 9,254,188 of record OU026104.1, on the reverse strand, counting down.
GCAAAACGCAAAATAATTACAGAAATAAAAAAATAAAATAAATTTTAGCATAAGTAACTATCTGCTAAAAGAAACTTCATCTTTTATTATATTTATTATAAAACTGTTTTATCACATTATCAAAGATATTCGTCAATAAGTGGTATCTAATAAATTTTTATTATTATTGTGTGTGTGACTACTAATAATTATAGATGCTAACGAATTTGTGAAGGGACACTTTGTTGATGAATGGGCCATGACATTTTTTTCTAAGGTGATAATAATCTCAAAATCGCTTAACATACAAACACAAAAAATATAATAAAAATTCAAAGTTCGAAAAAGTCCTTCCTTTCTAAACCAAATGAAGAAATATTGAAAAATCGTAAACTACTCGCTAAAAATAAAAAATGTACCAAATTCTATTGATACGTTTTCAACAGCTTTTAGTCCCAATTAAGTCAATTGAGTACTACGTTAATGAATAGGCAATTGATTAAGTAGTCAATCCAACAATATCCACTGTTTGGATCCACCAATAGATTAAATAGCACTCTAGAGTTCACTGTAATATCTGCTTCATGACTGTAACACTTGCAAAACCATTAGGATCCACTGAGTTAATCTACCTTGATCCACCAGTGGATTGTATACCACTCTAGAGTTCACTGTGATCCTTTATTATGGTCGTTGGGGAAGCATCGTCCCCCAAAACTCATAATCGAGGGTAGATAAGAGATAAAAGCTTCTTTTTTTCATGAAATAATTTTAATCAATGCTTTCCCTGGATAGGCCATAATCACTGAATCGAAACCTAGGGGAACATAGGGGGGCCACGAGACCTTACGATCTTATTTTTAATCGTGAGATCCTTTGGGGGAGTCGTATTTATTGAAGTGAAAACTTCTTATGGCGCGTTGGGCACTTTTGTGGGTGAGCATTTTCAGCCGTTCTCGCGACAGACGACAAATTTTCTCGCGACAGATGAGATTTTACACAGATATACAGTTTTTTAATTTGGCTGTGAGTGTATTAAGACGTACATATGGTATTTTTTAACGGACGACTATTGACGACAAATGTCGGACGACATTTGTCGTCCGACATTTTTTTTTTAACACCCCTTTTTTATTTTTTCAAGGACCAGTCAAATCAGCCAAGATGACGCTAGAACAGCCAGCCGGCGAGATCTGGCAGAAGATCCGCGAAGAGTTGAATGAGAACGTCGACACCAGAGACGCTGATCTCGCCCACATCAAGGAGTGGCTGAAGAAGGAACCGCATTTACCTGATGAATTTGGTTAGTTTACTTTTTTATCCTATCCTTCGCTTCTAATAAAATGTGAAAGAGTGTGTATGATTGTTACTTCTGCATGCAAAAACTACTGGATTTTAATGGAGCTTAAAGACATGAATGAACACCTAGGCTCCTTTTTATCCCGATATTCTTACGGGATCAAAATTTCTGCGGGTGAAAGTACGGGGCTCAGCGAGTAACTTTTTCAAAAATCTTGGTCCTCCGCTCCGTCGCCGAAAATAAAGATTTTTGAGAGGTATTTTCATTTCTAAATTCCCTAAGTGTGGGTTTAATACTTTAAAAATACGATCAGGTTCCAACTGCTTAGTTTGAGTTAAATGGGCTAATAGCTGACACGTAACTAATGAATCCAATAATGTATTCAACTGGCTTTGAATATCTAGATGACTTAGTTTCTTAATGAAACAATTCTTTTTCTTTGCCGCCTCCCACTTAATCGGTCGGCTCTCTTAATATGTCGGCGCCAGGACATCCTGCCCTGGGTTGGCGGATCTGCTAGGCTTTCCTTCTTTAGTATACGGGTCATGCTGGTTGGGGGGCGACCTCTGCCTCTTTTAAGCTCAAGGAAGTCTAAGGCTAGTTTTGACCACATTCACTCTGTGAAAGCTACAGTACCATCCTTGTACTAACCTCTAACTTTATATCGTTATCAACAGATGACCAGCGTATCATGACCTTCCTCCGCGGCTGCAAGTTCTCCCTGGAGAAGACCAAGCGTAAACTGGACATGTACTTCACCATGCGTACTGCTGTCCCTGAGTTCTTCAACGATCGTGATGTTAATCGCCCGGAATTGCAGGAGATTCTGAATATTGTGTAAGTTATATATTTTATATTTTGTATTAACTTGGCTTAGTTTGGAACTTATTTAAAATTCTGGTACTTAATTTTAACCATTTTATCTGGCGGACTTTGAAACCACGTCTTTGGCTATACCACCGCAAACTTCCGACGTACGCCAACATTGATTTAAGCAAAATAATAACGCTAACTTTGATTTAGAAACAAACAAAAATAGAAACAAAAGACGTCATTTTAAAACGGAAACAAAAGACGATCGAAATGAAAACAAAAGACAATCGAAATGTGCCACTCCTAAAATAAATTTTCTAAAACTTTCAAACTAAATGATAATACTTATTTAGGCAATTATTTTCAAGGACTATCATCATAAGGTTTCTGACCTATTAGAAGCATACAGATGTCAGATTCCATAGGAAATTGTGCGTCACAATCATAGAGTACATTAATAGGTTAAAGTAATTACTCTAAAGGTTTGTCATTTAATTACCTAGTGATTTTTTTGTCTAGGTAGATACTTATTATTGAAAGCAAAATACATAAAGCAAACTTCATGTTGTAAATTTATTGTTTAATCTAGCTTTTGAGTTTGTAAATTGGACCAAGGTTTCACGTTGTCCCAAATAAACTTTTCCATTTTCGATTTCGAAAGAACACACCCTCCAAGTTTCAGGTCTCTACGATCAACGGTTTAGGCTGTGCGTTAATCCGTCAGTCAGTCAGTCAGTCATTGACGAGCATTTTATGAGTAACTACTTCGTCCGCGTAGAAGTTGATACTGGACTAAGGAATCACGTCGTCCCATACAAACTTTGCCCCCCTTTTTTACCCCCCAAAAGGTAGAATTTCGGAAAAAACTTTCTTATCTTTCTTTCTTCTATTTCTTATCTGTATGATCAGCAGTTTAGGCTGTGCGTCAATCAGTAATTCAGGAAAAGGCATTTTATATGATTGTGTAGAAGATAGATTAGTGGAAACCTACTGTAAACACTCATAAAAACCACAAGAAGTGCCTTTAAAATAGCAGTTTCAAGAAAAACTTAGGTACAATATGAAAGAACTTTGTTAGTGTTAATAAAAGTAGGTAGGTACCTTATTCTCGTAAAGATAAATATGTTTCGCTTCAAGAGTAAAATTAGCTTCAATACAGTATGGTCATAAAAATGATGTCTTGAAGTTTCATAAACCATTTTACACAGTAGAAATAAATCGATTATTTAAATTCAAACTTACGTCATGCAAGACTGTGATTTAGCTAGATTTTTTTCCAATAAGTATTTAGGTACTTACCATCATTACCAAGAACACAATAAGTATAATTTTGAACAATTCTAAACTTTTTGTGCTTAAACTAGGTATTTGACGTTAATGATACCCATGATGTTATGAGTTTTCAAAATTTACGACGATGAGGTTGTCTATTTCTCAAAAACGTACACGTGATTCGAATTACAAAGAACTGAGACAATTATCTTTGGATAATGAGATCTTCAAATTGATGTTTGAGTGAAAAGAGGGGTTAGAAGGATATTTGCAAAATTACAGGCAATTGTCTCAGAGTCATAGTCGTAATCCGACAAGCTGCATTGCTATAGTTTGAATGTTTGTTCCAGGCAAATGCCTCCACTACCGGGCCTGACTCCAACAGGCAGACGTGTGGTCCTCATGAGAGGTCTGGACAAAGACGTGCAAACACCCAACGTGGCTGATGCCTTCAAACTTGCATTGATGATGGGTGATGTCCGTCTGGCTGAGGAGAAAGAGGGAGTGGCTGGAGATGTCTACATCCTCGATGCCTCGGTGGCAACACCGACGCACTTCGCAAAGTTCACACCTACATTGGTGAAGAAGTTCTTAGTTTGTGTTCAGGTGAGATTTTTGAGTTTTTTTACCTTTAAGGAACTGTTATGTCCTTCTGGCAGATGTGAAGGTCCCACCTTTACATCTGTCAGACTGATATTTGTGATGCTGTGATGTTTAGATCCTTGAAGTCTCATTAGCATCGCAACATCTTGTTTAGAATTTTACTAATACATGCTAAATACTAACTTATTTGCCTAAAACCAAAAACGTATTACGCCAAATTGATATTGTAAATGTAGCTGCAGTGCTAAATAAACTATTTAAGTTTTTTAAATCAAGTTTTATGACTTCTCATAGGCTTTACTATTAAGTCAAAAGTGAAAATTATAAAATCTTAATCTATGCGTTTATCATGCTTGATGGGTTTTTTGATCTTGAATATCATAGAGTAATAATCATCTATTCAAAAAACTGGCCAGATATCGCAATAGACCAGAGTGTGTGGAAAGACGTTCTTTGGCCAGTAAATTCCTTTATTGTATTTTATTAGTAGACTGGGATAAACTCCGGTTGGAGTTCACTTCAAAATTTGCTAGGTATTAAAGTGTAACTTTAAAAGGCCTCTACGTGTTGATTTTCGCCTCACACACGCCTTCCAAAGATCCGGAGCTACATAGCCCGAAGATACGCATATCGTCACAATAAATAATGAACAACTAATTAAAAAAATATTATTTATATCATCAGGAAGCCTACCCCGTAAAGCTGAAGGAGGTCCACGTCATCAACGTTTCCCCATTGGTCGACAAAATTGTCAACTTCGTCAAACCTTTCATCAAGGACAAGATTAAAGAAAGGGTAAGATATTTCACATCAGTAATATTAGTAATAATTGGAGGTTGTCCTTGGGCAGACAGAGATAATCGCCGGTTCGGTATCCACAATAGTCCACATCATATTTTGTCATTAAACTTGTTATTGTAAAGGGCCTCTACGTGTTGGCTTCGGCTCCACGCACGCCTTAGCTGGGGCTCCATAGCCCAATGTTAAAGGACATTGTAAAAGGAAAAGATCCGAGGGTCATAACATGGTTTTAACCCACTATACCAGTGGCCGGCACATTTTGGGCGTTCTATGCCTATCTTATTTTGTTGTTTGATTCACGGACCTGGGAAAAAGCCTTTGCTGGCGGAATATTTACCATTGCATTTTGGAGTTAGTATCGAATCGTTGCAAACTCAGGTAGTCTAAGGTAGCAACTTGTTTAAGCAGCGGATGGATCTAAAGCTAATGCCGTCATAAATGTACTAGGTAGTCTAAACAAAGTTTTCGTCATCACCTTTAGGTCGTATACAATTTAGTTTCGTCTAAACGATAGTCTTAAGTTTCATTTGTGGATCTCTATATTTAAAAAAATAACTTTAGAGTGTTATCTAAATCAAATCTTTAATTCCAGATCTTCCTGCACACTGACACCAATGATCTCTACAAATACGTTCCTAAGGAAATGTTACCCTCAGAGTATGGAGGCAACGCTGGATCCATGAATGATTTACATAGTAAGTTCCTCATTTTTTTTTTATAATTTACATGGGTATGATGAGCACCTGATGGTGCCGATAGTGGTCTAACGCCGTGACGATGCCAAGTGACGATGTGGTCTATGTAGCACGCCTATCTAAAAGATTATTTACTCGTCACTTGACTGACCCCTAAATAGTAAACGTCAGAAAAGGTAACTGATTCCATTCACATGCAGCAGTATGATTAAGGAATGACGAAGCAAACCACTTAGTGCGGGTATCTGAAGTCTGGACATTCTACTATGAATCTGTGTCCACAGACCAGCCGCCCAATTGCCGTATTCTTATGCAGCGCGTCTTGACTGCGTTTGCGTCATAACCATAGATTTCGTATTGCTAAGACGCACTCGTCACGCAGTTACTCATGTGGTTTAGGTTTGCGTAACGTGTGCGTGACGAGTGCGTGACGAGTGCGTAACGTGTGCGTGACGAGTGCGTCTTAGCAATACGAAATCTATGGTTATGACGCAAACGCAGTCAAGACGCGCTGCATAAGAATACGGCAATTGGGCGGCAGTACTTAATATTTATTGAAGCTCAGCTTTTAATTCTTGTAAATTTGTATTACTTACCTCTTGTTAGAGTTTTCAGGACTTTAACTTGACTTAACGCAGCCTAATATGCCTTCCGAAGCACACGTCAAATGAATTAAAGAAATCCTTGAATGAAGCCTAATTTATTTCCTATTTTTCCTAGATGCCTGGGTCAAGAAACTAGATGAATACAAAGATTGGTTCGCGGAACAAGAGAACCTGAAGGCCAATGAAACCTTACGACCGGGGAAACCAACAAACTATGACGAACTCTTCGGAATCGATGGCTCCTTCCGTCAGTTAGTCATTGACTAAGCAGTGTTGTAATTAGTGCAAGTTTCTTCTAAGGTTCGGTGTGAGAAATGGCATTTTTTGCATAATTTGCATAGCATGGCATTTTTTGCATAATTTGCATAGCATGACATTTTTTGAATAATTTGCATAGCATGACATTGTTTGCATAATTTGCATAGCACGGCAATTATTTGCATAATTTTAGACAGTTTTAATCATTTTCTGCATAACGTATACGCTTGTTATGGTTATTTCTGCTTAGCGTTCATGCGAGTTATAGCCATTGTAATGATTATGCAGCTTCTTGTTTTTTTTTGTACTATTATCATGCACTTTTTGCATATTGTTTATGCAGATCAACAGGCATATTATGCAAAATATGACATTTCTGACATAAATGCAAGACATTTTGTAAACCTACGAATCTTTTAATATTGGCATTTTTTTCTGCCAGTTGATCTCTTTAATTTACTCAATTTTATTCAATTTTAGAAAATGAACTTGCATTATTTTCTATTAAGACAATTTTAGCTTTCTATCGCTTTTAAACCATTTTTTGTGGTAATTTCTTAATTTTTAAGCTCATTGAAGTATTTTTCAACCAAAGTTTTGCTCAATGTGTTTTTTATCTACATTTTAACTGAAAGTATACATTTTAGTATTGTATTAAGCGTTTTTATAATAAAAATTGAGTACATAGTTTTGGTATTTTCATTTGTAATTAAAAACTTCTAGACACCCATTATGAATTTAATTAATTATTTAATCCTACCTACCACCGAACTTTCGTGAATTTATAAAAGCTGAGAATTTCTTAACGCAACATTATTAACATTAGCAACATTATCAATTGCTACAAAAATATAGGCGTTTTTTTTTACGATTCTTGACTTTGCAACCCGATAACTCTCCAAGCCACTATGGTCTGAACTTCATAATAGCACATCGTTCATAACTGTATTGGGGGCATGCGCTGAGAAGTTCTCAGCTTTTATATAATGACGAGAGTTCGGTGTTAGGCGGGATTTTACTCTAGTATATCTATCGGTAATTTTTAAGCTCGTTTAGCACCACCCATGAGTGGTCCTTAATAAACTCTACAATAATAATTGTAATGGGAACTAGAATATAGTATATACTACAAAAACATCTAGTTACATTTGCAATAACCTAGTAAACGTAACTAGATTTTTTCTCCGTGATGCTAGTAGCATAGTAGTGACAATAATTTCTAGTTGATTCTCAATCAAAAATATTTGGTAAAGACAACTAGTGGGTACTGCTGTTACGGATCCAAACAGAAGTTCTCGTTGCACTTACGAGATTTCTCCTACATCTAACAATATTTTTGTATGGTTGGTAACTCCAGCGAACGAGCTGTGATCTTGCCCCCACCTTCCTATTGAGTCCAACCACCAACACCAATAATTCATAACTACAACATACAGAAGGCCAATTCTCGTAAATAACATTGTTTGAATTACATTTCAATATCATCCCGATTGCAAAAGATACCTTCAAAGTCAGTTTTTTCTATACAAAAAGCTAATTTTGAGGGTATTTTGAGCTACTTTGAGGGTATTATTTGTGATCGAAATGCAATCGAAATGATATTGAAATCTAATTTGAACAATGTTATTTACGAGAATTGGCCTTCTGAACCACAACAATTAGTTAAATTTATCTTTTGCTTCAGCCGCACATCTCTCACGTATAAAATTAGGTACCTACTTATTACAAAAACAATGGAAACGCATAAGGCTATTTTGAATGAATGAACTATAGGCAAAATAAACCAGTAATAAAATGTCATTAGGTGAAATGAAGCATCGGTGTAATAATATAATTTGTCATGATGAAGCTTAGTTTAATTTAGCTTAGGTGAGTCGTCATAGTTAAAATGTAACAAGTGGAAACGTGTTTCGATCTAGCGTAGTGAACCCATTGTGTAGACCTTACTAACGAAGCCCTCTTAGCGTCGAGGGTATTAAAAGTTACCCATGTAGGTAACTCCCAAAGATTCAAAGTACACAAAGTTTCATTGAAGTCAGCCCAGAGAAAGCCTAATGATTACAAACAAAAATAAACAAATCTTTTCAATTTTAAAATATTTATGAAAATAGTTATAAAAAAAACCATTGAGTGGTTGGAATTTAAGTGAAAAATAATTTTACAAAAAAAAAAGAAATATACCTTTATAGGCGCGAAAAACATAACCCTTTTCTTACAGTCAGGTAAGAAGTCATTTTAAAAACAAGGTGTTTGGCGAACACGTTTTTTTTAAATAGGTCATTTTCCAAAAAAGGCCTTTAGTAGGGCATTTATCTACTAAGCCCAATAAATGCATCTATAGGTCATTGGGTCATATATTAGGTCCTTCAATTCGATCTACCTTTCTCTAGCTTTCTTAAAGAGATACCAAATGACATTCATTTTAGACTTACGCATCCATGTTAGGCAATTCTCCTATTTAAGTTATGATTATTCAGAAATTAGCATCAGTTGCGTCTGCGCACAATTAGAGCGTTAAAACTAGCGGTTGTAGTTCGGCGCAAATTTGCAATATCGTAAACAGTTTAGCAATTCATGCCCACTGTTATTTGTTAAATCCTGTCAGTTGTGCTTGGGTAGATTTGAAATAGACCCTGCGTATGTTTTAAGTTTAACGATTACTGTAGGTACTTACCTACTACCCCATCTATCTTATGGGTACCGAATCCCCACCAAATAAAATAAAAAAATTATCGTAAAAATTAAATCGAATTCCAACATTTATAAATGACACTTTTATAACATAATTTTCAAACTACTACTAAGTACTGTAGTTTCAAAGACTAATAAATAATTTTGTAGTTTGAAAATGATGTTCTAGAAGCACGGGTAACAAAATAATGCAACATTTTGATTTGTAACTAATATTATAATAAATAAAAATAAAATAAATAAATATTTCAGGACATCGCCATCCAGCCCCAAGCTAAGCAACTTAATGCTTGTGTTATGGGTGCCAGATAACGGATAAACTACTTATATACTTTTTTTTTTGTAAATATATACATATTATACATATAGGAAACACCCAGAACCAGAAACAAGAATTTATGGTCATCATAAATACTTGTTCCCGGCGGGAATCGAACCCGCAACCTTCTGCGTCGCAGTCGGGTGTTCGCCCGACGCGCCACAGAGGTCGTCAAAATAGTAATAATAGTAAGTAAATGGCCTAATTTTTACGAAAATTAAAATATTTATGAATTTAGCGCCCACCCGGTACGAAATACCCATAATAAGTTCAGAAGGCCAATTCTCGTAAATAATATTGTTTAAATTACATTTCAATATCATCCCGATTGCATTTCGATTGCAAAAGATACCTTCAAAGTCAGTTTTTTTTTTACAAAAAGCTAACTTTGAGGGTGTTTTGAGCTACTTTGAGGGATTATTTGTGATCGAAATGCAATCGAAATGATATTAAAATGTAATTTGAACAATTTTATTTACGAGAATTGGTCTTCAGGTACCTCAAAAGTCAAAAGTCAAATTTTTTTATTCATTTGGATGCTTAACTGAGAGGTTAATACAATCGTATAAAGATCACATTGAAACGTCTTAAAAACTAAGTTAGGATGTGTGCCTTCGGAACGCCTCGAAAAAAAAACTTTTTTTTTCCAAACAGATAAGACAAGTTATTTCGTAGTTTTTTACACAAACAACAAAAATGTGATCACCTGCCAGGTGACAAAAAGATAATAAAATATCAAAATGATAAAAATATGCGTTAGTCATGTCATGTGTTATCACTTTATGTGCCAAAAATATTAATATAGATAAGTAATTTACTATCTAACGACTCGCGAATAGAACCAGATAGGTATAGGGTTATTGCTAATTATACTAGCAAGCCGTTGAGGGCCACTTCTATGCACCTAAATAAACAAATTATGTTCTACGACTTTTGGAAATTTGAAAAAAATATGAAAATTTTGAGGTTATGTAAATTAAAAAACAGCTGATTTTTTAAAACAAGGTCAATCAGACTAAGAACAGTAAGTGTGTTTTAAGTATTTAAAAGTGCTTAAGACGCTGTTCGCGCTCACTGAGCGTACTTCGTGCGCTTAATGCGCATTTCGGACCGAGGGATTCCTTATTGCGCAACCATTTTAATGCGCACCCAAAACTGCGCACCCAAACTATTCCACATTTGCGCACCTGTTTTGTTGCGCTCACGATAGGTATACTAAACTTTTGAATAGAGATGGGAAACTGACTGAAACTATCGATAACTAGTTATACACTTTATTTTTTTTTTGCAAAAACTTAGGTATAGATTTTAAATTGATTTTGAAAAAAAATAAGGTCATCCTGGTGAAGTAATACAGTCATCAGAATGAACATAATGTTTTCAGTCGTTCCCACCTAGGTACGTTCCTAGGTGGAAACGAATTTAGGAAGAAGCAGCAGAATTAAGGACCAGGCGTTCATAAGTTACTGGCGGTGTTTTTTCCTAATCATCCTCAGTCTGTGCCTCAGTCAACTAAAATCCTATTTGTACGTTGTACAGAACGAAAAGTACCAGGCGCTTATACTTAGCAGGAGGTTTTAACTTATTGGGCTCCTTGTGTTTTCCCCCACACTTCTTAATAAGCAAGACATTGGCGTGGAATTTTTTTTATTAAATCAGACTGTTACTATTGAAACAATAGTAATTATTATTAAACAATACAATAATTAAACAAAATCAATTGTAACAAAAAATAAACTATACTTGATTTGTAATAATTACTATTTAGTGTCAGAATGGTTTAAGAGAATTTATGATTGAGTATAATTTTATGAGTAGGTAGTTCATTTTTCTGAATCGGCACAGTGTCCTCTTTCCGTGTCAACAAAACAGGTGCGCAAATGTGGAATAGTTTGGGTGCGCAGTTTTGGGTGCGCATTAAAATGGTTGCGCAATAAGGAATCCCTCTTCGGACCGCAGCAGTTTGTGACAGAAATAAAACCAACCGTCACCAAACGTCAGCAGCCGAGTCCGAAATGGACTTTTAGTATGCCCCTTAAGCGGATATAATATGTCATTCTTCATTTTGTGTTTTGCAAGCCATTTGGGGAGACATTTAATTGGTATTTATAGTTTTAAGTTTAAGTTTATAATTTAGAAATTATAAATGTTTGTCTTCCTTAATTAATAGTTATAGTTTATGAATGGTTCTACCCAAACCGGAGGTTTTCCTTGGCTGCATTTTATAGTCCAAAGCAGGGATAATCGCCGGCCGGTTTGATGTCCACATCATACTTTTCCAATAAACTTGTTATTGTAAAGGGCCTCTACGTGTTGGCTCTCTCGAGGTGCAATTCTGTTCATCACTCCGAAGATCTCCATCAGATCTTCATCCAATTTTTATGGGACCACCTGAGAGTTATCTTTTATTACTTTCAAACAAAAAATAATTTTCCAAATCGGTCCAGGTGTTTTCGAGTAATCGGCGAACATACATAAAAATATACGCGATAAATTCAAAACCTCCTTTTTTAGGGTTCCGTAGCCAAATGGCAAAAAAACGAAACCCTTATAGATTCGTCATATCTATCTGTCTGCCGTATGTCACAGCCACTTTTTTCCAAAACTATTCTAATATCATTTTTTTCTAAACTGAATAGTTTACGCGAGAGACACTTCCAAAGTGGTAAAAAGTGTGTGTAAATTCTAAAATAAAAGAATGATGAAACTAAAAAAAATATATGATATATACATAACCATGCAAACTTCCACCCAAAATTGGTTTGAACGAGATCTAGTAAGCAGTTTTTTTTAATACGTCAGAAACCGTAAACCGCCATTTACCCTTCATTCATGTATTTTTACCACTAGCGCCATCTATTTTTTTGCATTTGTTTTTGCGTCGGGGTTAAAACAGAATACAGTGGTACAGAACCCTTCGTGCGCGAGTCCAATTCGCACTTGGCCGGTTTTTTAAGGTCGGTTAAATATTAACAGCATGTCAAGCATCGCGTGGGCAGAAACAACAGACTTTTCGTGCTGTTTGTAAATACATTGACGTTGCTAGTAACAATAACTCATGCAGATCGATAACATTATCTTATCATCGATTAAGTTCAACGGAAACAACCTCGACTGATGGATAACAGCAGATTAGTATTCGATTAGAATATGATTCATGAAATAAGTAATAATTAGTAAAATCCCTAGATTATATCAATATTATCAAAAATAAGTGAGCTCCAAAACGGCTGTTATAAGAATGTTTTCAACACAAGCAAGATTCTAGACACCTGCTTTAGTTGAAGTTTAAAGTCTTCTTACTGATCAATTAATCAAACCAAAATTATTAAAATAAAAACATTTCAATAATAGTAATTTTCGAACTCTACCTGGGGCTGCAATTATGCAGCCGACTTTACAATCAACGGTCAAAAGTCTCTGCCCACCGTACAATCCTGTGCAGCACTATTTGAACATTATAACAACGTCACCTGTGGATCGAACCCACGTCGCGTTGGTTGGTGTAGCGGGTAGCGGCATATACCACTCGGCCAACTAAATACATAGCTAAAATGTTGAAAATAAAAATCACATTGAGTACTTACTTTTAATTCAAGTATTTATATTTGTGTGTAACGTCTATTAGAAGAAGGTCGGAAGTCCAATGTTTATTTATAATATTACTAGCAGCGCACCGCGGTTTAACTCACGATCCCGTGGGAAGATCGGGATAAAAATTGGCCTATAGCATTCGTCGATAAATGGGATATCCAACACAAAAATAATTTTTCAATTTGAACCTGAGATTAGGGCGTTCAAACAAACAAACTCTTCAGCTTTATAAAATTAGTATAGATTGTAGCAAAGTGATAGTAGACTTATAACGCATACTGTACCTTTTTATTGCATAGATTGAAATTCATTTATTTCGGGATTCATTACTCATACTGTAAGTAAATTTAGTACAATAAGCGCTGAAAGGCTAGGTTACAGAGGAGGCAACAAAGGAACCACTTAGTGATCCCTGTAATGTATTGAACGACTTTTACCGAGCTCAACGATTCTCAATATTCCAGGAGAAATTCGGAATTAAATCAGGTTTTAAAGGAGTGGAGAAGATATTCGGAATTAAATCAGGTTTTAAAGAGGATTACCTATCAATTCGGTACTTGACAGTTTAAACGAAAAATTATAATTTTATCTCTTAGTTACTGAAATAAAAAACTTATTTATTTTGAACGATAAAATAAGAATGATGTTGAAAATGGTAGCCAATGGGTTATCTGAGATACAATATTTTGAGTCTATTAAAATAAGTTGCTAATTTGATATTTTTGCAAAATAAATATAAGGTTATTTTGTCTGATGAATACAAAACACGAAAAGTGATGGCCATGAGGGTGACATCACAACGTCTACATGCAACCTACATTTTACAAAAAAAATGTTCATAGATAGAGCCTATAAATATGGCTTGTGAGACGTCGACAATTCAAATTGATGAAGAAAAATTGTTTTTTTTTTATTGAATTATTTATAGGATTCACTAGTGTGCAATATCTACTGACTGCAATCAATGGAAGAAAGGCAGAGAGACCTTTGCCCTGCAGTTGGATAGGGTCCTTATAAATAAATAAATACTAATAGAATAATTGGTAAAAAAAATAAATCTTTATTAGGTACAAAAAAAAAGTATATAAGTAGTATATCCGTTGTCTAGCACCCATAACACAAGTCTAGTTACATAGCTTGGGGCTAGATGGCGATGTGTGGAATGTCCTGCAATATTTATTTACTTATTTATTTTACATTTTTTTCAAAAAGGTATATTTTCAAAAACGATAATGCATTAACTGGCATACAGGTGGTGCCATAATGAAAATGTATGAATCAAACTTTTCGAGGTCCCGCTGCCAGTTTTTTTTTTTCGAATAAAAGGAATAATTAATTTGTCAAAAGTTTATAGATAAAAATTTGAAATTTTGAAACTACTCACTGAAAAACTGTCAAGAAGCCAATTATTATATTTTCTTATCTACATAAAAGTGAATCTAGATTTTAAAAACGTACTTCAATATTAGTACGGAACCAGTCCACCTAGTAAGCAGTCAGACGGTCTGACGCAAGTGGCACTCAACTCTTGGTCAATCTCCGGAATCCGTTCTACCTGAATATATCTATGCCATTCAGTGGGTGACAGATAGTGAGAGGAAACGCGCGTCACAACAGCCGTTTACATTTCAATTTAGAACTTTAAAATGTGAGTACCTATCAATTTATTTCTGTACTTTTTGGGCTTAGATTTTTAGATAGTCAAATCGCTAATGACTTTTATTTTTATACTATAGCTGCGCATCGCAGTTATCCTTACGTTGGTGTTTCTTTCAAAGTATAATTGATATTCTTCAAATACAAAATTAATAGTTACGTACTATATATAATAGCCCTTTTTACCTTCTTAGAGGTCGAATTTTCAAATATTCTCTATGCCCTAAAAGGAGACGTTCGGGACTCATCTAGCTCTTATAGTATCAACATTTTCTGGATGAGTGTTTCTCTTTTATAATTTATTGACTTGGGGGTTCTTCAAGTCGGGAGTAAACAAGGATCTTCTAGGAAATGTCTTCTTAGACAGCATCGTCACCTACCATCAGACAGATGTGATAGTGGTCAAACGCTGACCTATCATTTGTAAAAAAATATATGATTCCTTTTTAAAGTTTTTTGAATGTTTTTTTTTTCATAATTTGGGTTTATTTTTTTACTAGCGACCCGCCCCGGCTTCGCACTGGTAATTATGCATGTATTATACATATAAACCTTCCTCTTGAATCACTCTATCTATTAAAAAAACCGCAATTTTAATAGATAGAGTGATTCAAGAGGAAGGTTTATATGTATAATACATGCATAATTACCAGTGCGAAGCCGGGGCGGGTCGCTAGTTATATAATAGGCTCCGAATCTACTGCACCGAAACTGATGAAACTTGGGATGATATGAAGATACATTGCATTGCATTGCATTGGGTTACCTACACCCCACGCTACTTTTTATCCCGATATTCCCACGGGATCGGGAGTTAGCGCTGCTGGTTTAAAGATAAATTTAGAAATAATGTACCAAAGTAACCAAACCAAACCTAGATGAATTCGTTTTAAAATTGTGTTTATTACTTTGTTCTAAGTAATTTCTTTAATCGTAAGGTACGATTCTTTTCTTCTTAGAAAATTGATAAAGGCTTGGAGAATTGATAAAATTACTTTATCTTATCTGTAAATCATCAGTTTGATAATTTTGGGTTTTCCACCTTGGATAATAACATTGCAATTTTTATTTATTTATTAAAATTGACTTGTACAAATTCTTACAATTAATTTATTAATTAATATAATTATATAATTAGTTAAACATATATCAAGAAACCTAACGGGTTGGTCTTGGCATCTAAGTACAATCGACGCTACAACATCTTAGAATCAAAAAAAAGTTTTCGCGCACAAAATAACTTTCAATTTAATACAATATAATAATTAGAGAAGAACAGAGCGGTGTTAGTGGTAGAGTCCTCGACTTTCATTCTGAAGGTCGTGGGTTCGAATCCAGCCGTGCACCAATGTATGAAAAAATTATGTGCGCTAATTGACATTGCTCTTACGGTGAAGGAAAACATCGTGATGAAACCCGCGGCTTAGTTTGCTCCAGAAGTATTGACAAGTTCTCTCCTCCGGACATGGTCGACTAAGCTGAGAGGGTAGTAGGTGCTGGGCAAGCCTGCTCCATCTTCACGCAAAAAGGACCCAATTAAAAAGGGTCTAATCGCGGAAAACAGCCCGTATACAAGTACAAGTAGAGAAGAACAGTGCAAACGACTATTGGAAGAATAATATATAACCACAAATTAAATAATCATATAATTAAACTAATAAATTAAATCATTATCATTTCATTACATAGTATAAAACAAAGTCACTTCTCGGTGTCTGTCCCTATGTATGCAGATCTTTAAAACTATGCAACGGATTTTGATGCGGTTTTTTTAATAGATATGGTGATTCAAGAGGAAGATTTATATGTATAGTTTATGCATAATATAGCCGCGCGAAACCGGGCGGGTCGATAGTAATAAATTAAATTATCGATTGTCTTTTGTTTTCATTTAGATCTTTTTTTTTCGATCAAATTAAATTCAAGGACAGGCAGAAACAAAAGTATTTTGTTCCTGCCTGCCCCCGAATTAAAAACAGGAAGGGGAAAGGCAAGAATAACCCATTTATTAACAAACTAAAACAAATATTTTTAAAAGACAATTATTTACTTACTATGTATTAGTTCCTGAGATTAGCGCGTCCAAACAAACAAACTCTTCAGCTTTATAATATAATATTAATTAATATAGATAATAATAAATGTAGTAAGTTTCTAAGTTCACGCAGAATATACTTCATCTACTACATAATCATTGCAACAGGCATATTTTGAATAACTAGACTAGAAGCTTAGTCTAGGTAGGTACACGTAATAGTGGCTACTTTCTATAACTAATTAACAAATTAAATTTACTAACCCCTCTACAGAGGCTTTATCTTAACGACCTCTCACTTGAATAGATGTATAAACTTATACATAACTAGCTGCGCTCCGCGGTTTCACCCGCATAAGTTCCGATCCCATGAGAATATTAACAAAAAAAATTCATCAAAATCGGTTGATAAACAAAGAAGATATTTTATGCGGGAATATCCATAAAAAAACATACATACAACCGAATTGACAACCCAGTTGGCACAATGGTTACCATGCCGGACTGCCAAACACAGGGTTGCGGGTTCGATTCCCGCCTCAGACAAGTATTTATGCTTAGATATTTGTCTGTGGTCTGTTTGTTTCCTATGTATTATAAGTATATATTTACAAAAGAAAAGTATATAAGTAATATATCCGTTGTCTAGCACCCATAACACAAGTCTAGTTACTTAGCTTGAGTGCTAGATGGCGATGTGTGGAATGTCTTACAATATTTATTTATTTATTTGAGAACCTCCTCCTTTTTTTGAAGTCAGTTAAAAATAAAAAGTATACTATATCTTTAAAGAGTAAGAAACATTAAGGTAGGGCTAAACACAAAAGATCCCATTGCATTGGGTCGAAGTGTTGCTGGCTATTTGTCAGCCCCTAATAAATAACATAAGATATCCAACACAAAATATTTTTCAATTAGTTAATGAGATTAACGCGTTCAAACAAACAAATAAACAAACTCTTCAGCTTTATAATATTAGTATAGATTATGTATCTACATGTCCCTGGTACTACAACACCCTCAATAACATGAATTAAAGTGACTGGCGCTTTTTAAATCATAAATCTAATTGATTTAAGATTTGATTAAGGCCAATAATAATATTTTTTCGACAATCGAATAAAGAATCCCCGAAAACCTTTAAAACGACACCTTTTTGTAGGTTTTCGGAGGTGCTGAATCACATTATACAGGGTTATTGCTAATTATACTAGCAAGCCGTTGAGGGCTACTTCTGTGCACCTTTTTGTTCAACGACTTT
Organism: Idaea aversata; assembly: GCA_907269075.1. NCBI lineage: Eukaryota > Metazoa > Arthropoda > Insecta > Lepidoptera > Geometridae > Idaea > Idaea aversata. Next base: position 9,236,306 of record OU026104.1, on the reverse strand, counting down.
GGAAATTCCAAAAAAAAATGAAAATTTTGATGTTATGTAAATTCAAAAAACAGCAGATTTTTCGAAATAAAGATCATTTTGACTAAGAACAGTAGATAAAACTTAAAAAAATAAGTAAAATTTTAAGGTTAATGACCTCTCCACGTAAGGAACAGCTGATTTTCAGGTAAACCTAAACTTAAAAAATTTCAAAAAAATATTCGAATTTCCAAAAGTCGTAGAACAAAAGTTGTATGTTAAGGTGCACAGAAGTAGCACTCAACGGCATGCTAGTAGAATTACCTTTAACCCTGTATAGTTCGTTTTTAAAACTAAACTAAAGGGACAGGTCTATAAAACCATCATTAGACCTGTCCTTTTGTATGGTAGTGAGGCGTGGCCGGTGCTTGAGCGACATAAGCAGGAGCTGCGTGTCACGGAGATGAAGATGTTGCGCTGGATGTGTGGAGTGACGCGAAAGGATCGCGTCAGAAACTCCCGCATCCGGGGCAGCCTTCATGTCCGAGACATTGCAGATAAATTGCAAGAGTGTCGCTTACGCTGGTACGGCCACGTCTTGCGAAAACCGGCTAGTTACGTGGGGAACAAATGTCTTGCCATGGCGCCTCCGCCGGGTCGTGGCAGACTGGGTAGACCCAAGAAGTGCTGGCTTGACGTCGTAAAGGGTGATATGCGTGCAAATGGCCTTACAAACCAGGATGCCGAAGATCGTGCGAAGTGGAGGCGTAAAAGTAGGAAAGCGGACCCTGGGCTCCCGAGAGGGATGCAACCGGGAACATCGCTCGGATGATGATGAGTTCGTTTTTAAAACAGATTAAGAGTTGTTAAATGTCTCTAATTTCGAACTTGATAGTTAACATTTTCAATATTCAAATTTTTTGGATTAGTGCTGTTTAAAATAGAGTGATGTTGGCTTAGTGGTACATACGTCAACTTTCATTCCAAACTGCGTGGGTTTGAATCCCGCGTGGATTTACCTTAAGAAAAATCAATGTGCGCTAATTAAAACATTACTCTTACGGTGAAGGATTATTTATTTCAAAATTATAGGGGCAACACATACGCAACACTATAAAAAGTCGCCATTTTGTTGACCCAAATTATTAAATGTGTGCGCGCCGTTTCTGTAGATATAACCGGTCCTATCCGTAAGGAGATTATAAGCTCTTTGACAAAAACAAATACTTACGTAATCTTCTTATGTGTGAAAGCGGGTAAAAGTACTAAACAGACCAAAGAAACTTCAGGTGAAAGGGTACCTGCGCTCTCTCTATTCAAACGTAGTCGACTGTTTCCTCCCTGGATAATGACACTAGCACTAATATTTATGTGCCATAAAACCTATAACTGCCATGACTATGCCCGTATGTTTTGTTTTTTTTTCATTTTCTAATTATCATAGAAATTAAGATAAAAAAAAAAATAACATAAATTATGGGCATGGTCGGTCATGGCAGTTAGAAGTTTTATGCACCAAAAATATTTGCTCTAGTGTCATTATCCAGGGAGAAAACAGTCGTCTACGTTTGTAATAGTTTGTATGGAAAAAGCTCCCGGTACCCTTTCCTCTTAAAGACATAAAAATATGAAATTAATATTGTCTACAAATTGAACGTGACCGATCAAAAAATATTTGCTAAGGCCTTACCACGAATTTACGCACTTGATCAATAAGTACCTACTAGCTGCGCACCACGGTTTCTCCCGCGTAACTCCCGGTCCCGTAGGAATATCGGGATATAGTGGCCTATTCCAAATGGCGACAAGTCTCGACTCCTCATTTGTATCTTTTTTATACCTACTTATCTGTTTTACATGTAATTTTTTCTTTGTCATGTTTATTTCTTTCTTCCTTTGTTTGTCGTGTGTTGTACTTATTATATGCTATTCTTTCTTTCTTTTCAAATACACCAATGTATGCCATGCCAAGTTTCATCAAAATCGATCCAGTAGTTTCGGAGCCTATTCGTTACAAACAAACAAAAAAACTATCCTTTTTATATAATACTAGCGACCCGCCCCGGCTTCGCACGGCTTTATTATGCATGTATTATACTTAAAAACCTTCCCTTGAATCACTCTATCTATTAAAAAAACCGCATCATAATCCGTTGCGTAGTTTTAAAGATTTAAGCATACATAGGGATATAGGGACATAGGGACAGAGAAAGCGACTTTGTTTTATACTATGTAGTGATAGTGAAGCGTAGATGAAGATACGGTATGTTCTCAACTCGTGCGGTAAAGCCTTTGTAGATGGTGTTCGCTTAAATTCGCATTAACCTCCGAACTTCCGACAATTACTAACACGACAGCAATAAATAGCAACAAAAACGATAATTTTGTACGAAATAGATATGTATTTACCGGCACACAAAGATTAGGCGACATGCGACAATTTAAACTGACATCATCAAAAAGTTGACTCTACGCTTCGACCATGCCATTGAGATTTACTCGACCGCGGCGAAGTTATGTGTTTGGGTCATATGTATGTTTGGAACTTTAATAAATTAGATATTTAGAAGGTTAAGTAGGTTTATCTAAAAAATTAAAGCTATTGTTATCTGGAAAGTGGAAATAAATATTTTATAAAGCTTATTGTGCAATGTTGTGTACTATGATACGTCGTCATAACTTAATGAAAAGAACCCATTGACATGACTGTATTTGCTTCATAAAAAAATTGTTATCTTGTAAGCATGCTCATTGATCAATCATAAAAAAGAACCCCGCGTATTTCTTGTGTCTTCTTCTCATTGATCGGTTCTACATATCCCAACTTAGTTTTTAGACCGATTCAATGTCATCTCATAGTGCTTCTAACTAAATATATTTTTTTACTTTGATTGCTTTTACTTTTAAAATGGATGGTCACGCACCAAATAAGAAATCTTTGCAATATTTCATCGGTGTCACAGTCACTTCACTGTGCGTTGTTATTGTGATATTGTCTCGGAAACTATTATTGCCTTTGACAACGTAATTGCGATGACTTAACTTGACCCATTTGAACTGAGGACCTTGCTTTTTACCTTAATTAGTCTCGGATTTTAGTATAATGAGAAGTACCTATTCTAGACTAAATTAAACTAAAATTTATTAAATTATTAAATTAAAATTAAACTCGTACCCCCTTATTCCAAAACGAGGTTTAAGGATAGTCCGAGATGTGGATTTAAACCTTAGATTTAAATACAGATTTACTCGTGAACTATAGTCTAAACACTATCTTTAAATAATCTTTAGGGATAGTGTTTAGACTATAGTTCCCTATATAATCCATAGGGATAGTGTTTAGACTATAGTTCACGAGTAAATCTGTGTCTAAATCTAAGGTTTAAATCTGCATCTCGGACTATCCTTAAACCTCGTTTTGGAATAAGGGGGGTAAAGTTTGGAATAGTTGTCTAACGCCTAAAAGGCAACTTCTCTTTGATCTTTAAGTGTCATATTTCAATAGGATAGGAGTGAATGATATATTAAGGGGACTCCTAAACGTTTAAGTATTCGAGGGTTAAAGGCTCGACACCGCTAAAATCGCTTCAGGACTAGGACGTACTAGTGCTAGCAGAGCCCCAGTTATAAAAGTAGGTTACTTACGAAAACCAAATGACGAATGTGACATTACAAATACGTCATAATTTATAACGGATATTGCTAACCTCTTTACCGAAAGAGTTTTGTTTTCTATGATCGAGTTACCGAAAAGCCGGATGCCAAGGAAGGTATTATACCTAAATAGAAGGTTTGCCTAGAGAGATGCCATTGAAGCAGAATGCCTGAAAAGCGAAAGAGACTAACAAGCAGTCTGTTTAAAGTAGATGCCTTATAAAACAAAATGCCTAAGCGGTTAAATGTTTATAAAGCTAGTAAAATGGCTAAGCGGTTAAAAGCTTGCAAAACTAAACGGCTAAGGTATACCACGTATCTATAGTTCGGTTGGCCCTCTGGTTATCAAACTACTGCAATTTTTCGATGTTAATGGTCCGGTTGGAACAAAATCAATTACAAGACGGTCTCTTCCGTTTCACAACTCTAGTGTCCCAGATCGTCGCAGCTTCGTTTTTTAGGTTTACTCGGCGAGAGTCGGTTACTACTTTTATCCGTCTCTCTAGCTGCGTATTGTGGCATCTATATTGCCACCCCCTAATTCCGTCATCTCATAAACTCATTATTTTATAAATTTCTTTGTAATTTATCCTTTTTTTTATATTTTTTGAAACGTTTTTTTACTGACCACAAAGAAATTTTCTTTCTATTAGGTCTATCAGGCAGGACTGACGTACTGACTGACCCTCTTCAACTTCTTCTTTAGACTCTTCTAAATTTCTTAAACTGGTAACGGAACCTTCCGTTTTGTTACAGTATAGACTAGAATAACAGTGAAATTAAATTATGTATTAAAGATACCTACAAAACTATAAGTTAAAGATAAGAAGAGCTCAAGAGCGGAAGTAAACAACGTTTTCCTGTGGTTTTACGGCAATATTGCCATAAAGAACTGGGGCCTAAGTCTGCTAATACAATCGTGTTTCAATAGTGTGTCGATATAATCGTAATAGAAATTTAATGTCAAAAATATGACATTACATGTCAAATTGGTATTCTGCTAACGTTGACTATTCTATCGAGACACCACTGACACACCACTGACTCACTTTTTTATTCTGCTCTACAATCGTGGCTTAATGGAATCTCGATAGTTGTCAAAACGGTATATTGCTTAGCAACATATACCATGTTGCTAGGCAACACCTGCAAGGTAAATATTACCATACCATTGAGACTCCATAGTGATTATATTGCGATGTTATTAAAACTTTAGCAGAATACCAAATAAAGTCACAATCTCGATATAATATCAATAGAGTCTCGATATAATGACAATGGTTGGTCAAATAGCAGAATAAGGCCCCTGGGCACATGAGCCATGAGAAGCTTACTTTTCTTTTGTAAATATATACTTATATTAAACTAGCTGCGCTCCGCGGTTTCACCCGCGTAACTCCCGATCCCGTGGGAATATCGGGATAAAAAGTAGCCTATAACCTTCCTCGATAAATGGACTATCCAACACAAAAATAATTTTTCAATTCGAACCAGCAGTTCCTGAGATTAACGCGTTCAAACAAACAAACTCTTCAGCTTTATAATATTATAGTATAGATTAAATAGAAACAACCAGACCCCAGACAAATATCTAAGCATAAATACATGTCTGTGGCGGGAATCGAACCTGCAACCCTGCGTTTGGCAGTCCGGCATGGTGACCATTGTGCCAACTGCTGGGTCGTCATCCAAGAAACTTCACGTTTGACAGCACTGTTGTCTCTGTTTGATAAGTTGTGTGTGCATTTAATACGAGCTTAGTAATTTTGAACAGACTTTAAAACAGGTATATTTTTCATGTATTTTTTTTCAGGCATATCTTCTTTGTTAAGGATTTTGATAAATATTTTTAGTATTCTATGTACCTATCATTAAAGAATTGGATATTAATAACTCGTTTCACTTTATTTTTATGATTCTGAGATATTATCATTTATTCACTTAAAGAGACAAAGGAATAAAATATTCTTCATAAATAATAATATTTTTTTAGTTAAAAAGGAATAATTTTATATTCGCCCCATTTTAATTTCATGTACTCGTAGTACCTACATTGGACTGAATGACTAATATGGTAATTTTTAGGGTTTCGCACCCAAAAGGTAAAAACTGGATCCTTTTACTAAGAATTCACTGTTCGTCCGTCCGTCTGTACGTCTGCCTGACACCAGGCTGTATCTCATGAACCGTGATAGCTATAGTCAGTTGAAATTTTCACAGATTATGTATTTCTGTTACAACACATACTAAAAACAGAAACAAAATATTTAAGAGGAAAGGGTACCGGGAGCTCTTTCCATACAAACGTAGTCGCCTGTTTTCTCCCTGGATAATGACACTAGAGGAAATATTTTTGTTGCATAAAATTTATAACTGACATCACCATGCCCCTATGTTTTAAATCTTAATTTCTATGATAATTAGAAACTGAAAAAACCAAAACATAGGGTCATAGTCATGGCAGTTACTTATAGATTTTATGGCACCAAAATATTTGTGCTAGTGTCATTACATTATCCAGGGAGGAAACAGTCGAGTACGTTTGTATGGAAAAAGCGCCGCCGGTACCCTTTCAGGGGCTGTCTTTTATACATCATGGTACGGATCCCTTCATACGCGAGTCCGATTCGCACTTGGCTTTGGACCTTGGAGGTTGTTTTTAACTTTTTTTCTTATCTTAATTCAAGATACGAAATGGCATCAGCAGCAACACTAGTGCAGCCTACCGGCGAACTCTGGGAGCGAATACGCGTGGAGTTAAACGAGGATCCTAACACAAGGGAGAAGGACCTCGAAGCTATTAAGGAGTGGTTGGCGAAGCAGCCTCATCTGCCTAATAAATGGGGTAAGAAAAATATAATATTTTAGCATGTATCTGTGACTTTTCCCCCGTAATGCCTGGTCTGAAAATTATTCAATTAAGACCACTGTGAAGCTGTAAATTTCCATACAAAAAGCGTTTAAATAAACGAAGTCCGAATTTGATAGTTTTTGAAAATGTTCTAGATCTAATGGAAAACTAGGTTTGACTGTTTTTATTTTAAAGAAATATTGCCTAAGATAAAAGTTATTAGTATCTGAATATCTATATTTTTTACTTAAAAACTTCATCGAGCGTTTCAATTGTTTTTTTAATAGACTTCACTGAACTACCAAAAAAGAAAAACGTATAAACCTAGTAAGATGCAGTAAATTAAATGAGACCAAAATTTATTTCATTTTGTGAAGGATAAAGGGGGTAAAAACGTTACGGCCCGCTAGATTATTTGAAAAGCAAATGTAGGCAATTACGTCCGAACTTAAACTATCGCACGATACGGGTCATTTTAAAAAATACCTACTCGCGCCGCTTTTCTGTTTATATTGAGTTTGAAATGGGATGTTTAAAATCGAAAAGGTATCTCTTCCTTAGTCTTGGTTCTAGAATTTAGTGCTTGTACTTGTATACGGGCTGTTTTCTGCACTGGGTCTCTTTAGTTAGGTTATTTTGGCGTGATAGGGGTAAGCTTGCAAAGCAACTTATACTTTCAACTTAGTCGACCTTGTCCAGAGGAAGGAACTTGTCAATAGGTACATCTGGTGCACACTAAGCCACGGGTTTCATCATGATGTTTTCCCTCACTGTAAGAGCAATGTCAATTAGCGCACATAATTTTTTTGTGAGAAAAATCCATTGCTGCATGACCTTCGGAATTAAAGTCGATATCTACCACTCCAACGCCAACACCGCTCCTAGAATTTGGTATACCTTTGGTGTCAATATCAATTTCAAACAATAGGAAGTTAGTTCGTTGCACTATCTCATTAATGTTCTTATATCTAAAGAATATTTGCTTCGTGTTTCTAGAGGATGATTGCCTGATGACATTCCTTCGAGGCTGCAATTTCTCCCTGGAGAAATGCAAGAAGAAATTGGACATGTACTTCACAATGAGGAACGCGTGCCCTGAATTCTTCTCCAACAGAGACGTCACCAGACCAGAGTTGAGAGATCTAATGTTGCGGGCGTAAGTAAAACCTCATATAGTATATCGAAATGACGTTAGCAAAAATAATTTATTTAGTAGGTATATAATAGCCTTTATTGCGAATAAAATATACAAGTAGCCGCTAACTTATGTACGCAGAAAAAAACAGCGCACTCCGGGAGTGCAGGCAGAAGTGAAAACTGTATATCTGTGTAAAATCTCATATGTCGCGAGAACATACGCAAAAAGAGTTTTAGATGAAAAAAAAAAATATTTGTCGTCCAACAAATTGTCGTCCGACATTTGTCGTCCGTCAATAGTCGTCCGACAAAATAGTCGTCCGACATTTTTCGTCCGTCAATAGTCGTCCGTCAATAGTCGTCCGACATTTGTCGTCCGTCAATAATCGTCCGACAAATAGTCGTCCGACATTTGTCGTCCGACATTTGTCGTCCGACATTTGTCGTCCGACATTTGTCGTCCGTCAATAGTCGTCCGTTAAAAAATACCATATGTACGTCTTAATACACTCACAGCCAAATTAAAAACAGTAGGCCCAGGCATACATTTTCGCCGCGCCGTAGAGAGGGGATAGCTGTCTACTCTACATCCGTCTTACGCTTTTTCGATCAGGTCACGTGTCCTGACGCGAGTTTAAGATTTTATACCCATTACAGAAAAAGTGCTCAACGCCGCTAAAGAAGTTTTCACTTCAAAAAGGTTTCATTGAAGTAAGAAATAATTATCTTCTTCTATAATAGCGTCTTTACGCTAGAGAATAATTTCGTGTTATTAGTAACTGTTCTTAAATAGGTTGTATTCTTAATTTAAGAACATTTTTAAGTGAAGGATACTGCTTAACATTGTAAGATTTTTATCTCAAGAAATTATTTTCTAGCGTCTTTAAGGAGAGAATTATTTTTTGCTTTAACCGTTTTTTCTGTGTATAGATTACTTGGTATAGAACACACGAATGAGGTGTTTTAGGAACAGTTTTTGGGTATCAGCCGCTAAAATCCATGGAATGATATTCCTACTGGTCGTCGTAAAGGTGAAGATATGCTTTGGAAAGGCATAGAGTCATCGCGCGGCACGCGTGGTAAAGCTATAGGGGTTTTCACATGATGGTATACCCTCACTAACCAGTCAGTAATTTTAATAAGTTCCATTTTTAACCATCAGACGAAATAGGCGTGATTTATAAGCATAAATAATAATAAAAACATTTAATTACAAATTAAAACAATAGCAATTTAGAAACACTACGGTAAGCCTCTACTCCACTGTGCTCTACTCTGTTTGGTGATGTTACGTCACGCACGACCTTCGATTCCTTTTGCGATAACAGCTAGAATAACAACCTTGTTTATCTTTACAGACAAGGACCAACTTTACCTGGGCTTACTCTAAACGGTCGACGAGTTACAATCTGCAGAGGTAAGGATTTACTGGCATTAATCTTAACCCAATTAATAATATAAATGCAAAAGTTTTATTTATTTATTTGAATGTTTGTTCCTTCTTCACGCAAAAACTACTAAGCCGATTGCAATGAAACTCGGTATGTTGGAGCTGTGGTAGCTGGAGACCTGGATTAACACTTAAGCTGCTTTTTATTCCGATATTTCCACGGGAACTTACGCGTGTGAAATCGCGGGGTCAGCTAAAGGTGGTATACAAATAAATCTCTTGTTTTGTCGTTTAACCGTAAAGAGGGAATAATCTACATCTACACAAATATTATAAAAAGAAAAAAAAATGTTTATTTTTATGTTTATGACGAAAAGGCTCCGACATTCCCATATTCCCATGGGATCGGGAGTTTTATTCAAATTAATAAACACACTTTTGAATTTAATTCAGGCAGCAAAAATCCATAGCTACGTATATTCTTACTAACCTTTATTCTTTACTAGCGACCCGCCCCGGCTTCGCACGGCTATATTATAATAAACCTTCCTCTTGAATCACTTTCTCTATTTAAAAAAAACCGCATCAAAATCCGTTGCGTAGTTTGAAAGATTTAAGCATACAAAGGGATATAGGGACAGAGAAAGCGACTTTGTTTTATACTATGTAGTGATGATATCCATATTATGTATTTAACCGTGATATTTTTTCAACGCCAGCTCTAGACAAGGACCTCAATCCGAACCAATTAAACGACGCGTTCAAACTCATCATGATGGTAGGAGATGTCCGACTGAAGGAAGAAGTTGAAGGAGTTGCTGGTGACGTATACATATTGGATGCTTCTGTCGTGGCACCTAGCCATCTGAGCAAGATATCTCCGTCTACTATAAAGAAGTTCCTTATTTGTGTGCAGGTTAGCATTTTTCTCAATACTTTGCAACTCTATGGTCACCATAAACTTTTTAAACTCACTCGATTTGTATTCGTAGTAATATTTTTATTTCTCTTGCCTCGACGTTGAAGGTAAGAGAAATAAAAATACGCGATTGAGACCTGGGAAAATTATTACTATGATGGGCACCATGCCGGACTGCCATACACAGGGTTGCGGATTCAATTCCCGCCTCAGACAAGTATTTATGATTAGGTATTTGTCTGTGGTCTGGTTGATTCTATGTATTTTAAGTATATATTTACAAAAGAAAAGTATATCCGTTGTCTATATAGCACCCATTACACAAGTCCAGTTACTTAGCTTGGGGCTAGATGGCGATGTGTGAAATGTCCTGCAATATTTATTTATTTATATGAATTTTTTATTATGTCCAATGAGGCAAGGCAACAAAAGTGCGGACTTACTATAGTTCTAAAAATGTTATTATTAGAATGAACTCAAGTAAGAAGCAAGTTTACGGCCATGCTTTAGTTTAAGTTTTAAGTCCTTCAACTCAAGGAGAACTTTGAAGCCTTGCTTAAGGCTGCTTATGCTGCCAAACGCAACGCGCCAGAAATACCCGTCGCTTACAACTAATATTGTTGATTGTAACGAATGTGTTTTATTTTTCTCAAAAGTGCTGAGATGGAATTATTATTGTAGGTGAAATTTTTACCGATATTTTGGGGTAATTTAGAGACGAAAATTCTTTGTCATTTCAAAGCTAGACTAGTTTTAATTCTTAATTTTAGGATAGCTTCAAAACTATAGGAAATATTTGGATCAAAATCACAACAAATTGTCGGTAAAAATATCACCTACAATTCCATCTCAGCACTTTTAAGAAAAACAAAACACACTCGTAACAATCAACAATTTTCACCAATGAAGGCGACCAGTGCCAGTAGTAACTATTTAGTAGGCTGTGTACCAAGGTCGTTGGCGTATGGCCCTTAAGTTAAAAAAAATCTTATTAGCAATTTTGAGTGAGTCTGCTTACCTACTCAGTTTTTACCAATTATGCTTACCTACTTTTTAAAAAACTCCATAAACTTATTCAACATAATACTGCTTCATTTTTCCTAACAAGACATTTATTCTGAATTTCAGGAAGCGTACCCAATTAAACTGAAAGAAGTTCACGTGGTAAACGCGTCTCCCATAGTTGATGCTGTGTTCAGTTTAGTGAAACCATTTCTGAAGGATAAGATCAAAAGTAGAGTAAGTACTTGACTACATTTGCAAAATCTTATCTTCTTGAAGAACCGAGGCGTGCATATATAACATTTATGTATAAAGCAATATGAAATCATTCTTTTCAAGAATTCGCATACTTACCAAGTTGCATCAAAATCGGTTCAGTAGTTTCAGAGCCTACTATACTTATCTAGGTATACTAATATTATAAAGCTGAAGAGTTTGTTTGTTCGTTTGAACACGCTAATATCAGGAACTGCTGGTTCGAATTGAAACTTTTATTTTGTGTTGGATAGTCCATTTATCGAGGAAGGCTATAGGCTACTTTTTTTTATATTCTTACGGGATCGGGACTTACGCGGGTGAAACCTCGGAGCTAGTAGAACATAAAATATCTTATAGAGCCAAACTTACGTATTATTAAAACTGTTTTTAAGTATGTAGCCACACTAGCCACCCATATAGGTCAATAGATCCGTGAATTTCTTTGATTCAAATTGATCGTTATTTCAACTAGGTATAACTTCTACACTAATTATTAAAAAAAAGAAAGATTTTTTTATTTGTTTGTAACGAATATGCTCCGAAACTACTGGACAAATTTAGATGAAACTTAGTAGATATAGCTGAAGACGATTAACACATAGGCTAGTTTTTATCCCGATACTCCAACGGGATGTTTTATCGATCAGTTTGCTTAAGCCGAAGTGGTAAGACCAGAAGTCAACTATTTCAATCCATAGAATGATACTCCTACTGTCGTATAGGTGAAGAAATGCTTTGTATTGTCATATACTTCGACACACGATTAGAGTGATTTGCCTCGATAGAAAAAAATCGTAAAAATTCTAAATAATCGTAAATTTTGTTGAGCTTTTTCAATTATTATTTTTTTAAAACATACAAGTACAAAATTTATATTTTCATAAACTTTACATCAAATCCCATAGGGTAGTACAGATATCTGTTAAAATTATATCAACTGCTGCTGGTTTTTAATTTTTTTTTGTGTTAATTCCAGGTACATTTTCATAACGACTACACTAGCTTACATAAATTCGTTCCCAAGGACATGCTGCCTACAGAGTATGGGGGCAGTGTACAGCTGGAGGTTTTGAATCGTAAGTCATTTTAATGTTTTTATACTCAACTAGCTTTTGCCTGCCACTTCGTCTGCGGATAAAATGGTGGCGGAGTATTGATATTAATTCGAAGCAAATCACCCACAAAACAAATTTCTACCCATTTTTAACCCCGTTAATAAGTAGGCCGAAGCTTATTTAGCTACGAAAGATTCCGGGACGATTCGTTAGATAGCGCGAAAGGGAGGTACGGCCGTCAAATGGGATTAATAGGAGAGAAGAAGAAGACATAACCAGATTGAATTTCAGAACCATTTTCCATACCACACAATAATTGAGGCACCATCTGTACTACAATAATTTTACTTACAGAAGTATAAAACCTTGTCTAATAATAATTATTAAGCCTAATTTAGCTTTTGTATAACTTAAAAAATAGGATGAAGCTAAAATTTGAAGTTTTTAATTTTTACCTCTCTATTTTTAGACTGTAGACAAGAGTAATATGTACAAAATAAAATTGTTTAAATTTTCAGGAGCTTGGATGCAAAAACTCGAAGACTACAGCGACTGGTTCAAGAAACAAGAACATATCAAAGTGAACGAGGCTCTAAGACCTGGGAAACCGACCAATTACGATGAGTTGTTTGGTGTTGAAGGGTCTTTTAGACAGCTCTCTATTGATTGAGGTTTAGTGTTAGACTCGGGGTTTAGCCTTGAGTAATCTCAAGTTTTAATTGGTTTAGTATTTAAGTAAGTAAGTAGAGTGTTTCCTTTTTTTTTTTTAATCAACAAATTGTACACACTTTTGCCCCTGACTGTATCATATCTTTAAAATTCGAATAATATTTAATCACCGGGCCATGGAACGTACGCCATTCAGACTATACTCTATTTGTAAATCTTAGATCAAAAATGTAAACAATGGTGTTATCAGAGTAAAAAATACATCAAGCTTTGGTAGTTTTTTTAGGAAAGTGGAAATTAGGTAAAAAAACAACTATGACCTCAATTTCTAAAAAATACGATTGCAAATAAAATCAATATGAAAAATGATTGTTTATTTTATATAAAATGTTTTTTTTAACAAAGTTATTACAATATTCAAATTTGAATGGTATTTTTTTTTTACACACTGGCAGCAATTACAGCGGCTTTCAACCTTTACGAAATGGCGTTTCTGTTTATATTTGACATTTATTTGTTTACATTTTTGATCTAAGTTTTACAAATAGAGATTAAGTACCCATTCCAAAATAATCTGAAAAGATGTTCGCTTATTATTTAGAAAATTGTGGTATAGGATGTGATACTGTATTACATAATTATCTTCGTACATAGGCGGTTGGCGCCATAATCTATGGGCAGCAGCCACGTAGTTGAATCACGTGGTTTGATCATTAGAACTACCTACGTGAACTTTTTTCCCGTTGACCACCGGAATCTGAGGTAATGACAATCAGCGATTAGTTGTCAAAATAAAAAAACCACACCGACTATCTGCTTTTTACTTGAATGCGACCATACAATCAATACTAAAAATAATATGTAGATTTACCTATCTTATTTTATTTTCTTAGTGTTTATAAATGTACTTAGTTTTCTATGTGTCTTTTAATGATTTATTTCTAAGGTTGATATTTAGTTTAAGTAGAATAAAATAGTTAGTAAGTTGGGTAAAGTTGTGGATGGATCTGTGATAGTTTTTTTAAATAAATTTTTAAATTAATGTACCTTGGTACTTGGCTGTTTTATTATTATACTAGCGACCCGCCCCGGCTTCGCACGGCTATATTATGCATGTATAAACCTTCCTCTTGAATCACTCTATCTAGCAAAAAAAAACGCATCAAAATCCGTTGCGTAGTTTTAAAGATTTAAGCATACAAAGGGAAATAGGGACAGAGAAACCGACTTTGTTATATACTTGTGTTGACCTAATGGTAGATACCTCAATTGTGAACCTGAAGATCGTGGGTTCGTATCTCGGCCGGCCGTGCACCAATGGAAATGTACGTTAATTAATATTGTTCATTAGGTGAAAACATCGTGATGAAACATCGTGAAGACTTAAGAATCTAATCTATTTTAATATTTTTTATGTATGGAAAAAATATTACTTATAATAAAAATATATTACACAAGAAATACTCAGAAATCGAATATAATATTAAAGGAAGAAAAGAACTATTTCTCTTTGTATGGTATAAATACGCGGTACGTAATAAAGATCTAACAATGTTTAGACTCATTGTTATTCATCAAAGTTAACAGATTATACTTTGGATAAGGGAAATCCCATATTGAGATGTAATCTATGTTTAATTTAACTATGGTTCAACTAAGAACACAAAATTACAGTGAAATAAACATTGTTGATGGGTACCTTGTAATTGGCGACCTCTGCGGTGCGGCGGCTGAATGTCCTCTTGACACAGAAGGTTGCGGGTTCGATTCCCGCGTCGAACTAATATTTATTACTAGCTGTGCCCCGCGGTTTCACCCGCATAAGTCCCGATCCCATGGGAATATCAAAACAAAAAATAGCCTATAGCCTTCCTCGATAAATGGACTATCAAAATCAAAAATATTTTTTCAATTCGAACCAGTAGTAGTTACTCATGTGCCAGTAGTTCCTGAGATAGAGACTAACTGTCCCGGCAAACGTAGTTTTGCAAAAAAAAAAGATCTGTCCTCAGACCTAACGAATATACACGAAAAATACAAATCGGTTAAGCCGTATAATAAACTAGCGACCCGCTCCGGCTTCGCACGGCTATATTATGCATGTTTTATACATTTATAAACCTTCCTCATGAATCACTCTATCTATTAAAAAACCGCATTAAAATCCGTTGCGTAGTTTTAAAGATCTAAGCATACAAAAGACATCTATAGGGACGGCGAAAAGTGACTTTATTTTATACCATGTAGTGATATGTACCTATTTACATATAAAAGAAAATTATCTAGGTAAATATTATATCAGACTTTACATACATACTTGAAAAAATGCCACGGTTTGCATTAATTTAATGAATTTGATATTGAACAAATACATTGGATTAATGCAAAACG
Source organism: Idaea aversata (assembly GCA_907269075.1). NCBI lineage: Eukaryota > Metazoa > Arthropoda > Insecta > Lepidoptera > Geometridae > Idaea > Idaea aversata. Next base: position 9,221,022 of record OU026104.1, on the reverse strand, counting down.
TATTTATACAACTTATTTTAAATTGTTAAAATAAGTTGCAAAAATGAATATGTTTTCAAATTGGTCAGATGTTAAGCAATCACAAAAATAATTAACATTTTGTAATAGGACAAATTGTAATCAAAAATTACCTTACTATTTCTTTCTCTACCGTTCTTTATGTACTAATATAAAAAAAAAACTGGTTGCCTGTAAAGTCGGTATACGGGCGAAAGTTTTACGTGACAACAACTGTGCTCGAGTGGAAGGGACGCGTGCCTTTCACTTTTTATGTCTGTCTCTCTCGCTCTTAGGCGGGCTAACCATGCCCGCGTGCCTCTCACTCGCTCTCATTGTGAGCGCATAACGTCAGCGGAGCGTAACGCAGTTTCTTGAAGTGTCACCCGGCAAACCAATTTATAAAACGTTGTCACGTCAAAAAGATTTTTCTGTTTGTAACGAAAAGGCTCCGAAACTACAGGAGCGATTTTTTATGAAACTTGGTATGAGGATACATTGATTCATTGGGAGTAACACAGAGAAAGGTATTTATTTAATAAAGCCAACGTTTTCAAAAACTAAGTGGCTAATCAAACAGAGTTATGTCTGAGATAGTATTTGTTTAATTTTTACCTTCATTTACTTATTTCGATGAAGCGTGTTTGTCGAATCACAGTTTAGAATACACGGGTCAAAAGTTTGTGCGACAACTCGACGTTAACACTGATTTAATAAAGTGTTTTTATCTATCTACCTATCTAATAAGTTGCGAAGCTGAGGAGAAAACAAAAAAAATAAACTCTAAAAATATTTCTGGTCCATGGAAAACATAGTGAGACGACTAAGAAAATAAGTAGCTGTACTTATGATAAATGATAAGAAAATCACAAAGGTTCCTTACTAAGTAAAAATGCAAAAAAACTGAAAGAGAAAAGGAAAATAGAATACACCAAATATTTATGGGACGACTCCTAAGGTATCCCCTTTACAACAAAAAAAAAGAATCTTCTCAATCGGTCTAGCCGTCTTCGAGTAATCGGTGAACAAACACAAAAATATACACGGCGAATTGAAAACCTCCATTAAATAACACGGAAAATTGAAAAAGTTCGGTAAACCGTACCAGCAACCTGTAACTACTGCAACTAAATAGTTTTAATAGTTGTTAATTCTCTCACAAACTAAGTACTGACACTAATAAGTTATAATGTGGTTTTAGTAGTCCAGTAACCGAAGTAGCAACTGAACTACTGAAACCAAGCCCCTTTTTGGAAGTTTGAAAGTCATAGGCGACGCCGATGAGTTATGCTTCGCTTCGCTACGCGTTATATAAGCTTCCAAGTACATTGCGTGAGATGTAAATAAGGCGAACAAAACAGAAACCCGTATGTATCCAGTTAAGTTTAAGTGCAATTTCTCAACAGAGAACGGTGAGGTCGAATTGCGCAGGAGCAAGGCACAGCGCGCCGATTCATTGCACTCGGCAGACGCTCGAAGATTTTTGTTAAAAAAAACTATTTTACAAACTACTGATTAGTTTTTTTTTAATCTTTAGTGGTTTTTGTGTGTGAGTGTGAAAGTTTATTAGGTAAGTAAGTTGTTTTTCTTTTCAGTTTTATAGGTTTTTCTAGAGAAGTGTTCTACCAACATCGAATGTTAGTACTTCTTTCACAGTGGGGTAGCAAAGGAGATGGTTTTTAGCTATCACCGCCTTAGCATGCTACTCCTACGGATTTAGTCCTCGTACTAAAGATTCAATAAAATCGGTCCAGTAATATTAGAGCCAAAAATACAAGTTCAAAATTTCCATTTATTATTTTTGTTATTTAGTAAAAATTAAGTAAAATCGAGTTATTTGATTTTTAAGTTTATATTATTGTGAGTAAACTCGAAATAATAACTTGAAAATGAATCCAGAAATTACGAACCTACAACCTAGCTAGAAAAATAAGTTTTATTTTAATATTTAACCTTTAAGACTTTGAAGCTCTGATTATGTTGAAAACATTCGAATAATTGAAATTTTGGAACTCTACAGTGGACCCCCACTTTTGTTGTAGTAGCCACAAGCGCGCATCCATGAGAGAAACACTTTTGGGTTTCAAAACCAGATAGGTGTTTACTTAGCTATGCCTACCTATTACTGCAAAGAATACGATATTTGGATTTTTATAGAGTCAAAGCCAACGTGAAAATTCTTTATTCCACACACACACACATCCACACATCGCCATCTAGCCCCAAGCTAAGTAACTAGACTTGTGTTATTCCCTTGGAGTCCTTTGCATCTTCATTTATTAATTCTTAAAAAACTAAGTTAGGATGTGTGTAACCAGTGAGAAGAAGACAAGAAACTCATGGGGTCCTCATTAGTTTATATATGATTACTAGCGACCCGCTCCGGCTTCGCACGGCTATATTATGCATGCATTATACATAATATAAACCTTCCTCTTGAATCACTCTATCTATTTAAAAAAACCGCATCAAAATCCGTTGCGTAGTTTTAAAGATTTAAGCATACAAAGGGAAATAGGGACCGAGAAAATAGGGCGACTTTATTTTGTATATATTATGTTATGTACTATATTATGTAGTGATTTTTCTTATAAAACTAAGTTAGGATGTGTGTTACCAGTGAGAAGAAGACAAGAAACTCATGGGGTTCTCATTAGTTTTTATATGATTATGCTTACAAAGGGCAAGATGACAAATAATCTTGAAGGTTTTTTGAAATCGAAAGAACCTCCTCCTTTTTTAAAGTCGGTTAAAAAGCAATACCCGTCTACGCTATTTTAAATACAAAAATTAAAAGTTACTCCTAGAGATGGCGCAACACTGCAATTTTGAAAGCACTACAACTATCGAAATTTTTGCATCTAAAATTCACAAATTAGCATATACTTCCGACCTCGGTTGTACCTCAATAAATTCTTATGAAATTAGTTGACTTTTAAAAAAAACAACTAACAATCTAGGTTACTTACACATATTCTGTGTCTAAATACATAATTATTGGATATAAATATAGACAAGTTTGTTTATTATATCATCTGTTATTAGCCAATAAATCAAGGTATTTGGGTTAGTGTTTATTTTTGTAATTTTTACCATAGAAAGACAGATGTAAAAAAAACTTAGCGGAGAGTCTTTCATAACTTGCAAAATGTATTTGCATACGAACTGCCTAAAAGCACAATATCAAAAATACAAATGGCAAAATATCTAAAACAACAAAGACGTTCTCAAATTCAGAACGTCTACGAATCGCAATGTTTAAAGACTTTTTTAAGAAATTTTTTATCTTTTCCGAGATGTTAAAAAGTAGTAATACGGACATTGCTACGAAAAATGCCATTTAATGGGAAGTATCATTTATTTCTTGGCGTAATTTCGAAGAAGAAATCAACAACGACATACAACACCAATTATCATTATAAACCTATACCTCCTTATTCCAAAACGAGGTTTAAGGATAGTCCGAGATGCAGATTTAAACCTTAGATTTAGACACTCATGAACTATAGTCTAAACACTATCCCTAAAGATTATTTAAAGATAGTGTTTCACGAGTAAATCTGTATTTAAATCTAAGGTTTAAATCCACATCTCGGACTATCCTTAAACCTCGTTTCGGAATAAGGGGGATACTGTCTCCTGCAGTAGGACGGCCTAGGCCTCTCTACTTTGTCCAGGTCATCTGAAGTCTGGATATACCAGTATCTGCCGGGTAGTCGTCTTCAATTGGTTAGGATCCAAAGTGTTGTTGTTTAGTCCCGAAGTTCTTTCGGCGTGCGACTTACATGGCTGGCCTATGTTTATGGCTTAATGCTTTACCAACACTAACTTATACTTATTAAAAAATAATAACTCATATAAAACTCAACTATGGAGAAGCCAAAAAGGGAGGTATTTACCCCCAATTATCAAATGCTTGCAGTGGAATGGTTAGCTGTTCTTAGTTACTTTCGGTAAATTAAAAACTAACTTCAAAAAAGCATGAATTTTTTTTTAATATAGTTACCACTAAATATCCTTTTATGTCCTTGAAATTAAAACTTGGAGAAATTGTCTGACATTTTCTAAATAAAACCACAAAATATAATCCAAAACTGTTGTTCATATGCTAGAAAAAAAATCTTTCTTATATTTTGTTATTGCGATTAACCGCGCTGGGTACCAAACCTGCTACCAGTCCAAGGCCAACCTCGCACCAAGGTCCATTGCTCCACGTACATAATGAAACTCTCGCTCCGACCATCGCGAGTATACTATTACTCGAGGCCACATTGTGAAATATTAGACAGTACTTTAATAATTCTTATTAGATTCTGTGGTCAAAATAATGGCTATTGCCTTAATATTAATAGCTTGACATTTATATTACTGGCGGTCAAATGGTACCGTGTAGGTACCAAATGTTGTGAAGTCAAAATTTCAGGGTGCGATCAATCGAAACGCATCTATTTTTTTAATATTTTATCACGTGGTTCGGTCAATCAAAAATCTTAAAACAAAAGACGATCGAAACGGAAACAAAAGACAATCGAAACGGAAACAAAAGCAAATATAACCGGAAACAAAAGACAATCGAAACGGAAACAAAAGCAAATATAACCGGAAACAAAAGACAATCGAAACGGAAACAAAAGCAAATATAAACGGAAACAAAAGACAATCGAAACGGAAACAAAAGACAATCGAAACGGAAGCAAAGGCAAACTAAAACGAAAATAAAATACTACCGAAACGAAAACTAAAGACGATCGAAACGGAAACAAAAGCATATTGAAATGGAAACAAAAGAATATCGGAATGGAAACAAAAGAATATCGAAACGGAAAAAACCGCAACAAAAGACGATGGAAACGAAAACAATCGAAACGGAAACAAAAGCCAACCGAAACGGAAACAAAAGCATATTATTATCTAAACGGAAACGAAATACGATCGAATTTGTTGTTTCTTATCTTATATCTTATCGACGTTGTCTTTAGAGACAGGAGAGTATTACTGGAGACCTGGATTTAGAAGAAGATGGTTAGATTCGAAGAAAACAGAATTTTCAACTTTAATTAAAGTGCATTTATTCACTTAAAAATTCATAGGATATTACTTAAAAGACATCAATGATTAGCCATATTCATTGTTCCTACTCTACATGCTCCATGCTGGAGTATGACGTCTTACATTTTGTATTTTAGTCACGTAACGTAAAGTGGTAACGTAACATATCTCACTCGAATCGGCTTAGCATTTTAATATGGTTCCTTTTATTGTCTTGATATAATCGGGATAATATAAGCACATTGTTCAACGTTAATTTATTAGCTTGAATTAGTTAAGACCCGGCGACAGGATACTTATGAAGTTTGAAATTTATGAAAATCGGTTGAGTAGGAAAACCAAATTAAGGGTCATACTCAGAAAAAATGTACATTTTGACTTTTGTAACTAAACTGATATGTAACGAAACTGAAAAGGTTTGTTACGAAACTGATGGCATAAAGCATAGTTCACATTATGGGGATGGTAACTTAGTGCGGCGGGAAATTTAAAAGAGGTACCTAAATTTTAAAAAATAATCGATCCCATGTAGTTTGCGAAATAAGAAAACAATTTTCCAATAAATATAAAACCTTTATTAGACCTTGGAATTGTTCTGCAAAAAATAACGTAAGTACTTACCTACTTTTTTTAATTTCCCGCCGTTCCGGTCAACTTCAAGAAACAGCTGATTATCACGTAAAACATAACCTCAAAATTTTCAGAAAAATAATTAAATTTTTAAAAGTCGAAGAACAAAAGTACTTCGATGAAAACACAACAAAACACACGGTTTTCGGATTAAATGTCGGGTACCAAAAACTGCCTACTGAGTAGGTAGGCAGTTACTAGGTAGGAAATATAATGTGCACTAAGCTTTACAATTTTTCAGTTTCGTAACGTAACGAAATATAACTAATTTGAGATGGAAATCTGAGAAATTATAACTTCTAAAAATCTGTTTTCGAAAGCCACGTTTACTACACACAAAAACTAGGAGTAATTGGTGAGATACTTTAAAGATTAACCACAGGGCACACGTAGTATACGAAAATGTTAAATATTTACCCAAATAAAGCCCGTTTGACAACCTGAGATATTTTTTGTAAAAAAAAACTCGACACCCTTCCTTGTTTGATCGTTGCCCAACGAAAAAGAAATGGCTACCGTGACAATGATTTGACAGACGCGTAGTGTTGCCAGAACAGACAAATATTTTTTAAACATTTTAAAACAACTTGGTTCAGAAACAATCTGTACGTTACTAACCCTGAGTAACGAAATGACTTAATTTTGGGACAAGATTAAATAAATTAATATCAAAATAAATATAAATAATTCTATCCAAATAATTATTCTATAATAATGTTTGGTTCAAAAGGAGTAAATTTGTTTTTGATCATAATTAAATAGAACGACGAATTTTATTGTCGTAACAAACTCAGTTTAAAGAAATGAAATCGGTAATGGGACACCAAAAAATTGTATGAGGGAATTTTCCAACATTTTTTTAACTCTCTGCAAAATCTATATTTAATATTTTTTTAACTAAAATGATGTGGAAACCATCGTATTAATATGTTAATCTTCATAGAAAAGAACAAAAATTGTGTATTTTCTAATTATTAGTTTTTTATTTAATATTAAAGTTGTGGGACAAGAAAAATAGCAAAATGTACATTTTTTCTGAGTATGACCCTTAAACATTCATGTTTTGGTAATGAATTGAATTACAAACTGATTTTGATGATACCTACTTTAAAATTCACCAACTCCGTGAATTTTAAAGCATTGATTAATTGGGAGTGACATAGGCTCTGTTTTATCCCGATATTCCCACGGGATCGGGAGCTATGCGTGTAAAACCGCGGAAAAAAAATAATAATTTGGTTTTTTCAGTAGAACTTAATCTATTACGTGTTTTTATCGGCTTACGTTTAAAGAGATTTCACCCTTCTCCACTGGTAGGTATAGGTATAACTTTGTACTTACTCAAATTAATCCCAATAAATATAAAATTCTCGTGTCGCGGTGTTAGTTACCAATCTCCACAAGGCTGAACCGATGTGTATGAAATTTTTTGTGTATATTCGTTAGGTCTGAGAATCGTACATCTGTTTTTTTTTTTTTCATTGATATTTTTTTTTATAAATGGCAAAACAACGTTTGCCTGGACAGCTAGCATTTTATCGAAATGTGATCGAAACATTGTGCTAGTAAATAATGCAATACGCCCTTGTAAAACCTAGACCTACGTATGTACTATCACGCAATAGTCTTGGCAATAAAGGATGGTGGGAACCGACCGCGGCCGCGCGGGCGGGAAACGATGTTTTTTTTAACTACATACATGCATACTTAACTTAGATATTGCAAATATTTGAGCAATAAAAATGTGTGTTAACTACGGACATTATATGTTATATGTATTTTACTTTATTGCTTACTAGCGACCCGCTCCGGCTTCGCACGGCTATATTATGCATGTATTATACATATAAACCTTCCTCTTGAATCACTCTATCTATTAAAAAAAAACCGCATCAAAGATTTAAGCATACATAGGGACAGAAAAAGCGACTTTGTTTTATACTATGTAGTGATGATAGTGAAGGTGAAAGGGTACCTGCGCTCTCTCCGTACAAACATAGTCGACGGTTTCCTCCCTGGATAATGACACTAGCACAAATATTTTTGTGCTATAAAACATATAACTGCCATGACTATGCCCCTTTGTTGTGGTTTTTTTTCATTTTATAATTATCATAGAAATTAAGATTAAAAAAATAAAAAGAACAAAAAATAAACCTACCAACAATTTTTTCCACTATCACATCTGCTGATAGGTGAATCGAACTTACTACATCTTTTTTTTTCCATTAGATAAGTTTTCTATTCGTCACTCGTCACTCCATAACACAAGCCCAGATGAGGGATATTATTATTAAATACTCTGTTTCCTAAGTTACTATGACGGGTCTGGTCATAATTATTGCCATGACGCATGACGTCACACAATATTACCGTGACACTTTTTTTGTGAATGCAGGAGTTCCACCAATTAGACGTTATCACGTTTAAAAACGCATCAAAATGCGTAGATAAAAAGATCTAAGCATGTACTTAACTTAGGGACAGACAGCGGAAAGTGACTTTTATTGATAGGTAGTGATTAAATATTTTTTTCCAAGCAACCGAACTTCAAAAAAGGGTTAAGTGCTAGACGAGAAATAAAAGTACTAAGCCAGCAAAGTGCGAAAATTAGCACAAAGTGACATCACTGTAAACTTTATCTGCTACCCGGGTAGTTACATGACTCGTTTATTTAATACACTATATAAGGATCCTGTTTGACTGTTTGCCCTAGGATAGGTCAATAACTTTCAACCGGTCCTGTTAGGTTCTAAAGCCTAGTTCGCATTAGGCTAGTATTTTAGTCCAGGGCAAGCATGGCCGGAGACATTTTATCCACAGGGAATGGCCAAAATAGTCTTTCCCTCTGTCAGTTTTGTCCACCCCCCCGAGCATGAGCGCAAGGGTGGATATACTATCCAAGTATCCACGGTAGAGAAAACAGGGGAATCGCTAAGGCATATTCTGTCGGTTTTGTCCACCCCCCGAGTATGGGCGCAAGGGTGGATATACTATCCACGGTAGAGAAAACGGGGGAAACGCTAAGGCGGATAACATGCTATTTCCCTTTTTGCCGTGCTTTGGCAGGTGGACAAAACAATTGTCTCCCTTGACATATGACATAACGGTTGGACATAATTTTTATCCTATCCATGCTTGCCCTGAGGGAGTAATTTAGTAGCTAAACGTGTCTGGACATAGAAAAAGTCGATTAAGTCGTAATTAAGTCGAGTCGATCCATAAAGCCTAGTTTGCATTTAGCTACTATTTACTCTAGTAGATTAATAAAAATAGAATAAAATGGATCGTTTCTACTTAATTACTTACTAACCTAATCGACAATTTTTTTGGTGTTCTATATTTAGTTACTCACTACTAGACTGCAAACTAGGCTTTAAGTCAAGTGGGCGGTTACCACTAACACATGAATGTCTCAACTCAACATTCTCAGTGCAGTTTACAAAGTGTACCTCACCCATTGTAGTAAATCAAGATGTTGTAAGTTTTACACTGTAATTTATTTAATTTTCTTATGTCTGTTGCTTTGTTCTCGTTTTTAACAACTATTATTATATGAAAATCGACTTAAGGTCTCCGCCTACTAATTTAACCGGATATGAATAAATTTCCCAAGAAGTTTTGACGTCATATGACGTCCTAAATGAGTCTCCAATACCTATCTGTTTTTGTAATTTTCTGTAAACAAACTTTTTTGACCGATCTTTATAGCAATTATTTCATTAATTCGGGGAACATTTCCATACCAGTAAACATTTACCTAACATTGATTTTTTTCTAACATAAACTAGCTATCCACTGTCAGTTTGTTTGTTATGTAATGTATGACGCCGTACATAACGCCATCTAGGCCCGAACTAAGTAAACAGGCTTGTAATAGACTTACGAGCTGTTTTCCACAATTAGACCCTTTCAATTGGGTCCTTTTTGCGTGAGAATGGAGTAGGCTTGCCCAGCCTACCCTCTCAACTTAGTCGACCATGTCCAGAGGAGAGAACTTGTCAATACTTCTGGAGCTAACTAAGCAGCGGGTTTCATCACGATGTTTTCCTTTACCGTAAGAGCAATGTCAATAAGCGCACATAATTTTTTCTTAAGAAAAAATCTTTGGTGCACGGCCGGCCGGCATTTGAACCTACGACGCGCGACGTTCAGAATGAAAGTCGAGGTATTCACCACTAAGCCAACACCGCTCTTTTAATAGATAAGTACAAATTCCGGGCAACGGATAGAACACTTAGATGCTTACTTTACATTCGCAAATAGGTCCAAACAGAACCATCCAGACTAAAAAATAAATATCGGAAAATCATAATATTTATTTCGCGGCAGGAATCGAACCTCGAGTCGCGGAAAGGTGTTCCCTGGACGCGCTAAAAAGGTCGCCTTGTACCGATAAATCTCCGATTTTAATCTAATTTTCAATATTTCAGATAAAAAATGAAGATCAAACAGGAACTGCTGGTGCAACCAAGTGGAGAAGTATGGAAAAGCATCAGGGTCGAGTTGAAGGAAGACGTCAACACCAGAGATCAGGATGTGGGTGCCATCAGGGAATGGTTGAAAAAACAACCACATTTACCTGACGACTGGGGTGAGGAGACGCTCTGACCATTTTCATTGACTGACAGCAAATCGCTGGGTCTAGAAACTTGATATTTTGCACATAAGTCCTTAATGTTAAGAGGAAAGGGTACCGGGGGCTTTCTCCATACAAACGTAGTCGACTGTATGACATATAATATATTGATAGAGCAAATATTTTTGGTGCATAAAACTCTTATCTGCCATGACCATATTTTTTGTTTTTAATTTTTTTAATCTTAATATAATTTCTATGATAATTAAAAAAAGAAAAAAAAAACACAAAAATATGGGCATAGTCATGGCAGTTATAGGTTTTATGGCACAAAAATATTTGTGCTAGTGTCATTATCCAGGGAGGAAACAGTCGACTACGTTTGTATGGAGAGAGCGCAGGTACCCTTATACCTATGTGATATTAAAACTACTGAACCAATTGCGATTAAATTTAAGTCCTGGAATAGTATATAGACCTACTTTTATTCTGATATTTACACGGGGTCAGGGGCCTAAGTCTGCTAACACAATTGTATTTCAATAGTGTGTCGATATAATCGTAATAGAAATTTAATGTCAAAAATATGACATTACATGTCAAATTCGTATTCTCCTAACGTTGACTATTCTATCGAGACACCACTGACACACCACTGACTCACTTTTGTGTTCTGCTCTACAATCGTGGCTTAATGGTATCTCGATAGTTGTCAAAACGGTATATTGCTTAGCAACATAATATACCATGTTGCTAGGCAACACCTGCAAGGTAAATATTACCATTACATTGAGACTCCATAGTGATTATATTGCGATGTTATTAAAACTTTAGCAGAATACCAAATAAAGTCACAATCTCGATATAATATCTATAGAGTCTCGATATAATGACAATGGTTGGCCAAATAGCAGAATAAGGCCCCAGGACTTAAGCGGATAAAATTGCAGTGCACAGCTGCATTAAACATAAATAAAGTTATGGAATCATAGCTTATTATATTAACAATTATTTTAATATGTTACAATTACTTAAATAACTTGTCATTGTGGTTAAATCTTATACAGTAATTTAATACAATATAATAACCCTCATCTTACTTTGTGTTGTTTATGTCAAGACTATTTGTGTAGCGTTGGTTCCCTTGCATTGATTCTTAGTGACTTCTCTTCTTTTGCCTGCCCAAGTTACCGTCCCAAGTCCCAAGGTCAGCGGATGTTTTCTTCTTCTATTCACTTTTATTAGTCGTCATCGCATCATTCACATTTATCTCTATTATGTCTTGTCTCACGCTGTTCATCGGTATTTTCTTAAGTCGTCCTCTTTCTCTCCATCCCTCTACATTCATACTCATCACTCTTCAAGTCACATACGTCTCCTCTTTCCTCATCACAGTCATGTCCATTACAACTCGACGACCCAGTTGGCACAATGGTCACCATGCCACCATGCCGAGTCGCGGGTTCAATTCCCGCCTCAGACATGTATTTATGCTTAGATATTTGTCTGTGGTTTGATTGTTTCTATGTATTATAAGTGTATATTTGCAAAAGAAAATTATATAAGTAGTATATCCGTTGTCTAGCATCCATAACACAAGTCTAGTTACTTAGCTTGGGGCTAGATGGCGATGTGTGGATTGTCCTGCAATTGTCCTGCAACTCAAACGGTTCCCTTTTCACTTTCTCAGTAACTGGTGCTACTTTCAGGCTTTTTTTATCTCATAACTGTTCTAAATATTACCTAGTTACTTAGGTACTATTTTTTTTTGTTTTGTCGTGTGCTTCTCCAAATAAACGTTTTTCTATCCTATTCTACTTATTCTATTCTATTCTTAGTAACGATCGCATGAGAACAATTTATAACTTCGGCCGCAGTTTATGACTGGTCTTAATATTCATAAGGAATTTTCAAAATTTCAGAAACCGGTCCAATAATGACATTCCTTAGAGGAAGCAGCTTCTCCTTAGAGAAGTGCAAGAGGAAACTGGACATGTACTTCACCATGAGGGCAGCTTGTCCAGAGTTCTTCAGCAAGCGGGACGCTTCGAGGCCAGATTTAGACGAGATCATGAGTAACAAAATGTGAGATTAGATTAATAATTTTTGGAGGATATTTAACACCGCGCCATCTAGCCTCAAGCTAAACAACTAAACTTTTGTTGGGGCCAGATTACGGAATACTTAATACTTTTCTACATCTAGTTACTTCACTATCACTACAGTAGATATCCTACTAATATTATAAATGTGAAAGTTTGTGTGTGTGTATGTGTGTGTGTATGTTTGTTACTCCTTCACGCAAAAACTACTGGACCGATTGCGTTGAAACTCAGTATGTAGATAGCTGGAGACCTGGATTAACACATAGGCTACTTTTTATCCCGATATTCCTACGGGATCGGGACTTACGGGATTACTCTTTTACGCAAAAACTACCGAACAGATTGGGATGAAACTCGGTAAGTAGATAGCTGGAGACCTGAATTAACACAAAGGGTACTTTTTATACCGATATTCCCACGGGATCTGGACTTACGGGATCAGGACTCAAGATGTATTTGAAAAGGTTGTAGTTGGGCGGAGGCGGAGAGAGTGATGAAGGGGAGAAGGGTAGGACAGAAAATGGGGAGCACAGGAAAGGGGGAGGACAGGAAAGGGGGAGGACAGGAAAGAGGAAGGGGGTGAAAGAGGGAGAGGATGAAATGGGGAGAAGAGGAAAGGGGGACGACAGGAAAGGGGGAGGACAGGAAAGCAGGAGGACAGTAAAAGGAAGAGGATGAAATGGGGAGAAGAGGAAAGGGGGAGGAGAGAAAAGGGGGAGGGGAGGAACGGGGATGGTAGGAAATACGGAGGGGATGAAATGGGGAGAAGAGGAAAGGGGGAGGAGAGGAAAGTGGGAGGGGAGGAAAGGGGATGGTAGGAAATAGGGAGGGGAATAAGGGTAAGGAGAGGAAAATGAGAGGGTGGGAAAGAGGGAGAGGAGGAAAGGGGGACCTAACCTTACCTAACCTTCTCCATCCGTGACAGTAATGTGTCAAAAAAACATTCCGGGCCTATCTGGACTCCTATAAACGTAAGCGCTCGCTTCGCTCGCAAGTGTTTGCTACTTCATCCGCGACGGTTCCGTGTTAGAAAAACATTATGGATCTGTCTGGACTCCTAAAAATGTAAGCGCTCGCTTCGCTCGCACGTGTTTGCTACTCCATCCGCGACGGTTCCGTGTTAGAAAAACATTCTGGATCTGTCTGGACTCCTAAAAATCTAACCGCTCGCTTCGCTCGCAAGTGTTTGCTACTCCATCTGTGACGGTTTCGTGTCAGAAAAGCATTCTGGGTCTGTCTGGACTCCTAAAGATCTAACCGCTCGCTTCGCTCGCACATGTTTAGTCGCAATAACTAAGCTAACCTACTCCATCCGCGACTGTTTCGTGTCAGAAAAGCATTCTGGGTCTGTCTGGACTCCTAAAAATGTAAGCGCTCGCTTCGCTCGCACGTGTTTGCTACTCCATCCGCGACGGTCCCGTGTCAGAAAAGCATTCTAGGTCTGTCTGGACTCCTAAAAATCTAAACGCTCGCTCCGCTCGCACGTGTTTGCTACTCCATCCGCGACGGTTCCGTGTCAGAAAAGCATTCTGGGCCTGTCTGGACTCCTAAAATCTAACCGCTCGCTTCGTTCGCACGAATTTGGTCACAATAACTAACTTATCCTACTCCATCCGCGACGGTGACGTGACATAAAAGCATTCTGGGTCTGTCTGAACTCTTAAAATCTAACCGCTCTCCCAAACTTCACTTTCCACGACTTTAATTTCCTACGACATCGCTTTTCCAAGACACCGTTCTCCCAATACACAGTTTTTCCACAATGTTTCTTTTTGCTTTTTCATAACGTCGGTTTTTCACGTCTTCGCTTTCCCAAGACTTCGGTCTCCCACGAGACCTCACGTTACCTTGACGTGACGTTCCTTCCCTTCACGTCTTGCTTTCCTATAACACCGCTTTCCCTTAATACTGGCATTGCTAAACACAAAAACTACTATACGAATTGTGATGAAAGTCGGTAGCAGGTAGCTAGAGACCCTAACAAATAAGCTACTTCTTATTCCGATATTCCTACGAGACTCGGACTAGCGCGGGTGAAACCGCGGGGCGCAGCTAGTATAGTATAAAACAAAGTCGCTTTCTCTGTCCCTATATCTTTATGTATGCTTAAATCTTTAAAACTACGAAACGGATTTTGATGTGGTTTTTTTAATAGATAGAGTGTTTCAAGAGGAAGGTTTATATGTATAGTACATTCATAATATAGCCGTGCGAAGTCGGGGCGGGTTGCTAGTTTATTATAAAGTGGAAAGATTTTTTTTGTTACATAATAAGCTCTGAAACTACTGGACCGATTTTGATACAACTTGGTTTGAGGATACATTGATTTATTGGGAATAACATAGGCTACTTTTTATTGCGATATTCCCACGGGATCGGGAGTTACGCGGATGAAACTGCGAGACGCTGCTAATTGATTAAAAAAGGCTAGTTTCATTTTTACTTTCAGTCAAGGTCCTCCACTACCAGGCGTTACTCCGAAAGGAAGAAGAGTCACAATATGCAGAGGTAAGATACCATTTCTTGTTTTTTTTTTAGAATTTATTTATTTTCGTGAATCACTTGTGTCTTAGGTCAATAGAATGTCCATTGTGATCTGCATTGAATGCGTACGAAATACTTTTTCTTCTTCCGGGCCTTACCCCACTTTAAGAAGGGTCAGCTCTTCTTATCTCATGGCGCCAGGACATTCTATTAAGGGTAGGTACCTACTAGTAACAGAACATCGAGCTTTCTCAGAGCTCGAACGCACTTCGAACATTTGCCTTACATTTGCCTGTATTATACCATTCATGGGAACGTTAAATTACATTGAAATGTTGGAAATCACAACCCAGTTGGCACAATGGTCACCATGCCGGACTACCAAACACATGGTTGCGGGTTCGATTCCCGCCTCAGACATGTATTTATGCTTAGATATTTGTCTGCGGTCTGAAGGCCAATTCTCGTAAATAATATTGTTTAAATTACATTTCAATATCATCCCGATTGCATTTCGATTGCAAAAGATACCTTCAAAGTCAGTTTTTTTTTTACAAAAAGCTAACTTTGAGGGTTTTTTGAGCTACTTTGAGGGTATTATTTGTGATCGAAATGCAATCGAAATGATATTGAAATGTAATTTGAACAATGTTATTTACGAGAATTGGCCTTCTGGTTGTTTTATGTGTTATATGTATAAATTTACAAAAGAAAAGTATATAAGTAGTATATCCGTTGTCTAGCACCCATAACACAAGTCTAGTTACTTAGATTGGTGCTTTATGGCGATATGTGGAATGTCCTGCAATATTTATTTATTAAATTCTCTAGCTAGTCTACTCACCTTTAACATGGCATTTTTTCCCAGGAGTACATCCAGCTATGGACTCTCAACAGATCGTAGACGCCCTGAAATTAGCCCTGATGATCGGTGACGTCAGACTGACGGAAGAAACCGAGGGTGTTGCAGGCGATATCTACGTGCTGGATGCAGCTATACTGGGGCCTAGCATGCTGGCTAAACTATCGGCTACTACGATAAAGAAGTTCATGATTTGTGTTCAGGTTAGCCATAATATAACTTTTACTTGAGCTAGTTTTTAACTCAATTCAAAAAAGGAGCACTTTCTCAATTTGTTATACAAGGTGAATTTTTTATGTGGGCCTTCAGGGCTATATCCTAAACTATAAGTGATATCGAAAAATGCTGATAAAAACTAAAACTGCATCATTCGATTTTTGAAAACGTCTTTACCCTCGCTATCTCTTATAAGTAGTTTAGGATATAGCCCTAAAAGCCCACATAAAAAAATCACCCTGTATATCTATATTTTTGACGTGATAACATCTAATAAATTGATGAATACGTCTAAGAAATTGGTTCTATAAGACGATTTCAAGTGATCATTGTATTTTTAAACATAAGTATCGAAAGAAATTTGACTTTGACTTTGATGGAACACCTGCATTCACAAAAAAGTTGACATCATTGTCACTTCTCATTGTGTGACGTCATTGTCACTTTTCCGATGTGTGTCGTCATTTTCACGTTCCGGTTCAGCATAAGCACACTATAAGTAGGTACTTATTCACTGTTGAATCTCCGAATAAATAAATTAAATTACATCTAATTACAGGAGGCGTACCCAATAAAACTGAAAGAGGTCCACATAGTCAACACTTCACCTATCGTGGAGAGATTCATTAACTTTGTGAAGCCATTCTTGAAGGAGAAGATCAGGAAACGGGTAAGGATATAAAACGCTTGTAGCGCCCGAGATCCCGTGGGAATATCGGGATAAAAGTAGTATAATGTTACTTCCAATTAATCAATTTATCCTCATACCAAGTTTCATCAAAATCGAGCCAGTAGTTTCGGATCCTATTCATTACAAACAAATAAAAACTTTATCAAATTAAACTAGCTGACGCTGAATTAAACTAGCTGACGCTGAATTAAACTAGCTGACGCTGAATTAAATTATAAATACGTCAGCAATTTTTATTAATTATTTGAAAGTAATTAAGACAGACAATAGATAGTAGAAATATTTTAATTATTTTATCCCTTGTCTGGCCCCAATATTACAAGTTTAATTGGTTATTTTGAAGCTAGATGGCGCAGTGTGCAATGTTCTGCAATATTTATAAGCGTCAGCAACGTTTATAACAAAATTGAATACACAGTCAGCCATTTTTATTTTACTTATGTAATTTCAGATCTACATACACAAGGATATAAAAGATTTGTACGAGTTTATACCTCAAGAGATGTTGCCTGAAGAGTACGGTGGCAACTGTGGAACAATGGCTGTTCTTCAAGGTACGTACAATCGGCGCTCAAAAGTCTACTAGTAGCGTTAATGTATTTTGGTCACAGTACTCTCGTATCGCAATCGCATTATCTGTTGCCCTGTTGAGGTCGTATGCAGAGCAGGTAACAAGGCAGAAAGAGCAAGCCGTCAAGTGCGCCATCGTTTCGTCGTCCTCGTGTAGCGCACTGATAGTGCACTTATGACGCATACTGTACGTACTTGTACACGTATGGCGCTAAAGAAGCAGAAAATTCAGCGGTGGTAGACTTTCGCCGGCGGCTTCTAACATCACCCCCTGTGACTCGTCACGTTCCATCATGTTGTCCTGGCATGCTGTTTTCTCTTTCTAGGCTACACCTCGACCTCAAAACGTCTCTTCCTAGGTGAGATGAGGTCAAATGCAAGTATATTTTGTGTAAATTAAAAATTTGTATTTATACGAGCTGCCGTATTCTTATGCAGCGCGTCTTGACTGCGTTTGCGTCATAACTATAGATTTCGTATTGCCCTAATTTCTTAAAACGCACACGTGACGCACACGTCACGCAAACCTAAACGTCGCGACGTTTAGGTTTGCGTGACAATTTAGCGCGATACTGCGAGCGCTCGACGCGTCGAGCGCTCGCAGTATCGCGCTAAATTTTAACGTGACATAATTATAGTACCTACCTTCGCAGCTTAGTCGAACGTGGAAACCAGAGGAAAGAAGTCGTCATTACGTCTGGAGCCGACTAAGCTGCAAGTCTTAATACTTTTCAAAAGTATACATCATGTTTATAAGCTTAAAGATATATTTTGGTCAAGCAGGTTTTTTTTTCTTTACAGAACAATGGAAATCGAAACTAGTGGAATACCGTGACTGGTTCAAGCGCCAAGACTCGGTTATTGCAAACGAGTCGCTCCGTCCAGGCAAACCTACAAACTACGACGAGTTGTTCGGCATCGATGGATCGTTTAGACAGCTTGCTATCGATTAATTTATCGATTATATCGTGTAGGGTTAGGCTCTAGTTGTAATTTAATCGAATTTTTATTTCCATTCACTGGAATTTACGGATTGTATATGAAACCGGGGGATCTAATATGGCGACTTTCGAATATGATTTACCTATTTTATGTGTGATTTTGTATGAAAACTGATGAAAACCGAATTGCGTCGTGACCATCGCGATTTTTATGACATTACAATTCACCGCGACCATCGCGATTTGTATGCTAATTGGCTGACACTAATCTAGATGGTCACGAGCGGTCGCCATCTTGAAAAGTTTCAATGGAAAATGAGGTCAAAATGCAGAATTAAACGATTTTAAGGTTTTCACCTTACATAAGGGGCATGCGGTCTTGGCAGTCTAGTTTCATTATCCAGGGAAGAAACAGTTGACTACGGTTCTATGGAGAGCGCTCGGTATCCTTTGCTCATAATCCAGAGTAGTGTCTTTCAAAACTGACATTTGACACCATTTTCCATAACAACAAATCCGAATCGCGTCGCAACCATCGCATTTTGTTGACCATATTTTTAATAAACAAAATTAAATATATATACTTACACAACGAATTGAAAACCTCCTTCTTTTTTGAAGTCCGTTAATCACACTCAAAATAAAACTCCAATATTACGATTCGGATACGTTTCGTCTTCGAAAGTAGCTATTTTAGACCTGCTTGTATGTTGGAATAACACATAGGCTAATATTCCCAAAGGATAGGGACGCTCTAATAAAATCGCTGGGCGCAGTTTAGAATAAACTTTAAGTAAAAATATTCTCTATTGCATGTTAGGTATAATATTATTTAGTAGTCTTTGCAATAATGTCTTATAGAGGCTGAAGTTTTAAAAATTCATACTTAATCAAAAACTGAAATAAAATTTAAAATTATAAAACTCCGGGCCGCATCTAGTGAAATTTAAGTTTAGTATTACTGTTTAGTTTACATTAAAATAATGGTTGTAAATAAAATGTAAATAAAATATTAATTTAGAATTGTATTTTTATTTAAAACAAAATGCTTTCGAAACCAGACAAAAGCAAAATAAACGTAAAAAAGAATCGTTTCAATACAAAATTGAATTAATTAAGTCATTCAAGAAGAAATTAAGTCATTTTAGTCAATTAAAGTTTTGAATTCAGTCAAAACTTTAATTGACTAAAATGACTTAATTTCAGTCAGTCAAAGTTGTGACATTAACTGACTTCAATTAAAACCTTGCTTTTGTTGTAATGAATACCTACTGAATTTAATGAAATAAAACGTAACTTGACTGAAATCAAATCCTTAATTGACTGATATCAAAACCTTTATTGACAAATCAATGCCATAGTTCGTTGTAGGTAATTAAAGAAAACATTAGCTGACTGAAATCACAAGTTTATTGAATGAAATCAAAGCCTTAGCTGACTAAAATCACAACTTTAGTGACTGAAATCAAAACCTTAATTAATTGACTGAAATCAACATTTTTTATGTTTTTTAATTAATTTTCGTTTGATTTCTTGTTTTTGTGTTAAATTATCTTTCAAAGTGTTTTTTCTTTTTTATGTTAACCAAATATACTAGAATTACTATTAAACTTGTTAATGGCGTTAATATCATCGTCTGTGAGCCTAAAGTCGAAGACGTCTATGTTTTGTTGGATGCGTTTCTGGGTCGTCGATTTTGGTATGGGGATCATGTATCTGTCAATCTGAAACAAAAAAGGAGAATAAAGAATCAAGAATATTTATTAAAAAACTGTGTACTATTCAACTTAAAAAAAAGATGGATTCTGTTAAAAAAGCTAAACTTTTAGCGGGAACGAGCTAACAAAATATGCTGCAGTTTTATTTACTTGAAATTTAATTGGTATAATTCTGGTGGAATATTATCCAATTTAGTTCCATGAAAGTGCACAAGTGTAGTAACTTCATACTGGCTATATGCACATGCAAGCCGTGCAAAGCCATAAAAAAAGGTAAGTATTTCTTAAGAGCGGTGTTGGCATAGTGGTCTGACCTCGACTCTGATTCCGAAGGTTGTAGATTAGAATCCCCGCCAAACGTGCACAAATTAATTTTTGAAGCATCATCATGAAAATCATGTGCGCTAATTGACATTGCTCTTACGTCGAAGGAAAACATCGTGATGCTGATAAAATGCGTGCATGGTTTCGTTAGCTAAAGACCTATTTACAAGTTATTTCGGGTGCTTTTCCACCAGATATGTGCTATGCAGCTATAATATGCTGCGAAGATGTGAAATCTACGCTACGCCACCAGTGCTAAGCTATGTGCACCAATGAATATGATTTATGGGTATCAAACGCATCCATAGCATCGTAGCATAGCACATCTCTGGTGGAAAAGCACCCTTCCTTTGGACATAGCCGACTAAGCTAAGAGGGTAGTCTAAGATACCTTTACGCTCATTACTCAAACACCCCCAAATAAACGTGAGCCTTTGAGGGTCGCGAGTGAAGGTAGGAAGATGGCAATGAAACAAATACTTTTATACCATCCCCCTTTTTATGGCGGCACTGGCCTATATCTGAACACGGATTAAGGTCGTAGCACACCTATCAACTCGTAAACGGAACGTAAACGTATCAACTTGAACTGTTCAGTATTCTTTGTATGAAACTCCCTACTGCAACGCACACTAATCGGAATCGTAACGTAATCGTCTCGCCTCGGGACAAGCTCACGAACCGCGGTACGGTGCGTGGTCGACTTGCCGTAGCCATGCTTACGTCTCACCGTAAGTTATCTTACGACTCTCCGTACCCTAGCTAGTCCGCTTGGCGATACGCCTTAGGCCGGTAGTGGTAACAAATCGTGGTTTAAGCTAAACCAGATAAAAAATAAATTTAGAATTAAAAAAAACCCCGAGTTATCCCCCATAACTTTTAGACGGCTAAACCGATTTCAACCAAACAAAGCTAACAACACTCCTGACTAATTCACCTGTCAAATAAAACGAAATTAAAATCAGTTCAGCCTTTCGGGAGCTACGATGCCACAAATACACACACAGATACGTCAAACTTATAACACCCGTTGAATTTCTTACCAAATATCTGAGCACAACTTGGGTAGTAGTCTTGTTATACTTCTTGGCGATGTCTGTTAGCACCGGATCGTCATGTTTCGGTGGTGGGCTGTTCTTGTTGCGTCTAGAGACGAGGAAACCGAACGGGCTGTACGCCGTTACGGTGATGTTCCGGAGCTGACAGTTTTGGACCAAGTCTTCTTGGGTGAAGGAGGGGTGGACCTGGAACGTTTTGGGTGAGTGTTGTAGAATATTACAATCAGCTCCATCTTTTAAAAGTATAAATAAACCAGCAGCGTTGTTACAACCGCGTAACTCCAGATCTCCTGGGAAATAGGGATAGAAAGTAGCCTATAGCACTCCCAATGAGCCAATGTATCCTGATACTAAGTTTCATATAAATCTATTTAATTAAAACAAACAAAAAATTTAATTTTAGTATAGACTAGCGACCCGCCCTGGCTTCGCACAGCTGTATTATGCATGTATTATATCTAAAAACTTTCCTCTTTAATCACTCTATCTATAAAAAACCGCATCAAAATCCGTTACGTAGTTTTAAAGATCTAAGCATACATCCCAAGTAGCACGTATAGGGACATAGGGACGGCGAAAAGTGACTTTATTTTATACTATTTAGTGAAGAGAAGTATTATGTCTAAAAACCTTCCTCTTTAATCACTCTATCTATTAAAAAAAACCCACATCAAAATCCGTTGCGTAATTTTAAAGATCTAAGCATACATAGGGACGGCCAAAAGTGACTTTATTTTATACTATTTAGTGAAGAGAAAAAGAGTTTTTAAAAAAATCTCTAAAACTACGAGCTACGAATCTAACACTTCACATGGAGGTTTTCTTTTTCTTGAAAATTAAACCTTATAAGGCCCTTTTGTTGTCAAAGTTTGTAGTTAATGTTAACTGTTATGTATTCTGTGTTTGTAGGAAATCAATACTTATTATAACTTTTTAAGACGCACAACCGGGGGTAAGCAGCTAATAATATAATAAATACAGTAGGTATTAATACTACTACTAACACTAGTAAGTACTAATAATACTAGTACTATTCCTAATATTTTAAAGAGAAAAGATTTGATTTTTTATTTGTTTGCATTGAATAGGCTCCGAAACTCAGGACCGAAAATCTGAATGAGGATACATTGATTCATGGACAGTAACATAGGCTACTTCTTATCCCGATATTTCCAATGGTTCAAGTTATCTATAATAAGTATATATAAAATGCTTTATCATGAATGACTGACTGACTGATGGATCAACGCACAGCCTAAACCGCTGATCGTAGAGACCTGAAACTTGAAGGGTGTGTTCTTTGTATGACGTAGGCATCGGATAAGAAAGGATTTTCCGAAATTCTACCCCTAAGGGGGTGTAAAAGAGGGGAAAAGTTTGTAAGGGACAAGTTTGTCCATTTTCGACTTCTACGCGGACGAATTCGCGGGCAAAAACTAGTCAATTATAAAATAATCAAATGCTACTTTTTATCCCGATCCCGAACTCAAGCTAGTTTTTCTCACAGAATCTTACCTCAATCTGATTCACGGCAGGTGGCACTTTGCCCTTAGATATAATTCTATCTATCTGGTCTATATCAAAGTTAGATACACCAATGGACCGCGCTAGACCCAGTCGCTTGCATTCCTCCATGCCTTTCCAGGTCTCTAGGATGTCTATGTCAGCTGGGGTGCCGTCAGACTGCAAAAAGTATTAGATAACTTTATTTACCCCCGAGCGGTTTTTCGCCAAAACGCTAAACTGGCAGAAACCGCTCGGTGGTTCCGCGCGTAATGTTGATGTTTACGTGTTATCAATGAATGTATGTCAAGGTCAAGTATAGCCAACCTATTCTGGGATGTACATGAGTTACATATAAAACTATACTTTTTAATTTGGTATAGAGTTATACTCGTTCAATGTCAATGTCGCTTCGGTCAATTGCCTCAGAAGGCCATGTTAAGGGTAAGGGACATAGAACACGATATAAACAAAGGAAAGTATTAACTAGACAGTAATTATTCGTTTTTTTAGGGTTCCTTACCTCAAAAGTTAAAGAAAAGGAACCCTTATTAGATAACTTTCTTGTTCGTCTGTCTGTACTTATGTGTGTCACTACCGATTTTTGAACGTGTAATCGAGGTTGACTCAACATCTCCCATAACGGATTCCCTTACTCTCAACGTACCCCCCGTTGAGAGCCTGTTCACTCTCAATATCAAAGCTAATTTAAAATTGGGTTGGTGGGTCTCGCGGATTCCCTACGCTTCCCCAGGAAAGACGTTAAAGAGCTGAATAAGTTAGGGGAGACGGTAAGAGATAACCGTTATCCGTCATATTTTGGCAGTCTTTTTTGTACAAAAAGACTGCCAAAATATGAGATAAATAAATATTGCAGGACAATGCAGACAACACAATGTAGCCCCAAGCTTATATAGGAGCAAGGCTTGTGTTGAAGCCTAGTTGCTAGTAAAAAGTTGAACCCTAGTTGGAGGCCTAAGTGGTGGTCCAACTATTTTCAAAACAGAAACAAAATTTTTACCTTTTCAGCCTCCGGAGAGTGTATCAGATATAAGTCGACGTAATCAAGTTTGAGTTTTTCTAAGGACTCCTTTAGAGCTGGTACTACTTGATCACGACCGTGTTTGTCGTTCCATAACTGTGAAATAAATAAATTATTAGGTAGTAAAGTACTTCTTCTTCTTTTCGAGTCAGTGACGTTCGACTAGTCAAATTTAGGAAAAATTAGTACAGTAGCTAGCAACTGCAACTGCAGCAGCGTTGGCCTCTACCAGGTCCTCCAATGTGCAGGTATTAGGGCACAATGGACATTAGAGTAGGTGCACCATGGAGTGCGACGGGGCTCGCATTGCTCCTCAGTCGGTGCAATATAGTATCCCCATTTGCTCAAATTTTGTCTGCAACAGCCTACTTGAGTAAAGTATTTAAAACTGGCTATATACACAAGTCGTACGCAACCATCAGCTCCTTAAAAAGAACTATTTAAGAGCATGTGCATGTGCTCATCATGTGGTAAGATGTAGCACGCTTAGCCTAAACAGTAATTGATGGCCTCCAAATAAGCAATGACCTTCGAGGAACGAGAGCAAAGGTAGAAAGACTGCACTGGAATGAAAACTTTTCCTACCTTTTGTGGCTGCACCGCCTGCGTATACCATTTCTATAAAATACCTACTTATAATAAGTCTGTACTTGGAAGCAAACTAAAAAAATATGAGTCTATAGTTATAGATGGAATCAGTTGCCCGCGTCTGTCTTTCCTGACGTGTAGAATTTGGGGGTCTTCAAGTCGCAAGTGAATAGGTATCTTCCAGGAAAGCGTGCTACATCTTAGTCCGCATCGTCACCTACCAGGCGGGTGATAGTGGTCAAACGCTGACCTACTTACCTATATAAGAAAAAAAGCTATAAGTCATCATCATAATTTCAGCCACTGGAGGTCCACTGCTAAACATAGACCCCCCAAAGACTTCCAAAGCGATCAGTCGTATGCCCTCTGCCTTCAAGCAACGGCAACTTTATTTAAATACCTACCACTTAATATTAGTAATAGATTTAAAAAAATAAAGCCTATTTAATGACACATTGACCTTTTGTCGATGATTCATGACAAAATATCACTTGTTCTTTAATTCCTAAAAATGTCAATAAGATATATTGATTAGGTATTTTTTTCAAAGGCCCCACAGACGACAGATCCATTTTATCGGCCGACAATTTGGTAACTTTAAATAAAGAACCAAAAAATAATTATTTTATAAGCTTCTTAAGTTTTGTTTGTAGGCTCACTAAGCTCTGAAACTACTGGACCGATTTTGATTTAAGGATATTAATAATGAATTCTTTGGAGAATAATGGCTACTTATTTCATCTCAATATTCCCACGGGATCTGGATTTACGTGAGCAAAACCGTGGCATAAAGTTTGTCAGTTAATAAGTATTATTCCTTTTCTTCTGAATCCGTAATGGTGTTCCTACCTTACTAGCTCAAACAAAAAACGATCAAATTAGAAACAAAAGACGATCAAAATAGAAGCAAACGACGATCAAAATAGAAAAAAAGCTGACCAAAATTTACTCAAAAGATGATCAAAACAGAAACAAAAGTATATCAAAATAAAATCAAAACATGATCAAAATGGAAATAAAAGACAAAAAAGTGGCCGATTAAAAAAATTGTCTTTATATGTATGTAACCTAGAGATTTACTATCCTAATCGCCGATAGAAAGTCTGCAGACTGTGGCAGCTCTTAATGTAATCCTAATCTAAAAGTCTATCAAGAATAAAAAGATTTATAATGAAAAAATCATTAAAATTCTTGAACTTTTGACCGCAAATTCTTAATTTATGAATTTTTAGTAAGAACTTCCTTATTTAGTTAGTAATTTAAATGCATATTAGACACTATACTTTATATCAAACTGGTTTAAACAAATAAGTACCTATACGTCTAGTTAAATAAATAAATAGTTTGCTACTTTAAGGTAAGAATTATTCTTTTTTCGCGCAGAATTGAAATCTATAACATCTCAGAGATTTTTTGTGAGAAAAAGGGTCCGTACGTATAAACGGGACCCTTTCCACTGTCCATCTGTCTGTCTGTCACCAGGTTGTATGTCAAAAATCGTGATAGCTAGTCAGTTGAAATTTTCACAGATGTATTTCTGTTGCCGCTATAACGACAAATAGGTACCTACTTACTAAAAAATGGTTGTTACGGCCGATAATTTTACGTGATGACGTCGATAAGAAAACGATATAAATTGAGATTTTTTAGTTTTTCTTTGTATTTTTTTATTCTTTTTCCTTTATATTTTTTTCCTTTACCTACTTAAATAAATCTTCTATTCTTCTCGTCACCATAACACACGCTAAGATGTTATTATTATTATTTGTCTGTTATACGTCCTGTATCACGGGGCTATGGAGCCCCGGACCTTTGGAAGGCGTGCGTGGAGCCGAAGCCAACACGTAGAGGCCCTTTACAATAACAAGTATAATAGCAAACAATGGGGTGAATTCTAAACCGGCGATTATCCCTGTCTACACTACTTATTATTATTAAACACGAGACGTGACGTTTACCATGACGCCGTCATGTTCCGGTACTTACCTGACTTTGTAAATGCAGGTGTTCCATAAATTTATTAGACGTTATCACGTCAAAAACAGATTATACGGAACCCTTTGTTCGCGAGTCCGATTCCCACTTGTCCAGTTTTTATACGCGGATGAATCAGCAGGGTGCAGCTAATTCCACAGCTATTATTTAGATATGCCCTGAACTTCTAGGTAAAATGCAAGAAGTAGGTATCTATATTACCCAACCTTGTTAAATCACGTCTGATATTTCAGTTCAATCAATAGCTTGCAAGAGTCGTGACTAACATTTTATTCTATAGCACTTTAACTTGCAAGGAGATAAATTTGTTTCTTTAGATAATATCAAGATCAAAATTTGCACGTTTTGAAAACACTAAGGGCGTCTTGCATGATATTCTGCTTAAACGAATTTAGCAAAGTTCTAGCTAAATACATTTAACGTGTCATATGAAGGGGTCCGGAGTTGCGGACATTTATAATGGAAGCTTGGCATAGTGTTTTTTTTTGCGCGGTGCATTTCGAAACCCATGCCAATCGATAGAGGGCATTACAGTGAACGAATAATGTCTTTACACCGAATCTCTAAAGTGTCTCGGAAACTGGATATGTGATTTTTCAAAAATGTGCGGTGCATTTCGAAATTCATTTAATTCTGTTTCAATAACCACAAAGGTTTTCTTTAAAAAATTCTTCAGTTTGACACTTTGACAGTTGTGACCCCAAACCCAAACCACATCTACTCATGTGCCCAAACCACATGAGTAGGACTCATGTGCCCAAACTTGTTTCTGAGTAATTCTCAAGTTTTATAAAATCGCGAAAGTTCGGTGTTGGGCGGAATCTTACTCTATTAATAAAACTAACCTTTGTAGAAAAAAATGTCTTCTCTCATAACTGTTCCTTTTTCAAACAGATCAGCCAGTCCGAGCCTGATTTAATCCTCGTTTCTATAGAGGGCAGCGCAGCAGTGTCGATGTGTACCTATATAGCCCGCTACGATTGCCCATTAAATTTTTGACGCATTTTGGCCAAGTATACAAATTCATTTGAACTAACCTTTGTAGTAAGAAAGATGTCTTCTCTCCTGACTATTCCTTCTTCAAATACATCAGCCAGTCCGAGCCCTATTTGGTCCTCGTTTCTATAGAGGGCAGCAGTGTCGATATGTCTATAGCCCGCTTCGACAGCCCATTTTATTGTTTGCCGCATTTTGGCTATGTCATCTTTCTAGAAAGAGGAACATTAACACCATTAACATTAAAATGTGATTACAAAGTCCAGTTAGGAATGTTCTAATTTTGCTACCTGTAATTTTTTTTTTGTAATTTTAGGCTATTTTATTTTGAAGTCTGTAATTTTTAGGGTTTTTTGTTTTTAGGATAAATTTTTAAACTTTCAATTAACTATTAAAGACCTTCTTCCTTATACAGGGTGATTTTTTTAAATGAGCTTTCAGGGCCTTATGCTAAACTAGAGATAGCGAAAAATGCTGGAAAGAGTTTATGCTCAATTTTAACAAAAACTGAAAATGCATTATTATTTTTTCTTTAAAGTCATTAACCCAGGAATCGAACCTGTCGATTCTCCAAAAAATATTTCTCCTTATTTTTGTACTAATAGATAGTGTTCCAAGTATAGAGATCAATTCTTGAAAACAAACATAATTTCAAATTGAAGGAAATAGCTTATTTACACAAGCCTAATTGGTCTAGATTGAAGATAGATGGCGCAGCGTACAATGTCTTCTTATCGTTTAAATCTATAAATCTAAAAGAGAAATAGACTAATATAGAAATGTCTGAAACTGCAAGGGTTACGCGTCTGTTAAGTATTCTGTGTTTGTAGGAAACCAATTTTACTTTTAAAGAGACACTAACGCGTGGTTTTCTTGCTCGATATCCCCACGGGATCGGGACTTACGCGGGTGAAACCGCGGGGCGCGGTTTAATAGTTAAGGTTAAAAGTTTCTTACCGATCCATAAGTTCCAAGACCAAGCAATGGAATGTTGTAGCCATCGTTCAATCTAATCGTAGGTGCCTTCCCTTCTTCACCCAGCACCTGGACATACTTAGTCATTTATTTACATTGAAAATAATATACTATGAAAAACTATGTGAAAATGCAGCCGAGAGTTTAATTGTCTGTTCAAAGTCTATTATTTTAATATCCGTATATTTGTCATTTTTTGTTATTTTTTAAAAGTTATGTACCTAATTAAAGAAGTACCTACCTAAGTCATTTACATTTTAGTGCAAATTATTTCAATGCATAAGATAAAAACATAAAGTAAAAACTAACTGTTGACAAAACTTTAACCCCAATATTTCGCAAAATTGTTTGCAAAAAGTGTTATTAACAAAAACATTTTTGACGTGACAACGTTTTATAAATTGGTTTGCGGGGTGACACTTCAAGAAACTGCGTTACGCTCCGCTGACGTTATGCGCTCACAATGAGAGCGAGTGAGAGGCACGCGGGCATGGTTAGCCCGCCTAAGAGCGAGAGAGACAGACATAAAAAGTGAAAGGCACGCGTCCCTTCCACTCGAGCACAGTTGTTGTAACGTAAAACTTTTTTTTTAAATTAAGTAGTTAACTATGCCCATTGTGCCATATTTTTTCATTTTTAGTTTCTTATAATTTTCTAATTTTTATTTAACTAAATTTTTTATTTTTATTTTAATATCATGTAAGTACCTACTTTGTTAGAATTAATTTTGTGTTTTGTTTTTATGGTACAATAAAGTGTTTATCTACAAAAAACATTAAGTACAGTAAGTACTTAAAACAAACATACAAAGATAGGCGCAAAAACATCCCCTTCTTGCAAAAACCCCTTTTCTTTTAGTCGGGTAAAATTCTTTTAAAAAAAAAAAATTAAAAAAAAAAAAAAAAAAAAATCAAATATTGATATTTAATTAAATAGGTAGGTATAACTAGGTACTCACCCCAACAACTGCAGTCAATAAAAGTACAAACAGCATCATGTATTGTCCAGCCGAGCGTAAACACAACACTGATCGCTTCAGAATATTGAACTTACCTTGAAGATTAGAGCTTTGGTTTTTACACTCATACGACACGATTTAAATAACAAGAACATAGTTTTTTGAAGTAACTAAGTAATACTTCTTTACGAGCGTTATGAAAAAATTGTAAGACTGAAATAGAGACTGAATAGAGCACTGCCCTGCCCTGCGGTACCTTGGGATTACGCTCGACAGAACACTCACATACGAGTACAAGGGGCACTGTAAGCACACCAAAATGAAAATAGGGTCGAGGAACAACATACTACCTCACAACAACATCATGGGGAGCAGACCCACATATGCTCCGCACGACCGGTCTGGCGCTCTCGTTCTCATTTGGTGAAAACGCGTGTCCTTTATTTCTCCGTTCAGCGAACACAGAGGAGATCGATGCAGCGCTCAATGAGACGTGCCGTATCATAACGGGGTGCCTCAAACCTACCCCACTCAGCATGCTCTACCCTCTTGCTGGTATAGCTCCACCCGGTGTCCGTCGTGAAGTGGCATGTGCAGTGGAAAAACGCAATCAGGAAACTGATCACCGACACCCTCTGCATAACCACGAAACGCCACAGCGGCGCCTTAACAGCCGTAAGCTTCTTCGGCGCACCCCCTCTGGACTGTACCC
Source organism: Idaea aversata (assembly GCA_907269075.1). NCBI lineage: Eukaryota > Metazoa > Arthropoda > Insecta > Lepidoptera > Geometridae > Idaea > Idaea aversata. The sequence continues at coordinate 9,191,029 of OU026104.1, read as the reverse complement.
CTGCTGAGGCCAAACAGCAACTGTGGGCTGCCAAATTCCGCCCTACACCAGACTTCATCGCACCCACGGAATCCCTGCCCGCTAGCGGTGATCTGCAGTGGCCAATCCGGAAGTTACTAAATCGCCTGCGGACCCAGGTTGGCCGCTGCAAAGAAAACATGGCTAGGTGAAATTTCTCCGGATCGTACACTTTGTGTGAGTGTGGGAGGGCCGCCTAAGCGATGGCGCACTTGACGGCTTGCTCTCTCTGCCCTGTTAGCTGCTTTGCAGACGACCTCAACCGGGCAACAGATAATGCGATTGCTGTGGCTAAGTTTTTGGCGGGAGTGCTGTGATCAAGGTGCATTGCATTGCCCGCCCCGTTGACACGAAGAAGAAGAAAGACTATGAATTTTACATTTAAGTATATTTTATCAAGGAATTTGAGGTTACCTACTAGTAAAGAACTTAGTTGTTTACTGATCTGACATTTTGATGTAAAGCAAAACTCTTATGACAACAGTTTTGAAGATTTTACTCAGGAGCCACAGTTCAAAAATTTTATACTAGCTCTTGCCCGCGACTTCGTCCGCGTAGGCGTTGAATTTAAAAAAATACCAAAAAAAATTTATGTAGATTGGACCAAGGAATCATGTTGTCCCATACAAACTTCCCCCTTTTAACCCCTAAGGGGTAGAATTTCGGAGAATCTTTTCTTATCGGATGCCTACGTCAAACAATGAACACACTCTCTAAGTTTCAGGTCTCTACGATCAGCAGTTTAGGCTGTGCGTTGATCCGTCAGTCATTCAGGACAAAGCATTTTATATGTAATAATAGATTTGATGTAGAGAAAAACTCTATTACAACAGTTTTGGAGATTTCACTTAGGCATTTTACTTTTACAGTCCAGAGATTTGGCAGTCAAAAAATTGTAACATTATAATCGTATAGGTAGTATAAAAATATCGCTAGGTATAGAGTTTACTTGAGCTCATCAACACTTATGTACTAGTGAGACTCGTTTCTATGTTGCAATAATACAATGCTGCCAAATAAAGTGGCAAAAATTATAGAATTAAAAATCTACTGAGAAATTTCAGACTATCACATAGACACTAGCGCCATCACTAACTGAATAATTAAGTTTGTTCAGGACCTACCGCGTAAATTGTAATCCGGGTGCATAAAAACGCAATGAATGAAATTGATTTATTGCGATTGCTATTCTTATGTCAATCTGTCATGCTTATTAATTAGATCGTGATGCTCGGAATTAAATAAAAGAAACACAACATTGATTAGTATTTTTTTTGACGTATCACTATCACTACATAGTATAAAATAAAGTCACTTTTTGCCGTCCCTATATCCCTATGTCCCTTTGTATGCTTAGATTTTTAAAACTACGCAACGGATTTTGATGCGGTTTTTTTTAATAGATAGAGTGATTCAAGAGGAAGGTTTATATGTATAATACATGCATAATATAGCCGTGCGTTTTTTTTTTATTTTTAAAATTAAAAAAAAAGACATACTTACAACCGAATTAAGAACCTCCTCCTTTTTTTGAAGTCGGTTAAAAAATGATGTTCACAATAAAGAATTTATCTATCTATAGGTAGAAAAAAAAATCAGAACAATGCATTTTGCTATTTTTTTTTCTAATCTAAGTTTTCCAAAAAAAGGTGTTAGTATAATTATTTATTCAAAAGAATTCTTTTAATTTATGCAATTTATATGCCAAAATGATTAAGGTGTCGAAGTAATGGCAATGAACGACAACCTCGCAATCAATTAAAATTTTAATATTTATGACATGACGGTTTTAAAAATAATATTTATGATTTGAAAGGGATTGAAGGCTGAAAGCCTATTTCAAATAAGCGGGTGTATGTTAAAATGTATAAACTCAAAATACATAACGTTATAATTCATAAAGTTAAAATACCGAAAATCAAAATACATAATGATTTAAAATACTTAAAGTTAAATAGCATAAGTTTTAAACTCATAAACTGTAAATTCATAAAGTTCTAAATATATAATAATAAAAAATATAATGCTTATAACACATAATAATCAACAAGCCTAACTTTAAAATGTATAACTATCAGAATATATATAAGTTGTAGGTTCATCTAAACAAAAACCAGAAATTGGTAAGTACATAATTTGTTTATTAAAATAAGAAAGTTCCAAATACCGAAGTACAAAGTAAATATCGAGTATTTATTAAGTAGGTAAGTACCAGGTAACCAGTCATTCTTTTTGCTAAAAAATACGCCGTGCCCTAACCAAGTTAAATAGGTAGGTAGAATTCGGTACTGGCAGTTCTGACGGTAAATTTTACAACAATTAATTCACCTGCGGTTTTTTTTTATAAATTACGCTCTCGCTAACCAAGTGAAATAGGTAGAATTCGGTTCTAAAACTCGCCGGGCGCTGCCGCAGCACAGCTCGCTGCGCTCGCTCGGCTCGTGCAATGTGGTCGCAGTTCAAACCGAACCTAACCTATCCATGTCGGTCCTGGGTAGGTCGTTTCTGTCACAGAATCGACACGGATATGTTAGGTTAGGTTAGAACTGCAAGACAGCTATGTCTACTAAGGAGGCCGCGGAGAGGGAGCGTGAACTCCTCTCCGTGGAACGCGCGCAAGGCGCAATAGGAGGCGGATGGTCCGCAACGACCACGGCCGCCTAAAGTGGCCTATGGAGGCAGACTCGAGAGGGTCGTCTCCAAATCACAGGCTCGAGATGGCGGTGGCGTGTCCTACGCTGCCTCTCGAGAGGGACTTTTTCTCCCGTTACGGGTTTTAGAGACGGGGTCAGACGAGACCAGCCGCCGCCGTGGGGCAGCAGATGACATGTGTAAGCGCTCCTGCGTCCCCGGCACTCACGGCGGAGAGAGGACACCGAGGGGTTTTAGTGGGTAAACCACTGGCCGACCACCACCTTAGGCCAGAGGAAGCCCGCCACTCCCCCCGGAGCGGTGGGACGGTGCACAAGGAGCATTTCTCCTCGATAAAAAAAAGGTTAGACTTGCGACCACAACGCACGAGCCGAACGAGCGAAACGACCGGTGCCGCGGCAGCGGCCGGCGAGTGCTAGAACCGAATTCTACCTATTTTACTTGATTAGGGCAACGTGTATTTTATATATTATGGACATTTTTACGTAGATATATTGAACATAATATTATGTGTAATGTTAACATTTTGAACATGGGTATTATGACTATCGATATTTTGAACTTTTTGCTGTAATAGTTTGCTTCGTTCGTAGGGTTTTTTATAAGTAAAGTCAATTATTCATTTAAATCTTTATTTGTTTTAGATTTATGTTATTTGAATTAATGTATTTTAAATTTATACGTTTTGTCATTATATATTTCGTATATTATTTGAAACAAACTTTATTTATTTCGATTTTATGTATTTTGATCATGATGTATTTTGATTTTCAGTATTTTAACTTTATGAATTATAACGTTATGTATTTTGAGTTTATACATTTTAACATACACCCCAAATAAGCATTATAATGGTCGTCCTTTAAAAAAAACTTAGGAATCAAATTGGCAGATAAGTATACTATAGCTGTAGCTTTCAAACCCCTTCAGATAAATAAAAAGCTATTGCATAGCGAACGCTCGGCCGAGCTACATGGTAGGCAGAGTGGGGGTGTTAGGTTTTATTTTCGTTACGGAATTTCTTGATTCGGTCGCCGCGCTGAAAGCCCGCGATAAAAGCTATGGAATAGCTTAAAACCCGGCCAAGTGCGAGTCGGACTCTCGTACGAAGAGTTCCGTACCATTATATTGTTTTTAGTATTTTTTTATAGCAGCAACAGAAATACATAATCTGTAAAAAATTCAACTGTCTACCTATCACGGTTCATGAGATACAGCCTAGGGACAGACAGACAGTGTAGTCTTACTAAATAAAATAAAAATTTCAGGACATATTACACATCGCCATCCAGCCCCAAGCTAAGCAACTTAATGCTTGTGTTATGGGTGCCAGATAACGGATAAAATACTTATATACTTTTTTTTTTGTAAATATATACATATTATACATATAGGAAACACCCAGAACCAGAAACAAGAATTTATGGTCAGCATAAATACTTGTTCCCGGCGGGAATCGAACCCGCAACCTTCTGCGTAGCAGTCGGGTGTTCGCCCGACGCGCCACAGAGGTCGTCAAAAGGTTCCGTTTTTACCGTTTGGGTACGGAACCCTAAAAATCATGGAATCGGGTTTGTTTTTAAATAACATTGACGACATTTTTTCTAATATTTTTATTTATTTACTATTTTTTAAATCTCACAGAATCTCATACTTATTCATTCCATAAGAGGAAAGGGTACCGGGCGCTCTCTCCATACAAACGTAGTCGACTGTTTCCTCCCTGGATAATTAAACTACAGCAAATATTGTAGCATAAAACTTATAACTGCCATGACCATGTTATGTTATGTTTTGTTTTTTAAATCTTAATTTCTATGATAATTATAAAATGAAAAAAACCAAGACATAGGGTCATAGTCATGTCAGTTAGAGGTTTTATGTAACAAAAATATTTGTGCTAGTGTCATTATCCAGGGAGGAAACAGTCGACTACATTTATATGGAGAGAGCACCGGTACCCTTTCACCTTAAAAATAAAAATTCTTCCTAAATAACTGAAAATTCTGTTTTTAAATTTTCTTATTCAGAAAATGGGAAATTAGGATAATTCTCATATTCCTTAATATCGATGACCCTGATGTTTTTGTTGAATGCACTGATTGTGGCGACCTCTTGCGGTGTCAGTGCGAAGTCAAAGAGATCAATGTTGGACGCGAGCCGAGCCTTGTTCGTTGATTTAGGTATTGGTATTACCCCTCTTTCGATCTGAAACGAAAAAAGTGATCCTTTAGAAAAAAGGGTTCCTTTTTTTACCTCTTGAAGTATGGAACTTTGATATGGTGTTTATTAGAGATACTAGCGACCCGTCCCGGCTTCGCACGGCTGTATTATGCACGTATTATATCTAAAAACCTTCCTCGTTAATCAGTCTATCTATTAAAAAAAACCGCATCAAAATCCGTTGCGTAGTTTTAAAGATCTAAGCATACAAAGGGACATAGGGACGGCGAAAAGTGACTTTATTTTATACTAGCGACCCGCCCCGGCTTCGCACGGCTGTATTATGCATGTATTATATATAAAAACCTTCCTCGTTAACCACTCTATCTATTAAAAAAAACCGCATCAAAATCCGTTGCGTAGTTTTAAAGATCTAAGCATACAAAGGGACATAGGGACATAGGGATGTAGTGAAGTGAAGTGAAGAAAGAGATTAAGCTTAAAAAGAGACAGACGGACAAGAAAGTGATTTTATAAGGGTTCCATTTTTTCCTTTTGAGGTACGGAACCCTAAAAACATGGCACATTGCTAAAAAACAGACATGCAAACTAACTAACATTAAGAGTCTGATCCTATGACATTGGCTTTATGCACAATTCGTGCCGCTACGAAAAAAAACACTGTTATTTTTTTTCATAGGTAAAGGACAAATTAAAGGTCTGTTTAAACTTTATATACGTCCTTGTGTTTTTTAAGCTTGCATTCGAGTATGACCATAAACTTTATACCTACGTATGCTAACTACAATAAAACCTTACGCATTTTGAATACAAAATAACGCGAATATTTTGCTTTGGAATGCAAAAGGTACTATAATACAATACTCAATACTTTTAATATTATTATTGCTAATAACAAGGAGTTAGTATCAAATCGTCGCAAAATCAGGTCCTCTAAGGTAGCAACTCGTGGTCTAAACTTCTATTTCGTCTAAATAGGGGTTTTAAATATAGATAGGGGAACAAAGTTTTAGTCATCAATCTCGTCATTTACAATTTTGTTTTCCCCTAAATGAAGGATTGGTACCTACTTAATAGGTTGAAGACGACATGCGACATGCGTTTTACATTAAGTAGATAGTATTTAGAGAGTTACCTACATAACTTTTTCATATATTGCATGCTCGCAATGGGCAACCTGTGGATGCTATACCTAATTTTAAGAACACCTATGTACACAGGTTTTTAAGCAAATAAATGTTTTTGTATTTGTATTTGTATTGACATCCGAAAAACGACATCCGAAAAGTTATTTTCTGGTCCAAATGAAGAAAAAATGTTTCTTATAAATTCCTTGGGAAAAATATGGCAATTTTTCCCAAGGAATTTAACGGCAAACGTTGTTATGCTATTTACAACAAAAAAAAAAAAAAAAAAAAAAAAAAAAAAAAAAAAAAAAAAAAAAAAATAGATGTTGGCCGATTCTCAGACCTACTGAATATGCTCACAAAATTTCATGAGAATCGGTCGAGCCGTTCGGAGGAGTTCAACTTCGAACCCCGTGACACGAGAATTTTATTTATATAGGGATATAAAATTTTTTGCTACCTTCCCAATTCTGACACATATTACCTATAGCTAATTCAATCTCTTTGTAAAAAGGTTAACCTAGATTAGCTTCATCCTCTTCCCTTACATTTGTTACACTTTATGACGCATTTATGACGTTACAGGCTTTACATTTGGTTTTTGTAAGTGACTATTCTGATCGATTTTAAAGACGTTTCAGGTGAACGCTGATTGATCAGAGCCGAAAGAATCGAATTTTTGCCGGGAAAGGTACTTATATTAATAGAGATAAGGCACATTTATATTTAGGAGTCGGCCGTCTCTGACGATGCGGTCGCCTCTTATGACGTCATCGGAAATATAAATGTCCACGGGAAAAGGTACCTTATCTCTATTAATATAAAATTTATAATTCGATTCTTTCGGCTCTGATCAATCTGCGTCCTAACAAAAATATTGTCTGATGCGGGAATCGAACCTGCAACCCAGTGTATCTCTATTAATATAAAGTACCATTTCCCGTGCACGGCAAAAATTCGATTCTTTCGACTCTGATCAATCTGCGTCCTAACAAAAATATTGTCTGATGCGGGAATGGAACCCGCAACCCTGTGTATCTCTTAATATAAAGTACCATTTCCCGTGAACGGCAAAAATTCAATTCTTTCGGCTCTGATCAATCTGCGTCCTTACAAAAATATTGTCTGATGCGGAAATCGAACCCGCAACCCAGTGTATCTCTATTAATATAAAGTACCTTTTCCCGTCGACGGCAAAAATTCGATTCTTTCGGCTCTGATCAATCTGCGTCCTAACAAAAATATTGTTTGATGCGGGAATGGAACCCGCAACCCAGTGTGTCTCTATTAATATAAAGTACCTTTTCCGGTGGACGGCAAAAATTCGATTCTTTCGGCTCTGATCAATCTGCGTCCACTTTTCATGTCCAAAAGGCTGATGTCCGAATTTGATGAATAGCACTTACGTAGGTACTAACTAGGGTTAGCGTACTAAAAATGCATACGGCATATGCACGCGGCTAATATATCCAAGTAACAGAAATTATATCCGCTACCGATCGGAGCAAGTAAAGGTATTGATTTTGCGGCGTGTTAGGTGTTATCCAGTGGGATCATACATTTTAGGTAAATAAATAAATATTGCAGGACATTCCACACATCGCCATCTAGCCCCAAGCTAAGTAACTACACTTGTGTTATAATGTGCTAGAGTGCTAGACCAAGGATATACTACTTCTATAAATTTTGCAAATATATACTTATAATATATAGAAACAACCAGACCACAGACAAATATCTAAGCATAAATACTTGTCTGAGGCGGGAATCGAACCCGCAACCCTGTGTTTGGCAGTCCGGCATGGTGACCATTGTGCCAACTGGGTTGTCAATTTTAGGTACAATGCTCATTATCTTCATTATCATTACATAGTATAAAACAAACTTTCTTTCCACTGTCTGTCCCTATGTATGCTTAGCTCTTTAAAACTACGCAACAGATTTTGATGCGGTTGCTTTTAATAGAAAGAGTGTTTCAAGAGGAAGGTCTATATGTATAATACATGCATAATATAGCCGTGCGAAGCCGGGGCGGGTCGCTTGTCACTACATAATATAAAACAAAGTCGCTTTCTGTCCCTATATCCCTATGAATGCTATAATCTTTAAAACTACGCAGCGGATTTTGATGAGGTTGTTTTTAATAGATAGAATGATTCAAGAGGAAGGTTTATATGTATAATACATACATAATATAGCCGTGCGAAGCCGGGGCGGGTCGCTAGTTACATATAAAATTCTTCTAAGATTTATGATTATTCCCTAGTTAACTTACCAAATATCTCAAGACGATCTGTCCTGGCGTCTTCCCATACTTCTGGCTCATAGCTACTAGAGTAGGGTCATCGTATTTTGGTGGGGGGGTAGTCTCCTTGTTCCTTGAGACTGTGAAACCGAAGGGGCTGTATGCCATGACGACTACGCCGAGCCTTTGACAGTGGGCCACTAGGGGCTCTTGGGTTAATGTTGGGTTCACCTGGGAATAAATAAATAATAATAAATAAATAAATTTTTATTAGTCAGTCCGAAATCCATAGTAAACTTATGATAAAACGAAGAAAACATTGAAAATATCAGTAAAAACAGAAATGTTGTGCACTGGAATTATGCATATTATTCCAATGCTTTATATCAGTCATGTCAAACATACGGCCCGCGGGCCGCATGCGGTCCGCGAATCATAATGATGCGGCCCGCGGTCGGAATCTAGATCTCAAAAAAAGTATAAGTAAAATCTATTAGGTACTTATACTTATAAAATATTGTTTGTGTTACCTACGTATTGAAAAAGTGCCAAATAAATGTACCTACACCTCACCAAATAAACTTAATATTAAAGGGAAGTTTCCGATATACCTATAAAAAAGTTAAAAACTAAGGTAAAGGTTTTATACACATATTAGGCACTATTATAGACCTCAGTATTTGGCATGAATTTTAACTTGCTAGGTTCACCCGTTCCAGAGAAAATCGGTGGTGACCATGGAGGTAGAAGAAGACACACGGATAGACAGACGGACAAATGAACAAGAAAGTGATCTTATAAGGCATAAGGGTTCCTTTTTTATATTTTGAGGTCCGGAACCTTAAAAATGTACGGGTTTAATTATTTTATGTCTGGCCCGCTAACACATCTGCAATTTTCGAAATGGCCCTTTGGAAAATCCAGTTTGACACCCCTGCTTTATATAATACCTACCAATAAAAAATAAAGAACAATCGGATTTAATGCCATTTTGGCATTTTCAAGGGCACAATGCTTATGTTTTATTTTTTTCGCTCGTCTATTGTTTTATTTTTCACTCGTCTTTTGCTTTAGTTTTCGATCGTCTTTTGTTTTATTTTTTTCAATCGGTTTTAGATTTCGTTTCGTTCGTCATTTGTTTTCATTTCGATCGTACTTCGCTTTTGGTTTGACAACCCTTATTAAGTAGTGGTGGGAAGGAAAATAAAATATTTGTTTCAGCAGAAAAACATGAGCACTCCAAAACTAGGTCTAGTCTAACTAGTTCCCTAGACCATATATTTTTTTCCGGTATTTTACTACGTCACTCTCAATACTCGTACTACTACCCTTTGAAAATAATAGAGTACTTATCATAATCTTATTTACTTTTGTAAGCGTGATCACATGAAAAAAAAACCCATGAGTTTCTAATACCTTCTTCTCATTGGTAGACGCGTTCCGAAAGCACAATCCTAACTTAGTTTTTAAGACATTTCTATGTGATCTTAACTGTACATAAGCATCCAAATAAATAAATAAAAAAACTTTTTACCTCAAACTCATTGACGGCAGGTTTAATTCTCGCATTGTCATACAGCCTACTGATCTGCGACACGTTGAAGTTTGATACCCCAATAGACCTGGCCAGACCGAGTTGTCTCGCCTCTTCCATGCCTTGCCAGGTTTCTAGGTAGTCGATGTCGTCGGGGGAGTCATCAGCCTTGAAAAGTTAGAGAAAAACAAGGTTAGAAATCTATTTTATGACACAGAGCCATCTAGTCTTAAACTAAGCTACTAACGAAATTAGTATAATCTATCTTCTATACAGATAAAATGCTTTGACCTGACTGACTGACGGATCAACGAGCAGCCTAAACCGCTGATCGTAGAGACCTGAAACTTGGAGGGTGTGTTCTTTGTATGACTTAGGCATCCGATAAGAAAGGATTTTCCGAAATTCTACCCCTAAGGGGGTGAAAAAGGGGGGCAAAGTTTGTATGGGACAACGCGATTCCTTGGTCCATTTTCTACGTCTCCGCGGACTAAGTCGCGGGCAAAAGCTAGTATGTATAAATAAAGAGATAAAGGACAACCTCCAAGTTAAAATAAAGTAGTGTAAGCTTTGAAGTCGTAAGTTTTATTATTATGAGATCAATAGAATTGCATAAAAACGAAAATTGGATCTGGACAAATTGAGCGATCATTTTCAGTGTGTTAGGGTGCGTTCACATATTGTCATCGATATAGATCTATGTAGGTATGTATATCCTAAACTTATAAACAATGTTTGGTATCGAGGGGAGAGAGGGAACGGAGGGACTCGAGTTGATGCGAGCGTAGCGCGTAGACGTATTACAAATATTGTGAAAATATCCTGAGGAATATTAATAAATCTTATTACTGAAGTTCAGGTGTTTTACTTCTGGGCTGTGTCGTCTTCAGCATAACGTCCGTTTTACAGGTCCGTTAAAACGTGTATGTTATTAGCGTATGTAGTTGTATGAGCGAGTTCACACATAATACAGTATTTCGGATCCAGTAGGTATACTGATCCGTTTATCGGATCCATATCGGATAGTAGCGACGGATCCGTTAAAAAGGATCCCTTATATGCTGTGTGAATACTATCTCCAGTAGCGACGGATCCGTTAAAAAGGATCCTGTAAAAACGTACGTACCTATATGTGAACGCGCCCTTATTTAGTTTTAAATTACTTTGACCTGATGAAATTCGAAAAAGATTCAAGGTGCGATTATTAGGACAAGGACAATCCCCAAGTTGCTTTTGATGATACCAACAGGGAAAAAAGGGGATAGACCTTATTCGGAGGTCTTCAAGCAACGAGTGTATAGCTATCTTTAAGGTAAGCATGCTACTTCTTAGATCGCATCGTTACTTACCATCATGTGAGATAATAATTAAGGGACAACCCGCACAGCACTATCTAGCCCCAAGCTAACCAACTAGGCTTGTATTATGGTAGCTAGACGTCAGAAAGAATACTAAAATACTTTTTTATGTAAATACATACAGAAACAGCAACAAATACTTTACATAAATACTTGTTTAATGCGGGAATTGAACCCGCAACCTTTAACGTCACAGGAGAGTGTTCACCCGACGCGTCAGAGAGCTCGTCAATATAAAACAGACAGACAGGCGGACAAAAAAGTGATCTTACAAATTTCTTTTTTGAGGTATGGAACCTTAAAAAGAACCTATTCTATGCTACACAGCAAATAAAGCGAAATAAAATATCAGTCAGTTTTACCTTGGTAGCAATGGGGAAGTGTATCAAATACAAATCAACGTATTCCAATCCAAGTTCGGTGAGAGAGTCCCTTAGAGCGGGTATTACTTGATTTCTGGCGTGTTTGTCGTTCCACAACTGAAAATATTAACAAAAATATAGTTTAAATACTTACCTATACTTAAATCATTTCTATAAATATAAATTTTAAAGTCCTGACTGGTTGACTGATAATGTATCAACGCACAGCTCAATCCTACCTATTATTGTTACAGCTATTTTTGCTGAGGCAGAGCCTTTTTGGAGGCACACAGCTCCATATATCTTATTTTTTTAAATATACAGGGTGTCCCGTAATGAATGGCCAAGCGGGCACCTACGGATAGAGGACACTGTACCGGATCAGAAAAATGAAAGTTATGTTCTATGAAAGTGTCTCCGAGATATCCGCCATTTAAAAAAAAAAAAAAAATCACTCCGTTCTCTATGTTTTGTGATGCCAAAACTGCAAATGAAGGAATTATCCCAATTTGTTTTTTGGATAGTATTCCAGGATAAATGTGCTATCGAATGCAAACAATATTTTTTATGACACATTGAAAGTTTTTTTTAAACTAAGATTTAACTCAAACTTCATGGTTTTTTAATTTTTTAACCTGAACTTTAACCTTTCCTGGTGTAAAAAAAATGTATGGTCACCCTAGAGCCAAATAAAAAAAAACTTGCCTATTTCATTGAGATTCTGAAAAAGCATAAAATATGGTATTACCAGTATTTAATACCAAATAAAACATCAAATCCGTTGCGTAGTTTTAAAGATCTAAGCATAGGTACATAAAGACAGAAGACAGCGAAGCGACTTTGTTTTATACTATGTTGTGAAAGTGATATTTTCTTGAAATAAGTATACTAACTATTTCTCACTAGATATCAACATCGTGTGATTCTTTATGCATGAACTATATGTAATAACTAGCTGCGCTCCGCGGTTTCACCCGCGTAACTCCCGATCCCGTGGGAATATCGGGATAAAAAGTAGCCTATAACCTTCCTCGATAAATGGACTATACAACACAAAAAGAATTTTTCAATTCGAAATAGCAGTTCCTGATATTAGGGCGTTTAAACAAACAAACAAACTCAGCTTTATAATATTAAAGTATAGATTATATCAGACACTTAAAAAAACTACGCATACCTTATATTTATCAAGTGTAACCGATTAAATGAATATTTATTAAGTATACATGTCGATGTATAATAAATACCTACGATAGTAAAATCTGGTTTTTTATTCAATCTTTTTGTGTTTGAGTATAATTATAATGTGGTCATAGTTTGCTATTACACAAAAAAATATATGTAAGTATAATATGAAGCCAGAAATAATACTTTCCTGTGTTAAAGACACCAAAGAATAATTTCTTGGTTTTTAGTAAAAAAATCTTAAATTGATAAGCAGTATTCTTAATTTAAAAGCAACATTCTTAAATAAAAAATAGCATCAGCGTCGCCACGGCATGCGTCGCCACGCCAGAAATCGGTTTTACGTGCGGCTATAGATGTTTCACATCAAAAAATGTGAGCCGTCACGGGACGCCTGGCAGATGTGAAACATCGACATTATTTTGTAAAAGTAATATGCAGAAAAGAACATATTGTGATAGAATCGCACAGTCGATTACGGTGTGCACACCGTACACACTACTGCATATAGACTGTATATACTTATATACCGTACTTTTGTAATTTACATACAACCATCCCTGAAAAAAATGCAGTGAGGAGGTATGACTACTAAAAATATGAACTGTTTTTACTAATTTTATTAAAGAACTTCATTTAGAACTTATTTTATAATATTTAGAATAACATCACTTGTCCTCTATGTCTCACACTATTGTTTTGCCAGAGACAGAAAGACAGAAAACTACAAAATTCAGCCATTTCCTTTGTTTTGCCATACTATGTTTATTTCTAGGTATTGATCTCTATCAGCAACACTATCGATTGGTATAAAAATATAGGATGATTATTTTTTTGCAAAATCAACAGGTTCGATTCCCGGCTAGGGTAATGACTTTTTCAAAAATCTAATGATGCAGTTTTAGTGTTTGTCAAAATCGGGCACGCAACTCCTTTCAGCATTTTTCGCTATCTATCATAATTTAGGATATAGCCCTGAAGGCCCACATAAAAAATTCACCCTGTATATGTTTCACATCAAAAATCGTCAGTGACACACGGACAGACAGGCGAACAAGAAAATGATCTTATAAGGGTTCCTTTTATATCTTTTGGGGTACGAAACCCTAATAAGTGCGTAACACACTTATAAGAACAGTTAAGTAGTAAAAACAAGAAATTATTCCCTAGCGTCTATGGGAAAGGATTATTTCTTACTTTACGAAACCTTTTTTTCTGTGTACAAGCAACAGTCAAGACTCACCTCAACATAGCCTATCTCAACGCTTGGGAAAAGCAGGGCCAATGGCTAAATTCACCAGTCTGCTGCGACAAAATACTCATATTGGTTAAACTCACCAAGCCCAATAGCTGAACTTACCTTTAGTGACAAAAAGCTCTTCTATAGTGACCAGTCTGTATGGTATAGCATCAGCTATGCCCTGCCCTACTTGCCGTTCGCAAACTGAGGTATATAATAATACTAGCTGCGCTCCGCGGTTTCTCCCGCGTTACTCCCGATCCCGTGGGAATATCGGGATGTAAGCTATCCTATCTCTCAAGTTGGATCGAACTGCACATGGTGTGCGAATTTTATTATAATCGGTTAAGTTGTTTAGGAGTCCATTGAGGACAAACATTGTGACACGAGATTTATATATATTATAGCTGCCCTACGCGGTTTCACCCGCGTAACTCCCGATCCCGTGAGAATATCGGGATGTAAGCTATCCTATCTCTCAAGTTGGATCGAACTGCACATGGTGTGCGAATTTTATTATAATCGGTTAAGTGGTTTAGGAGTCCATTGAGGACAAACATTGTGACACGAGATTTATATATATTAAGATTAAGAAGATGATCAATGGCTTAACTCACCAAACATAATAACTAATCTTACCTTAGTGATAAGCAAGTCTTCTCTAGTGACCAGTCCGTCTCGTTTAGCATCAGCTATACCCTGCCTTACTGCCGGTCACCTTCGTAAATTGAGGCTGTATTTATGAACAATGGCTGAACTCACTACAATCGCTGAACTCACTAAGGTGGACTGGTAGCTGACTAGAAAGTTGGTAGAGCTAGAAATAGCTGGACTCACCAAGCTCAATAGCTAAACTCACCAAGTCCAATAACTTAACTTACTTTACTAGTGAAATAACAGAATCTTCTCTTGTCACCACTCGGCAGTCCGTCTTGACAGACCCTACTATTGAGGCTGTATTTAAGATCAAATTGGCTAAACTCATCTAGCCCAATGGCTGAACTCACCTTTGTAGTGACAAGCAGGTCTTCTATAGCGACCAGTCCGTCTCTGATAGTATCGGCTATCAAAGACAGAACCTACTCTCTGTATCTAAGACCAATAGCTGAACTCACCTTAGTAGTAACAAATATATCTTCTCTAGTGACCAATCCATCTCGTATAGCATCAGCTATGCCCTGCCCTACTTGGCGTTCGTCTTGGTAAGCTGCAGCAGTGTCAATATGTCTGTAGCCAGCTTGAATAGCCCAGTATACAGCTTCACGGACTTCGTCTACAGGTGCCTGGAAAAGGGGATAAAAGCTTATAAACTCCATTGAGGTAATATGTACTATAAACTCACACTGATTTTCACGAAACGCCCTCGGTTAACAGAATCAAAAATAAAACAAAAAATTTACGTGATAACGTCATAAGAAAACATTGATGGTGATATGACGTTGCTATGGTTACTTGTCAATAACGTTGCTATGGTTGCCTTGTCAATAACGGAACGTGAGCGATGACGTCACACTTTTTTGTGAGTGCATTCCTATTGATAAGACGTTATCACGTCAAAAACTATTTTATTTTAAAATTATTTGATATTTGTTTTTTGTATAGGTGTCCGCTATAACACAAGCTATTGGGGCTGGATGAATTGTTAAAAATTAAAAAAAAACACTTGTCTCTTTTTTCTTCGTCTTTTTAAGAGACTTTAAAGGAGGTGTCAATAAATTTCTTTTTTCTTTAGTGAACGATTATTTTGAAAACTACAGTTGCGGAAATCGGTGTTGCCCTAGTGGTAGATCCTAGCCAAATATTATTACAGTTTGCAGCGGGAATCGAACCTAATATCTTTAAGGAAGCAAACCTAAGTAGAACCATAGACAAAACAACCAATGTGTAGAACTTACCTTGCCAGCCGTGCCTCTGCCTGTTCCTAGGGCAAGTATAGGTATTTTGTTTCCATCATTCAGTTCTATGCATGGTGCTTTACCTGGTACCGCACTGGCCAGAGATATCTGGAACGAAAATTTTAAAAAAACTATGAATTTTTGACAATGCATTAGTATAGAAAATACCATCTTACAAACAAGGCTTTTTATTATTCTATCTAAACTTATTAAAAAACAAAGTCCGTCCGTCCCGTTGGTCAATCTAGCTGAATACGATAAACTCAAAAACTAATAACCACGGCAAGGGTTCGTTAAATATTTAGATTTGAGCAAAACAGAAGATAAATGCAAAAAAAGAGGAAATAAGGAAACTTGATGCAAAGGAGGTGTAGGTACAACCTTGACACTGGCTATGTCTGCCTATGCAGAACGCGTGCGAAGCCAAAACTTGAAAAAAAAATTGTAGGCTGTCAAGCTGTCAAAGTTCTAATCACTACATCACTACATAGTATAAAACAAAGTCGCTTTCTCTGTCCCTATATCCCTTTGTATGCTTAAATCTTTAAAACTACGCAACGGATTTTGATGTGTTTTTTTTAATAGATAGAGTGATTCAAGAGGAAGGTTTATCTGTATAATACATGCATAATATAGCCGTGCGAAGCCGGGTCGGGTCGCTAGTATTAAATAATATAATACAAAGAGGTTGAATTCAGCAACATAATATTATGTACGTTACTAAAGACGAGTATTTATTACGTCAATCCATTATTTGGTTTTTGCTCTTGACTGGTTTTAATGACTTTTAGGTAGGCAAGAATACTTATCTACATTTTATACCTAGGTACCTATTAAATAAAATAAATCGCAGTTTATGTGTGCTTATAACTTACGAACGACTGCACCAAATTGTTTTTTTTTTGCGTGCGTTATTGATAGGACTAGCTTGTATAAATGAAAATTATAAACAAAATCGAACGCGTGTAAAACCACGGGGCACAGCTAGTTATATGACAAATATCACTACAGAGTGTGGCCTCTACCAATAGTCATACATAATATTTACCATACATAGTAAGTACCTAAGTTTATTGACCTGTTATTTACATAACAAGTTACTTACGGTCGTTACTCCTTACATAACAGTTAAGTATGAATTAGGTACCAAGGCAAGACAATTTATTTTAATTATTGGTTTGGAAAGCCATGATGCCAGTGTCAAGTTTTTAAATTGGACCCAAAATGTT
Organism: Idaea aversata; assembly: GCA_907269075.1. NCBI lineage: Eukaryota > Metazoa > Arthropoda > Insecta > Lepidoptera > Geometridae > Idaea > Idaea aversata. The sequence goes on along the minus strand of OU026104.1, from coordinate 9,174,000 downwards.
TCAAATATTATGTTTTTTTTTCGTCAATTTCGTCCGTAATATATAGGAGGTTTTTTTTAATTATGTCTTAGAGCTTTTAGACTTTACAAAAACAATATGTGTAAAGCATCTATTAGGTAAATATTAAGATTTTTGTCGACCATGTTGTTGTTTTTGTCTCATTGTCAAAATAAAAACAAAAAATAAAATGCATCAGGCTCTAGGTAAATGTTTCATTAGGTAATAGATAAAAATGCACAAAAAATAATAAAAATATATGTAAGTATGACATTTGCCTAAAATTACAAATATTTCGAAGTGAAGATGAAAGAAAAGAAAGAAATACTTAACATTTTATTTTCTGAACACATAAAAAAAAGACAAGAAAAAAGTAGTAGGTACAGCGTCCAGAAAAAAGGTTTGTCCTCCTCAGCAAGATGCTAGAGCTATAGAAGCCCCAGCGCTGATTTTCAAAGATGTCAATATCATCATTAAGTAAGTAATATAGTCTTATCGTCAAAATGTTCAAAGGTTATGATGTTATTAAGCGCTTTTGTAGCTTTAAGGCCTGTTCGCTTGAGGGCATTGACTATAGTTTATTTGCTTCAGATTTCGTTCTAACGTGTTAAAAACACAAATGTCCATATCAATATTTATTTTTCCTCATAGAAAACGAGTATACGAGCAAAAATATCAGGTTTATTACTTGTTTTTATGTATTTATAATAAGATTAGAATGGAAAACCACGTCTAAATCTGGGTAAATATGTTTCCTTATTAGATGCATTTTAATCACTCTATGTATATGTATTAAATACATAATATTTTTATATTTTTCAAAATGGAAGAAATGCTTTAGAATCACTTATATATCTGGGTAAATAGGTATATTTCCTTATTAGATCCATTTTAATTACTACCTATGTATATGTATTAGATACATATACCTATCTTTATATATATAAATTTCTACTGTACGTCTTCTTATAGTGGTGTGGCTCACCTATTGTTAGAGTTTTCAGATCGCTTTAAGGCCTCTAACTTGACCTAACGACTTCTACTAGAGGTAGCAACCGGTACCAACGGCTTAACGTGCCTTCCGAAGCACGGAGGGGCTCACGCAAACATTTTTTTTTATATTTTTCAAAGTGGAATAAATGCTCTAAAATCGCTTTTAAATCTAGGTAAGTAAGTAAATATATTATTTTCTTATTACGTGCATATTTAATCACTCTCTGTCTATGTATTAGTTATATACATATATTGGGCAATTTTACAGGGGTTGGACTATTGACTAATATCAAGTTGTAAGTATTTTGCATCAACAGCCAAAAATATCTAGAATTATTCCATACGTTTTTGATAAAAAGCTCCCGAGCTGCCGAGTTTCGAATTGTGGCAAAAATTTATAGACAAGACCAGATTTCAAACAAGTGGATATTTTACAGTTAAAAAAACCGGCCAAGTGCGAGTCGGACTCGCGCACGAAGGGTTCCGCCGTACCATGTTATAAGGGAGCCCCACTTTTTTGTTTTGTTTTTAGTACCTATTTGTTGTTATAGCGGCAACAGAAATACATCATCTGTGAAAATTTCAACTGTCCAGCTATCACGGTTCATGAGATACAGCCTGGTGGCAGACAGACAGACGGACGGACAGACAGACCGACAGTGAAGAACCTTTATAACTCCCTCAGTATTTGAACCTGCGACGATAATTTTATCGTAACACCTGAGCTATGGGGATTTCCCTAAGCGTAGGTTTAACACACAAAAAATACCATCTATAGACTTGATAATTATTATTCAAAATAGAATTAGTTAGGCACATCAGAATACCTAAACATTCCAATTATAGTTATTTAAGAACTATAGGTACTGCCATTCGATAGGTACCTCAGCTCGGAAATAGAACTTATTCATTTTGATATGAAACTAGGTATCCAATATTATTTCAACAAAATTGCTACTACAAAACAAACTAAAAAACTACAAGAAAAACTAAAATCGTAAAAATTACCATACAAAATTATATTAACATATTTAAAACATTTATAAAGCAAATTAACATTTAAATACCAGCGCCTCTCTGTTTCACCCGCGGTTCCGAAAAATATCGGAATAAAAAGTAGCATGGTACTTCCAATGAATCAATGTATCTTTATACCGAGTTTCAATCGGTCCAGCTAGCCTAGCATGAAGACCAAAACACGATACGATAAAGCGATATAACTACATCAACTCTCAAAATATGATAGATAAAGCCGCCATGTTGAATTTTTATCATATTTTTTATCGCAATTTATAATAAAAATTCAACACGGCGGCTTTATCTATCATATTTTGAGAGTTGAAGTAGTTATATCGCGTGATATCGCTTTATCGTATCGTGTTTTGGTCTTCATGCTAGGCAGGCAGTAGTTTCGAAGCGTTTTCGTTACAAACAGAAAATTATTTCTTCTTTATAATATTACTAGCAGCGCTTCGCGGTTAAACCCGCGTAAGTCCTGATCCCGTGGGAAAATCGGAATAAAAAGCAGCATAAATTACTCACAATGAATCAATCTATTCTCATACAAAGTTTCAGCAAAATTGGTAAAGTAGTTTCGGAACATATTAAAAAAAAACAGAAAATCTTTCCTCATTATAATATTACAGCGACCCGCCCGGCTTCGCACGGCTATATTATGCATGTATTATACATATAAACCTTCCTCTTGAATCACTCTATCTATTAAAAAAACCGAATCAAAATCTGTTGCGTAGTTTTAAAGATCTAAGCATACATAGGGAGAGACAGAAAAAGCGTTGTTTTATACTATGTAAAGACTAGCAGCGCTCCACGGTTAAACCCGCGTAAGTCCTGATCCCATAAGAAAATCGGAATAAAAAGCAGCATAAATTACTCCCAATCAATCAGTCAATCCTCTTACAAAGTTTTAGCAAAATCGGTAAAGTAGTTTCGGAGCATATTCTTTACAAACAAAAAACAGAAAATCTTTCCTCACTATAATATTATGTGTTTACTAGCGGCATGGCGCAGTTAAGCTCGCTTAAGTTCTGATCCCGTGGGAAAAACGGAATAAAAAGCAGCATAAATTACGCTCAATTAATCAGTCAATCCTCTTACAAAGTTTCATGAAAATTGGTAAAGTAGTTTCTGAACATATTCGTTACAAACAAACAAAGAACATCTTCTCTATTAAACTAGCAGCGCTCCGCGGTTTTACTCTCGTAATTCCCGATCCCGTGGGAATATCGAAATATAAAATAGCCTATAACCTTCCTCGACAAATGGACTGTCCAACACAAAAAGAATTTTTCAATTCGAACCAGCAGTTCCTGAGATTAGCACGATCAAACAAACAAACAAACTCTTCAGCTTTATAATATACTAGCGACCCGCTCCGGCTTCGCACGGCTATATTATGCAATATTAAACATAAAAACCTTCCTCTTGAATCACTCTATCTATTAAAAAAAACCGCATCAAAATCCGTTGCGTAGTTTTAAAGATTTAAGCATACATAGGGATATAGGGACAGAGAACGACTTTGTTTTATACTATGTAGTGAAGTAAAGATACAGGTATGTATGAAAATAAAACAATTACTAGTTTAGACCATTATTCCTAACGATCTCCAAAAAAAATAAACAAAAAAATATTATAATTTATTTGACTCACCAAACAAACTCCAATAAATATTGCGAGCGACATCTTAAGATATCAGAGGCTGTCAGTCAACTGGTACATTTCCAACTAACGATCACATAAGTTGAATATATACATTTACAAACGTATTCTGTTATGTTTGTATGTACAGTATGCGTCTTAAGTCCACTATCAGTGTGCTTAAATCACTACATAGTATAAAATAAAGTCGCTTTCTCTGTCCCTATGTCCCCTTGTATGCTTAAATCTTTAAAACTACGCAACGGATTTTGATGCGGTTTTTTTTAATAGATAGAGTGATTAAAGAGGAAGGTTTTTAGATATAATACATGCATAATACAGCCGGGCCGGGTCGCTAGTAATAATATAAACCAGTATTGGACTTCCAACCTTCTTCTAATAGAACGTTACACACAAACATAAATACTTGAATTAAAAGTACTCAGTGTGATTATTATTTTCAACATGTTAGCTATGTCTTTAGTTTTGTGAGTGGTTTAATCCGCCACCCGCTACACCAACCGACGTGGGTTCTATCCACAGGTTATATAGTTAGGTACTTTATGTGCTTTATACTGCATGGAGTGTTTAAAACACTGCACAAGATTGTAATCGTTACGCTACTAGTGGACTTCTGAGCGTCGATTGTACATACTTGGGTGCGAATAGGGGCCAATCGCAAGATGCCTGTCGTCAATTACTAAAATAGTTTTTTGATGGAATTTTCTTTCCGGGGTGAAGCTGTTTTCATCACTTAAAGTGCAAAAAAAATGTTATGTCATTGGTGTCAATCGCTTAAAATGTTTGTATTTTAAGCTTTTATAAAATAGTAATCGATTTTATATATATTTGATTACACAAACAAAATAGGTACCGAAGTTAGACAATATAAAGGGAAGAAAGAGCTATTCCTTTTGTATTGAAAAACAATAATCTTATACTTACTACCTATTATATTCTAGTGTTGTTGTTTGGTATCACTACATAGTATAAAACAAAGTCGCTTTTTCTGTCCCTATTTCCCTTTGACTGCTTAAATCTTTAAAACTACGCAACGGATTTTGATGCGGTTTTTTTAATAGATAGAGTGATTCAAGAGGAAGGTTTATATGTATAATACATGCATAATATAGCCGTAAGCTTATAGTTTAAGGCTGCCTATCCACAGAAGCGGAGCGGCGTTTCCACCAATAGCGCTGCGCAAAAACTCCGCTATTGGTAGAAACCGCTCCGCTCCTCTCCGCTCCTCTCCTCTCCGCTTCTGTGGGCAGGCAGCTTAAATGACAAAAAAACGACAAGGAATTTTCGCCTTTAAAATGTACCAAAATGTAATAAAAAATATATATCTACAAACAGTAGGTACCTACACACCTAACAATTTTCCATGTAATTCATTAAAAAAAAATTATAGACGAAAGGTATTTTGCTTTTGGCTCCTATATGCGACTTAATAATAGGGAGCTGGATCTAGTATAACTTGTTGCGCGGTCTTAGACCTATCGATGAAGTTCGAAGCGCGGATACCTAGGTTTTTAAAGATAGGTTAGGATAGGTTAGTTCACTCCTTCACTTTTGTTGCCGCCTGCACTTACATATAGAGGATTTTAGAAATTAAGAATCTGCAAATATTTTGCCACACCGCGCCGCCACATCTAGCCATAAGCTAAGCAACTAGGTTGTGTAGAATACTAAATATACTAACCAAAGAGAAACACTCAAGGCCAATTCTCGTAAATAATATTGTTTAAATTACATTTCAATATCATCCCGATTGCATTTCGATTGCAAAAGATACCTCCAAAGTCAGTTTTTTTGTACAAAAAGCTAACTTTGAGGGTATTTTGAGGTACTTTAAGGGTATTATTTGAGATCGAAATGCAATCGAAATGATATTGAAATGTAATTTGAACAATGTTATTTACAAGAATTGGCCTTCTGAATATCTGTACATTAATATTTGTTTGAGGCGGGAATAGAACCCGCAGCCTTCTGCAGGGATAAACCCTCTGCTGCGCCACAGTAGTCAAATCAAAGCTGAAGAATCCTTCATAATCATAACTAATATCATCCTAATCTTTCGAAAGTTTATTTACTTATTTCTTTGTTTGAATATTTGTTTGATTGTTCCCTCTTCATGTCAAACTGGATGAAAATTGGCATAGTGGTAGTAAGGGGGATGGAGAAGAAAGAATACTTTTCATCTCTTTAAACTTACTATTTTTTAGGCTATATTTTTTGGTAATTATACTCCCAAAGGGGCAGACAAAGACTTTTAACATATACAGCCTCGTCTGACATAAGTACAATAGTTTTTAGGGTTTTTTTGCATTTGTTTTTGCGTCGGGAGTTAAAAACAGAATATACTGGTACGGAACCCTTCGTGCGCGACTCGCACTTGGCCGGTTTTTACCTACTAATATTAACACCTTTCAACCGTGGTTTCTCCGCTATGCCCCTTTAGTGGGTCCACAGGTATTTTTTATCGCGGATAAAGTTATCCTTTGACACTTTTATTCCGATATTCCCGCGGGATCGGGATCTACGCGGGTAAAACCGCGGGGCGCAGCTAGTGAGTTGATATACCTATCCATAATTGCCTATTATATTTCTTTATCATCCATAAAATATGAGGAAAATTATATATTTATGATTTCACAATTACTGAGTAGCCTTGATATATTAAAATCTTCTAAAAATCAACGTTCCGTAATATATTTAGAACATTTATTTTATGTTAATATTATTTTTGTATATTTCCTAAAACATAAATAAACAGAAACAAAGAAATAATTTACAAAAAAGAACCATAAAATAAATAAATAAATAAATAATCGCATTTAATAATAAATTAAATTAGCGATTTTTTTTACGCCCCATTTAATAAGTCTTCTATTAAAACTAGCAGAGCTCCGCGGTTTAACCCGCGTAACTCCCGATCCCGTAGAAATATCGGGATAAAAAGTATCAAAGTGTCAAGAAAAAAGTGGGTCTGCGATAAAAAAAAAATACTTGCGTGGACGCACTAATGGGGTATAATATTATACATTCATAAAAATGAAACGCCTTATAAAAAATGCTGAGCAAACATTTGATTCCAGATTCATGCACCAGTATCAAATGACAATTAAATATTAATTATGTATGTATTAACTTACCAATATTAAATCGCCGTCTTCACTCACTCTCACTCTTTCTAAAGTGTAGATTCTAAATTAACCTGAAATAATAAAAAATTACAAGTAGGTAAGATAAGTAGGTATATACAGGGTTATTGGAAATTATACTAGCAAGCCGTTGAGGGCTACTTCTGTGCACCATAACAAACAACTTTTGTTCTACGACTTTTGGAAATTCTAACGTTTTTTCGAAAATTTAGAGTTTAGGTTTACCTGAAAATCAGCTGTTCCTTACACGGAGAGGTCATTAACCTTAAAATTATACTTATTTTTCAAGTTTTATCTACTGTTCTTAGTCTGAATGACCTTTGTTTTAAAAAATAAGCTGTTTTTCGAATTTACATAACCTCAAAATTTTCATTTTTTTTTTCGAATTTAGAAAAATCGTAGAACAAAAGTTGGTGCACAGAAGTAGCCCTCAACGGCTTGCTAGTATAATTTCCAATAACTCTGTATAAATTCTAGCAGCGGCATGCAGTTTCACCCTCGTCGGAATATCGGGATAAAAACATAACCCTCCCCTTTGGTTTTGCCGTGGTCGGGTAAAAAGAAGCTTAGATTACTCCCCAGATTTTTAAGTAACTACCTATCACACTTAAAATTCAAAATCCACTGCACACTGCGATAGTAGATTGTATCTCCAGGGAATTAAATAATGCTTTTTACGCGAGGGCGCTATTTTGAATCCGGTTCCTTTAGACAAGACTGCTTTCCATTATCAAAATCGCCAATCGACAATTTTACTTAAATTATATTTTTGTATTTTTTAGGTTTCCTTTTGTATATTTTATTTTCCAGCCACTTTTTCCAACTTCCTCAACTTATCTGATCCTTTTTTGTCCTCGATAAGTCCGCGTTTTTGTTGTAAATGTTTCCCAAATTGTGTAAAAAAAAACATACCCCCAAGTCCTTCCTAAAGGCCTATTCACACCGCACAGTGACGGCACAGTGACGACAGTTCCGCTTAAATCCCGCTAAGAATGAAGATCAAGATAAAAATGGCATAATGTTCGTGGGGCCCAAACAAGAGAAAGAAAAATTGAAATAAGCCAACGAAAAGTCACGTGGTTTTGTGTTAGAGAAAAAAAATTTTAGACAAGTTTAATTTTATGCCAATTTCATACAATGCTTTCTGTCAATTTCATACAAAAAAATCTGTCGATTGACGATATCGCTAATGGAAAGCAATCTTGCCGAGCGGAGTGAAGGATTCTAGAGATTCTTCTAAAGAATTCTGATCGCGGCGAGGGATTCAAAGTACGCAGCCCGAGGATAAAAAATTTTAATCCCGAGTGGATCGCGTGAGACATTTTATGTTCCAAATTCAAAACTCATTAGGTAGGTACTCCCTCAACAAGTATGGAATATATACCCATTACTTCCCGCTCAATAAAACCACCATGAAGTACTATTTTGGATGGATTAAGGAACAAACCGTCATCGTCGGGTTTTGAATGGGTTAAAAAATATTAACACATTTGTTTATAATTTTTAATTAAAACCAAACAAATAAACTTTAAGTATAATGTTTATTCAAATAATTTCACGTCATTTATGAATAATAAAATATTTCTACTAAGTAGTTCGCTTTCGTTTCGTACAACAAACTGCATTTAAAAATCAATCTTCTTTTAATAACAATAAGATTTAAATTAATTTGCATAAGTTATTGTTATTGAAATCAGAGGTATAAAGACATTTCCTTTGGCCTTAAAGACGTTATGATGATTGCTTTTCTTGCATTGTTTCTTGCAAGTTGAGTGAAAATTATTACAATTTCTCTCATGTTAGAGATTTTCTAACATACATGACTCGTCTATGAAAAAAAGTTAAAAATAAGATAAATTTTGGTATACCTAGGTCAAGTACCTAACCAAAATTTATTTTATTTTTATACAAGTTCTCGCGAAAATCTAAATTTGCCCATAGGTACATTTCAATCGTGTTGAATCAGGACCTTGATTTTTATTTAATAGGGACTGTAAACCTCAGTATCTGGTATAAATTTCAACTTGCTAGGTCCTCCCGTTCCTGTGAAAATCAGTGGTGACACACGGACAGACAGACGGTCAAGAGAGTGATCTTATAAGGGCTACTTTTTTACTATAATACTTATCTATAAATCTATAAAAACGGAGAAATTTCATTTTTGACGTGATAACGTCTAATAAATTAATGGAACACCGGCATTCACAAAAAAAATTACGTCATGCGTCATGTTCCGATACCATGACGGCATCATGGTAAACGTCACGCGTCTCGTGTTTGTTTTATATTGTGTAATAATAATATCGCTCATTTGGGCTTCTGTTATGGTGACGAGTGACGAATAGAAGACTTATACGTACCTACTAAGGATGTCGAGAGCCTGGTGACCTGTATCACAGGTGTTTTTACTACCTATCACAGGCACCAGTCTTTCACAAATATTTAAGTTTAATTGCTCACCCAATTATTATGTAAGTACATTTTTCTAGAACTTGTTGACTTAAGTTTTGTGAGAGAAATAAATTTTATATTGATTGATTACTTAAACATACTTGGAAGTCGGACTGGGTTAGATTGAATGTTGAGAGATATAATATAGGAAACATGGTGTCACCCAGTCCGACTTCCAAGTATGTTTAAGTTATCTGCTGTTTTAGTGATCCGAAATGGATTATTTTTCACTTTTTAGTTTTTTTTTTCTAGTTTTTGTTATCAGGATTTTTTTAGTTTTTGTTACCAGAATTTATTTTTAAGTTTTTTTTAGTTTTTGAAGTTGGTTTTTTAAATTTTAATTTATTTTTTTATTTAACCATTTTTAGTGCCTCTGACACTGAAAATTCTACTCCATGAGGCGAAAGCGACTATTTCTTAAAATTGCAACCTGTACCTAATCGTAACTCATTGAAGAGTTTGGTGATGAGAAGGTTCAGATGCTCCATTCGTCGATAGGTACCTATTAGTGTATGGGCCAATTCTACTAGTGGTAATGGAAAATTGAGCAATTTGCTGAACCTCGCTGTGCAGATCTGTTCATCACTCCAAAAATCCTCATCAGATCTTCATTTAGGATAGGGTTCTCTATCAACATTCATACAAGCCCAGTCCGGCGACTAAATTCGACTAAATTCTTCAAATTGTAAACTGTGATCGTAACCGATTCAAGAGTTGTCTGATGAGAAGGTGGTTTTAGATATTCCATTTATCGGTAACTATTCGTTTATGGGCCAATTCTACTGGTGAAAATCGAAAATAGAGCAATTTGCTGCACTCTCGAGGTGCAATGCTGTTCATCACTCCGAAGACCCTCATCAGATCTTCATTGAAGATAGGGTTTTCTGTCAACATTCATACAAACCCAGTCCGGCGACTAAATTCGACTAAATTCTTCAAATTGTAACCTGTAATCGTAACCGATTGAAGAGTTTTCTGATGAGAAGGTGGTTTCAGATATTCCATTTATCGGTAACTATTAGTTTATGGGCCAATTCTACTGGTGGAAAACGAAAACTGAGCAATTTGCTGCACTCTCGAGGTGCAATTCTGTTCATCACTCCGAAGATCCTCATCAGATCTTCATTCAATTTTAATGGGACCACCTCTGAGTTATCCCCTTTCATACAAAAAAAGATTTTTCCAAATCGGTCCAGGCGTTTTCGAATAATCGGCGAACATACATAAAAAAATTAAAAAAAAATATTCGCGACGAATTGAGAACCTCCTCCTTTTTTTTGAAGTCGGTTAAAAATATATAAAGGAAAAAACTAAAAATAAAGGGAAAAAAAGTTCTCAATTTTTTATCGTTTTCTTATGACGTTAGCACGTAAAATTATCGTCCATACACCGACCTTACAGACAACCATGTTTTTTTCTATTTGTGTATATGCTCAAAAATCTATTGGTACACACGGGCGGGTGAGATTCGAAGCTACAACCTTCGAAATGAAAGTCGAGGCATCAACCACTATATTACCTACCTATAAGGAGTATAATACCTCAATAAATCGTATCTGGATCCTAAAATGTCAATCGGAACCATGTTACCGATCACTTTCACCGAATGACGTTACCAATTTGTTTGGTACCATACCGACTGTCAGTTATTCTGTGCTGCGGTATCGAATAGAAATCCACATACGCAGGTACAGTATGCGTCATAAGTCCCACTATACGTTTGTTACAATCTATCTATACTTTACTACATAGTATAAAACAAAGTCGTCTAAGTTGTCTATGTATGCTTAGATCTTTAAAACTACGCAACGGATTTTGATGCGGTTTTTTTAATAGATAGAGTGATTAAAGTGGACGGTTTTTAGATATAATACAGTCATGCATAATCCAGCCTTGCGAAGCCGGGGCGGTTCGCTAGTCATCACTATATAGTATACTAGCTGCCCTCCGCGGTTTCACCCGCGTAACTCCCGATCCCGTGGGAATATCGGGATGTAAGCTATCCTATCTCTCAAGTTGGATCGAACTGCACATGGTGTGCGAATTTTATTATAATCGGTTAAGTGGTTTAGGAGTCCATTGAGGACAAACATTGTGACACGAGATTTATATATTTTAAGAAAGATAAAAAATAAATAAAAATTTAAAAAACCGACTTCAAAAAAACCTGAAAAGAAAAACTAACAAAACCTGAAAAAAAAACCAAAAAGTGAAAAATAATCCATTTCGGGTCACTAAGACAGCAGATAACTTAAACATAAGTACTTACTTGGAAGTCTGACTGGGTTAGATTGAATGTTGAGAGGTATAAAGAAAACATGGTGTCACCCAGTCCGACTTCCAAGTAAGTACTTATGTTTAAGTTATCTGCTGTCTTAGTGACCCGAAATGGATTATTTTTCACTTTTTGGTTTTTTTTTCAGGTTTTGTAAGTTTTTCTTTTCAGGTTTTTTTGAAGTCGGTTTTTTAAATTTTTATTTATTTTTTATTTAACCATTTTTAGTGCCACTGTCACTGAAAATTCTACTCCATGAGGCGAAAGCGACTGTTTCTTCAAATTGCAACCTGTACCTAATCGTAAGAGTTTGGTGATAAGAAGGTGTTTTCGGATGCCCCATTCATCCTTTTTGTGTATGGGCCACTTCTATTAGTGGAAATGGAAACTTGAGCAATTTGTTGAATCTCGCTGTGCAGATCTGTTCATCACTCCGAAGGTCCTCATCAGATCTTCATTTAGGATAGGGTTTTCTATCAAAATTCATTCAAACCCAGTCCGGCGAGGCAAAAGCGAATATTTTATTCAAATTGTAACCTGTAATCGTAACCGATTAAAGAGTTTTCTGATGAGAAGGTGGTTTCAGATATTCCATTTATCGGTAACTATTCGTTTATGGGCCAATTCTACTGATGGAAGTCGAAAAATGAGCAATTTTCTGCACTCTCGAGGTGCATTTCTGTTCATCATTTCGAAGATCCTCATCAGAACTTTATTTAAGATAGGGTTCTCTATCAACATTCATTCAAACCCAGTCCGGCGACTAAATTCGACTAAAATCTTCAAATTGTAACCTGTAATCGTAACTGATTGAAGAGTTTTCTGATGAGAAGGTGGTTTCAGATATTCCATTTATCGGTAACTATTCGTTTATGGGCCAAATCTACTGGTGGAAATCGAAAACTGAGCAATTTGCTGCACTCTCGAGGTGCAATTCTGTTCATCACTCCGAAGATTCTCATCAGATCCTCACCAAATTTTAATGGGACCACCCCTGAGGTATCACTTTTCGAACACAAAAAGAATCATCTCAATCGGTTGAGCCGTCTTTGAATGATCGCGTAACATACACACAAAAAAAAACATACAGACGAATTGAGAACCTCCTCCTTTTTTGAAGTCGGTTAAAAACAAAGTCGCTTTCTCTGTCCCTATGTCTCTATATCCCTTTGTATGCTTAAATCTTTAAAACTACGCAACGGATTTTGATGCGGTTTTTTTTATTAGATAGAGTGATTCAAGAGGAAGGTTTATATGGATAATACATGCATAATATAGCCGTGCGATAAAGCTGAAGAGTTTGTTTTTGACGTGATAACGTTTTATAAATTGGTGAACACCTGCAATCCCAAAAAAGTGTGACGTCACGCGTCGTTACTGGAACGCCTCATGTTATTGACAAGGTAACTATAGCAACGTTTTATCGTTGCCATGGTTACCATCAATGTTTTCTTATGACGTTATCACGTAAAATTATCGTCCGGAAACAGACTTTACAGACAACCATTTTTTTTGAACGCGCTAATCTCAGGAACTACTAGTTCGAATTGAAAAATTATTATTGTGTTGGATAGTCCATTTATCGAGGAAGGCTATATGCTACTTTTTATTTTGATATTCCCACGGGATCGGGACTTACGCGGGTGAAACCTCGGGTGCAGCTAGTAATACTATAAACAAGTATTGAACTTACGACCTTCTTCTAATAGACGTTACACACAAACATAAATACTTGAATTAAAAGTACTCAGTGTGATTATTATTTTCAACACGTTAGCTATGTCGTTAGTTGTGTGAGTGGTATTAAGCCGCCACTTGCTACACCAACCGACGTGGGTTCGATCCACAAGTTACGTTGCTCGTTATAATGTTCAAATGGTGCTGCACAGGATTGTAAACGTTACGGTGGGTAGAGACTTTTGACCGTTGATTGTACCAAACGAATATGGATTCTAATAATATAATTTGAATTCACAGTCAGTTACTTTGCAATCATTAAATATATCGACCAAAAACACATAAGAAACTTATTCAATGAAATACTTTGTGGCTCTGACACATAAAATACGCATAACCTATCTATTCCTCCTTAGGCGACTAAGGAAATCATCACTACCTAGTATAAAACAAAGTCGCTTTCTCTGTCCCTATTTCCCTTTGTATGCTTAAATCTTTAAAACTACCCAACGGATTTCGATGCGGTTTTTTTAAATAGATAGAGTGATTCAAGAGTAAGGTTTATATGTATAATAGATGCCTAATATAGCCGTGCGAAGCCGGGGCGGGTCGCTAGTATACTTTAAATATAATAAAAAAATAAAGAATCTTTGTTTTTTTTGTTTGTAACCAATAGGCTCTGAAACTATTGGACCTATTTTGATGAAACTTGGTATGAGGATACATTGATTCATTGACAGCAACATAGGCTACTTTATATCCCGATATTCCCACGGGATCGGGACTTACGGGAAACCGCGAGGTGATGCTATTCGATATTTTGTGTCTTATCACTGTGTAGAAATACCAGACGAATAATAGATATTTTTGCACCGTTGCCTCTGATTTTAAAAACTTATGCATATAAATATTTGTTCTAAAAAACTAAAAGTTGTATGTCAAAAAAATCATTTAAACACAAGGTAAACTTGAATAGTGAATACTAATTTACCTAACACCTACTTTCGAAAATACAACAGTGACAAATACTTAGTGAAATTCTAAACACTTCATTCAAAGAAAACTAACACACCTAACCTACCTGAGTTAATAATTAGAAGTAGGTATTTGAGGAAATCTCGTTAATTTACAATTTAAACGTAAAAGGGTATTTTGTAGCGTATGGCATAATATTTGAAGAAAAAAACATACAGGTGAAACTAATAAAAGCGTGTTAAAAAAGTCATTATTTTGAAAAATTATAGAGTTAAAAATCGTAATGTAGGTACAGTCACATTACCAATTAGCTGAACCCCACGTGACCTAGAACTTACTTGCATATCTGTAAACAATATATTATTTACCTATCGTGTTATTTTTTTATATTGTATGTTATGCATGTATTATACATATAAACCTTTCTCTTGAATCACTCTACCTTATAAAAAAACCGCATCAAAATCCGTTGCGTAGTTTTAAAGATTTAAGCATACATAGGGATATAGGGACAGAGAAAGCGACTTTGTTTTATACTATGTAGTGATGATAATACAGAATCAGGTAACTATACTTTACAGCCTTACAGATGTGCGAGTGAGCTCTAGGTCACGTGGGGTTCAGATAATTGGTAATGTGACTGTACTTAACAATAATTCGTAATCCGTGCATCAAACCATAATTTTCAAACTACTGAAATTTTACTAGACTTTCAAACTTAAATAACAGGGCAATTAACAATAATCGACGGTTAAGGCTGCTTATGCTGCCAAACGCAACGCGCCAGAAATACCCTTCGCTTACAACTAGTATTATGTTGATTGTAAGGAATATTGTGTTTTGTTTTTCTCAAAAGTGCTGAGATGGAATTGTAGGTGAAATTTTTACCGATATTTTGGGGTAATTTTGAGGCGAAAATTCTTTGTCATTTCAAAGCTAGACTATAGTTTTAATTTTAGGATAGCTTCAAAACTATAGGAAATGTTTGGCTCAAAATCACACCAAAATGTCGGTAAAAATCTCACCTACAATTCCATCTCAGCACTTTTGAGAAAAACAAAACAGATTCGTAACAATCAACAGTTTTCACCAACGAAGGCGACCGGTGCCAATAGTAACTATTTAGTATGCTGTGTACCGAGGTCGTTGGCGTATGGACCCCCCTTAATTCATAAACGTAACTTTAATTTCAATTTGGTTTTTTTAACAGACTTAAAAAAGAAGGGAGAATATTTTTTATGTAGATGACAAGTCTTCGATGGAGCAAACTTCCCTAGCAACTTAACCCTCAGCTTAGTCGACCGTGTCCAGAGGAAATAACTCGCCAATACGCCTAGAGCCAACTAAGCCGCGCGGGTTTAACATCATAGGCATATTCAATTGTTTTTATTTAACCTTGAAAGCAGTGTGACTGTTACCGAGTAACACTAACCGAGATCCGAGTTCCATGAGGTGACTGCGTAAGACCTACGGACCTAGATCGTAGATCTGCGCACACGCACGCTTATATTATGCCAGAATAGAATTATTATTTTGTTTTTAAAAAAAGTATTGTGTTTTTTCCTGTGTTGTACAAATAGGAATCGCCGACAATCCCAGACTCCAAAAAAATTTAGTATAGGTACCTAATAGGTATCGTAAAACACTTATTTATACCAAGTTTAATTTCGCAGAATGGTTGTAAAATACGACCTCTAGAGGTCAGTCAGTCGTACCAACATACTGAGGAAAACCAATTTTGCCAGAAACAGAGACGCTTCACACGCCCGATCAATTAAGTAGTTTATTTATAAGAAACTTGCTGCGCCCCGCGGTTTCACCCGCGTAAGTCCCGATCCCTTGGGAATATCGGTATAAGAAGTATCATATGTGTTAAATCAGGTATCCAGCTATTAACGTATTGAGTTTCATCGCAATCGGTCCAGTAGTTTTTGCGTGAAGGAGTAACAAACATACACACAAACTTTCACATGTATAAATTCACAGTAGCATTTTGCACTAGCCATTTAGCCTTTTGTCTTCATTTTTCCTTCATTTATTGAGGTAATTAGTAGAATACGGATGGTAGCGTGCGGTTACACTGTTTTATGAAAAAAATCTTTGTTAATTAATCAAATACAGGTAGTTGCTATAATTAGTTCCCGTTATAGGTACTTACCTACTTTCTTTCGTACACTTTGTCAAAGCATTCGCTTCGTTCCTTAAGTATACGGGCTGTTTGCCTCAGCTACACTTGTAATGGAAGTATCTCTAGTGCCAAGACACAAAATGCAATGTGCACCTGATGATGCGCCGTGTAGACGCGAAACACGTGTCGTGGTTTATGAATGGTGTCACTAATACTAATTTTGCTTGTCCTCATTGCATGCCTCTTCAAGTGGGCGGGAAGTGCACATTGCATTTTGTGTTTTGGCACTAGACTCGGAACTAAAAACTACATATTAATACTTCCATTACAGATATTATGGAGTTCCAAAAAGTAACACCGGATTCAATTAACTATCAGCTACACTTCTTTAGTTTGGTCCTTCTTGCGTGAAGATGGAGGCTTGCCATGTGGTACCTATAAGCTTAGTCGACCGTGTCTAGAGGAAATAACTCGTCATATCTGGAGCCAACTAAGCTGCGGGCTTCATCACGAAATGTTTCTTCAACGTAAGAGCAATGTCATTTAGCGCATTTTTGGTATGAAAAATACATTGGTACAGACGGTCAGGAGAACCTACGACCTTCGGAATGAAAGTCCAGGTATCTACTTACCACTGAGCCAACTCATCGTCACGTCTGGAGCCAACTAAGCTGCGGGTTTCATCACGAAATTTTTCTTCAACGTAAGAGCAATGTCATTTAGCGTATTTTTGGTTTGAAAACTCCATTGGTGCAGACAGACAGGAAAATCTACGACCTTTGGAATGAAAGTCGAAGTATCTACCACTGGGTCAACTCAGCTCTCAAAAATAACCAACCCGTTGGGCATACAAACAATGGTCGACCAAGCAACGCAAGATTGACCTCTTTCTAGTATTCTTTTGCTCTGGAATTTTCTGTCGTTGGCGATTTTTTATCCAGCAAAAAGGGGCTCTTTTGGATATCTGCGCCTTATGGGATCCGATTTTTATGATTCTTTTTGACGTGACAACGTTTTATAAATTGGTTTGCCGGGTGACACTTCAAGAAACTGCGTTACGCTCCGCTGACGTTATGCGCTCACAATGAGAGCGAGTGAGAGGCACGCGGGCATGGTTAGCCCGCCTAAGAGCGAGAGAGACAGACATAAAAAGTGAAAGGCACGCGTCCCTTCCACTCGAGCACAGTTGTTGTCACGTAAAACTTTCGCCCGTATACCGACTTTACAGGCAACCAGTTTTTTTGTTTAAAAGGTAGAAACTTCTTATTAGTCTCATAAAAAATAAAATTTTAGCTTAATCGGATGCCAACAAATGGTCGGACATTTTACATTACCGGACACGGTATTGACGGACAACTTACTTACATACGAACATTGCAAGTTAAATAAAAGCTTGTAATTATCTAATTATCTCGATCTTTACAGATCTGATAAAAATATTCGTACTGATGAGCAGAATTTTAATAGGTAGCTCCTCAAAAGGTATCTAGTAAATTGCTGACTTTTAAACTTCTACCAAATCGGCTACTAAGTAGCGATTGATAGATCACCTAGAACTATCATCACAAAAATCCTCGAAGTTTCTGCTAGCGAGGTCTACTGCTCGCAAAACTACACAAGTCTAGTTACTTAGCTTGGGGCTAGATGGCGAAGTGTGGAATTTCCTGCAACATTTATTATTGATTTATGACTATACTAGTTATATTTAGCAACAATAAATTGACTAGATAGTTATCTATCTACCTGTCTACGGGTGAGTATAATAATTCAATTTTCCTTGTAACTCAATTAAGATACATTAAGGTCTAAATGCAAAATGCCTGTCGCCGATAAAAAAAAATTACGACAGGTCAGCGTTTGACCACACCTGCCTGATGGTAGGAGTCAGGTGGAACGGACTCTCCGTAGTTGGGAACAGACATGCCTGGGTCTTAGACGCGTTGAAAGACCAAATTGGTATCACTCCCATCAGCCTTCCATGCAAAGTTCATGCGCTTTTAATTGTTTATAATAAATGTATGGAAAATTGTCATTAAGTACTTATTATTGTTCGTACTTATTACCGTTAATAAATGAGTTTTTATCCTACATTTTCGTATAATTTTAAGACGAAAATTCCTTGTCGTTTTTAAATCTTATCCTAATTGAAACCAAATTCTTTTTTTCGACTTAAGTTTGTACTTATAAACTTAGAAAAGAAAAAAAAATGAATTTTCGCTTAAAATTATCTAAGTTTGTGTGTACCCAATATTGGTGGGTGAAATCTTTTCCTACATTTTTCCAAATCTAAGTACCTACCTACCTATATGAAGCCAAAGCAAACTTTTTTCGACTTAAGTTTGTATAAGCATAGAAACGAAACGTCAGGAATTTTCGTCTTGAAATACTACCAAAATGTAGGCAACAAAAGATTTCACTTACATACAAATGCTACACAACAATTTTCCGTGCAATTATTAAAAATTTTAGAGCGAGATGCATTTTGCTTTTGGCTCCTATTTGCGCCCTAACTTAGTTACCTACTTGTTTATGTTTCCGGTAAATTATAGCCGTAGCTCAGAACGCGAATCGTGATGGATGTCACATTATGATTTTCACACTCCGCTGGCAATGGCTTAGCGAAAACTAAGTTGCTTACTTGCTTCGAGACATACAATGTGTCAAGAAAAATGTGTTAACCAAAAAAAGTTGAATTTTGGAAAAAATGCTCTAGCTTACCTAGAGTTTGGGGAATTTTCGAAATGTGATAACATCATTATTAACTTAAGGTCCCGCTGCAAAATAGTGTTGCCATGTCGATATTTTTTTAATTTTTATTAAATAAGAACATTTTTTTAACATTTCATATTTTTTGTAGTATTTTTTAGTAATATCCTGGGGGCACCTACAGGTAGGTAGGACAGCAGGGTTTTAATACACTCTGTATAGTTTTGTTCAGTCACAGTCAGTTTTTTAGGAAACCAATTAGATTTTTTACTTGAAATATTACATAAAAAATATTTGTAGGTGAAGTCAAAAAATCCTGTATAAGCGCCATAAGTAGGTAGGTCTCATCAAAAAGTCTCAGATATTTTTATATGCTGTGAATTCTTTTGTATTAACCTACTCGTATGGGCCGGCCCAATATCACAATACCAATATGTTCGGAGCCAGTTAACTGTAAAAATGTTTCTTTGCAATATCAGCATGGAGACAGTTAACCACGCACAATACCTTTTGCCCGTGAGTTCATGATAGGCAGACTTACCTAACTACGTTGAGGCAACAAAGTGGGGACTGACTGTAGAGTTTTTAAATTGCTCTTATTTATGTTATAATTATTATTTAAGCTATTATTTAATAGCAGGACTTTAAAGCCTTGCTTGAGTTGCAAACATAAACGAATACATACTAATTAGCAATTTTAGAACTCTACAATGGACCTCCACTTTTGTTGCCTACGTCCCTATAATTAGAAGTTCGAGTATACCTAAAGATAGTTATATATACCGACCAAGCTTTTGACGTGACAACGTTTTATAAATTGGTTTGCCGGGTGACACTTCAAGAAACTGCGTTACTCTCCGCTGACGTTATGCGCTCACAATGAGAGCGAGTGAGAGGCACGCGGGCATGGTTAGCCCGCCTAAGAGCGAGAGAGACAGACATAAAAAGTGAAAGGCACGCGTCCCTTCCACTCGAGCACAGTTGTTGTCACGTAAAACTTTCGCCCGTATACCGACTTTACAGGCAACCAGTTTTTTAGGTTCTACAAGTTTCGTTAGGTTAGGTTAGAAAGATAACTTTACGCGATTCGCGAGACGAAATGTCACGGGAAAGGTACTGTCAGAAGACTATAAAGCAGGGACTTAAATACCGGTAAAATACAGTAACGTTATCTGTGGAATTGCAAGATAACGTTATTTGTGAGAGAAACGATATAACAAAACGATATTATTCAAAGCTTTGAATATGTATAACGTTATAATAACGTTACGTTATATTGTCAATTTAACGTTATTAAAAATATTGTTATTCATATAATAATGTTATAATTATTGTTTTTATGCTATCTCTTTTACTCAAAGTAATGTTTACTTTTTCTTCGTGTGAACTATCGAACGCAGTGCTCTCTCTGGCTACGTAAGGGTGTAATCTATAGGTACATGTACGTACTATGTAATAGTATAAATGGGAGAGATTAGATTTTTGTTTGTTTGTTTGTTTATATTGAATTTGCTTCAAAACCACTGGACCGATCTGAATAATTCTTCTAGTGTTGGATATCTCAAATATCGAAGAAGGCTAAAGGTTACATAACGTCCTGAAATTTACTATTACTTTGGTGTTAGATATATGTTTAGTAGGAATAGGTAAAATTTCCGAAACACATTTTTTTATCATAGTGAATCTACGATTAAAAGTAAAATAAACCAATCAATAATGTAGCGATAAATTTTCACAGTGCAATTAGTATATACCTAATACCTACCAACCACCTCTTCTGCGGCCAAGCAGCGTTGCCGCTGCGTTCGAAACCGTGCGCGAGCGGTAGTACCTACCAGGTACCACCGCTCGCGCGCACACGGCGGCAACGTTGCACGCGCGCGCTGCCGCACAGTGGCTCGAAACGGCAAATGATGGACATAGGGCTGTTTTTGATGCAGATCGTAAGCCGTCAAAATATGAAAAAAATGTATGAAACGTCACATGTTTTGGTCTCTAGGTTACAAACCAGAGCAGCTTACGCACTCCAAGTTTTAGGCATGTTAGTTCAACTCATATCTCTCATTTGACACCACAAACAGCTTGCTATATCGATGACTTTGGAAAATAGAAGCCATTGAAAATACTCTATTTTCAATTGAATTTTTTATGACCAAATCTTTAACTATCGTGGTTTTTTTTACTAATCGCTAGAGCTTCTTTATAAAAACATAAAATATTTTATAAAAACATTCAAAACATTAATATTTTCCGAAAAAATCGGCATTATTTAAAAAAGTACTAGAAATTTTGGCCTTTAGCATCAAAACCAAAGTCGATAACTTTCATCACTGAGGCGTGTTAGTTCAACTCTTTACCTTTAATAAGGACCACAAACCACACACAAACAGCTTGATCCATTTGCGACTTGCGGAGCATTTAATTTTTTAGAGTAAAAAAATTATGAGCATTCTTTAATATTTTTTTTTTATTGCTGCCTATCGCAAGGGCTCTTCGGAGAAACATAAAAAATTCTATAAAAAAATTGAAAACATTCATATTTTCTAAGGAAATCGGCATTATTGTAAAAAAATAAATATTAATAAGCCGATTTTCTTAGAAAATATTAGTTTTTTTTAGAAAATACTACACATTACTACCTACTTACTATCTACTTCTTTCTTAACTTACCTTTAAAACTTTTTCGCAAACTAAACATTTTGAGGTCTTATTATTATCCTCAAGATTGAAATATCTGTAAACTTTGTTGATTTTTTTTCGACCCATTTCGCTTTTACCAACTGATGCGCAAATTCCGCCGCGCGTGGCGCGGATTTGTAAAATGAATAAGTTTGGCAACGTCGCGTATTTATCGTTATAATAACGTTATTTTTGCAGTTAAAATTTCGTTCTGTTACTCGTAAAACGTTATACAAAAGATCGATAACGAAATGTTTGCTGAGATACCGATACTATTATAACGTTTTTATAACGTTAAACATTCTGTTATGGATAACGTTTTAAGTCCCTGCTATAAAGGTAGCTGTATGACGGATTTACAGCTTATGCTGAGCAGAACTTGGTCATGACTTTACAAACTACTTTTTTCTTCTTCTATTCATTGTCTTATGCGTTTTTATTTCAATTGAAACTTCGTGCTAGACTAATAAACGCTTTTTTTGTTCTTACTTTTACGTAAGTCATTTATTTATGAACTGACGGTCCACTATCACCGAGTGCCATGCGATTTCATTCAAGACATTCCGTTAGTCATTCGCTTCTTCACTTTCGACGGTACGCAACGCCCAACAACGAACAAGCAAAAAGTTTCGAACGCGCGTAAATCTGGCGCGAAAATAAAACAAAATGGCGCGTTATTTATTATTAATTTTACTTGCTGTTTTACTATCTCCGTGTGAAATGAGAAGGAGGGTAGATTATCCGACGGAGAAGCAATTAACATTGCAGAGGAAGGAAACATCTCCAGTGGATTTTACGAGATTAGTTGTGATGAGATTAGTGTATGGTTTCGCTAAAGTTCTTGGCTTCGAAGAGCCGGTTAGTGAAGTGTTGAACGGTGCATTCGTGCCGCCTGGTGCTGATGATGACGACGACTTTGGTGATGACGATGATGGTGATCTCTTTGATGATTATTGAGAACATTTTAAGTAACTTTAGTTGAATTCGATTTAAAGGTCTGTGATATTTTTTGAAGCTCTGAGGCTTTGAAATGTAAAAATTTGGCTTACTTACTAAAAAAAACGGGTTCCGTTATTCCGTATCAATATATTCTGTTTTTAGTAAGTATTTGTTATAGTTATAGCGGCAACAGAAATACATCTCCTGTGAAAATTTGAACTGTCTATAGCTATCACGGTTCATGAGATACAGCCTGGTGACAGACAGACAGACGGACAGTGGAGTCTTAGTAATAGGGTCCCGTTTTTAACCTTTGGGTACGGAAGAAGTACTATTTCCTGAGGCTTTAATAGATGGCAGAAGCATGTTTACATCAAATAAGATAAAAATAATTGAAATACATTGTCTATGAGCAGTAAACATTGAAGAAGTGTAACGACGTAGCTGTATGAGCTCACTCAGCCAGCAGTCATTGCCTTCCCGAGAAAAATTAAAAATATATATTTCATTTACCAGAGATAACGTTGGCTTTAAACTTTAGCTTTAAAGCGTGCCATCTATTGAGCTATTCTGGACTAGCATAGGTTTAAAATAAGCCAATTATCCCTCATTGTAGAAAAATAAACACGTTTGACGTCAAAAAGTTCACAAATTCTATAAATCGAATTTGGCTGAAGTGCCTATATTTAAGTGTATTTTTGATACCAAATGAAAGCATTTATCGACCTTATTTTAAGTTTATTTATTGTTATTTTAGGTCAGTGATTGTTTGAAAGATAATGTTAAATTTTACTTATATGTTTCTGCGTATGTTTGCTACCTCTTCACGCAATAACTACTGAGCCGATTGCGATGAAACTCGGTATGTAGATAGCTGAAAACCTGGATAACACATAGGCTACCTTTTATTTTTATATTCCTAAGGAATCGAGACTTATTATGGTAAGACCGCGAGGCAAAGCTTGTTTTATAAAATTATGAGTATATTTTCTCCTTTGAATTTACCTATATGTAAGTATTTTTCTGAATCTTTAATTAATTAAATATGTTTACTTTAATATTTGGAAAGAAATTCTGCGGCAATGTTTCCCGCATTTTTCAAATTGACAAAGGCCCATGACTGAAATTTTTGGACCATGAGAATGACCCCCTATTATTAGAAAGTTTTGCTCTATTGTACTTTAAAATAATTTTAGTTTTTATTTATTTAACGTGATGTTGAAGTCAGGGCCCGCCAAATTTAACTTATTTTACAATTTTTCGTAAAAATTACCCAGTTAGAAATTAAAATCTCAAAAATTAGTAACCAGCGCCTATGAAAGTGTCATAAGTACATGAATTATTAACTTATTATTGTTAATTTCACTGTTATTTGGTATAATAGTACATGGAAAAATATGTTTTATATGTATATGCGCGGTTTTTAAATGATTTAACGAATTCTAATTTGGTGATTTTTATAAACTGCATATTTTTTTAATTCGGCGGGCACCCGGTAATTTTTTTTTGTAAATAATAACATCAAGGTACACCTAATTATAAATAAGTTAACCACAATTTGTAAATTACATGTTTTTAAGTTAAATTATTTATTTAATGTAAATTAAAGTTTCAATTATTTATTTTTCTTTATTTAGCAAGTAAGTAACATTATCTTGGGCGTTTTCAGAAAAAGTCTTTTCCTTCTTAAAAACTAAAAAAATATTACTTACCTATTCTACACTAATATTATAAAGATTTTTTTGTTTGTACCGAATAGGCTCCGAAACTACTGGACCGATTTTGATGAAACTTGGTATGCTGATACATTGATTCATTAGGAGTAACATAAGTCCCTTTTGATCCCGATATTCCCACGGATTCGGGGCTTAGGTGAGTGAAACCGCAGGGCCATAAATAATTTAAACAAAATTATTATACCAATTTGGCAATCTATCATTATTTTTTATCTTTTTACTTGAACACCAAATCTTTTATCACTTACAGCAACATTATTCTAAAATTTCGCTTTTAATAGGTAAAATCAAGATTTAAAACTCCATATGAATCTATAGATGTAGTAAAAATCTAAATTTTGCTCCAACGCATGATTCTTTTTTTTTTTTCAATATTCTTTTTTGTGGGAAAAGAGGTTATTACCTTATTGGACCTCGTTGAAGTTGTTTTTTTATTTTTTATTTAATTTAATCGCAATCATAATACCAGCTTGGAAGCCCATCATCATTCTTATCACATATTTGAACATCATCACTATTTTCTTCACCACTTTTATCATCTCCAATACTTTCATCACTCTTCCCATTTTCACTTTCGCTTTCATCATCACTTTCAATTTCATTTCGAACACCGCAGCCTTTCATTTTTCTAATCAGGTCACCCCATTTCAGAATTGAAGTGCAGAAAGGACACTGTCCTTCTATAGGAACATATTCGCCTGATTGTAAAAACAAATTAGCAAGGCAAGTCAGGTGGCAAACTAACTCGCAGTTATTATTAAGGCAAGTCAATTTGTTTCTATTTTTTATGTAGGTGGAACAAATTAGACATTCTGTGTATGTAATTGGTTTTTCGGGTCGTTTTTTCAGGTTTCTGCTTTTTATTGGACCGTGACATATTTTCATGTGCGATGGTGGTTTTCTGTCGTCCTAAAAATAATTTTGACGTAAAGATAATAGGTACGGTTGGCTGCATAATTGCAGATCCACAGTAGAGCTCCAAAACGGCTGTTTTATGAATGTTTTCAACACAAGCAAGATTCTAGGCACCTGCTTTAGTTGAAGTTTAAAATCTTTTAACTCATGAATTTATCAAACAAAAATTATTAGAATGAAAATATTCCATTAATAGTCATTTTAGAACACTACTATGGGTCTGCAATTATGCAGCCCACCGTAGAGTTATGTACCTAACTAATATAATACATACAAAAGTTGGTTTATTTATTTGTTTGTTCCCTCTTTACGGTCAAATGACTGGACCGAATTCGATGACAATCGTTATTGGTAGTTTAAAGAATGGAGAGGGACATAAGATACTTTTGATCCCGAAATCCCAGCGGGATCAGGACTTAACGGGTGATAACACGGGGCGACGCTAGTAAGGGTATACAAAAGACTAGTTCCATTATGCCTCTATAGATTGCAGCACCAAAGTGTCATATTTTAAAAATTGTTATTGATAAAATTGGTATTACGATTTATTCGTATCTGAATAAGTATGTATATTTTTGACTTTAAAACTTCATCGAGCGTTTCAATTGTTTTTTAATAGACTTAGACTAAATTGAATTACTAAAAAAGAAAAACGTACAAACCTAGAATAAGATGCAGTGAATTAAATGAGACCAAATTTATTCTCTTTCTGATTCTCTTAAATCCGACTTGTGAAGGTAAAACTGCAAGATACAGCTAAGTACTAAATGATACTTACAGGAAACTCTTCAAAGTACTCCTGCTCCAGCCATCGTACCAACAAAGGTAGGCGACTCCATGGTCCAACACGGAGCATTTCGCTCAGGATTCGCAGTTTGAACTGGTATACAGTCTCCTTGCGAGGCACCTTCTTAAGGTTTAAGTGTTGGAGTCTTATCGTCTTTGATGGATTCTGCCAGGCCCATTCGAACTGGGGGAAAAAAAAAATAGAATTTTTAAATCTACACTATAAATGGGGAACGATTTTAGGTTTCTTTGGTATCCTGATCCTTTTCTTTTTGTATATTTTATTTTCCAGCCACTTTTTCCAACTCCCTTTTTTGTTGAAAATAAAATAATTCCCAAATTTTTCGTTTAAAAAAAACATACCCTAAGTCCTTCCTAAATCCCACTAAGAATGAAGAACAAGATGAAAATGGCATAACGTTCGTGGGGCCAAACAAGACAGAAAAGAAAAATATAGTTTTTTATTGTTATCCACAAATAGACTCGGAAACTATTGGACCGATTTTGATGAAATTTGGTATGAGGATACATTGATTTATTTGGAATAACATAGGCTTCTTATAACGATATTCCCACGGGATCGGAAGTTACGCGGGTGAAACCGCGGACCGCTGTTAGTCAGTTAATAATGTATGAAGCTGTAAGTAAGTGGAGAGAAATTACTTACTCTTAATGCTGAAATATTATTTGGAAAACCATGAACTATTAGCACCATTTTCCTGTAAAATATTAGAAATAATGAAGTAATTGTAGAATTCTTTAAAAAGTTATTTATACAATCGGGTTTTACTCGGAGAGAGCAAGAATCGACGCGTTCGAGATGTGGTACTGAAGGCGAATGTTGAGAATACCTACCTTGGACTGCCAAACGTACCAACGTGTCAGTCCTCTCACAGCTCAGAGTAAAGACAGGCTTACTGACGATCTGCCATCAGTGCATACCTTGTATACTTTGGATACGTTGTACGAAAGGGAGATGAGAATTTGGAAAAACTCATCGTGGTTGGGTACACTAACGGAAAACGCTCACGAGGTCGATCCCCAACCCGATGGACGGACCAAATCAAACACAATTCAACCGACAAGTTCCACAAAATCGTTATGGAGGCAATGAATAGGAATTGCTGGAGACAGGTCATCCGTTCCAGAAGCAGACCCACTGATGACCACAATCCTCAGTCATTAGGGGCCGACAACAGAGAAAGAGACCCAAAGGGTAAAAACGGACCCTGTTACTAAGACTTCGCATATCCGTCCGTCAGTCTGTCTGTTTGTCACAAAGCTGTATCTCATAAACGGTGATAGCTAGGCAGTTGAAATTTTCACAGATTAAGTATATATTTCTGTTGCCGCTATACCCACAAATACTAAAAAGATAAAAAATAATTAAATGGGGTTGCCATACAATATGGTACGGAGCCCTTCGTGACTTGGCCGGTTTCTAACAAAATACAGCATAATAATGAGAAACTCAGTTTTCAGATTCTTTTTGTCGTTTAACGGTGTGGCTCACCTATTGCCAGAGTTTTCAGATCGCCTTAAGGCCTCTAACTCGACCTAACGACTGCTCCTAGAGGTAGCAACCGGGACCAACGGCTTAACGTGCCTTCCGAAGCATGGAGGGGCTCACGGACAGATTTTTGTCACACTACTAATTGGCCACAAATCGAAGTAATGACCGCGCCAGGCGTAGCTTAACCCGCACGACCGTAAACGATCAGATAGCGTCGCTTAGCTGTGAGCCTCCTCAGTTTTCAGATAAAAATACTGTTCAAGGGTTAGTCGTGAAATCAGGACTTATAAACTGAGAGTTCACTACAATTGTACCAATTTGCTTGTTTTAGATATTATTACCTACCTACTTGTGTTATAGGAATGGGCTATTTTGATTGAGTAAGGACTCTAAGGACCCCTTAATACTTGAATAATTCAAATCTATCTCTACCAATTTATTCCTGATAAAAGACGGACAGACAGACAAAAGGACAAAGAGTTTTTTTCCTACTTGAGTACCGTGAGGTAAGGAACCATAAAGCAGTGAAATAAGTTTGATTTGGAAGCTGAGTTATTGGTTTGGTAGACCTAAGCAGCTAAGCTAGGATGCCACCTTTAGGTAGCTACACAGACACATAAATAAGTAATTTTTTAATTACCCAGCTAACTATCTACGGTTTTCTCATCAGCCACTTACCAAGGACCTCTATTGCTAGTCCTATGAGCTCCACCAGCCCAAGTACCCCGATTATGCTGCATAATCCTGCGGTTTGGATCCCTTGTATACCCGATGTAGGTCCGACCTTTGTATTTAGGGTTTATACAGTATAATAGATAGACGCCGAAGAAATCTTCAACAAGTTCTGGTTCGGCCATAACTTAGTCTAACAAATATAGCTTTTAATATTTTATTTTTTTAACCTCTCCTTTCGATACAAAAATTTTTCAAGGTCACTCGATTCGCGATATATTTTATTCGCGAATCAATTTTATTCGCGGTTTCAGGTTACACTTCAATTAAATACCTATAAAAAAATACCTAGAACACCTATCGCAATTCTAAATGTATTTTCTGAATACACCGGTTAGCACGTTTTTAGGTTAGAAAATTGTTTTGGTTTTGCTTTGATTTGATTGGTTGAAATTTGTTTTTGTTTCTAGAGGTACTTAAAAAAAGGTAAGTAAAAAGTTTTTAGTCCATTCAGCCTTTCCTCGCGATTTTGATTATCTTCTTTCCTAATTTATTAGGAAAGAAGATAATCTTTTTCCATCTTCTTCTTTAAAAAACATAATTTGATATTGCAATATTAACGAGAATTAAAGATGAATATGAATGGATTTCCTCCAAGAAATTAAAGAATGCTGAGATTAGGATGAGGCTGTATGGGCTCAGAATCTTCTTTTATCTGCACCTTGAAGTTTAATTATAAAAGTTAAAAGACGAGTGTACGAGAGCCGGTGTTTGTTTATTTTACGATTTCTTTGGAAAATCGTGAGATTGTGAGTTGTGAATATTTTTTCAGTCTCTTCGAACCAATACGACAATGGCCGATTCAAACACAATTGAAAAAATATGTGGAATGTAAGTTTTAGAACTTGTTATTCGTTGCTATGCAATGGTGTCTTGACATTTTTAGTTTTGGATAAGTGTGTCACAAAGAAACCAAAATTCTCTGCCTTTGTACTAAGTACACCTAGTGCAACGAATGGTGATCGCTGGCGGAAATTGGTGGGGATGGTTTGCGCATGTACATTCGCGCACAGAATTATTACAGCCAAACCGTCATACTTTGTTTACATACCGTATATGATTTTGCCCAACCAGAAAAACATTCATTTAAATAGGTACTATTACTATTATACAGTATATTTATTCACTGTAATTTACACTATTAAACTATAGATAGACTACTATAAGGAACTCAAATTAAATAAACATATTTTTTGGTATCTTTTAATGTAATTACCTTTTATTGAAACAACTACCTATTGACTACTGCTAGCCTAGCATGAAGGCCAAAACACGATACGATAAAGCGATATAACTACATCAACTCTCAAAATATGATAGATAAAGCCGCCATGTTGAATTTTTATCATAATTTTTATCGCAATTTATAATAAAAATTCAACATGGCGGCTTTATCTATCATATTTTGAGAGTTGATGTAGTTATATCGCGTGATATAGCTTTATCGTATCGTGTTTTGGTCTTCATGCTAGGCAGGCTGATCTTCTATTGATCGATAATCTGTCACTGTCACTTTAAACTGTCAGATTGCTGTCAAATCTATATTTTCTATTGTTTTTGGCGTGAATTTCAAACCACGGAACTAATTCTGTCCTGTACATTTACTGAACAAAGGTACGAACATGGATTTCTATGCCTGCACCAATGATTAGCAGTTTTTCTGTATAAAGTTGAATTTTCGATCTGGGTAAAGTTAGCTACACGGCTGCAATGTTAACCGAGTGATGTTAAATTTTTATGTGCGCGACAGTACTTAGACGTGCGGGAGCGGGACAGAGCGCGGCTAAAGACGTGTGTGCGGAACAGAGAGCGATGACTGACCCTCCCTTCGCTCCTGTCCCCCCGCCAAACAGACCTAAAAATTGACTTCTGCGCATACCCCTTCCACTTTCCGCCGGCAGTCACCATACGTTGCACAGGCTATACTATCTTTACACTATTCCTGATTCCTATGTATTCGATAGACATTTCACTATAACAATTTATGACGACTATATTTTTTTCACAATTATTTTGTAGGTTAGGTACCACTTACACCACTAAACCAATTTTCCAGATGCACCAACGCCCCCAGCAAGTACTGCTGCCCGCGCTGTGACATCCTCTACTGCTCCCTCGACTGTTACAAGTCAGAACCCCACTCGGACTGCTCCGAGACCTTCTACCGAGACTGCATTACTAACGAGCTAGCATCTTATGAAGCTGACGATGATTCTAAGCGCAAAATGTTAGACATATTGAAGAGAATGCAGGAGAATGATGAGGGATCGATACCAGAAGAGTTTGATGATGAAATTGACTCTGATGATGAAAATGATGTGGAGTTACATGAACGGTTACAAGGTAAAGTGACATAATGATTAAGGTTTTGGCAATATAACGGTTTAAGTTCATTGGTTGCCGTCTCATAGATGCTGATGACAGAATATCACTGCATACAGACCGAGATTGTAGTATAAAGTAGCCTTCTTTAAGGTATCATTTATCTTGAATTCATTAAAATTTGCTCTGCAAGCCTATTTAGGTGTGAACGAACGATTTGTTTGTGGTTTGTCAACTTAGCTAAAAGTCCATGCCTTGACAGACAGGTGTACAAACAGACAGACAGACCAATGGACGGACAAATAGACAAATGGGACTGTATTCTCCTACAATGATCATTTTGTCCTACTGCTGCACTATGATTCAAGAAAATCCTATAAAACATCATAATTTCAGGTTTAGATTTAAATGACGCAGACTCAGTCTGGAACGTTCTAACAGATGATGAAAGGAACGAATTCAAAGCCATGTTGAACCAAGGTGATGTATCCTCCATCATACCACAATGGGAGCCCTGGTGGATGAAGAGGAATGATAAGCTGGTTCAAGATGTCGGTCAGACTGATGAGGTGTTGGCCGAGTGTCCTAACTTGATCACTGTACCTAATATTAGTGATTTGACTGTAAGTATCATTCTACAGCCTTTGTGAAGGTTGCAGGTTCGATTCCCTACTTAAACATATATTTATGGGCAGATAATTTAGATACTTTGGGAATATCGGGGTAAAAGTAGCTTATGAATGAATGTATCTTCGAATCCAGGCCGGCCGTGCACCAATGTATTTTTCTTAAGAAAAATTTATGTGCGCTAATTGACATTGCTCTTACGGTGAAGGAAAACATCGTGATGAAACCCGCGGCTTAGTTAGCTCCAGAAGTATTGACAAGTTCTCTCCTCTGGACATGGTCGACTAAGCTGAGAGGGTAGTAGGTGCTTGGCAAGCCTACTCCATCTTCACGCAAAAAGGACCCAAATAAAAAGGGTCTAATCGCGGAAAACAGCCTGTCTACAAGTACAAGTACATCTTCATGCCAAATTTGGACTGGACCGATTTGGATTAAAATTTGCATATTGGAATTTTAGAGGATGGAGAAGGACATTGGATACTTTTTGATCCTGAAATTCCCCTGGTATCGGAAATAAAGTGAGTGAAACCGCGAGGCGCAGTTTATTTCAGGGTTCGAGGATATATATCAATGGATATATAATTATCCGATATATATCAAATGGTTTTTAGTGATATACTTATATTAAACAAAAATTTAATAAAAATTTGATGAAAATAAGTCATGTTTTGCAGTTCTCTATCCTAAATATAGATGGCGTTGGTGTTAAGTTAAAATATACTAACTAATAGTAAGTTTAGGTATTACCGTTTAAAGTTTAGGTATTATAAGTATTAATGTAGGTATTCAGAAAATTAATGAAGCCATTGAATGATTGGAATTTATAAGATTTTATCTTCTTGAGTTGATTTTTCCTGTTTATAATTTTAATTGATTTTTAAGAAGATTTTATGTTTTTAGTTGATTTATCTTTTATGTTGTTTTTTTTTTAATAATTTATTATGTTTATAAAACATAGGTATGCAAACAGTATACATAAATAATACAATAAAGTAACAATATGGCTGTCATACAAAATGGATAAATATCATGTAAATATCACATTTTTTATATATATCGGACATATATCAAAAAAATCCAATATTTTGATATAATAAATATCAAATATCGGATATTTTCGAACCCTTTTTACATTTACATGTCCCTATTTACCCTATTTACATGTTTACCTTTTGTTTCAGAAAGCGCAACCATCTCCCGCAATAAAATACAACATAACAAACGTCCTAGCCTCCTACGCTTTCGTTATGAGATATTTCAATGGAGAAATAGACCCGATTGAGTCTGTCGTTTGCTTGTTTAATATCTGTGACAATTTGGATTTGAACACCAATTTTGAAGAGCCGGCGTTGGCTGTAGAGTCTGTTGTACTAAAATGTTTACAGGTGAGATTTCAATAATAATAATTGTTCAGTGGCCTGGTATTAAATGGTTTTTTTATATCCTCAAGGCTTTAGACCCATAGTCTCATACCTAGTTAAAAACAATGTTTTGCTAAAAGGATACCTACTATTTTTTCAAGACATTCTCCTTTATCCTATTTTTTAGGTAAAATTATTCTTTTTACTAGATGTGTTTTTCATTTTCTCCATCAGCATCTGACGCCATTACCTATATAGGAACTTCAAGCCCCTAACTTTCGAAGTTTTGTCGTCTTTTCAGCCATCCGTTATAATTATCATCTTATTTCCAGAGTGATCTTCTACAAACGGATCACAACAGCATCAATGTTATGAAATACGACACGTTGCTACTTCTTCAAGGACCAAACTATGAAAATAAAAACTACTATTGCCAATCGGCCTTGTCCCATCTACATACAATACTCACGGAGGCCAAAACACGTTCCAAATTGTCTAAAATACAAAAAACTAAGGAGAATTTATCGAAAACTGAGGATAATTTTTCAAAAACAAAGGAGAATTTATCGAAAACTGAGGATAATTTTTCAAAAACAAAGGAGAATGTATCGAAAAATGAGAATAATTTGTCAAAACCTAAGGAGAATTTATCGAAAACTGAGGATAATTTTTCAAAAACTAAGGAGAATTTATCGAAAACTGAGGATAATTTTTCAAAAACAAAGGAGAATGTATCGAAAAATGAGAATAATTTGTCAAAACCTAAGGAGAATGTATCGGAAACTAAGGATAATTCTTCAAAAACTAAGGAGAATTTTTCGAAAAATTTCCCAGATCATAAAGTGGAAAATTTGCCGCCTTTAGATTTAAGTAAAATTAATAAATGTATAAAGAAGATTGAATTCTATCTATCTTATGTACAGAGTTGTAGTATGGAATTTGACTTATTTGAATAAATTAAGTATATTCTAAATAATGAGTTCTAGTTACGTATTAAAGTGTTTTTATAAAAATTACTGAAATCAAAATGTACACAGCGCCATCTCTATCTAGTCGCCAAAAAAATGAAAAAAAATTTGGTTGAATATTCTATCATGTTGATTGTTGAATATCCTATCATGTTGATTGTTGAATCAGCAAAATGTTGAATTCGTAAAAATTTGAATTCTTTAAAAGTTGAATTTCGTTATAATATTATCTCTTTCATATAATATCAGCGCTGCAACACGCACATTTGTTGTGTAGCACTTTATGCTATGCTGATTTCCTTGTAGTCTTATGATAATGAAATTTATTTTTGGTTACAAATATGGGCTTAGCGGGTGTATCCCAGTTTTCCACTCCTACTATTTTCATTACTGACGGTGGAAATATTTAATAATAAAAATAAATAAAGTAAAATGTTCATACTAAGTTCTAATACAAGTGCTCAATATCTCTTTAGTATTTTATTTATCAGTAATTTATCAGGCCGTCATAAATAAGCGGAAACAGATTCTCAAATAACACAACTTCGTTTTTTTTTCTGCAGCAATGGAAATAATGGGATATCATTTGGAAAAAACGCTTGTCCCACTTTTTCCATTTTGTATTTCCATGAAAATAGTGGGATACACCCGGCTAGCTCGACACATTCATACAACCAGGCAGACTGGTGTGCGGCACCGATTCATGGTGGACATACCAGACGTTCGCACTAAGCGTTTTGCTTCGTCATTCCTTATTCGTACTACAAGGGAATGGAATTGGTTGCCTGCGTCCGTCTTTCCTGACGTGTACAATTTGGGGGTCTTCAAGTCGCGAGTGAATAGGTATCTTCTAGGAAGGCGTGTTACATCTTAGGCCGCATCGTCACCTACCATCAGGCAGGTGTGATAGTGGTCAAACGCTCGGTCTGGTTCTGGGTGTTTCCTATATGTATAATATGTATATATTTACAAAAAAAAAAAGTATATAAGTAGTTTATCCGTTATCTGGCACCCATAACACTAGCATTAAGTTGCTTAGCTTGGGGCTGGATGGTGATGTGTAATATGTCCTGAAATATTTATTTATTTATTTTAAACGCTGACCTATGTAAAAAAAAACTGGTTGCCTGTAAAGTCGGTATACGGGCGAAAGTTTTACGTGACAACAACTGTGCTCGAGTGGAAGGGACGCGTGCCTTTCACTTTTTATGTCTGTCTCTCTCGCTCTTAGGCGGGCTAACCATGCCCGCGTGCCTCTCACTCGCTCTCATTGTGAGCGCATAACGTCAGCGGAGCGTAACGCAGTTTCTTGAAGTGTCACCCGGCAAACCAATTTATAAGACGTTGTCACGTCAAAAAAAAACATTCAGCACTATCGTCACAAATAAAATAAAACTAGAAAATAACCTTTACCATTTTATTCGATCCAACGACAAGAATAAATACACAGGAATGTCAGAATTAACAATGATAATAATTCTCTATTTACAATTATAAATACTATTTACCAAAACAACATCTAAAACACTAGGATATAACTAGCACATTGACTGGATTCGACGTGGGTACCTATCTATATTTAGTGAAAATTACATTTCTACTGTGATCGCTGCTCAGAAATACTTTTTAACAGATCATCTTAATTATCTATTGTAAAAAAATAAAGCATTGGGGGTGATTTTCATTAGAAGGATTTGAAACGTTACATACATGTTATATGAAGCAATTTATATTAGACCCCTAAGAGTACGTCTATGCCGAAAATGCATTGCACATCGACATCGCACAAGATACGAAGCGTGTATCGCAGTGATGCATCTTTCGACATGCGCGTGCGCATTTCCATACATTTGTTTTGCATGGAGGTGACATCGATGTGCGATGTCCTTCGTCAAAGAAGCAGCTTCTTTTTCTCTCGATATTATAGACTCGCGGACAAAACCGCGAGCCGCAACTACATAAAACATCGCTCAACAGCAAAGTATTGATTAAATAATGATCCGCTAAGTTGCGTTTCTGAGTGCGATAGTAAAAGTTAATATCAAAAAGTGCATTATAAAACTTTGAATTTGAACTTTATTCACATTGATATAAAGTTCAGATTGTAACATTTGAAAACATTGTCAATAATTTAAAAAACATTTTTTTTTCTATTATAAATATTCTAAGTACGCCGACGCATAATAAATATCTTCATTCAACTTATAAAATCCATCTTTTTAAATAAATTTTGAATCCCACTGGACAAGGGGGTTAATTGGTGGCAAGAACTTACAGTCTGAGTTATCAGACTTCAAAAAAGAAGGAGAAAGTTTTTAATTCGTTGCGTCAAGTCAAACTACTGTCCTCGCGGCAACGGCTACTCAATAACTTCTAAATTAAAATTTCGAAGAGCTGGCTACTCCTTACACAAAATCACTTTCCTTTAGCGATATCGCCAATCGACCGATTTTTTTGGATGAAATAGAGATTCAACATTTTGCTAATTCAACATGATAGGAATTCAACATTTTGAAAATTCACCATAGTGGAAATTGTATTAAATTTACTGATGAAACTTGTTTACCATTTTTTTTCTTTATGCAAGACCACGGGACTTTTCGTTGGCTTATATGAATTTCATACAAAATTTTTTTAAATCTGTCTATTGGAGATAACGATAATAGAAAGTAATCTTGTCTAAGGGGGCTGTATGAAAACGGTCTAATTAAAAAAATAATAGAAATTAAAATGTCACAAAATGCCACAATCACCGTTTAGCCTCCACCTTTAATTTTTATCATTGACATAATAAATACCAGATTTATATAACAATAATATGGTATATTTTCTACTTATTTTGTTTATAATATCGATATACAGTACGTTATAAAAGTCAACAGATGGCAGCACAGTTTACAAGGGCGATATAAGTTCACTATTAACGACCTATACATACAATTTATACTTTAAATCCAAATTTTGATTTTACAATAATTTTTTTACACACCTGCAGTCTTTAATCTTGGATTAAAGCCCAATTAATCTCAACTTAAAGCAAAACACTTTTCCCAGACAACCATTTTTTATTAATTTGTTGTGGAACTTTGCAGATCCCATGGTCGCTTGCAGACAGACGATTACATCCGTTAAAATGATTTAGGTGGGAGATGTCAGAAACGAAGAAAGTCAATTTAGATTTTAGGTCAAAATCTGAAAAGGTGTGTTTCTTATTTGTTCGGCTTCTGAGTAGGTCAGATAATTAGATCGCCAGAATCTCAGCATCCCTAATGTTGAGTACACCAGATTCTTATTTGACTAGACTATATTTAGACCATATTCTGAGTAGGACAGAAATTCAGTACAGTCGAAAGGAAAACAACAACGTCAGTTTAAACGATATCTTTTTTTTTAACAAATACGACACTCTTATTTATGGACTTTTAACATCTTCTAATAATTAAATTAAATATATAAATTAAATAAGAAAAAATTAAATTCATTTTTATTTTTATAAAAAATAAAGATAAATGTTACCGTTTGGCTGAAAAATGCAAGAAACCCATTTTTCAACCTAACCTAACCAATAAGTTTTGTAGTAAATGTCGGATCGATAAGGAATTTTCACATTTTATGTATTATGGTGTTCCGGACATTCGTACAAATTTTCAGCGCTAAATTGACTGGACAATAATCTGCAGTCGGATGGCAGTCGGGCAATTTAGCACAGACATTAAGATTTCCTTCGACTGTCCGACATAAGATTATATGAATAAGGTTATTTTTGAAGTAAAACTTCTTCAGGCGCGACTAGGGAGTAACTCAGATTTTTTTACTGACGGAAGTAACCCTTACGTAGTTTCCGGTTATATTGACATGTGCTGATCTAACCTCAAAATGACAGATGACTGTCAGCGGGATTTTTTTTAACATCTAATTATATTTTGTCTTTGCCTGTACTGCATTTCACCGAAATTAACCTATTGCTAATCTGACGTAATCCAACTATCGCCCTACTAAGAATCTGACCTACTCAGAAAAAGACTAACCCGAAAATGACTTGAATCTGAATCATACTACTTCAGAATCCGACTAATAACTCAGTCGACTTAGTTAGAAACAAACATCCCCCGCCTAAATCGTTAAAATAAATATAATTAGGTACCTTCCTGCTGATCAAACTTTCTGGTCAAACTAGTTTGTCCAAAAGCAATAAATTTCGTCGTAGTCTAACTATGTGGTTATTTGGTTAACAAAAGGCGATCGAACGGAAACAAAA
Source organism: Idaea aversata (assembly GCA_907269075.1). NCBI lineage: Eukaryota > Metazoa > Arthropoda > Insecta > Lepidoptera > Geometridae > Idaea > Idaea aversata. The sequence continues at coordinate 9,136,137 of OU026104.1, read as the reverse complement.
TATCGAAAAATAAAACAAAAGACAATTGAAACGGAAAAAAGCCAGAAAAAAAAACAAAAACCAATTGAAATGGAAATAAAAGACGATGTAAAAATTAACATATGAATTTCGAGAGTTTTCAATTATGCGAGTATCTCTTAAACGTAGTTTCTTTAATAAGGTATTTGATTTTGATAATACTGTATCATATCATAGGTCCTTGTTCTAAAGTTCAAGAAGGAGTTCCTTATAACGGACAGCATGTACGCGGCCGCTTCTTTCTCAGTCGAATTTGGCGCGAAACGAGAGCGGAGTAATCGGATCGTTTGCCCGCGAAAACAGGGCAACCCTGTATCTAACATTAGTGATACTAATGATATTATCGCTTCTTGATATGGTCTGGAAAAGAGAAGTTTATGGTTAGGAAAAAGACATAGACGACCTCTGTGGCGCGTCGGGCGAACACCCGACTGCGACGCAGAAGGTTGCGGGTTCGATTCCCGCCGGGAACAAGTATTTATGCTGACCATAAATTCTTGTTTCTGGTTCTGGGTGTTTCCTATATGTATAATATGTATATATTTACAAAAAAAAAAAAAAAGTATATAAGTAGTTGATCCGTTATCTGGCACCCATAACACAAGCATTAAGTTGCTTAGCTTGGGGCTGGATGGCGATGTGTAATATGTCCTGAAATATTTATTTATAGACAATACCTATACTAATTTTATAAAGAGACTAGCAGCGCTCCGCGGTTCACCCGCGTAACTCCCGATCCCGTTTGGATATAAGGATAAAAAGTAGCCTATGTTATTCGCAATGAATCAATGTATTCTCAAACCAAGTTTTATCAAATCGGTCTAGTAGTTTCGTATTTCTTCGATCCTCTTTATAATATTAGTGTAGAAAAGATTTTTTGGTTTGTAACGAATAGGCTCCGAACTACTGAACCGATTTTGATGAAACTTGGTATGAGGATACATTGATTCATTGGCAGTAACATAGGTTACCTTTTTATCCCGATATTCCCACAGGATCGGGAGTTACGCGGGTGAAACCGCATACATACATAGTTAAACCAATTCAACTTGACACTTACATTGTATGGGCGCCCAAACGACATAGGGTTCAAGTTAAAAAACAGTAAAGACCTTTCCGCACAGTTCAGTGACGACACAGTGCCGTACCGTGATTTTGCATCAGTGTCAGTGAAAAATGATATTGTTTCATACTTTTTGTACTAGACTATCCGTATTGGTCAGTGACAGTGATGTTCAGTGCTGTCAGTGCTGCTCCGACGCTCGCCGTGATCCGGCGTGAATTTGTAGCGGACAATATTTTGCCTGATACGGTCGCAGTGTTTCAAGATGGCCGACGAAAAGTAAATTGAATTGGTCCGTGTATTGCCAGTATTTATCTCGTTTTTTTTGACGATCGACCCATATGTACATTCATTTTCCTTATAACCGCAATATCGGAAATTATTCGGTCGTTATCTTTGCTCGCTCTCGTTTTTTTACATAATATAATTAAAAAAACCGGCCAAGTGCGAGTTGGACTCGCGCACGAAAGTTATGATAATGCGATAGAGTACTAAAAATCACTGCACCGTGTCGGTACTGTCACTGACATGTACGAATTGCACATCACGGGACGGTACGGTACGGAACTGTCGTCACTGTGCCGCCACTGAGCTGTGGGGATAGGCCTTAAATCATTATAAATACCTAAACCTATATATTATTATTTATACAGACCTGACAGCAAGGAAGGCCTGTACACAGAGCTCACAGAACCACCGGAAGGGCGGCGCCTCCATCTTGCCGCCCATCACCATCACCATCTCGTCAGTCAACTTGATGTCCGGCTCGAAGCCGAGGTTACCGCCCGGTGATGATTCGAACATGAACCCGAAATCTGACGGGCAAAATATTGGTTAGTTAAGGTTAAAGGGTACCGGCGCTCTCTCCATACAAATGTAGTCAACTGTTTCCTCCCTGGATAAGGACTCTAGCACAAAATTTTTGTTGCATAAAACCTATAACTGTCATGACTATGCCCCTCTGTCTTGGTTTTTTTTCATTTTCTAGTTATCATAGAACTTAATATATAAAAAATTAAAAAAATAACAAAACATACGGGCATGGTCAAAATGGTCATGGCAGTTATAAGTTTTATGCAACAAAAATATTTGCTCTAGTGTCAGTATCCAGGAAGGAACCAGTCGACTACGTTTGTATGGAGAGAGCGCCGGTACCCTTTCCTCGTAATCCCTATATATTTAAACGAGGAATTCTTGTATATGTATAATCAGGATCTCGGAAACGGCTCCAACGATTTTTTCGGAGGCGAGATAAAAATTAACGTAAAATAATAGAGCAAATCTCGGTGACCCAGGTACTTAATAATTAACCAGAAAATATTTTCAAGGAAAAATGCATATCCAAAGTAGCACCGCGGCAAACTGTGAATTTAAACTTTTAACTTGAAATTTAACGAACCTTAATTCGTGTTACAAAAAACATTTATTTATTTTAGTTGTATTTTAATTATTAGATTTTGTTGTAACATCCTGAATCACTATATTATTATAGTCTATACATATAATAAATATAAAATAAAGTCCCTATTTCCCTTTGTATGCTTAGATCTTTAAAACTACGCAACGGATTTTGATGCGGTTTTTTTTTAATGGATAGAGTGATTCAAGAGGAAGGTTTATATGTATAATACATGCATAAATGACAAAAACAAGTAAAATGCATCAACTAATTTCGTCTGCCGCGTAGCGTAGTAGACACCAGTTCAAAGTTTTGGAGATGCATTTTACATCTCCGGCCACTTAGATAACGTGTTTCCAGAGTCATGGTCATGATATTCGATTTCTGATGTTGCCCAAACTTATAATAGTACATTACGATACGCGTGTTGATTATTGATCATTGCATCTCGGCTTTTTAACACGCTCGCGGAGTTAAATTCATTCAGAAAATCGAACCACCAAATGGGTCATGATTTTAATAGGAAATAAATAAGATATATATATACAATACGTACCTATATGTATGATATGTCCGTCTGTATCCAACATGATATTCCCATTATGTCTGTCCTTTATTTGAAGCAGGAATCCGATCACGCTGTATGCAGCCATTGATGTTACGAAACAACGTCTAGCAGCCTGTTACAAACAAAAACATAATTTACTAGCTGCGCCCCGCGGTTTCTCCCGCGTAAAAATTTAGATATAATCACTACATAGTATAAAATAAAGTCACTTTTCGCCGTCCCTATGTCCCTTTGTATGCTTAGATCTTTAAAACTACGCAATGGATTTGCGTTTTTTTAAATAGATAGAGTGATTCAAGAGGAAGGTTTATATGTATAATACATGCCTAATATAGCCGTGCGAAGCCGGAGCGGGTCGCTAGTAAAACTAATTATTATTTCATTAATATTAATACTAAAAAAAATCAGCGCAACTTCCTTATTTTTTTTCTTTCTGAACTTCTCCAGACAACAACAAACACAACAAAAAAAGAATTAGCGAAATCGGTACAGCCGTTCACGCGTGATGCGATGACCAAGGAAAAATGGGAATTATTTTTTATATAATAGACTAGCTGCGCCCCGCGGTTTCACCCGCGTAAGTCCGATCTTTAAATTCTCACCGTTTAAACCTTCCCTGGACTACAACAAACACAACAAAAAAAGAATTGGCCAAATCGGTCCAGCCGTTCTCGAGTTTTAGCGAGACTAACGAACAGCAATTGATTTTTATATATAGAGATTTCAATTTTAAAGTAGTGAGAGCGGTATTATAGCCTCGTGGTAGGTACGATCGGCTGCATAATTGGTGACCCACCGCAGAGCTCTAAAACGGCTGTTATGAGAATGTTTTCAACACAAGCAAGATTCTAGGCACCTGCTTTAGTTGAAGTTTAAAGTCTTCTAACTCTTCAATTAAGAATTATTAGAATGAAAACATTCCAATAATAGTAATTATCGAACTCTACCGGGGGCTGCAATTATGCAGCCGACTGTACCACGACTTTCATTGCGAAGGTCGTGGGTTCGTATCCCGGCCATACGAGCACAAATTGATTTTTCTTTAAAAAAAATATGTGCAATAATTGACATTGCTCTTATGAAGAAGGCAAACATCGTGATGAAACCCGCAGCTTAGCTGACTCCAAATGTATTGACAATTTCTTGCCTCTAGACAAGGTCGACTAAACTGAGAGGGTAGTATAGGTGAAAGGAAAGCATACTCCATCCTCACGCAATAAAGACCTCAATACAGAGGTCTAGTTCCAATAGTAATAGATTTTTTTCCCTTATTTCGTATATACTCGCCTGAAATTCTCTCGTAGTTTCGTCGCCATATTTCTTGATAAAATATTCGTACATGCCAATGTCTGTTTGTCTGCCTAGTTGATCGCGTGATTTTGCGTTAGGGACGCATTCTATTACGCCACACTGAAAATTAACGTTATAAATTAAATCTATAGCTGTACTTACTAATATTATAAAGAGAAAAGATTTGATTGGACGTTTGTTTGAAGGGAGCCAATAATGCACAACACCTATAAAACACAGCACTCTAATGTTCGCCCCTATAATGTCCGCCCTGATAATTGTTAGCACCGTGTCAATAACTATCGGGCCGTACAATAAGGTGTCGCCAATTATCAGGGTGGTCATTTTTTGTCCGGGGTGATAAAACACAGACCTATATTGTACGGGCCTCTAATCTGTGACACCAGTGCTTACAATTATCAGGGCGGACATTATAGGGGTGTACAATAACGTGTCAAACAATATTTACACGGGTCAATAATTTCCGACACTATATTGTACACCCTGATAATTAACAACACCTCGCTGAATGCCAAACTCATGCCTCGTTTGAAGATCGTTCGTTGGTTTAGTTACAAATTCGATCTTCAGTCAAGTCGCTCTGACGAGTGAGTGTTCTTTTTTAAGTACGGGTGGTACTCAATGTTTAAGTGAACTGTTACAGAACCGACATGGATAGGTTAGGTTCATGTTAGAACAGCGACCACAACGCACGAGCCGAGCGAGCAAAGCGCGCGGTGCCGCGGCAGCGGCCGGCGAGTGCCAGATCCAAATTCTATCCATGTTCGAACTTTTACATTACTGGTTAGAGTGGCTTTAAAGAATATAAGAAAAAAATTATATATTTCAAAAATTAAACATCAAAAATCCTACCACCTAGTCAGTTTTTCTCCTCTAGTAGCATAGACTACTTGCCTACTAAACCTTCCTCAAATAAAGCATCAAGTACATAGACAAAAGACCGTGGAGGATAGCACCAACTGACCAATAAGAGCGGAGATATCGTTTAGCCAATAGAACGGTGATCACAATTATTGTGCCGTACAATATTGTCTTGAACTGACTTTTCACAACCAACAATTGCACGACACCTTATTGCTCAGCCTGATAAAACACTGCACCAGTGCTTCCAATTATCAGGTCGTGCATTATAGGGGTGTACAAAATCGTAGCGAGCAATATTTACACGTCATGATATTGCACAGGCTGATAATGTATGACACCCTATTGTACAGCATGATAATTCCTAGCACGGTACGCAAATTATATGCCGTGCAATAAGGTGTTGGCAATTATTGGGTTGTACAATCCAGTGTCGGCCATTATAGTAACCCGATTTGAATTGCATAGGCTCCGAAACTACTGGACCGATTTAGATGAAACTTGGTATGAGGATACATTGATTTATTGGAAGTAAAATAGGCTTTATATCCCGTCGCGTTTGAATCGCACCACGTTCCCGCAGCCCCGACATCATGGCGAGAGAGGAACCGGTGGAGTTTAAGGTAAACTTCTGGCCGCCCACCATCAGGTCAGTATGGGAGTACCACATACCCTCGCTACAAACCCCTACCCCCTGGGGAGCGGCGGGATGATGAATAAGGCTCATTTCTCCACCTTAAAAAAATCCTGCAGTTCCGAGCGCTGCAATAAATAAAATGATATGTTCAATAATAATATAGTACTTACCCCCGGCGCAGTGGCAACAACTTTATAAGGGAACAGATAGAGATCGAGCCCAACTTGTTGGAATATATTCTTGAACAACGTGATGACTTGTAGAGCGAGCATGTCCTGTCTCACGTCGTCACCTACTTTAAAGATGGCGGCTTGCCATACTTCTGACGCAATCGATGTGTATCTGTCTTTGCCTTCCTCCTGTTGAAATATTATAATTAGCACTGTAGTAGATTGGACCAAGGAATGACGTCTTGACCAAGGAATGACGTTGTTCCATACAAACTTTGCCCAACTTTTTCACCACCACGCACCGGGTAGAATTTAGGAAAATCTTTTATCGGATGCCTGCATCATACAAAGAACACTGAACATACCCTCTAAGTTTCAGGTCTCTACGATCAGCGGTTTAGGCTGTGCGTTGATCCGTCAGTCAGTCAGTCAGGACAAAGCATTTTATATGTATAGATTAGCATCTGCCCGCGGCTTTGCCTACAGGAAATGGAATTTTGAAATACCCTTTCTTAGTGGATAACTACACTTTACAAAACACACATTTTACGAATTTTATACTCTAGGTCCAGCGGTTTAAGAGGAAAGGGTACCGAAGGCTTTTTCCATACAAACTATTACAAACGTAGTCGACTGTTTTCTCCCTGGATAATGACACTAGAGCAAATATTTTTGGTGCATAAAACTTATAATTGCCATGACCATGCCCCTATCTTTTGATTTTTTTAATATTTTTTTAATTTTAATTTCTATGATAATTAGAAAATGAAAAAAACCAAAACATAGGGGCATACTCATGGCAGTTATAGATTTTGTGGCACAAAAATATTTGTGCTAGGGTCATTATCCAGGGAGGAAACAGTCGACTACGTTTGTATGGAGAGCGCGCAGGTACCCTTTCACCTTAAGGCTATGAGTTGATATATCAGTCATTTACTCAGGACTGTATGGCCATAGTCGGAATTTCTTGATTCAGTCGCCGCGCCCAAACCCGGGATAAAAGCTATGCAATACCTTAAAAAAATACTCAAAGATCAAACAAAAGGGATTATTAAATACATGTTGTTGTTTAAGGAATTTCATACAGTAATGTAGAAGTAAATTAGGTGGAAATTTAAGATGCAGTTTCAAAAAGAAAACAGGTTATTTTATACTCATAACCTTTTTTTTCTAACTAATTATCTACATATACCTACTAATATTATAAAAGGAAAAATGTATTTTTTTGAAGTGAAAACTTCTTATGGCGCGTTGGGCACTTTTGTGGGTGAGCATTTTCAGCAGTTCTCGCGACAGATTTTGACGCGACAGATGAGATTTTATTTGTGTTAGTCTTTTTGTTTCACTTATACTGCCATCTATTACTCAAATTGAGAAACTTAGTTTCTAGAAAGACCGCTATTCGAATGTAGATGGCGCTGATTTAATTTTTTTACTGACATCTAGCGAATAGAAAATAAACTATATTTGTTTAAGTGAGTGCTAATAGATGGCAGTAGCAGATCGTTTCAAGAAATATTCTATGAGAAATAACAAGTTTATTGTTTTCACTTCTGCCTGCACTCCCGGAGTGCGCTGTTTTTTTTTTTTGTTTGTTTATAACGAAAAGGCTCTACCGATTTTCATGACACTTGGTATGAGGATACATTGATTAATTGGGAATAACATAGGTTACTTTTTATTGCGATATTTCCACGGAATCAGGATTTACACGTGTGAAACTGTAGGCTACTCCTAGATTAATTTACAATAGTGACTTGTAATCAAAACTGTCAACTGATACTTGAATCAAACTCACAGACATGCTATATCGTACCTCACTTATTTTTAAATGTAGCGATGTACGCCAGTTCTAAAACAGATCTTGTCTCAATAATTGTATTACTTATCAGTTTTATACAATCAAAAACAAAAAAATATTTTCTGTAAAGACGGTGGCCACGATACAGGCTTAAGAGAAAAGGGTACCGGCGCTCTCTCCATGCAAACGTAGTCGACTGTTTCCTTTTTCTTATCTTATATATTGGGGGATTGACTGATTGCCAGCAACACTTCGACCCAATGGGATCTTTTGTGTTTACCCCTACCTTAATGTTTCTTACTCTTTGAAGAAGTGGTCGATTACCGCGGTGATCCCACTGAGAGGAAGAAACCTATATTCCTCCGGTTTGGGATAGGCATTCCCAAAGAGGCTCATACGCTTCGCTGCTAAGACGTCGCATTCACACAGTATGTGCTCCATAGTTTCCCTGACATCACCGCAGGCTTTGCAGTCATTATTTGAAGTCAACTTCATTTTTAAAAGCATGTCATCGGTTCCGTAATGTCCTGTCAAGGCACCAACCACAGCTCGTGCTTTGCTTCTACTGTTGTTCAATATAAATTTAGAAGCCCCTCTGGTGCTGCTACCTATGACTGTTTCCTTACTGGATAATGACACTAGCACAAATATTTTTGTTGCATAAAACCTATACCTGACATGACTATGCCCCTATGTCTTGGCTTTTTTTTTAAATTTTCTACTTATTATAAAAAGTATGAGTTATAAAAACAAATTATATATGAAGTTATACTTCTTTAGGCGAGTTAGGAAAAATGATGAGAGTGAAATTTTAAGAAGCGCGCGCATCTGTAACACTAAAGTAACAGGTTGAAGCTGCTCGCAAAATAAATATCAGACAGACAGACGTATAACCTCTAGAAGTATAACTTCTCAAGCGCGTATATAAGTACACTTACAAATTTAATTTAAAATTATTAATACTTCTCCGTCGATTTTTTCAATGACATTGTAAGTACAGAGTTGTAAAACTTACATTAGGTGGATCTTCTCCCGCTGCGATAGCCATTGCGACCGCCTCCATCTCAGCTATGCCATACTTCCGAACCCTGAACCGAGCCAAGTAAGGCGCCTTCGCTGCACTCTGCATCGGTGTACCTGGCCATAAAATATAGTTAGAAAAACAATTAAAAACGGAATCATATGAGATTTTTATGATTTACAGATATTTGTGTAGTGATTTTGTAGGTAATTAGAAACTTTAAAGATTCTTGTACACTTTCTTTTGTTAAAATAGTTATCTGGCAACTGAAATGAGTATATTAGAGGAAGCCTGAAAGTAGCACCGGTTACTGAAAAAGTAAAAGGGAACCGTTTGAGTTGGTATGGACATGTGATGAGAAGTGAGGAGACGCGTGACTAGAAGAGTGATGAGTATGAATGTAGAGGGATGGAGAGGAAGAGGACGATCTAAGAAAAGATGGATAAACTGCGTGAGGCAAGACATGAGAGAGATGAATGTGGAAAATGAGATGACGAGTAATAGGAGTGAGTGGAAGAAGAAGACATACTGCGCCGACCCCAAATAAATTGGGATAAGGGCAGGAAGATGATGATGAGTTATCTGCGGCAACTCGCTAGATGGCGCTGTAAACAATGTCTTGTTCACAGCGCCATCTGTGTTGTGTTGTTCTAAAGAACGTGGTTTTTCAACTACTAAAACGTTAATTAGGTCTTGAAACTTAAGAGGAAAGGGTACCGGCGCTCTCTCCAAACAATCGTAGTCGACTGTTTCCTCCCTGGATAATGACACTAGAGCAAATATTTTTGTGGCATAAAACCTAAAACTGCCATGACCATGCCCCTATGTCTTATTTTTAAGACTTGTACCGTCCAGTCGGGTCGGCACACAGCTTCAAGATGCTAGTTAAAGTTGCGTAGTAGATGTCGTTCAGAAGTAGTAGTAAGTAAGTAATGAGCACAAAACACTTTAAAATATAAATCCCGATTTATTAAAGTATTAGGTTACAGTAGGTAAAGTAAAGCGACTCTCGCGGCACGTGCGTTGCCTTAGTTGGTGAGTTTTGTACTAAATTTGCTAGTTAGGTAAAAATGAATGGATTGTGTACGATGGCTCGTACATGCTACTAACCCGAGAAGATGAGAGGCCGAGAGAATCGCCAGTACAAGTATAAACTAGATATAAATCCCAAATTAAAGTAATCAATAAAACTAAAGTAAATTTCAATTTAAATTAAATTTGACGTCATCTTTAGTATCGACGGTGGTAGTCGTGGTACGCGGAGCTGCTGTAGGAAGGGCAGGTGCGGCGTCGTCCTGAGATTGATGACGTCCTTGTAGCTCTAGTCCGTGTTGCTCCAGTGTTGCAGTTCTTCTATGGCAGCACCCGTACTTCTTGGTTATCCAGGCGCAGAATGCGACGACAGCAGCTGCTAACAGTATGTAGCTAACAGCGTATTGATGTATGTCGTGGGTTGTAACCGAGGTCGGTAGTTGCTCTTTGCTTTTGAGATCTTCTAGCTGAAGTTTGGCTCTTCTGATGTTTTCGTCGTCGATAGGAGTTAGTCGTATGGAACGCTGGGTACTAACAATAGCGTTTATTGAAGTGTCAAGTAAGGGAATCTGAAGATCGTATTCTAGTTTTACGTCACTGTTGTAGTTATTATGTGTGTGAATCATTACTTCTTTTGTTTGTAGTAGGCATCCTTGTTTTAGGAAAATGATTGATGACGTATTGAAGGTATGCGTTTGTATGTCGTCATCACAAACAACTCGTATCGTACAGAGGTCGCAGCACGTAGCCAGCCATTTGTTAGGTGAATGCAATTCCATCCAATCTGATCGGCACTTTGTTTTTTCCATAGCACATGGTGAGTTGGTGTGATGACTCAACAGCTTTGCTTCGCAGGGCGCGTCCTCCTTCTCGATGCTATGTATTGGCAGATTTAAATTACAAACGAAGTGGTTCGACATGCGTTCTATGCAATGTGTTAGTCCGTCTTCGTCAAAAGTAACGTAAGTATTCTTGTGAAGGTTTACTGCGATATACTTCGAAGAAATTTGGGCAGAAAGAGTAATGCTATTATTCAAAAGTGATTTCAGAGGTAAAGGAACGACCCGGTGCATGACGTAATCTTCGTTACTCGTCAATGGAATATGCATTTCAAGCAGAAAGTAAGCGCCGGATACTCGAGCTCTTGCGTAAATTATTTTATAAAGGTTTCTTATTTCCAGTTGTGTATTTTCAATAGGTAAAGTTAATTGTTTTGGTAGCTTTCCAGAAATTTCAGCTAGTTGTTTCATTAAGTTGTCTGGAGTTACGAGATGAACGTCTATGTGACCGTGGAATACGTCAATCAAGGCGCCATACAGCATTTCTTGAATGTTTCTTAAATTTGTTAACAACAAAGATGCTGTCAGCGAAGAGGAAGTAAAGTAGCTCGTAGCCATAGCAATTTCTATTTCAGATTCGACATTTGCTAGTCTCAGATCAGTTTGATTCATGTAGGTGTTGATAAGTGTTAGTTGTCGTTTCATGTTTATTTCATTTTTCGCTAGAATGTCATTTTGTAATTCGATAATCGATGTTTGATTCTTGGCTAATTCTAGTAGGTAGTTATCGTTTTGTTGAATATTTTTTATGTCCTCTTCATATTTAGTGGCGAACCGCTGATCTAGGACTCCAAACAGGCTGTTCGCTAAGTATCCTACTCCGTCGATCAGTCCACGCTTATGACGACTTGATGGGTAGCTGCTTGAGACTGATAGTAGGCTGTTGTAATGATTAATAAGTTCCAGTTCGTGGTTAAGTTGCTTCATGGTTGGTTCGCAGTATTTAGGGTTGATTTTAGTACACACGTAGGCAACATCCTTTAGGTATATTTCGATTTTTCGCACTCCTTCCCAGTATGAGCTTAGATTGAAGTACGTAAGTAATCTCCACTCGTCGTGAATAAGCTGTATTTCACCGATGTTGTCATAGTACAGCGGGCGGTCTTCTCCCAGTGTTGTTATTTGAAACCCAGCAGTAGTGTGTTGCAGAGATTTGCAGCTTCCACCGACACAGAGAACCAGCAATGATGTAAGAATGGCGAGAGCTTGTGGAGAGACTTCGTGTTTCTGGTGTTTTTTAGGCGCAGTTCCAGGTGAAGTAGTCGGAAGGGAGGTTGAAGTTTTGGAGCTCATGATGATTGGTTTAATTAATTATAATTATTTATCTTCGTTGTCAATATGTTCAATAGGTAGTGGCGATAATTTCACAATAGGTCGTTTTATTATGCCAGTTTGCGTTTTTATAGTTGCGACGCGCACGTGACCGTCGCTGCCGGGGTGAACTTCGATCACGCGACCCATGGCCCACTTTCCTGGAGGAAGATTGTTTTCTTTCACTAAAACGATATCATTATTTTTTAAGTTGGTTGTTGCTTTTGTCCATTTACTGCGAGCTTGTAGTTGAGAAAGATAATCTTGAGACCATAACTTCCAGAATCGATGAAACATATGTTCCGTTAGCTGCCACCTCTTTCGTAAATTAATGTTTCGATAGTCTTCATAGTTCGATATCGGTAGAGTTAAGGTAGCACTGCCTGTAAGAAAGTGGCCGGGTGTCAGATAGTTGGCAAATTCTTCTGGGTCCTCAGTCAAAGGACAGAGCGGGCGAGAATTCATACAGGCTTCGATTTGAGTGAGTAGAGTTGTGAACTCCTCGTAAGTTAGTTTTTGATCGCCCAGTACCCGTCGTAAGTGATGTTTCATTGAGCGTACTGCGGCTTCCCAAAGCCCGCCAGCCGAGGGCCAGAGTGGAGCGTTGAAGTGCCAATGAACTTCCATTTTATTTAGTTCGTCAAAAAATTCAGTAGGTAATTCTAGTTTGAACAGTTCGTATTCGTTCTGTAACACCTTTGACGCTCCGATGAAGTTGGTCCCGCAGTCAGAGTATATATGTTTAGGAGTACCGCGTCTGGCGCACATCCTTTTAAAGGCGCTCATGAAAGTTTCCGTGCTAAGGTCTGAAACTAATTCGATGTGCACGGCTTTAGTTACCATGCAAACGAATATAGCTATATAACCTTTGGAGAGACGGACTCCTCGACCCTTGTTTAGTTTAACGTAGACATGTCCCGTGTAATCGACTCCAGAGTGAGTGAACGGTCGAGAAGGAGTAACTCGCTGTGCGGGAAGGTCAGCCATTAGTTGATGGTTTTTGTTCGACTTGAACCGATGGCACCGCACACAACGACGAAGTTGCGTTTTAACCGCTCTGTTACCGCCAACAATCCAGTACCGTTGTCTTAAGTGAGCAAGGGTGAGTCGGGCTCCGCCGTGCATAGTTGTTAGATGAGCTTGATCTATTAGTAATTCAGTATATTTTCCTCTTTTAGGTAGTATGATAGGATTTTTCATGTCTGCAGGTAAGTTTGTCTTGTTTAAACGTCCACCGACGCGCATCATCCCTTGTTTATCTAGATAGGTTTGTAATTTGTATAAAGCGCTCTTTTTGGTTAAGATTTCCTTCCGAAGTAATAAGTTGTATTCTGTTTTGAAATAGTTTCTCTGAACATATTTAATTAGCATGTTGTTTGAGTCATTCAATTCCTTTAATGTTAGGTAGTTAGGTATTAACATGTGTTTGGAGTCATCTTTCATTACGATTTTATTATCAGTTCTCGCTCGTGCTATAAAACGTTGTATCCATGTAAGCACTCGTATTACGCGGGTTAATGAGCTGTAGTTACTTAGCAAAGTATTTAATAAGTTGTCATCATTTTCTTGTAGGGTTGTCACGCTTGGCTTTTCCCCGATTTTTGTGGTAAACAAACAATTTGAAGGTTCATCTTCTTTCTGATTTTGGTTAATGAGTATATTTGGGCCTTCCCACCAAAGCTTGCAGTCACGTAGTTTGTTTGGGTACACTCCCCTAGTTGCGCAGTCGGCTGGATTATTTTTGGACTCTATATATTTCCATTGAGATGCTGGTATTATCTGTGTAATTTTGACAACTCTATTCTCTACGTATCTTTCCCATTTGGCTTCCTGTTTTTGCAACCAAGCCAGTGCAACTTTTGAATCGCACCATGCTCTGGTTGTTACGTTGTAACCTTTCAGTGCGTTTTTAATTTTCAGTATAAGCTGTGCAAGTAGTAAGGCTCCGCATAGTTCCAAACGTGGAAGTGATAGTTTTTTCGAGAGTGGGGCAACCCTAGTTTTTGCTATAAGTAATGTTAGTATGGGCTGTTTATTTACGTCATCTATGACTCGAGTGTAAACGACACATGAGAAAGCCTTCTCACTTGCATCGCAGAATCCAAGCAAATCGATGTTATTGTTGGTACCGCCGATCCACCTGTTTATCTTAATGTCTTTCAGCATAAATAATTCACTTTTAAGCTTCAGCCAACTTTCTTGTATATTTGATGGTAGCTCTTGATCCCACCCTAGGTTATTTATCCAGACTTGTTGAAAAATTAATTTGGCAGTGACAGTAACAGGTGAGAACCATCCCAGTGGATCGTACAGTTGTGATATCTCGGAGAGTAGAGTCCGCTTTGTGACACGCATTTTTGTTTTTTCTTGTATGTTCCAATTAAATGTAAATGAGTCTAAGTTAGGGTTCCACCCAAGGCCGAGAGTTTTCATAGAATCTTCGGTCGATTGTTTGAAGTCGTATGTTGATCTCGAAATTTGATCTTTATTCAAGTTAGCTAGTAACGATTGGCAGTTGCTGGACCATTTGCGTAGGTTCATACCTCCCCCCTTTAGTAATTGGATAAGCTCATTTTGTAGTTGGTGTGCGCCTTCCAGGGAGTGATTTCCACTTACAAGGTCATCGACGAAGAACTCATTTTGCAGTGCGTTGGCCGCAAGTGGGTATTTGTCACCGTCATCACTTGCTAGCTGACGTAATGTTCGCATCGCTAGCCACGGCGCACATTTTGTACCGTATGTCACAGTACATAAGGCGTATTCTTGCAGTTTTTGAGTTGGAGAGTCGCGCCAGATGATTTTTTGGAGGTGTTGCTGATCTTCAGCGACCCATACGCAACGATACATTTTCTCAATGTCGGCAGTATATGCGTACTTATAGGTTCTCCATTTTAAAATTAGCTCCTGAATGTCCTTTTGAAGGTTAGGACCTTTTTCCATTAAATTATTTAAGCTTTTGCCAGATGTGGTTTTCTGAGATGCGTTGAAAACAACTCTTAGTTTAGTAGTTGTGGAATCTTCTCTTAACACGCCGTGGTGAGGTAGGTAGTATTGAGTTACGTTGTTATTGATAGGATTGTTTGTAACGTGAGATAGCTGCTTCATATGTTTTAAATCGCAATATTCTTGTATGAAGTTTTTGTATAAAGATGACCAATTCTCGTTTTTCTCTAGACGCTTTTCTAGTTGTAGGTATTGTGAGAGGGCCGCGCGGCGGGAGTCCCCGAGTTCAGTTTCAAAATTTTGCACCATAGGCATTCTCACAACATATGTGCCGTCAGGATTCCGTGACGTAGTTTTTTGGTAGTAAGCTTCACATTGGTCGTCTGCGCTGATATCAGCAGGGCTTTGTATTATATCTTCGTTTTCCCAGTACCTTGACAAGTCCGATACATCGACAAAAGTAGCGTGACAGTTAAAAGTTTTTAGCTTGCCGCACAGGATCCAGCCCAGCTGTGTTTGTTGTGCGATCGGAGAGTTACAGTCACCTTTTAATACACCTTGCATGATGATTTCTGAATAGATATCGGCACCCAAAAGTAGGTCGACTGGCTGTGATATGTTAAACTCGGGATCTGCGAGCTTCAAGGTTTCGATGTGGGACCAGTTGACGTTTTTGATCGTCTGGTTTGGAAGTTTGTTGGTAATCTGTTTCAGTATCAGAGCTTCAGTGGAGAAGGTGTAGTCTGAGTGTATTGACTTCCCAGTGAGTTTAACAAGTCCTCGGCAATCTTTAGTCGCTGATCCGATTCCAGATACGACTACGTTCAGCTTGCTTCGCCCGAGGTGTAGCCGTTGTGCGGCGTTTTCGGTAATTAAATTGACTTGAGAACCTTGGTCTAACAGGGCTCGAAGCGTTATGTAAGTTCCGTCATGAGCTTGAATGCGTACTTGAACTGTCGTTAGAAGAATCTCGACATCGTCTGCAGATGTGTAATGCGAGTTCTGAGGTTGGTATGTCGATGTCTGAGAGGTGGATATGAACTGGTTTTGAACTTCTTTGGTGTCGTCTGCTGATGCGTAATGAGTGTTTCGTAGTTTAGAAGTGGAAGGCTCAGAAAAGGGTGCTTGTTTCTGAGAGTATGTATATTTTTGTTCATTCATAGCATAATGTAATAAAGTGTGGTGTTTATTATTGCATTCCTTACATGTCTTCTTTGAAGTGCATTGACCGCTTTCATGTCGGTATAAACAGTTTTTGCAGACGTTGAGTTTTGCCACTGTGTTGTTGCGTTGCTTAATATCCATCGCTAGAAATACGTCACATTGCATTAACACGTGATCGCCTGAGCATAGTAGGCATTTACCAAACGATATTGTATGGAAGGTTCTTGAGTATTCTTTATTACGTTCAAACATGGGTGGTTTTTCATAGTTTCGTCTTTCGTTATAATTTCTAGGGTTGTAGTTGCCAAACTGCGAATTTCTGTTGCTAAATCTTGCAATGGGTTTGTATCCCGGTGTTGGTCTCTGAAGGGTAGGCTGATTGGTTCTTGAATATTTTTTATTGGCTTCAAATGAAAGGAATTTATCTTCCAAAAATGACAAAAATTCTTGTAGGTCTGGTATTTCGCGTTTATTTTTTATCTCTTTTGTATATTCTTCATAGGTGGAAGAATCCAATTTCTGTGACATAAAATATGCAACCATAGGGTCCCAGTTAGAAGTCTCTACGCCCATATTTGTTAGACCGTTTAAACATTCATTGATCGTCTCGTGTAATTTCTTCAAATTGTACAAGTTAGGACTTTGGATGGTGGGAAATTCATACATCATTTTCATATAAGCATTGAACTGCATGCGGCGATGATCGTACCGATGAGTCAAGATGTCCCAGCACGAATAGTAATTCTCGGCACTGATGGAAAGATGCTGTACCAATCGCTCAGCTTCTCCTCTCAGTTTAGTTTTCAGGTATTGCATTTTTTGGCAGGCTGAGATGGTAGGATTGTTGTGAATGACATCAGTAAACGTATCTTTAAACGACAGCCACTGCATATAGTTGCCGCTGAACACGGGGATTTCTATTTGCGGCGCTGAACGTTGGTAGTGAATGTTTGAGTTTAGTTTGTTATTCAAAAGTTTCTTCAAGTTGTCATATTTCTTTTCGATTATTTCAAATTTAGTAATGTACTCTTCTCGTAAAGATGATCCTTTTAATGCAGCTTCCAGTCTCCAATGTTGCCTGTCGACGTCTTGCCATTTAATTTTCAATGTTGATAAGTGATCCTCTATCTCCCATTTGTCCACCTCGAATTGAACATCGATTTTTGACATAGCTCTATCTAGAGCTTTAAAATTGCACTCTTGAGTAGTCAGTAGTTCTTTCAAGTTATCGTCGGTTTGTTCTTCAAGCGTATCTGTTAGGTCGAATTCCACTTTCTGATGCCTTTGATGTCGGTATTGTACCATAAGCTCCATCATGTGGCGTTTAGTAGACTCGTACCTAATTTTCGTGTTTTCGTATATCTTGTTAGTGAAGTAATCAACATCGGTTTTATCTTGTATGGATTGAGAAATAGCTTCGTCACGTTCGTGGAATTCCACCCATAGTTGTTCTAAGCTCTCCAGTCGTTTTTCTAAATAATCAATTGTTTTCCGCGCAGCGCTATCCTTCTTATAGTTATTACATAGAACCTTTATAGATTCGTAGTTAGTTAGCTGTTTCTGTAGTAACTCCATTTTTTTCCGAAGTAAAAGTAATAAAATTTCACACGCCAAGGAAAATAGTAGTAGATTCAGTTAAGTTCACTCAAAGTGTTTGATTTCAGTTTAAGTTTGCACAAAGTAAGTTCAGTTCACAAAGTAAGTAAGTAAGCTTGCTGGTTCAGTACAGGACTCTTGTCTTCCGTATTCCCGACGCAGTTTGCGCTGAGTTTTGGTCGTCCAAGGCCCTGAGCGTTAAATGCCCTTTGCAGCCGCTACTACGATACAGATGTGCGCCTTCTCAATTACCTGGGGAATGCCGCTGGTGGCAAGCCAGGAACCGATTCGCTCTCGTAGCTTAAGTCACAAAGGAACAAACTCGAAGGACCAAAATCCATAGGTCGCTGGTTCATCCGGCTCGAAGGACCAAAAACTATGTACCGTCCAGTCGGGTCGGCACACAGCTTCAAGATGCTAGTTAAAGTTGCGTAGTAGATGTCGTTCAGAAGTAGTAGTAAGTAAGTAATGAGCACAAAACACTTTAAAATATAAATCCCGATTTATTAAAGTATTAGGTTACAGTAGGTAAAGTAAAGCGACTCTCGCGGCACGTGCGTTGCCTTAGTTGGTGAGTTTTGTACTAAATTTGCTAGTTAGGTAAAAATGAATGGATTGTGTACGATGGCTCGTACAAGACTCTTATTTCCTCTTATAATTAGAATATTTAAAAAAAAACAAGACATAGGGGCATGGTCATGGCAGTTATAGGTTCTATGGAACAAAAATATTTGCTGTAGTGTCATTATTCAGGGAGGAAACAGTCAACTACGTTTGTATGGAGAGAGCGCCGGTACCCTTTCCTCTTAAGCTGCGATACCTACCACTCTTGTAATCAATATCAGTGACCATAGAATCTGGATTCGATGGTAAATAGCATCCTGGTTGCACCTAGAACAAGACAATAACGACCAAATCAAATCAAATCACTTTATTTGTAAACTTAGGTAAAATTTGATGTTGTATAAAGAAGTTGCGCAGCTATGTTTTACCTTTACAGGTGTACAAATTTTGAAATAGTATAGTAAGAGATCAATTTAAGACAATCATCATCATCCGAGCGATGTTCCCGGTTGCATCCCTCTCGGGAGCCCAGGGTCCGCTTTCCTACTTTTACGCCTCCACTTCGCACGATCTTCGGCATCCTGGGTTGTAAGGCCATTTGCACGCATATCACCCTTTACGACGTCAAGCCAGCACTTCTTGGGTCTACCCAGTCTGCCACGACCCGGCGGAGGCGCCATGGCAAGACATTTGTTCCCCACGTAACTAGCCGGTTTTCGCAAGACGTGGCCGTACCAGCGTAAGCGACACTCTTGCAATTTATCTGCAATGTCTCGGACATGAAGGCTGCCCCGGATGCGGGAGTTCCTGACGCGATCCTTTCGCGTCACTCCACACATCCAGCGCAACATCTTCATCTCCGTGACACGCAGCTCCTGCTTATGTCGCTCAAGCACCGGCCACACCTCACTACCATACAAAAGGACAGGTCTAATGATGGTTTTATAGACCTGTCCCTTTAGTTTAATCGGCATTTTGGGGTCGCAAATGACACCAGTCACCTCACGCCACTTAGCCCAAGCCGCTGAAATGCGTGACTTGACGTCGCAATCGATGTCGCCGGACGCGTGAAGCACAGACCCCAAGTACTTAAACTGGTCTGTCCGCTCGACCATATGACCGTCTACGCAGACAGGTGTGGGATCTGTGGTATTGCAAGCCAAGTACTCTGTCTTCGCCACATTCAGTTGCAAACCGCCGTTCTCAAGCGACTCCTTCCACGTGTGTACACGTTGGACCAGCCGCCCCTTATCCGAATCCGCCAGCGCAATATCATCAGCGTACATGAGCAGCCATGGAGGCTGCTCGTGTGCATCCCTGATGGCAACGGACAGTGCATCCAATATTACGCTGAACAGGAACGGGCTTAGAACGGAACCCTGGTGAACTCCAACGGTAACAGGGAAGGGCTTAGTGTCGCCAACAGCAGTTCGCACCACAGAATCAGAATTTCGGTACATGTCTCTGATGATTTCAACATAAGCTTCCGGAACCCCTTTGGACCGCAGCGCCCACCAGATCATCATGCGAGGAACACAGTCGAAGGCCTTCTGCAAATCTAGGAATAGAAAATGCAGAGGCGTATTCTTCGTCCTGTATTTCTCCATAACGATCCTTAGGGCGAAAACAGGGTCCAAGATCAATTTAAGACAATAATAATTACTTAGTATCTACGACTTTATCGCTGCTTAGCCCGTAATTAGCCAAACCAATATTTTGTCACGTTTCGGCTGAAAACTTACTTATTTGTCAGACTAATTATTCAATGTTTAGCGCAACTAGATGAATTAAATATTAGAGAAAAACTAAAACTTGATGCAAAGTTTAATTGACCCTGGCAATATGTACAAGATATGCGAAGTCAAAACTAGAAAAAAAAATGAAAACCGGCCAAGTGCGAGTCGGACTCAAGCACGAAGAATTTTTCTGTTTTTGTTATTGCAGCCACAAAAATACTGTTCTAAAAAAGATCCTCGTCAGATCTTCACCAAATTTTTATGGGACCACCCTTGAGGTAGACTCTTTCCAACAAAAAAAGATTCATCGAAATCGGTTAATAAACAAAGAAGATATGCGGGAACATCCATAAAAAAAATACATACAACCGAATTGAGAACCTCCTCCTTTTTTTGAAGTAGGTTAAAAAGGAAGAAAAATCAACTGTCTAGCTATAACGGTTCATGATATACATGCCCGGTGACAGACAGACGAACGGACTGACAGTGAAGACTTAGTAATAGGGTCCCGTTTTTCCCCTTTGGGTAAGTAACCCTAAAAAAACTTATAGATATTTCTTTTACGAATAGTTTTCGCAACTCGACGCCTGAGCAACTATTTTGCATCCGTGTGAGAGTTTTTGCTTCTCGAGCCATCCAAATTCTCCGCAAAAATAAAACTAAAACTTACAACAACTTTCTTCAAAGCCTCCAAACACGCTCGTTTCCTCTCCGCACCTTTAGGATAAGGTCTGATAATACCACTTATATCTGTTATCTGCTTGAAGAATTCGAATTCCCGTTCGTGGAACGCTTTCGCGGGACCGGAGAGTGTGTCCACTATGTTTTTAGTTAAAGCCTCTAAAATGTCGTACAAGGCCGCTGCAACAAATAAACAAGTAAATAACCTAAAATTCTTAAAAAAAATTACTATTTCTGTTTTTAGTTATTTGTTGTTATAGCAGCAACAGAAATACATCATCTATGAAAATTTCAACTCTAGCTATTTTGGTTCATGAGATACAACCTGGTGACAGAGAGACAGACGGACGGGCGGCGAAGTCTTAGTAATAGGGTCTTTTTACCCTTTGGGTACGGAACCCTAAAAATGTAAATGCAGTAATAAAACACAGTTACAAAGGTGCGGCCGAAAAGATTTTAGTGTGATAGGTAACGAGAAAAGGTGTGTGAGTATGAACACTGGCATAGTAGTCGTCCCAATCTTGAGTTTTTTATTTTATTTGCGTGGCCAAGTTGGCCAAACCTATGGCAGTATAAGTATTTATTTGCAAAAGAAAAGTATATAAGTAGTATATCCGTTGTCTAGCACCCATAACACAAGTCTGTTACTTAGCTTGGGGCTAGATGGCGATGTGTGGAATGTCCTGTAATATTTATTTATGTAACAAAATCTCGTAAAGTATCAGTCTCCGTTTTACTACCTCTATACTGTTCTTGCAATTTTTTTCTTCGTCTCGACACTTCCAGTGGAAATGTAACTCGAGTATCTTTACGACAAGTACTTACCATCTTTATTATGCATCTCTTCATCTGTAAACATGTTGGTATGCATGTTCCAAATCAACTGATGTGCTACCACTTGAGATTTCTTTGCTAATGACTTTATCAATTCCGATACATAGCCCATCTGTAACAAAATATTGTATTATTAACCCACTAGCTCTTGTCCGTGACTTCATACGCGTGGTAGTTTTGTTTTTATACTTAAAACTTTTTAGAGAACCACTCTATCCATTGGTAAAAACAGCATGAAAATCAGTGCAGTAGTTTTTGAGTTTATAAATTGTTTCTATAAATTGACCGTTGCTCCAATGACTTGCGTCATCCGACGTTTGTAAGCTCGCCCCTAATATTTTTTTACAGCCCGAATTTTTAATTTATTTTTATTTTATACTTTTTATTTTATGTATGGGTTGTGATTTGAGTTGTTTTCGATTTTAATTCACAATATGGATCTTGGTTATCTGAAATAAATGCATTTTATTTATTTTATTATTTATACCGAACAGACAGACTGACGATGTGGAGGATTTTGTTTTATAATATGTAGTTATTTAATACAGGTGAGGCAGGTACTGACGGCTGAAGTAGGAGAGTGCCTCCACTGGGGTCACTCGTGCATGTGTTACTTACCGTATCATGTCTCAAAGCCTGAACCAACTGCGGTATATAGAGTAAGACAGCCGAAGACGGGTAGGATGTGAGTGTAGCGACAGCAGCTTGAGCCGAGAGCGGGTGAGGCGGGTACTGACGGCTGAAGTAGGAGAGTGCCTCCACTGGGGTCACTCGCGCCCATGTCACCATGTGCACTAACTGAAAAATGCAAAAAAAAAATAGGATGGCGGTATTGCATATACCTTTTCTTAAAGGGAACGTTGGACCAGTCGTATTTTGGAAGAATTTTCATATGAATTTTATTCCAACCCGTAGTTCTACAAGAGCTGGAACACCATACGTGAGTAAGGGACTTCTATTCCCCCTCGTGAGCCAAGCCAGTACTCCATTACAATGCTGATTTGTGTGCGTTGATAAAGAATACCAGACGGCTCAAGTTGATGCGATGACGATTATTTGCCGAGTTGATATGTTTGCTATGATCCTTTCTGAGAAAATGGTATAGTCGCTGGACAAACCTTTTTCTCGTATATTTTTCATATATGTCCGCCGTAAATAGCATGGATTGTTGAAACCACAGACATTGCTAGTTTTAACTAAGTACATACTTATGTGATGCTGTGAAAAGTCCAAGGATATTTAGTTTACCTCTTGCGCATCATTCAGCAGCGTCTCAGTAGTGACTAGATATTTCAAAGCTTGCGGTATATGACTGACCGCCGTCGGCTGCGTTTGTACTTTGCGTCTGATCTCCGCTATTATACCTTCGTTTTTTAACCTGAAACGTACAGTCATATTATTGGAAATGCATGTACCGCCTTTTGACTATAGGACAGTGTCATTCGCTAATATAGGATTTTAAATTATAATTATCCTTTCAAACAAAAGAAACAAAATAAATATCGGTTTATCCGTTCGGGAGTTACGATGCCACACACATACACACAGACACGTCAAACTTATAACACCCCGTCGTTTTTGCGTCAAGGGGTTTAAAATGGTTATCTTCACTAAATTAAGGGATGTTTTATGTTTTTGTTTTGTGGTACTCCATATTTACGCTGACACGCTGGTGCTGACAGACGCTGTAAATGTAGGTACAGATCTGTTCACTCACGAAGGCGCGCCCTTCCACACCTTATGAATGTTGTTGTAAACATAATCTGTATATAATTCTATCTCTGTTGTATGCTGTCTCTACTGATACTCTTCACACACACATTAAGACATCTTGTTAGCACGTGCGACACTCATATTAATGCACACCGAGAAAATTTACCCTGGAGGGGCGCGCCTTCGTGAGTGAACAGGTCTATACTTACTAATCAAGCCCAAACCTCTTTGGGGCTTTAGTTATTCAGCTTAGCAATATGCGTAACAAATTATGACGGGACATCTGTGTTTGGTTTTTCCAACCCTACACTTCTGAACGATTTGAAAGACATTTACACACCAAAACATAGCAAATAATCCGTTCTAAATACCTCTGGTATTAACTTACCTCTCTGGTAGAAAAACGCCTAAAGCCGGACTAATGTCCCAGGCAAGTTTCGCATAATCTCGCCACGTTCTATCAGTGTTAGGCTTTGAGCGCCATGTCGCTATATTGTCCTCACCGGGTATCACTTGCTCTGGTCGACTGTGAGGATTGTGCCAGGTGACAAGGAACTCTATTTCTACCGCCTGAGAATTAAAAGTTAAAATAAGCGTAAAGTGAGGCAAGTAAAGTTGGCTTGTTAATGTCTTACTTTAAGAACAAGGGTGTTTGGACGCCACGAGTGTCTTATCCGGGTTGGCGAATGTCCAATATCTTCGAAAGGTGTGAGTTAAGGCATATCGGTTTCCTTACAATGCTTTCCCTCACCTTAAGGTGCATATAGGGGCCAAAGGAAAATACATATCGCTGTTTTTAAAATCGGTAATTGGAAGAATTGTTTTTCATAATTGTAGTTGTAGGCATTTTGCTTTTAGCTTCTATATGCGCCTTAAGAGTATTGGTTAGTTTTAATGTAGAAGAATGACTCTGTGCAGGATTTTACACGAGTACAGAATTTTAACTCAGGACTTTCCGAATATTAGTTACAGAGCTGACTGAAGAGCGTTCCAACGTCAAGATCTTTATTGCGACAGGATCAAACCTCGGGGCGTAATTGTACTCACCATAAGTTCAAGTATGAGGTTCCGTTTCTTGACGTAGTCTTTTACGAACGTATCTTGGTTCTTCACAGGTGGTTTAACGCTTCTGTTGGATCGTTTACCGGCGATACTGCCCGCGCCGCTGCTTAGAGTCGTCGTAGACATTGGTACCTAAGGTAATAACTGGATTTGTTTATGCGACTCAGGTCTGTTAGAAGTAGGCTTTAAATTGGGAAGAGTTAGTTCAAGAAAAGGAGTGATTGACTACCTACAACTGGGGACACCCCAGATGACTTGAGATTTTTCGTCATTGTGTCTAGGAAAGAGTCGCTTTCCATCCGTTTTTATTCTAACGATAGCAATTTGCCACGCATTGTTGAAAAAGAAACTTTTCCGCCAGCTAATGGGCGCACTTGCGTGGTCAATGAAAATCGAACTGGCTGGCAAATAATCAAGTTGGAGATTCGAAATACAAATATCTTAATTTGGCTGACATTCTTCATATACTTGAAGCAAATTCAGTTAAGTTACAATCGTGCTTACCGTATTAATCCAGCCCGTAGTCTGCCTGCTTCCAATATCACTACTATTAACCGAGGAACGATTATCGTTCGGTGACATCGAGGTGTAGATACTCTGTGTACTGCTCGGACCCATTAATTCGAATTCACCTACGAATGAAAAGAACGTCAAAAATAAGCCAAAATAGAATAGAATATATTCTAAATAAAAAATGATGACAAGTCAATACTTGAGCTTATACACAAATAGATATTGCCATTATTCTTTTAAGAGGAAAGGGTACCCGGCGCTCTCTCCATACAAACGTAGTCGACTGTTTCCTCCCTGGATAATGACACTAGAGCAAATATTTTTGTTGCATAAAACTTATAACTGCCATGACCATCCCGCAATGTTTTTTTTTAAATCTTAATTTCTATGATAATTAGAAAATAAAAAAACCAAGACCATAGTTATGGCAGTTATAGGTTTTATGCAACAAAAATATTTGTGCTAGTGTCATTATAAGTAACAAGTAACAGTGTCAAGTATTTATGCTGACCATAAATTCTTGTTTCTGGTTCTGGGTGTTTCCTATATGTATAATATGTATATATTTACAAAAAAAAAAAAAAGTATATAAGTAGTTTATCCGTTATCTGGCACCCATAACACAAGCATTAAGTTGCTTAGCTTGGGGCTGGATGGCGATGTGTAATATGTCCTGAATTATTTATTTATTTATTTATTTATTTATTTATTTATTTATTTATTTATTTATTTATTTATTTATTTATTTATTTATTTATTTATTTATTTATTTATTTATTTATTTATTTATTTATTTATTTATTTATTTATTTATTTATTTATTTATTTATTTATTTATTTATTTATTTATTTATTTATTTATTTATTTATTTATTTATTTATTTATTTATTTATTTATTTATTTATTTATTTATTTATTTATTTATTTATTTATTTATTTATTTATTTATTTATTTATTTATTTATTTATTTATTTATTTATTTATTTATTTATTTATTTATTTATTTATTTATTTATTTATTTATTTATTTATTTATTTATTTATTTATTTATTTATTTATTTATTTATTTATTTATTTATTTATTTATTTATTTATTTATTTATTTATTTATTTATTTATTTATTTATTTATTTATTTATTTATTTATTTATTTATTTATTTATTTATTTATTTATTTATTTATTTATTTATTTATTTATTTATTTATTTATTTATTTATTTATTTATTTATTTATTTATTTATTTATTTATTTATTTATTTATTTATTTATTTATTTATTTATTTATTTATTTATTTATTTATTTATTTATTTATTTATTTATTTATTTATTTATTTATTTATTTATTTATTTATTTATTTATTTATTTATTTATTTATTTATTTATTTATTTATTTATTTATTTATTTATTTATTTATTTATTTATTTATTTATTTATTTATTTATTTATTTATTTATTTATTTATTTATTTATTTATTTATTTATTTATTTATTTATTTATTTATTTATTTATTTATTTATTTATTTATTTATTTATTTATTTATTTATTTATTTATTTATTTATTTATTTATTTATTTATTTATTTATTTATTTATTTATTTATTTATTTATTTATTTATTTATTTATTTATTTATTTATTTATTTATTTATTTATTTATTTATTTATTTATTTATTTATTTATTTATTTATTTATTTATTTATTTATTTATTTATTTATTTATTTATTTATTTATTTATTTATTTATTTATTTATTTATTTATTTATTTATTTATTTATTTATTTATTTATTTATTTATTTATTTATTTATTTATTTATTTATTTATTTATTTATTTATTTATTTATTTATTTATTTATTTATTTATTTATTTATTTATTTATTTATTTATTTATTTATTTATTTATTTATTTATTTATTTATTTATTTATTTATTTATTTATTTATTTATTTATTTATTTATTTATTTATTTATTTATTTATTTATTTATTTATTTATTTATTTATTTATTTATTTATTTATTTATTTATTTATTTATTTATTTATTTATTTATTTATTTATTTATTTATTATCCAGGGAGGAAATAGTCGACTACGTTTGGTATGGAGAGAGCGCCCGGTACCCTTTCACCTTAAGTATTGTCGGTAAAATGATGTGCTTTGTATTTAATTTACGTCAAATTGCATATTTTTTGTAAAATTTTATACAATTTATGACAGTAAAGGTGCACAAATCTAGGGTAATTGGAATACCAGGTGCAATTATGAATTTTTCTTGCTGTAGGTACCGAAACTCTACAACTCAGGTAATGTAATTCCACAATTTTAAATAAACCCTGGATAATACTGACAAACGAAGGGACAATAGACAAACTCGATTTACAATGGCTAACATGCCCAAGATTCACTTAAAACCGAAAGCATGGGACATTCGCCAATGCAGATTTTTCGTACAATGATGACACGCAAAGAAGAAGTAATAGTGTTACGGTACCCCAGTTTGTCTTTAACCATGGAAGCTGTAAAACTCTCAAAACGTCAGGATTCAACAAAAAAAAACTTAATAAACGCAATTAAATAATTTTAAATATTTTATTATTATATACAAGTCTCAAAAACCAACGAAAATACTTTATCACTTACCACCAATATCACTACTCTTCAAATACTTCTTATCCGAATGCATCAATTGCCAGAACTTTATCAAAGATATGATATCTTCTCTTAAAGTGTATGAGCTTTTCGATGGACATTGTAGCCCTCGACAGAAATAATCCAAACATACGCTGTAAACGCGCTCTCTTAGGATGTTGCGGGCGAGAGAACGGGGCAGTATGTCACCTTGGAGGAGGGATAGTCCGCAAGCTAGTAGTCTGTAACGTAATAGAAATAGGGTACATTTTAGCATACATAATTTGGTAAAATACTGGAGACTTCTATGAAAGCGTGCTACATATTAGGTCGCATCGTCACCAACCATCAGGTAAGTCATTTGCAAAAATAGTCTTGGAAGAAAGTAGCCTGTAATACAATAGATATAGGGTCTATTTTAACCGGACATCTTTTTTTTTTATAAAGGACTGGAAGCATGAAAGTAAATAGTAAAATAATATAAATAGGATCAAGTCTAAGGTCTTGGAATACAGATAATCCACAGGAAAGTGTTCCGTAATACAATGTACAATAGGTCTATTTTAGCATAAACCTAATCATTTCAGACTTTACTTACTTGAATCTAACTCCAGCAGCGTCGACGTGTCGATTTATATGATCTCTGACGTCACCAACTGTTATCGGCAATGTCCTAAAAAAACGAGAAGACAATGACGTTGAATTTTGAACCTTATAGCAGTTGTAATAAGGTCCCACTGTATTAAGACTGGCTTACTGAAATAAAAGGATCGTGAAACAGATGGCTGAAATAATGATTGAGACAAAGATTATAAATAATATTGACGTTGTATTTTAAACTATATATTGTAATAAGAATAAGGTACATTATGTTACATAAGTGCACTATCAATGCGTTACAATAGTATTATTATGAACCAGTATTGGATTTACGACCTTCTTCTAATAGACGTTACACAGAAACATAAATACTTGAACTAAAAGTACTCAGCGTGATTATTATTTTCAACATGTTAGCTATGTCTTAAGTTGGCCGTGTGGTATAAGCTGCGACCCGCTACACCAACCGACGTTGTTTCGATCCACAGGTTACGTAGTTACCCTGCATGGAGTGTTTAAAATAGTGCTGCACATGATTGCACTCGTTACGCTACTAGTGGACTTTTGAGCGCCGATTCTACATACCTATGTAGTAAACTGGCTAACATTTCAACTTTCTCCAAGCTGTTATATTTGGCAGTTTCAGCCACTTCACCGAGGTAACGGACCCAAACTGCGTGTGGAGCAACAAAGGGCGGCTGTGGCTCTAATTTTGCACCTGTTAATTTTAAAAAAAGCATAGTTTACGAATTTAGAACCTTTTCGAAGACGGTTAAAAATTAAAAACGCACTCCAATAAGGTCCAATATAAATAAAATTAAAAAGTGAGCACCCTTCAATTTCTTATGGCTGAACATCAAATTAAGAACATCTTCCTTTTTTTAAAAAATCGGTTTAAAATATTGTTACAACTGTTAGTACAGTGCCAAACTTTTTATTAATAACTAGCTGCACCCCGCGTAAGTCTCGATCCCGTGGGAATATCGGGATAAAAAGTATAGGTTTCTAGTTTTTTCGTGAAGGAGTAACAAACACACAAACTTTCATATTTATAATATTAGTAGGTTTAGATGCAGTTTGATTCGCGTAAGTCCCGATCCCGTAGGAATATCGAGATTAAAAATATGAGTATGTGTTTTTGCAGGACTTCAACTACCTACCTACCATGTTTTATAACAATCAGCTCAGTAGTTTTTGCGTAAGGGGTAACAAACTAACATACCTAACTAATATACCATAAACTAACATTTGACGACCCAGTTGGCACAACGCAACGGCCACCATGCCGGACTGCCAAACACAGGGTTGCGGGTTCAATTCCCGCCTCAGACATGTATTTATGCTTAGTTATTTGTCTGTGATCTGGGTGTAAATATATATTTACAAAAGAAAAGTATATACTTAAGTAGTATATCCGTTGTCTAGCGCACATAACACAAGTCTAGTTACTTAGCTTGGGGATAGATGGCGATGTGTGGAATGTCAAAAAAAAGAAAACCTTAACTTACCTTCGTAAGCAGCCAAAGGGCTGATCTCATCAAATTGTTTAGAAAACAAGCCCATTTTCCTGTCGACCGTACACTGCCATGCCGCGAATATTTCCTGGAGTAATCGCAGTTCTAAGTCCGGCCGCGCGGTAGTCAGCCATTGCCAACATTCCACTGCTGTTGTTACAGCGTCTTCAGTGAATACTTCCACTTGAGACCATGCTGCGAAGCAATAAAAGAAATAAACAGATTTTTTGCTGTAAAGCTACGGAGATCCTACGACCTGGTTTTTTTTTTCGTGACATCCTACAGGCTACAGGAACCACTGCATCCGATGAAGTCTGCTGTGATTTGTCATGAGGAATCGTATGACCTCGCCTTAAGCGTACGACCAGGGATATTCTCCTCAACAACCAGGGGTACAATCAGGCAGCAAAAGTGCGGACTCACTGTAGAGTTCTAAAACGGCTGTTATTAGAATGTTTTCAACTTATCAAGCAAGGTTCTAAGGTCCTCCTCAAGTTTATTTTATTTTATTATCTTAGAAACACTCACAGCTAATACTACAAACTAGAAACAAAAATATAAATCAGATAGCCAATAACGGGTATCCACAACTAGAACTAAATTGAGGTAAAAAGCAGTTATTACACGATATCAGAACCAGAATAAAGATCTACATATTAGGTAAAGAGAATCACATGTGTTCAAATATAAAACCTAACTAGCAATGAATTGTATTATAAGTATTAAGGCAACATACATAACAAATAAAGTAACTTATTCGTCACCAGTGAAAAATTGTTTGCTCAAAAGCGCTCTTGCCGAAAAGCAAGCAATTGCAAGTTGAAGTTTAAAGTTTTTAAACTCGAGAATTTATGAGAGAAACATTATTTTTTGTAATCTTAGAACTCTACGGTGAGCCTGCAATTCTCTTGCCAACTGTACCTGGGGTTATCAACTTACCAACAGCATGCAACAGATGCCTTGCTTGCGGCGCATGGGGCGGGTACTGCCTCGCGTGTACCAACAACGCGGCACAGCGCCACAGCGCGGCTCTATGCGCGGCCTCCCCTCCCCGGGCTTCTCTAAGGGCTGACACAAGTTGTGCTCCGACGCGCCACACGGCGGCTTCGCCCCCGCCTGCAGCGTGCACCGCTCCCGCCACCTTCATAGATTTTATGAAACAGATGGTCAAAGTTTATAAAGTGCCACGAGTTGCTTCGAGTAAACGATGTTAAGGCTATGCTTGCTAGACTTTGCACAAAGCACTATCGTGCCCCCAGATATAAGAAAACATGTAGAATTTGAGTAATTAAATAAAATAAAACACAAAAAGTGACATCTGAAGAGTTTGTGAACACGCTAATCTCAGGAACTACGAGTACTTGTTCGAATTGAAAAATTCTTTTTGCGTTGTATAGTTTATCGAGGAAGCCTATATACTTTTTATTTTAATATGCCCACGGGATCGGGACTTACGCGGGTGAAACCGCGGGGCGCAGCTAGTATCTAGTAAAATCTCTGTGGGAAAGAAGACATCATATTAAAACTAAATCAGGCTGCGCGAAAACGGGTCCTTCGAATTGAAGATAACCAGCAACTCAAGGAATTTTTAAAGCTAACCTATACTACAACATACCTCGCCAGCATATCGGCTCCTCTGTGAAACGACAGCCAGTAACGCAGCTGAGTCTTGTGTGACACACGCGGGCCGCTTGTCTAGTGCAGATCTTGGTAGCGGAGCTGACATTCTGTTTAGTCCAGCTGCACCTAATAACGCCCCTGTGGCTAGGGCCAGGCCACAGTGATGCCAGAGCGTTGAGTTTGGTACCTAAGACAAAAACAAAACAAAGTTATTTCGGCTGTATTAGCACAATGTTGTTAATATATATTGTTTTATTATCTAAGGAACTCTCACAGCTAATAGTGCAAACTAGAAACAAAAATACAAATCAGATGGCCATTAACGGGTATCCACAACTATAACTTAATTAAAGGAAGCAAAATCTGACAAACTTTCACTATCCCTCATCCTCACGTACGGCGCTAAAACTTGGTCTTTGACTCGTCTTCAAAGGTCCGCACTCGGGGTATGCCAGAGAGCGATGGAGCGAAGTATTCTCGGGGTTAGACTCACTAACCGAATTTGGAATACCGTAATACGTTCCAGGACCCAGGTACCTGACGTCACCATAAAAAGCAGCCACATTAAAGTGGAACTGGGCCAACCATGTCAGTCGCGTGCCGGATGAACTTTGGGTTAAAATAACAACCCTTTGAACCCCAACTAACGGAAAATGACAACCCGGCAGACCACGCCGAAGGTGGCGCGACGACTTAGACAAATTTCTGGCAGGTTGGCAATCCGTCGCACAAGATCGCGATTAGTGGAAGGGGAGTAGAGAGGCCTTTGCCCTGCAGTGGGACACTACAGGCTCATAATAATAATATAAAATGTGAAAAAAGTATTAGGAATTGTTGTAGCTATTTTTTGCTGAGACAGAGCCTTTTTGGAAGCAAACGGTTTCTTAGATCTTTTTATATATTTTTTATATTATTTTGTTTCTATTAATTTTCTGTTTCATTTTATACTTTTTTTATACTCTGTACATGTTAGTGTTCTAATGTTTTTTTTTGTCTCTCTACTTTTCTAAAATATCTTAAACCGTGTACTTGACCAAATAAATGTTTATCTCTTTCTATTTCGCTAGCGCGATTCAAATTTCGACTAAAAACCTAAAAGAAATGAGTCCTTATACTCACTTGATTAAGATATTCTTGTAAATGTGACCGCGTAGATTGCGGCGCCCATTTCATTGCCTCTTGAACGATACCGTGGCAGCGATCGGCGAAGTCTTTTACTATACTCTGGAATAAGTAAACAAGAATATATAGTATACTATGTCATTTCGGCGCGCGATTCTATGTGAGTCTGTACTTTGATTTGTGTTGTTTGGACGACCACGGCTGCAGCGTCACTGCTACACAAATCAAAGTCGTATGTTTACTAAGACACGCACACATAGAACTTCGCGCTAACATTACTTGATTAAGAAGGAATAACTTAAATAATTCCCTGTGTATTAGGATTCATATTTACTGCGGTGTGTAATCTGCTTTCAGATACTAGGTATAAGAATTTTTAAAACTACATTATTTATATTCAGTTCAGAGTTTCACTGCACTACTTACAAACTAAACTACTACAAAATAGGCGTTCAAATATTAAAACAAGATTTGTCATAATCGATTCGAAGTCTTAGTGCTGTCAATCGTAAAAATATAGGAGCAATATAATGCACAACAAAAAGCTACCATTGTATTAGCCCAATTATTTTAAAGTTTTCTCGAAGTTTGTGTAAGTATACCTAATCTTTTCCGTAAGGAGTTTCTATGGTACCTCAAAAAACAGCACGAATATGATGTTCGAATGACATGATACGTAGGAACCCTCAATGAACGAGTCCAACTCACACTTGCCAGGTCTATTCTTACCTCCCTGCCTTCAAGTGTGTCCTGTAATTGCATATTGAAGTCAGTCCCCGGTACTTTAAGTAACGGTGACTCCTGATTCGCGTCCAGTTCAAGGCTGAAGCTTAGAACTTGTAGAATGTCTAACATTGACCATAGCACCTGAAAATTTTGATATTTTTGAATTTTATTTTATTTATTTCCTTCTTTAGGCGCGTTATGAAAAAATGATGAGAGTTAAATTTTAAGATCTGCCCGCATCACTGTACACAAAAATCACAGGTTGAAGCTGCGTAACACAAAAGTAACAGGTTAAAGCTGCCCGCAAAATAAATATCAGACGGACGGACAGATAGATGGACGTATAACTTCTCACGCGCGTACCCACCCATTCATTTTATTTGGAAACAAAAAATATAAATATTCTGCTTACAAAACTTAACTGGCTAAGAACCAATTAAATGTTTTCACATTTAAATTAACTAGATAATACACAACTAGTCTGGGATGAAAAAAACAAAACTTAAGTTAGTATACAAGTATATAAGAACCTTATACATCCTCTTAAGTACAGTCGGCTGCATAATTGCATCCCTCGGTAGAGTTTTAAAATTACTATTATTGGAATGTTTGCATTCTAATAATTTATGTTTGATTAATTTGATGAGTTAGAAGACTTTAAACTTCACCTTAAGCAGGTGTATAGAATCTTGCTCGTGTTGAAAACATTCTTATAACAGCCGTTTTGGAGCTCTACGGTGAGTCAGCAATTATGCAGCCGACCGTACATGTGGATTATTAGGCAAAATCGTAACTGTAAAAAAACTTGTACAATTTGGGTATTTGTGAGCAATTGGCCTCTCGTTCGCAATGAGCTAACAGACATGTTCCAAAACTCACCTGACAGTTCCAAAGCAAATCTATAAACTAAACCGGCTAATCACTTATCGGTCACCCTTCTCATTTGTTTATGTATATCATTAAAATTGACCAATAGAAATAAGGTATTGCATCGTATCGTTCTCAAAGAGCTAATCATATAATCGACATGTCTCAAAACTCACCTGACAGTTCCAAAGTAAATGCGGGAATCTATCAACTAAACCGGCCAGCCACTTATCGGCCACTCTTCTTATTTGCTTATGTATATGGTTAAAATTGACCAATAGGAACTGAGCGTGGCCCTCTAGTTCACGCTCCCGTGATTCGTCCTTCACTTTATTCGACATTACGTCTAGGAACTTTTGGAATACTTTGTCGCCGACACTGAAAAAAGAGGTACTTACTTCTATGGTTTTCGACTTGGGGAGAAATCTTCAAGGAGCTTAATAGTAAGAACTCCAGTTTTGCTGAAGTTGCAAGCTAGAATTCTATCAGGGTGTATTTATATAAAACACTAACAACAAACCTCGGTTTCATGAAACACCGTGAAGATATAGGTAAAAAAAAAGTAATCTTCTAGTAATCGGTGATCATATATTAAAAGAAAAATATACGCGTCGAATAAAGAACCTCCTCCGTTTTTTGTCGGTTAAAAAGTAGCCTAATCTTACTCCAAGAGTTCAGCTATCAACATAGCAAGTTTGATTGCAATCGGTTCAGTAGTTTTTGCGTGAAGAAGTAACGAACACAGGTTCTAATAAAAAACTTTCACATTTATAATATTTACTTGACGCTTAAGTCCAAGTTGAATGGACAAATCGTGCAAAGCCGAACCAAAAAAAGTAACTTACCAAGCAACACATTGCCACATGCCAGCTTTATCTTTCTGTAACGCAGTGTCACTCAAATATTCAATAATTGGTTGCAGACTTGGTTCCGGTGAATTGCTTACTCTGAAACAGTTTCCATATATTTACAAACAATTAGTACTTACTTATGTACTAAATAACAGGTAAATTTTGTCAGTTTGGCTGTCAGGGGTTATCTCTAGAACCAAACACTACAAAGCTGCTACAAATTGGAAATGGTATTCGAATATGTTATAGAACAAAATCTAGATAATCAAAATAAGAAGAATAAAAGGCTGGATTTGGAATTCAAAACGATTTAAAACCTTATTGAAATAAGTTTAAAGTTCACTTTCATTGGTACTTATTGATATTTCAAGTCATTTTGGCGCGCTGTTCTATATCTGTAAACATACAGCTGTAATTTGTGCTGCTTGGGCGAAAAAACTGCGCGTCAACGTGAGTTGAAATATCCTGTAGCTAAACTTACCTCAAAGTCTCCAGCCAATAAACGCTCAGTATATACATGCAGGGCGCAAACGTCAGTTTGTTCACAATAACAGTGACATCAGGCTGGTGATCCAACAGATTCAATATCTGCGTCTTCAACTCCTGTAACTCGTTCATGGATACGGAATCGTTGCGGACTGCCGACGTGTACTGAAGTTCGCGCAAATCGGACCGGAGTGAAGTTTGCGAGACTAAGTAGGGTGATTTTACAGCTATCTCTTTCACTCCGACGTACCATTCGGTCGGCCAAAGTCCTATAAATTATTTTTTTTAATTAATTAGATTACTAGATGTAATTTGAAGTGGCGAGATAATGCATAAAACCTATTTGCTCAGATTTAATTCAATCATCAATCTATCAAATCCTTTATTCCCTCGGGAGTTTCATACAACATTATCCCCCTTGGGAGTTTCATATAACATTATTTCCCTTGGGAATATTTTTTTGCTTTAAGTTGAAATTAATAGGGCTTTAATCCGTGATTAAAGTGCTGTAGCTGTGAACAAGCATTTTAATAACGGATAAGATTTTGTTTCAGTTCCTTTTTTGGATATTTTTGGTTAAAGCAATACCTACCTATCCATGGTATGTACCTATTTCTATATACAAAAAAAAATTAATGTAACAAAAAAAATTCTTTGTAAATTATTGTCAAAATGTTTAATGATATACAATCATGATTAATGTTATTAAAAAATATTACTACCACTAATATTTTTACTAACAATTTGCACTCAAAAACTAAATATGTTCACTCTATATCACAATCACTGTTAGTTAAAAATAAAAACCACTCTTTAAATTAGAAAAATCTAATCCCGACTGCATAAAAAGCCTACAAAAACTACAATTTTTATGTATAATTTTTTTGTTTACTAAATGATTTTGTAAATAAACCGATACTTGTAAAGAAAGTGCTTTTTTTTTTAAGGAAATGCTCGATTTTCTCAAATATAACCTATCCTAACCTAACAATTAAAAATTGTGAGCATATTATTAAATTGCTTGCTTTCACACAATCGGGATGAAAAGCGATACTTTACCTACGTTTAAATAAAACGACTAACACCGCTGTTACTAACAAAGCACACTCTCATTTCGAAAAATAAAAAACACAATAAAAACTTCAAGGTCTTATCTGAAATTTTCAAATGTTAATTCGAACGTGTGGTATTATGTTACTGAGTCAATTCATTAACGTCCTTCAAAAACTAGGTCCACCCGTTCCTGAGAAAATCAGTGGTCACGAACAGACGGACAAGAGAGTGATCATATAAGAGTTCCTTTATTACTTTTGGAAGTACGGAACCCTAAAAAAAGGGATTTAAACTTCATACTTTAAGGATGATCGTGCCGTATGAAATCCGATTTCAATCATTATTTTTATGTTTTAAATTCAAAATTATTTAAACCGGGAAATTTGAACCAAATAGGGAAAAAAATACAGTGGCGCCATCTAGATATAAGGGATATAAACTGTAATATTAGCAGAAGCGCCATCTAGAAATAAAGCCTTTTTTGTGTGACCTTTTTTTGAACTAGAGTTCTTTTGTAATGAAGATTGTTAACTAATTTTGAATAGTAGCTCTCTATATTCTTTGTCAAAAATAAAAAAATACAAGTGAAATAATTACTTCGATACGTCAAATTAGTTTCCGATTTATAGAAGTACACGAGCGAGACGCGGACTCGTACTCTATGCGTTAGTAAGCGGAGCGATATAAAGTGACATCACATGCGGTCACGTAAGTTTAATCGACTGTAAAATCAAAACTAATTTTTGACTACAACAAAAACTAGTGTATTTGTGTATACAAATACACTAGTACAAAACAATACAATACAAGCTTTATTGTAACAATCTTTGAACCGATTTGGCATACCTAGGTCCGTATTAATAAACCGAACTCAATATCGATTTCAATCTTGAGTTTGCTCTTGAGTTGTTGCGCTGATTAATAAACCTATCTTAAGACGCGATTAAAGAGCGACGTATCACTTGAGTAATACCGTATTAATAAATCAAACTCAGCTCTCAAGATATGTCTCAAGATGTAGTTTCGTGAACTCAAGTCTGATTGCGGGTCATACATGACATAAGTTAGCTGTTTCGTTAGTATTGGAGCTGGAGCTAGAACAAATTTTGTCAGAAATCAATTATTATGATGATATTTTATGCTAATGACTTTTTGAACAAATCATTCGCATTTAAATAAATAATTAGCCTTTACTTAGTAGTAAAATCTTACATTTTGTAAAAAAAAATCACATTAAAAACAAGTTGACAGCAAAATATGACGACACTACCTACCATAGGGTAAGAACATACCATTCAAGGTTACTGTCATTCAATGTCGCTCTCAAGATCAGTTTCAAATCTCAAGAGCGATATAAGCCTGGTTAAAACTTGAGTTTTATCTATTAATTAACGCCTAACTTAAGATAGTGACCGCATTTCAAGACTCACTCGATTGATACGCACTCAAGATCGATATTGAGAGCGAGTTATTAATACGGGCCCTAGTAACATTCTTCATTCTCAGTCAATGATTTAATAAACATTTTTCTTACAAATTGACTCAGTATTCAAGTAAACCATAATATCACACATAGAAAAACAATACATAAAAACGTAATAATATAATAAACTCTCTACGAAGCATATTTACTCACTCTTTCTCATAGCTACAGGCGTTGCCATAGAAGAAGAGACAATAAGACGTTTAAATACATCTATACGTAAATATTATAATATATTGTATTATATATAAGAAATTTCAAGGGTCAATTGTATATGAGAATGTAAAGAAGTTTTGATAATAAAAAAACAAATCCCGGACGGATTTACGAATGATAATTTTACGTGATAACGTTATAAGAAAACGGTGAAAAATTGAGATTTTTTTTCATTCCTTTTTTTCTCTATTTTTTCCTATATATAAAAGTCTTCAATTCGTCACTCGTCACCCCTTAACACAAGCCCAGATGAGCGACGTTTATTAAATACCCTGTTTCCTAAGTACCCATGACGCGTCTGCTCATATTATATTACGACCCAGTTGGCACAGTGGTCACCATGCCGGACTGCCAAAACAGGGTTGCGGGTTCGATTCCCGCCTCAGACAAGTAAATATTTGTCTGTGGTCTTAAATATTTGTCTGTGGTCTGGTTGTCTATGTATTATAAGTATATATTTACAAAAGAAAAGTATAATAAGTAGTATATCCGTTGTCTAAAACCCATAACACAAGTCTAGTTACTTAGCTTGGGGCTATTTATTATTTATCATTACTATGACGCATGACGTCACACAGTATTAACATGACACTTTTTTGTGAATGCAGGTGTTCCATCAACTTAACAGACGTAATCACGTCAAAAAATCCAATAAAAACACTAATTTACTTTACGATGACTTTCTTTACATCCCCATAGACAAAATACATCTTAGAAGAAAGTGCATAAAGAATTCAGTTAAAAGATTAGCGTTCCATTGGTGGGTGATTTGAAAAATATATATAAATGGTAATGAAACAGTGAAATAATCACCTGATTCTGCAGCGGTGAATCCCATGACGACGCAGTAGAGCCAGAAGTCTTTGAACAGCTTGTGGAGGCGGGGTTTAGGGTTCTTTATAGGTGGGAGTCTTTTTACTAGAGTCTGTGGAGGTAAAAAATACAATTAAATAGTTATATTGTACTTATAGTTAACTATATAACTTTATGGGAATATCGGGATAAAAGGTAGCCTATAACCTTCCTCGATAAATGGACTATCCAACACAAAAAATTTTCAATTCGAACCAGCAGTTCCTGAGATTAACGCGTTCAAACAAACAAACAAACTTTTCAGCTTTATAATATTAGTATACATTTTAACTTTTACGAAGTTTAATCAATTTTTTATCCCTTAAGCCTAGTTCGTATTAAGCTAATATTTAATATAGTAAGGTTAGTAAGTATTTTAGTCGAGTCGATCCATTTTATTCTATTTTTATTAGGCGAGTAGCCCCACGCGTCCCTGCTCACTGGCTCACCGGCTAAACAAGTCCGAACCTGTCAAATTAGTCGAGTTGATCAGTTGCCGCCTCATCGTTGCATTGTTTTGTAGGTTGTCAATCTTGCAATACACCACTCACTTGTAAACTGTACTCGACCAAAGTGCGAACAGTTTTTGGGGAGTAGCGAGTATTTTTGTTACTAAATTACTCGCTACTCGACTAAAATACTAGCTTAATGCGAACTAGGCTTTAGGGCCGAAACTACGTTATTCGGGCCCCGCGACGGGTTCATACAAAATCATACGCGGCGGGTCCCGAGACGGGGCAATTTTGTATGAACCCGCCGCGGGGTCCGCGTAACGCAGTTTAGGCCCTCAGACGGCTAGGACACAACAGCAGATAGTAGTGCAGCGGCATTTTAAATGATCCATTGTAAATTCGTACCATTGGTAAGAAGGTATAGATTCCAAACGACTACGACTGCGCTGTCTGTCGTGCTTTCTTGCAGGCCGTAAGGAAGTGGTGTCTATTTCGAGTCGGTTTCTAGAATTTCTAGACATCTAAAAATTTATGACATCAATGGATTTTTCTTAAGGAAAAAAATGTGCGTTAATAAACATCGTTCTTACCGTAAAGGAACACATCATGATAAAAAACATAACCCTCCCTTTTGGCTTCGCCGTAGTCGGGTAAAAACCAGCGGGTTAGTTGTCGTATTGAAAAGTTCTTGACTAAGCTGAGAGGGTGGTATAGGCCTGAATAACATTGCTTAAAGTTGCTGACCTGTGTAAATCATTTGATTATAATATGCTTACCGCAATAACAGGTATAAGTACACCCAAATTCCCCGCACTAGCTGACGCCTTCAGCACCGGCGCGGGCGATCTGTCCGTCGCCCTCTCCCCTCCCAGCCCGAGTTGCACGAACAGTTCTAGTAGCCTCGTAACCAGCTCGAGACGAGCTGATGTTCCTCGGACGTGGGCCGCCATCACGCCGAGAGCGTTTAATACTGCGCCTGATACGTGCCTACAATGTGGATACAAGGATTTTAGCTGCATCTTGCGGATTCACCCGCGTAAACCCCGATCCGATCGTGGGAAAAAACCTATAATATGTTAATCCAGGTCTCTAGCTATCAACATACTGAGTTACATTGCAATCGTTTCAGTATTTTTTGCGTGAAGGAGTAACAAACTTACACACAAACTTTCACATTTGTAATATTAGTAGGATTATCAATCCCTATTTCATCGAGCTGACCCTTAAACCTTAGAAACTCGTTACGGTAAGGACCAGTTATACCTGCGTCAATAAAATGGCGGCTTTTGATAAGTGTTGCGCGTAAAAAAAATACGTTTGTCAACCATTGACAGCACAAAATTTGTGCATGCGATACATAGCAGATCTGTAACCTCTGTTCATGCAACCACTACATTGCAGAACGACCAAAGTCACCTTGGTAGATTGGACATTTTTCTCTGCAATGTGGTAACCGTTTAACTGGTGAATCGATCGTGACAAATCTTGTCACTACCGATTGGTCGTTACATTTTCCTTGAGTGAATAACTTACCTATACTGTTTCCTATCATCAGTGTGTTGGTATGCGGCACTAGCGGCCTCCACCGTGATAACGGTGAACATACGCATGATCTCGTCATGCGCCGGGCCCTCGGGGCTGGCCAGTGCCATGCAGCCGAGTTGGTCCACTATTAAAGTGTCTAGGGATGATGGAGCTCGACATAGTCTGGAATATACCATAATGACTTAGTAAAAAAAAATCGAATTTAAAAGACCCCCGACTTTCATCCCCCATAACTTTCAGACGGCTCAACCGATTTCGATCAAACATAGCTAAGAACACTCCCGACTAATTCACCTTGCAAACAAAAGAAACATAATCAAAATCGGTTTATCCGTTCGGGAGCTACGATGCTCCAGACAGACATACACAGAGATACACGTCAAACTTATAACAACCCATCGTTTTTGCTTTGGGGGTTCAAAATTAAAAACTAGCAGTACCCCGCGGTTTCACCCGCTTAAGTCTCAATTCCGTAGGAATAAAGAATGGCTTAAGTATTAAAATCAGTCTAGTAGTTTCGGAGCCTAATCGTTACAAACAAATAAACAAAAGAGATTTTCTGTGTACAAGTGAAAGTTTGTTTGTTCCTATTCATTGTCAAATACCAAGACAGATTTATATGAAAACTAGCGACCCGCGCCGGCTTCGCACGGCTATATTATGCATGTATTATACATATAAACCTTCCTCTTGAATCACTCTATCTATTAAAAAAAACCGCATCAAAATCCGTTGCGTAGTTTTAAAGATCTAAGCGTACAAAGGGAAATAGGGACAGAAAAAGCGACTTTGTTTTATACTATGTAGTGATAGTGAAGTGATACGCATTGGGTAGTCATGGAGAAGGATTCAGGATACTTTTCATCCCGATATTCTTACAGAATGACGAAGCGTTTTGCTTCGTCACTCCTCATTCGTACTGCAAGGGAGTGGAATGAGTTGTCTGCGTCTGTCTTTCCTGACACGTGTTAATTTTGGGGGTCTTCAAGTCGCGAGTGAATAGGTATCTTCTAGGAAAGCGTGCTACATCTTTGGCCGCATCGTCACCTGCCATCAGACAGGTGTGATAGTTGTAAAACACTGACCTACCAGTTATAAAAAAAAAATAGGACGCGTGACATCGCGGGTCGCAATCACACAACGCGAATCAAACCTTAAAAAATATTGGCGTGCAAGTGCACAGCCATAACTTCCGTCTATGACCGAAGAAAGAAAAAAAAAAAAAACCTTAAAAAAAACCTTTTTAAGCAGTTGCTTACCCCTATGAAAAGTTTCTGAGATGTCGGGATAAGTATTTTTTTTATTTTATGACATTGGTTAGGTTTTCTTCAATGCAACATTGCCCCATTCTCTATGTCTATCTTTTCTACACTTACCTTTGTTGAAAAAACTGTAATATCGTATCTGTTGTCTTTGGCGTGTCCTTTAATGCTACGGCTACATGTCCCAACATTATTACTATGTTCGTACTGATTAGTGATGATTCACTGAAAAACAAAAAGATATTAAACATCGATATGTAGTAGAGGGCCAATAGAGGCCTGACCGTACTTAGAGCCGAAATTTCTTAAGAGGAAAGGGTACCGGCTCTCTCCATACAAACTATAACAAACGTAGTCGACTGTTTTCTCCCTGGATAATGACACTAGAGCAAATATTTTTTGGTGCATAAAACTTATAACTGCCATGACCATTCCCTATTTTTTGTTTTAGTTTTTTTTTATTTTTTATCTTAATTTCTATGATAATAAGAAAATTAAAAAAAATATATAGGGACATAGTTATGGCAGTTATAGGTTTTATGGCACAAACATATTTATCCAGGGAGGAAACAGTCGACTACGTTTGTATGGAGCGAGCGCCGATACCCTTTCACCTTGTGAATACGGGCGAAAGAGACTAACCTGTCACTAGTCTCAGCAGTAAACAATCGATTGCTAACAGAACCGACTAAAGCAGGAACGCAGTATGGGTCAACTGTCAATGCTGCTTCGAGAGCCACGCACAAGTTCTCAATGGCGGCGTCTCGAAGTTTCTCAAAAGGTGTTGACTTCACAGGCACTCCCGTTTCTGTTAGACCTTTGAGTTCTTTGCCTTGTACTGAAAATATTATATTAAGGGGGGTGCATACGCCAACGACCTTTGTACACAGCCTACTAAATAGTTACTACTGGCGCCGGTCGCCTTCGTTGGTGAAAATTGTTGATTGTTACTAATGTGTTTTGTTTTTCTCAAAAGTGCTGAGATTGAATTGCAGGTGAGATTTTTACCGACATTTTGGTGTGATTTTGAGCCAAAAATTTCTTATAGTTTTGCAGCTATCCTAAAATTAAGAATTAAAACTAGTCTAGCTTTGAAACGACAAAGAATTTTCGCCTCAAAATTTCGCCTAAAATATCGGTAAAAATGACACCTACAATTCCATCTCAGCACTTTTGAGAAATACCAAACACATTCGTTACAATCAACAATATTAGTTGTAAGCGACGGGTATTTCTGGCGCGTTGCGTTTGGCAGCATAAGCAGCCTTAAATTAATATTGTAGGACATAGCACAAAGCGCCATCTACGTCCTAGTTAAGTAACTAGGCTTGTATTATGGTGACCAGACAACGGATAGAAAGAAAGAAGGATAGAATACTTGCATTTATGCATTTTTTTGGTGGCATCCATTTTCAACCCCATATTTCAACCCAAGGCATAATTTTAATTAAAATACCTCCATATTCAACACCCTGCAAATCAATAATCCATTTTCTACCCAAATATGCAGTGGGTACCTACCTAATTTTTACTCAAGTAACGTCAACAGAAAAAATAGATTCATAGTTTCGGTAAAAGTGTGAATTATAATAGTAGTTAAAATACGACTTTAAAATATTAAATTATTTTTCTGTCTGTACAAAAAAACATCATATTAAGTATTATAATCACTTGGGTTGAAAATGGAATACATTTTAGGTAGTAATTGGAAAAAATAATCAAATAAAT
Organism: Idaea aversata; assembly: GCA_907269075.1. Classification (NCBI taxonomy): domain Eukaryota; kingdom Metazoa; phylum Arthropoda; class Insecta; order Lepidoptera; family Geometridae; genus Idaea; species Idaea aversata. The sequence goes on along the minus strand of OU026104.1, from coordinate 9,092,284 downwards.
TATTGGGGGTAGAAAATGGAACACATTTTAGGTAGAACATGGAAAAAAATATTTGCGGGTTGAAAATGGGGGTTCAAAATGGATGCCACCATTTTTTTGCTCTGGTCTGGGTATTTCTTTATATTTTGGGTTACAATATTGCAATTTTCTTACGGATCCATAATTTTTTTGGAAAATATATTATAGCCTATGTTATTCCCTGATTCGGAACCTATCCTTTACAAACAAACAAACAAAAAATCTTTCCTCTTTTTAATATAGAGTATATTTTTACAAAAGAAAAGTATTAAATTAAGTATTCTATCCTTTGTCTAGTTACCACAACACAAGCTTAGTTACTTAGCTTGGGGCTAGATGGCACTGTGGAATTTGTCCTGCAATATTTTTTTTTAAATAAATAAATAAAATCTTTATTGTAACACAAAAAATATTTACATTTCAAGTTTTAGCCCTACCAACTGCTGTGTTACCAGCCGGCAGTTCATTCCTTACAATAATTTATACAACATTTTTTAGGTTACAATGGTAACTAAGATAAGAACCGTACTGAAAAAAAGAGTTTTACCAAGAGATTTTAATAAAATCGATTCATAAGAAGTGAACACCGAAAAAAACTGGTTGCCTGTAAAGTCGGTATACGGGCGAAAGTTTTACGTGACAACAACTGTGCTCGAGTGGAAGGGACGCGTGCCTTTCACTTTTTATGTCTGTCTCTCTCGCTCTTAGGCGGGCTAACCATGCCCGCGTGCCTCTCACTCGCTCTCATTGTGAGCGCATAACGTCAGCGGAGCGTAACGCAGTTTCTTGAAGTGTCACTCGGCAAACCAATTTATAAGACGTTGTCACGTCAATAACTTACGTGTGACCTTCATATGCTCCTTGCCAGTTTTCTCCAGTTCCAACTTGTGTAGTTTGAATAATATAGGTGAAGGAGTTACGAGGAAATCTCTAAGGCAGTATATTGATGTGTTTGCTATCGTTGGAAACTTTGTCGCTAACTTTCCTAGACCCTGGAAACGAAATTGCATTTCAAAATAAGTTATTTAAAATCAATATAGCATTTTTTTTATTAAAAACCAGAATTGAAAAAAAAAATTATAAAAAATTATATTATAAATATGTTTTGAACTATTTTTATTTGTTTGTGCCTGTGGTGTTTAATGTTTATGTAATGTTTTTTTGATAATTTAGTTTTTTTGTAATTAGAATAGGTATTTTGTAATTTTGACATTACATTTTATGTTTGAAATTGGAATAAAGGTACGACTTCAAAGTGTTTATATCTGTCTTTTGGACCGGGCGGAATGATATTCGTCTACGAAACAGAAAGTTGCGGATTAAATTTCCGCCTGTCCTTCTTTTCTCCTTGCCGTTTCTCAAATCAGTTGGGGTTGGCACCCCTAATAATTTTTCACACAAAATTCATTATTTCCTTTCATTGTCATACAATGTTTGCTTCCAGGAATTGATCTCTATCACCAACACTATCGATTGATACAAAAATATAGGATCATTATCTTTTTGCAAAATTAACAGGTTCGATTCCTGATTAGGGTCGGGGCTGGTAAGCCTTTTCCAAAAATCTAATGATGCACTTTTAATTTTTGCCTAAATCGGGCACGCAACTCTTTTCAGCATTTTTCGCTATCTCATAAATTTTGTTAGGAAATAGCCCTGAAGACCCATTTATAAAATTCACCCTGTTTAAGCGTGTGTTATGTATACTTACTTCCAAACAAACCATGAGTAAAGGCATATGTGCCAATATCAACTTATGATTATGATTCGAATTAATTTTCTCTGTCAAACGTCCACATAAAGAATCCGCACCTAAAATATAGACAAGTATTAGAGGGTTTTAAAAAGGGATTAAACAATCAAACCCAAAGCGAAAAATCAAATGAATTGATGATCATCATGGGCCGTACACGAGGTCAGCCCCCCGCAAAATCAATAACGTACCTCTACTTGCTTGTATCGGTTACGGATATCATTTCTGTCACTTAGACTGAGATCCGAAATGGACCAATAAGCGTTTAAGCATTTTCAGTGCGCTTACGATTTCGGACCAGGAAATGTAAGCGCTATTTTTTGTTTATAATATATAGGTCGGCGTTTGACCACTATCTCGCCCGATGGTAAGTAACGAAGCGGTCTTTGTTATAGCACACTTTCCTAGAAAATACCTAAATACTCGTACCTTGAAGACCCCCTAAATAAGCGGAGGCCTTCGAGAGACGCGAGTGAAAGTAGGAAGACCTCCTTTTGTGGCTACACTAAGCTACGTATCAGAAAACGGACAAGTCCCCTCGGCGATACGATTTAGTTCAGTGGGTCAAATGATATCCATAACCGATTGAAGCAAGTAAGGAGCATTACAGTGACTCTCGATCAGCTCTTAACGAACGGTATGCGGCGAGGTTCACACTACAAAATTCTAAAGAAAATTTGGAGGAAAGGTGAAGCTAGCAACATCATAATTACTTAAACTTCAACCTCGCAAACTTCAAACTGCCAAATGCTTGTGAACTTCGCGAATATCCTTCATTGATAGCTAATCAATTGTGATCCATGAAACAACAGATAGCTCGCTTAATAATCAATGGGAGAACGCATAATAAAAACCATTTTTTAGTTAATTTGAAAGCCAAAAATAAAAATGTTAGTAACTATCCTTAAGTTACGCTTCAGTAAAGAGAGAAATAAATAATAAATGGTAATCTATACTAATATTATAAAGCTGAAGAGTTTGTTTGTTTGAACGCGCTAATCTCAGGAAGTACTGTTTCGAATTGTTTTTTTTTATTGTGTTGGATAGTCCATTTATCGAGGAAGGCTATAGGCTATTTTTTATTTTAATATTTCCAAGGAATTGAGACTTACTCGGGTGAAACCGCGGGCCGTTGCTATACTAGCTATGGACTGCGGTTTTTCGCGCGTAGAAAGCAGCCTATTCTATAGTCAACTTATATAATAATCGTTTAAGGCGTTTGGTCGCAAAACAAACCAAGTTAGTTATATTTACAGAAGGAAAAGTTAGTACTTTTCTGATATTTTACAGTATTTGAAACCTTGATATCACATACTATTATGCATTTACAGAACTCAATTCTAAACAAACAGGGATAAGGTACAAAATCAAACCGACATCCAAATATACCTATCATTATAGTTAAAGCGTTTATTAGGGCTGGCACGTTAAAATCTTCGTCAACTGTGGAATTGTAAAACATAAATATTACAAGCCAAAAAAACTTATTTTCCATCCTTAGCTCAAAACGGTCATAATATGTAAACTAAACAACTGATAAAAAAATGTTGTAAATAGATTAATAATAAGAACTTCTCAGCCTAAATATATATCAGTAGAGATTATCAGTTAGTCCAAAATTAACCAATCGTCCTATCGAATTTATACCCTACCACCTAGGTAATAAAGTTGAAACTCACCTGTCTCGTCCCCAATGGCCCAGACTAATAAATCAACGCATGCAGAATTCGCCATAACGTTAACTTTGAATTTGTTAACAGATGCGAAGTTCGTTTCTCTATCTTCTCTTTCTGACGCGTCGTGGTGACGGCTTTGTAGTTCTGTCTGACCGCTTAGGAAGAGGTTTTTTACGAATTCCTGTTAAGAAAATCACAGTAAATATAACTATTCAGTACAACAGGTCAGCCTTTGACCACAAATCACACGATGGTAAGTGTCGATGCGGTCTAAGATGTAGCTTTCCTAGAAGATACCTATACGCTCGTGACTTAAAGAAGGTCTGAATAGGTAGGTAGGTTAAGGTTGGAAGACGACAGTGGAACTAGAACTTTTCCGACTCATCCTCTTTTAGTAGCTGGGCTGGCCTACATATCGGAATTTTATTATGAAAAGGTGGTTCCAGGTGCTCCATCAATCCCTCCTTAGTAGTTAAAGGGTAGATACCACTGGTAGATATTTAAAAGTGAGCAATTTACTGCATTTTGAGAAGCTATTCTGCTCATAACTCCGAAGATCCTCATCAGATCCTTATAAAAATTTTGTAAGACCAACTTGAAATTACTACCAAGTAGTCCTTTTTCGTCCCTTTTTGAGGGAAGTGCCGCTCCAATCAAAACAACCCGACGACAAAACATTTGAATCGTCAAACCTGTATATCAAGTTTTGTCCCATTTGTAAAATACGACCTGTATCAGAGTACTAACAAACATACATACATGGTGACAGAGGAAAGCAAATTTTTCCAGACTTGAAGACTTGATCCTTCGTCCGAATCCTTCTTCTTCTTCTCGTATAGTGGTGTGGCTCACCTATTGTGAGTTTTCAGATCGCCTTAAGGCCTCTAACTTGACCTAACGACTGCTACTACAGGTAGCAACAGGGACCAACGGCTTAACGTGTCTTCCGAAGCACGGAGGGGCTCACGAAAATACATTTTTGCCACACTACTAATTGGCCACCCATCGAAGTAATGACCGCGCCAGGCGTCGCTTAACCCGCACGACCGTAAATGATCAGCGAGCGTCGCTTAGCTGTGAGCCTGCTCAATCCGAATCTGTGTCCGAATACTTGGAAGTAACATAGGCTACCTTTTACCCCGATATTCCCACGGGATCGAACAAAACCGCGGGGCGTAGTTAGTAGTAGCTATACATGTAAACACAAACCTGAACGTCTTTAGTGAAAGGTCCGGGAAGATCCTTTTGATGTTGCAATATCTCTCTTAGTAACGTCACCATTACAAGATTTAATGTTTCAGAAAACGATTTGTATGGAAATACCTGAAAAAATTAAACTTTTTAAACTCACGTCCAGGTAAGAGTTTTTTTTTTGTCGGAGATACTGCGATCAGTCTATGACAGACTTTAATCAGTATTGTTGCGAGTAGGGTGAGATTTAAGGCGCAGTGGCCATCGCCAATGCTTCCTCTATGTTCATACAACGTCCAGCCTTTTCAGTCTGCGTGTTTTGTTTGTGGAGTCAATTAGCCGGCAAGCAAGTGGATTAGAATGGGCAGTGAGGCGCTCAATATGTCTCCATTTTTTGTTCGGCAATTTCCTCAGCGACTGTTGGCACATCAAGGTACTCATGAATTTCATTGTTTCTTGTGAACCATGGAGCGTTGACTATATTGCGAAATATGGAGTTTTGCACACGTTGGATACAAATTAAGAGAAATAAAAATAAAAAAGTAGGGCAAAATCGAGCACAAAAGAGTTGGTTACATACAAGCAAACATACAGGTGAAACTAATAAAAGCATGTTAAAATTACGCGATTAAAACCCGGGAAAATAATTACCCTGAAAAGATTACTAAAATATAGTTTTAATATTACTTATTTTTAGATAGATGATGGATTCATCCGATAACAAATAAATAATAAATCGCCATTGATGGTAATTTTCAATGGGGATTTGTGGAATAACTCGTTTTATCTACGTTGGACGCATGCTCTCAGTCCATTTCCTATTTCCTAACTTGAGAACGGCTGGACCCATTTTATGTCCAGGGAAAGTTTAAATAATGAAAAATAGGGGACTTGTACTTGTATACAGGCTGTTTTCCGCGATTAGACCCTTTTTAATTGGGTCCTTTTTGCGTGAAGATGGAGTAGGCTTGCCCAGCACCTACTACAATACTTCTGGAGCCAACTAAGCCGTGGGTTTCATCACGATGTTTTCCTTCACCGTAAGAGCAATGTCAATTAGCGCACATAAATTTTTCTTAAGAAAAATACATTGGTGCACGGCCGGCCTGGATTCGACCCCACGACCTTCAGAATGAAAGTCGAGGTATCTACCACTAAGCCAACACCGCTCTAAAATAGGGGACTTACGCAGGTGAAACTGCGGGGCGCAGCTAGCCTCAAGCTAAGGAACTAGTCTTGTGTTATGGTGGCCAAATAACGGGTACTATACTTATGAATTCTGTGAATTCTTTATGTTCTCTTATAGTTTACGATATAGCCCTGAAGGCCCTTCAGGGCTATATCGTAAACCATAACAGATAGCGAAAAAATATGCTGAAAGGAGTTGCGTGCCCGTATTGACAAAAACTAAAACTACATTATTAGATTTTTGAAAAAGTCATTAACCTAGCCAAGAATTAAACCTGTTGCTTTTGCAAAAAAATTATCATCCTAAATTTTTATACCAATAGATGGTCTTGCTGATAGAGATCAATCCTTGGAAACAAACATAGTATGGAAAACAAAGGAAATAGCTAATTTTTGTGGTCTTCTGTAAAAATTCACCCTGTATACATACTATTATTTTTTACATAAAAAACACCCCAACATTGGTTCAAGGTGGGAATCGAACCCTTGACTTTCTGCAATCGGCCTCAGATTAATAACAAATGTCTTAGACCACTCACTTGTATCTGCGAAGACGCATAAATATCCTCAGCCTCCTCATCCAAAAACGCCAACAGATCCTTAGTCAACAGCTTCTTCGCCAACGACAATATAGACTGCAAATACGTCACGTAGAACTGAACATTAATCCGCTTCTCAGGACTCTCAGAGAACCTCATATACGGGAACTGATTGAAACTTGATCCGAACTTGTTGAAGAAGTACGTCGTTGGATCATAAGGGACAGAACTATAGCTGTGTAATGAGGCACGTTTTAGGGTACCACCTGCATCTACAGTGTCGCTTCCATTCTCCATAATACCTTCATTGTTTCCGTTTAAATTTCCTGATAAAGATCTCGGTATGATCGGTCTGAATTGATTGAACTTCCTCTTCTTATCAAGCGTTGAGTATTCGAAATTACTAGGATCCGGTTCTTTGGTTTTAACAGGACTTGGAGGTTGAGGGAAAAGACGGCACAGTAACGGCGGATCGACTGTTGAATATCTCCCCATAGATCTAGCTAAACCAATCAGTAATGGAATAGTGCTCTTGCATAACTGCAGTTTCGGTACTGTGGTGCTGTAGTCTTTGCTGTCGTAGCAAGAGATTATGGTCTTTGTTAGGTTGGACATAAGTTCTATTTGGGCGGTTATGATTTCTTCTCTTAGAGCGGGTTGTTTGGTCGCAATGTCTGAGAGAAGGGTGTTGAGGCAGAAGCTGAATTTTTCAGACATCGGTATCCCTGAAACGAGGAAAGTTGATGTTGGTATATTTAGTGTGGCAATTTGCCTTAAAGGTACTTAAGAACCAGCCATTTAAGCACTTGTAAGGCTAAAATTAAGAGCAATTTATTTAAATACAGATTATTTTTTAAATTGCGCGAAAAACACATTATGTATGGTAGGTTTTGTAAGTTAGGTATTTTTTTAGGGTTCTGTACTCAAAGAGTAAAAACGGGACCATATTACTAAGACTTCACTATCCGTCTGTCTGTCCGTCTGTCTGTTGGTTGTAGTCTGTCACCAGGTTGTATTACATTAACCGTGAAAGCTTGAGAGTTTGAATTTGCACAGATTATGTATTTCTGTTGCCGCAATAACAACAAATACTAAAACAAAAAATGAAATTAGTGAGTTCGACAGATAATACTACGGCACCCTTCGTGCGCAAATCCGACTCGCACTTGGCCGGTTTTTTTCCTAACCATACTTAACTACAGCAGGAAGAACAGGCCTATTTCCGTTGTCGTCCATTTTATAATATTCTAAAAATAAAAATCATTAATAGAGTACGTACAATATTTTAGTCTCCCAACTATTAAACTACAATCATAATTTACTTCAAACTACTAAATTGTTGGATAAACAGTGAAAATTATGCTTTTAAAATATTGGTACTTGCCCTACAAAGTTATTTGTGCAGTTAGCGGTGGCGTTAGTATGTATGAAATGTTATAAATTCTCTCTAAGATATTTTAGTTAGTAAACTGTCCGCGAAATGTTAAATTGGTGGTAGAGTACATGTTCTATTAGTATAAAAGCAGTGTTAAACGGTTTATTGTATCAGTTTAAAGTTTGAACTTATCTAAAGAAGAAGCCATCATGTTTAAAAACTTAGTCGTTTTGTTTTTGGTGGTCATGATGATTGGGAGCGTAAGTTTATATATTTTTTAACCAATAAAAACTTTTAAAGGTCGCCTGGAAGAGATCACTTTTAGTGATAAGGCCGCCCATTATGACATATGGTTTGGTTTTTTTTTAGCAGGAATTTATGTTAGATTAATGTTTAATATGATATACACTATAGAGTTTAGCTATTTATTTAAACAAATAAATATTGCAGGAAATTTCGCACATCGCAATCTAGCCCCAAACTAAGTAACTAAACTTGTGTTATGGGTGCTAGACAACGAATTTACTACTTATATACTTTTCTTTTATAAATATATACTTATAATACATAGAAACAACCAGAACACAGACAAATATCTAAGCATAAATACTTGTCTGAGGCGGGAATCGAACACGCGACCCTGTGTTTGACAGTCCGGCATGGTGACCATTGTGCCAACTGGGTCGTCAGAATTAAGGTTTAATATGACACAAACTTGATACCTATTACGGTAAAAGAAAACATTTTAAGGTGTGAACCCACAACCTTCGGATTGAAAGTCGAAGTATCTACCGCTAGACCAACACCGCTCGAATCACTCCATCATTAAAATAAATCCTAAAATTATGCATTTTGTTTCTTTACAGAGCATCCAAGATACTGCGGGTAAGTTTATTTTAAGTAAAATTATCATAAGTTTTTAGGGTTCTTTACCCAAAGCGTAAAAACGGTACTCTATTAATAAGACTACACTGTCTGTCTGCCTGTCACCAGGCTGTATATCGTAAATTCTGTAGGCGTTCAGTGGATAGCCGTCGTCGGTTGCCACCTTGCAATGCAACTGTACTAAGGGATTCTTATAGGGCAAGGTGGCATCCGACGACGGCTATCCACTGAACGCCTACAGAATTAGCTCTCTGTTTTTTCTTGTTTCATACTTTTTAGAGTGCGATTTTTATTACCTAGTTTTAGTGTTTTTAATTATTTATAGAAATCTATATATAAAATTAAAAATTCCAGGAAGTAGCGGAGGTGCTGGAGCAGGTGCTCAGGGTAAGCATACCAATTGAAAATTTATTTGGCTATTTACAACTCCGTAAACGAACTATGCCTGCAAAATAATATTTTTTGGAACAAAGTTCCTCAGGTAAGCGATAAAAAATGCAACGAAAACGTGAAACACGATTTTTTTGTTCTCTGGCTACTATTGTAATCCTGATATCCCACGAGACCTGGGGCTCTATTTTTGAATCGCTCGTGTGACATAGCATTGTCGTATTTACGCCTACAAGTCACGCTCAACTTTCAAGTCGCATGACACCAATTTTCTGTATTTTTTAATCTTTCGTCGTCTAAATTTGAAATTTGAATTTTTGCAGAAAACCGGTAATTACCGACGAACATCCGAAATAATCCCAAAAGATATAAATATTTTGCAAAGATCGTTGCCGAATGTTTGACTATGATTGTTTGACGTTTATTCTACCACTCGCCTGTTGGCGACGAGTGGTGGAGACCACTCGTTACGAGATCGAGCGATTCAAAAATAGCGAATTTGCGATGTCAAACGAATATTATAGTTTAGCAACGTCGTGCGCGACCGTCCTGCGGGGTGACAGATGGTGGCGGGGTTGAGGTAATTGGCACGATACACACGGGAGAAGTGTGCTCGGATAATATATCTTGCGATATATTGTATCAATTTGTGTTGTGACGTAATGTAAGATTAAATAAAAGTTACTTAAAAGGAGTTTAATTATGTATTGTTGGTAGTGGAAGAAAAATGAAAATATATGCACTTTCATGTTCACTCTCTGTTTAAAATTCTTCATTGTCGTCGTCGTCATCATTCAGGCAAAATATAAATCTAAAAGAAACAACGTTATTATAAAAATAGACATATTTTTTACAATATTAAGTTTAATTAAATTAAATCAATATCGATTTTAGATAGCCCGAGCAGATGGTGCCGGTGGTGAATCGTCACGTCGGCATACCAATAATCAATTATATAAAAATAACAATAATGTGCCTATCTGTCCAATGCATCGTCAAATACAATCTGATTTATAATATTCGTCTACATTTTTATGACATGGTGGTCAAACTTTATAAACAAGATTCTTAGTCTTTCGTATCGTCAGACTCATCCTGAGATCGTTATCTCGTGTGGGTCCAACTCGAAGTGTCATAGACTTGACAGCACGTGTTGCCGCTTCGAGTGCGCGGCTGAGACTGTCACAAGTTGACGTGCGTTGCACGCGTTACCCTTCCTCGCAACACCACCCGCAACCCGCTGACATCTTCAGTACCTCGTCGTCTGTAACGTCCCAAGGAGGGTTCGGCACGAAGTTGCCGGACTATAGTAAAAATTGAGCACTCGACGCAGGCGAACTATTCAAAAATAGGGCTTCTGGACTTACGCGGGTGATACCGCGAGAAGCAGCTAGTTTATGGACTATTATTAACAGTGCTATTAAAAAACCTGCAACACATTCAAGAACTATGAAATAAAATCAAACGTATTAAATATATTGCTATTATTATTGATTTTTTATGTGGACCTTCAGGGCTATATTCTAAACTTTATAGGTTATAGCGAAAAATGCTGAAAAGAGTTGCGTGCCCGATTTTGATAAAAACTAAAACGGCATCATTCGATTTTTGGAAAAGTCATTACCCTAGCCAGAAATCGAACCTGTTGATTTTGCAGAAAAAATAATCATACTATATTTTTAAACCAATCTTCCCACCACCAGTTTTTTCACCAGTCTTGCAGATCAAATTTTGGAAACAAACATAGTATGGCAAATCAAAGGATACCTACTTATTACTCACGACTATGTATTAACTTAGAACTTGGCAATTCATCAATTCAGGCATCATTCGATTTTTGGAAAAGTCATTACCCTAGCCAGGAATCGAACCTGTTGATTTTGCAGAAAAAATAATCATCCTATATTTTTACACCAATCAATAGATCACCAAACAACAAACACCAAAATTTGATCTCAATCAGTCTTGCTGATTGAGATCAAATTTTGGAAACAAACATAGTATGGCAAATCAAAGGATACTTATTACTCATGACTATGTAATAACTTAGAACTTGGCAATTCCACAGGAGGGGGTTCCTTTGGTGCTGGCTTCGGGGCCGCGGCGCAAGGTCAAGTTGGCGGCCAAGCAGGTGCTAGCGGCAGCGGGGGCAAATGAAATGACGAATCGACAGTGACTTCTTTCTACACATATACTTACTCTACAAAAACCATACAATTTTAAACTCACACTATTTTTTATTCATAGTTTTGCGTAACTTTGACATTAAATAAGGTATATCTGCGTGCACCATAATAAAAACCTAAATATTTCGTAAAAAGATAAATATTTGCTTTATTGACAATCTGAAAAACAATTTGTTTATTTTCTTGTTATTTTGTCACTAATATTAAGGTTGATAAAAACCTTTTAGTAGCCCTTATCCGCAGGTACCTTATTTATTTTTTAAATTTGATGTTTGGGCCATGATATGTTGAGAGGTCAGAAACATAAAAATATAAAAGTTAGTACTTACAAAATTTAAGACGTGGGAAAATAATACTACCTAAATCTGTTAAATAGTTGATTAGTTATAAAATGAAGTGTAATTATGGTTTTAACTATTTATTATGTGATTCATTTATTAAAAGAAGTTATTTGTCGTCCTTGATGTTTTTACATTATAAATGTAGGAGTGAAAAAGAGCTTTTAATTAACTAAAAAATGGATTATTGCATGGAAATTGTTGATGTGTGTAATTTCATGGTTGTTTCTAGGCTTATCCAAACCTATTAAAACTATTTTAACACAAATAAATATTATCCCTCTTATTACAAAAAAACTGCAAAACCATAGTTTAAACCTGTACTAAAAGATCTAGGTTTTTGTGTTAGTTTTGGTTTAAAATTGATTCTTATTACAAAAAGTAAATAGACCAAGGACCAGCTGCCTGATTCACAGCTACCGAACCGACAGTCGGTTCGGTAAGGCCACTTTGTCGGAAAATGACAAACGAACCGAAAAATTCAAAATTGCGATTCACAAATCCGTTTCCGATAACATCGGTACAGCAACCGAAAGAAGAAATTCCCAACCGACGGAAGATCATAGACAATTCTTATCTACAATATTTTTGACATAATTGAATGAGTTGTTTTTAGGTCTGTGGTTTACAGTGCAAATGGTGTTGCAATATTCATGATAAATCACAAAATCTTTTACTACAAATTCCATGCTTCTAATTGGAGTTGAATTTAATTACATCAAATTATGTGGATCAATGGTGTTGTCGTTATTAACATTTCCCATAATTTAATAATTATCGAATAGATAAATAGAATTACGCATCATCGTCCACTTTTTTCTTAAATTTGACCAAAAATTTAAATATTCTTAGAGAAAAATATAATGATAAATGGGCAACTCTAAAATGTTGGAATTTACTTTTCAAAAAAACGTAGTGATTAAATCCTCTTTGTTTTCAAAGTTTATTTACAATGGTGCGACAAATAGTGTTGAATAAGAGAACGCCAGGCGATAGACTACAAATAACTCTCCACCCCGAACTGGGGAAATGGCTGCACCTAGGCGCTGACGGAGCAAGAACAAAAAAAGCATTGTTAGCAGACCTAGCAGAGATCTTAAATTCAATGGGGTCTGGGGCGACCAAGACCCCGGATAAGTGACCTAATGTATGTTACCTACGCACCTCTTCGTTCTATTAGGTTATCCATTTTAAACTCCGCCTGGTTCCAGACAAAAATCAAAATAAATCTAGCCTGTGTTATTTTACCAATCAACTTAGGTGCCTACAAAGTTTAATTGCAATAATTTCTATGGGTTTTGTGTAAAGAAGATAACAAACATTTCAGTATTTAAATACTCTTTGATTTCAGTCAAAACATTATAAAATAGTTGGACTATTCATTTGGTAATAATTTGTAAGTAGGTTACTTATGTATTTCTTAATAATTATTTGTTCAAATTTATTTTAGTTATGGCTGAATTGGAAGGAGCAAGGCAGTGTTCATTAATGCTATTCGGCTGGGCACAAGGGGTGGCCCTACACCTCCACTTCGAGCTCCGTTGGAGGAATTGAATGCGCCAGACCCATTGGCAGATCATCGGGTATGTGAACATTTTATTTATAATACAAGTATCATGGTTTAACTAGATTCTGCCCGTGACTTCGCCCACGATTTCACCTTCTTAGGGATTTAAAAAAACCCTTAGTTGATTAGCCTACACCTCGCAAAGAACACCCTCCTTTCATGTCAGCCAGTCAATCTAGAAATTTTATTTAAGGTTTAATGAGATAAGTACTTATTATTTATTTTGTTTTTATTTCAATTTTAAGGTTCTCCATAGGGTAACGGAGGTGAAGAGAAGGCTACCCACACACGCATCTGGCGAAGCTGGTGCACATCAGGGCAAGGACTGCCAGACCATCTCTCACGTAATCCTGGAGTGCGAGAACCTGGCTGCATACCGGGCGCTGATATACTTGGCAACCCGGCAACATTCCAAGAAACGTGCGAGGACCCCGGGAGGATTCTGCAATTCTAGTTGGCAGGAGTAGCGGGCAACGATCACACATAGTGGGCCTAATGATGCCTGAGTCGGAGTCCATCAACCTATCCTAACATCACTGCCACCCCTAGGGTCCCCAGAAGCATAGCTGCAGCTATGCATATCATAAGCTATGAATAGATTACCTAATTTAATTTCTTAAAATAAAGATATTTTAATGAAAAGCTATTTATTTTTAATCAATCATTTATTTTACAATATAAGGTGCATCATCTTGGGGTAGATATTAATTAAATGATTAACAAAAATATATAAACTAGTGGTATATTAAGTATTGCAACTAAAATAATTTAGACTTTGTTACCTAAGACTGAGTAGGTCTAGGTAGTACTAAGAATTGTTAAATCTTGTTATTTGTATTAATCATTTAATAGATTTAATTTTAGTTAAAGATATTAACTAGTGGTTTAAGTATTGAGAGTGTGAGAAATAATTTAGCTTTAACTTCAAATCTGTGATTTACCAGTGACATAATTAAAGTACTAGGTGTTAAATAAATATATTTTTTCTTGATTTTATTTATTATTCAACATCCTGGTACACCAGCAAAATTAATAAGTTGTAATTACTTGTTAATAATGGGTTGTATATGCTTGTTGGAAACACAATCCATTTTATTAAATGTCTGGGTGATTCATGGCATTTATAACCTCGTTTATGGCCCGGGAAACGGAATTTTCACGATTAAATAGTGAATTTCGATGGTTCGCACCCTCTAATGCGATCCACGGCGTCTGTTTCTCGACCTCAATGCCAAAATTATATTCATATCAATGATTTACTTCGCGCAATATATGTGTTGAATAATAATGTCGAATGTCGGTAGAGTCTCCGACAGCAAAAACTTGTCGGTAACATTCCGAAAATAATCACCTAAAACCCCGACAATAGCTGTCAAAATTCTTCGGTTGCGGGTTTGTGAATCGCAGTTTGTCGTCGGTTCGACTTTTTCCGTAACCGACGCCCTACCGACAAAATGTGAATAGCACCGCAGAAGATCCCTGGTTTTAGTCGCAACCATAGACAATAGATAGCAAACTCGAAACAAACCATTCTTTTGTTCGTTCAGCGTTCGAAACACCGTTCCTTTTCACAAAATGGTTGTTAAGTGAGTAAATATTAAAAACTTATTTAAGAAATCGAATACTAAAGTGATAAAAATATAAATTGTGTGTTCAATTATTGTGAAATAGTGTGACTTGTATTTGTTATTCTATGTTCGCGATTACGTTGTTGTATTTAAATACATCAATTTATGTAGCGTATATCGGAACGCGGCTCGAGTTAAGCCTTTAAGCCTTTTGCCTGCCCCATTAGAAGTACTTATAAAAAAAAAAAAATTACCTAAAAAATAGTAAACATGAAAATAACCTAAATTTCTCAAAAACATAAGAAAACGTAGTGATTATATCCTCTTTGAACATAAGTACGTACTAAAAATATTTACTTATTTATGTTTTTAGTAGGTTTAGGTAATATGTTGTTAAAATCTGTGAAAATTTCAACTCTCTAGCTATCACGGTTCTTGAGATAGAGCTTGGTGACGGACAGAAGACGGACGGATAGCGAAGTCTTAGTAAGAGGGCCCCGTTTTTACCCTTTGGGTATGGTACCCTAAAAAGGAGCGAGAATTGGAGTAACGAGGAAAAGGTGAACGTCAGAATTTAATTTTTTGGGGTATAAACTTCGGTCTAAGTATACTTAAACTAGGGTGCTCGCTAGTTTAACTTTGACAGGACAGACAAACCTGGTTTTAGCGGTAAACTTCTTTTTGTAATAACGTTTATCTAAGTCCATGGTTTTAATCTCACTAAAACGTAGTTTAATTTTTAGACTTCGTTTTGGAATAAGGGGGTTTGTGTCCACACTTAAGTAGGTAAAAAAAACGGCTTAGTGCCAGTCGGACTCGCGCACGAAGGGTTGTACCATTTAAATCTGAATTAGTATTTAAATAAAAAATAAATAAATAAATATAGCAGGACATTCCACACATCGCCATCTGCTAAGTAACTAGACTTGTGTTATGGGTGCTAGACAATGGATATACTACTTATATACTTTTTCTTTTGTAAATATATACTTATAATACATAGAAACAACCAGACCACAGACTAATATCTAAGCATAAATACATGTCTGAGGCGGGAATCGAACCCGCAACCCTGTGTTTGGCAGTCCGGCATGGTGACCATTGTGCCAACTGGGTCGAAAGGTGGGTGGGGTATTTCTTGTTATAGCGGCAACAGAAATACATCATTAGATTTTTAAAAAGTATTGGTACGTAAAATGATTCGAAACCCTTCGTGCGCGAGTCGGACTCGCGGTTTCGTACCATTTTATTCTGAACTAGCTTTTGCCCGCGACTTCGTCCGCGTAGAAGTCGAAAATGTAACGAGGAATCACGTTGTCCCATACAAACTTTGCCCTCCCTTTTCACCCCCTTAGGAGTAGAATTTCGGAAAATCCTTTCTTATCGGATGCCTACGTCATACAAAGAACACACCCTCCAAGTTTCAGGTCTCTACGATCAGCGGTTTAGGCTGTGCGTTGATCCGTCAGTCAGTCAGTCAGTCAGGACAAAGGATTTTATATGTATAGATTAGTATTTGTTGTTATATCGGCAACAGGCATACATCATCTGTGAAAATTTCAACTGTCTAGCTATCTCGGTTCATGAGATACAGCCTGGTGACAGACATACAGCGAAGTCTTAGTAAAAGGGTCCCGTTATTGCTATTTGGGTAAGGAAACCTAAAAGGAAAGCTAAGGTGATGTCAAAGAACGGCTCTCCAAAATTATTTTTACTGGAATGTATGTTTTGAATTAGGTAGGTATGAAATACCATTTAGCTTTTCAATTTCAAAATACCCATGTGGGTTTACATTTAAAAATAACATCTAGTGCAGCTCGTAATCATAGGCCTTATTGCATCTATAAAAGATGGTCTAAACAGCCTAAGTAGAGGTGCGGCACTTACGCAAGTGGATTGCAAGCAAAGCCGCTGGAGCAACCACAAACATCTTAAACAAATTGTGTGCCCAGGGATGTTAAGGGCACAGCAGCGCATTCGTAGCGCAATTCATATAATAATAATATTTATTTATTTTCCTCCAAAAACAAACATCAATTACTTATTATGACACAAATTAAATCCTAATAATTACATTTATTTGTTAGTTTATTTGTGGGAGAACTAGAGCCTAAACTAAGTCGAGGCCTGTATTTTAGGACTCCAGGACCCACACTCACACTTGGCGCAGCTGCTTCAACTTCCAATATAAATACTCAATAATATATGACACATAGTCGCTAACGAAATATGATTAAAAAACTTTATATAAATACAGGGTAATTGGCAACTACACTAGCAAGCCGTCCAACTTTTTTTTTTTTTCGCGATTTGTGCAGCTAATATGTATCTTATCTATACTTACTATCGCAATTCTTCACCCTATACATAGGTTCTTCAAACTGTGCATTTGACAAACACTTAAGTATCTTCAAGAAATATGGTAGAAGTTTGTCCTGGTGCTGCATACCGCTTTGCAAGAAATACAGCCCTAAAGCTATGGTGGCTTCTTGGCTCCGTGATGTGATGACGAGTGAGGAGCTTGCTTGCGGGCATAGCATGAATAGTGTGTTGACCTAGAAACAAACAAGTGTTATTTAAAACTTCATCTATGTTGAATTGTATTTTACAAAGATGCTTTCCGCCACGTTTTAGCCTAATCCGTCTGGTTTGAGCTTTGCTTTGATATATCAGTCAGGACTTTCAATTTAAATATTCTTACGGAATATAAACTTCTGCAAGTGCATCCAGTGCTAAATAAATAGGACAGTCAATAAGTGGTGTTGGCTTAGTCCCAAATTGGCTCCAGAAGCATTGACAAGTTCTCTTATTTGGACATGGTCGACTAAGTTGAAAGCGTAGTAGGTGCTGGGCAAGCCTACTCCATCCTCACGCAAAAAGGACCCAATTAAAAGGGGACTTTGGATAGTCTCAGCAACCCAAAGAAACTAACTAAGGGTAATTTTGAAATTGTTCACATCTTATTTACGGATGGCTCTCAGCTTTTCTAATTTATTCCCTGACTATGATTAATGCAACTCAATCAAAACACCATTCAAAAATCAAAATGACTACAGTAGGGCCTCGCCAATCTGGACTATGCATAAAATAAGTAAGTAATTTGGTAAGCAAATAATAAAAGGAAACCTATTCAAACAAATTAACTCGGAATCACGGTTGTGGCATCTCTGCATCATTAAACATGTGTTTTAATATAAAAGTATTGCATACTGCAGTCCGGACGCCTTGATAATCCGCAAAGGGTCTTGTTTTTCCCTATCCGGATCACTAAGGCTCTACTGTGAAAGTTATAGAATGAATATCTTCCAATTAGATAAAATTAACAGGTTTATATTATTCTCTCCACCTGCCACACATGTTTAATGCTAGTACAACAAACAATGATTCATATGGCTTCATGTATGACTAAGCTTACATTATGACATTGTTAGATCATTGAGTTACCAAAAAGGAAGGTAAATAATAGTAAACAAATTTTAATAACAATATGGGTCAAAAGGAACGGTCATCATCATCCGAGCGATGTTTCCGGTTGCATCCCTCTCGAGAGCCTGGGGTCTGCTAAACGGTCCGTTAAAAAGGAATGGTGTCTGGTAGTAATAGCCTAATGAGGTTTTTAATAGTAATTTATGCGTGTGAACAACTTAATATTCCCACGGCACAGGGGCGTATTTGCGTGAGTAAAGCCGTGGGTAATAGCTAGTTGTTTATTCAAGTAAGATTACTTTTAATAATAGCAGCTGATATCATTGAAGGAAAACAATTAGGTGTCGTAATTTTACTGACCTTCTCCCATGGTGTAGGGTTTAGACTCGACAAACACCGCGCTAGATGTTGCACGGTTTGTTTGAAGAACTCGTGTTCTTCCATTTCCATGTTTATCATTTTGGAATTATTTACATTTTTCCAATAAATTCGCCAAATATCATCGAGCGGATGCCCGTTCGCGAATTTCACGAAACACTGATTGACAGTGACTGACAATGACGTTGATTGCACAGTTGACAGTGACAGTAAATAATATAGAATCTTTGCTGGTTTTTTTTTCTGGTCGGTTATAGTTGTTCTACTCACCAATAGGTGGCAGCACCTTGAAAAGTCTTGTTTGTGGCTTTGTGCCAATGTCAAATTTAAATATCGAATTTGACATTTTCCGGTAAACAATAGTTTATTTTTGAATTTTTGAACTTTTTTCTCAAGAAACTGTTTGATTTTGTGAGTGTCTTCAGAGATTCAAGGCTTAGAATAAATTGCCTTATTCTTTACAAGACCCACTAACTTTACATAAATGTAAGTTAAACTGTAGTTTTGTACAAATATAACAATTATGACTCATTCCTTGTTCAACCGCCGTAAGTTGTTTTGAAATCTAACCCAAAAAGTCTTGAAAACTATGTGAAAACTTTCCAGATGTCTTCTGTCTACACATTTTCTCGTAGCGACAATGAAATCCTGCAAGAGTTGGTACGAGTGTTCAGCGCCGGTCGAGGCACATCTCGCGAACAGTGGGCTCTGCAAGCAGAGTTGTTAGTGGAACCAGTAGGCTGGGATGCACTGTGGAAGCTCTCTAAGGAGTTTTGTAAGAGATTCAGTAAGTATTTCTCTGCTACACTTATTTCTACCACCTTGTCACTGATGATGATGATGTTGATGTTCACTCACAGGCAGTTGATGTTCAGCTTGGGTAAAATGATTTCCAGGGTAACTATGTCTCATCCATGTCATCACTACATAGTGTAAAATAAAATCACTTTTCGCCGTCCCAATGTCCCTATGTATGCTTAGATCCTTAAAACTACACAACGGATTTTGATTTTTTTAATAGATAGAGTGATTAAGAGGAAGGTTTTTAGATATAATACAAGCATAATACAACCGTGCGAAGCTGGGGCGGGTGGCTAGTAAAAAAATAAAAACTTGCCCACTAAAACATGGAACTTGATCTTCAAAGAACTCCTAAAAAGGTACCTAGTAAAATCGATACTTACCTACTCTAACAACAAGAAATGAACCTAAGTTAATTTGTGTAAATAAACACTTTTTTTTTATCTTTCAGACGTCCGTTTCCCGTGCATAGCATTAGTAACAGTAACCTCTGTTGACTTTGAAAGCCTTGCTGCGTGCGTCGATGTGCTCAACGTCCAGCATGAGAGTGTTAGACTACCGGAGACAGTGGTCGATGTTCCACTCCTGGAGCTGTGGCCGACCGTGAAACAGAGGGAAGAGTGTGTTGATGCTGCCACTACGGCCGAGTTTATTGATTTACTTAGGTATTGAATATTTATTTACCTATCTACACTATTAATTGGGTAACATAGGCTACTTTTATCAGGAGTTACACGAGTAGAACTGCGGAGCGGTGCTAGTTTATAGTAATAGGAGTAAAAGTCTGTACTTAGAAGCAAATAAAAATTATATAGTGCTTATTAGATCAAAAATAGTAGGGATAGTACTTAGTAGGGATGGGCCGAAATTAGTTTTACATTCGGTTTAACCGAACTTCGGCAGTTTAAACAGAACTTCGGAATTCGGCCGAAATTCTGCTAAAATGCCGAACATTCGGTATTTGATCATATCCAGAAAAAATAAACATCTTAGCTGTTTTAAATCTTGCTATCCCGATTTTCTTTCATTTTTTGTCATTTATTTAACAAATAAATCTAAATTCTTATTTCTAAATAAATATCTAAATTTCTATTATCGAAACTTTTAAGTAAATAATTATCGCCATAATCACTACATAGGAACTTTAAATTTTTCTAAAAGTGGTTTGTTGATTGAAACTATTATACCTATTGGTATTTAAAATTTACCATTATGGTGCAAAAACCAAGGATTCGGAAAAGTGGCTCAGATTATACGGCTCAGAATAGCTTCCAGGTGGAGATAAAAATATTCATGCCAAAAAACTCATGCAAGGGAACTTATGATTATTCTTGGCCCACCAGCCATATAGTTCTGTTGCTATCGGACTTCTGGTTTCCTCTGTATTGGGAAACTTTGCTGCTGCCAGTTCCTCGTAGCAGCTTCAAAACGATTTATGTATGTCTTCGTTAGATTGTGAGAATGACTGTGTGGTCTGGACAACTTCTGCGTCACTACTTGAGCTTTCATTCTCTACGCTTCTTCTTACATATTCTGCTAGAAAGATTTTAAACAAGATTCGACCTGTCATTCTCAAGAAAATGCAGTAATAATAACCGAAGTTCGGCCGAACTTTTTATTTTCACCGAACATTCGGCCGAAGTTCGTATTCGGTTCAAATCACATTCGGCCCATCCCTAATACTTAGTTATTAAAATTCATAAAAAACCAATTGAAATCTGGTTATCACTATTAGATAGCTCTATTTTTGAGGTAGGTAGTATACTTTACGTTGAAATCCAATTAGTAAAACCTGAGTAATCAACGAAAAACTGCATCCGCTCGAGAAAACTTCGGCCGCACGCCCGCCCGTGACGACACGAACGCGTCCCAGGAAACACTAAGACACAGAATACATAATAGAACGCGGGTGAAACCGCGTGGTGCAGCTAGTATGTAACATAAAATCTCAACAAATTCCAGATTCTTCTATAACGACATATGGATGCCATGGGACGAGCAAGACGACAAGGTCCTCCTCTCGAACACCATCGAGGACCGCATGAAACTCTGGTCTGACATCCGCAACGGAACTGTACCATCAAGCCTCGCTCGAACCATAACGCTGATAAGGAACAGTGCTATCAATGCTCATGAGAAACTGAAGGATCTTGATTCCTCATTATGTGAGGGTGTTCTGGCTAATGATGATGGTAAGTCCAGCAAGCATAGGTGTCCTGTTCTAATATGTACGCTCTAGGTAGGCTGTATCGGTCTGTACTGTACCCCTGTACCCCTGTGTTAAAAATAAAAAATATATGTTTAAAAATCCAAATAAAAAAATATAAAACTCTAATTCATCTTGCAAAAAAAAAACTCGTAATGAACTCACAAAGAAAATAAATTCCGACAGAATTGAGTCAAGGAAGACTCAATTCTGTCGTATGTTTTACGAGCTGCTAACCTCTTCTCTTATATTCGTATTAACAGATTCGCTCCTACCACCAAACTACATATCAGTATGCGCAGAATTAAATGCTAAGCTGGACAGTTTGATGGCAAGATGGACACTCTACGAGAACCCACTTATTAGAGAACAGTACCTTATTAAAGCTAGAAATGAATACCAGATGAATAAGAGTAAAAAACATGTAAGTTATATTTATATGTATAAGTAATACTAATTATTTGCGCCCCGCGGTTTCACCTGCGTTAGACCCCGATCTCGTGGGAATATCAGGATAAAAAATCCAGGTCTCTAGTTATCTACATACCAAGTTTCATTGTAATTGGCTCAGATCCATACATACAAACTTTTGCGTTTTAAATATTAGTAGGATTTAATCACATTATGGACACATTCTAAGAACTTCCGAAAATCTAATTAGTTTCTTGTTCTGAGACCATTGTTTGGATTATCAAACTGTTTCAACATTTTGGCAATTGAGTAGTTATTTATTTCAATTTTATACATCTTAAACCTTCTAGTAAGTATCTATAATCTATATTATACAGGTTTTACCAACATTAGATTTATTTATTTATTTCAATGTAACTCAATAGGTAATACTTAATTATATAAACAGTACAACAACAGAAAGCCAATTACAGAGTTACACGTATATTAAACACTAGCTGCGCCCCGCGGTTTCACCCGCGTAATAATGTTCTACGCAATTTTCTTAATATTTTCTTTCATAAGAACCTTCTCCTGACAATAACAAACACAACAAAAAGAGAATTGGCCAAATTGGTCGCACGAAAATTATTAGACTTCGCGCACGACCGCTGCGTAGGGAGCCGACCTCGCGACTGAGCCGCGCGGGTACCTTACTCATAGATCTAAACTCCCCTCCCGCACGCGCACCCCCCCCTTGGTGACGCCCACTTCGCAACGGGCCGTGCAGCAGAAATCGTAATATTTTAATTTCGCCATAACTTCAAAACCAAACGTCCAATTTTAATCATTCAAAGACCAAATATTATCTCCATAAACTGTTCTTAGTGATGAAATCATTTATTTTGATAAGGATTAATAGCATGAGTAAAATAAACGCGTTTAAATGTAGTCCAAAAAAAATTCAAGATTTTTAAATAAAAAAATGGTTGCTGTGCCTCACTCGACATAGATGGGTATAGTGTGTCGCGGACTTTTTGTAGATATTTATAAGATCTACAATTAATTAGAACATTTTATGGTTCTATCTTTTATAGTTTAGGCAGCGTACGCAAAATAAGTAACTTTTCTGGTTGATTTTTTACACCTTGTGTCCGAAAAACCCAAATATCTTACGGAACCCTATTTTTTTCCAAAATAAAATATAGCCTATGTTACTCGTGGATAATGTAGCTTTCGAATGGTGAAAGAATTTTTAAAATCGGTCCAGTAGTTTTTGAGCCTATTCAGTACAAACAAACAAACATACAAACAAAGTTTTCCTCTTTATAATATTAGTGTAGACTAGCAGCGCTCCGCGGTTTCACCCACGTAACTCCCGGTTTCGTGGGAATATCAAAATATAAAACTAAAACCCGACTACGTAAAAAAATGTAGTTAAAAAAACAAACTAGGCACCTACATAAACAAGAAACATGAAACAAGAAAAATACAGAGAGCTAATTGTGTAGGCAATCTCAAAGTGTCGTGTCTCGTGTCGTTGTGGTTAGCCGTCGTCGGATGCCACCTTGCAATGCAACAGTACTAAGGGATTCTTATAGGGCAAGTTGGCATCCGACGACGGCTAACCACTGAACGACACGAGACACGACACTGTCCGTCTGTCTAGTAAAGTAACTATATGTGTGCTACCCATAACACAAGTATAGTTACTTAGCTTGGGGCTAGATGGCGATGTGTGGAATGTTCTGCAATATTTATTTATTCCTTTGTAACTCAACAGGTAGTCGCCCTCTGGCAAGGCGGCTCAATATTCGAATTCGAAGAGATATCGAAATACCTCCGTTCCCTCGTCACCAACGAACAAGTGTTAACGGTTACTGTGTCTGCTGAAGATGCTCTAACACTTGAACCGGAGGTTGTGGTCGTCTGCAGCAAGGTTTACGAATTACCCGAGACGCCATTACATCAGATAGCATTCTGCAGCTATAATGGTAAGGAAATTATGTTTTTTATTTATATATTTCGTGTAATAAACATGGTGATGGAATAAAATGGTAATGCGATGACCCAGTTGGCACAATGGTCACCATGCGGGACTGCCAAATATAGGGTTGCGGATTCGCCTAAGATAAGTATACTAGCGATCCGCTCCAGCTTCACACTACTATATTATGCATATATTAGGTATACATAATTAACCTTCCTCATTAATCACTCTATGTAATAAAAAAAAGGGTGCGTGTACTTATGTACGCGCGTGAGAAGTTATACTTCTTTGGCATTTAAAAAAAAAAAAAAAAAAAAAAAAAAAAACTCGTCCGACAAAAAACTCGTCCGGCAAAAAACTCGTCCGACAAAAAACTCGTCCGACAAAAAACTCGTCCGACAAAAAAAAAAAAAAAAAACTCGTCCGACAAAAAACTCGTCCGACAAAAAACTCGTCCGGCAAAATACTCGTCCGACAAAAAACTCTGGACTGGAAAAGGATTGTCAACACAATCAATAAAGTTCAATTTAGATTTAAACAACTTCTCCCGTGAGAATTTTGTGTGACGTGAGAATTTTGTGTCTCGCTTTTGTAAAATTTCACTCTCATCATTTTTTCATAACGCGCCTAAAGAAGTATTACTTCAAAAACCGCATCTAAATCTTTAAGACTACGCAACGGGTAGTCTTAAAGATCTATGCATACATAGGGACAGACAGCGGGAAGCGACTTTGTTTTATACTATGTAGTGATATTTACAAAAGAAAAGTAAATAAGTAGTATATCCGTCGTCTAGCACTTATAACACAAGTCTAGTTACTTAGATTGGGGCTAGATGGCGATGTGTGGAATGTCCTGCAATATTTATTAATTATTCAAATACTATTGTTTCTTTATGAATAAATATGAGTTTATGCTAAGTATCTTACAAAAACAAAATTGTACGCCAATTGACATTGCTTTTACTCTCTGGACACATTCGATTAAGCTGAGAAGATAGTATGTGCTGGCTAAGCCTACTCCATCGTTACGCCGCAAAAAGGACTTAACTAAAGAGTTTTAGTTGCGCAAAAACAGGCTGTGTACAAGTAGAAGATGATGAGAGCTTCCTAACTATTAATAACTGTAAAAAAAAAAACAGCGCACTTCGGGAGTGCAGGCAGAAGTGAAAACAATAAACTTGTTATTTCTCATAGAATATTTCTTGAAACGATCTGCTACTGCCATCTATTAGCACTCACTTAAACAAATATAGTTTATTTTTTATTCGCTAGATGGCAGTAAAAAAATTAAATCAGCGCCATCTACATTCGAATAGCGGTCTTTCTAGAAACTAAGTTTCTCAATTTGTGTAATAGATGGCAGTATAAGTTAAACAAAAAGACTAACACAAATAAAATCTCATCAGTCGCGTCAAATCTCATCTGTCGCGTCAAAATCTGTCGCGAGAACGGCTGAAAATGCTCACCTACAAAAGTGCCCAACGCGCCATAAGAAGTTTTCACTTCAAAAACAGCGCACTCCGGGAGTGCAGGCAGAAGTGAAAACTGTATATCTGTGTAAAATCTCATCTGTCGCGAGAACATACGCAAAAAGAGTTTTAAATGAAAAAAAAAAAAATTGTCGGACGACCGACAAATAGTCGTCCGACATTTGTCGTCCGTCAATAGTCGTCCGACAAATAGTCGTCCGACATTTGTCGTCCGTCAATAGTCGTCCGTTAAAAAATACCATATGTACGTCTTAATACACTTACAGCCAAATTAAAAAACTGTATATCTGTGTAATATCTCATCTGTCGCGAGAAAATCTGTCGTCTGTTGCGAGAACGGCTGAAAATGCTCACCCACAAAAGTGCCCAACGCGCCATAAGAAGTTTTCACTTCAAAAAACCGTCTTTAACATTAACAGGTGCAATTCTGAAAGCGTCCGACATGCGTTCCTGCCTGCTGATGTTGAGTGAGAGCTGTCGCCTTCGAGATATAACGCTACACTGTGCGATGGTCAACACGGTCATTTTAATGAGAACAGGGACTTTACACATCGTTGGATGCAAGATTAGCGACGATTCTGAGTGTTCACAGGTTAGTTATATAAAATTACTAGCTAACTACCGATTCCGGGGGAATCACTACATAGTCTATACTATACTAATATTATAAAGAAGTAAAGTTTGTGTGTTTATATATTTGTTAAATTGTAAGGGGTAATCTCGGGATCTACTGAACCGATTTTAAAAATTCTTTCACCAATAGAAAGCCACATTCTTGCTGAGTGTCATAGGTTATATAAAAAAACCGAAAAATAGAAAGGCTTTTACGTGGTAGTCCGTTTTGCAAAGTGAATCGGAGAAAAAACGGTCGAATGAAAGCGTTTCTTACGAACGCTGCCTTAACTATGAAAGATATATTTTTGAGTTCTATAGAAAAGATGTGGAGCTTGAAAATGCCTACAAAAAAGTAAACGACAGCGTATGTCTAACTTTTATATTTAAGTTACAAAAAGTATTTTTTTTAATATTAGTATAGATAATTTAATTTTTAATATTAATAAAATATATGCCCAACGAAGTGGGCACGGGTCAGCTAGTATAAAATAAAGTCGCTTTCTCTGTCCCTATTTCCCTTTGTATGCTTAAATCTTTAAAACTACGCAACGGATTTTGATGCGGTTTTTTTAAATAGATAAGAGTGATTCAAGAGGAAGGTTTATATGTATAATACATGCATAATATAGCCGTGCGAAGCCGGAACGGGTCCCTAGTATCAAAATAAAAAGAAGCCTATAGTCTTCCTCGATAAATGGACTACGTAACACAAAAATAATTTTTCAATTCAAACCAGTAGTTCCTGAGATTAGCGCGTTCAAACTCTTCAACTTTATAATATTAGTATAGACTCGCTGTCCCGGCAAACGTTTCACCATTATAAATATTATAATATAAAGGAAAATATTAAAACACTAGCTGCCCTACGCGGTTTCACCCGCGTAACTCCCGATCCCGTGGGAATATCGGGATGTAAGCTATCCTATCTCTCAAGTTGGATCGAACTGCACATGGTGTGCGAATTTTATTATAATCGGTTAAGTGGTTTAGGAGTCCATTGAGGACAAACATTGTGACACGAGATTTATATATATTAAGAAAGATGTTGTTTATACACAAAAAATTTCATACAAATCGGTTTAGCCGTTTAAGCGGAGTTTGGCACTAACACCTCGACACGAGATGTTTTATATAAAGGGATTTCTATTGCTGCGGCATAATAGGCTCCATCTGTATGCCAAATAATTACGGTAAGGTATTACTTGAGCATATACTTACACAAATAGAAAAAATATGATAAATAATAAATAAAATTCTCTATAAATAATGTAACTAGCGACCCGCCCCAGCTTCGCACGGCTGTATTATGCATGTATTATATCTAAAAACCTTCCTCTTTAATCACTCTATCTATTAAAAAAAACCGCATCAAAATCCGTTGCGTAGTTTTAAAGATCTAAGCATACAAAAGGACATAGGGACGGCGAAAAGTGACTTTATTTATACTATGTAGTGATGATTAATAATATTTCGTTCGAACTAGATGTGGAAAAAAGATATATGCATTTAAAGTCAGGTGTTTTTCATTTTCTTTATAACTTAAGGAATCTAACCTCCTTGCAAACAAGCCATATTTGTTTGAAGTTTTGCCATTTTACTCTTTATATTCTTTACTAGCGACCCGCCCTGGCTTCGCACAGGTATATTATAATAATAATAATAAATCATTTATTTCAGAAATTAAGTACATTCCATAGATTACAGACTTATAGGAAAATATTAAATTACAAAATTAAATTATATGTATAGAAATCACATTACTACTACTACTACATTCCGTTTCCCAATCGTCACCACACTCTGACTTTCCTCTTAGGAGTGGCATGGAGATGCAACCAGTGCCCCAGTATCGTGGAATCCCACCTGTCACACAGTGCACTCAGGATGACATTGTCGGAGCCCCTCACTCGCCTAAGCAGTGAATCGCAGCGCTTTCTGATAATCGCGTCAAAGCCATCGACTCCTGCCTCTGCAAACATGGCTGACTGACTGCAGTATCGGGGCTCCCCCACCAACACCCTGAATGCATTGTTGTAATGGACTCGGAGAGCTCTGTATGCCAACTTCGTATAACTCACCCATAGGCTGCAGGTATAAAAGGACTGGCAGTATGCTCTAAAGAGTGTCACCTTTACTTGTTTACTACACCGTGTAAACCTACGAGCAAGCATATTGCATATTATGCATGTATGATACATATAAACTTTCCTCTTGAATCACTCTATCTTTAAAAAAAACCGCATCAAAATCCGTTGCGTAGTTTTAAAGATTTAAGCATACATAGGGATATAGGGACAGAAAAAGCGACTTTGTTTTATACTATGTAGTGATAGTGATACAAATAGGATATGTAGGCATAAAAATCTGTAGACATGGAAATCTAAAAATTGGGAATCTGTAGACGTGGAAACAAAGCATTGATACTTGCTTTGAGTCGGTCATAACTTTAATTTTATAAATTTTAGAAACTCAAGCATTTGATTAATATTTTCAGGGTGATTTCGCGCAAGGGATTGTAGCAATGTCCGGAGCAAAGATTCTCATTGAAGATACCACGTTTGACAATTTCTACTCTGGAATCGTTGTACATAAAGGCGCTCAGGTATGATCTAGTCTACCCTTTTTTGAAGTTATACTTCTTTTGGCGTGGTATGAAAAAATTATGAGAGTGAAATTTTAACATGCGCATCACTGTAACACAAACGTTACAGGTTGAAGCTGCGTAACCCAAAAGCAAAAGCATTTTAACATGCGCATCACTGTAACACAAACGTTACAGGTTGAAGCTGCGTAACCCAAAAGCAAAAGCATTTTAACATGCGCATCACTGTAACACTAAAGTAACAGGTTGAAGCTGCGAGAGTGAAATTTTAAGATGCGCATCTTCGGACGGACCGGACGGGTGGACGGACGGACGGACGGAGTCTGTCCATCCGTCCGTCCATATAACTTGTACTCATACAGATGGACGTATAACTTCTCACGCACTGTACATAAGTACAGTCACCCATTTTTTTGTTCATGCGAACATGTATTACTTCATCATCTTGCCACCCATAAGCCTAGTTCGCATTAAGCTAGTATTTTGTTTTGAGACCTCTGTGGCGCGTCGGGCGAACACCCGACTGCGACGCAGAAGGTTGCGGGTTCGATTCCCGCCGGGAACAAGTATTTATGCTGATCATAAATTCTTGTTTCTGGTTCTGGGTGTTTCCTATATGTATAATATGTATATATTTACAAAAAAAAAGTATATAAGTAGTTTATCCGTTATCTGGCACCTGGTTATCTGCTTCATGTCTGGCACCCATAACACAAGCATTAAGTTGCTTAGCTTGGGGCTGGATGGCGATGTGTAATATGTCCTGAAATATTTATATTTATTTATTTATTTTAGTCGAGTAGCAAGTAATTTAGTAGCTAAATACTCGCTACTGCCCAAAAACCGTTCGCACTTTGTTCGAGTATAGTTAACAAGTGAGTGGTGTATTGGAAGATGAACAACCTACGAAACAATGCAACGACAAGGCCGAAGGCGGTAACTAATCAACTCGACTAATTCGACAGGTTCGGACTTGTTTAGCTGGTGAGCCAGTGAGCAGGGAGGCGTGGGGGGAGGGGTGCTACTTGCCACTCGCCTAATAAAAATAGAATACGACAAAATTTTTGGTGTTCGGACGTTTAGCTACTAAATAACTCCTACTCCACTAAAATACTAGCCTAAAGCCTAGTTCGCATTTAGGCTAGTATTTTAGTTATACCAAAAATTTAGTCGAGTTGGTTAGTAAGTAATTTAGTCGAGTCGATCCTTTTTATTCTATTTTTATAAGGCGAGTAGCACCCCTCCCCCCACGCGTCCCTGCTCACTGGCTCACCGGCTAAACAAGTCCGAACCTGTCGGATTAGTCGAGTTGATTAGTTGCCGCCTCATCATTGCATTGTTTTGTAGTATGTTCATCTTGCAATACACCACTCACTTGTAAACTGTACTCGACCAAAGTGCGTGCTTTTGGGCAGTATCGAGTATTTTAGCTACAAAATTACTCGCTACTCGACTAGAATACTAGCTTAATGCGAACTAGGCTTAATGCGAACTAGGCTATACAGTAATCTTTTATATACAGGGTTATTGGTAATCATATTAGCAAGCGGTTGAGGGCCACTTTACCAAAACAAACAATATTTTTTCTACGACTTTGGGAATTCAAACATTGATTGATGATTGAATTGATTGAACAGGTGGAACTCCGTAACTGCTCTATTATGAACTGCGGCGTCGGTATACAGATGTACTCCGGTTCACAAGTTGAACTAAACAATACGAAGATATCAATCTGCCTCGAACAGTGCATACGATGTGAACTCGATTCTAGCACTGAGAAACATACTGAGTAAGTACTTCTATATCTTTACTACAACTAGCTAGTCCCGGCAAACGTTGTTTTGCAATTAACAAAAAAAAACTAAAGGAAATAAAAAATAGATAGTAGCCGATTCTCAGACCTACTGAATATGCATATAAAATTTCATAAAAATCGGTTAAGGGGGGTCCATACGCCAACGACCTTGGTACACACTACACGTACATAGCTTACTAAATAGTTACTACTGGCACCGGTCGCCTTCGTTGGTGAAAATTGTTGATTGTTACGAATGTGTTTTGTTTTTCTCAAAAGTACTGAGATGGAATTATAGGATTTATAGGTGAGACTTTTACAGACATTTTGGTGTGATTTTGAGCCAAAAATTTCCTATAGTTTTGAAGCTATCCTAAAATTAAGAATTAAAACTAGTCTAGCTTTGAAATGACAAGGAATTTTCGCCTCAAAATTACCCCAAAATATCGGTAAAAATTTCACCTACAATTCCATCTCAGCACTTTTGAGAAAAACAAAACACATTCGTTACAATCAACAATGTTAGTTGTAAGCGACGGGTATTTCTGGCGCGTTGTGTTTGGCAACATAAATAGCCTTAAGCCGTTTATGTGGAGATAGGTAACTAACACCGCGACACGAGAATTTTTATACATATACTAGCTGTGCTCCGCGGTTTCACCCGCGTAACTCCCGATCCCGTGGGAATATCGGGATAAATTAAGATGTAAGCTATCCTATCTTTCAAGTTGGATCAAACTGCACACGGTGTGCAAATTTGATTAAAATCGGTAGTATTTATTACTAGTATTTATTAAGTTGTACTGTACTTGTATACGGGCTGTTTTTCCGTAACTAGTCTTCTTTAGTTTGGTCCTTTTTGAGTGAAGATGGAGTAGGCTTGCCCGGCACCTATATCCCAGCTTAGTCGACCTTGTCTAGGAGAAAAAAATTGCCAGTAGATCTGGAGCCAAATACGCCGCGTATGGTTCCTTTCACCGTAAAAACAATGTCCAAAAACAAAAAACAGAAAAATCCACTGGAGACTTTGTTTTATAGTAGCTGTCCCCGCAAACGTTGTTTTGGCATTTACAAAAAAAAAACTAAAGGAAACAAAATAAAAAATAAATAGACCTACTGAATATGTTTTTTAGATAAGTATCACTACATAGTATAAAACAAAGTCGCTTTCTCTGTCCCTATTTCCCTTTGTATGCTTAAATCTTTAAAACTGCGCAACGGATTATGATGCGGTTTTTTTAATAGAGTGATTCAAGAGGAAAGTTTATATTATGTATATTACATGCATAATATAGCCGTGCGAAGCCGGGGCGGGTCGCTAGTTAATAATATGTTTATTGTTTCAGAATGGAAGGTCTCCATATAATGTCGAACTGCACAATTGGATCTGGTAATATTGAAAAGGAAGTTCTTATTGTAAGGCAAGATGTTAATATTGCATGATACTTTGTTATTTTATACATAGTAATACGAAGCGATTTTATTGAAACAGACATTTTATGACGGTACTGGTTCTTGTCCCTAACTTCGTTCGCGTAGAATTAGTAGATTAGACAAAGGAATCACATTATTCCATACAAACTTGGCCCCCCTTTTTCACCCCCTAAGGTGTAGAATTTCGGAAAATCCCTCCTTATCGGATGCCTACGTCGTCGTCCAAAAAACTAACGCAATTTAATTCGATTTTACACAAATTTTTGCGAAAATAAAAATCATCGTGTCATGTTGCTCTCGTGTTCCCGCCAAAACTCGTCACTTCACTTAAAAAAATTATTCAAAAATCCTCTTTCAATTAAATCGCATCGTACTTTTGGCCATATTTTATCTTAGACATATTATTATGTAGCTCGTTATTTTTTATGAAATATAATTTACTTAGTAACTAGGTAATTTGTTGTTTTATTTTCTTAGTAGTTATGTCTTGCGGTTCCATCCGCGTTAGTGCTCATGCACTTAAGGTGAAAGAGTACCTGCGCTCTCTCCATACAAACGTAGTCGACTGTTTCCTCCCTGGATAATGACACTAGCACAAATATTTTTGTGCCATAAAACCTATAACTGCCATGACTATGCCCCTATGTTTTGGTTTTTGTCATTTTCTAATTATCATAGAAATTAAAATTAAAGAAATTAGAAAATAAAAAAAAGCAAAAAATAAGGGCATGGTCATGGCAGTTATAAGTTTTATGCACCAAAAATATTTGCTCTAGTGTCATTATCCAGGGAGGAAACAGTCGACTACGTTTGTAATAGTTTGTATGGAAAAAGCCACCGGTACCCTTTCCTCTTAAAATCGCGGGTGAAATGAAATTAAATATTGCAGGACATTCCACACATCGCCATCTAGCCCCAAGCTAAGTAACTAGACTTGTGTTATGGGTGCTAGACAATGGATATACTACTTATATACTTTTATTTTGTAAATGTTTACTTATAATACATAGAAACAACCAGACCACAGACAAATATCTAAGCACTAACGACCCGCCCCGGCTTCGCACGGCTGTATTATGCATGTATAATATCTAAAAACCTTCCTCTTTAATCACTCTATCTATTTAAAAAAACCGCATCAAAATCCGTTGCGTAGTTTTAAAGATCTAAGCATACATAAGGACGACGAAAAGTGACTTTATTTTATACTATGTAATGATAATGATAAATACTTGTCTGAGGCTGGAATCGAATCCGCAACTCTGTGTTTGGCCGTCCGGCATGGTGACCATGGTGCCAACTGTGTCGTCATTAAAACAATATATGTATTTCAAACACAGCTGAAGTGTCCGTCTTTCCTGACGTGTAAAATTTGGGGGTCTTCAAGTCGCGAGTGAATAGGTATCTTCTAGGAAAGTGTGGTATGTCTTAGGCTGCATTGTCAACTACCAATTGAAGCATTGGTAGCAACAAGGGTGTTCGGCACCCAAAGTCTACTTTAAGAGGAAAGGGTACCGGGGGCTCTCTCCATACAAACTATTACAATCGTAGTCGATTGTTTTCTCCCTGGATAATGAATGACACTAGAGCAAATATTTTTGGTGCATAAAACATATAACTGCCATGACCATGTTGACCATGCCCTTTTTTTTTTTAATTTTAATTTCTATGATAATTAGAAAATGAAAATAATAATAATAGAGGCATAGTCATGGCAGTTATAGGTTTTATGGCACAAAAATATTTGCGCTAGTGTCATTATCCAGGGAGGAAACAGTCGACTACGTTTGTATGGAGAGAGCACAGGTACCCTTTCACCTTTATGGCAAAGTATGAAGTGGACTGGACATCACCATTATTTTATTACTTACTAGCAACCCGCCCCGGCTTCGCACGGCTATATTATGCATGTATTATACACATAAACCTTCCTCTTGAATCACTCTATCTTTAAAAAAAACCGCATCAAAATCTGTTGCGTAGTTTCAAAGATTTAAGCATACAAAGGGATATAGGGACAGAGAAAGCGACTTTGTTTTATACTATGTAGTGATAGTGATTATTATTAAGTCATTAGTAAGCCCATTAGTAGATTATTGTAAACCTATTTTCCTTCCATTTTTAACATATTTCTTATTTTATCGTTATCATAGTTATGTAACCAATTGAGGTAACTCGGTTAAACTACCAGTCACTTAGCCGCGCTGGTTATCTAATTGAAGCATTGAGTCAGATGCGGCTGGTCGCCCATCGTCGTGCCCCAGGCCATCAATATCTTTCCTAATATTATAAAGCTGAAGAGTTTGTTTGAACGCGCTAATCTCAGGAACTACTGGTTCGAATTAAAAAAATATTCTTGTGTTGGATAGTCCATTTATCGAGGAAGACTATAGGCTACTTTAAATTTTGATATTCCCACGGGATCGGGACTTACGCGGGTGAAACCGCGGGGCGCAGCTAGTCTAAACTAATGTTATAAAGCTGAAGAGTTTGTTTGTTTGAACGCGCTTATCTCAGGAACTACTGGTTCGAATTGAAAAAATATTCTTGTGTTGGATAGTCCATTTATCGAGGAAGGCTATAGGCTATAATTTTTATTTTGATATTCCCACGGGATCGGGACTTACGCGGGTATAACCGCAGAGTGCAGCTAGTCGGTAAATACAACGAATTGAGAACCTCCTCCTTATTTGTAGTCGGTTAAAAATATAGATGCAGACGAAGTTCAAAAAGCTAGAAGTTTATAAAACTACTACTCTGATTTTTATACAATTATCTCGGTCAAAGTCCATGAATTTTTATCCTTCGTTCAAAGTCCAAGGAATTTGTGTCGTTCGAAGTCCAAGAATTCGTATAGTTCAAAGTCCACTGTTTAAAAACAATTTAGGTACCTACACTCAGAGAAATTTGTGAACGGGGCGTTAAAAAACCTTTAACAAATGGGAGCCATCAACGTTCCTTGAACACAGCGTCACAGCAAATTTTGTCGTTTGCAAAAATACATAATACAAAGGCACATTGTCACCGCGTACATGTGCACTAATACGCAGTGACAATATGCCTTTGTATTTAGAATTATTGCAAACGACAAAATGTCATCAGTCGCTGTGTTCAAGGAACGTTGATGGCTCCCATTTGTTAAAGGTTTTTTAACGCCCCGTTTAAATAGTACTTTGTCAAATCGTTAACAATGATAATGTAGGTCTGTCACATTGACAACGCACCTTTGTCTCTACGTCTAAGGGGATTTGTTCCTGCATTAAGGGTACTTTGTCGTTATGGGTGCTAGACAATGGATATACTACTTATATACTTTTATTTTGTAAATGTTTACTTATAATACATAGAAACAACCAGACCACAGACAAATATCTAAGCACTAACGACCCGCCCCGGCTTCGCACGGCTGTATTATGCATGTATAAAATCTAAAAACCTTCCTCTTTAATCACTCTATCTATTTAAAAAAAACCGAATCAAAATCCGTTGCGTAGTTTTAAAGATCTAAGCATACATAAGGACGACGAAAAGTGACTTTATTTTATACTATGTAATGATAATGATAAATACTTGTCTGAGGCTGGAATCGAATCCGCAACTCTGTGTTTGGCCGTCCGGCATGGTGACCATGGTGCCAACTGTGTCGTCATTAAAACAATATATGTATTTCAAACACAGCTGAAGTGTCTGTCTTTCCTGACGTGTACAATTTGGGGGTCTTCAAGTCGCGAGTGAATAGGTATCTTCTAGGAAAGTGTGGTATGTCTTAGGCTGCATTGTCAACTACCAATTGAAGCATTGATAGCAACAAGGGTGTTCGGCACCCAAAGTCTACTTTAAGAGGAAAGGGTACCGGGGGCTCTCTCCATACAAACTATTACAATCGTAGTCGATTGTTTTCTCCCTGGATAATGAATGACACTAGAGCAAATATTTTTGGTGCATAAAACATATAACTGCCATGACCATGTTGACCATGCCCATTTTTTTTTTTAATTTTAATTTCTATGATAATTAGAAAATGAAAATAATAATAATAGAGGCATAGTCATGGCAGTTATAGGTTTTATGGCACAAAAATATTTGCGCTAGTGTCATTATCCAGGGAGGAAACAGTCGACTACGTTTGTATGGAGAGAGCACAGGTACCCTTTCACCTTTATGGCAAAGTATGAAGTGGACTGGACATCACCATTATTTTATTACTTACTAACAACCCGCCCCGGCTTCGCACGGCTATATTATGCATGTAATATACACATAAACCTTCCTCTTGAATCACTCTATCTTTAAAAAAAACCGCATCAAAATCCGTTGCGTAGTTTTAAAGATTTAAGCATACAAAGGGATATAGGGACAGAGAAAGCGACTTTGTTTTATACTATGTAGTGATAGTGATTATTATTAAGTCATCTAGTGGTAAGCCCATTAGTAGATTATTGTAAACCTATTTTCCTTCCATTTTTAACATATTTCTCATTTTATCGTTATCATAGTTATGTAACCAATTGAGGTAACTCGGTTAAACTACCAGTCACTTAGCCGCGCTGGTTATCTAATTGAAGCATTGAGTCAGATGCGGCTGGTCGCCCATCGTCGTGCCCCAGGCCATCAATATCTTTCCTAATATTATAAAGCTGAAGAGTTTGTTTGAACGCGCTAATCTCAGGAACTACTGGTTCGAATTAAAAAAATATTCTTGTGTTGGATAGTCCATTTATCGAGGAAGACTATAGGCTACTTTAAATTTTGATATTCCCACGGGATCGGGACTTACGCGGGTGAAACCGCGGGGCGCAGCTAGTCTTTACTAATGTTATAAAGCTTAAGAGTTTGTTTGTTTGAACGCGCTAATCTCAGAAACTACTGCTTCGAATTAAATAAATATTCTTGTGTTGGATAGTCCATTTATCGAGGAAGACTATATGCTAATTTTTTTTTATATTCCCACGGGATCGGGACTTACGCGGGTATAACCGCAGAGTGCAGCTAGTCGGTAAATACAACGAATTGAGAACCTCCTCCTTATTTGTAGTCAGGTTAAAAATATAGATGCAGACGAAGTTCAAAAAGCTAGAAGTTTATAAAACTACTACTCTATTTTTTATACAATTATCTCGGTCAAAGTCCATGAATTTTTATCCTTCGTTCAAAGTCAAAGGAATTTGTGTAGTTCGAAGTCCAAGAATTCGTATAGATCAAACTCCACTGTTTAAAAACAATTTAGGTACCTACCTAAAGTGCCAGAAAAATAAATAAAAATCGTTATTTATTGTATGAATACAATTAAAGTTTAAAGTGGTGAAATATCATACAGGGTTATTGGCAATTTTAAAGCGATTGAGGGCTACTTCTGTGCGTGTATAACGATAAACTTTTATTCTACGAATTTAAGAAATTCAAAATTTTTACTTTTATTTTTGAGGGTAGGTAACTACTTATTTATTTGAATTTATTATTATAGAATTTATTTATTTGAACCTTACTTATTTGAAAATATGCAATTTTTTTAAAATAAAGGTCATTCAGACTCAGAGCAGTCGATAAAATTTCAAATGAGTAAATGTTGAATGAACTCTCCGTGTAAAAGTTACTTACCTACCACAAAACTTTTGAAAAAATATTTAAACTAAAAGTCGTAGAACAAAAGTTTATCGTTAAGGTGCATGCACAGAAGTACCTACCCCTTAACCGCCTTCATCAGTACATAGTATAAAACAAAGTCGCTTCCCGATGTCTGTCCCTATGTATGCTTAGATCTTTAAAACTACGCAACGGATTAGATGCGGTTTTTTTAAATAGATAGAGTGATTCAAGAGGTAAGATAAAACAACACTACCACTCGTACGAAATCGCGGGCAACAGCTAGTATATTATAATTACCAAAAACCATATTATATTATTGTAAAACAGGAGTTTTTAGGCCTTTTTAGGAATAGAAACAACACCTACTAAATATCTAAGTACCTAGTTAAGTATAAAAGTAATAGGTAGTTGAGTATTAAGGTAAATTTGACACAAATAACTGGTAGCCTGATAAAATGGTTCCACATAAACCACTGGCATGGATGGGAAGCGAACCACACTTCACCTTTTAATTATTAAGTGAACGTTGTTACCTTTCGAATACAGGAGAACCCTATGACATAATAAGGAATGATCTTACTGTGTGCAGCGTCGAACCTTACCAACTGACGATCAAGAAGAGAATGAACCCGCTCTCAACTAAAGCACTCGCTTTTATATGCGGTGGGTAGGGATCGGCGATGCCAACAGCAGCTTTGATAACAGACGTAACGTCACTAGTCGTTTAAAAACTCTTAAGACTTATAACAATATTATTTCACAACTCTAAAGGACATTGTAGTAAAAAACTATTAATAAAAACAAACAATAAACAACAACAACTAACAATAAATAACTATTTTATGTATTTATCTGGCACTTTATGTTCCTAAATTGTTTTTTAGACAGTAGACTTTGAACGATAGGAATTCTTGAACTTCGATCGACACAAATTCTTGCACTTTAAACGATAAAAAATCATGGATTTTGACCGAGATTATTCTACAAGGAACAAAAGTTGATTGTTAAGGTGCTCAGAAATAGCCCTAGGCCGCTGAATTATTACTAACTAGCGACCCGCCCTGGCTTCGCACGGCCATATTATGCATGTATTATACATGTAAACCTTCCTCTTGAATCACTCTATCTATTAAAAAAAACCCATCAAAATCCGTTGCGTAGTTTTAAAGATTTAAGCAGTCAAAGGGAAATAGGGACAGAAAAAGCGACTTTGTTTTATACTATGTAGTGATAACCCTGTACAAATAGTACCTACATAGTCAAATTCAAATGAAATTAAACTATAAAATCCTCTTTGTCTTGTATTTTTGTGCACATTGCTGTCGACATTTCGGGGAGTTGGAAGATATTTGGGGTCTTTACAGTGATATGTCAACCAGAGGTTTTTTTAGGCAAATTTGCCAAACCGTCTCCGAGACGGTTTGATTTCCCGTCCGGGAGCTCTATTTTTGAATCGCTCCTGCGTGGCATAGCTTCGTCGTACATGACTCCAATTTTCTGTATTTTTGAACGATTCAAAATTAGAGCCCCGGAGCTGTCTTGAGGATGCGGAAACGCTGCTAGCATTTTGGGCAGCATCTATAGTTCCATCAGCGGCTATGACTGACCCGAGGTATTTAAAGTTTTGTACCTGTTGAAGGGGTGTGTTCTCGAGGTACACAACGTTGGCATTATTGCTATCACTAAAGTTACAATGTAGGTACTCGGTCTTCTGTCTGCTGATTCTCAGACCGCCCCCTTCCAATGCCACTCTCCAGCATTCTAGCATGTTCTGCAGATCGTCCGTATCCTCGCTAATCAGGACTATGTCATCGGCGTAGAGGGGGTTCCATGGTGGCGGTACTTGTAGTTTCGCCGTAAGATGGTTCATGAGGAGATTAAAGAGCAAGGGACTCAACGCTGACCCCTGATGAACACCGACCTTAACTTCGAACTCGTCGCTTATTCCGGCCGGACAGCGCACTTTGGTTGTTACATTTTTGTACATGTCAGAGACGATGTTAATGTAGTATTCCGGTACGTAACCTAAGTTATTTAATCGCTAATTTAAAAATGAACAACTAGTAAAATGATGAAGGACTCAAGTTTTGTCAGAGACAGCCCCCAAAGTCAAACACCTAGAAAATTATAGTCTCAAAAACGAATCGATGATGATCCCGCAACATTCTGAGTGTTCGCCCACCGCATCATAGAGGTCAATAAACTAATACCTCATTTAATAAAAATATACAAACGAAGCAAATGGATTTTAGATAATTTTGTTATCCATTGTGTAATTTATCATCGTATACAAAACCAAAGAGGATATATTCCTACTAGTTATTTATAGAGAGCTCTTAACATTCATCACCCATTAAGCCGATCAAAAGCAGTTGTTACAAAACGTATTCTATTCTAATTAATCTAGGTACACAAATTTTCGTCATATACAAAACCTAAGAGGATATATTCCAACTAGTTAAATTATAGAGAGCTCTTAAAATTAATCGCCCATTAAGCCGGTCGAAAGCAGTTGTTACAAAACGTATTCTATTCTAATTAACCTAGGTAAAAATACACTTCACTATTCACTTCACAC
Source organism: Idaea aversata (assembly GCA_907269075.1). Taxonomy (NCBI): domain Eukaryota; kingdom Metazoa; phylum Arthropoda; class Insecta; order Lepidoptera; family Geometridae; genus Idaea; species Idaea aversata. Next base: position 9,052,317 of record OU026104.1, on the reverse strand, counting down.
ACTTAAATTCACTACACTAGGTACTGACAGTACCGCTTCTCATAAACTTTATTCACTCGCATAACTTAGATTTTTAAGCTATTATGCATAGCTTTTATTGCGGGCTTTGAGCGCGGCGACCGGATCAAGAAATTCCGTAACGAAAATAAAACCTAACACTCCGCCTACCATGTAGCTTGGCCGAGCGTCCGCTTAACGTCGTAAGCAGCTGTGAGAAAGTATATAGGTACTTGAACTAGTACTTTAATTAATATCAAAGAAAAATACTGCATAATTATATAAAAAAATAATAAATAATTATAATTGCACAAGTTGATAAAAATGCTATGCAATAGCTTTACCGCGGCAGTCCCCGAGCGCCACACTTTTTATTTTTTAATAAACTTTATTTTATTTATTTATTATTTGCACATTTTATCATTTACGCAAATAAAGACTTTATTTTTGTGGAAATACTATCAACGCGTCCGTCAGACAATTTGTAAAGGGCGAAGTATAGGTACGAAACTTCACAAAATATAGAGAGAACTCGGTTCAACTGAGGTGACATTAGTCCTACATAATTATTTGAAATGTTGTCAAACAGTCCAATTAAAATTAATCTTAACGTTCCATATTATTATTGTTAATCTACGCAAAATTATTATTGACAAGCGAAGTCTTGAGGTCTTGCAACACACAAATAAAATAAAAACAAAAATTCTTCGTGGACCTTCATGGATTCCGCAGTGATTCCGCACCATTATATTCTGTTTTTAGTATTTGTTTTTTCACCGCAACAGAAAGACATCATCTGTGAAAATTTCAAGTATTGGTTGGCGACAGATAGATAGACAGTGAAGTCTTAGTAATGGGGTCCATTTTTACTCTTTGCGTACGGAACCCTGAACAAACAAAATAAACCCGATTAATATCCGTAAAACTTGTATTCAATTATATGTAGGTAGGTAATATAAGTATGAAATATCCTGCTGGCTGACGGCTGCATTAATAACTGTATCATTTGTTAATTTTGATGGAACTAATTAATTGTTTACTGAATTCGATAAAACTATTGAGTAACTAATTCCCTAAATTATAATTATCGCTCTGGAACCAGGGAAATTGATATTGTAAAAGAGATGACATAGGACATTTAACACAAAAACTTTGTCGTTATCTTTTTATTTATTGCATAGAATACAAACATTAGACTAGACTAAGCGATTTTGTACAAGCACAAAATTTTGTGACAAAAAGTTATTGCGCTCTGGAATATTTTAAGCTGTTTTTTTAGGGTTTCGTACCCAAAGAGTAAAAGCCCTTTAACTAAGATTCACTGTCCGTCTGTCTGTCTGTCATCAGGTTGTATCTTATTCACCGTGAGAGCTAGACAGTTGAAATTTTCACAGATGATATATTGCTGTTGCCGCTATAACAATAATACTTAAAACAATAAAATAGTATGGAACCCGTGCGCGAGTCCGACTCACACTTGGCCGGTTTTTTGTTTCGCTGAGTGTAGACACACTCTAGATATACTATCCCTTCTCTAAGTACAATCTATAAATTCAATGTAGCTAAGTAAACATCGGATTACAACATAATTATCTCCTACTTTGTCGTGCGTGACCATCCTGTTATCATTCTAAAAAAAAAACTATGATAACAATAGTAAACAAACTAAGTATAAAATACTAGATATATCATCTAAGGACAATCTATTTAAAAACCAGTTGCGATCCAAACGCTTTACGAATAGCACGCGTGTTTTGGCAATCAATTTCATCTCGTGATATTCACTGTGACTATTAATTATTCTGTGTCTGGACAGTTTTTTTAAAGAATCTTGGCTTAGACGTTACCTTTTCCTGCATTCATTGCGATTTTTTTTTGTTGTGACGAAGTCAGATGAAGTTCTTGATTTATGTGTAACCATTAAAAAACTTAGTGATTCGTTAATAGTTGCAATTTATGCGAATATAATTTAAAATATTTAGAAAAATAGTGGAAGTTATGCCAGTAAAAATGATAGATTTCAGTGCGGGTCATCATATTGGTAATGTGTTGATTGAATTCATGAGGAAGCGACCTGATGCCGTTTGCCAGGTAAGTGAATGTGGGTACATTAAGGTATAACGCTTTTACCCGGACGAAGTCGCGGGCAAAAGCTAGTCAATCATATTATCATGGAATCAATCACTTCAAAAAATCACTTCAATCATAAATTACAAGTTTAAGTAGGTAGTAAATGTCTCGATCATTTCTAAATTATACTGTAGATTTTGTTAAGAGGAAAGAGTACCGGGGGCTATTTCCATACAAACTATTACAAACGTAGTCGACTGTTTCCTCCCTGGATAATGACACTAGAGCAAATATTTTTGGTGCATAAAACTTATAACTGCCATGACCATGCCCCTATTTTTTGTTTTTTTTAATTTTCAAAATTTTTAAATTTTATTTTCTATGATAATTAGAAAATTAAAAAAAAACAAAACATAGGGGCATAGTCATGGCAGTTATAGGTTTTATGGCACAAAAATATTTGTGCTAGTGTCATTATCCAGGGAGGAAACAGTCGACTACGTTTGTATGGAGATCGCGCAGGTACCCTTTCACCTTAAGATGGAAAAAAACCGGCCAAGTGCGAGTCTGATTCGCGCACGAAGGGTTCCGTACTATTGTTGTATACTGTTTTAGTATTTGTTGTTATAGCGGCAGCAGAAATACATCATCTGTAATTTTTTCAACTGCCTAGCTATCATGGTTCATGAGATAAAGCCTGTGACAGAAAGACAGACAGTGGATGCATCATACATCATCATTACATAGTCTAAAAGAAAAGGAGAAAGGGTCAGGCTGAAAACCAGCGCTGTGCAGCTGCGTCTCACAGCATATGCTGAGCCTGCTCCTTTTGCCATGCTTATTATTGTTTGTTTACTGTATAGAAATTGTAATTTTATGGCAATAAACGATTATTTATTTATTTATTTATTTTATTTAAAACAAAGTCGCTTTTAGCTGTCTGTCTTTATGTATAATTATTTAATCTTTAAAACTACGCAACGGATTTTGAGCATTTATAAATCGATGATTTTGATGCGGTTTTTTAAATAGATAGTGATTAAAGAGTAGGAATTTCCAAAAGTCGTAGAACAAAAGTTGTTCGCCTAGACATCTAGAACAACCACCTTTCGTATTATAACCCTTTCGCTGAAACAAATTGTATAATGCGTAGTTCGGATATAACCACTCTTATCTCACTGACTGTGACGGTGACATCCATTTTGGACCCCCCATTTTCAACCCGCAAATATTTTTTTCCATGTTCTACCTAAAATGTGTTCCATTTTCTACCCCCATAATTTAATTGATTATTTTTTCCAATTTCTACCTAAAATGTATTCCATTTTCAACCCAAGTGATTATAATACTTAATATGATGTTTTTTTGTACAGACAGAAAAATAATGTAATATTTTAAAGTCGTATTTTAACTACTATTATAATATAATTAACACTTTTACCGAAACTATGAATCTATTTTTCTGCTGACGTTACTTGAGTAAAAATTAGGTAGGTTAGGTTAGTAGGTAGTTCTCCTGCCAAACCTTGGTGGGCCCTCGGCGTCGTGCAGGCGCCTATACTTGGGAGTTGTGCGTTCCATGGCGATGTACGGGGCACCGGTATGGGCGAAGACCCTGACAAGCAAAAACAATGCAATCTTGCGCCAGGCACAAAGGGCGTTAGCTGTCAGGGCCATACGCGGTTACCGCACCGTATCACACGAAGCGGCTTGTATCCTAGCGGGTAGCATCCCCTGGGAGCTGGAAGCGAGAGCCCTCGCTGCCATGTTTACTTGAGGAGGCGCGAGGAGGTGCTTCGGCGGGACGCCCGACCGGCACAACAGGAGGTGGACGCGTGTCGGTCGGAGCTCCGCCGGCTCGCAGTGGAGGGCTGGAGCGAGAGGCTACAACAACCCGCGGCGGGACACCAAACGGTTGAGGCAATCAGACCGGTATTGAAGGAATGGCTCGACCGTGATCACGGCCGATTGACCTTCCGACTGACACAGATACTGTCCGGACATAGTTGTTTTGGACAGTACCTGTGTCACGTTGCGAGGAGGGAGCCAGACGAGCGGTGCCATCATTGTGATAATGTGGCTGATACCGCTTGTCACACGCTCGAAGAGTGTCCCGCCTGGGAGCCTCAGAGGCAGGAGCTGGTAGCAGTCGTAGGCCGCGACCTTGCGCTTCCGTCACTGGTGCGGACAATGGTGCAGGAGGAGGACTCCTGGACAGCCATACTTCGCTTCGCAGAGGTGGTTATGGCAGTCAAGGAGGAAACAGAGAGGGAGCGGGAGGTCAGCACTGACAACCCGCTCCGTACCAGAAGATATGGACGCAGAAGGCGTCGTCAGGACGACCTCATGCCTCCATTGCTGGCTCGTGGCGGTGAGCGCGGGGCTAGCTCGCCGCCAGTATAAGAGCCCGAGCGGCAGACGCACCAGTTGTTCCTGCGTGCGTCGCTCAAGAGGATGAGGTCGCGTCGCAACCTCTGGAAGAGTCCGAGAGGACTGGCCGTCGGTGTGTGGTTCAATGCTAACGCAGGTATCACACACTGACAATATGGCAAGTGGAGGAACCCCGTCTGGTTTTAGTCGGTGCGAGCCCGACATAACCCGTCAACCTCCCCGGATCGGCGGGAATGCGGAAGGTACATTTCCAGGCGTTACAAAAAAAATAGGTTAGTAGGTAGTTGGTTACCCACTGCATATTTGGGTAGAAAATGGACTATTGATTTGCAGGGAGTTGAATATGGAGGTATTTTAATCAAAATTATGCCGTGGGTTGAAATTGGGGGTTGAAAATGGATGCCACCACTGTGACACACTTTTTATTATGTGTAGGAAAGTATAATATGTAGGTCCCTAGAATTTAGGTTGGTTATTTATGGACGCTGGACATTCGTCGTCGTGCTTTCCGTTGTAGATTTTAAATATGTAGGTACTTACTTCACTATCACTACATAGTATAAAACAAAGTCGCTTTCTCTGTCCCTATTTCCCTATATCCCTTTGTATGCTTAAATCTTTAAAAATAGGCAACGGATTTTGATGCGGTTTTTTTAATAGATAGAGTGATTCAAGAGGAAGGTTTATATGTATAATACATGCATAATATAGCCGTGCGAAGCCGGGGCGGGTCGCTAGTCTCTAATATAATCGACCTTTTTAGAGTTCCGAATCCAAATGCTAAAAACGGAACACTATGATAGACTCCACTGTCTGTTTGACTGTCTCTATATATTTCATGAACTGAGATAGCTAGACAGTTGAGATTTTCGGGTGTATCCTAGTATTTCCATTATGAATTTCCATTGATGGAAAAACTGGGACAGGTTCTCCCTCTATTTCCATTGCTGGCGGTGGCGACATTAAAACCGCTATTTGTAATTTTTGTACTGTAGAATATGTGGTGGAGAATTATTCATTTTGACGACCTCTGTGGCGCGTCGGGCGAACACCCGACTGCGACGCAGAAGGTTGCGGGTTCGATTCCCGCCGGGAACAAGTATTTATGCTGACCATAAATTCTTGTTTCTGGTTCTGGGTGTTTCCTATATGTATAATATGTATATATTTACAAAAAAAAAAAAGTATATAAGTAGTTTATCTACAACAACCTGTTCGTGCTCAATGTTGTGTTCATTGGTTTCCTTTCTCTCTCTTGGGTGATGACAGAATATCAGTGTTCACTCGCTAGAGTGAAACTACACACTGAGTCATGGCCCTTTTGTACTGCTGCAACACACACATGTTGTTTATACTTTGATTGGAGAGAAAATGTTGTAATAATTAGATTAAGTCCTTTTGTATAGCAATATGTGTGTTTTGGAGAACAAATAAACGTTATATCTATCTATCTATCTATCTTTATCCGTTATCTGGCACCCATAACACAAGCATTAAGTTGCTTAGCTTGGGGCTGGATGGCGATGTGTAATATGTCCTGAAATATTTATTTTTTTATTTTATTTATTTATTCATCAAAATGGAAGATGATTAATTTGTTCTCCTTTTATTTATTTTTTATTAACTAAAAGTCGTGTTTTTAATTTATTCTACGGATTAAATTCTCAATGTCTTTTTAGAATTTTATTTTATCAGTTACTAGCGACCCGCCCCGGCTTCGCACGGCTATATTATGCATGTATTATACATATAAACCTTCCTCTTGAATCACTCTATCTATTAAAAAATACCGCATCAAAATCCGTTGCGTAGTTTTAAAGATTTAAGCATACAAAGGGATATAGGGACAGAGAAAGCGACTTTGTTTTATATTAGGTAGTGATTTATATGGCCCTCATAAATATTAACGACAAGTGGAAACAGATTCTCAAATAAAACTGCGTTTTTTGCCGCAATGGAAATAATGGGACATAATAATTTGGAAGAAACGCTTGTCCCACTTTTTCAATATTGTATTTCTGTGGAAATAGTGGGATACACCCAAATTTACACAGATTATGGTCGGCTGCATAATTGCAGACCCACCGTAGAGCTCCAAAACGGCTGTTATAAAAATGTTTTGAACACAAGAAAAGTTCTACGCACCTGCTTTAGTTGAAGTTTAAAGTCCTCTAACTCATGATTTTATCAAACAAAAATATTAGAATTAAAACATGACCAATAATAGTATTTTTTTAACTCTACCGAGGGCTGCAATTATGCTGCCGACTGTACCTATTTCTGTGGCCGCTATAACAACAAGTATAGGGACTTAAAACAGAAAGAATTTAAGGGGGGCTCCCATACAACATGGTAGGTACGGAACCTTTCGTGCGCGAGTCCGACTCGCACTTGACCGGTTTTTTAATGACTTACTTCCTAAGTTTCGATCGGTAGGTATAATCTATCTATACTAATATTATAAAGCTGAAGAGTTTGTTGGTTTTTTTGTTTGAACGCGCTAATCTCAGGAACTACTGGTTCGAATTGAAAAAATATTTTTGTGTTGTATAGTCCATTTATCGAGGAAGGTTATAGGCTACTTTTTATCCCGATATTCCCACGGGATCGGGAGTGACGCGGGTGAAACCGCGGAGCGCAGCTAGTGATAACATTATTATTAAACTAGCTGCGCTGCGGTTTCACCCGCGTAACTCCCAATCCCGTGGGAATATCAATTCGAACCAGTACCTAAAATTAACGTGTTCCAACAATAAACAACGGAAGCCCTCAAAGATGAATAATTTTCCCCGTTTTCTCCACATTTCCCACTGATTCTTCGCTCATATTAGTCGCAGCGTAATGTTTTATAGCCTAAAATCTTCCTCGATAAATGGACTATCCAACTCAACTCGACTAGTTCCTGAGATTAGCGCGTTTAAACAAACTCTTCACCTTGATAATATTTAGTAAGTATAAATTAGTAAGATAGGATAACCAGTAAGTATAATTGATACTCATATAAGTGCCGACCGCAAAAAGCAAAAGGAAATCTACTCATGCAAATAAAAGGTAGACCTATACCTAGTTTCAAGGTTCAATGTCTAATGATCTAATGGAATCCGCCGATCTATATCCTTGATTGAAAAGATAAATAAACTAACAGGTGACAAAAAGTCACTTAATTCACACCAGGTAGATAGGTAGTAATTGCGATGTTTATTATGTAGGTAGTTAACTGACATGTTCACTAAGTGACTTAAGTTCCAAATATTTATAAACGTAGCGCAGCGAATGTTGGCCTCTGATGGAAAGTAGAAGGGGTATGCGCAGAACTCAATTTTCATATAAATATCGAGTTCTGCGCATACCCCTTCCACTTACCGCAGAGGTCACCATTCGCTGCGCGAGGTATAAATCACTACATAGTCACTATCACTATCACTACATAGTATAAAACAAAGTCGCTTTTTCTGTCCCTATATCCCTTTGTATGCTTAGATCTTTAAAACTACGCAACGGATTTTGGTGCGGTTTTTTTTAATAGATAGAGTGATTAAAGAGGAAGGGTTTTAGATATAATACAGCCGTGCGAAGCCGGGGCGGGTCGCTTGTAGATAATAAAAAAAAAAGTAGGTAAGTACTTAGTTGAATTTTGAACGAAACAAATTATTGGACTTAGAACGTCTGTATTAGTAGGTAGGTACTGATTAGTTATCATTTGTTTTGCAAAGAAAAATAAGATTATTTTACTAAGTTATGTAGGTTATTGACATAATTTAAGATGTATAAAAACTTGGAGTTTAGACTTTGTACCTTGGACTTAGAATACTAGAGATAGTTTCTATTAAGTAAGTAAGTAGGTATTTCTATTATTCATATTATAAAAAGGAAAGATTTGGTTGTTTCCTTGAATTGAATAGGCTCCGAAATTACTGGACCGATTCTGATGAAATGAGGGTACATTGAGTCATTGGGAGTGATTTAGGCTACTTTTAACCAGATATTCACACGGGACCGGGAGTTACGCGGGTGAAACCGCGGATCGCAGCTAGTAGGTACGTACGTAATAAAATAATGATAAATTACCTAACGTTTTTTTTGTTGTTCTCATAAGTCCTTTATAACATTTCGAATCTGTTCCATTGAATACTAGACCGTTTTCGATGTGCGTAAATGCACGATTACATTAGGCAACTTACCTACCTACTTGTATTACAAGTTGCAAGTCACTATCACTACAGAGTATAAAATAAAGTCACTTTTCGCCGTCCCTATATCCCTATGTCCCTTTGTATGCTTAGATCTTTAAAACTACGCAACGGATATTGATGCGGTTTTTTTTTAATAGATATAGTGATTCAAGAGGAAGGTTTATATGTATACCTAATACATGCATAATATAGCCGTGCGAAGCCGGAGCGGGTCGCTAGTTGTATACAAATTGAACAAACCTGCAAACAAGTTACAAGTTGTATGAGATAGTTTGACCTTTTGTTTTACTCCACCCATGATGTCATACTCAATTGTTAAACATCTCCAACCGTATGCAAGAAAAATCTGCATGCAATTTGCGCACCCTCAAAAACATGTTTCCAATGTAATTTATACGCAAATGTGACGTCATACTTCCATGCAATACTTGCACATGGAATAGAGCCTTAAGAGGAAAGGGTACCGGGGGCTTTCTCCATACAAACTATTACAAACGTAGTCGACTGTTTTCTCCCTGGATAATGACACTAGAGCAAATATTTTTGGTGCATAAAACTTATGACTGCCATGACCATGCCCCTATTTTTTTTTTTTTTTTTTAATTTTTTTAATTTTAGTTTCTATGATAATTAGAAAATGAAAAAATCCAAAACATAGGGCATAGTAATGGCAGTTATAGGTTTAATGGTACAAAAATATTTGTGCTAGTGTCATTATCCAGGGAGGAAACAGTCGACTACGTTTGTATGGAGAGCGCGCAGGTACCCTTTCACCTTAACGGTATGAAAGTCGTGGTAGTTTCTCGGTAGGTCGCTGCTGCTAAGGTGTTTGGCCAGCTCATCGAGATAATAGCGAATGCCAGCCAAATATAGGTACTTATCTAAGTCTGTTTAACTAGGTAGGTAACTACGTGATTTAGTGACGCTTTACTCTGTATATGGCTTTTCCCCAGGTCTTTTATAAATAGGCTTTATAGTAGGTAAATAACTGATAATAACATTTGAGGAGGCAACAATGTTTTATTTATTTAGTTAATAAATTCAGTGCACAAGCCAAACAAAAAGATATTCATTATAAAGTTATTACTAAGCCCTGTGAAAAGTTTTCTTCCGACAAATCTCTAGGATAGTTTTCAGGATAGATATGGTTTTTTTTTTTCATTTAGGAGGAGGGCTTCACGGTAGGAAGAATAATCTATTGGCCTTAACGATTGCAGTAATTTGGGTCAAATTGCCAAATACAAGTTTTTTGTGTAGTATAAGCAACCGCTTATACTACACAAAAAACTTGTATTTTGGGTGTGGGTAGGTACCAATATTTCACATAATAACTATCGTTAGGTACTACGCGATGACGACGGCTTGACTGCATTAATTTACAGGACGATCATGGCACATTGCGTAGGATTTACTGAGCTACAATTTTCTAACTGTTTCCCCCAGATTGACGCTGCAACAGGCGAAAGCGAGACCAACGAGTCCACACTCCGTCGCTCTATCAAGTTAGCTCAAAGCATCAGGCAGTTTGGTCTAATACCGGGAGATATCCTGGCTCTTGGCGGGAAAAATCACATGGATATACACTTGCCGCATTTTGCTGGCGTTATGAATGGTTTGCCTGTGGTTGGAGTGGACCCTTTGTTTAAATATGGTAAGATTATTTAGCAATCGATACAGTTAGCGCAGAGCATTGGGCAATTTGGGCTGGTTCCTGGTGATATCCTGGCTCTTAGCGGAAATAACCACTTGGTTATAGGTACAGTAAGGGTCATAAGTAAATGATCAGTTTGCTACAATAATACTATCAACAAGTATTGGAGTTACGACTTTCTTCTAATAGACGTTACACACAAACCTAAATACTTGATTTAAAAGTAGGTACTCAGTGTGATTATTATTTTCAACATGTTAGCTAAGTCTTTAGTTGGCCGAGTGGTATAAGCCGCCACCCGCTACACCAACCGACGCGACGTGGGTTCGATCCACAGGTTACGTTGTTATAATGTTCAAATAGTGCTGCACGGGATTGTAAACGTAACGGTGGGCAGAGACTTTTGACCGTGGATTGTACACTTGCCGCATTTTGCAGGCGTCATGAATTGGACAACAATTCATAAGAAATACTTACACAGCCCATGTAACTTTTTCATACTTTTCCATACATTTTGGCACAAAAGGTGTTTTTTTTTGGAAGGCTGTTGACGCTGCTTAGATTGGAATCTACGCTAGTTTTCAATACCTTTCATAATTTTGTAAGTAACCTTATGACTTCTTAATAAGCCTACTTTATTATTTTCAGATGAAATACTAGCAATTTTCAAGTTAACCAAGCCGAAGATAGCGTTCTGCGACTTGGAACAGTATGGTTATTTCGTGGAAGCAGTTAAGAACTTGAGCCTAGATACTAAGGTCATACAGTTCGGTCAAGGAGCTGACTCTATGGCTGAGTTCCTTGAAACGTATAGAGATGACACGCCTGTTGAGAGTTTCGAGTAAGTTACCTGTTATTTGCTATGTTATACTTGTAGATTGTTCTAAAGTCCATGGATTTTTTCATCATCATCATCATCATGTCAGCCCATACACGTCCACTGCTGGACATAGGCCTCCCCCATACGACGCCACAAACAGCGGTCCTGAGCCGCCTCCATCCACCGACCACCCGCGACCGCCACAATGTCGTCGGTCCACCGGGCAGCTGGTCTCCCAACACTCCGTTTCGCGTTGCATCGTGGCCGCCACTCGAGAACCTTTACTCCCCAGCGGTTGTCAGTTCTGCGAGCTATATGACCTGCCCATTGCCACTTCAGCTTACCAATCCTGAGAGCTATGTCGGTGACTTTGGTTCTTCTACGGATTTCCGTATTTCGGATTCTATCACGTAGAGAAACTCCGAGCATAGCTCTCTCCATAGCCCGCTGAGCGACTCTGAGCTTATGAACGAGGCCTATAGTCAGCGACCACGTCTCGGATCCGTATGTCATCACTGGTAACACACATTGGTTGAAAACTTTCGTCTTGAGGCTCTGTGGTATTTGTGACGAGAAGATATTGCGAAGCTTCCCGAACGCTGCCCAACCGAGTTGGATTCGTCGGCTGACCTCTTTATCGAAGTTGGATTTACCTAGTTGGACCATTTGGCCTAGGTAGACATAGTGATCAACAACTTCGATAACATCGTCTCCAATGTGAACAGGTATGGGTACGACGTGGGTGTTCGACATGATCTTTGTCTTACCCATGTTCATTTTAAGACCCACCTGTCCGGAGACGGTGTTGAGGTCTCTCAGCATCCTGCTGAGGTCCTCCAGCGATTCTGCCATGATGACTATATCGTCGGCAAACCGAAGATGAGTGATGTAATCGCCATTGATATTGATGCCATATCCGTCCCAGTCCAAGAGCTTAAATATATCCTCCAATGCAGAGGTGAACAGTTTCGGAGAGATAACATCTCCCTGTCTCACCCCTTTTTGCAATGGGATCGGATTTGTGCTCTGGTTCTGAAGCCGGATAGACATAGTGGCGTTGCTATACAAACACTTCAGCACTTGGATATACCGATAGTCAATTTGGCACCGCTGGAGGGACTGCAGCACTGCCCAGGTTTCGACTGAATCAAAGGCTTTCTCGTAGTCCACAAACGCAAGACATAACGGCCGATTATACTCCTCTGTCTTCTGTATAATCTGCCGGAGCGTATGAATGTGGTCTACGGTACTAAAGCCTTTTCGGAACCCGGCTTGTTCGGGAGGCTGGAAGTCGTCAAACCTTCGAGAAAGACGGTTGGTGATAACTCTCGAAAACAGCTTATAGACGTGGCTCAACAGTGAGATGGGCCTATAGTTCTTTAGAAGGGCTTTGTCACCCTTCTTATGGAACAGCACCACCACGCTCCTGTTCCACGCCTCTGGCGTTTGTCCCTCGAGGATGACGGAGTTGAACAGCCTCTGAAGGACTTTAAGTACCGGTGCTCCACCTGCCTTCAGAAGTTCCGTCGTTATTCCGTCATCACCCGGTGCCTTATTGTTTCTGAGCTGTTTGAGAGCCGACCTTATCTCGTACAGGCTGACGTCCGGGATATCTTCGGTATAGTATCGGGTTAAACGGGCTCTTGCATCGCCCGCCGTGTTGTTTGCAGGGCATTGCGATGAGGTGTACAGCTGTCCATAAAACTTTTCAAGCTCTCTCAAGATCTCAGACTTAGAGGATATGATGCTGCCGCTATCGGTCTTCAGCCTTGTCAACCGGTTTTGTCCCATAGACAGATCTCTCGTGAACACCTTGGAGCCCTTGTTCCGCTCTATTGCGCTCACAATACAGTTAGTACTGTAGGAGCGCAAATCGCGTCGTATTGACTTCGAGATCTGTCTGTTGAGCATACCGTATCTTGACATATCTGCCGAAGACTGCAGCCTCATTTCACTTCTCTCTGCCATTAATTGCAGAGTGTGATCCGAGAGTCTCTGTGTTTTATTTCTGCGGCGGGTCCTAAAGAACTCCGATCCGACCGCTTGGACAGTTTCCACCAGCCCATTATTCAGCTCGTCCACTGTTGCGCATTCCGCGAGGCATTCAAAGCGGTTTTGTAGCTCCAACTGAAAGCTTTCGGGATTTTGTATTTGGACAGGATTTGGGCGTACCGTAGACTTTACCAGACGAGACCGTTCCAGCTTAACATTGATATTCAATGACGCTCTTACTAAGCGATGATCGCTGCCGGTTTTCACCCTGTTGATCACAGAGACGTCATTGAATATGTGCTGTGTGGATTTTTTACCGACTTCAAAAAATGAGGTTCTCTTTTCGTCCCGTATTTTTATTTTTATGTATGTTCACCGATTACATAATCAAAGACGGCTCATCTGATTTAGATGATTATTTTTACCCGACTGCGCAACGCAAGGAGTGGTAATGTGTTCATCAGTCTATGTATGTTTTTTTTTCATACGATTGGTAGGTGATATCTTTACTGATATTTTGGTATAATTTTAAGACGAAAATTAATTTTCGATGGGCCGAATTTTCGTCTTAAAAATAATTATTGTACCTACCACAGTACTAAAATTTCGGTAAAGATCACACTTACAAAATACATCGTCTAGTTCGGATCAAACGAGTGCTTCGTCGGTCCGCCCGCGAGGCGACCGCCCGAATCGGGCGGACCGCAGTATTGCAAAAAAAATATTATTTTCGTTCCGCGTTCCGCCCGAATTTATTTTATACCTATTTTTCTATAAAAGTACAGTCGGCAACAAAATAATTTGATGAAATAAAAGTAAAAAATGGTTTGAAAATTGTATACTTTATACAATAATCTGAAGCTAAGTACATAAGTACACACGTTATTCAACTGTTAATATTTTAAGATAAACTTAAATACATTACTTAACGTATAGATATTAATTACCTTCTACATTTCATTCTACATTACAACCATATTAGTGGTTCTGTGTTGCTGATTATAGCAATTCCAATTACTAATAAAAAAAAACCGGTCAAGTGCGAGTCGTACTCGCGCGCCGAGGTTTCCGTAACTTAGTTTTAACTCCTGAAATATTTATTTATTTTATTTATTTAACTCTCTTTCTCTACCCTTGCAATGGTGGTTGTTACCAATTTAACTTGACCCTGTTTCGTTTGCGCGCCTTTATAATGTAAGGCTCAAGTTAGATTGGTTGAACTATGTAAACGTATGGGGACACTCTTTAATTTTCAACTTTTTTATTTTTTGGAATTTTTCCTTTACGTGTGCGTGTATATGGTAGTTGACCTAGAATTACAAAATTTGGCTATAAACCCCAGTATCTGGTATGAATTTCAATTTGCTAAGTCCACTCGTTCCTGAGAAAATTGGTGATGACACACGGACAGACAGACAGACAGACAAGAAAGTGATCTTAATTATTAGAGTTCCCTTTTTTACCTTTAGAGATACAGAACCCTAAAAATGATGTTTCCAGTACCAATTAATCTACAAAATAGTCACTAAATTTAGTGACTTCCAGATTGATTAAACTTCGAGCCATTATATACAACCACCCATCACTGACTGAGATTTGTGGCAAATGAGTCAAATCTGCACATTTTTAGGTTTCCGTACCTCAAAAGGTAAAAAAAGGAACCCTTAAAAGATCACTTTCTTGCTCGTCTGTCTGTCTGAATGTGTTACCACCGATTTTCTCAGGAATGGGTGAACCTTTCAAGTTGAAATTCATACCAGATACTGAGGTCTATAGTCCATATTAGGTGTATAAAAATCGAGGCCTTGAGTCAACATGATTAATAAATATGGGCAAATTTACATTTTCGCAAAAACTTGTGAGTACGATAATTTCCCTTAATTTTCAACTTTTTCATATTTCGGAATTTTCCCTTTACTTCTGCTGTAAAACCTTAGTTTAAACCAAAATTGACATTTCCAGGTTAACTGGAAGGTTTTGGGTCGAAAACCTATATTTTATGGTAGTTCCCGTTGACAGTTGAAAAAAAAAAAAAAAACTAGGATCACGAAATTTGGCAAAAGCAAACTCGTACAGCACAAATAAAGGAAAAAAAAAATGTTGAAAATTAAAGGGTGTAGTTGGATAAATATACATGGATCAATTAAACTTGACCCTTACATTGTATAGGCGCCCAAACGAAATATGGGTTCAGTTATATAATTGGTAACCACCATACCACTGCAAGGGTAGAGAAAGAGAGTTGAAAGTAATGTATGGAACCCTCGGCAAGCGAGTACGAATTGCACTTCACTGGTTTTTTATGTGCTTTTTCACAAGTTTAGACTTTTTTCCCCACAAACATGTTACAAAGTGAAAAAGGCAACTCTATATTTTGGTGTAGTAAATACATCTTCCACAGCTTACGAGGTACGTACTACATTATTATGGGTTTTTGTACTCCATAATCGACATGCAGCGTAAATAACTGATAAAAAGGCTTTACGTAAAATTTAAAAGGGTCATTACAAAGTATTACCATGTCCTTTTTCATTGAGTAAAGATTCAGCGGTTTTTGAATTCATAACTCTAGTCTGTAGTTTTTATTAAATGTAATAAACCGATTTTGTTGCTAACTGTACTAAATCTAAGTAAATTATTAAAATAAGTAGGTATAAATTACAATCGGGCGGTCTGCCCCATGGATTTATTACTTTATGCGGTCCGCCCGATCGGGTGGTCGCTTCGCGGGCGGACCGACGAAGCACTCGATCAAACCAACATTTTTTCTTAGAATAATTTATCAATTTTAGTTAGAGGTGACGGCCCCAAGGCCGTTATTGTCACGAAAGGCCCAAAAAAAGCAATGTTTGGTCTGTTAACGATACAAATGCATGGACTTTGAATTCTATTTTAATATAAAAATAGTTTGTAAGTGTATGAGATTGTTTATGCACTTATTTACTTAAGTACCTAAGAACTTGGTTTGCTATGTTTTTATGAAGATACTTGAGAAATAATACAAAGCCTACTTTTAATGTGATAAGTTAAAACACCTGCAGTCACAAAAAAAATGTGATGTCATGCGTCATGGTAACAATATGACCCAGACGCCGTCATGTTCCGCCAAACGTTACGCGTCTCGGGTTTGTTTTATATTGTTTAATAATTATATCGCTCATCTGGGCTTGTGTTATGGTGACGAGTGACGAATAGAAGACTTATAAAGGTAAAAAAAGGAAAAACAAAATAATCAGTATACAGACTTCACAGGCAACCATTTTTTTATTTAAGCAGTTAACCCATAGAGGGCAGCTACCTAGTAGGTACTTATCGCGACACAGCCAGCGGTTTATATACGAATGATTTGCTCGAATTGCTCGTTATGCTTTTTCCAACCTAACCTAACCTATGTTCTTTCAGAGCAGCAGTATTCGACCAAGATAAAATCTACGCGTGGCTTGTCAGTTCCGGAGGCACAACAGGCGTTATAAAAGTAGCCGCAATTAAACATCAGATTATATTGAAGAAACTGAAAATTTTATTCTCAATATTTGCACCTCCAAATGCCAGTCATGTTGATAGGTAAGTAAAAATAGTCTCTACCACGTAACAAAAGTTGCTTTCCATAGCAATCGCTTTCAAAGAAAGCAATCCTAGTTGCATAGCCCACTCCGGCTTTGCACGGGTGTAGCAGAGTATAATATACACCTCACTACATTTTTGGGTTTCCCCAGGGTGAAAATGGGACTACTGTCTGTCTGTCACCATGCTGTATTTCATGAACCTTGATAGCTAGACAGTTAAAATTTTCAGAGATGTAGGGTATTTCTGTTTCCGCTATAATGATAAATACTAAAAACAGAAGAAAATTGTTTCTTTTAGATATGCAATAAGAAATGATTTTGTTAATTTAACCTTTAAAGAGGTAAAATGGGCTTACGCGGAGGGTGAAACACCGAAACTCAGCCGGTTGTTTTTAAATGGATACTTATCTATCTAGGTAGGGCATTTTCTTTGTTTAATATGTATCTACAAATCTTTTATTTATTAATCTATAGATCGTCAAAGTCATCGCAATAATAAACAATGATATTTTACACATTTCCTCCTCTTATCTTTTTAATAAGTGTCGAATAAACAATACTCTTATTGATAAGATTAATTGTAATTCATTGACACTTATTTAATGACAAAATTCATGATTATTTTATTCATAAAAAACAAGTGGATAACGTTCTTTAGGATTAAATAGGTAGGTATATGAACTAGGCCCGCCCCGCGATTTCAAAGGTCAATTTTTTTCTTCATTAGGAATCAAGCAATGCATAATGTCAAGCAATATTTTCTCCCGTTTAAGTCTCGATAAATAGATCAAGATTAGATACCCGGTTCTCTCTCCATACAAACGTAGTCGACTGTTTCCTCCCTGGATAATGACACTAACACAAATATTTTTGTTGCATAAAACCTATTATCTGCCTTGACTGGACTAGACTATGCCCCTATGTCTTGATTTTTTCATATTCTAATTATCATAGAAAGTAAGAGTTAAAACCAAAATATATTTAAAAAATGAACATAGGGGCGTAGTCATGGTAGATATACTCGTAGGTTTTATGCAACAAAAATATTTGCTCTAGTGTCATAATCCAGGGAGGAATCAGTCGACTACGTTTGTATGGAGAGAGAACCGGTACCCTTTCCTCTTACGGAATCAAACTGTGAATTTTTCGAACACGTCGTACAATAGTACATTGTTACCCTAGGTGTGAAAGTCACTCGACTCGAAACTCCGTCTCGTCCCGAGACGGAGTTCGGCGCCCGAGCGTAGCGAGGGCGCTAATAGTTCGAGGGACTTAATGAGTCTTTCACCTGAGGTAAACACTGTGCTTTTCATTACGAATAATACATAAAATTCTTCCTAACAACGAGAGTGAATGAGAGACTTCATACTACCTGATCCTCAAGGTTGGGACCAAAGAGGTTGTATACATGTAGTGTTATTCTTTGGTGTTACTTAAAGCAAGGAGGTTAGGTTATGAAGTTCATAATGTATAATCTGAGGTATAATGATACTGATACTGGCTATATGCACATTGCACGAGTCGTGCGAAGCCATACTTTGACATGACAGCTGTCAGTGAAAGCGATTTTCTCTAGGGCTGGAAATTTTATTTTCTACACGCTCTTCACGCATCCTTAGACCTACTTTTGGAGTATGAGTAATGAAAATATATGTAGGTATACTTAGAAGAGAGTCCGCACATTCCCCAGTTATATATCAACCAGTGAAATTCCCATTTACTTAAATAAATAAATATTGTAGGATACTTTACGCAGCGCCATCTAGCCACAAGCTAAGCAACTATTGACCTTCTGCGTCCTAGGCGCGGATCACTCGCCACGGACTTCTTTATTTTATTAGAACAAACACGTGAATTTTTTAAACTTTTTTCAGGAACCAATTACCAAACACAATTGGTCTAAACCTGTCCCCAGTCCAATGGATATCAGGGTTCTTCCACGCTGTCAGCATGCCCATGTTATACCAGACCAAACTCCAGACTTCCGCGGCACCGACTGCGGAACATGTTATTGACGTCATTAACAAGTATAAAGTGAGTAATCTACTCTTAGTTCTTTTACTTCTTAGGTACTATAAATTATCTACTTACCTACTCAACTTGAAGTTAACAAACATACATACTTCAGTATCAGTACATAGTATAAAACAAAGTCGCTTTCTCTGTCCCTATGTCCCTATATCCCTTTGTATGCTTAAATCTTTAAAACTACGCGACGGATTTTGATGCGGCTTTTTAAATAGATAGAGTGATTCAAGAGGAAGGTTTATATATTGTATAATACATGCATAATATAGCCGTGCGAAGCCGGGGCGGGTCGCTAGTCACTACATAGTATAAAACAAAGTCGCTTTCTCTGTTCCTATGTCCCTATATCCATTTGTATGCTTAAATCTTTAAAACTACGCAACGGATTTTAATGCGGCTTTTTAAATAGATAGAGTGATTCAAGAGGAAGGTTTATATGTATAATACATGCATAATATAGCCGTGCGAAGCCGGGGCGGGTCGCTAGTAACTTATAAATTAGCCTTTGCTATTTATAATTTGACTAATGATTGTACATCCGTAAAGGATAAACTGCTACGCACTGTATTATGTAATACTACCATATTGTACTTACCCAGTTCTTCAATAAATATTTCTGATTGATCTGATTCTGATTCTAGTATAAGTATATTTTATAAGTACCTAAAAGAAATGACAAACAACTTTTTTGCATGAAAAAAGAAATGATTTTTTTTGTCCTGAAATGTATTATTGTTTGTTTGTACGGACGCAACCTTCCGCCACTGAGGTCGACAATATCTACTATACATATAAAATGCTTTGTCCTGAATGACTGACGGATCAACGCACAGCCTAAACCGCTGATCGTACAGACTTGAAACTTGAAGGGTGCGTTATTTGTATGAGACGTAGGCATCCGATAACAAAGGATATTCCGAAATTCTACCCCTTAGTGGGAAAAATGGGGAGGGCAAAGTTTGACGGAAGACGGGACAACGTGATTCCTTGATCCAATGCTATTGGAACCACTTTTGACTTCACGCGGACGAAGCCGATTAATATAAAATAAAATTGTTATTATTTGTTTTAGCCAGTAACAACAATGATGGGTCCATCTCTTTTATCTGCTATACTGAAGAGCGAAAAGCCTTGCGATTGGACTTGCTTCCAAAACATCGTGTTAGCTGGCGGGAAGATTTATACTGATCTTATATTGGAACTTAAGGTATGATATATCAGAAAGCATTCCAAAACATTCCTATATAGAGTAGAGTTTGAGTCAATTGAGTCTCTTCGGTGACGATAAGCTTGCCAACAATAGGCTTCAGAGCCTTGGACATCGTCGCAAGGTGGCGAGCTTGTCGGTCTTTTATTGGATACATTTCGGGGAGTGTGCAACAGAACTCCACGAATTACATTAATTTTGTCATCTCCATTCTTTCGTCATACAACCAGGCAGACTGATGTGAGTTACCGATTCATTGTGGACATACCAGACGTCAGCACTGAGTGTTTTGCTTCGTCATTCCTTATTCGTACTGCAAGGGAATGGAATCAGTTGCCTGCGTCTGTCTTTCCTGACGTGTACAATTTGGGGGTCTTCAAGTCGCGAGTGAATAGGTATCTCCTAGGAAGGCGTGTTCCATCTTAGGCCGCATCGAAACCTACCATCAGGCAGGTGTGATAGTGGGCAAACGCTGACCTATCTAAAAAATAAAGACTCTTTGTGCGTATCGTGCTTTTTAAAAAATTCCGTTATGAAAAATGTTTATGAACCGATTTAGATGATAATTTTTAGTCAAGTAGGGGTCAATTTTAGTCAAAAGGAAGTCGCAAAAATAAAAGAGAAAGGAAGTTACGTCATAACTTGTAACGGGGATGTTAGGAAAGAGGTTGTTGGTAATTCAATCTGTTTAATAAAAGGTTAACTTTTTAATAACCAACCTGTGATTTAGGATGACATGTCTCCCAAACTCCACTGCGGCAAGATCCCTCATACAACCTCACCAGTTTTTTTTTAATGGGATGCCATAAATGTGGCCCATTATAAACTATAGGAACCAATGTTTTTTATTTATTTTTCAGAAAAAACTACGTAAAGAAGCAATGATTGTAGAAGCATATGGACAGACAGAGAATCTTGGACCAGTGTTAATGCCTAATCCTTTTGGACCTATTGGCAACTGTGGTAAACCGACGCCTACAGTACAACTCAAGGTAAAAAAACCGCTTTTCTCCTTATTTTCCGGAAAATTGCATTCACGCCCACTGAAGGACGCATTTAATTGGTAGTGCTTTACGAGTAGATACTTTTGAACTACTTACTACGTACTTTTGATGTTTTGTTTTTATTTTGCAGCTGGTTGATCCAGAGACTGGTAAAGAAATCACTGAACCAAACATTACAGGCGAATTGTGGACGACGAGTGACGTTGTTTTTAGTGTAAGTACTCATTACTTGTTTTAATCTATCATGTTTTGACCCAAGTTCTCATCTTAATCGACCGTGTCCAGAACTCGTTAATACGTCAGAAGGCCAATTCTCGTAAATAACATTGTTCAAATTACATTTCAATATCATTTCGATTGCATTTCGATCACAAATAACACCCTCAAAGTTAGCTTTTTGTAAAAAAAAACTGACTTTGAAGGTATCTTTTGCAATCGAAATGCAACCGGGATAGATAGATAGATAGATAGAACGCTTTATTGCACACACAAGTTACAGAAAATGACAACACAATAATAATATAACGGGATAACGGAATGATATTGAAATGTAATTTAAACAATATTATTTACGAGAATTGGCCTTCTGGAGTCAACTAAGCCGCAGGTTTCATCACGATGTTTCACCTTAATGTGTCCTATATCACGGAACTATGGAGTCCCGGACCTTTGGAAGGCATGCGTGGGGCCGAAGCCAACACGTAGAGGCCCTTTACAATAACAAAGTTTAATGGCAAAGTATGATGTGGACACCAAACCGGGGATTATCCCTGTCTGCACTATAACATTCAGTCAAGAACAAAATAAATATTGCAGGACATTCCACACATCGCCATCTAACCCCAAGCTAAGAACTAAGACTTCTGTTATGGGTGCTAGACAACGGATATACTACTTATTTACTTTTTTTTTGTAAATATACTAGCGACCCGCCCCGGCTTCGCACGGCTATATTATGCATGTATTATACATATAAACCTTCCTTTTGAATCACTCTATCTATTTAAAAACCGCATCAAAATCCGTTGCGTAGTTTTAAAGATTTAAGCATACATAGGGAAATAGGGACATAGGGACATGGGGACAGAAAAAGCGACTATGTATGCTTTATACTATGTACGTACAAAATAAAAACATAAATACTTGTCTGAGTCGGAAATCGGACCCGCAACCCTGTGTTTGGCAGTCCGGCATGGTGACCATTGTGCCGTCAACCTCCGGTTTGGATAGGACTATTGATAAACTTCTGAAGAAAACTACTTATGCTATGACTGGACTGGACTGGATACTGAATAACTATTGGTATTATGGCGCCTGCCGTCACAATGTCTAACAAATACGTAAAAATGGCAGGCGGAGAATCACCAATTCTCAGGCTGGGCCACCCTAATTAGCTGAGCAAATAACAGCAAGAGGGCAACAGGAACGTAAGAGACTGTATTTAATAGGGGAGTCCAGACCTGACGCCAACGACCTTGCTACACAGCCTACGAGATAGTTACTACCGACACCAGTCGCCTTCGTTGGTGATAATTGTTGATTGTCGAACGTGTTTTGTTTTTCTCAAAAATGCTGAGATGGAATTGTGGGCGAGATTTTTACCGACATTTTGGTGTGACTTTGAGCCAAAAATAGTTTTAAAGCAATATAACTTTGAAATGACAAGGAATTTTCGTTTCAAATTACCCCAAAATATCGGTAATGATCTCACCTACAATAATTATTGCACCGGCACTTTTGAGAAAAACAAAACACATATCGATCCTTAAAACAACAAATGGCGTAAAAGCCAAAAAGCTACTTTTCAGGAGAGCCAAAAAACTAAAATTGGTAACTTTGTTTCCTCAATATCTCTTAAAGTATTAAAGCTATAATAACCAATTAAAGTTGTATTTTCTTAGAATTTTAATGTGTATAATTATAAAAACCTAATATTGTAGGGCCTATGCTAGTTTCCGAGATAGCATGTCTTTTACTACAAAAAATTTTGCTCTAACTGGCCTTTACGCCGTGAATTTTATACTTTGCAAGTTAAACAGGTTATGCGCACTTGGAGTAAAAGACTTAGGGAACATCTATGTTTGGGTTTTTGAAGAAATAAAAGACAAATATAATTACCGAATGTATTAAATATTGCAATAAATACAACACAAAATTTTGAAAAAGTACCAGTAAATCTAACATTTCGGATCAATGTAGTTATCTAAATTATGCTATGAAAGCTATTTTTAGCGAAGAATGAATTGAGAAATTAAATTCAACATGAACACCAACATCAATTGAGCAGTGTCTAGCAGAAGGCGACCATCGACGAAAATCGTGAAAGCGTGTTTTATGTTTTCTTTGTCAAGCTTTTTTTGTAGCCATAAAATAGATAAAAATTTGCATAATATAGTATATAGAATGAGCTATCACTACAGCTATCAAACTCTATCAAAAACCTTTATTTACTATGTAAAAAAACGTTTTTAGTAATAGTCTCGTTTGACTTTATAACCCTTTTTTGAAATATGTATTTTGCAGAAGTAGACCATCGAAGTAGATGCATTCTGCAAAAACCATTTTAGTTAATTGAATAAATTTAGGAAAAACCATCTCCGATGGTCTACTTGCGAAAAAGTGTCAAAATCAGGTAAATAAATAAAATGTATATGTAGAAATCTTGTTAAAGCATTGATTTTAAGACCCTATACATTAAGCAACTAAGATCCAGAGGAAGCAGGGACTTTTGCGAAGCAAATAGAGTTATAAAGGTCTTGGTTTTGCAGTCTACTGCGGTGCTCGAATCTATCCGTAAACCCGATGGTACGTATACATACATCCTGACTTTGACTTTTGCAGGTAAAATCATAACGAAAATCTCAAATGCTGTATCAGCAGTTTTCAATTTCCCCGTTTTCCCCACCCTTTTCCCCGCTTTTCCCCTTTTCCCCGCCATTTTCCCCGCCCTTTTGCAATGGGGATTAGACCAACTTCCCAAAGCAATGAGAGCATGCCTCCACCATGGGTACATCCCACCTAAATGGAGAGAGGTAAACGTGGTATTCATACCTAAACCTGGTAAGAGTGACTACACTAGTAAATCCTTCAGGTCGATCAGTCTCATCTCCTTCTTGTTAAAAGCAATGAAGAAGCTGTGTAACAGGAAGCTGAGAGATAGACCGCTTTACAATTTACTCATGCACTGTAATCAACATGCGTACAGGGCTGGGAAATCAAAATCAGCACTTCACGCTGTGGTAAATAGTATTGAGGAGGCCATTGACCAGAAGGGGATTTGTATCGGGACTGATCATTGACGTGGAGGCCTTCAGCAGGACCCACTTCTGTAGTATAATAGCTGCGCTGCAGAGATACTGTGTATACCCTACTACCATTCGCTGGGTCAACAACATGTTAAACAAGTGAATAGTGCGCTTGCAGGTGAGTCAGTGGCGGCTCCAGTGATAAGAAGCTCTCCCTAAGGGGGAGTGCTATTGCCACTGCTGTGAAACTTGGTCATTTCAATGATCGAATCACCAAACTTAACAATAATCGCTACTTTACAGTTTGCTGACGATCTGGTCATACTCGTCTGAGGTAAATTAGCTAGCGCTGTCTGCGATCTCTCCCAATCTGGAAGAAGATAGATCGTACGATGGTGCGAGGAGTATGACTTTTCAGTCAATCCTAGGGAAACAGAAGTAGTAATTATGTTTCCAAACAAGCGGGCCCAGGATGAATACAGGCCCTCCCAGACTGAACTCCAGCTATCACTGTAGGTAAAATATTATATTGGTATCATACAATATTGCAAACTCAATTGAAGCAGCAACTTAGGCAAGAAAATCGACAAAGCCAGCATAGCTCTCTGGCATTGTCGAAGAATGCTAGCTAAATCATCCTGTGTCTCAAACAAAAAAATCATTTGACTCCGTTACGGTGCGTTAGTATGATGGCCAAGACCCAGCCTGACCACGGTAGTGGAACAACTAACTAAATTTCAAAGAATGGTTTGTAGGGCGATAACAGGCTGTCTTAGAACGGTACCAACGGCCCCTAAAACTCAGGCTCGATTTGACACCATTACATCTCCATATAAGTCAAGAATATGAATTAGACCTATGGAGAAATAACAGGGGTCCTCACTCCCTGATACTCATACCTAATAGTACATTTTCCTATCTTCAACGAAGGTCCCCAAGAGGTATGTAATAGGTAAAAATACAAAATACTACTGCATGAGGACGACAACTGGCAAGGTCTCAATCCCAAGAAGCTGACGATCTTCACAGATGGGTCCAAAACAGATACATCAAATATTCACCTTCACTAGATATAGATACTTACAATACCGTCTTTCAAGCGGAGTCTATGGGAATCATAAAGGCAGCAGCGCAGGCCATTGCCTTCAGGAAAGTAAGTGACCTATCCATTCGCATCCTTTCCAACAGGAAATCGGTATTGCAAACTCTGGACTGTCACATTGTAAACTCAAGAGCTTGGCTACAAATGTCATAAACAGTCAGTGAGAACAAACAACTGACTCTGCAGTGGTGGATCAAGGGGCACAGTAGCTAAAGAGGTGATGATGCAGTGATGAGCTTGCGCATAGAGGGTCAGAAGTTAGTAGACCGGACGTGCCACTACCTTTCAGCAAAGCAAGATCTCTGATCAAGGAGCGTACCAGGTCACTGCATGGACTAGGACACACTCACACACTATACACACCTCACAGTTCAAAATCTATTGGTAAACTGAATTGTATAATAATATTGGTAGGCTTCTGCAAAATAAAGTTTGGTTAAAAAAATTACATGATTTCGTATTAAAACAGTAGATTTTTGTATAAGAAATGATACATTGATTAAAACTATTTTTGCAGAAAGCGACCATCGAGTGGTCGCCTTCTGCAAAGTAATAATGAAATTTTGTTCAATGAAATTTTTATTGTAGAAGCCAGCCAAACAAATGGTCGGCTTTTGCGTAATTCAATTTAATCAATAAATCAATACTTTCTGCAGCCAGCCGGCTAGGTTGGTCTTCTTTTGCAACAAAAATGAGTCAAAACCTCAATGGTTTCATTTGACCGTTTAATATCTCGGGATTGAAACAAGCTAGAAGGTCCCATGTAAGCGGAGAATGTGAAGGAACATGCACCTTGGCCCGTAGGCAATTTAAGTCAATTTATGATGGTCGCTTTCTGATAAACACTGCTCAATTTTACCAGTTTTTTTATGAAAAAATACATTGAAAACCATTTTCCTACCGTCTTGGTTTTTACGATCAAGAGATAAAAACTCGGTTTTAATTATTACGCTGAAAAATTGACGTATAAGCCAATTCTAATAAAATATTGTCTTTTACGACATTATTAACGTTTTATATTTGTAAAACTTAATTCTATTAAATTGTAGTAAAAGCCTATTTTTAAAAGTCTTGCATTTTAAAACAAGTTGTCTTTGATATTATTTACTTCGATATAATCGTAAAATGTAATATTAACCACATCACTAAGAAATTAAGTCTTTTACGCCCCAAATTTGCAGTTTTCGATTTTAATATTGGTTATAACGACACAAATCATAAAATTATTGGAATTTTTTCTTAAAAAATATTGGATGTAAGAGCCATTTTTTTGCGAATTTGAACATTTCAAATATACAGATCGATAGAGCTTCAAAAACTGAACAAAATGGCATTTATAAGTCATTTTGGCCAAAATGGCTTTTACGCCATTTGTTGTTTTAAGGGTCGATATGTTACAATCAACAATGTTAGTTGTAAGCGACGGGTATTACCGGCGCGTTGGGTTTGACAGCATAAAATTGTCGTCCTATTTATTGTGTTTAATTTCAGGAATACTACAATAATCCAGAGGAGACTGCGCTTGCGTTTACAGACGATGGCTGGTATAAAACGGGTGACTTACTTTACCGTGATGAAGAGGATAATTATTACTTCGTCGAGAGAATCAAGATGCTTATCAAGTATAGGAATTATCATGTAAGTTTCGTTAGAAGAACGATTTTGTTTAGTAGGTACAGCCTAACATAGCCCATATCCTGACTGACTTGAATGTCCTGACTGACTGACGGATTAACGCACAGCCTAAACCGCTGATCGTAGAGATCTGAAACTTGGAGGGTGTGTTCTTTGTATGACTTAGGCATCCGACGAGAAAGAATTCTAACTTAGGGGGTGAAAAAGGGGTAACGTTTGTATGGGACAACGTCATTCCTGGATCTAATCTACTTTGCATAAACATTCTTGTAACTTCTCTGCGAAGTCGCGGGCAAAAACCAGTTACTACTAAAAAAATGGTTGCCTGTAAAGTCGGTATACGGGCGAAAGTTTTACGTGACAACAACTGTGCTCGAGTGGAAGGGACGCGTGCCTTTCACTTTTTATGTCTGTCTCTCTCGCTCTTAGGCGGGCTAACCATGCCCGAGTGGAAGGGACGCGTGCCTCTCACTCGCTCTCATTGTGAGCGCATAACGTCAGCGGAGCGTAACGCAGTTTCTTGAAGTGTCACCCGGCAAACCAATTTATAAAACGTTGTCACGTCAAAAATGGTTGTCGGTTAACGGACAATAATTTTACGTGATAACGTCATAAGAAAACATTTATGGTAATTTAACATTGTGGTTTTTTTCCCTTTATATACATACTAGCGACCCGCCCCGGCTTCGCACGGCTATATTATGCATGTATTATACATATAAACCTTCCTCTTGAATCACTCTATCACTCTTCCTCTTGAATATATATTAAAAAAACCCCATCAAAATCCGTTGCGTAGTTTTAAACATCTAAGCATACATAGGGACGGCGAAAAGTGACTTTATTTTATACTATGTAGTGAGAGTGACGAGACACTTTCGTTTCTGTATTACAGATAATCCCACCGGAACTAGAAGAGATAATACGGATACACCCCGGTGTCTTAGATGTGAGTGTTACCAGTATACCTCATGAGGAAGATGGTGAACACGCCGTAGCTTGCGTCGTCAGACGGCCGGCTGTGGAGCCTCAGGTTACTGAGCATGATATATGTCAACTTATTGCCGGTAAGTGTAGGTATTTAGTAGGTATAGTATAGTTATACAAGGTTATAGGTAATTATAGTGGCAAGCCGTTGTGGGCTACTTCTGTGCACCTAAACGAACAACTTTTGTTCTACGACTTTTGGAAATTTCGAAAAAAAATATGAAAGTTTTGAGGTTACGTAAACTCGAAAAACAGCAGATTTTTTAAAACAAAAGTCATTCAGACTAAGAAAAGTAAATAAAAATTAAAAAATAAGTAAAATTTAAAGGTTGGCCTGTCCGTGTAAGGAACAGCTGATTTTCAGGTAAACCTAACCTAAAAAAAATAAAAAATAAAATCGAATTTCCAAAAGTCGTGGAACAAAAGTTGTTTGTTAAGGTGCACAGATGTAGCCCTCAACGGCTTGCTAGTATCAGACAAGTATTGGCTTAGATATTTGTCTGTGGTCTGGTTGTTTCTATGTATTATAAGTATATATTTACAAAAGAAAAATATAATAAGTAGTAGGTATACCTATCCGTTGTCTAGCACCCATGACAAAAATATTTGCTCTAGTGTCATTATCCAGGGAGGAGACAGTCGACTACGTTTGTATGGAGAGAGCGTCGGTACCCTTTCCGCTTAATGGTTTCCCTGGGGGAGTATAGGTTTCAAACCTTCTAAACTTATTTTAAACTAGCGACCCGCCCCGGCTTCGCACGGCTATATTATGCATGTATTGTACATATAAACCTTCCTCTTGAATCACTCTATCTAGTAAAAAAAACCGCATCAAAATCCGTAGCGTAGTTTTAAAGATTTAAGCATACATAGGGATATAGGGACAGATAAAGCGACTTTGTTTTATACTATGTAGTGATTAGCGCTTAACGGCCCCCACTCCAGGGGGACCGTTCTTGAATAGTTAGCTGAATTTTGCCTGTTTCGCCTCAAATAAACTATTCTATTTTATTTATTTGTTGCAGATAAACTATCAGATTCAAAGCAACTGAGGGGCGGTGTTATTTTCATGGATCAAATACCTATGACGTCCGCTGGGAAAGTCGCTAGAGGAAAACTGAAGAAAATTGCCGCGGAAATACTTAAAAAATAATAATAAATTTAAATTGTATTTTTTTTTTTAATTAGGCATGAAAATCATATTGAAGTCTTAAAAATGATGTTATCAATTATTTGCTCACCGAATATGAAATCTAGTTCCTTAATTCGGGGATAGATGTCGCTGTATAAATTATCCTATAATAAATTAAATTATGAAATTGTTATCTTTAGTTTAATATAATAAATGCTAAAGTAACTTTGTTTTGTTTGTTTGTCTGTCTTTTATGTATTTATACCTAAACAGCTAAATCAATTTTGATGTATTTTGGTATAGTCATAGATAGGACCATTGAGACCAACATAGGCTACTTTTTTATCCTGATCTCAACTTACGTGAGTGAATATACGAGACTTAGCTGGTTCAAAAGGAGTTATTTAGTAAATATAAATTAAATTTTTAAAGCGCAGCTACTTATATGTTCTCACTAGCGACCCGCCCCGGCTTCGCACGGCTATATTATGCATGTAGTATTATACATATAAACCTTCCACTTGAATCACTATCTATTAAAAAAAAACCGCATCAAAATCCTTTGCATAGTTTTAAAGATTTAAGCATACATAGGGACATAGGGACAGAAAAAGCGACTTTGTTTTATACTATGTAGTAATTCATCAACTGCTAAACCAATTTCGATTAATTTTCGTGATGAGATAGAGAAGCACTTGAGAAGTACTTTGCAACCCTATTCCGAAACCATCGGGCTGAGTAGTAATATAAGTAGGTAATTTTGTAAATTGCAATTAAACTTTAATCACGTGCTTAGATAAAATCTTTATTAGATTAAATACATAAAGACACATTAACAAGATAAATATGTAAATACTAGCTGCGCCCCATGGTTAACCTGCGAAGTTTTTTGAAGTGAAAACTTCTTTAGCGGCGTTGAGCACTTTTTCTGTAATGGGTATAAAATCTTAAACTCGCGTCAGGACACGTGACCTGATCGAAAAAGCGTAAGACGGATGGAGAGTAGACAGCTATCCCCTCTCTACGGCGCGGCGAAAATGTATGCCTGGGCCTACTGTTTTTAATTTGGCTGTGAGTGTATTAAGACGTACATATGGTATTTTTTAACGGACGACAAATGTCGGACGACTATTTTTTTTATTTTAACAAATCATAGTTCAGCGTAAGTCAGCGTTTGACCACTATCATACCTACATGGTAGGT
Organism: Idaea aversata; assembly: GCA_907269075.1. NCBI lineage: Eukaryota > Metazoa > Arthropoda > Insecta > Lepidoptera > Geometridae > Idaea > Idaea aversata. The sequence continues at coordinate 9,022,094 of OU026104.1, read as the reverse complement.
GACGATGCGGCCTAAGATGTAACACGCCTTCCTAGAAAATACCTATTCACTCGCGACTTGAAGAACCCCAAGACAACTGATTCCATTCCCTTGCAGTACGAATAAGGAATGTCGAAGCAAAACGCTTAGTGCGAACGTCTGGTATGTCCACCATGAATCGGTGCCGAACACCAGTTTGCCTGGTTGTATAACGAAAGAATGGAGATGACAAAATTAGGTCGTGGAGTTCCACACTCCCCGAAATGTATCAGATAAATAGGCCCCCTTTCCCCCGATAAACGGGCCTACTGCTAAGCCAACACCATCTCCTATCCTTCTATCTTTTTCTTCTCGTTCTACATCTATTTACTTCCAAAGAGGTTTCGACTGAAGAAACCACACCACTGAAAAACCACTGACAATTTATCTACTTATCTATCTCTCTATCTGAGGTTACTCAAATAATACGGCCGTTCCCAGTAGTTTAACTGAGTAGTCTTACCAGTTGAACTGTTGGAAATTTCTCCTTCCCAACAGACATACTAGTAAAACTACTGGAAACAACAAAATACAATCGAAAAAAAACGACGATCAAAAACTGAGAATCTGACATAGATATCCAAATTTTTTAAGTAGGTACCTAATTTCGGTGGAAAACACTTAGCATACTTACTTAAAAAAAAGGTCAAGCTAGAAGGAAAATGTTCATAGATGTGACACGTACATGTAACATGTAATACTATATTAAGCTGAAGAGTTTGTTTGAACGTGATAATGTTTAGAATAGCGCCTCCTTCACCGCTACAGCCTACAGTTTTTGTCCATTTGCCTATTAGGATGACTCAAACTGTTGGTTAATTTAATCCCGAGATTCATTGTTTTCCGTTTCTCGAATAGCGAGCTTAAAAAAGTTATTGGAAGATTCTTAAACCGCGCGAATTATTTTTGTAATTTAAAAATCTCAAAAAGTTACCGACCGATTTTGGGAATTTGAAATTGCACTTTGAAGCTCTCTAGCAGACGCACTTTTTGACTTATGGTCCATCAGCGCGCTTTCGTATCTGCCAAACTACAGGCAATATCACAATTTCATAAATCGGGGCACTTTACTTGATCACGAAAACATTTATCAATCACTAGTTGCGCTCCGCGGTTTCACCCGCATAAGTCCCGTAGCCTATAGCCTTCCTCGATAAATGGACTATCCAACACAAAAAGAATTTTTCAATTCAAACCAGTAGTTCCTGAGATTAGCGCGTTCAATCAAACAAACAAACTTTGTTATAATGTATAGATTTTCAATGTTAAAACAAATTCCAACGCCTCCCAAATTTTCATTTGATAGATAAGACCCATTCTTGTGGAAAGTTGTAGGCTACTTTTTCTGTCTAAATCTCGATCTGACGCGAGTGAAACCGCGGTGAGGTATTAGTTTTGTTATTATAATTTGTCAAATAAAGTCTATGCACGCAATGGCAATAAATGACTAAACTAGATAACTAGAAACATTTGTGATCTTACGAAGTAAGGCCGTCGGTCTCAAAAGTATCTAGTTCAAAAGAATTACTTTAGTTTTCCTTAAAAAAAAACAGATGAATTTTGGTACAAGTTTTTGCGAAATTCAAAATTTGTCTATATCTTTCTTTATATCGTGTTGACTCAGGTCATTGGTTTTTAACCGACTTCAAAAAAAGGAGGAGGTTCTTATACACCTAATAGGGACTATAGACCTCAGTATCTTGTATAAATTTCAACTTGCTAGGTCCAACCATTCCTGAGAAAATCGGTGGTGACACACAGACAGACAGACAAGAGAGTGATCTTATAAGGGTTGCTTTTTTACCTTTTAAGGTACGGAACCTTAAAAAGTAGCTAATCTACTTATTTAGCAGTTATTCTCCGTTGTTTCTATTGGGAACAAAGTGACTTCTGGTCTACTGGTAAGTACATTTTGGAAATTATTTAGTACTTGCAGCGCGCGGTTTCACCCGCATAGCTCCCATCAACGTATCCTCATACCAAGTTTCATCAAAATCTGTCCAGTAGTTTCAGAGCCTATTTGTTACAAAAAAAAAATAATAAAAACAATAATCCGCTTTATTATATTAATGTACTTAGGTGTAAAACTAGTCAGAATTAGCTAATCTACCAGAACTGTGTCGATTTAACATAAGATGAAACGTTTCATAAACTCCTGCGGCTGTATCTTCGATACATCCTCTCAGATTTGTCGGTTGACTCTTAACGTCTCCCAACGGATCCCCTACTCTAAAAACGAACCCCCAGTTGAGAGATTTTTTTACGCTCATCATCCCACCTAGACTATGGGGCCGATAAGAGCTAATTTCCGAATTTCTCGCAGATTCCCTATGCTCCTCCAGGGGAGCCGGAACTGATATAATATTTATTCAATCTCATCGTATCCCCTGTACCAAGGAAAACAAAAACAAAAGACAATCGAAAAAAGAATATAACAAACATACATACAAAGATAGGCGCGAAAAACATAACCCTTTCCTTATTCGGAGACTGCAGAAAGACTATCGAAATGAAAACAATAAACTCACGAAAAAATGCAAAAGATTTTCGTTTATTTTTCAGCCATGTTCTGGGTCGTGATATTAACTGTAACATCAGTGCTGCTCTTCTGGCTGCACTGGCGATGGCGTCATAGAAGAATGCTGGAGCTGGCTGCATCAGTACCAGGTCCATTTGCCTGGCCTTTAGTTGGAAACTGTTTGACTTTTATGTCTGACGGAGGTAAGCGTCACAGGATTTAATAATTAAATTTATTTAAAACTAGCGACCCGCTCCGGCTTCGCACGGCTATATTATGCATGTTAAATACATACAAACCTTCCTCTTGAATCACTCTATCTATTAAAAAAAACCGCATCAAAATCCGTTGCGTAGTTTTAAAGATCTAAGCATACAAAGGGAAATAGGGACAGAAAAAGCGACTTTGTTTTAAACTATGTAGTGATGACTAACAACATAATATAATGGTTTCGGAACCAGACTGTTGTCCTCTCTTCCTGTAATATAAGTATAGATAGTTAAGATTCCCGGTTTGCATTTAAAACTGTCCATATTTTTATTGTCTACTTAAAGCTATTTATTAACAAATAATTTACGACTAATTAAATAACTGGGCAATTCAGAGTCAGAGCAATCATTACTTCAAATGGATAACATTAGTTTGTTAATAGCTGTAGTTAATTATGGTTATAATAATTTAGCATAGGTACAGTATGCGTCATAAGTACACTATCAGTTTGCTACAATCATCACTACATAGTCACTATCACTATCACTACATAATATAAAATAAAGTCGCTTTCTCTGTCCCTATTTCCCTTTGTATGCTTAGATCTTTAAAACTACCCAACGGATTTTGTTGCGGTTTTTTTTAATGGATAGAGTGTTTCAAGAGGAAGGTTTATATGTATAATACATGCATAATATAGCCGTGCGAAGCCGGGGCGGGTCGCTAGTAATACTATAAACAAGTATTGGACTAACGACCTTCTTCTAATGGACGTTACACACAAACATAAATACTTGAATTAAAAGTACTCAGTGTGATTATTATTTTCAACATGTTAGCTATGTCTTTAGTTGTGTGAGTGGTATAAGCCGCAACCCGCTACACCAACCGAGAGACGTGGGATCGATCCACAGGTTACGTTGTTATAATGTTCAAATAGTGCTGCATAGGATTGTAAACGTTACGGTGGGCTAGACAGTATTTGTGTATTTCTGTAAAAAATATATAAAAAATGTATTTCTTTTGCCGCTATAACAAACAACAAATACTAAATAAACAATATAATAGTACGTAACCCTTCGTGCGCGAGTTCGACTCGCACTTGGCCGGTTGTAATAAAAAGTAAAAAAACGTGTGGCACTCGGGGACTGCCGCGGTAACGCTATTTTGCATCGTGCGAGCTTCGTACAGTCGTACCATTTACATACACGTTAAGCGAACGCTCGGCAAAGCTACATGGTAGATAGAGTGGGAGGTGTTTGATTTTATTTTCGTTACGGAATTTCTTGATTCGGTCGCCGCGCTCTAAGCCGGCGATAAAAGCTATGCAATAGCTTAAAAAATGTTTCTAACGAATAAACGAAACTGAACGAATTTCAAACGAATTTGTTAAAAGTAGTAAAAAAAACCTATGAGGATTGAGGATACATTGATTAATTGGGAATAACATGATTTGCGGAAAATTCGTCTAAAACAATTCATCTAAAACAATTCGTCTAAAAAACAATTCGACTAATAACAATTCGTCTAACACAATTCGTCTAAAACAATTCATCTAAAACAATTCGTCTAAAAACAATTCGACTAATAACAATTCGTCTAAAACATTAAGTTCGAAGTGAGTTAAGATTCGGTAATGGAGTTATGCTGAGTAGCGGATATGTTGGACGCAGCTGCAGTGGAGTTAATAATCAAGTTCAATGACTAAATGTTCCTTTAATTCATTTTATTTTTATTTTTCAGGACAATTGGAAAAAATATCGCAACTGACGAGTAAATATGGTGATTACTTAAGATTCTGGTTGGGCCCAGATTTGAATATATGTGTTAAAAATCCTGCCGATATCAGGGTATGTATGTCTTTTTAGAGCGGTGTTGGCTTAGTGGTAGATACCTCGAATTTCATTCAAAAGGTCGTGGGTTCGAACCCCGCCCGACATTGCACCAATAGATTTTTGTGCGCTAATTTATATTGCTCTACTAGGTGAAGGAAAACCTCGTGATGAAACCCGCGGCTTAGTTGGCCCCAAAACAAAACAATTGTTTTTCTGATTGAAAATTAACAAATGACCATGTTTTAGGTAGTTTTCCCTATTTTTTCCGAAATATTGAGTTTTTAACTACGATGGCAGGTGGCTTTTATTACCCGCAGGTACCTTAGAGTTTTGAGAGTTAGAGTTTACAAAGAGTTTACGAAGGTTTTCAACCAAAATACGGAAATCCGTAGAAGAACCAAACTCACTGACATAGCTCTCAGGATTAGTAAGCTGAAGTGGCAATGGGCAGGTCATATAGCTCGCAGAACTGACAACCGCTGGGAAGTAAAACCTTTACTCGAGTGGCGGCCGCGATGCAACGCGAAACGGAGTGTTGGGAGACCAGCTGCCCGGTGGACCGACGACATTGTGGCGGTCGCGGGTAGTCGGTGGATGGAGGCGGCTCAGGACCGCTGTTTGTGGCGTCGTATGGGGGAGGCCTATGTCCAGCAGTGGACGTGTATGGGCTGATATGATGATGGTGACTGTACCTATGTTGGGAGACCAGCTGCCCGGTGGACCGACGACATTGTGGCGGTCGCGGGTAGTCGGTGGATGGAGGCGGCTCAGGACCGCTGTTTGTGGCGTCGTATGGGGGAGGTCTATATCCAGCAGTGGACGTATATGGGCTGATATGATGATGATGATGACCTTATAGTACATATTTTTACAGCTTTTATTAACCAGTAACAAAGTTAATCAAAAAGGTCCAGTTTACGATTTTATGAAGAAATTCATCGGACCTGGAATATTAACTGGAGGTGAGTTTTATTTTAAACAAATCTGAAACTTAGAACCAGTAGGCCGCTTTAGCAACTGGCCCAAACTCCAGATTGAACAGATGAAAGACCTCACAATCAACTGATTAGTCGTTACGCTATCTAGTCTTATGGCGAACTACTTCAAAATCAATGTTAACTTTACGCGATGTAGTCATATTGAGATTTAGTCTTAAAGCGATCTAGTCGTACCTGCTTCTATCGAGATGTAGTCATAAAGCTTCTAACCCAATTCGACAATGTGTACTAATATTATAAAGTATGTTGATGTTAAGTTTTTTGTTTGTAACGAATAGGCTCCGAAACTACTGGTTCGATTTAGATGAAACTTGGTATGAGTATACATTGATTCATTGGGAGTAACATAGGCTACTTTTTATCCCGATATTCCCACGGGATCGGGAGTTACGCGAATGAAACCTTGGAGCCCTGCTAGTAATTAATATTTTCTTACTTACAAAATAAAAAAATAACATTTCCAGGTCCAACATGGCGTCACCACCGTAAAGTTGCAACACCTGCCTACAACAAGAAATGTGTAAACAACTTCGCTGATATTTTCAACGTGGAAGCTTTTTATCTAACCGAAGCTTTAAGCAAAAAAACCTCAACACCTTTCGATGTATATTATGACGTAGTAAAGACGACTACGCAGTGCGTTTGCCGTGAGTATTTACTTAGGAGATAATTAAAATTTAACGAAAATAATAGCGTTATATTCTCTACTAGCGACCCGTCCCGGTTTCGCACGGCTATATTATGCATGTATTATAGATATAAACCTTCCTCTTGAATCACTCTATCTATTAAAAAAAAACAGCATCAAAATTCGTTGCGTAGTTTTAAAGATTTAAGCATACATAGGGATATAGGGACAGAGAAAGCGAGTTTGTTTTATACTATGTAGTGATAGTGATATTGTATTAAAGCCTGATGTTTCGAGAACTTTGCAACTCCCATGGTCACAGGCAGTGGAAGTTCTCGAAACGTCAGGTTTTAACAAGATAAAGAAAATAACGCAATTATATCCGTTAAATTAATTTAATTATGAGTTCAAGTTGCGAAAACCTTAGAAAATACTAATTAGGAGATTTTAACTATTATCACAGCTCTCTCTGAAAACGGTCAGCTAAGCTGATAGGTATAGGCTCTGAGCAAGCCATTACCATGGGCTACCACATTTTTGCATGGTTTTATTTATTTTCAGAAACGTTGATGGGTCTTTCCAAAGATGATTCGTTGAATTTGTGCCAGTTGGATAAAGTTGTAGCTGATACTCCAAGGTACGGATAATTAAGATAAAAAAAAGTTTTCCAACTTTTCCAGGAAATTATTAATAAATTCATATAAAAATCTAAACTACTGGTTCTTTTTTTTCATTTATGTGTGGGGTTTAAATATATTTTCATACATTTTTCAGTTACTACACGTTAATATTTAACAAAATGACACGATGGTGGCTTCAGATACCGCTAGTATATTGGTGGACGGGCGGGATGGAGAAAGAGAGACGATGTGTTAAAGATATCGACTATCTCACTTCAGACATTCTACGGAAAAGAAGGTAGGTTGATCAGGGTCACGCCCGTCGGCTCCCCTAACAGCTCCCTTAGACAAGACTGCTTTCTATTATCGATATCGCCAATAGACAGACTAAAAAAGTGTATTTAATTGACATAAGCTGACGAAAAGTCACGTGGTCTTGCGTTAGAAAAATAGGTGGAGTGGGGGGGTCTTAGGTTTTATTTTCGTTACGGAATTTCTTGATTCAGTCGCCGCGCTCAAAGCCCACGATAAAAGCTATGCAATAGCTTAAAAAAATTGCAGACAAGTTTCGTCTTATGCCAATATCATACAATGCTTTATGTCAATTTCATACAAAATTCTTTCGATTTGCGATTTCGCTAACAGAAAGTAATCTTGTCTAAGGGGGCAGATACCCTACTCCCGACGCGACGGTCTAGAACTTTTTACTCTCGTCGGGTCCCGTGGACTAGGGGAGACGACAGGCACTAATTTTTAATTAGATCGTCGGGAGTTGAACATGCAAAGATTTTTTCAATCTCATCGGATCTCCTAGTCGATATAGGTTCAGAAGTTTCAGTCGAGCCTTCCACTGCAATTTTGGTCAAACAGAGCAGAAAGAAAGAAAGCATCTATTGAACACCTATTCATAATGCCCCACTTGCTGGTATGACCCTCAAATCCTGGTTACTGCAGCGTACTGGACTTATGTGAAGCAACTGACGTTGCCGTGGTTGGGGCTACCTACTTGGCTGGATTAACTCTACAACATAGCATCTTCATAGCATTCACCCAGGCTGACAGACAGACAGACAAGAGACAAACTAATTTCCAGTCATTTTAGGCCATAGAATTTGAGGTTCGTACCTCGTACCGTTAAAGGTCTCTCATTTCTCTGTTTTAGGTTAATTTTGATACACAGAAAAAAGTCTCTTGTTGCAAGAAATACTTCTCTTCCCATAGACGTTAGTTTTTTGCAATTTTTATCTGTCTTTATCTTTTAGGCAAAGTTTGGAAAAGCATGGCGTCCCCGATGAAGAAACTATGGGTATCGTAGATAGATTCATATTGTCTGGAGAGATGACAGATCAAGAAATCAAATGGGAGACGTTTAGTTTGTTTACTACGGTAAGTACGTTTAGACTCAACAGGTTTCCATGAAATATTGAAATTTCCATAAAACACTGGGAAATATCAACTCTAAATGATACGTTTGACCGAGTGCGACCTGACCTTTGTAAAAATTACCACAGGAAAAAATACAAAATTTAAAAAAACGAGTTTCTTGTAGCGTCTTTTTATTGGAAAGTGCGTTCTGAAGCCACACATTCTAACTTAGTTTTTAAATCTCACAATGATGAATTTTATTTCGATTCAATTCAGGGCATTATATAGTGCGAAGTGCAGACCAACAGATTAATAACTTTTAACACATTTTATTACCGGCAACTCAAAGTTTTTAAATTTTTGTTTTCAGAGTCAAGAAGCGGCAGCTAAAATAACGTCAGGAATGATTCTGTTTTTAGCGCATTTGCCGGAATGGCAGGTAAGAAATTACAGAATTATTATTATAGATTAGAAGGTTTAAATAAGGGATAGGGTCTTCTTGTGATCTAGCATAATAAAGGTGACTTCTTCACACGCACTAAAACCATTTTTGTTGCTATTGGTGTTCTATCGGCTTACCTTCAACCATTGCCACTAGTAAACGCCAATTTAAATGACATTTGAAAAATATCAAAATCAGTTTGGAATACATCGATAAATCAGTAGTTACGATTAAATAGACAAACATAGACTGTTAAAAACATTACCTTCGCATCGCTACCCTTCCGTGGTCGGATAGCGATACGAAGGGTATTGAAGTGATCTCTTCCAGGCAACCTTTTCATGGATAAGAAGTTTATTATGGCAGTTAAGATTTATTAATAATTTAAAACTTACTTTCATGTTCTTGTCTTTCAACAGACTAAAGTGTACAATGAGATCGTAAGAGTGGTAGGATTAGAAGGTCCAGTATCACCAGAGGAACTGAAACAACTGGACTACTTAGACATGGTTTACAAGGAGACGTTGCGGTACTGGTCGATAGCGGCCATGATACAGAGGACTGTTGAAGAAGAAGTTACTATCAATAACGGTAACTATAGTCCATAGAAAAAGCATTAAACACGAATTGTCTGTTACATAAGCAATCAAAAACCTTTAATTGAAATTTGATTTTCACTGGTAGCTTTATCTTATAGAATAGAATATCATTTATTATTCTATCTGGGTACATAAAGATCTTACAAATAATATGGTTCCAACAGATTACTCATTACTTAAATCACAAATATTATACTAAATTGGTACATTCTAATAGTTAATCTATTAATTTTCATCATTATCAAAAAAATCCGATATGCTATAAAAAACCTTAGATATTAACCAGGATTTTTTTTTAATGGAAATGACACCATTGAGTTCTTTCAAGTGCAACGGTAGATGATTGTATTTCGTTGACTTTGAGACCTGGATGAAATTATGCTAATTAAAGGTTGTGGAATACTTGACATTAAAATCCAATAAGTAGAAACTAAACCTATCAAAAATCCATCCCCCATCTATGCTGAAAACTACTATCAACTGACAGACAGATGGCACCATATTGAAAATGTATGAATCGGCCTCATATATGTCTCTCTGCCAGTTGACAGTGCAGGTGAAGCTGTATTTATATATTACAGGAACTATAACACTACCAGTAGGCACATCACTAGTGATCCCGATCCACGACCTCCATCGGGACCCTCGATATTGGGAGGAACCTAACAAAGTGAAGCCGGAACGATTCCTGCCTGAGAACATGAAGGGACGGGACTCTAACGCCTTCGTGCCTTTCAGTTTGGGGGCTATGGATTGTTTAGGTGAGTAGTAATGCCCAGGAGTTGGCGAGTGTAGTAATCATTAACACAATAAGCTTCTAGTCTATTTTTTTTCAACTCAACTCAACACTCTACTCTAGTCAACACTAAGTTGCAGAATGACTATTAGATAAAACGTCTTATTTGCTAAAAGTCTATAATTGCAGAATTGTGTTCTAAACATTACCCTCGTAGTTTTGACGTTATAACGTCTTATAAATTGATGTGTGCCGTTCCGTTGACATGGTAAGTAACCATAGCAACGTATCTTCAAAAATGTTTTCTTTTTTAGGGTTCCGTAGCCAAATGGCAAAAAACGGAACCCTTATAGATTCGTCATGTCTGTCTGTCTGCCGTATGTCACAGCCACTTTTTTCCGAAACTATAAGAACTATAATGTTGAAACTTGTTTAAACAATTAAGTACTTAGTTCAACAGCTAAATCTAATACTACTAATAACTGCCGTCGACTCCCCCAGTCCAGAGGATCGGACGGGGCGTGAAAAAGTTCTTGACAGGGGACGGTCGGGAGTGGGGGATCCATTAGGGGAGCCGACGGGCGTGAACGAATTTATACTAAACTCAATATTTAACTAAAAACTCTAACTAAAAATCTTATTTTTACAGGTCGAGTGTACGCCACAGCTCTGATAAAGACCCTGGTGGTTCAGCTGCTCAGACGGCTGCAGTTCGAAGGTGAAGGGTCCCTCGATGACCTGCAGCTGGATGTGGCCATCTCTGTGAGGTCTGCTACCGGGTACATGGTTAGAGTTAAACCTAGAAGTTTATAAATTTTGAATAGGTGTTGAATACACGTTTACAGTAAACTTAGAAATTTATAAATGTTTGATACACGGTTACAGTTAAAACTAAAGATTTATAAATGTTTGATACACGTTTAGAGTTGAATTTATATGTTGATTAATGGTGAAAACACGGTTAAAGTTAAACATAAAGGTATAAATGTTGGATACATGGTAAAAGCTAAATTAGAGGATTATAAATGTTACAGTACCTATCTATTTACCTAGTTATCATTATTTTTGACGTGACAACGTTTTATAAATTGGTTTGCCGGGTGACACTTCAAGAAACTGCGTTACGCTCCGCTGACGTTATGCGCTCACAATGAGAGCGAGTGAGAGGCACGCGTCCCTTCCACTCGGGCATGGTTAGCCCGCCTAAGAGCGAGAGAGACAGACATAAAAAGTGAAAGGCACGCGTCCCTTCCACTCGAGCACAGTTGTTGTCACGTAAAACTTTCGCCCGTATACCGACTTTACAGGCAACCAGTTTTTTTTAGTAAGATGTACCTGATTATAAGTATCTAAGTAATATCATTGTAGTTTTCTTTGTTCTAAATATAGACATTTTTTAAACACTAATTAAAAAGCTTTTCTTCAAATGTAACAAAATGTACTAGGTCTCTACTTATCATTATCCTATTATCCCCTTTACTTTTTGTGATATTAAATGAGCGAGCCTCTCCGCGACGGTGATATCGACTAGCGCCCCAACGGCCATCAGTTCCATGCGCCAGATGCCTCGCCCATTGCCACTTCAGCTTAGGTCGTTATTGAACGCAGAGAGCATGCCGCCGGTAGTTCTCGAAGTCTCTCGGAGAGACCTATGTTCAGCAGTGGAGGTCCTGTGGCTGATTTAATTATAAATAATCGTTGACGCTTAACTGCTCCCCTGCTCTGAAAGGATGTCCCGTCTAGAACTTTTTCACGCTTATCGTCCCCCCTGGATAAGAGGAGACGGCTAGCGCTAATTTAAAATAAAATCGGAAGGTGAAAGACATTAAGAGCTGAACTGTTAAAAACTTTAAATCTCATTGGTTCCCCTAGTCCAAGAAAAAAACAAATGCAAAAGACGATCGAAAAAGATTTGTTATATAGCAAGTTAATATTTATTAGCGTACCTATAGCAGTTGTTAACTCAAGTTGTAGACGCTACAGAATGCCTACAATCCAGGATGAGATTTAAAGCTATGGACATCGGATTACACGGCAGAAAACCCTTAAATCACCCGAATCCTCTCGCCTCTGGGATCCTAAGCTATCAGAGCAAGCAGAGACTAAACGGAAGCAAATGCTTTGGAAGACGAGGCAGTGCGGTCATGTTCTTCTTCATGCTATTTAGAAACGAAGTAAAAAAACCGGCTAAGTGCGAGTCGGACTCGCGCACTAAGGGTTCGGTTCCATTCCGTACCATTTTATTGTTTTATTAGTAGATATTTGTTGTTTAGAGGCAACAAAAATACATCATCTGTGAAAATTCCAACTGTCTAGCTATCACGGTTCATGAGATACAGCCTGGTGATAGACAGATTGACGTATTAAAATAAATTAACAATAAGAAAATCTGTTATAATGTTTTGACATTAAATATTTTTATTTTATAAACATTTACATGCCTTTGTAAGGTAAGTAGAACATCTTATTATGGATAGGTTTGACGTGATAACGTCTATTAAATTGATGAACACCGGCAGCACTCACAAAAAAGTATGAGTCATCGCGTTCCGCTCACGTTCAATAATAATATCGTTCATCTGGGCTTGTGTTATGATGACGAGTGACGAATAGAAGTCTTATACAAAGGGGAAAAAAGAAAAAACGTAAAAAAAGGTAAAAATATAAAGGAAAAACAAAAAATCTCAATTTTTTATCGTTTTCTAATGAGTTTATCACGTAAAATTATGTTTACTTTACAGACAACCATTTTTTCGTATTTTTTTTGTAATTAACATAATATTTATACTTACCTATGTTTTTATTTACCCTTTGGGTACGGAACCCTAAAAACTGTCGCATCACGCATAATACACACTATACATAAAATAAAAGGAAGGAAATCGTTTTCTTAAGGTTTTTTTTACCTTATTTATTTGTTAAACGTGAACTGAATCGTGGAGGGTCCTATTAAGGTTAACTTTTATAGGGTCATTGGTCAATGCAGTAATTCTAAGGTAAAATGACTTAATGGCGGACGGTAGAAATAAAACACTTACATTACACTATAGAGAGGACATAGAAACCTATGAATTGAACCCTTAAGGTAAAAGAGTACCTGCGCTCTCTCCATACAAACGTAGTCGACTGTTTCCTCCCTGGATAATGACACTACCACAAATATTTTTGTGCCATAAAACCTATAACTGCCATGACTATGCTCCTATGTTTTGGTTTTTTTTTCATTTTCTAATTATGATAGAAAATAAAATTAAAAAAATAATAATACAAAAATAGGAGCATGGTCATGGCAGTTATAAGTTTTATGCACCAAAAATATTTGCTCTAGTGTCATTATCCAGGGAGAAAACAGTCGACTACGTTTGTACTAATTTGTATAGAGTAAGCCCCCGGTACCCTTTCCTCTTAATTTTTTTTCTAGGTAAGTAATAAATTATTTTTAAATTAGATATAGAATTAATTATTGACCGATTGAGCGAAGCTGTCTGGCAAAACTTTTTTCTGTTAGGATGCGTCATAAGTGCACCATTAGTGCGCTACAATGGTACTATGAACCAATATTGGACTTACGACCTTCTAATAAACGATACATACACATAAATACTTGAATAAAAAGTACTCATTGTGATTATTATTTTTAACGTGTTATAGCTAGAAGAATGTTAATAGGTATGACAAATCGGTTGAAAGTTTGTTACAGTAAAGCTTGTATGAATTGATTTTACAGGCATTTAAACTTACTATAAATATCGAGTCCCGCTAACGTCACGGGACCGCGTGTGACGTCATTTTATAACGATCCGCTTAGTTTACTTCATATCCATAAATCGAAAACTAATTGACGTACCTATCGTCATTCTTACACTATTATTTTTTATTGTTGACAAAGAATATGGAGAGCTAATATTCAAAATTAGTTAAGATTCTTCAAGAATATTAATTTCTATAATTATTAGGGCATTGTAATGGCAGGTTTTATGCAAAAAAAAATGCTCTAGTGTCATTATCCAGGAAGGAAACAGTCGACTACGTTTGTATGGAGAGAACGCCGGTACCCTTGTCGTCTTGGATTTTTGTTCGATGGGCGTTTTTTTTTAATTAAATAGGTCAGCGTTTAATGATCACTATTAGCAGAGTTTCCTAGAAGATACCTCTACGCTCGTGACTCAAACAACCCTAAATAAAGAGCGCTTTCGAGGGACGCGAGAAGAAAGACGGTGGCAGTGGGACAAAAACTTTTCCAACCCATTCTCCTTTTTTGTGCAAATTATGTGGCAGTACCTACTATGAGATGGACTCTCTATTAAGTATTTTATCTCTATCTGTAGTACTTACCTACTTATTATTTGGACCATAAAATGCATAATAAATGCGTGTAAAACCTTTACGCAATATGACAATCTGAGATCATAATTTTACAATGCGTAATAAATGATGTGATTATGTTTAAGATTTTCCTGTTCTATATAGTCGGAATCTTTAAAACCACTAGCTGTGCCCTGCGGTAAGTGTAAATATTATTATATACTAGCTGAGCACCGTGGTTTCACCCGCGTAAGTCCCGATCCCGTGGTAATATATAAAAAGAAAAGTAGCCTATAGCCTTGCTCGATAAATTGACTATCCAACACAAAAATATTTTTTCAATTGGAACCAGTAGTTCCTGAGATTAGCACGTTCAAACAAACAAACAATCATACAAACAAACTCTTCAGCTTTATAATATAAGTAGGTATAGTATAGATATAATATTGTTATATTTTGTTAACCACATAATTAAGTATTTTGACTACGAGGAAGTTTATTCCTTTTGGACAAACTAGTTTGACCAGAAAGTTTGATCAGCAGTAACGTACAGTTCGGCTACATAATTGCAGCCCTCGGTAGAGTTCGAAAATTACCTACTATTAATAGGAATGTTTGCATTCTAATAATTTTTGTTTGATTAATTGATGAGTTAAAATACTTTAATAAAACTTCACCTAAAGCAGGTGCTTAGAATATTGCGTGTGTTGAAAACATTCTTATAACAGCCGTTTTGGAGCGCTACGGTGGGTCTGCAATTATGCAGCCGACCGGACATACCGAGTATAAAGAAATTAATTTAATTTAATTTCCATCGCAAACTTTCGTATTTTTAAACAAAAATAATTCGATACAAAGAAACAATAGAAAAAAAAACGTGTGAAAATATTTTATGCAAATTAATTAGGGACCTATTATTGTAATTTTATCACAAAGTGGTTACGTCGCACGGGTATTTGACTTCAGTGAATTCAGTGAAAAATATTTTAAATAGTTGTTAAAAATATATATCCACGCACGCGTCTTAAGGTCCGGGGCTCCATAGGCCCATGCTTTGGGACAAATATAGGTAAGTAGGTACGGTCGGCTGAAATAATTGCTGACCCACCGTAGAGCTCCAAAACGGCTGTTATAAGAATGTTTTCAACACAAGTAAGATTCTAGACTTGTTTTAGGTGAAGTTTAAAGTCTTCTAACTCATCAATTAATCAAACAAAAAAATTTTTTTTATTTTGTATTATTTTTCTTATTTTTAGTTTTATTTTTATTTTATGTCATTTTATTACTATGATTTGTTTATTTGAATTAATAAAGCATTGTAACAAAAAATATTAGAATGCAAACATTCCAATAGTAATTTTAGAACTCTACCGAGGGCTGCAATTATGCAGCCGACTGTACATTAAAAGTATCCGCCTCATACGTTTCTAGTAACAAAGCTGGACCTTGCAATAGGCCTATGTAGTCAAAATATAACCCTCCCTTTTGGCTTCGCCGTAGTTGGGTAACAAAAGGAGAAGAGGAGAGGTCGGAAATCGGTCCTACCCGGCGTTCTTCTTCTCGTATAGTGGTGTGGCTCACGGCTCACCTATTGTTAGAGTTTTCAGATCGCATTAAGGCCTCTAACTTGACCTAACGACTGTTACTAGAGGTAGCAACCGGGACCAACGACTTAACGTGCCTTCCGAAGCACGGAGGGGCTCACGAAAACACATTTTTGTCACACTACTAATTGGCCACCCATCGAAGTAACGACCGCGCCAGACGTCGCTTAACCCGCACGACCGTAAACGATCAGCGAGCGTCGCTTAACTGTGAGCCTCCTTACCCCGGCGTTGACGATGGGTTATGTCAGAGTCAAGCCAACTCTCTGGTAGTAAGTGACCCTCCTAGGTGCAGCTTGGAGGCCCGGGGTCTCATTCGAACTCTCCCGAGAGACAGAAGTCAAACACTGATCTCATCATTACATAGTATAAAACAAAGTCGCTTTAATTGCTTGTCAACATCTCTTAAATTAAATTGTTCTGAATATTTATTTGTGTCGTGTGCTTGTCCAAATAAAATTAAATGTTTTTCTATTCTATTCTATTCTTTCCTCTGTCTGTCCCTTTGTATGCTTAGATCTTTAAAACTACGCAACGGATTTTGATGTGTTTTTTTTTAATAAACAAATTTATTCAAGAGGAAGGTTTAAGAATTTACCATAAAAAATCGTGCCCAAAGGAGTCGGTTACATACATACAAACAAGCAAGCAAACATACAGGTGAAACTAATAAAAGCGTGTTAAAAATGGTTGTCTGTAAGGTCGGTTTACTGACGATAATTTTACGTGATAACGTCATAAGAACCGACGGGCATTTGTAGTACCTACAGGTTTTATGAAAAAAATGTCTACTCTAAAGCCACGGTTCCTAATCTGATCTAAATGAACGAATTATTACAGTCGATACAGTAGTGCAATATCCCCAGGTCTTTTAGGTTCAGGTTGGTTTCCTTTGATCACCTGTGAATTTACATAAGTACCCAGGTTCCCAAACGCGACCCGTCACCAGTAATCTGTTCTGTCTTTCTTTATTTTGTCTTTAACAGGTGACGTTTGCTTATGCTGGATAAAACAGTGTTTATTATTATACTCTTGGATACCGGTGCAGAAACAATCATTGACATGGACGAAAATAGGTATGTACGGTCGGCTGCATAATTGCTGACCCACCGTAGAGCTCCAAAACGGCTGTTATAAGAATGTTTTTTAACACGAGCAAGATACTAGACACCTGCTTTAAGTGAAGTTTAAAGTCTTCTAACTCATCTATTACATAAACACAAATTATTAGAATGCAAACATTCCAATAATACTTAGTCATTTTAGAACTCTACCGAGGGCTGCAGTTATGCAGTCGACTGAGCTCAGAGCGGTGATGGCCTAGTGGGAGATACTTCGACTTTCTTCCCGAAGGTCGTGGGTTTGAATCGTTGCCGTTCACCAATATATTTTTGAAGTGAAAACTTCTTATGGCGCGTTGGGCACTTGTGGGTGAGCATTTTCAGCCGTTCTCGCGACAGACGACAGATTTTCTCGCGACAGATGAGATTTTACACAGATATACAGTTTTTTAATTTGTTTCTTACGATAAGTTTATATGCGCTAATTTATATTGCTCCTACGGTGAAGGAAAACATTGAAATGAAACATAGTTGGCTCCAGCGGTGTTGACAAGTTATTTCCTCTGGACACGGTCGACTAAGTTGAGAGGGTAGTATAGGTACTGGGCAAGTCTACTACGTTCTCACTCCGTCTCTAGTTGCGGAAAACAGACCATATACAAAGTAGGTTCTAGCGAAACTTTTCTTAGTTTAATCTTTTTTACGCAGCCTGACTGTATTTCGTTACTGCGACTAACATACTTCGAATATCAATAATAGCGACTGTTCTATAACTTCGAAGTTCTGGTACTAGTGGCATAACTATACTGTTTAAGGTGAAAGGGTACCAGCGCTCTCTCCATACAAACGTAATCGACTGTTTCCTCCCTGGATAATGACACTAGCACAAATATTTTTGTGCCATAAAACCTATAACTGCCATGACTATGCCCCTATTATTTGTTATTTCTTTTTTCATTTTCTAATTGGCATAGAAATTAAAATTAAAAAAAAAACAAAATGGTCATGGCAGTTATAAGTTTTATGCAACAAAAATATTTGCTCTAGTGTCAGGGAGAAAACAGTCGACTACGTTTGTAATAGTCTGTATGGAGAAAGCCCCCGGTACCCTTTCCTCTTAAGGCCCGTGGCAAAACATTGTGCCCCCCCCCCCCCCATATAAAAAAGCCAACAATCTTTCAACAACAAGTTCTTTCATCTGGCCAGTCGAAAAAATGATTTAAAAAAAAATTAAAAATGTTGGCTCAAAAAACTTTAAGTAAGTAACTAGGTAACTTAAATACAGTAAAGAAAAATCTATTTGTATTTTCTTTACTAATTGTGTAAGTAATTATAAATGTTAGGAGTTGGGACTCTCCTCTGACCAGCCTAGCTAGCATGACTGTTCGTGATATGATATGATAAAAGATAACGTATTATATCCACACCTACATAATTATCGATTTCGCGAGTATGACCAATGGAGCGATATGATAAGTTAAAATAATATCACGCAATATGAGATGATAAATACGTCACATCCACGTGATAGGAATTTCAATACTGCCAATGTAATAACATTAACCATTCATTCTTTTCTTCTTTTTTTGCAACTTTTAACGCAATCTGTGGCTGAATTTGACACAACTTTGTTGACACAAAGATCAAACAAGATTTTCTTCAATGTTTATATTTTCAAATCGTGCTATCATCGTGTTTGAGTCTGTTTGAGTGTTGGCGTTTTCGTGCAAATCGCGTTTTGGAACGCGAGAGCAACATGGCGCGCAGATTTTTATTTTAGCAAAACTTTGTGATAATCGATTTAAATTGCACAATTCCGGTGGTAAGCTATTTAATTTAATTTTGTGACAATGCGAAAATAGTAACTCGACACTGGATATATATGCACACTGCGAAGCTATAATTAATTTTATAAAAAAATCGAATGGAATAGAATCTTTTTAGTTTAGTTAAATAAGTACATTTTCTGTATTTATTATGAACATTTACAAATAAATCATTAAAATATTTCTTACATTCTAGTCAAATAATGGATTTAAGTTATATTTGATAAAGCTAAATAAACTTGATAAATTTATCACACACTCCAAACGTTGTCGATAAAATAACGCGCCTTAATGTCAAAAATCGATACTTTTCACGTTTTTTATCGACAATTACTCGGTCATGCTCGACCTTTCGATAAATAAGAGACTGTCGTGCTCGCTCTTTTGTCTATCATAACATACCGTAACACGTGACGTCACATACACGGGCATGCTCGCCGTTTCGATAAAAATTCAACATGGCGGCTTTATATAGCATATTTTGACAGTTTTTGTCGATAAATCGCTATATCGTGCTGCTCATGCTAGAGGGGCAGGGGCACCTTCCGGCTGGAGTCCGTGGCATTTTGCGACTTGCCACCCTGGTACTTACTTCGCGAAGTACCGAAACTTCGAAGTTACATTGCTGCGACGCACGCACATCCCTTAGTTATACGCATTCAATTTTTTATTAGTTTTATTTATTAACTTTTTATTTTAATTTAGGTACTATTTATTGCGCATTGTGTTTTTTTTTCTAGAGTAATGAGGGACACAAATGTTCCTGTCGATTTTTACTGGTCATAGAAAAATCTGGGCTTGTATTATGGTGACGAGTGACGAATAGAAGACTTATATAAAGAAGAAAAAAAAACTATAAATATAAAGAAATAACAAAACTCGACCGAGCTACATGGTAGGCGCAGTGGGGGGTGTTAGGTTTTATTTTCGTTACGGAATTTTTTGATTCGGTCGTCGCGCTCAAAGCCCGCGATAAAAGCTATGCAATAGCTTAAAAACGAATCTTTTCATCGTTTTCTTATGACGTTATCACGACATTACAGACAACCATTTGTTTTCTTTTGTCAAAGAGCGGAGTTTGAGGGTATTTCGAGCTACTATGATGGTATTTTTGCAATCGAAATGATAATTTGAACAATTACCAGAATTGGCCTTCCGTGCGTTGATACATTAGTCAGTTAGGGCTTTGAGTTTTATTTTTATAGATATATTTCCCTCTACACTTATTCGATTAAGTCGACTATTAAAGTTACTGATGTTTTCCTTCATCAGTCAGTGTTTAATGTTAGTTGTGTGCAGTTCTTAGTTGTTAATCAGAGATAACAGGCAGGTAAGTTTTGTTATGGTGATGCCAATAGACAAATAAGTCGCATATAATTGATAAATATTGTATGGAAAAATTCATGGGCATTATGCGCATATCCAAAAAATAAAATTGTGAAATATAAAAATTACGACAAGGAGTTTTCGTCTTTTTTAAATACCTACAAATTGTAGGACCTGTAAAACATAATAATTGACTAAGGTACACCTGCGGGTAATTAGAGCCACTAAAAGCTTTTTTGAAACCTTGATGTTAGACAAATAACAAGAAAAAAACAAATGAATTGTTTTTCACTACCTAAAAAAACAGGTCAATAGATAAATATTTGCTTGACAAGTAGTTTTCTCTATTTTTACGAAATATTTAGTTTTTAATTAAGAGAATTTAAAAGCTTATTTCTTTTTTCCACATCTAGTTCACGAAATATACCCCGCGCAGCGAATGATGAGCTCTGGGGTAAGTGGAAGGGGTATGCGCAGAACTCGATATTTATATGAAAATTGTGTTCTGCGCATACCCCTTCTACTTCCCGTCAGAGCTCATCATTCGCTGCGCGGGGTATACTTACTTATTAGTTTAATAATTTGTAATGTTATCAATTTTTTTCTATTTGTGTTACGTTTATACCTATGCTTAAGTATTGCCATGCCACCATTCTTTCATTTATAATTTATCTATTATGTATTATTAAATCTACTAAATTCGCTAAGTAATTTTCATTATTGATTTATTTTTCAGTATGATCTGGCCTTTAATCCTAATATTGGGGGTTGTGTCCGCCCTCTGGCTTCGATGGAGACATACTCACAAGCGGATGCTGGAAATGGCGAAGAAGTTCCCTGGACCTACCCCATTGCCGTTGCTAGGCAACGCTCTGCACTTTATGGGCCCTTCTGAAGGTAGGTAGAACAGGATTTTAAACTAATAGGGATAAAACATTTTCGGAAATTTATACTTCCGGTGCGGCGAACCTACGAGTCGTAGCGGTGCTTTGACCGGCCTCAGTCCTAAATAATGAAAAACATTACAGGGTGTTCCGTAAGGAATGCATAAACGGATACCTACGGGTACAGGACACTATGCCGGTTCAGAAATATATAAAAGTTATGCTCAGTGAAACTCTCTTTTCCGAGTTATGCGACATATCCATTTTTTTTTAAATTCACTTCCCTTCTTCATTTTCTTTGGTACCAAGACTGCAAATGAAAGAATTATTTCAATCTGTTTTCTATAGTATTCCACGATAAATTTGCCATCGAATACAAACTATTATTTTTATGACCAAAGCAAAGTTTCTCGTGAAAATAATGCTTTAAAATACTTATCGAGTTTCACAAACGAGGTAACGCAGACATTCTTTTGGGCACACTTCCTGAATTTTCACTTCCATTTCGATTTTAAATTTTTATTAAATCTAAGTATATAGGTTATTTAACTAATTGAGGTAAAAACCTCAACCTCATTAGTTATGTATTTGTTACTGGCGACCTGCCCCGGCTTCACACGGCTATATTATACATTTAAACCTTCCTTGAATCATTATATCTAATAAAAAACCCGTATCAAAATCCGTTGCGTAGTTTTAAAGATCTAAGCATACATAGGGACAGACATCGGAAAGTAACTTTGTTACTATGTAATGATGAAAAATATTTTATTCCTTTATTCCAAAAAAAAAGTTAAGAGTTCCACAGAATAAAATATGGTACTTTCCTAAAAATCCCGCAATAAACAACTTAAATATATAGAACGTGAAAACCAATAACAGTGGTAGTAGGTCATCTAGAACTCACTCAACGATGACCAAATACGGTAGGTAGAGTTATGTGGCATTGCTATCTAAGTACATAATATGATGTAGTTTCTATAGAAATTAATAATAACCCGTAGAAATTCGTTGCAAACCATCTATAGAAAGAAATTTGAGGAATTATGAGAATTCAATTTTCATAAACTCGATCGACTAAGCTCAGGGTTGTGGCTGAGAGGGCTATAGGTACTGGACAAGCAACGGGGAAGCCTGCTTCATCGTCATTTATATTTTTCGCCAATTATTGCATCATTTTGACGTGACGTCTTTTAAATTGATGAACACCGTACTTCACTCACAAAAAAGTGTCATATTACGGTCACAATACGGTGTAAACGAGAGCGTCGAACAAGCGATAGAGAGCCACGATCGACCTTGACACTGGATAATTCCCAAGTGGCCATTGTTTGGTCTATGACCGAGAAGAAATAATAAAAAAGGCAGTTGTTCGTACAATTTTGACTAAAAATTATTAAAACTCATATTTATAAACGATAGTCATAGTACTTATTTCATTGATGCTCCGGTCCTATTGATCAACGCATATAGCGTGACGCTTATAGATAGCCTTTCTCGATAAATAGAAAATCCACAACAAAAAGAATATTTCAACAAACTGGACAAAAACATTGTGCGAAGTGACTCGTCGCGTTTCGTCACAATTGGCACCATGACTTTGTCCAAGCTTCATCAATCTTGTCTACTTTGGCAAGAACATTATGTGTAAAAGAAATTAAGTATAGATAGTACTAGATGTTGCCCGCGACTTCGTACGCTTGGTAGTTTTTTATATACTAAAACTTTCCTCTTGAATCATTCTATCTATTAAAAAAAACACATCAAAATCCGTTGGGTAGCTTTAATGATGACAGGGACAGACATACTTTGTTGTATACTATGTAGTGAAGTATAAATAATCAAATGTTTGTAGTAAATTCTTTGTATCGTATAATATTAATACATTTATGTTCTAAGAAAACCAATTTTCCGTACATACTGATTTAAACGAATAAAATAAGGAAAATAGTAAGTAACGGTAATCATTTATAAAGCATAGTGCTTGCATTATCCAGTATTACCATAACAAGAGGTTTGTGCAATGTTATTCCTCTACCTACAACAATTAATTCGTGTAATCGATCTGTGTCCTATAAAATAATTAAACTTATTACTAACCTATGCTATTTAATAACTATGTTTGAAGACCGCTCGAAGGTTAAGCTAACGCTCAAAACTTCTTACCGAATAAAAAAATAAATTAAAATTTTAATAACCGACTTCAAAAAAACCTGAAAACAAAAATTAAAAACCTGAAAAGAAAAACAAAGAAGTGAAAAATAATCCATTTCGGGTCACTAAGACAGCAGATAACTTAAACATAAGTACTTACTTGGAAGTCGGACTGGGTTAGATTGAATGTTGAGAGGTATAAAGAAAATATGGTATCACCCAGTCCGACTTCCAAGTAAGTACTTACGTTTAAGTTATCTGCTGTCTTAGTGACCCGAAATGGATTATTTTTCACTTTTTTGTTTTTTTTTCAGGTTTTTAATTTTTGTTTTCAGGTTTTTTTGAAGTCGGTTATTAAAATTTTACTTTATTTTTTTATTTAACGATTTTTAGTGCCACTGTCACTGAAAATTCTACCCCATGAGGCGAAAGCGACTGTTTCTTCAAATTGCAACCTGTACCTAATCGTAACCCATTGAAGAGTTTGGTGATAAGAAGGTGTTTTCAGATGCTCCATTCATCGGTACCTATTTGTGTATGGGCCACTTCTATTAGTGGAAATGGAAAACTGAGCAATTTGTTGAATCTCGCTGTGCAGATCTGTTCATCACTCCGTAGATCCTCATCAGATCTTCATTAAGGATATGGTTCTCTATCAAAATTTATTCCAACCCAGTCCGGCGAGGCAAAAGCGAATATTTTATTCAAATTGTAACCTGTAATCGTAACCGATTGAAGAGTTTTCTGATGAGAAGGTGGTTTCAGATATTCCATTTATCGGTAACTTTTAGTTTATGGGCCAATTCTACTGGTGGAAATCGAAAAATGAGCAATTTGCTGCACTCTCGAGGTGCAATTCTGTTCATCACTCCGAAGATTCTCATCAGATCCTCACCAAAATTTTATGGGACCACCTCTGAGGTGTCACCTTTCGAACACAAAAAGAATCATCTCAATCGGTTGAGCCGTCTTCGAACTATCGCGTAACAACAACAACATACAGACGAATTGAGAACCTCCTCCTTTTTTGAAGTCGGTTAAAAAGGAACGGGTATTAACGAACAAACGAACGTCATCGTAAATGGTTTTGGAGATTATCGCGTCAAGACTGACAGACAGACGTGACGTGGAACTTTGTTTTTATATTATGAATCAACGTATCCTCATACCAAGTTTCATCAAAATCGGTCCAGTAGTTTCGGAGCCTATTTGTTACACACAAACAAAACAATATCTTCTCTTTATAATATTAGTTTAAACAAGCATCACCTCGTGGTTGCACTCTGTAACTCCCGATCTCCAAGAAATTTCGGGATAAAAAGTAGCATAAGATACTCCCAATGAATCAATGTATCCTCATACCAAGTTTCATCAAAGTCGATGAAGTAGTTACAAGGCTGATAGAGATCAATTCCTGGAAACAAACATAGTTTGGAAAATTAAAGGAAATAACGCATTTTCTAATCTAACGTTTTAATCTAACTAACTTACTTTGGACACCTCTCGCCTTGCGTCTTGAACACCTCATGGAACTGACTCAGGCAACTGACTGAATCCATTCGAGCTATCGCATTTTCTAACCTGACGTTTCCTAACTTACTTTAGACACCTCTCGCCTTGCGTCTTGAACACCTCATGGAACTGACTCAGGCAACTGACTGAATCCATTCGAGCTATCGCATTTTCTAACCTGACGTTTCCTAACTTACTTTAGACACCTCTCGCCTTGCGTCTTGAACACCTCGTGGAACTGACTCATGCAACTGACTGAATCCATTCGAGCTATCGCATTTTCTAACCTAACATATCCTAACTTACTTGAGACACCTCTCGTCTTGCGTCTTGAATACCTCGTGGAACTGACTCATGCAACTGACTGAATCCATTCGAGCTATCGCATTTTCTAACCTAACATATCCTAACTTACTTGAGACACCTCTCGTCTTGCGTCTTGAATACCTCATGGAACTGACTCATGCAACTGACTGAATCCATTCGAGCTATCGCATTTTCTAACCTAACATATCCTAACTTACTTGAGATACCTCTCGTCTTGCGTCTTGAATACCTCATGGAACTGACTCATGCAACAGACTGAATCCATTCGAGCTATCGCATTTTCTAACCTAACATATCCTAACTTACTTAAGACACCACTCGTCTTGCGTCTTGAATACCTCATGGAACTGACTCATGCAACTGACTGAATCCATTCGAGCTATCGCATTTTCTAACCTAACATATCCTAACTTACTTTAGACAGCTCTCGTCTTGCGTTTGAACACCTCATGGAACTAACTCAGGCAACTGACTGAATCCATTCGAGCTAACTTTAGTTGATAATGTTGCAGGCTATCTCAGAACCTTCGGCAAAGGAGCATTCTGTAACATCATCCGCCGAAAGTTCCGAGGGAACCTGCAACTTTCATATCTTCTTCTGTTCTTCTTTTCTTGCTCCTTCTTGTGCTTATTCTTCTTCCTGTAAATGTAAATGTACAAAATTAATTTGGTGGCATTTGGTAGGAGAGTCTCCTTTTATAGACTGCTGATGATAATTTTCACTTTTTTACGCCATGTTTCTTGAGTTATATAATGGTATTAGCTTTAGTAGGTAATTGGTTGGTGAAGTATCGTCTTTTGTTTTCGTTTCTATCGTCTTTTCGATCGACTTTTGCTTCCGTTTCGATCGTCTTTTGTTTCCATTTACATCGTCTTTTACTTGGACCAGATCGTTTTTTACTTGGACCACAGCTTGGACTAGGGGGAAGGATAACCTTAAAAAATCTAACACTGTTCAACGATTGACGGTCCCCCTATGCTAACACAGGTGGACCGTCAATCGCGAAATAAATCTTGACCCCCTGTCAGGACCGTTAGGGGGACGGTCAATCGTGAACCGAAGTCTGTCTGTCGGCTTAAATTTTTCTCACTTGAAGGTTCACTTGTTTACGCCATGTTTCTTGAGTCATATAATGGTTAAATCTTGAGTATTGTGAGTCTGTGAAAGCATACCACATCTATCAAGATGTAGTATGTTTTCACAGACTTGTCTGCTGCTAATACTCACTTGGTGTTTCTGGCGTTTCACTTGTTTATGTCATGTTTCTTTGGTCCGATAATGGTTCACTTCACACCTGCATGGCATCACGTTGTGAATCACACTGATTCTGCAAGAGGCATGAATGATTTCTTATTATGGGGTGTGGGAATTGTTTTGTTAAGGAGAAGAAAATACTGTAATTTTTTTGTTTCTTCTGAAACCGTAAAGTATTTTCTTGATTTTTTAGGTACTTACATAATTATTTAGGATAGGGTTTATTATTAGTCAAAATCAAATATTTTAAACAAAGATGGTAAATTAAACAAAAAGAAAGACCTTAATTTAATTCCTTAAAAAATATTTTTTTGTAACCAATTAAATAGAGCTCATTTTTGAGCAACCGATAAGTATCGTTCAGTTATTAAAAAATAAAATAAAAATAGCTTTATTTACCTTACACATTTATTATTTTAAAGCATATTATTAAAAAAGAAACGTTTAGCTAAAGTAAATTACTTATAGAAACTTATACAGATAAACTTAAAACGTATTGCATTTAATATTAATAAGAGACAAAAAGAAAAAAACTATGTGTTTTATTTTATTTATTAATAAATTCAGTACACAAGAAACCAACCAAAAAAAAAAGATTTACCTACATTATAAAGTTATTACTTACTAAGGTAAATTTCATAGTTTTGCTTGAATTTAATTTACCATGTTTGACTAGCCGTAAAAAACTCGCTTTTTCTCCAATAGAAGTAATATTCCTGCCCTTAAGTTACAACCTACTTTAAACCCTCAATTACTTATTCAATGAGAACGTTCTTTGATCTCTCACGTAGACACAACCAATTTGAATAGCTTTATCGGGAATCTGCATAATAATAAGTCTGCATTAAGAGTGGTGTTGGCTTAGTGGTAGATACCTCGATTTTCATTCTGAATGTCGTGGGTTCTAATCCCGGCCGGCCGAGATTTAAAAAAAAAAATTATGTGCGCTAATTGACATTGCTCTTACGGTGAAGGAAAACGTCGTGATGAAACCCACGGCTTAGTTGGCTCTAGAAGTATTGACAAGTTCTGTTCCGGCCGGCCGAGATTTAAAAAAAAAAATTATGTGCGCTAATTGACATTGCTCTTACGGTGAAGGAAAACGTCGTGATGAAACCCACGGCTTAGTTGGCTCTAGAAGTATTGACAAGTTCTCTCCTCTGGACATGGTCGACTAAGCTGATAGGGTAGTGGGTGCTGGGCAAGCCTACTCCATCCTCACGCAAAAAAAAAAATCAATTATAAAAAGGGTCTAATTGCGGAAAACAGCCCGTATACAAGACGTACAAGTCTCATTAACTTTCATGTGAATGAAGTGAATTTATTTTTCCTATTGGTATTTGCTGTAAGACCAGCGATGCAGCCAAGCTTGGCTGTTGTTTTGAGCTGAGGTAGACCCGTTTAGGGAACTTTTGTAAAAGTGAATTTAAAAAAACCGGCCAAGTGCGAGTCGGACTTGCGCACGAAGGGTTCCGTACCTTTTTGTATGGGAGGGCAACTTAAATTGCAACCCTCTAATATTATCTTGTTTTTGTTTGGATCTAAACTAAAACCAAAGACGATCTGAGTAAATCCTTTTTTTGTTTTTTTTTGTTTTGACGTGACAACGTCTTATAAATTGGTTTACCGGGTGACACTTCAAGAAACTGCGTTACGCAGTTTCGCTCCGCTGACGTTATGCGCTCACAATGAGAGCGAGTGAGAGGCACGCGGGCATGGTTAGCCCGCCTAAGAGCGAGAGAGACAGACATAAAAAGTGAAAGGCACGCGTCCCTTCCACTCGAGCACAGTTGTTGTCACGTAAAACTTTCGCCCGTATACCGACTTTACAGGCAACCAGTTTTTTAGTTAAAGAAATTATTCTGCAGTCCTGTATAGGTATTTTTATCATAATTAATTACTTCATTGATTTTGTCTATTATACGTCATAGTAATTATTATAGTATTGGACTTACGACCTTCTTCTAATAGACGTTATAATACACACACATAAATACTTTAATTAAAAGTACCTACTCAGTGTGATTATTATTATAGTTACATATCTTTAGTTGTGTGAGTGGTATAAGCCGCCACCCGCTACACCAACCGACGTGGGTTCGATCCACAGGTTACGTTGTTATAATGTTCGAATAGTGCTACACAGGATTGTAGACGTTACGGTGACGGTGGACTTTTGAGCGTCAATTGTACACTTAACTTATTAATTCTATAGTCTACGTAAAACTATGACGACGTGGTCGCTGTTGTCGGTACAAAAGAGTTCAACGCGTCCTTGCTTCTTAGCATCTTATTATGTAAGACAATTAAGTAATAAATTGAAAATTATTAACTTGGGAATTAACAGTGATATTTTAAACAGACAAATAAAAATACAGAGAACATTAAATAATAATTGTTAGACCTTTAACAGCTACATATTTAATATTTTATCGTTACAACTGGGAAGGGTATATAATTCTGCGCAAATCTACTCCATCTAAACACTGTAGTGCCTGGGACACTGTTATGCGTAGGGCACTACATTGTCCTACAAAGGCATAAATTAAAGTTGCTGGAACTGTATAAATCATTAAGAAGAGATGATTAAAATGACTATTTCTGTTTATTATTTCAGAAATGATCAACGTAATGAAAGACCTAAGAAACCAATACGGAGATGTGATTCGGTTCTGGCTGGGACCGGACTTGAATATTGTCGTCAACGATCCTGATGATATAAAGGTAATTTTATTTTTATAATAAAGTCGGAGATCCCTTTAAGAACGACCTTCATCGAGCTGTTTAATATATCAAATTAAATAGGACAAAAAATATATTGCAAAAGAGCTGTCTAAAAAATTTCAGTATTTCAGAATATTATTAACTAGCGAACCGCTCCGGCTTCGCACGGCTATATTATGCATATATTATACATAAAAACCTTCCTCTTGAATCACTCTGTCTATTAAAAAAAACCGCATCAAAATCCGTTGCGTAGTTTTAAAGATTTAAGCATACATAGGGATATAGGGACAGAAAAAGCGACTTTGTTTTATACTATGTAGTGATTAACAATTTAATTTTTTGTTTCGTTTTATAGTGTGAAGCTTTTCGAAATATGCAAACGTTATTACGTATATTTTTCCCGTCAAAACTCTTGAAATCGCTTTAAGCGATAAGGTCGCCTGTTTGTACAATTTAATAAAAGCTTTCTTGTCCTCTTTGATTTTTCAATGTTTTGTGTGTTGTACAAATAAAGTGTTTATCTATCTATTCTATCTATCTTGGGTAGGCAGGTAAATCGATCTTAGTCATTTGCACTGGTATGGTTAATGAATTAAAAAGTTAAAATAAAAAAAGATTATGTATTTCATTGGTACGGATCGTCTATTGACCAAACCATTGAAAAGTCTAAAAATAAAAATAAAAATAAATTAATTATTCTGGACTGAATTTTTTTAGGCAAATGATTTTGATGCGGTTTTTTTTAATAGATAGAGTGATTCAAGAGGAAGGTTTATATGTATAATACATGCATAATATAGCCGTGCGAAGCCGGGACGGGTCGCTAGTATGTAATAAAAATCTTACCAATTACTGGTTCTTACTCTGGCAGAGATGCACAGTCCACAATGAATAAACCTTGGACTTTTCTAATTTATACTAAATATTATATGTAATGTGACTCAAATTGCTTGCCAGTTAGCACATTTATACTATATCTCAAAGGTTTCAGTTTATCTCTGTGTTAAGTGGACATAAACTTCAGTTAAAACCACAGATTTTATAACAGCCCCTGTGTAATTTTATTGATGTTGCGAAAAGTTCAGGTGAACTGCAAATAATAAGGTACGGTCAGCTGCATAATTGTAGACTCACCGTAGAGCTCCAAAACCGCTGTTATTTAAATGTTTTGAACACAAGCAAGATTCTAGGCACTCGCTTTAGTTGAAGATTGAAGTCTTTTAACTCATGAATTTATCAAACAAAAATTATTAGAATGAAAAAACATTCCAATGATAGTAATTTTAGAACTCTACGATGAGTCTGCAATTATGCTGCCGACCGTACCTGCGGATAATATGAGCCACTAATAGGTTATTCAAAAATCTTGATTTTAGTTTTAACATAATAAGAAAACAAACAAATGACAAGTTTCATCTAAATCGGTTAAGTAGTTAAGGAGCCTATTCAATGCAAACAAACAAACAAATCTTTCGTCTTTATAATATACTAGCGACCCGCTCCGGCTTCGCACGGCTATATTATGCATTTATTATACATATAAACCATCATCTTGAATCACTCTATCTATTAAAAAAAACGCAACAAAATCGGTTGCGTAGTTTTAAAGATCTAAGCATACAAAGGGACATAGGGATATAGGAACGGCGAAAAGTGACTTTATTTTTAACCGACTTCAACAAAAAAGAAGGAGGTTCTCAATTCGTCTGTATGTTTTTTTTTTTTTTTTTTTTGTGTGTATGTTACGCGATCATTCGAAAACGGCTCAACCGATTGAGATGATTCTTTTTGTGTTCGAAAGGTGACACTTCAGGAGTGGTCCCATAAAATTTTGATGAGGATCTGATGAGAATCTTCGGAGTGATGAACAGAATTGCACCTCGAGAGTGCAGCAAATTGCTCAATTTTCGATTTCCACCAGTACAATTGGCCCATAAACGAATAGTAACCGATAAATAGAATATCTGAAACCACCTTCTAATCAGAAAAGTGTTTAATCAGTTACGATTACAGGTTACAATTTAAAGAATTTAGTCGAATTTAGTCACCGGACTGGGTTTGAATGAATGTTGATTTAAAGAATTTAGTCGAATTTAGTCACCGGACTGGGTTTGAATGAATGTTGATAGAGAACCCTATCTTAAATGAAGTTCTGATGAGGATCTTCGAATTGATGAACAGAATGGCACCTCGAGAGTGCAGCAAATTGCTCAGTTTTCAATTTTCACCAGTACAATTGGCCCATAAACGAATAGTTCCCGATAAATGGAATATCTGAAACCACCTTCTCATCAGAAAACTCTTCAATCGGTTACGATTACAGGTTACAATTTGAATAAAATATTCGCTTTTGCCTCGCCCGACTGGGTTTGAATGAATTTTGATAGAGAATCCTATCCTAAATGAAGTTCTGATGAGGATCTTCGAAGTGATGAACAGAATTGCACCTCGATAGTGCAGCAAATTGCTCAGTTTTCAATTTCCACCAGTATAATTGGCCCATAAACGAATAGTTCCCGATAAATGGAATATCTGAAACTACCTTCTCATCAGAAAACTCTTCAATCGGTTACGATTACAGGTTACAATTTGAATAAAATATTCGCTTTTGCCTCGCCCGACTGGGTTTGAATTAATCAAAATTCTCTATCAAAATAGAGAACCCTATCCTAAATGAAGATCTGATGAGGATCTACGGAGTGATAAACAGATCTGCACAGCGAGATTCAACAAATTGCTCAGTTTTCCATTTCCACATAGAAGTGGCCCATACACAAATAGGTACCGATGAATGGAGCATCTGAAAACACCTTCTTATCACCAAACTCTTCAATGGGTTACGATTAGGTACAGGTTGCAATTTGAAGAAACAGTCGCTTTCGCCTCATGGAGTAGAATTTTCAGTGACAGTGGCACTAAAAATGGTTAAATAAAAAATTAATTAAAATTAAAAAAACCGACTTGTTTTTCTTTTCAGGTTTTTTAATTTTTGTTTTCAGGTTTTTTTGAAGTCGGTTTTTTTAATTTTAATTAATTTTTTATATACTATGTAGTGATAGTGATGAAGAATGACAGTGGTTAATAGTGGTTATGTACCTACTTTTGTCTTTGGTCACTTTCTTAATGAGCATGATCACAAAAAAAACTATGAAGTTAATTGTGCCTTCTTCTCATTGGTAAGCGCGTTCCGAAGGCACACATTCTAACTTAGTTTTAAAGCCCAGTCAGTTGGCACAATGGTCACCATGCCGGACTGCCGAACACAGGGTTGCGGGTTCGATTCCCGCCTCAGACAAGTATTTATGCTTAGATATTTGTCTGTGGTCTGGTTGTTTCTATGTATTATATATAAAAGTATCTAAGTAGTATACCGTTGTCTAGTACCCATAACACAAGTCTAGTTACTTAGCTTGGGGCTAGATGGCGATGTGTGGAATGTCCTGCAATTTTTATATTTTAGTTTTTTATTAATAACACTTCTATGTGCTCTTTTACAAATTGTAAGATTCTAAATGAATAAAGAATTTTGAATTTTGAGTTCTCCCGATAGCATCTACGTTTAAGCCGACTTCAAGAAAAAGAGGTTACTAACTTTTTTTTCACATTTTTTTTCAGATACTGCTTACAAGTCAAAAGACAAGCCACAAGGGACCACAATATAAATACATGGCTGATTTCTTAGGCCTCGGCATTCTTAGTGGATCGGGTAAGGCGTTTATACTATTTCTCTTTTATTTACCATATACATACTCACAGAATTTTAAAAGTAGCCTAAAGATATCTAGAAGTCTTGCTATCTAGCAAAATAGTACGGGATCCCTTCATAGGACGGACGACCTTCATCGATCCGTTTAATGGATGAAAAGTATTTTATATAAAATTAAATAGGCCAATCAATATATTGCAAATGGGTTGCATAAAAAAATAATTTTTGAGCTATTTAATTTTATATAAAATACTTTTCATCCTGTTTGAAAAGTATTTTATTAGGACGACCTGCATCGAGCTGTATATTTACAGCTCGATGCAGGTTGTCCTTAAAGGGATCTCCGACTAAAATTAATAATCTTCTAGCAAGCTAAATGATAATTATTGTACCTACTTATCTGACCAAAGGCGTTAGAGTTCCTTACGGCCTAAATAGACATAATTTTTCGCTTCCGTAAGGTAAAAAAAAACCCTCATAAGATCACTCTCTTGTCCAACTGTCTATCCGTGTGTCACCATCGATTTTTTTTTTAGTAAAACATAGGCAAATTTTTGAATGTTTTTTTGCAAAAATTCGAATTTCCTCCAGATTATTTTAAACAGAGACAAATAAATAGAATATTTCCTTTTGAATACCTAGACAAAGACATGGGAAAATTAAAAACATTTTTTAGATTTTTTCTCGTCTAAATAAAAAAAAAAATTATGCAGGTCCATTGTGGCGTAAGCACAGGAAGATAGCCAGCCCCAATTACGGAAGACGAGCAGTCGAAAATTACACGGACGTCTTCAATTCAGAAGTGGGATATCTGTTGGAGAAGCTGAACAACGATCCGATGGGGCGTTCCGTTAATGTTTATAAGGATGTCGTCATGTGTACTACTTATGTAGTTTGTCGTAAGTGTCTACCATAGAGGTTTTATATAAATATTAGCATGTCCACCAAAGAGGTTTTAATACAATATTAGCTGCGTGGATTCACCTGCGTAAGGGAGAAGGAGTGAGATAGTTTTTGTTTCACTGCCGTCTTCCTACCTTCACTCGCATTTATCGAAGGTCCCCGTCTACTATAGAACTTCTACTTGTCAAGAAAAACCATTTGGTAGGGATAATCAATTCCAAGTCAATTTCCAATGTATCCCAGTGGAGATACCCTAATAAATAAAAGTAGAAAATTCCATTCTTCCCCACCAGGGGGATACGCTGATACGGCCAAATTCACTGGCCCCTTTATTTGGGGGTGTTTGAGTGACGAGCGTATAGGTATATTCTAGAAAATCGTGCTACATCATCACATCATCACAACTTACCATCGTGTGAGATAGTACCTAGTCAAAAACGCTGACCTATTAATTACAAAAAAAATTGATGTCAGGATAAAAAGTAGCCTATGTAGCCTAAGTAGTATTTAAATGTATCCTTATCCTGTATCCTCCTCTATAAAATTAGTACTTACAATAAACATACTTTAAAGAAACCGTATATCTGTGGATCATATAAAATTTTCGCACTCTTCTGCGTCACTTTACCAAATAATTTGGATATGGAATCATTTTCAGGAAAATTAAGTACAATCTGATTTTTTTTCAGAAACGCTAATGGGCCTAACAAGGGAACAGACTTTAAACCTACCACATCTTGAAGAAGTAGTCGTTAAATCAGCCAGGTTGGTATTATGATTAGATGAGATGACGACTAATAGGAGTGAATGGAAGAACAAGACATACTGCGCCGACCCCAAATAAATTGGGATAAGGGCAGGAAGATGATGATCATCCTAATATGCCCTGCCCAGGGTCTTCAATATGATAAAGACGGCCTTCTTGTTCCAGGTTGTATGATACAGTATTCCAAAGAATGACAAAATGGTACCTTCAAATAGATCCAGTCTACTGGTTCACAAGACATTACAAAGATGAAAAATACTTCAAAAAGATCATGAATTCATGTTTCTCAACGTTAGTGAATCATAGAAGAGATAAAATTGCGCCTTTCAGAGGGAAAGTCGATTTGGACACTGATAAAGACGAGCTTAGTAACACGGAACTGAGCGTCATTGATAGATTTTGTTTATCGGATGAATTAGATGATTATGAAATGATTACTGAGACGTTTACGATATTTACTTCTGTATGTAAAAAATATTATTTTTTAGCAGACTGTGTTATAGTACAGTCGAAATATCAATTAGCTGAACCCAACGTGACCCAGAGCTCAATCTCACATCTGTAAGGTTGTGAAGTAATGTTACCTGATTCTGTATTATTTTTTAAACAATATACTATACGATACGATATAAAATTTTAAAAATAATAACAAAACAGGTAATTACTAAATTTTTACAGATTTGCAAGTAAGCTCTGGGTCACGTGGGGTTCAGCTAATTGGTAATCCGACTGTACTTACCATCTCTCCGCTTAGCATATTATCTTTTGGCCACTTGACATATTCTTCCTCCACGTCCAAAAAAAGTTAATATAAGTTTGGTGTAACTTAAAAACACGGGTCCAATAAATCTGCTTAGAATGATCGTATATTTACGACGACCTAGTTGACACAATGGTCACCATGCCGGGCTGCCAAACACAGGGTTGCGGCTTCGATTCCCGCCTCAGACAAGTATTTATGCTTAAATATTTGTCTAGGTCTGGTTGTTTCTATGTATTATAAGTATACTAGCTGCCCTCCGCGGTTTCACCCGCGTAACTCCCGATCCCGTGGGAATATCGGGATGTAAGCTATCCTATCTCTCAAGTTGGATCGAACTGCACATGGTGTGCGAATTTTATTATAATCGGTTAAGTGGTTTAGGAGTCCATTGAGGACAAACATTGTGACACGAGATTTAGGGGGGCCGAGCGTTGGCGAATGATTCCGAGCCTGACTCCACGTCACTCATCGTAAACAATTAAAATAAGAATTCAGATACTCTGCTCAATATTTAAACAACACAGAGAGACAGAAACAGAAACAGAAAGAAACACAGAAAGAAAACAGATAGCGCTGCTAACTCTGCGGCGCGCTAACAGATGGCGTTGCTAAATCTGCGACATGTATATTTACAAAAGAAAAAGTATATAAGTAGTATCTGAGTTGTCTAGCACCCAAACCACAAGTCTAGTTACTTAGCTTGGGATTAGATGGCGAGGTGTGGAATGTCCTGTAATATTTATTTATTTATATCTTCTTGCCATCTCTGCCAACTTATTTTTTTGCTCTATTTTGTCGCTAGCCAATGCGCTGTTTCCTCTTCACTTAATAATAGCATGTATTATCGTATTGCACCCTTCATTTTTCTTCTTATTTTCAGAGTCAAGAAGCTACCGCCAAAATGGCTTCGTTCTTGTTACTTATGATGGCTTATCACCCAAAATGTCAGGTAAGTTCAATAAAATCCAATCTACACTAATATTAAAGAGGAAAGATTTTTTAGAACCGATTTTGATTAAGCTTGGTATGAGGACACATTGATTCATTGGAAGTAACATAGGCTTTATATCCCGATATTCTGAGGGGATCGGGAGTTACGCCTGTGAAATCGCGGAGCGCTGCTTGTACAAAATAAGATTGAAAAGCCTTAGAACAAATTGCTTTGAGCCATAACGCTAACTTTTACATCTAAGTTACTAATTTCACATTTTTTTTAGGAAAAGTTATACGCTGAAATAAAGAATGTTATCGGCACAGAAGACATTCCGGTGTCAGATGAACACTTGAAGCAGATGCCCTACTTGGACATGGTCTTCAAGGAGATCCTCCGACTGTACCCTATAGGGGTCATGTTGCAGCGGACTTTGAAGGAGGACATCACTATCAGTAAGTCATGAACACTTCAAGCAGATGCCTTACTTGGACATGGTCTTCAAGGAGATCCCCCAACTGTACCCTATAGGGGTCATGTTGCAGCGGACTTTGAAGGACATCACTATCAGTAAGTCATGAACACTTCAAGCAGATGCCTTACTTGGACATGGTCTTCAAGGAGATCCTCCGACTGTACCCTATAGGGGTCATGTTGCAGCGGACTTTGAAGGAGGACATCACTATCAGTAAGTCATGAACACTTCAAGCAGATGCCTTACTTGGACATGGTCTTCAAGGAGATTCTCCGACTGTACCCTATAGGGGTGATGTTGCAGCGGACTTTGAAGGAGGACATCACTATCAGTAAGTCATGAACACTTCAAGCAGATGCCTTACTTGGACATGGTCTTCAAGGAGATCCTCCGACTGTACCCTATAGGGGTGATGTTGCAGCGGACTTTGAAGGAGGACATCACTATCAGTAAGTCATGAATACTTCAAGCAGATGCCTTACTTGGACATGGTCTTCAAGGAGATCCTCCGACTGTACCCTATAGGGGTCATGTTACAGCGGACTTTGAAGGAGGACATCCCTACCAGGGGGGATAGCCTTCCTCGATAAATGGACTATCCTACACAATTTTTTTTTTCAATTCACTCCAGGAGCCGCCCTATTTTTGAATCGTTCGCCCCGCGTCGAGCGCTCGATTTCTACTGATATTCGTTCGACATCGGAAATTCGCTATTTTTGAATCGCTCCATCGTAACGAGTGGTGTCCACCACTCGTCGCCGACAGGCGAGTGGTAGAATAAACATCAAACAATCATAGTCAAACACTCGGAAACGGTCTTTGAAAAATATTTATATCTATTGGGATAATTTCGGATGTCCGCTGGTAATTACCGCTTTTCAAATAACTGCGTAAAACGAATAAAAATTGTCATTTTAAATTTCGACGACGAACGATTCAAAAATACAGTAAATTTGTGTCATGCGACTTGGAAGTCGAGCGTGACTTGTAGGCGTATACGACGAAGCTTTGTCACACGAGCGATTCAAAAATAGAGCCCCAGTAGTTCCTGAGATTAGCGCGTTCAAACAAACAAACAAACTCTGCAGCTTTATAATATTACTAGCTCTGCCCTGCTTATTGAGAGTGCAGTAACTCGTATTTTTGGCAAAATTGAGTTATATACAGAATCGGAATCAGCAGAAAAAATCCTTCTTTGTAAACTGACTCATGTGTCGAAATTCCATAAGAAACCTGAAATATCATTAAGTAAGAACGCAGTAACTTAACTAATTAAAAAAAATCCCTACAATAAGAGTAGTAACTTAAGTTACTATATATTTAATTAGCTCATATAATATTATTTTTAGTCATAACTGCAGTAACTCCTACATACTGCACTTAGTATAATGTAAACAACATAATCAAAATACTTTTTCCTTAACATAAATGCAGCAACTAGTTAAGACCTATCGTTTGAGGTACCGCATGAAGGTGTGCAACGTTTATAAAGTAGTTATGACAGTGGGAGTTTCATTACTTAGTACGAATATTGTATTGAAGACGAAATATTTCAGTTCCGCCGGGTAGGATTTTTTATGATGTAGTACAAAAATGTTATGCTAATTAAGACCTTTCATCCGAAGTACCGCTTAAACGTGTGCAGCGTTTTATAAAGTAGTTATGACTATTTGAGGTTCATTATTTCTTACTATGAAACTAAGTATGATTGACACCAAAATATCTCCGCTCCTCTGAGTGGGATCTTTTTGTTCTATAGAATTAAATGAAGTACTCATTACGACCTTTCAAATGAGGTACACCACACCAAAAAAAGCCAAAGCCAAAGCTTTTGACTCAGTTTCTATCCCTATTATGTTGCGAAAGCTTGAATGTATAGGTATAAGAGGTACTCAGTTGAAACTATTTAGTTATCTAGAAAAACGTACCCAATGCATTAGGATACCTAGACAATATTGTCAGTGCTGATAAAAATAACACTTCGTTTGGAGTTCCCCAAGGAAGTATTTTATGACCTTATGACATAAACGACCTATGTAATCTAGTGCTAGATCATGGCACTATAATATCGTATGCTGACGACACTGCTATTCTCTTTTCGGCTAATTCAAAAAGCGAAGTCTATCAATATGCTCAACAGGGGTTCAATGTTGTTAAAGATTGGCTTCAGCACAACTTACTAACACTTAATGCAGACAAGACAAATTATATTCAGTTTTCAATGCGCAAACTATCGTCAACGCATAATAATCCAACATTATATGCTCATTATTTGTAGTCCTCACAGCGATAACCAATGTGCGTGTTCTGCTATCAAAATTGGTAGCAATATAAAATACCTGGGTATTATAATAGACGAAACTCTTTCGTTTAAATCTCATATTGAAGCTTCATGTAAAAGAACTCGTAAGCTAATATGTCTTTAAAAATTACGGCATATTGCAGACACAAAAGTAATCAGGCAAGTTTATTTTGCTCTATGTCAATCAATACTAACCTACTGTATTAGCTCATGGGGTGGTGCGGGCAAAACATTGCTACTAACAATTGAGAGAGCTCAGAGAGCAATTCTCAAGGTGTCTACCTTCCGTCCATTTCTTTTCCCTACTGACCTCCTGTACAAATCATGTAAAGTACTAACAGTTCGACAGTTATTTGTAGCGAGCATTGTACTAAAGCAGCATGCAGCCCTTCCCTACACCACTGATTTTGCTAATATAAGAAGGAGTGATATAGTTTGCCGTCTACAAATAAGAACTAACTTAGCTTTCACACATAAATTCAAAATGTTCCTAGGGCCGTTACTATTATAATAACCTAAATGCTATAACAAATATTTTTCCACTTAACTACATAAATTGTAAAAAAGCTTTCGAGAAAGCACTTCAAAATATGTCCTATGAAGATACAGAGGAATTACTAATACTTTTGAAGTAAGTAAATAGGTGTAAGTAAAACTTGTGATTTATTTATTATAGACATATTTGTACTTCGATTCTTACTTCTTAGATTCGGTGATTAATATTATTAACTCTGTTTACCTATACATAAACATGCATTTCAATACATTCAATTTTCGTGTCTAACAATAAGTGGTCATTTTTTAGTTTTAATTAAAATATCAGCACATGTCGCCTGAAACACAGGATCACCTAGTTCAGGCACACGTGGACATAGATTTAAGAAAAAAATTGTGCCTATATATGTTTATTATTGTACTGTATTTCTGAATAAAAATTATCTTATCTTATAGTAAAAAGCAGTCGGGACGTTCTGGGTTAAGTTTTTTTCTTTTCTATTTTATACAAATTGGTTTTAAAAAAGTTTAAGTCAAATAGATATACTCAATATATTGTACCTCAAAGTAACTGAAAGACTTTTAGGACTACCTACTTACTTTTATTCGTTAGTTTTTTATTAGATATCCAATAATTCTTAGATTGATTTTACAAACATAAAGACGTGCATGCAAAGACTACAACGTAAAAATAAGTACATAAAGATTTGGTAAAATATAAAATATTTCCACAAATAATTGTTACACCGAGTTTGATAACATGTACCTTTAATTAGTAAATACTAGTAAAAAGTTCCCTTACATTTTATTGAACTTACCATAATGCTTCTAAAAAACTAACCAAAAGTGCAGCAACTATGGTACTTGCTGCACTTATTCTTAGGATGACCATTTTACACTGA
Source organism: Idaea aversata (assembly GCA_907269075.1). Classification (NCBI taxonomy): domain Eukaryota; kingdom Metazoa; phylum Arthropoda; class Insecta; order Lepidoptera; family Geometridae; genus Idaea; species Idaea aversata. The sequence goes on along the minus strand of OU026104.1, from coordinate 8,981,901 downwards.
TAATAATTACTAAGCATATGTAAATTTTTCGACTTTATTTTAAAGTATATTAATATATATTATTAATTTTAATGTTAACACTATCCCTACATTTTTCTCTTTCTTTTGGTGTATATCATGTTTCAATAGCATTAATATTTTAGGAGCAATATCAAAAAATATTCTAAAAAACTTTAACCGCGTTTTTCTCGAAAACATGTTTGACTGAGTTACTGCACTCTCAATAAGCAGGGCAGAGCTGCGCCCCGCGGTTTCACCCGCGTAAGTCACGATCCCGGGAGAATTTCGGGATAATAAGTAGCCTTTATTTTTCAATTCGATCTAGCAGTTCCTGCGATCAGTGCGTTTAAACAAAAAACAGAAGCCCTTATAGATCCATAATTTTGTCCGTTTTTTCCACATTTCCCACTGATTCTTCGCTCCTATTGGTCGCAGTGTGATGTTATATAGCCTAAAGCCTTCCTCGATAAATGGACTATCCAACAAAATTAAAACAATTCGAACCAGTAGTTTCAGAGATTAGCACTTTCAAACAAACAAATTCTCAGCTTTTTAATATTAGTATAGATTTAAAATCATGTAGCGCACTGATAATGCACTTATGACGCATGTTTAAATGTTTACATGGTTCTCTCTGTTGGCCAGGCACAGGTACTCTACCAGCGGGTTGTTCGCTAGTAGTACCTATATACCACATGCACCGCGATCCTCGGTTCTGGTCCGACCCTGAAGCCTTCGATCCTGAACGCTTCACTCGGGAGAACACTCGCTTGAGGCAACCCAACTGCTATATACCCTTCAGTTTGGGACCTATGGATTGTTTAGGTGAGACCCTTTTAATTATGTTAACTTGCTGCATCCACATACTTCCCGATCTCGTGGGAATATCGGCCAAGTGCGAGTCGGCCTCTCGCACGAAGGGTTCCGTACAATGTTTTATGGAAGCCCCACTTATTATTTTTTCTGTTTTAAGTATTTGTTGTTATAGCGGCAACATAAATACATAATCTGTGAAAATTAGCTATCACGGTTAATGAGACACAGCCTGGTGATAGACAGACGGACGGACAGACAGACAGTGAAGTCTTAGTAATAGGGTTTTTATCCTTTGGGTATTAAACCCTAAAAAGTCTACTTTTTATGTCAATTATCTATGATAGAATTCATTGACATACGTAATTATCGTCTCAATAGGATACTATTTTTTTAATTCTTTATTTTTATATTACAGGACGTTATTTTGGCACGAAATTGGTGAAAACTCTATGCGTGCGAGTGCTGGGACAATTCAAACTGAGTTCCAATGAATCCTACAAAGACCTCAAACTATGTATGGCCGTCTCTACTCGCTCTCTAAACGGGTATCACGTTGTTTTTAATCGTAGAAATGAATAAAATTGGAAAAAATACACCTAAAATATTGTAGTTTTTTTTTACCGCTTCCTGGTGTGGAGTAGACAAACTACTAGTACCAAAATAAACAATCGACATTGTCGTCGCTAGTGTCGCCATTCTTGTAGTGGCAGCGCTAGTGTTTATTATTATTACCGCCATCTAGGGTCGAGTAGTTAAGTTTTCTTTTTTTCTCTCTTGTTTGGCCCCAGGAACTTATGCCATTTTCATCTTGTTCTTCATTTTCAGCAGGTTTTTTTTTCTTCAGTTATGGCTTCGCACGGTTGGTGCATATAGCCAGTATCAAGTAATATTTTGCATCAAGTTATGGCCCGATTTACAGAAATCGGGCTCAAAGTGTTTCAAGATGGTCAAGTCGTCAAGTCACAGTTTGTCAAGTCAGGGGTCATAGTAAAGCGGTGGCTACTTTACTATAACCTTGTAGGAGATTTTGGAGGCAACGAGAAAAGTCCATGTTTGACACTGATTTTTACTTTCACTACACTTGTGCACTTACACAGAACTAAATTAGATAACTTTCCACCGGAATTATACAATTTAACTCGGTTTACAACTAAGTTTCGTGTAAATAAAACTGCAGCACGACATGTTGTTGGCTCGTTCCCGCCAAAACTCCGAGTAGTTAAGTTAATTATAAAAATAGACTTTGACGTAAATCGAACAAACGTCAGTCAAATTGTGTTCAGTGCTGCCAACTCTACGTCTTTTTTCGTAAATCTACATACTTTAGGCAAACTTTAGGCCTCTCCGTCTAACCTACGAACTTCAGTCCTAGAATCTACTTATTTTCTATCAATTTGTAAATTAACGAAACTCATAACCGAATGTGCATAATTTCCTTTTCATTCGCAAAAAAAAAGTAGATAAACGTTCCGTTCTATACTAAAGCACACTCGCTTCGCCAACACATTACTACTTAATCAATATTTTTGACGTGATAACGTTTTATAAATTGGTGAACACCTGCAATCTCTGATTTGATTTGATTTGATTCATTCCATAGAGCCGTAACTGTGTAAAACGAAACGTCTCGACTCACAAGCTCGCCACTTAAAAATATTTCGATTCGACGGAGTTACTGTTGTTTTGATCTTTTGATATCTATCAAATTTCGATTGAATTAAACACAAATGAGGAATTAAACATATGAAAGAACTAGGTACTGTCCATGCGTGGGTTAAATACAGAGTTAAAAAACTCATTTTATTCCTCTTCATTTCATTAGAAAAAAGTACGTAGACTACGAACTTTTTTAATGGGGTCTACACATTTTAGAAAATCCGAGTTGGCAACACTGATTGTCTATGAATGTCAAAAAAACTACCTGCCGTCGCCGTGTCGTGGAGTAGATACTTACGGTCGCTCTAGGTTAAAAATTAATTATTTTTATATTTGCTTAAGTAAATACAAAGTTTTATTAGCTTAAAGTTAAAAGCAGGTGTTTAGGTTTTGAATATATTTTATCATCTAAGTTCAAAATGGCATCTTTATCTCGATTTAACAAGATAGCGCTCGTTAGCTTAAGTGCTGTTGGTGGCGGACTAGCGTATTATCAGCTAAATGTTAATAAAAATGATAAGAAATTCGGTGTTCAAGCGTCCTGGACCACTAATTATACTCCGACACAGAAGTGGGACTCAAATTGGGATCAGTAAGTACACATTTTCATACAGCTATAGGGGTTATAAAAAAATAGCTTTTTTGTTTTTCAGCAACCGCATAGTCTGCCTACATGCTTTAATACTGTGGCGAAGTGTCAACTATCTAAAGTACTTACTAAATATTGAGTTTCATCACAAAATATTTTTTGCAGTAGTTTTTGCATGAAGGAGTAACTAAAATTGTCATTCCATTTTGCATTACAAATATAGGTCCAATTCAGACTTTCATTTAGGAAAGACACACAAAATTTAGATTTTTCTTATTAAATTAATCTAGCTGCACCCCGAGATTTCACCCGCATAAGTCCCCATCCAGTAGCGTAGCTAGGTGGACAAGGGCTCCGGTGCATAGGGAAAGAATCTAAACTTAATTCATGTAATACTAAACTGGCTATAACCTGAGCCCAATATTACTACTCTAGATTTATTGGTTGTGTAAATACAGGTAGTACTCATTTTTGAGAATCACAGTGCACAGTTGCTTAGGCCACCTCTCTTGTGAGCAGGCTCGAGCATCAAGATAAACTGGCTATAATTTGAGCCCAATATTACTAATCTAGATTTATTGGTTGTGTAAATACAGGTAGTACTCATTTTTGTGAATCACAGTGCACAGTTGCTTAGGCCACCTCTCTTGTGAGCAAGCTCGAGCATCGAATCTTGAAATTTCTTGAGTTTTTTTTCTCATTTTCTTTTATGCCCTCTCTTTTCAAAGCTGAGGTTAGAGGGCCCCCTGCGCTCCGGGGCTCAGGTGCACTGCACCATCTTGCCCTACGGAAGCTACGCCACTGTCCCTATTCCTTAGTAATTTCGGTATCAAAAGTATCCTATGTCATTGCATCGAAGTCAAAGTCAAAATTCTTTATTCATTTGGATTGGATAAAGACGTCTTAAACACTAAGTTAGGATATGTGCCTTAAGACCGCACCCACTAATGAGAAGAAGGCACATGACACTCATGGGTTTTTTGGCAAATTTTCATCCCAATCGACCCATCCATTTAACCATGAAATGGTTTAAAAAGGGGCCATGCAAAAAAAAGGTTAAGGCAACTACTATGTCAATCTGCATTCTTATTACGTTACTAGCAGTCTCTGCAAACATTGTTTTACCATTTACAAAAAAAAAAGGAAAAAAAGTGATTGTCTGTGAAGTCAGTTTACAGACGATAATTTTACGTGATAAGGTCATAAGAAACCGATAAAAATTTGTTTTTTTTTTTTTTTCATTTTTTTATTTCCTTTTTTTCGTTTTTCATTCATATTTTTTTTCCTGATTAAGTCTTCTATTAGTCACTCGTCACCATAACACAAGCCCAGATGGATGATATTATTATTAAACAATATAAGACGTCATGACGTCACACAATGGGAATGTGGCAATGACGTCACACAATATTGCCATGACACTTTTTTGTGAATGCAGGTGTTCCATCAATTTACTAGACTTTATCACGTCCAATAATTAAAAATTAATCTTTTTTGATTCTCAGGCCTAACGAATATACCTACACAAAAAATTTCATACAAATCAGTTCAGCGGTTTAGGTGGAGATTGGTAGCTAACACTGCAACACGAGAATTTTATATACATACTAGCGACCCGCCCCGGCTTCGCACGGCTATATTATGCATGTATTATACATATAAAACTTCCTCTTGAATCACTCTATGTATTAAAAAAAACCGCATCAAAATCCGTTGCGTAGTTTTAAAGATTTAGGCATACATAGGGATATAGGGACAGAGAAAGCGTCTTTGTTTTATACTATGTGGTGATAGGAACTATCCATTTAACTCTAATAGCTTCTTATCTGCAGGAATGCAGCATTGTAAAGCCTTAAAAACTAATTAGTAATTATAGCTAGGTAGGTACTTAGTAAATTCTTATTATATCATTGCAACAAGCATGATTTATTGCCTTATTGTTACTCTGAAGGTCTTAAGAATGCATGGAGCTATGTTGGCCTAATGCAGCTAGCCTAGCATGAAGGCCAAAACACGATACGATAAAGCGATATAACTACATCAACTCTCAAAATATGATAGATAAAGCCGCCATGTTGAATTTTTATCATAATTTTTATCGCAATTTATAATAAAAATTCAACATGGCGGCTTTATCTATCATATTTTGAGAGTTGATGTAGTTATATCGCGTGATATTGCTTTATCGTATCGTGTTTTGGTCTTCATGCTAGGCAGGCAGGGGTCGACAACCTTTTGAGTTGGAAGAGTGAAAAATTACAATTTACAAAATTACAAAGTTCTTAAAGAGCCACAATTTTTTTGCCAATAATAAATACCTAATAGGTACTTGCGTAAATAATTTTTTTTGTGATAGTCAGCACTCCAAATGCCAACTTCTTCACCTCACTGTAGGAAGACTATTCCATGCGTCGAATATAATGCTTCAACTTGCGGTAATTCTTTAGAATATATATATTTTGTATATGGAGCTAAAGAGCAGCTTGACACGCAAAGAGCCGCATGTGGCTCGCAAGCCGCAGGTTGCCGACCCCTGCCTTAGTGCTATATACCTTTACTTTAATTATAAAGGTTGTGGGTTTAATCCAGGCAGGCCGTACACAAATAGACTTTTCTAAATTTTATATCCCCCTTATTCCAAAACGAGGTTTAAGGATAGTCCGAGATGCAGATTTAAACCTTAGATTTAGACACAGATTTACTCGTGAACTATAGTCCAAACACTATCCCTATGGATTATATAGGGAACTATAGTCTAAACACTATCCCTAAAGATTATTTAAAGATAGTGTTTAGACTATAGTTCACGAGTAAATCTGTATTTAAATCTAAGGTTTAACACATCTCGGACTATCCTTAAACCTCGTTTTGGAATAAGGGGGTATGTGTTAATTTGTCATTGCTCTTACGATGAAGGAAAACAACATGATAAAACTTGCTGCTAAGTTGGCTTAAGACATATTGACAAGTTCTTTCCTCTTGACATTATTTCTTTATCACTACATAGTATAAAATAAAGTCACTTTTCGTGTCCCTATTTCCCTTTGTATGATTAGATCTTTAAAACTACGCAACGGATTTTGATGCGGTTTTTTTTAATAGATAGAGTGATTAAAGAGGAAGGTTTTTAGATATAATACATGCATAATACAGCCGTGCGAAGCCGGGGCGGGTCGCTCTTTAGAACAAAATAAACAGTTGATAACAGTCTAAACCAAAACGCACACTATTTTAAGCTATAATTTATCGTAAAATATGTCAACATCTTGAAAATCTTGCAAAAATGCATTGAACAGAGTAATTGCTCTAACCGTTGGGGTATTGTTTGCGTGGCGGTCGGACATGGTCGACTAAGCTGAGAGAGTAGTACAGGTGGTGGATAAACCTACTTCATCCTCACGCAAAAAGGACCCAACATAAGAAGTCTAGTTGTGAAAGACAGCCCGTATACAAGTTCTAAATATTATAAAGAGACATGATTATTTTGTTTTTTGTTTGTAACGAACAAGCTCCGGAACTACTGAACCAATTTAGATGAAACTTTGTATAAGTATACATTGATTCATTGGGAGAAACATAGGCTACTTTTTATCCTGAAATTCCCACGGGATCGGGAGTTACGCGGGTGAAACCGCGGAGCGCTGCTAGTCTACTCATGTCATGTTATTAAGCTGAAGATTGTGTTTGTTTGTTTAAACGTACTGGTTCTAATTAAAAAATTATATTTGTGTTGGATAGTCCATTTATCAAGGAAGGCTACTTTTTATTTTGATATTCCCACGGGCCTATAGCCTTTGCTTATAGCCTTTCTCGATAAATGGACTATCCAACACAAAAATATTTTTTCAATTCGAACCAGTAGTTCCTGAGATTAGCGCGTTCAAACAAACAAACGCTTCAGCTTTATAATATTAGTATAGTTATAAGATGTACTTAACCTTGTTTATTTTATAATTTTTAGTCGAGAACCGGAATCTATAACGAAACCATCAAATAGTGACAATCCTGCTGAAGATAATAAATACAATGAGAAGCTTGAGAAAGCTAAGAGCAAAGCTGTGAGACATTTGTTTCTTATAAGGCATGGCCAGTATAATATCAATGGGGAAACTGATAAGGAGAGGATACTTACTGAATTAGGTAAATATCTACTAAGTAATATTATAAACGTGAAAGTTTGTATGTATGGATGTTTGTTACTCTTTATCGCAAAAACTACTGAATGGATTTTAATGAAAGTTTACAAAAATATAGCTTATACATCAGAATAGAACATAGGCTATAATTTATAAAGATATTGGGTGAATTGTCCAAAATATATCGAAAAGTGTCGAAAATTTTACACTTTGACATCTGTCAAATGTCACTGATTTTATGACATCTGTGAAATTGCTTAGCGTTATGTTTTCACATTTATGCTGATTAAAATTATGATAAAGAAATTTATAGTAAGTTATAATTATGCCAAAGAAACCATTATGCGTTTCTCAGAATTATGATAAACAGAGTGTTGCTTATCATAATTTATGCGAAAAAAACTAGGCTAAAATTGTTATGCTAAACGGCATAATGATAAAAAAGATTATGCGAGGGATAGGGCTTCTCTCTGTTTGTAGATAGCTGGAGTCCTCAGACCTGGATTAGCGCAAAAGCTACTTCATTTTCGCTATTATATTTTCACGGGATTGGGACTGACGCGGGTGAAACCGTGGGGCGCATATTATAAACTAACTTAATTTCTGCCCATTGTGCCCTAATGCAGGCCACAGACGTCGCCGTGAATGTGGCTAGTTAGTCCACAAAAAAATTACTGTTCCATACCCAGTAATTATCTGTATCTATACATCTATATAAAAATTGCGATGGCACCATCTTGAAATATGATTGATTTGATTAAGTGGTTTTTTGTGTGAGGCTTTTTTGTTTCACAAGTGGCAGTTTTAGTAAATGCTATAATTTTAAAATGAATGAACCTATTTCCTAAAACCTTCCAGGTCGCAAGCAAGCCGAGTTAACCGGCAAACGTCTAGCATCACTCGACATCAAATGGGACACTCTAGTCCGTTCCACGATGACCCGAGCACAGGAGACAGCCTGCCTGATAGCTAAACATTTGGACAAGGATATAGAAGTGAAAGATTGTCAGCTGCTCGAAGAAGGAGCGCCTATACCGCCGGAACCGCCTGTGGGCCACTGGAAGCCAGAACCGAGAGTAAGAAAATAAATATATAATAAATATGAATAATAAAATAATAATTTAAATGTACCAATAAACTTTCATATGCCGATATGGCAAATCATGGCTGTACCTACGTATTTTCTACCACTGTGAACCATCATTGTTAACCCATGTTTTATGAAATAAATGAATATGAATATGAATATTTCAAGGACATTCCACACATCGCCATCTAGCCCCAAGCTTAGTAACTAGACTTGTCTTATGGGTCTTAGACAACTTCTACTTAACCTTGTTAATTTTATAATTTTCAGTCGAGAACCGGAATCTTTACTGAACATAACTGGACTTGTTTTATGGGTGCTAGACAACAGATATACTACCTATATACTTTTTTTTTTAAATATATTGCATAAATACATGTCTGAGGCGGGAATCGCACCCGCAACCCTGTGTACGGCAGTTCGGAATAGTGACCATTGTGCTGGGTCGTTAATGTTCAATGTTAATTTGGTAAATTGTTGGAAGGTCTCAAATCGCCCGTAGGCCTCCAAACTCGACCTCACGACTGCTTAACCTAATGGGTAAGGGGCTGTCCATTTATCAGGTTAGGCTCGAAAAAATCACGAAATTCCACAAGGGAGGAGTAATATATCACATGTATTTATTGTTCGGCAAACGCGCGATACTCTACCGAAAAGTGGTGTTACGTTTATTTATTTTTTTCGTCAAACGCGTACAAAATCAAAAGAATTTATAAATATAAATAAGTACAAAAATTAAGATTCCTTGTAGGTACTAAAAATATACGTGACATAGGGCGAAGGTAGTCTTAAGCCTCACCATGTATCATCAAGGTTAAAAAATGCCAATAAAAAAACATCACGGGATCCGCCCCATCCCCTCCGGGGGCTGATAACCCGGTGTAATATAACGTGCAGCACAGACGGGCTTCGCCCCGGACACGGCCATTAAGTAAATCATCCCTAAAAGCAACTGGGACCAACGGCTTTATGTGCCTTCAGAGGAACTGATACATACCACTGGCATTTTTTTATCAAATTACGGGGCATACGTGTTTTCATCGCTTAAGGTGAAAGAGTACCTGCGCTATCTCCATACAAACGTGGGCGACTGTTTCGTCCCTGGATAATGACACTATAGCAAATATTTTTGTTCTATAAAACCTATAACTGCCATGACTATGATTTTTTTCATTTTCTAATTATCATAGAATTAAGATTTAAAAAATAAAAAATAAATTAAAAAACCAGAACATAGGGGCATAGTCATGGCAGTTATAAGTTTTATGCAACTAAAATATTGCCGTAGTGTCATTATCCAGGGACGAAACAGTCGACGTTTGTATGGAGAGAGAGCCGGTACCCTTTCACCTTAAAATACAATAAAATGTTATGTTATTGATTTCAATCGCTTGAATATGCTATGCTTTGGTACATTTTTTATTATTTAAAGAACAAAAATTTCGGCAACAGAAATACATAATCTGTAAAAATGTTAACTGTCCAGCTATTACGGTTCATGAGATACAGCCTAGTGACAGACAGACAGTAAGTCTTAGTAATAGGGTCCCATATACCATTTGAGTACGGAACCTTAAAAAAAATAGCGAAAACTGCTAAAAGAAGTTGCTAATATTTTAACAAAAACTAAAACTGCATCTTTTATTTTTTGTTTTGTTGTTATAGCGGCAACAGAAATACATCTATGAAAATTTCAACTGTCTAGCTATTACGGGTCATGAGATACAGCCTGGTGACAAAGAGACAGCGGAGTCTCAGTAAAAGGGTTCCATTTTCACCCTTTCCGTACGGAACCCTAAAATGATTTGATCGTTAGCGCCGTCATCTAATTCTGATCGCATCCAGCCCAAAATTACTTTCTAATAGCGATGTCGCCAATCGATAGATTTAATTGTATGAAATGGACATAAAACATTATATATAAAAAAATAAATTCAAATTTAAAAAACCGACTTCAAAAAAACCTGAAAACAAAAACTAAAAAAAACGTGAAAAATAGTAATGAAAAGTGAAAAATAATCTATTTCGGGTCACTAAGACAGCAGATAACTTAAACATAAGTTACTTGTTTGTAAGTTTAAAGGTCGATTCTACTGGAGAACTTGAAAACTGAGCAATTTTCTGCACGATCGAGGATCCTCTTTTTTTGAAGTCGGTTAAAAATTAGATCGAACTTATCCACCATTTTTTTCAGTCAATCAGTCAATCACAAAAAAAAAAGTTTGTCGCTAATAGAAAGCGATCTTGTCTTGGCGGATATTCATGCATGTAGTGTGAGTGCTATGTGTTATTTAATTGTTTTTAAGTGATATTGACCAGTTTTGCTGAATTCACCCACCATGCAACCATAATTAATCTCATTACCTCTCAAAAACATATATTTCATAATCATTTAATACTTTAGTTTTTTAGTTTTTCGTTCTGTTTAGTTTTAATTTAAACCTATATTTCTTATACTTTAAACAATACTTAATACTCAGAAACCTTTGGTTAGACGCATTAAACTAATTATGCGAAACATCTTTACGAAAAACGCCTAACCAAGAAAATACCACTATTGGTAAATAACCATTAAATTATAGCATGAACATTATTAACTTATCAACATACAAAAATTATAAAACAAAATGTTATTTAAACATTATTATTTGTTAATTTAATTTTAAATTGATTATGATTATTTTGCTTTTTTTCTCCAAAATTACCTCTTCTTTGCCTCTTCCCATTTTTGATCAAAGCGTAAATAACATTTTTCAAATTACATAACAACAGGGTAAGGGTGGGATTGGACTGTATTTATTTGCTTTAATTTTTATTTATTTTTTATTTATTTTGTATTTGTTTATATTCTTTTGTTTGACATTTAATTGATTTATCTACTGATTGAATTTACTTTGGATTTAATTTATAATACTTTGATTTTAATTTTTAATTTTATTTTATTTATTTTTGACATTGCATTTAGTTGACATTTAAGTATGATGACATTGAATTTTATTATTTTGTTATATGTTTTGATTTTGATTATTTTTATTTTATTGATTTTATTAGTGTGATTATGTGTATTTTATGGATTTTAATTATCTGAAATAAATGTATTGAATTGAATTGAATAACAATATCATTCCGATTGCATTTCGATTAAAAAAAAGTTGGAAATTAATGTAAACTTTGGTACTTACAAGTTTTTGCGGAAATATAAATTTGCCCATATCTTTTTATCGTCTTGACCCAAGACCTTGATTTTAATACAACTAGAGACCATAGACCTCAGTATCTGGTATGATTTTCAACTTCCTAGGTCCACCCGTTCCTGAGAAAATCGGCGGTGACACACGGACAGACAGACGGACAAAAAAGTGATCTTATAAGGGTTACTTTCATTCTTAATCAAAAAACAATCGGAATAATTTGAATAATTTTATTTACATGAACTGCTAATGTCAGAGCTAAGACACCCTGTCCTAGATTGTCCTACCTTCCTTCGAGTCATGGTAACCAATCCCAGCAAAACTGATAAATATTGCTAACACGTTCTGGTGTTCCATTTGTAGCAGTTCTTCCAGGATGGGGCACGGATCGAGGCGGCCTACAGACGGTACTTCTACAGAGCACCACCGGAACAGACCCAGGATACCTACACGCTTCTCGTGTGCCATGCTAACGTCATTAGATTCTTCGTTTGCAAGTGAGTCTTTCCAGCAGTTTAAGCTCATTTTTTGTACTTGTATACGGGCTGTTTTCCACAATAAGACATTTTGAACTGAAAAATTTTTTTAGCGCGGTAGGTACGCATATTTTTAGATGAGATAAAACCTCTGAACTCGCGACACCGTTACGAGACGCCGCTACAGTGTGTGCATATATGCATGTACATATATTTTGTAGTTGTTTAGTAAATAGGTTAATGTTTTTTAACCCCCGCCCCGACGCAAAAACGACGGGGTGTTATAAGTTGACGTGTCTGTGTGTCGATAAGTAGATATGCTCGAGTGGGATACCAAATGAAAGGGCATGATTCGTACATTACAAATAGCTATGTTTAATCGAAATCGGTTTAGCCGTGTGAAAGTTATGAGTTAACAAAGTCAAGATTAACAACCGAATGTAAGCAGATATGCCCGAGTGGGGCATCAAGTCAATTAGCGTCTTTTGGTTTCGTTTGTATCTTTCTTACTTTTTCTCCCTAGTCCCATTTGGAACAAAGTTCCTTATCGCGCGTTGCGAAAGGGGGCTAGACGGAAAAAAATTAAGACCAAAAGTTGTAACGACACTTTCTGCATAGAAACCAAGCCAGTTATTTATGTTTCGTCTTTCTATTTCGCATTGCACAGTGTGGTGTCGCGACGATTATTTACAAAAAAAATAAAAAAATAAAATTTATTACAATTCCCTCACTAATTAATCGAAAGGACACCTCTCAAGTTTTTTTTATTAACAAATGTATTTCTCATCGCAGAGCACTCCAATTTCCCCCCGAAGGCTGGCTCCGGATATCACTAAACCACGGCTCGATAACCTGGATATCAATTCTACCCAACGGTAACGTGGTCCTTAGAGGGTTGAGTGACACAGGCTTCATGGAACCCAAGGTCATAACTAGCCGGTAATACGGTAACTAACATTTATTAAACTTATTTAGGTTAATATTTGGATCCTTATTTAGATGTTTGGAAAAGATAAAAACATTGGTGATGATATCAAATGGTTTCCTCATAAGGGACATTATAAATCTATTTTATTTAAAGTAGGTAATAACTGCATTATGTCATACGAAAACTTAAGTACGCCATAAAAATCTCTGCGCCATGCCAATTTCGTACAAACGTCACAGCGCCATGCAAATAAAATACGTATACTTTTTGCATGGCACTGTGACGGTTTTGGTCCGCGTAAATATGTTGTGCCATATTATGCTATCGATCCTGCCAATATTTACCAAAAGTTGAAAATAATTCTTATGTATTTTTTTTTAGAAATTCGGCATCATCTCGTACATATCCAACAGTAAAGAAGTAATAAGTATTAAAAAAAAATACAATCCTAATCTTGTTGTTTTGATACAGGAATAATGAACCAATAAGTGACTATTGGACTACAGAAGTTTCAGAAATCTGCCTATGAAAAATACTTTGTTTTTCTATTATACTATATGTTAAACAAAAACTTCTTTTCACTAAAAACGTCACTGCGCCATGCAAAGTTTTCTTGAAGAACGTCATTGCATGGCGCGGTGACGTTTTATGACGTACTAGCTGCGCTCCGCGGTTTCACCCGCGTAACTCCCGATCCCGTGGGAATATCGGGATAAAAAGTAGCCTATAACCTTCCTCGATAAATGGACTATCCAACACAAAAAGGATTTTTCAATTCGAACCAGCAGTTCCTGAGATTAGCGCGTTCAAACAAACAAACAAACTCTTCAGCTTTATAATATTAGTATAGATTATTCAGATGTATAATCTGAATAACACTAATTATGAATGAATGGTTCCCAAAATAATTATTTTAGGTACTTTGTTAAGAATAACTGATTAATGAAGTAGTAATTACCTTAGCTAAAATATATATCAAGTTATCGTCAATGAAGGTGCTATTGTTGACAAAAACATTGTTGAACTTGTAGTGAGAATATTGCATGAACAAAAAAATATGTCTATTATGTAACGTTTCATAAAATATTTAAGATGTCCCTTCACGAGTCTCTTGAAGTGCCGTCTTAAATACGCGTAAAGCTATAAAAATAATAATCTTATTGCCTTGCCAAAATACCTCTAATAATTTGTCAATAAGTACAGATATTATGTACGCATTTTATAAAAATTATTTTGTAAATATATTGTATCAATAAATGGTTTTTAAGTGACAACTTCTTTTAATACCTACGGTCGTCGTATAATAAAACAATTTAATCGTCAAGGAGATTATAATTGTACAATATTGGTCTGTAATTAGTATAATACAACATCGAAAAAGTGTACGCTATGCATTGATACAAGTACATTTTAAGCTCAGAAAGATATCAAATTCAATAGGATATGTTAGATTGAAATAAAGTACAGTTAACGTTATAAGAATACAAGAGTTCAAAATGGCGCTCACTGTAGGTAACTATTTGTATTTATTATTTACAAATCATTTGGTCACAATCTCGACAGAGCTTTGATGAAATTACTTTATAAAGCGCAGGGACTCGTAAACGTCACAGCGCTTTATAAACTTACTAGCGACTCGCCCCGGATTAGCACGGCTATATTATGCATGTATTATATATATAAACCTTCCTCTTGAATCACTCTATCTTTTAAAAACTGCATCAAAATCCGTTGCGTAGTTTCAAAGATCTAAGCATAAATAGGGACGGCGAAAAGTGACTGTATTTTGTGATGACAACAAAAAAATAGCTTGGCGCGGTGACGTCTTTGACGGACAACACTGCGCTAACGTCCCAGTGCAGGAAAGAAGCCACTGCTTTGTGTAACTTTGCTTTATGCAGCTATGATGACAAACCAGTTCAAAGACCAACTATGATGAGAACTTCTAATAACTTATGGGCGCCTGATACTTCTTTGGTCAAATCTTTTCGTGCCGTTTACACCGTAAAATGGGGATTTACATTTAATTTTAAATTAGTAGGTAATTAAATTAGTTAATTACATTTAGTTAGTACCATTCTTTAAAAATTGAAGGAAATCTACTTTAAGCCAATTAGAAATAGTTTTTGAGCTGAAAATAGTTAAAACTACTCGTAAATGTTAGTTATTTACTAATTTGGTGTTCGTTGATATCACTTACTACACTAATGAATACAAATTTTAATTTTATATTGAATTCGAAATATTAAAAGTTAAAAATACAATATATTGATGCACAAATATTATAGTTCGATTGATTTGTAAAAAGTGTATTTTAACGACTATGTAACTTTAAAAATGCTTGACAATATTTTAAAATGGATAAGTAATAAAAATATGAAATCTGATGTAGATATCCATACGATATTTTAGCACTTCAACTGTAAAAAAACAATATAGACAAAAAATCTTCAATGGTAAGTAGGTAAAAAAATCATACTTTTTCTATGTGAGGGATTCTGAGGAACTTGAGTTGTTAGTTCCGTTATTCCTCGAAAGATAGTAGGTACCGTGACGAAATAAAAACTAAAAGATGTCGAAAACTCTAACTATCCGACTTTCCACTAGCTATTGCCTTGGTCTTTAACCAGAAACAATTCCTTATTCAGATTGCGCCATCTATCGACGATCGGTACTAATTTAACGATTTCTAACACCATTGTTAGGCTGGTATTTACATTTCATGCCACATTGTAGTTAAAGTTTATTGTTATTTTACCACAACTAAAACGCTTCCGTAAGTAAAATAACAAGTTTTTATACCGTTAAGGTGAAAGGGTACCTGCGCGCTCCATACAAACGTAGTCGACTGTTTCCTCCCTGGATAATGACACTAGCACAAATATTTTTGGTGCATAAAACCTATAACTGCCATGACTATGCCCCTATGTTTTGGTTTTTTTCATTTTCTAATTATAATAGAAACTAAAATTTAAAAATATTTAAAAATTTTAAAAAAACAAAAAATAGGGACATGGTCATGGCAGTTATAAGTTTTATGCACCAAAAATATTTGCTCTAGTGTCATTATCCAGGGAGAAAACAGTCGACTACGTTTGTAATAGTTTGTATGGAGAAAGCCCCCGGTACCCTTTCCTCTTAAAATTATGTAAATAACTTATATTAAACCGGTACGTTAAAGTATCTAGTTTTAGGACCCTTAGAAACAAACTTAGATATAGTTAAACAGCGGTCACGGCTCTCGGTAGCGGCATCTCTGGAGTCTCAACCTCGTCTTCGTCATCGTCGCAAGCATCTTCTGGCTCGCCCAGTGCTCGAACGAATTCTGTACGAAGAAAAGTTGTACATTTTAGTTATTTTGGTACTTACATCTGATTCTCAATGCAACCAGTCATTAATCGAACCTAATTAAATAAAAATACCTTAAAATTTTGTAACAATCGATGGTTTTGCTGATAGAAATAACAAAAATTTGCTATTTCCTTTGATTTACCATACTTCTAGGAATTAATCTCAAAAATCTAAGGTGGTTTTTTAACAGTTTTGTTTCTGTGTTTGGGTTATGACTTGTTTGAAAATCTTATGATGCAGTTTTAGTTTTTGGTTTAATCGGAAATGCGACTACTTTTAGTATTTATCGTTGTTTCATACTTTAGGAATTAGCCCTAAAGGCCCGTTTAAAAAACACTATAAAATACTAGGTAAATTATTTTAATTAAATTAAGTATATTATTAATTATTTCAAGCTTACCTAGAAAGTCTATGCGGCCGTCGCCGTCAGAATCAACTTCTTTAATCATGTCCTCAACTGCAAATAAACATAGTAATCAAATTCGTTAAAAAATATAAAAATTAAGTAAGTAGGTAACACACAATTTGAGTTATCGAACATTTGACTGCTGCAGTAAACGTCACCGCGCCATGCAAAACTGTAACTAAATTGCATGGCGCGGTAACGTTCTTGGCAAAAGTGCATCGAATCCGCTATACCTATACATATTCGAAGTCATGTTGCCGTGAGGCTGCAATGATCAATAAATAATTAAACTTCTTTTATTTTAAACGAAATTAAATAAGTAATGAACTATTTACGACATTTTCATTTTAATACTAGCAACGCTATCACTTTCGTAAGTACCGATTCAGTGGGAATATCAAGATGAGAAAGTACCCTATTTTAATTAACTTTTTAAATTCACATGATTTGTATTGATAGTGATGATTTTCCCGGCTCTTAAGGTGAAAGGGTACCTGCGCGCTCTCCATACAAACGTAGTCGACTGTTTCCTCTGGATAATGACACTAGCACAAATATTTTTGTGCCATAAAACCTATAACTGCCATGACTATGCCCCTATGTTTTGGTTTTTTTAATTTTCTAATTATCATCAAAAATAAAATTTAAAAAAAAAAACAAAATATGCATAAATAGGGGCATGGTCATGGCAGTTCTAAGTTTTATGCACCAAAAATATTTGCTCTAGTGTCATTATCCAGGGAGAAAACAGTCGACTACGTTTGTAATAGTTTGTATGGAGAAAGCCCCCGGTACCATTTCCTCTTAATCGCGTATTTTATTTTGATTTCTCAACCGGGAAAGTGTATAGAAGCTCTCATCTACGTGGAATTCAGTGATAAAAATCTTCAAGTGCCGCGAGATATCTCCGGATATATCTTCGGACTAGCGACTCATTCGGCTTCGCACGGCTATATTAATATGCATGTATTATACATTATAAACCTTCCAATTGGATCACTCTATCCATTTAAAAAAACCGCATCAAAATCCGTTGCGTAGTTTTAAAGATCTAAGCATACAAAGGGACATAGGGACGGAGAAAAGTGACTTCATTTTATACTATACTAGCTGCGCCCCGCGGTTTCACCCGCGCTAGTCCGAGTCTCGTAGGAATATCGGAATAAGAAGTAGCTTATTTGTTAGGGTCTCTAGCTACCTGCTACCGACTTTCATCACAATTCGTATAGTAGTTTTTGTGTTTAGCAATGCCAGTATTAAGAGAAAGCGGTGTTATAGGAAAGCAAGACGTGAAGGGAAGGAACGTCACGTCAAGGTAACGTGAGGTCTCGTGGGAGACCGAAGTCTTGGGAAAGCGAAGACGTGAAAAACCGACGTTATGAAAAAGCAAAAAGAAACATTGTGGAAAAACTGTGTATTGGGAGAACGGTGTCTTGGAAAAGCGATGTCGTAGGAAATTAAAGTCGTGGAAAGTGAAGTTTGGGAGAGCGGTTAGATTTTAAGAGTTCAGACAGACCCAGAATGCTTTTATGTCACGTCACCGTCGCGGATGGAGTAGGATAAGTTAGTTATTGTGACCAAATTCGTGCGAACGAAGCGAGCGGTTAGATTTTAGGAGTCCAGACAGGCCCAGAATGCTTTTCTGACACGGAACCGTCGCGGATGGAGTAGCAAACACGTGCGAGCGGAGCGAGCGTTTACATTTTTAGGAGTCCAGACAGACCTAGAATGCTTTTCTGACACGGGACCGTCGCGGATGGAGTAGCAAACACGTGCGAGCGAAGCGAGCGCTTACATTTTTAGGAGTCCAGACAGACCCAGAATGCTTTTCTGACACGAAACAGTCGCGGATGGAGTAGGTTAGCTTAGTTATTGCGACTAAACATGTGCGAGCGAAGCGAGCGGTTAGATCTTTAGGAGTCCAGACAGACCCAGAATGCTTTTCTGACACGAAACCGTCACAGATGGAGTAGCAAACACTTGCGAGCGAAGCGAGCGGTTAGATTTTTAGGAGTCCAGACAGATCCAGAATGTTTTTCTGACACGGAACCGTCGCTGATGGAGTAGCAAACACGTGCGAGCGAAGCGAGCGCTTACATTTTTAGGAGTCCAGACAGACCCAGAATGTTTTTCTGACTCGGAAACGTCGCGGATGAAGTAGCAAACACGTGCGAGCGAAGCGAGCGCTTACATTTCTAAGAGTCCAGATAAACCCAGAATGCTTTTCTAACACGGAACCGTCGCGGATGAAGTAGCAAACACTTGCGAGCGAAGCGAGCGCTTACGTTTATAGGAGTCCAGATAGGCCCGGAATGTTTTTTTGACACATTACTGTCACGGATGGAGAAGGTTAGGTAAGGTTAGGTCCCCCTTTCCTCCTCTCCCTCTTTCCCACCCTCTCATTTTCCTCTCCTTACCCTTATTCCCCTCCCTATTTCCTATCATCCCCTTTCCTCCCCTCCCACTTTCCTCTCCTCCCCCTTTCCTCTTCTCCCCATTTCATCCCCTCCGTATTTCCTACCATCCCCTTTCCTCCCCTCCCCCTTTTCTCTCCTCCCCCTTTCCTCTTCTCCCCATTTCATCCTCTTCCTTTTACTGTCCTCCTGCTTTCCTGTCCTCCCCCTTTCCTCTTCTCCCCATTTCATCCTCTCCCTCTTTCACCCCCTTCCTCTTTCCTGTCCTCCCCCTTTCCTGTCCTCCCCCTTTCCTGTGCTCCCCATTTTCTGTCCTACCCTTCTCCCCTTCATCACTCTCTCCGCCTCCGCCCAACTACAACCTTTTCAAATACATCTTGAGTCCTGATCCCGTAAGTCCAGATCCCGTGGGAATATCGGTATAAAAAGTACCCTTTGTGTTAATTCAGGTCTCCAGCTATCTACTTACCGAGTTTCATCCCAATCTGTTCGGTAGTTTTTGCGTAAAAGAGTAATCCCGTAAGTCCCGATCCCGTAGGAATATCGGGATAAAAAGTAGCCTATGTGTTAATCCAGGTCTCCAGCTATCTACATACTGAGTTTCAACGCAATCGGTCCAGTAGTTTTTGCGTGAAGGAGTAACAAACATACACACACACATACACACACACAAACTTTCACATTTATAATATTAGTAGGATAGGATAGTAAAGTAATAGTAATGATGATAATGAAGATGTAGGGAGCCCCTTGTGACTGTTATTACATAAAAACTGTTTATAAAATCGAGTGTCGGCACTCGACCTACCCTCGGTTACTACCCTCAACTATCAGCATGAGAGGACAACGCTCGCTGCTGCTCCAGTCTCCTCGCGAACATGACTATTGTAACATAGTCGAAATGTCGAGTTAAGAGAAATAAAAATACGCGATTAAGACCCGTAAAAATAATTACTATGTAAGTATTTTAATCCCAATAAATCAAATATCTACATACCTACCAAGTAGTTTCGGAGGCTATTCGTTACAGCCAAAAAATTAATTTCTTCATGTACTGACTGTATTTAGATGGACATTACAAGCTTCACGCGCCAACTTGTGTTTAAAAATATATAAAATTACTAGCCGTGCCCCGCGGTTTCACCCACGTCCCTGTCCCGTGAGAATATCGGGATGAAAATATGTTAATTCAGGTCTTTAGCTATCTATACATACCGAGTTTCAATGCAATCGGTTTAGTAGCAAGTATTCACGTGAAGAAGTAACAAAACACACTAACTTTCACATTTATAATATTAGTTTGTGTGACTATAAAATAGCTACGCTCGCTGATCGTTTACGGTCGTGCGGGTTAAGCGACGCCTGGCGCGGTATGGGTGACCAATTAGAAGTGTGGCAAAAATGTATTTTCGTGCATGAGCCCCTCCATGCTTCGGAAGGCACGTTAAGCCGTTGGTCTCGGTTGCTACCTCTAGTAGCAGTCGTTAGGTCAAGTTAGGAAAACTCTAACAATAGGTGAGCCACACCACTATACGAGAAGAAGAAGAATATTAAACTTACTCTCTTCCTCCGACAAATCTTCACCTAAACATTGCAAGACAGCTCTCAAGTCTGACGCACAGATGTACCCGCGGTTGTGTTTGTCGAACACTCGGAACGCGTCTCTCAGCTCGCGCTCCTCTTGCTCCGCCGAGCTCTGTTGACCGCCACCGGACATCGACTTGGAGAGGATGCTTACGAACTCTTCGAAGCTTACGTTACCGTCACCTTGAGAAAAAATAAATGGGACCATCATCGTTAAGGTAAGTACCTATCCCCTTTCCAACAAAAAGATCTTTACGTATAAATATAAAATTAAGTCGAATTGAGAACCCCTCAAGGGTATTCCGCAGAAGGGTATCTTTTGCAATCGAAATTATATTGAAATCACTATCACTACATAGTATAAAACAAAGTAGCTTTCTCTGTCCCTATATCCCTATGTATGCTTATATCTTTAAAACTACGCAACGGATTTTGATGCGGTTTTTTTAATAGATAGAGTGATTCAAGAGGAAGGTTTATATGTATAATACATGCACAATATAGCCGTGCGAAGCCGGGGCGGGTCGCTAGTATAATATAAACAATGTTATTTACGAGAATTGGCCTTCTGACTTCTGACTGACGAATCAACGTACAGCCTAAACCGCTGATCGTAGACACCTGAAACTTGGAGGGTGTGTTCTTGGTATGACGTAGGCATCCGTTATGAAAGGATTTTCCGAAATCCTACCCCTAAGGGGGTGAAAAACGGGGGAAAAGTTTAATTCAAAGTTCATTTTCGACTTCTACGCGGACGAAGTTGCGGGCAAAAGCTAGTCTATAATTAATAGCGACCCGCTCCGGCTTCGCACGGCTATATTATGCATGTATTATACATATAAAGCTTCCTCGTGAATCACTCTATCTATTAAAAAAACCGCATCAAAATCCGTTGCGAAGTTTTAAAGATCTAAGCATACATAGGGATATAGGGACGGCAAAAGTGACTTTATTTTATACTAGTGACCCGCTCCGGCTTCGCACGGCTATATTATGCATATATTATATCTACAAACCTTCCTCTTGAATCACTCTATCTATTAAAAAAAACCGTATCAAAATTCGTTGCGTAGTTTTAAAGATCTAAGTATATATAGGGACAGAGAAAGCGACTTTGTTTTATACTATGTAGTGAAGTGATAACTCACCATCACTATCGACCTCAAGCAGCATGTCCTGCAACTCCTCAACCCTCGCGAACTGACCCAGACTGCGCATCACACGTCCCAGTTCCTCTTTAGTGATTGTGCCATCGCCGTCTTTGTCGAATAGGCGGAACGCTTCACGGAATTCTATAATATAAAAATGGTTGTCTGTAAAGTCGGTTTTCGGAAGATAATTTTACGTGATAACGTCAGAAAACGATGAAAATTTGAGTTTTTTTTCCCTTAGGTTTATTTTTTTTCGTCACTCAGTCAGAGAATACATTTTTCAAGAAGGTATTTATTTTAAAATAAATATTTTTCGCTCAATTCTTTCATATAGTTACGTTTTATCTCACCAAACTTAATTATTATTATAAAATAATTTTTATGACGTCAAATTGCCAAAATTATGATTTTCATGAGACGATAAAAGGGCGGCAAATTGCCAACATTATTATTTTTATGACGACAACTGGGCGGCAAATTATGACTCCGCCCCGGGTGACAGAGACCCACGCTACGCCATTGCCCGTTTCACTAACCTTTCATCTGCGTCCTTGTTATCCCAGTTGTCTCATCAACGATGGATGCCTTTCTATCGACTTTTACGTGATAACGTCATTCATAAGAATACGATTTTTTGTTTTTTTTTTTCGTCACTGGCGGGGGCGGTTCATCAGACAATATAAGGTATTTTAAAATAAATATTTCCCGCTCAATTCTTTCATATCGTTACGTTTTTTCTCACCAAACTTATTATTTTATGACGTCAAAAGGGCGGCAAATTGCTAAAATTATGATTTTCATGAGACGATAAAAGGGCGGCAAATTACCAACATTATTATTTTTATGACGTCAACTGGGCGGCAAGTTATGACTCCGCCCCGGGTGACAGAGACCCACGCTACGTCACTGCCCGTTTCACTAACCTTTCATCTGCGTCCGTGTTATCCCAGTTGTCTCATCAACGATGGATGCCTTTCTATCGAGGGTCGTATCGGCTGCTGGCTTCAAGAAGGTCACCTGCCTTTGCTGCCTGTTTGGTGAGACCGAACGGTCGGATAGCTGCTGACTGGAAATTAAAACAAGGTATTATTAAACAAGCTGTTGCTACGCGTTCGTACTCTTGGTAGTTTTGTTTTATATACCAAAACCTTCCTTTTAAACCACTATATCTATTACAAAAAACCGCATTAAAATCCGTTGCGTAGTTTTAAAGATCTAAGCATACCTACGTAGGGACTGACAGCGGGAAACGACTTTGTTTTATACAACCCAGTTAGCACAATGGTCACCATGCTGGACTGCCAAACACCGGGTCGCGGGTTCGATTCCCGCCTCAGACATGTACCTATTTATGCTTAGATATTTGTCTGTGGTCTGGTTGTTTCTATGTATATTTACAAAAGGAAAGTATATAGGTATGTAAGTAGTAAGTATATCCGTTGTCTAGCACCCATAACACAAGTCTAGTTACTTAGCTAGGGGCTAGATAGCGATGTGTAGAATGTTCTGCAATATTTATTTATTTATTTTTATTTTATACTAAGTAAGAAACTTCAAAAACTGAAGTTGCTCGAAAGTCACGAACCAGATAACGTAAGTAACTGTTTGACTTTTCTGCCTTGTTTATCTATTTTTCCAGACTCGTAGGAGGATGGAACTATTCAGTATACTATTTGATACAAGCCATTTGTAAATTCTTATATATAAAGGGATTGCCTACTAAAAAAACATTTAAGTAGGCAATTCCGACGGTTTACCTACTCAACTAGAAAAACGGAAAATCCTTTTTCCATGGATTTTTTTTAGTTAGTAGGTATAGGTACTAGGTACGGTAGGTAGGCTGTATAATTGCAGCCCTCGATAGAGTTCGAAAATTACTATTATTGGAATGTTTGCATTCTAATAATTTTTATTTGATTATTGATGAGTTAGAAGACTTTAAACTTCACCTAAAGCAGGTGTCTAGAATCTTGTTTGTGTTGAAAACACTCTTATAACAGCCGTTTTGGAGCTCTACGGTGGGTCTGCAATTATGCAGCCGACCGTACCTATGAACTCAACATTAAACTGAAGACCTATAGATTCACAATTTACATTTTAAGCTATTGCATAGCTTTTATCGCGGGCTTTGAGCGCGGCGACCGAATCAAGAAATTCCGTAACGAAAATAAAACCTAACACCCCCCACTCCGCCTACTATGTAGCTAGGCCGAGCGTTCGCTTAACGTGTACGAGTAGGTATATGTATGTATATGGTATGACTGTACGAAGCTCGCACGATGCAATAGCTTTACACGTGCCACACGTTTTTTTATTATTTTAGTTTTTTTTTTTCAATTTACATTTTAATAGTAGGGGGTAAACCGTGGGATGCAAAAAGTTTATAATTATAGATATTAGCAACTTTAATCAATGCTATTCAAGGTAAGTACTGTAGTGGAGTAAGCATGCTTGCCCAGCACCTTACCAATCAGCTCAGTCGACCGTTTCCAGAGGAAAGAACTCTCCAATACTGGAGTCAAACTAAGTCGCGGATTTCATCACGTTGTTTTCCTTCACCGTTTCACAGCAATTTCATAATAGGAAGTTGGTTAACTAACGTCTTTGGAATTCATGGTCTGTATTTCAAACCCCTTTAAAAAACCTTTTCTATCGCATAAAATCGGTCGAAGAGCTTGTATAGCTCCTTGTTATTGACAGTAAAATGTTTACGATGCTTGTAACGTAACAAGTTGTTGTTTTACGAGCTTTCTTTACTTCTGATAATGGTTGAGGAGGGGGAATCGCGTATAAGGCTTCTATGTTATGATTATTGAAGTGAAAACTTCTTTAGCGGCGTTGAGCACTTTTTCTGTAATGGGTATAAAATCTTAAACTCGCGTCAGGACACGTGACCTGATCGAAAAAGCGTAAGACGGATGGAGAGTAGACAGCTATCCCCTCTCTACGGCGCGGCGAAAATGTATGCCTGGGCCTACTGTTTTTAATTTGGCTGTGAGTGTATTAAGACGTACATATGGTATTTTTTAACGGACGACTATTGACGGACGACAAATGTCGGACGACAAATGTCGGACGACAAATGTCGGACGACAAATGTCGGACGACAAATGTCGGACGACTATTTGTCGGACGACTATTGACGGACGACTATTTGTTGGACGACAAATGTCGGACGACTATTTGTCGTCCGACTATTATTTTTTTTTCATCTAAAACTCTTTTTGCGTATGTTCTCGCGACATATGAGATTTTACACAGATATACAGTTTTCACTTCTGCCTGCACTCCCGGAGTGCGCTGTTTTTTACATGCTTCGATTGGTGGTTGTGATTTATTCAACGCCTTTATTCTAGTCCCAATGAGAAGTAAGGCTTAGGTATTAATCGATTGAGGAATTTCTTAATCATAAAGATGATGTAAATTGAATTTGACATGATTGGTATTATTGCTTTACTTCACTACATAGTATAAAATAAAGTCACTTTTCGCCGTCCCTATTTCCCTTTGTATGCTTATATCTTTAAAACTACGCAACTACTACTTTTTTTAATAGATAGAGTGATTCAAGAGGAAGGTTTATATGTATAATACATGCATAATATAGCCGTGCGAAGCCGGAGTGGGTCGCTAGTACTAAAATAAAATGAGGTGAAAACTTATTTATTAATTTTTATCCACAATTAGAACTAAACTATAACTAACTTTACTTATGTCTTCATCGCCAAAATCTATCTTTGTTCCTTTCTCTCTTCAAGAAATGTCTTAATTCCAGTGAATATTTCTGTACCTACTTAAAGTTAATTTAAATACAGAAACTCCGAGGAACCAAACCGTTCAAGAGTTATTCGTATTTACAATAGAAAATGTCCCGTATAATTTCCTCAAACCCTCTGCTTTGCGCAATCGATAAAGACTGGGGCGCGTCTTTCCTTACAAAATACTTGTATTCTATGAAACGACGAGAAATGAGATCTTGGATTTGTTTGATTGAACAGTCTCTAGACTTAGTTACACATGGGATGTTAGCTGGCTTTGTTCTGAGCATATAGTTTGCGAAAACTATTTGTAAGAGTCTCAAGAATAACAGATTCTCTCAAAATGTACCTACCTAACTACTTAGCTATGTTTATATTTAATTCAATTAATTATAAAAACATATACCTAAGTAACTAACATAAAAAAGCTTGTCGTTTTTATGCGTTTAAAGGGGTCCAGACATTTAGTATGGGAGCTTGGTATAGTGCTTTTTTTTTCGCACGGTGCATTTCGAGACCCATGCCAATCGATAGAGGGCAGTACAGTTAACAAATAATCTCTTCACATCGAACCTCTAAAGCGTCTCGGAAACACGATATTTGTTGAAGTTATAAGCTCAGTTATAAGCACAGTTAAAACAGTTATAAGCACAGTTATAACAGTTATAAGCATAAAACTTATAACTTATAACTGCCATGGCCAGGCACGGTCATAAGTTTTATGCTTAGTTTACAACTATAAGTTTTACAACAATATTTGTTTCATTAGGGAGGGAACAATCACTACATTTGTATAGAGAGAGGGCCGGTCGGTACCCTTTCCTCTTAACTATAGAGAAAAAGAAAATGAAAACGCAAAGATACATAAACCTACCTTCGGGCGATTTTTTTTTTCAGGGAAAATTAATGTTGTATTTATAAATTAGTAAGGATTATATAAGTTGGAATGACTAACCTGCCTGACGGGCTGATGGCTAACGAAGGCGGTTCTCTGCTAGCTGGCCGGGAGTCATCCGGTGGACCTGGTTCCCCTCCACTGTTGCTTGTTTGTCGAGTCTGTGGGATAGTCTTTCTTTTAACAAATTTATTGTATGAACCGATTAACTAGCTGATAATTAAGTACAAACGAAGACCGCTCGATCCTCCTCCATTCTCTCGATGTGGCCAAGCCACCGAAGTTGGGCCGATTTGGCTAACAAAGAGTTACTTATTATTTATATCGACTAATGATGGGTTTAAGAGGAAAGGGTACCGGGGGCTCTCTCCATACAAACGTAGTCGACTGTTTTCTCCCTGAATGACACTAGAGCAAATATTTTCGTTCCATAAAACTTATAGCTGCCTTGACCATACCCCTATGTTTTTTTTTAAATCTTAATTTCTATGATAATTAGAAAATGTAAAAAACCAAAACATAGGGACATAATCATGGCAGTTATAGGTTTTATGCAACAAAAAATGTAAGCTAGTGTCATTATCCAGGGAGGAAACAGTCGACTACGTTTGTATGGAGAGAGCGTTGGTACCCTTTTACCTTAATTGTAGATGGCGTACTTTTATTATCCACCATGGACGTAATAATAAAACAATAATCTTATGTCCATGTTGTCCGCATGAACGTCACTGCGCCAAGCAAACCCTAGGCTTGGCGCAGTGATGTATTAGCGTCTTTAGTGCTATAGACTATGCAAATGTGTTGCTACTGTATCTTTCTTTCTGTAAAGCCATACTCAGCTAATCTTATAAACAAATCGGTACCTACCATTAATTCAAATTAAACTTTATTACATAGATAAAGCGTCTATTTTCACTCTAAACTTCACCGTTACGATTGCGGAATGAATACATCTTAGTAAATAAAGAAGCTTATACTAATTGCGTAGGTAATGTTTGTGTACATACAAAATGATATTGTCCAGAGTTTTCAGTAATTATAATCTCGGCAACACAATTGCAGACCCACCGTAGAGCTCCAAAACGGCTGTTACAAGAATGTTTTCAACACAAGCAAGATTCTGGGCACCTGCCTACCTAGCATGGAGACCAAAACACGATACGATAAAGCGATATCACGCGATATAACTACATCAACTCTCAAAATATGATAGATAAAGCCGCCATGTTGAATTTTTATCATAATTTTTATCGCAATTTATAATAAAAATTTAACACGGCGGCTTTATCTATCATATTTTGAGAGTTGATGTAGTTATATCGCGTGATATCGCTTTATCGTATCGTGTTTTGGTCTTCATGCTAGGCAGGCTGCTTTAGTTGAAGCTTAAAGTCGTTTTAAGTCATGAATTTATCAAACAAAAATTATTAGAATAAAAACATTAACATAGTAACCTTCGTTAGTCGGAGATGCACCTTAAGAAGAAGAAGACCTACATGACGTGTTTTATGTAGGTACACTTACCATAATGCCTTTGAGCTGATTCACCAGCGGCGAATCAGCGAAGAAGTTGTTCACCGCGGAGAATATTTTCGTTCGTTTACTCGTCGCGTCGAAGCAGGCGTGGAAACGCCCGCCGATTTATACTACTGTAACAAACAAACACTGGGTTTAGTTTCACGTGGATATTAGGTACAGGATATTTTACAACAAGTATGAGGTATAAAAGACAGTTCGCAGGAGTTCGACGACCGATGGCTTCTCTATGACCAATCTCTGACTGACTGAAAAGCCAAAAAAGCTTCTTGTGAAGCACACAGGTTTCAACATGTAGTCCAGTCCAGCGGAGGAGAGAGTCAAGAGATGGAAAATGAAGCACCCTGCTCTACACAATTTTGTGTCCCCTAACGAGAAACTCCCCCTAGGTCACGAACTGCAGTAGCCTACGTGGAAGTCACTCAACTGACTCCGGACCCAAGTATGAGCCGGTGTGGTTTCACTTCGGAGGAACGCTGAGACTTTGGGGCTCCTACACAATCAATGGATCACTTTGTCTTCCATTGTCCACTGTGTCCTAACACCTGCACATTGGAAGACCTAAATGAGGCTAATGCTGCTGTAGCTGTGGCGCAATATTGGTCAGACAGAATTTAAATGCTGCATAATCTTCTTTTCGTGTCAGGGTTACACACGAAAAGAAGATTATGCAGAGCTTGCGTTTAGGTTAAAAACAGGGTCTTACTATCTCCCAGAGCTGCCATCAGTCTCGCGGAAATCAGAGCTAGAACATGGTGCACCTGCATTATAGATGACGCTGTAAATGTTGGCTAATCTATCCAACTACCAGTGTTTCTATGGCTTAGTTTAGTTTTACGGGGCTGTTTCCACACTTAGCCTATATTATAGTACTAGCGACCCGCCCCAGCTTCGCACGGCTATATTATGCATTATAAACCTTGCTCTTGAATCACTCTATCTATTAAAAAAAACTGCATCAAAATCCGTTGCGTAGTTTTAAAGATTTGAGCATACAATGGGAAATAGGGACAGAAAAAGCGACTTTGTTTTATACTATGTAGTGAAGACTAAGGAACGAAGAATCCTTACGTGCCATAGAAATGTATAATACATGCATAATACAGCCGTGCGAAGCCGGGGCGGGTCGCTAGTTAATATTATAAATGAGAATGTGTAGTTTTATTTGTGTACCTATATTTTGTTACCAGCAGTAACAAATAAGCGTAAGCGAAAGCGGAAGCGATTGCGATAAAACTCGGTATGATAGATAGGCTACTTTTTTATCCCGATATCCCAGAAAATTAATAACTATTTATCAACTCTGGAATCTTCTGCTTATATATTCTGCGAGTAATGTAGGCGTACAACATTTTTTTTGCATTGGGAACATTCTGTTTGTTTGTTTAACTCTAAGAACGTCTAGATGTGAAATAGAAATAGCTTTTATTTATTTATGTAGCTCGTATTATGTACTTGTTGAATTTATGCGTTTGCGTTTGGAGTGAGTCATTCATTCTTCGTACTGGCCACTTATAAGCAAATGTCTGTTCTCTGAGAATGATAGAATTTTAACCTTTCTTCGTTTTTACTCTACTAACGACGCAAAGGAGGGTAATGTGTTTATCGGCCTATGTAAGTTTGTTCCTTTGTGATGATTTTCGTGGGCCGATTTTGATGATTCTCGTTTCCTAGTGTCTTGAAATTAGTGTAACTTCCAAAAAGGAGGAGCTTCTCAATTCGATTGAATTTTTTATTGCTGTTCGTGCATAATTTATTTGTTTATCAACCGATTTTGGTTATCCTTTTTTTAGCCAATTTGCAAATAAACTACCCGACTTCAGATTGTGAAGGAAGATGGTTGCCCCTTTTCTTTGACAACTATTTTTTAACTTTAATAATTTGTTTTTTATCAATCCTCTAACAGAAAAATATGAGATAAAATTGTATGAAACTTCAATATTTTGAAATTACAGAAAATTAAATCGAAAGTTTCTTAAAATAATAAAATATTTAGGGAGTCTTACGAATAAGTTAACTAAAATAGGTAACTAAGTTTTGAAGGTTGATAGGTAATCTACTTTGTGTTTTTCTCATAAATATTCAGCTAGTCTATTCTTTGCAACTTTTCTCTCACGCAGCCCTTCATCATTATTTTATGACGTCACAACCTACGTCACGGTGTGACGTGAATACAAATATCCTGTCATCTCTAAGTTAAGATGCTTAGACGCTAAATGTAAAAACCTGTAGCAAAAGACAAAAGGCATTTTTCTTTTCGCTCCTATTTGCGCCATAGCTAAAAATTAAAGATTTTTGGAGCTAGGAAAAATATCGCAGGCGTTCTTGGGCCTAAGTCTGCTAACACAATTGTGTTTCAATAGAGTGTCGATATAATCGTAATAGAAATTTAATATCAAAAATATGACATTACATGTCAAATTGGTATTCTCCTAACGTTAACTATTATATCGAAACACCACTGACACACCACTGACTCACTTCGGTATGCTGCTCTAGAATCGTGGCTCAATGAAATATCGCTTAGCAACATATACCATATTGCTAAGCAACACCTGCAACGTATCTATTACCATACCATTGAGACTCCATAGTGATTATATTGCGATGTTATTAAAACTTTAGCAGAATACCAAATAAAGTCACAATCTCGATATAATATCAATAGAGTCTCGATATAATGACAATGGTTGGCCAAATAGCAGAATAACGCCGTGTTTTGTTTTTGTACTGATATACCATGAGTTTTTAAATATTTTGACAACAATTTAAGCAATTGAATCCAATTGAAGTGTAGGTACAAATTAAGCAAAACTTAACTAAGTGTTGGACGCAAAAACTCTATGCCGAATTGTCGCTAAGGTCCGTATTAATAAACCGAACTCAATATCGATTTCAATCTTGAGTTTACTCTTGAGTTGTTGCGCTGATTAATAAACCTATCTTAAGACGCGATTAAAGAGCGACGTATCACTTAAGTCATACTGTATTAATAAATCAAACTCAGCTCTCAAGATATGTCTCAAGATGAAGTTTCGTGAACTCAAGTCTGATTGCGGGTCATACAAATGTTACATTTTGTAAAATATTTTCACATTAAAACAAGTTGACAGCAAAATATGACGACATTACCTACCATAGGGTAAGAACATATCATTCAAGGTAAGAACAAAGCGTTACTGTCATTCAAGGTCGCTCTCAAGATCAGTATCAAATCTCAAGAGCGATATCAGCCTGGTTAAAACTTGAGTTTTATCTATTAATTAACTCCTAACTTAAGATAGTGACCACATCTCAAGACTCACTCGATTGATACGCACTCAAGATCGATATTGAGAGCGATTTATTAATACGGGCCTAAGACAGAAGGAGTTAGCAGAAGAAAATAAAGGAAAACGGCCAAGTGCGAGTCGGACTCGCACTCGAAGGGTTCCGTTCCGTATCATATTCAGTTTTCAGTACTTGTTGTTATAGTGACAAAGTAAAAGGGTCTTTTTTCTTTTACCCGACTACGGCGAAGCCAAAAGGGCCCATATGTATGTATGTATGTAAGTATGTATGTATATTCATCTGTTCCCACCTAACTTCAAAACTACTCATTATAATTTAACAAATGAGGTATCGTTATTACGTTTTGAGTGCGGAACTCAAAAAAAAAAAACCTATAAAACAAAAAGTTGAGGGAACTGGCTGCTTGCAAAAACATTTATTTGCTTAAAAACCTGGTGTTCTTAAAATTAGGTATAGCATCCACAGGTTGCCCATTGCGAGCATGCAATTTAAGAAAAAGTTATGTAGGTAACTCTCTAAATACCTACTATCTACTTAATGTAAAACTAATCTACTTAATGGTGTGAAGCCATATTCATGTGAAGAGGAAAAAACTACATTTAAAATTATTTACGAAAAAAAAAACAACGTAGATATGTATTTTCCTTGAACGAGGAAAAGAAATGTTGGTACAAGTAATTGGTTCTGGGGAAAATCTATTGACGATTGAAAAACTGAACAAGGAAAGTCTGTAAATTAATATTATGATTTTTGAAATTACGATAACCGTAGTCAGTTTTATAGACAAACTTTTTATTGGTGTGCATTTTTAATCTTCTTGCTTATTCTTGTTTCTAACTCTTCTTCTATAAGCAGTATCTTACGTTAGTTAGTAAGTATTATTTCAGTCTAATGATAAGATTTCGATACCTAGGTACAGTCGGAGTCAGAATTGCAGACCCACCGTAGAGTTCTAAAATTACTATTATTAGAATGTTGTTCCCTATACCTATACAAAATGCTCGTGTCGCGGTGTTAGTTGCCAAACTCCACTTAAACGGCTGAACCGATTTGTATGAAATTTTTCGATTTTCCGATTTGTTTGAAATTTTTCGTTATGTCTGAGAATCGAACACTTCTATTTATCATCATCTTCCTGCCCTTATCCCAATTTATTTGGGGTCGGCGCAGTATGTCTTTTTCTTCCATTCACTCCTATTAGTCGTCATCTCATCGTTCACATTCATCTCTCCCATGTCTTGTCTTGTCTCACGCAGTCCATCCATCTTTTCTTCGGTCGTCCTCTTCCTCTCCATCCCTCTACATTCAGACTCATCACTCTTCTAGTCACATGCGTCTCCTCTCTTCTCATCACATGTCCATACCAACTTAAACGGTTCCCTTTTACTTTTTCAGTAATCGGTGCTACTTTCAGGCTTCCTCTAATATACTCATTTCTTATTTTATCCATCCTCGTTACTCCGACCCGACCCGGCCCAGCATTCCGATCCATTATATATGTCGTCGTCATATATGACGACAGGTCTTATCACGATTTTATAGATTTTACCCTTCAGTTTAAGGGGCATCCGTGGATCACAGGTGGTTGCTGTGACCTGTCGCCATTTCAACCATCCAGAGTTAATACGATGTACAACGTCCCGGTCAATATCACCATCACCTTGCACGAGTAACCCGAGATACCGAAAGCCGAAGCAGACCGGTATTGGCATTCCCGTGGGTACAGGCATAGGACTGGAGAGACTGCCGAAGTCACAGAACAGATATTCTGTTTTGCTTCTACTGACTTTCAGGCCAACATTCTCCAGTCGTTGCCGCCATTCCTCCAATCTATTCTGGACCTCCTCTCTAGGCCACTCTCAGCAGCGAACACTATTCTATTTAGTTTTCCTTTATACAGGGTTATTGGAAATTATACTAGCAAGCCGTTGAGCGCTACTTCTGTGCACCTAAACAAAACAACTTTTATTCAACGACTTTTGGAAATTAGAACATTTTTTCGAAAATTTTGAGGTTAGGTTTACCTGAAAATCAGCTGTTCCTTACACGGAGAGGTCAGTAACCTTAAAATTTGACTAATTTTTTAAGTTTCACCTACTGTTCTTGGTGTGAATGACCTTTGTTTTACAAAATCAGCTGTTTTTCGAATAACCTCAAAATTTTCGAATTTCGAATTTCCAAAAGTCGTAAAACAAAAGTTGTTTGTTTAGGTGCACAGAAGTAGCCCTCAACGGCTTGCTAGTATAATTTCCAATAACCCTGTATATATTTTTTTTGTATATGACAAAACAACGTTTGTCGGGACAGCTAGTATTCTTATACCTAATATTTATTCAGCTAGTAAAAATAATGAGTTGAAAGACTTTAAACTTGAACTCGAGAAATAAATTTACTTGAGTTGAAAACATTCTAATATTAGCAGTTTTGGAGCTCTACGGTGGGTCTGCAATTTTAACTTCGACTGTACAGTATGGGTCATAAGTAAATGATCAGTTTGCTACATTAATACAACAAGAATCGGAGGTACGACCTTCTAATAGACGTTACACACAAACTTAAATACTTGAATTAAAAGTACTCAGTGTGATTATTATTTTCAACATGTTAGCTATGTCTTTTAGTTGGCCGAGAGGTATAAGCCGCCACCCGCTACACCATCCGCATGGGTTCGATCCACAGGTTACGTTGTTATAATGTTCAAACAGTGCTGGACAGGATTGTAAACGTTACGGTGGGCAGAGACTTTTGACCGTTGATTGTACCTAGATGATTAGATCATGAACTGATAACTGAGATACAACTGATAAAAGATCAAGTGTTATGATTATTTTATTTACGTAGAAGTTATTTTTAACCGAGATGAAAACTTGGATAATGCTTAAGATTCCAGTCTAATAGTTGGCCGATCGAACTACTATGATAAAATAGTCTCAACATTTCGGTTCTCTCCCCCAATCGAACTGCTGGAACTACAAGAAAATTTTGTCTAGGAAAAGAACAAGACAACAGTTCAGAATAATTTTCCATGTAAAATTGTTAATTATTTAATTTTAGTTAGAGAAAGATTTTTTTGCATTTAGCCCCTAGCAAGTTATGGATTAATAATTTATATTAATATCATGATTGTACTAAAATATTATCAATTGAAGCATGAGGACATGTAAGTAAGTACCCCAGGCTTCACCTAGGTGAAGAATCTAAGTGCAGCACGGGGCCGTAAACCTGTATGCGCCTAAATTATTTAAAAAAAACACTAATACTACTTACTCAAAATACAAAAATGCAATCACCACAAATAAAAAACAAAGTCAGTCCTCCGCAGCGTTTGTCTGTCTGTCTGTTCGCTATAAATTCTGAAACTATTGCACTGATTTTCATGCAGTTTTCTTTCAATAATGGTTATAGTAGTTCTCGAGGAAGGTCGCTTTCTCTGTCCTTATGTCCCTATATCCCTATGTATGCTTAAATCTTTAAAACTACGCAACGGATTTTGATGCGGTTTTCATAGAAAGAGTGATTCAAGAGGAAGTTATATATGTATAATACATGCATAATAAAGCCGTGCGAAGCCAGGGTCGGGTCGCTAGTTGTAAATACAAAATAAAAACCACTACATTATTATAAAAAGTCAGTCCTCCTCCGCGTTGCTTGTCTCTCTGTCTGTTCGCTATAAACTCTGAAACTATTGCACTGCTTTTCATGCAGTTTTCACCAATGTAGAGTGGTTCTAAAGAAAGGTTTTAGTATAATAAAATAAAGTCAATTGTCCCACTGCAGAACCACGGGTGCCTATCCGGATTAAATATCCTTCACCACAAAACTATTTCAACAAAAGAAAATTAATAAATAATGAAATCAAGAAAATAACAACACAATTATTCGCAATCAATAAGTTTCTTTGTTATAAAAATCACTGCAAATAACAAAGAACACGACCTACCGTGTTAAATGAAGAGAGACGGTGAGGCTCCGAGGTCTCGGAACAGGCCCTCCGAAGGTCGGGAGACGAGCGGCAGGACCGGGAGGCTGGGGCAGACTGAACTGATGCTGCTTTGCGTTGCGGCCGCGCGTGCGTACTCAGATTTAAGGTGGAGATTCACTAATGCGTGTGAAATTTATAGTGCATAGTATAAAAAGATCCATCAAATCGGTTGATAAACAAAGAAAATATGCGCGAACATCCGTAAAAAAAATACATACAACCGAAATGAGATCCTCCTCCTTTTTTGAAGTGGGTTAAAAACAGTCGCTTTCGCCGTCTCTCTGTCCCTATGTATTCATAAATCTTTATAACTACGCAACGGATTTTGATGCGGTTTATTTTAAAATATAGAGTGATTCAAGAAAATGGTTTTTATGTATAATACATGCAAAATATAGCCGAGCCAAGCCGGGGCGGGTCGCTAGTACTTATATAATATTATAAAGAGGAAAGATTTGATTGTTTGTGTGTTTGAATTGAATAGGCTCCGAAACTACTGAACCTATTTTTATGAAACTTGGTATAAGGATACATTGATTCACTAGAAGTGATATAAGTTACTTATTATCTCGATATTCCCACGGGATCGGGAGTTACGCTGCGCGCTGGTAAAACCGCGGTGCGCTATACGTTGTTTCAGGGATCTACAATCTACATACCGAGTTTTATGCAATCGGTTCAGACGTTTTTGCGTGAATGTGTAACAAACACACACACATAAAGGGGTCCGGACTTACTTGGCATAGTGTTTTTGTGTGAATGTGTAACAAACACACACACATAAAGGGGTCCGGACTTACTTGGCATAGTGTTTTTGCGTGAATGTGTAACAAACACACACACATAAAGGGGTCCGGACTTACTTGGCATAGTGTTTTTGCGTGAATGTGTAACAAACACACACACATAAAGGGGTCCGGACTTACTTGGCATAGTGTTTTTGCGTGAATGTGTAACAAACACACACACATAAAGGGGTCCGGACTTACTTGGCATAGTGTTTTTGCGTGAATGTGTAACAAACACACACACATAAAGGGGTCCGGACTTACTTGGCATAGTGTTTTTTTGCGTGAATGTGTAACAAACACACACACATAAAGGGGTCCGGACTTACTTGGCATAGTGTTTTTTTTGCGCGGTGTATTTTGAGACCCATATGTATGCCAATTGCTAGAGGGCATTACAGTGAACAAATAATTCCTTCACACCGAACCTTTAATACCGGATATACAAAGAAACGTGATTCGTTCCAACACGATTCAACAAATATCTCGTACCAAAGGCTTTTGACGACCCGGTTGGCACAATGGTCACCATGCCGGACTGCCAAACACAGGGTCGCGGGTTCGATTCCCGCCTCAGACATGTATTTATGCTTACATATTTGTCTGTGGTCTGGTTGTTTCTATGTATTATAAGTATATATTTACAAAAGAAAAGTATATAAGTAGTATATCCGTTGTCTAGCACCCATAACACAAGTCTAGTTACTTAGCTTGGGGCTAGATGGCGATGTGTGGAATGTCCTGCAATATTTATTTATTTATTTATATTTATATACAAAGAAACGTGATTCGTTCCAACACGATTCAACAAATATCTCGTACCAAAGGCTTTTCTTTATAATATTAGTAGGATTAAGGATTATTCAGTCGTTACAATGAAACCTCACCTTATTCTGAGATTAAATACTTGTACTAGCAAAATGCTTAGATATACAATCTACATACACATATATGTATTATAAATTAAATAGATGTAGGTACGGTCGGCTGCATAATTGCAGACCCACCGTAGAGCTCCGGCTCGGCTGTTATAAGAATGTTTTCAACACGAGCAAGATTAGAGACACCTGCTTTAGGTGAAGTTTAAAGTCTTCTAACTCATCAATTAATTTAACCAATATTATTAGAACTAGCGACCCGTCCCGGCTTGGCACGGCTATATTATGCATGTATTATACATATAAACCTTCCTCTTTAATCACTCTATCTATTAAAAAAAAGCTGCATCCATATCCGTTGCGTAGTTTTAAAGATATAAGCATACATAGGGATATAGGGACAGAGAAAGCGACTTTGTTTTATATATTATGTAGTGAATAGTGATAGTGATTGATGATGTAAACATTCCAATAATACTAATTTTCGAACTCTACCGAGGGCTACAGTTATACAGCCGACTGTACCTACTTAGATTAGGAGAGAGAATTGTGGATCATCTCTACTCTTGGAATTGGTGGGTTAATATTGGTGGAATCCATTTTGAACCCCCATTTTCAATCCGCAAATATTTTTTCCATGTTCTACCTAAAATGTGTTCCATTTTCTACCCCCAATAATGTAATTGATTATTTTTTCCAATTTCTACCTAAAATGTATTCCATTTTCAACCCAAGTGATTATAATACTTAATATGATGTTTTTTTGTACAGACAGAAAAATAATTTAATATTTTAAACTCGTATTTTAACTACTATTATAATTAACACTTTTACCAAAACTATAAATAGATTTTTTCTGTTGACGTTACTTGAGTAAAAATTAGGTAGGTAGGTACCCACTGCGTATTTGGGTAGAAAATGACTATTGGTTTGCAGGGGGTTGAATATGGAGGTATTTTAATTAAAATTATGCCGTGGGTTGAAATTGGGGGTTGAAAATGAATGCCACCTAAATATTATAGTCGTATAAGGGCGTGTTTTCCGCAACTGGACATCTTTAGTTGGGTCCTTTTTGAGTTGAGGATGGAGTAGGTTTTCCCACCACCCTCTCAGCTTAATCGACCGTGTCGATGATTACAACACGTTAAGCGAACGCTCGGCCGAGCTACATGGTAGGCGGAGTGGGGGGTGTTAGGTTTGATTTGTTTTTTTACGAAATTTTTTGATTCGGTCGCCGCGCTCAAAGCCCGCGATAAAAGCTATGCAATAGCTTAAAAATAATACAAATTTTGTGAGCTTATAATATTTTTGCAGGTGCTTATCATCACTACATAGTATAAAATAAAGTCACTTTTCGCCGTCCCTATGTCCCTATTTCCCTTTGTATGCTTAGATCTTTAAAACTACGCAACGGATTTTGATGCGGTTTTTTTTAATGGATATTGTGATTCAAGAGGAAGGTTTATATGTATAATACATGCATAATATAGCCGTGCGAAGCCGGGGCGGGTCGCTAGTACTAGCTAGTATTTTAGGTTATTTGGTTTGTGTGTTTTTTTTTATTAATAAAGTTGTTTCCATTCTATTCTATATGATTTTTAACGTTCACGTTCCCGTAACATGACGTCACGCTTCTTTGTGAGTGCAGTTCGGTGTTCATCGATTTGACGTTATTACGTATAAATACGACTCGTGACAATAACTGTGTTTATTTATACACAAAATATGGCTCCAACATGGTTATTATGTAACTAAACAGTTAGAAAGGGTTTTGTTTGTATACCGTCATTAAATGTCAAAGTTTGAAATTAAACAAACGTAGTGTTCGGTTCACAAACTTCTGCTTCTGCCTAACCTAAAGGTCGGTGACACGACGCCAGAAAATGCCAACAGAAGTGAAAAATTAAAAAAAAAAGAGAGATTAGCTGCATCTCGTAACGGTGTCGCGAGTGCATAGATTTTATCTCATCTAAAAATATGCGTATCGCGCTAAACGAAGTTTTCACTTCAAAAACGGATATTCCCACCCCTCCATGAGCTATGAGTTCTTCTCATAGCTCATGGAGGGGCCTTCTGCCTCTGCTTCGTGCCTTCTTCTCTGGTGGACTAGTTCCGAAGGCACACATCCTAACTTAGTTTTTAAGACGTTTCAATGTGATTTCATGCAAATTGTGTGATTCCAAATGGATCAAGAATTTCGACTTTTCAATTTACCAGAGGTTGGGCCTCTGAACTTAAACTATAAGTACTTACTTGGAATTCGGACTGGGTTAGATTGAATGTTGAGAGGTATAAAGAAAACACGGTGTCAACCCCAGTCCGACTTCCAAGTAAGTACTTAAGTTTAAGTTATCTGCTGTCTTAGTGACCCGAAATGGATTATTTTTCACTTTTTGTTTTTTTCTTAGGTTTTTTAAATTTTTGTTTGTTAAATTTTAATTTATTTTTTTATTTAACCATTTTTAGTGCCACCGTCACTAAAATTTTTACTCCATCAGGCGAAAGCGACTGTTTCTTCAAATTGCAACCTGTACCTAATTGTAACCCATTGAAGAGTTTGGTGATAAGAAGGTGTTTTCAGATGCCCCATTCATCGGTACCTATTTGTGTATGGGCCACTTCTATTAGTGGAAATGGAAAACTGAGCCTTTTGTTGAATCTCGCTGTGCAGATCTGTTCAGCACTCCGAAGATCCTCATCAGATCTTCATTTAGGATAAGGTTCTCTATCAAAATTCATTCATTTTGGCAAAAACGAATATTTTATTCCAATTGTAACCTGTAATCGTAACCGATTGAAGAGGTTTCTGATGAAAAGGTGGTTTCAGATACTCCATTTATCAGTAACTATTAGTTTATGGCCAATTCTACTGGTGGAAATCGAAAAATGAGCAATTTGCAGCACTCTCGAGGTGCAATTCTGTTCATCACTTCGAAGATTCTCATCAGAACTTCATTTAAGATCGGGTTCTCTATTAACATTCATTAAAACCCAGTCCGGCGACTAAATTCTTCAAATTGTAACCTGTAATCGTAACCGATTGAAGAGTTTTCTGATGAGAAGGTGGTTTCAGATATTCCATTTATCGGTAACTATTCGTTTATGGGCCAATTCTACTAGTGGAAATCGAAAAATGAGCAATTTGCTGCACTCTCGAGGTGCAATTCTGTTCATCACTTCAAAGATTCTCATCAGATCTTCACCAAACTTTATAGGACCACCCCTGAGGTATCACCTTTCGAACACAAAAAGAATCATCTCAATCGGTTGAGCCGTCTTCGAATGATCGCGTAACATACACACAAAAAAAACAACAACAACATACAGACGAATTGATAACCTCCTCCTTTTTCGAAGTCGGTTAAAAACACTGGCTCAGTGTCGTCCGATCTTAAAAACTCCAACTTTCAGTAGAATAGAAAACATGGCTGACCTCTTCGCTAGTTCCCATTCCTAGTTTCATATGTATAATATTGATTGGCGGATATGGTTGGCTTTCTTTATTCAAACATCTTTTGTTTTCCTTTTTATCGTCTTTTGTTACCTACCTGTTTCGATCATCTTTTGTTTCTTTTTTCTATAGTATCTTGTTTCCGTCTCTATAATCTTTTGTTATCTGTTGTGGTTTCGATCATCTTTTGTTACTGTTTCCATCGTCTTTTGTTAGCTGTTTCCATCATCTTTTGTTTCTTTTTTCGATAGTATTATGTTTCCGTCTCCATCGTCTTTTGTTACCTGTTTCAATCTTATTTTGTTTCTTTTTTGGATCGTATTTTGTTACCTGTTTCGATCGTCTTTTGTTTCTTTTTTAGATCGTCTTAAGTTTGTTTTTTAGATAACCTTCTCAACAGATCGTCGTCTTTACAGCAGATCGATCGACTGTTCCAACAGTCTTTCAAGCACTCATTCAGTCAGTCGATCAGTCAGTCAATCAGTCGGAAGCTAAACGTTCTATGATACAAACCTACAGTAACTAACACAAAAAAAATACAATTTGGTGCAGTCGTTCGGAAGTTATGCGTAAACTATGGGTCTATGGTGAACATGAATAGAATAGAGTACCTACTTATAGTTTATTGGAACAGACACTCGACATAGTATAGACACAAATAGAAACAGTAAAAGATAGTTACATAGAAAAGTAAAACAAATAAGAAACATTAATGAGATAGTTACAGAGAATAGTAAATACAAAAAACAGACAATAAAAAATAAAAAAAAGCATCTGAGAAGTCGTGTGTTGCCCGAATGGGTAAAGCCTCAGCAACATCTTTTATTTTGGCGATTAATTTTTATCTAAATAGACAGTTTAAAGATATACGCGGCGAATTCAGTTAATCTACTCCTTCTTTTCAATCAGTCAGATAAAAATGCTTCACTTAGAGGGTGCATCGCATAACGTATAAGTTCGTTTAACCATTAAAATACTTACTAAGTAGGTATAGAGCAGTTACTACTTAGATTATTTGCTTTTTAATTTAACACTAACTGTGGTGTCCTAGAACCACGTCTTCAAAGAATAAACAACAAACATCCAATCAACAAACAGTGAAGAAAATCTCGAATTATCTTTTGTCATATTTTATAAATCATCTTAGATTCGTGATAAATTCGTTATCAACATTTTGTTAAGATTAATCATGATAAATAAAGATTTCCTGTTATGAAGCGAGGTTGACATCTTGTGACTGAATGCTTGTAACCAGGGCCGGATCTGGTTAAGGGCTTTTTTGGGTTGCAGTGCAGCCCAGAAGGCCAATTCTCGTAAATAACATTGTTCAAATTACATTTCAATATCATTTCGATTGCAAAAAATACCCTCAAAGTCAGTATTTTTTTGCAAAAAGTTGACTTTAAGGTTGTTTTGAGCTACTTTGAGGGTTTATTTGTGATCGAAATGCAATCGAAATGATATTGAAATGTGATTTCAACAATTGTGAGTGATTTTTGTTTTTGTGAGTGATGTGAATTGGCCTTCAGGGCACTGTAGATACTAAAGCCTCCTTTGAAAACAATAGACGATTTGTGAAGAAAAAAAAATCCAAAAATAAGTTTGATAATCCGTCTTACTAAAGACAGTAAATATGGGTAGCGTGCTGTAATAGGTAATAGGCTGAGCCTAGGGAGTGCGAGTTTTTTTCGTATAGCAAAAGTTACTGCCACGGCGTAACTTTTGCTATACGAACTATATTGCGTAAATTGTATAGCAAGTTAAAGCTTCGCATTACGTCTGCTAGCGGTTTTAAAGTTTCTATACAATTTTCTTCTTTACGCTAACGTTGTAGTAGCGTTTGCTATACTAAAAAACTCGCACTACGGGTACAGCTGTATCTAGTATGAGGGCCAGTATGTTTTGATTCTATTAACATCTATCTATATACTCTATCTATACTTCACTACATAGTATAAAACAAAGTCGCTTTCTCTGTCCCTATGTCCCTATATCCCTATGTATGCTTAAATTTTTAAAACTACGCAACGGATTTTGATGCGGTTTTTTGAATAGATAGATTGATTCAAGAGGAAGGTTTATATGTATAATA
This sequence comes from Idaea aversata, assembly GCA_907269075.1. Taxonomy (NCBI): domain Eukaryota; kingdom Metazoa; phylum Arthropoda; class Insecta; order Lepidoptera; family Geometridae; genus Idaea; species Idaea aversata. The sequence goes on along the minus strand of OU026104.1, from coordinate 8,939,445 downwards.
CATGCATAATATAGCCGTGCGAAGCCGGAGCGGGTCGCTAGTATAATATAAAGAGGAACGTTTTTGTTGGTTTTTTGTATGTTTGTAGCAGCAAGACTTCGAAACTACTGGACCGATTTTGATGAAACTTGGTATGAGGTTACATTTATTAATTAGGAGTAACATAGACATCATTTTTTTATTCCAATATTCCAACGGGATCCGAAGTTACGCGGGTGAAGCGCGGGTGATACGCAGAGTCTTGTTATGAATTAAATAAATAAATATTGAATTGCCCTATTTTTACATCACTATTGAAAACAGTTTTTGACAGAATGGCAATAAGGCCAATTCTCGTAAATAACATTGTTCAAATTACATTTCAATATCATTTCGATTGCATTTCGATCACAAAAAATACCCTCAAAATCAGCTTTTTGTAAAAAAAAAAACTGACTTTGAAGGTATGTATCTTTTGCAATTGAAATGCAATCGGAATGATTTTGCAATGTAATTTAATAATGTTATTTACGAGAATTGGCCTTCAGATAGGTCCCTGAGTCAAGAATCAAGAATTTTTATTGTCCATGTGATGTACATTGAGATCTTAATAATTAAAAATAATAGTTAGGTAACAATCACTTACCCATTACAGGCATACAATATTTATAGTTTGAGCATCTATACAAATAAAACTTACTGTTTAGCTAAGTTATTATTGTAACTCAGTAAATAACATTTGTTTTTTCATAAAACTCTTTAAGAGTATAGAAAGTGTTATCTACAAGGCATTTTTAAGGCGACACTTAAACAAGTTTATATTTTCTAGAATTTTAAATTCTATTGGTAAGGCATTATACACTTTTACACTACAACAGCAATGTAGTAGGTATTAGCCCAGGGCACAGAATATAAATAATAGTTCAAGTACCCAGTGCCCTACAAATTCACGATCCGCCCCTGCCTGTAACAAGCTTAAGTTTGCTGTTCTTAGTGGCGCTGTAATCGCTGGCACTGCCTTATTTCTTAGTTATTTTAATTAGTTCGTTTTTTGACCACCAGTCTTATTTAAGTATGTATAGGAAAGTGGGTCTTAATATATATAAGGGCAATAGAAGGTTTTTATTCCAGGGTTGGAGGATATATATCAATGGATATATATCCAGTGGTTTTTTGTGACATATATCAATACAAAAATTGTTTAAATATTTGATAAAATAAGTCAATTTTCACAGTTTTCTACTGTAGTTCTCCATCCTAAATGTAGATGGCGTTGGAGTAAAGTTAAAACATACTCCCTAATAGAAAGTTTAGGTAATAGGAGTATTAGTGTAGGTATTCAAAAAATTAATGAAGCCATTGAATGATTGGAATTTATAAGATTTTATCTTTTGAGTTAATTTTACCTGCTGTAGTTTATGATTTTAATTGATTTTTCTGATTTATAAGAAGATTTTATGATTTTTAGTTTAATTTGATTTTATTTATTGTTTTTTTTTTTAAATAATTTATTTTGTTTATAAAACATAGGCATGCACACAGTATACTTATATAATACAATAAAATAACAATATCGCTGTCATACAAAATGGATCAATATCATGTAAATATCACATTTTTGATATATATCGGATATATATCAAAAAAATCCGATATTTTGATATTTATTATAAATATCGGATATTTTCGAACCCTGTTATTCACAATCACATAATATTTTAGCGACGCCACTCGTGTGGTGGTAACATTGGAGTTTTGTAGGTGAAGGTTTGATCTGAAAAATCCTGAAAATAGATCCAGGAAACCGGTTATTAAACAGTTTTTTTAGATCGACCTAAAACAGACAGACAAGAAAGTGATCTTATAAGGGTTCCTTATTTACCTTTTGATTTACGGAACCCTAAAATGGCATAAATAATTTGAATTCGGGCAGTTTTACGTTTTGAAGTCTTTTTGTTTTGATTCTTTTTTATCGGTTAATTATAACCGGAATATTAAATTATATTTTCGGGATTATCGGTACTTTTGATAGTTACCCTTTTTTTGGCAATGGGGTTTACTAAAAAAAAATTAGTTCCACTATGCCTCTATAGTTGGCAGCACCAGTTACTCACCACTAGCTACTGGATAAAAAAAATCTGAAATATATATTTATAGTCTATGACCAGTCAAAATCCATTTTATCTTCATCTACACACTAATATAATAAAGATTTATTGTTTGTAACAAATAGGGTCCGAAACTACTGGACCAATTTAGATGAAACTTGGTATGAGGATACATTGATTCATTGGAAGTAACATAGGCTACTTTTTATCCCGATATTCCCACGGGATCGGGAGTTACGCGAGTGAAACCTCAAGGTGATGCTAATAAAATAAAATTTAACCGAAAATTTTAGTTTTATCATCATTTCTACAAAAAACACGTAATACCTACTGCTTATTCTTAGGCCTATAACTTGATTTTTTTATTTGGTTCCAAGTACAGACTTTTTGTCCCATCTTCTTTAATATAATAATTATACTTAGATACGTCAAGATATAAACAAAATACAAGGACAAACCGCCATTTACGCTCGGCGGCAAAAAAACCCCGTAAAAGGAAACCATGCTTCAAACCACAGTTTCAATATTCTTGCAAACTTCCGTTTTTTTTTGCCCTATAAAAATAGAATTTTCAAGTACGTTCGAAGTCAGAATTGAAGACCCAGCGTAGAATTCTAAAATTACATAAATACATACATGAGTTGTTGACTTTTAACTTGAACAAGAGCAAGACCTTTTTTTTGTTAATTCACTTGCAATACTAATATTTATTGACCTACTAGCGACCCGCTCCGGCTTCGCACGGCTATATTATGCATGTATTATACATATAAACCTTCCTCTTGAATCACTCTATCTATTAACAAAAACCGCATCAAAATCCGTTGCGTAGTCTTAAAGATTAAAGCATACGTACATAGGGATATAGGGACTTTGTTTTATACTATGTAGTGATGATTTAATTTGATATTTCATCAACTGCCAGATAGATGGCGCCATATTAAAAATGTAACCTATACTTTTCATCCATTAATCATTCTCGTTCGTCTTGGCGCCCCCTATACTCCAGGTCTGAGTAGGTACAAAAACAAAATGGCCGCCTGAGGGGGGCAATCCCTTTAATACCATTTATTCTAATTTTGGTTTAACGAATTCATAACATTGATACCTTTCTGCATTCAGAATGAAATTTCCTATTTAGATTATGTTTTGAGAGCACTACCGTGGGTCTAAAATTCTGACAGGTATAATGTAAGTAGGTAGGCAGTACTAAAATTAAAAAATAAATGGGAACATTGGAGTGTAAATAACCAATATCACTAAAAAAAAAATCGATTCAATTTTGTAAATAAATATGGATTTTATTTACAAAACATTACAAAGTTACAACATAATTAAATTTAAAAAAAAATTAAATCTAATTAAACGCTCGGCCGAGCTACAAGGTAGGCGGAGTGGGGGGTGTTAGGTTTTATTTTCGTTACGGAATTTCTTGATTAGGTCGCCGCGCTCAAAGCCCGCGATAAAAGCTATGCATAAGTTTCCTTAGGTATAGGGTGCCCAAAAGGCTCGCTGCATTACCTCTTTGGATGGCAAAGCCGATCCGTTGGCCAAAGTAGCAGCCAGCACTTTGGTCACCATGTAATTATGGATGGCCTATACTTTATCTCTTTACATTGAATTAAAAAATTACAAAAACCATCATGACTATCTCGTGAAAGAAAAAAATTATGTGTGAGCGTTATTTTAGTTTGTAAGCGATATTTTAAAAAAAATATTTCCTAATCCTCTCGAAAATATTAAAAAAAAAAAACTGGTTGCCTGTAAAGTCGGTATACGGGCGAAAGTTTTACGTGACAACAACTGTGCTCGAGTGGAAGGGACGCGTGCCTTTCACTTTTTATGTCTGTCTCTCTCGCTCTTAGGCGGGCTAACCATGCCCGCGTGCCTCTCACTCGCTCTCATTGTGAGCGCATAACGTCAGCGGAGCGTAACGCAGTTTCTTGAAGTGTCACCCGGCAAACCAATTTATAAGACGTTGTCACGTCAAAATAGTTTTGATGATGTGAGGTTTCGCCCGCGTAAGTCTGATCCCTTATTAATATTGAGATATACTTACTTATAAATATAAATAGCCTGTTAATTAGTTATTAATAATTAATTTAATTTAATACCAACAGCATAACAACATAACTGTCTTAAACATACCTACAATTATTATCGCAATCGTTAGTTTTTGCGTGAAGGAATATAATAAACTAGCGACCCGCCCCGGCTTCGCACGGCTATATTATACATGTATTATACTGTATACATATAAACCTTCCTCTTGAATCACTCTATCTATTAAAAAAACCGCATCAAAATCCGTTGCGTAGTTTTAAAGATCTAAACATACAAAGGGAAATAGGGACGGCAAAAAGTGACTTTATTTTATACTATGTAGTGATAGTGATTAACATACATACCTACAGTTTAAAATTTCCTTTAATATTAATAGTAAGATTAGGTAGGTACCTACCTATTTATAAATATCGCTTAATAAATACCTATGCACTTACAAATACTTACAAAGTGCTTTCTATTAGGCATGAATGAAGAACCTATTAGTCAACTAAGTAGAAGTTATATCAAATAATCATCTCTCTCAACTCGATACTAGCAGCCAGTAACAAACAAGGTCAAACTTTAATCCAGATTCCAGCCTCACAAACTCACAATCGTTCATTCATTTCATTCGTTCACGGAACACGGTCGATCGAGCGAAAACCGCGGGCAGACCGAAACCAACGGCACAAAGTTCTCCTCATTCCGCAAGAAGCCGGCATTGAATACGCACGCTCGCTAAAAGTACAAATAAATAATTTAAAAATGGAATTCGTTGGAAAGAAATACAAGATGATCTCTTCGGAGAACTTCGATGAGTTCATGAAGGCTATCGGTGAGTGATTTTTTGATTAATTTTACGTATTTTATGAGGTATTTTTTCGATTTGCAAAAGCCGGCCGGCTCGCGACGTAATTTCACGATGCAATGTCTGAGTTACCCCGTTTTTATTTGCACATTGAATACTGGTTTTCAAGTGAATCTCCTGTTCTTATTGCATGCTTTACTAAGCACACTTATAGCATACGTTTTTTATCGTTACTCGTTCGTGGAATATTTTTTATGGGTTTTTGAGCGCGTTGGTAGATGTCATCTAGTATTCTAGCCTACCCACATAATTTTTAACTGACTTAAAAAAAGTAGCAGCTTCAATTCGTCGCGTAAATAACTTAAAAAAAGGAGGAGTTTTTCAATTCCTCACGTATGTTTTTGAAGTCAAAAACCTACTTACTTTAAAAAAGCGGTAGATTTTTATTCGTCGCGTAATTTTTTTTAAGTCAATAACCTATTTCAAAAAAGCAGATTTTTAATTCGATTCGTATATTTTTTTACTAGCTGTGCCCCACGGTTTCACCCGTGTTAATCCCGATCCCGTGAAAATATATGACAGATGCCAAAGTGTCAATTCTTCAACACTTTTCGTTATATTTTGGACAATTAACACAATATCGTTATAAATTATAGCCTATGTTCTATTCTGATGTATAAGCTATATTATTGTAAAGTTTCATTAAAATCCATTCAGTAGTTTTTGCGTTAAAGAGTAACAAACATCCATACATCCAGATATCCATACATACAAACTTTCACGTTTATAATATTAGTAGGATGTCAAAAGTGATTTTTTTTATTCATTTGGAATTATACAATTTGCATGGGATCACTTTGAATCCGTCTACGGAAAATTCGTCTAAAACAATTCGTCTAAAACAATTCGACTAAAACAATTCGTCTAAAAAACAATTCGACTAATAACAATTCGACTAATAACAATTCGTCTAAAACAATTCGTCTAAAACAATTCATCTAAAACAATTCGACTAATAACAATTCGTCTAAAACAATTCGTCTAAAAATATTACCTAATGTTCACCGATTACGTACTTCTTAGTCTTCTTACCCGACTACAGCGAAGCCAAAAGGGAGGGTCATGTTTTAGCTCGTATTTCTTTAATAACCAAAAAACTAAGCACTCATATCAGTTAAAAACTGATAAAATTTCGTTTAAAAATTTACCTGTGACTAAATAAAAATTCTTATAATCTGAGTCAAAAAAAAAAGATAGGCAATCACTTGAACAAATTACTCAACAGTTAAACAAGTACCTACTAAGAAAATGACTAAAAAAATCGCTATTTCCTTATACTTATCTAAGCACTAAGCACATAAAGGTAAATTATATTTATTTTATGAACACAGCCCTACCTATTTCCTCATAAAACATTGTCATTAAGAAGCCAGTAACGTTCATTTTCCTTTTATGTATTTCTAATTTATTACTTTGTTTGTCCGATTGTTTTTAACAATGAATATTTTAATTATGTATTTAATATTCATTACTTTTACATAATTAAAATAACATACATCATGCTACATATTTCTTAAACAGACTTATACAATGTGTTTAGAAAACCCTGTTTCCCTCTTAGGACCCACGAACTTTATAAAAAAAAATACTGACTTCCAATAAAGTTTTTTTTAGTTTAGGAATCACTCTAATTTATCTAGACTTGGAGAATTTTCCAAATGTGACTAACTCATTAGTAACCTAAGGACTCAGTGCCAATAATGGCCGGTGTTTACCAGTCTTCATTGTGCAATTAAAATTACTAATAATCGAAATCGCTTTCAGCGATAAGGCCGCCCATTTGTGCAACTTATACTTTCTAGCTATTACTTTACTTTGTGTATGTCATGTTCTGTTTGCTCTTGTGTTGTACAAATAAAGTGATCTATCTATCTAATAGGAGTAGGCTCGGCTGGATAGCGCTGTGTTCTACGACATTTATTTAAACATGAAATTCTTGTATATGTATATATGCGTAATCAGGATCTCGGAAACGGCTCCAACGATTTTCATGAAATTTAGTATGCAGGAGGTTTCAGGGGCGAAGTAAAAGAAAAACGTAAAATAACCGAGCAATGTTCGGTCACTTACCTATGATAATTTCCGGAATTTAAAATTAAAATTCATACTTTTAAATTGTACTGGTACACCTAGAAGTAGGCTAGGTACCTAAGAGGATTACAGCCTTTTTAATACACACTGTATCCTCGCCTACGCGTCTAAGTAAAACTCAACAGATTCCTCAGTAAATAATATCAGCCAGGCAAGGATTTCTTGGTTGTATTGATCGCCACAAACAAGGTCATGTAGATTGGGGAATTCTCACATATTTTATTTGTTAGGTCTATTCAATGTAGATAGACAATTGCTTTTACGGGTGGATTTTGATTCTTAAGACTTGCAGAAACCAAGGGTAACGAATGTAACGTGTAACACATATAAGGAATGACGATGTAGCTAGTCTAACCTTAACCTTCTAATAATATGAGACTGGATTAGCTGCATGCATCCATTAAAATTGTCTCAACTTGACGTAAGATAAAGCGTTTCACGAACTCCACTGCAGCTCCACGTCCCTTATACATTAACTATACTAATATTATGAAGCTGAATAGTTTGTTTGAAAGCGCTAATCTCATGAACTACTGGTTCGATTTGAAAAAATATTTTTGTGTTGGATAGTCCATTTATCGGGGAAGGCTATTGGCTACTTTTTATTTTGATATTCCCATGGGATCGGGACTTATGCGGGTGAAACCGCGGAGCGCAGCTAGTTTAATATAAGTTTTAGATGAACCATGAAATGAATTATTTAATTTTTAATTGACTTCAAAAAGGAGGAGGTTCTGAATTGGTCCCGTATATTTTTTATAAACATACATCGGTTGGTATTCGAATTAATTAAGTTAAACGAATTTGAAACTAGGAGTTTTTAATTATGCCTGATTATTGATATTATTTTTAATTAATGCCTAATTATTGATAATATTTAAAATTTAAAAATCATTGACTTCGTTTAAAAACATATCTACACAATTTAAAACTCAAAGTCCTGACTGCCTGCAAAAATTTGGCATAATTACAGATATTTGGCATAGATATTTTTTTAATTATGTCCGGAAGGTAGGTATGTAGTGATTTTGACGTGATAACGTGTTATAAATCGATGCACACCGTATCTACTGCACTCACAAAAAAGTGTGACGTCATGTTACGGGAACGTGAGCGTTATTGACAAGGTAACCATAGCAACGTATTATCGTTGCTATGGTTACTATCAATGTTTCCTTATGAGACGATATCACGTAAAATTTGTTGTTACACCCTGTATATGACGTAGTCAACCGATGAGAAAGTATTTTGAAAAATTTAACCCGTACGCGGACAAAGTGAAAGCATTAGCTAGTACCTATCTACATTTTTTTATCAAATCTGTCAAAATGTAAATAATAATGCCAACAAACTGCTGTTGTTATCATGGTTCTGCTGGTGAATTAGGTATTTTTCCGACTGCATACCAAGGTCAGAGTGATATCAACTGCAACAGTGGGCACTTGTTTGTTTGTTATGAAGTTCTGATAATGAGTCATTGGTATTTTTACTTTCTCTGACTGTTTTTTACCCTCATATACGTACAAGTAAAATAGGTTAGTTTAGATACCTATTGAGGTAAAGGACCAAACCCGTAATGGCTTTTCCAAGAAAAAAAGTGTTTTTTTAAAGATATTATTATATCACAAGCTTCTGCCAGCGGCTTCGCCCATCATTCCACTTCGCCTTTTTGCATTTCCTTGCCACACTATTATGAATTCTGTGACTTCGCGTTAGCATCGTCATGCACGTGCGGTGCGGTTCTTGACCATTCAGTTTTCACAATTCAGTTTTTATTTGATTACTTTGGTTCTGCTAATTTGATTTCGATGTAAAGTATACCACGACCTTCCTCGAAAATACTATCAAATTTAAAGGAAACCAGATTTCAATTGGTTTAGCACCAAGTCCCCTAGCCCTAGACTCATTTATCGACCTTACCGAGTAGGTGTGGTTAGGTAGACTAAATTTCATGGAAATATCCTAACACTAAAATACTTCCCAATGATTCTTAGCCTCCTCGTTATTAAATCGATAATTACGTTTTAAAAAATGTTTAAGTGCAAGCCACATCTTCTATGGACGCGAACATTGTCCTTTATGAATTCAAAAAGGAAAACTGGATTGGCAAATATATTTTTTAAGATAGTTTCAAATGGTGGGCTATATAATATATAGCCACCTTTATATCTCTAGTCAAGAGATAGTAAAGCCTGATTCCTTTAATTTATTCATGGCACTAGGTCCTAAAATAGATGCTACAGTTTTAATGATGTCCATCTACTTTCTAATGAAATTATTGGTGTAGGAATAAATTATTCAAATATGAGGAAAGTGATAAAAAATGAATAAATTACAATAAATAAACACTGCACAGCACGCTTGATCCTTCGTATTTTATTATTTTGAACGAATAAATAGCAAACTTATGCGATAAAAAAAGCAAATAAGATTAATATTAATTGAAACCGAAAGATTTAAAAAGATATTTGCAACTAATTATTATAAAAAAGCTTTTGACTTTTTAGACTTAATTTGTTTACTAGTTCCTCCTTAATTAGAGGGTTTTTATGACAAACTGTATATTTATTTAATTATTAATGATTTTATTTTTAAAGTGCGTAGCCTGCACTGGGTTATTAGTCCATTGAAAAGTTACATTTGGGGTTGCATTTGTCAGAGGACGCAATTTTATTTTTTAGATATCAAGAGGGGGTTAGTCTAAGCTTAAATCCAAGTTTAAGGGATTGTAGCTCTTGTCCCACGGCCGCCATCTTGGAAAAAGGGATTTAAATGGTTTTTATGGTTTATCTGACAAACTATAGGTCTCACAAAAAATATTACTTAACATTTTTTGTTGCAAATACAATTATCTACAACTCTGAATATATTTTAAAGTGTCTTATAAAAATTGCAACCGAGACGAGACGCATTTTTCCTTTAAAATATTTATATTTAATTATTTATTATGTAAATTACCTATTTAAAGTCTTAAATTCAGAAGACAAGACAAAATAAGATTATTATATTAAGTAGAACTTCAAATGTGTCGTTAAGATGCCCGGATAGGTATTTAGTAGCGACAATGGCGTTTTTTATATCACAAAAAAACAACACGCTCATTCGTCTGACCTTCCTTTACGTCTGTTGTTTTCAGTTAAACATAGTTCGTTATTTCAAATTGCTTGTACTTTGCACTTATCAGTTCAAAAAAATTACAAGAAACATTAAATTTCGTGGATCTTGTGGTGTTACTGAGCAACTTCTAAGATATTTAAGTTTTAAATTATACTAGTAGCGCTTGCGTTTCACCCGCGTAACTCGGGATCGGATTGGGATCCCGATCCTCGGGATCCCGATATTCTCGCGGGATCGGATCCCGCGAGAATATCGGGATAAAAAGTAGCCTATGTTACCCCCAATGAATCAATGTATCTTCATTACAAGTTTCATCAAAATTGGTTCAGTAGTTTCGGAGCCTATCAGTTACAAAGCAAAAAAAAAACAAAAAATCTTAGAGTAAATGTTGATTAGATCAGTGAGACTCACGTTTTTAGTAAAATTAAACTACATTTCCCATGTTAGTTATCTAAATTGAAAACATAAAAACAAAATGGAAGTATTAATATTTACACACACATAAAATCGTATTAATATACGATTTTATGTGTTCTTTATACAAATTTTAATGTATTAAGCATCCAAAGAAAAAATTTTTTGTGACTTTGACTTCGTAAGAAAAGAAGACCTTCAGAATAAAAGTCGAAGTATTTACCACTAGACCATCACCGCTCTGGCATTGCCACCAGAGACGCACACCTATTATTTTCGAAATTTCCTTTCTCGAAATCTAGGTCTACACAAAAACAGGCGAGGTGTCTTAGGCCCGTATTAATAAATCGCTCTCAATATCGATCTTGAGTGCGTATCAATTGAGTGAGTCTTGAGATGCGGTCACTATCTTAAGTTAGGCGTTAATTAATAGATAAAACTCAAGTTCTAACCAGGCTGATATCGCTCTTGAGATTTGAAACTGATCTTGGGAGCGACATTGAATGACAGTAACGCTTTGTTCTTACCTTGAATGGTATGTTTTTACCCTATGGTAGGTAGTGTCGTCATATTTTGCTGTCAACTTGTTTTTAATGTGAATTTTTTACAAAATGTAAGATTTTACTACTAAATAATTATTTAAATGCGAATGATTTGTTCAAAAAGTCATTAGCATAAAATATCATCATAATAATTGATTTCTGACAAAATTTGTTCTAACTCCATGTTCCTGAACTACAAAACTAACGAAACAGCTAACTTATGTCATGTATGACCCGCAATCAGACTTGAGTTCACGAAACTACATCTTGAGAGCTGAGTTTGATTTATTAATACGGTATTACTCAAGTGATACGTCGCTCTTTAATCGCGTCTTAAGATAGGTTTATTAATCAGCGCAACAACTCAAGAGCAAACTCAAGATTGAAATCGATATTGAGTTCGGTTTATTAATACGGACCTTAGAAACAGTTTTTGGGTATCAACCACTAAAATCCATAGAATGATATTCCAACTGTCGTAAAGGTGAAGAAATGCTTTGTATTGTCATACACTTCGAAACACGGTTAGAGTGATTTGCCTCGATAGAAAAAAATCGTAATTTTTTTGAGCTTTTTCCACGGCGATTGTAAAGAAAAAAAAGTAAGTACACAATTTATATTTTCATAAACTTTACATCAAATCTCTTAAGGTAGTACAGATGGTTTTTCACTAAAACAAATGTGAGTCTTTTAAATTAAAACGGCCATTTCGCGGCGCGTGGGGGAAAGGGATAGAGTCATCGCGCGTCGCTAGCGTGGGAGTAGGATAGGGGTTTTCAGGGGGCCTACCGCGGTAAGTGCGTCGGCTTCAAACCAACGCGTCGGTTTACGCCGACCCGCGCCCCACACTGGGCGAAATTTTGAGCCTGTCTTTCATAGGAGTTTTGAAAAATTAAGTGGTTTTTGTCATGTGTTTTAAGTATGCAGGATTGTTGAGGACATCAAAACATTTAAAAATAAGTTATTCTGGTTTTTTTATTTCTAAAAAACACTACAAAATATGACTTTGTTTTTTTTTTTTAAATAATAACACCATAATCACATATTTTTGAATGTTTTGATGTCCTCGACAATCCTGCATACTTAAAACACACGAAAACACTACTTAATTATTCAAAATTTCTATGAAAAGCATGCTCAAATTTTTGCCCATTGTGAGACGCGGTTCGGGATATCGACGTCGCACGGTGGGCTGAAAATCGGCTCCCATAGACTTAGGGATTTTAATTTTCAAGTGGCGGTTTTTTTGCTGGATATTGCTTCTATTAGTTATTACTATATACAAAAATGACACCCGAGTTAATTCTGCACGAAAACGAAGGAATTATAATTTTTTTACGAAAAATTTGTATGAAACTTGTATAAAAAAGCTAATTATCTCTTAAACGGCAAGGATAACCGTAATATCCTTACAGGTGGTTATAGTACTCATTATTTATGTTTTTTTGGCATACTCCAGAAAACAGAAATCGATGCCGATTTTTAAAAAAAAAATCATCGAAATATTTTTATTTATTTTTACATATAAAATGTTTTCTTTTAGTGTATCAGCTAAGAATATCGTTATAAAGAGTGTTATTGATCGAAATATTATGAAAATAATATAAAAAACAAGATAATATTTAAAAAAAATTGCTGTTTATTGTTTGATAATTGAAATACAACAGAAGCTACAAAAATATCATTTAAGTACTATAAATACAATTATACAAATAATTTCTAAAAACGAATTTATGGAATTAATGATTACAGGTGCGTATTGGTGCAATAACATAACAAAAACACTTGAATTATAACATTAAATATTACAAATGTCCCTCATCACTCTCGTTGTCGGACTCCGATTCTGAGTCAGAATCCAGATTGGATATAATAATATCCAAAAACTCGAACTCAGTTTCCTGAAACTGAATTAAGTCAAGAGTTTTAGCAAAAAAGCTCTGCTTTCTCTTGACACCTAACTTAGGCCTTTGTGCACTTAGCAAAGGATCCGAAGGAAAGCCTCTGTTGTATTTCAATTATAAAACAATAAACAGCTATTTTTTTTAAATATTATCTTGTTTTTTATATTATTTTCATAATATTTCGATCAATAACACTCTTTATAACGAAATTCTTAGCTGATACACTAAAAGGAAACATTTTATATGTAAAAATAAATAAAAATACTTCGATGATTTTTTTTTAAAAATCGGCATTGATTTCTGTTTTCTGGAGTATGCCAAAAAATCATAAATAATGAGTACTATAACCACCTGTAAGGATATTACGGTTATCCTTGCCGTTTAAGAGATAATTAGGTTTATCATACAAGTTTCATACAAATTTTTCGTAAATAAATTATAATTCCTTCGTTTTCGTGCAGAATTAACTCGGATGTCATTTTTGTATATAGTAATAACTAATAGAAGCAATATCCGGCAAAAAAACCGCCACTTGAAAATTAAAATTCCTAAGTCTATGGGAGCCGATTTTCAGCCCACCGTGCGTCGGCTTGAAGCCGACGCACTTACCGCGGTAGGGCCCCAGGTCCTACATCACCTTAAGTCTTCGACCTTTTATCAATTACTAGCGACCCGTCCCGGCTTCGCACGGCTATATTATGCATGTATTATACATATAAACCTTCCTCTTGAATCACTCTATCTATTAAAAAAACTGCATCAAAATCCGTTGCGTAGTTTTAAAGGTTTAAGCATACAAAGGGACATAGGGACAGAGACAGCGACTTTATTTTATACTGTAGTGATTCCTCTATGTCTTAAGTTCAAAACGCGATTTCACTGACCAAATTGATATGAAACTCTGGTAGTGTTAGCTGTTAGTCAGCAGAGAGAGATTTTTATGAACCAAGATTATTTTTATAGCCTTGAAAGATCAATTGTTTGCCATTAAAGAGCCGTTTGTTCGCGAAGAATTCCATTTCATTACATTATTACTGATAAGTTTTCTAAATGGAAGCTTTGCTCTTCGATAATGACTGTTTCATGATTCATTAATTAGTCATTACGTTTGATGAGTTCTGATAATTACCTATGCGAATTATTTTGATCAAGGCTTTTTAATTTTTTCAATAATAAACTTTTTAAACTCATTTCGACTGTGTTACAATAGTCATGCTCAGTCTCCTCGCGACCATGACTATTGTAACATAGTCAAAACGTCGAGGTAAGAGTAATGAAAATAAAAATACGGGATTTAGAACCCTATTTTTCAATAATAAAATTTTTTAAACTCATTTCGACTGTGTTACAATAGTCATGCTCAGTCTCCTCGCGACCATGACTATTGTAACATAGTCGAAACGTCGTCGAGGTAAGAGAAATGAAAATAAAAATACGGGATTTAGAACCCTATTTTTCAATAATAAACTTTTTAAACTCATTTCGACTGTGTTACAATAGTCATGCTCAGTCTCCTTGCGACCATGACTATTGTCATAGTCGAAACGTCGAGGTAAGAGAAATAAACTAAAAATACGGGATTTAGAACCCTGTTTTTCAAAAATCTATTAAGCTGTATAGTTTGTTTGTTTGTTTGAACGCGCTACGCTCAGGAACTACTGGTTCGAATTGAAAAATTATTCTTGTGTTGCATAGTCCATTTATCAGGGAAGGCTGTAAACTAATTCTTTTTTAATATTCCCTCGGGATCGGGAGTTATGCGGGCGAAACCGCGGGGCGCAGCTAGTCCACTCTAATATTTTATAGAGGAAAGATTTTTTATTTGTTTTTATGTTTGTAATGAATAGACTTCGAAACTACTGGACCGGTTTTGTTGAAACTTGATGTGAGGATACATTGATTCATCGGAAATAAAATAGGCTACTTTTTATCCCGATATTCCCACGGAATTGGAACTTACGCGGGTGAAACCATGCGTTAATTATTCAAATTCCTTACACGGTTATCACTATCACTACATCACTACATAGTATTAAACAAAGTCGCTTTTTCTGTCCCTATTTCCCTTTGTATGCTTAGATCTTTAAAATAAAATAAAAAAATAAAAAATATGTGTTTATTTCAGACCAAAGATCTATAAGGGTTAGTAAAAACAATAAACCTTAAAAGCTAATGTTTAAAACTACGCAACGGATTTTGATGCGATTTATTTAATAGATAGAGTGATTCAAGAGGAAGGTTTATATGTGTAATACATGCATAATACAACCGTGCGAAGCCGGGGCGGGTCGCTAGTTTAATAATATAAAATGGTTTAATTTTTACAAAAACAACAGCAAGAATCAGTCATCGAACCTTGGACTCAGCGCACTTTGATCCGCCTTGCATACATTGAATCGCTCATTAAGTTCAAAATAACCCGTACTTAAACCGCCTGAATGATGTTATTTGGAAATACAATAGTAAAAATATTATATTTTTATTTTACATTTTTGAAGGTTAAATTCATAGAGCTAAGTAAAGGACCTACCTATTTAAATGGATTATAATTAAAGTATTTATCCCATGAATATCCCAAGTTATAAAAAATCTCCTAAAAATCGCAGGATGGATCATAATTTTCAATTTCCATATTCTAAATTGACGAAATGGGGCTCGATTCCTTATTCTGTATGATTGGAATAAAGGAGCCTGGGCAATGTGTCCCATTAGAGACGAAGAAAAGAAGCAGTGCTACAATATAGTTTTGTTTAAAACCAAATTGTAACACTGTTTTGCATTTTATTCTTAAATGGAAGTCACCACGACTGAATACATTGAAAAAAATACATATTTTCATTTTTCTATTTGTTAAGAATGATCTGTCATGCAATCTTTTAGAAATCGTGTGGTGACTTGTAAGTAGGTAGGTACCTACGGCTACCATATCATGTATTTGTGGTTGATTGTATTACAAGAAAATATTCGCTTGACAGCGAAATGAGATCAAATCTTTGTATCAAATAATATGATACTTGACAATATTGATGATATCAATTCATCAGTACATAGTTTAAAACAAAGTCGCTTCCCGCTGTCTGTCTCTTTGTATGCTTAAATCTTTAAAACTACGCAACGGATTTTGATGCGGTTTTTTAATAGATAGAGTGAGTCCGGAGGAAGGTTAATAATGTATAATATGTACATGCATAATATAGCCACATGAGATATAGCCATGCTAAGCCTAGGTGGATCGCTAGTCTACTATAAAGAACATTGCCCTTTTTTGGCTCACAAATGAAATATTACACGAATTAACACAACTATTTGAAATACTCGGATTTTAAATATCAAATCAAAAATCAAATGGTTTCTTTATTGACATAATACATTTGAAAACTTGCTTTAAATCTGTCTTTAACAATGAATTGAAAATCATAGGGGCGCACACAAAAGCCGATCGAAAGATCCTTTCAATTAATTATGATGGTACTGTGGGATCATATTATGAATATCCCGACTATTCACGACATAGTGATTATTCTTCTATCGGCCCATCCACTGTTGACCAATTGATGTAAAATGTCCGACAATCAACTCCAATTGTCGTCAATATAGCGGTTTGTGGCTTCTATTTGAAGGCTCAAGATATCTTTCAAATTTTATTATTATGATACGTTTTGTAGTGATTTATAACAATGCTATGTGATTCAAAGTGAATGGGGCAGATTTAACGGAAACATGAGCTATACGGTACTATCAAATAGGCTTTTCTACTTTATCGATCTTGTTTGTCGATTTAGTTATGTTTTCAAACTGTTCTCATCCGGTTTTACAGTAATCGATGTCCTCAAACAGGACTTGTCTTTTTCTGTCTGGCAGTTGAACTTGGAAAGTGTCCCCAGTGGGAAACCGAAGCGATCTTTGTCATCAATTGAACACAATTGGTTCTCGCTTCCTACCGCGGATGTTGTAGGTGCATTGTGCCCACGATGTTGTTATAATGTTTTCTGAGTAGACAGCGGTATTACCATTAGTTAACTTGCCTTTTCAAACAAAAAAAACGTACTAATAGGTACGTAACTTATATTTTTTTCAAATAAAATATTTTTATTTTTTAAGCAATAGAATATGGGAGATTAATATCATATCAGCATTATTTTCTCTAATCTATAGTTTATACTACACAGCTGCAATGTATGCCACAAAGTGTTCATTATCTTAATTGCTGTTATCTCATAACATACACATACACTAAAAATGTCATTTACTTTCATTTTTTGCCACATCGGGTCCGATATTTTTGACATAAAACATTATAAAATTCACTAGGTATACCGAATGTCATATACTTTTATTTTTTGCTACATCGGGTCCGATATTTACCGACTCTATACCATGTTCTCATAATATGTGTGATTTTACTCTTTAACCTTGTTTCGTTTTATTCATGAATTAAGTAATTCACGTAATACTTGCTCGACTGTTTAGTTACATTTAATTTGTATTAGGTGACTTAATTATAAAGTTAAAGTCTGTTCAATGAGATCGTTGTAAATAGACTTAGAAAGTTAATATTTTTAACCAAATTGATATTTCGTTTTAGTGATGATAAAATATCAAATCGACCGATATTCAAGAGAAAATTTACAGTTTGTCCTTACAGTTTGATCCATTGGATTAAAATACGTGTTAATGATTATCATAATTATACGTGAAAACTCTGTAACCTCAGATTCAAGCACCTTTTCCGAATCAAGTGGTGGACCCGCGTCTCGGGCGAACCGTAAGATTTAAACAAACACAGCCTTTAAGACGAAAGGGTACCGGGGGCTTTCACCATACAAACTATTACAAACGTAGTCGACTGTTTTCTCCCTGGATAATGACACTAGAGCAAATATTGTTGGTGCATAAAACTTATAACTGCCATGACCATGCCCCTATTTAATGTTTTTTTTTTTAAGTTTTAAAATTTTAATTTTTAAAATTTTAATTTCTATGATAATTAGAAAATGAAAAAAACCAAAACATAGGGGCATAGTCATTGCAGTTATAGGTTTTATGGCACAAATATATTTGTGCTAGTTTCATAATCCAGGGAGGAAACAGTCGACTACGTTTGTATTATGGAAGGAACGCAGGTACCCTTTCACCTTAAGGCTGATATAATTATTGAAGTTAAACATAATTTTGATTATGATTCTAAAAGTGCCACTACAGCACACGAGTGAAATGTTGCACTACCAATCTAGCTATCTAGTTTTCTAACTTGGCACTGTTACAATTCTGAATCTCAATGAACATTGAACCTTTAAAATTAACTACATTCAATGAATGCTATTTTTAGTTATTATCTAAGGATATTTTACTTTAAAAAAATTTTGTTTGAGAGGTATTGTTAAAGCAAAATGCTATGAGAAAGAAGAAAACTTTGTTATCGCTTAATAAATTTAATAAAGTCATGTAAAACTCATATGAATGTTCCGATTTCAAGAGAAGTTTTTGAATTTTCGAGGATAATCTCGAGGCCAATAAAAATATCAGCCTTTAGGGTTACAAAATCTCACTTTTTTCAAAAATTTTGTATTTTCCGTTAAAAGTTTTTCTAAAACTATGACCAACTCCTGACCAGAGAAAATCAGTTGAGCGATTCGGGACTAGATTAAGGACTAGATTAAAAAACTAAATTCAGAAAGACCATTGCTCGTGTCGTACTTGAAAGTTTGTTTTAGGTTATCAAAACGGTCGCAAAACATGAAACAACTAGATAACTACCTACTACATTGAAATGACATATCTAATCTCTTAAATAATAATGCATTTACACCCATCATAATTTGTTTTATTATATCAATAAAATGTGATATCTAAAGTTAAGATTAATAGATTGAAATTGTCAGTTATCGAATCGGATTAGTATTGCTAACCTATCTTTTGTGATAATAGCTTTTTTAGTGACAGAGATAATTTGTAGTTTATATAGGTAACCTATTTTTAGACAACATGTCCAATTTTTTAATTAAAAAAAAAATAATTTCAGGCAGTCCTGTTATTGCTTTGCTTATTTTGTAATTATTCTAATTCTCTAAAGTACCTAAAAGAAATGTGCTTCGCTTAACCATCTCGGCGAATTCCAAATTGAAAAATTGCGCCAATTCATAGGTCAATGGCCTACGTCACACCATATAGCTGCCGACCAATTGCGTCGCGTCGCGCCCACATACCCACCAATGGGAGGCGAGAATTATTTATCGATTCATCTCTGCGTGCTGATAACAATTGACCCGCACGAGAGAAGCAACAAGCGAACTAAACGTCAGGAACGAACGAGAAACAGAGCAGCTGTTATTTAATCTGTGGTCTATGCTTGATGGATGACTGATGAATCACTTACCATTTTAAAACCGTTGCAGACGGTTGATAAACTTTGTGGAGTCAATTTTTATCAACTGCAAATTATAAACAACCATTTTATATTTAACTTTATAGTTTAAATACGTCAATTTAATTGGTATGCCGGAACGTATGTTATTGTTTTTAATACAATATAATTATTTACGAGCATATACCTACTAATTAATCAATGTTTACGACCATAACAACTAGGGGGCCAGACGTCATTCAATTTTGCCCTAACTCTTTATTGTAGAATAAATGTTTAAGAGGTTCTATTCTCTGAAGTTTTCAACGATTTTTTTAATTATAGGTCTTACCTATTTAAATGTCAACTTATTTAAATTAAAGGAAGCCAGACGTCATTCAATTTTATCCCAACTCTTTATTGTAGAAAAAAAATTAATGGCTTCCATTTTGTGAGTTTTTTAACGAAATCTTTAAAATTAAAGGAAGCCAGACGTCATTCAATTTTGCTCATATCTTTAAAAATGTTTAATGGCTTCCATTTTGTGATTTTTTTAACGAAATTTTTAATGAAATGTCTTACCTATTTAGCATGCATGCCAAACGTCATTAAATTTTGCCCTAACTCTTTATTGTAGTTTTGTGATTTTTCTAACCATTTTTTTTATTTATTTATTTTTTTAACTATCAACTTATTTAAATGAAAGGAAGCTTGGTTGGTATTCCATTCATTTCCTTTGAACACTAGTTGACTAGGAATGCGTTGTGGGAGTAAGTAAGCCCACGTAAACCGGACGGTTGGGGACTCTATACGGGTATGGAGTTTCCTGTATAACTGTAGAGTATAAGTACAATCCACGGTCAAAAGTCCCTGCCCACCGTAACGTTTACAATCCTGTACAACACTATTTGAACATTATAACAACGTAACCGAACCCACGTCGGTTGGTGTAGCGGGTGGCGGCTTATACAACTCGGCCAAATAAACACATAGCTAACATGTTGGAAATAATAATCACACTGAGTAGGTACTTTTATAATTCAAGTATTTAAGTTGGTGTGTAACGTCTATTAGAAGAAGTTAACTGCAATACTTGTTGATTATTATTGTAGCAAACTGATTATTTACTTATGACCCATACTGTACATACGTGCCTAATAGTACCTACCTACCTATAACTAGGGAAATTAAACTGTACCAATTTCTTTAGCATCGGGTTTTATGGAATTTTACGATGAATATTTAAACTTTGATTAAAAAAAACAATTTTAAATTGTACCAATTTACAGTTGAATTTTTCGATGAATTTTTAGCTTTAACTGTTAAATATCCAAAGAACTATACGATGAGCTTAAAAATCAGGTAAAGATAAAGATTCTATTTTGCGGAGCGATTCAGCGTGTTTTTTTTTTAAATTTAATTTTTAATTTAGACTTCGGTGTATGCAAAATCCAGTAGGTAGCCACGACCACGAAAAAAAAAGGTGTAGCTTATATTTTTACAATCTTGCTAATTATAAAATCTAGATCAGAATGTTATGATTTATTCCTAACATTCTGATCTAGATTTTATATTTAATGGTGAATATGAGGAATTTAAATAACAACGAAGAACAGCCATTTTTGCTTGGCGCCAAAATTGTGATTAAAATCTCTTTCAATTTAACAGAAATTTGACGTACCTTCGTAATTTCAGTCAATCAGACCACACGTCAAAATAAAATCGCATAAATAGGCACTAATCGAAAGAAATAAACATTAAAATCTTATGATTCCTATGTTATTCTATCTTAGATGTCTATGAAACGACAAATCTAAGTACTTATAAGTAATAAATAAAATAATAAACTTGAGTTCGATAGATCTAAGATGTTTGCGTGGGAGGGCAAGAGATACAAACTGATTTCAACTGAAAATTTCGATGAATTTATGAAGAGACTTGGTTAGTTTCAAAACTAATTATCTTTTACACGTTATATTATTCAAACCTAGTAATAGAAAATAAGGTAGGTATTTTTATTTTACGAAAATCACTTTTAAACCCCAAAATGGATCGGCTTTAAGCTCATACAGCCTTGACTTATTAATTCCGTCTTCTTGTTTCGCTATCATGCTCTTTTATGCCACTGAAAATCTTTAACGAATTTTAAGCTTATCTTTTAAAGCAACGAAAAGGCATAATTAATAGCATCTGGTCCCATCTAGGTTCTTTTTCTTTCATCTAGGAATACAGAAGCATATCTTAATACCAGAGTCAGTTTACGAACTCAGAATTCGAATAAACCTGTCAAACACCCCTCCATTGCGTCTCGCACACTCGTGTAAAAAATGGTATGTTACAGCCTTGCAACACCAGGTTCAAATCTCAACGCACCAATTCATTTTTGCTAACATTTTACAATGTTCCCCCAGGTGTCGGCCTGATCACCCGTAAAGCGGCCAACGCGGTCACTCCGACAGTGGAGCTGAGGAAGGAGGGTGATGGTTACAATCTGGTGACTTCTTCCACCTTCAAGACAACTGAGATGAAGTTCAAGCCTGGAGAGGAGTTTGATGAGGACCGCGCTGACGGTGCCAAGGTGAGGGATAAATATAATTATATTGCAGGACAATCGCATCGGCCATATAGCACCAAGCTAAGCTACATAGGCTAGGCTTAGTAGGCTTCTGTTATCTGTATTTTGGTAGCTCATCGGATGGAATTCATACTTTTCTTTTGTAAATCACTACATAGTATAAAACAAAGTCGCTTTCACTGTCCCTATGTCCCTATATCCCTTTGTATGCTTAAATCTTTAAAACTACGCAACGGATTTTGATGCGGTTTTTTAATAGATAGAGTGATTCAAGAGGAAGGTTTATATGTATAATACATGCATAATATAGCCGTGCGAAGCCGGGGCGGGTCGCTAGTACATAATATAGGTACATACATAAACACTTAAGGACCAGAAACAAATGTCATAAATACTTATTTGTTTAACTAAACCATCGATCATATAACCGAAGTTGGTAGTGGTCGATGAACTAAACGCATCCTATTTGCGTGCTCGTATGTATGTTACTTCTTCACGCAAACACTACTGGATCGATTCCAATTATGAGTCTATTCCAAGCAATACTTTAGTGTCCTTTGAACACCTGCTTTTAATATAATCACCCAAGTCCTCAAAGGCTACCTACTCCATTTAAATTATTAGTTTGGTATCCTTTAATGACCTATGAATTTACATGCTTGGTAACAAAATGTAGATGGCTAGACTTATTGGAACGGATTTGGCATGCAAATAAAAGAAAACAAAGTTAATGTTTATAAACCTAAAAACTATATAAAGATAAAATCCATAACTAAAAAAGAACTCGGAATCAACTCGCAAAGAAGAAGCTGAACTATCTCTAACTATCAAAAGTCTAATTTGTGATATATTATGCATTTAAAAAAACTGGTTGCCTGTAAAGTCGGTATACGGGCGAAAGTTTTACGTGACAACAACTGTGCTCGAGTGGAAGGGACGCGTGCCTTTCACTTTTTATGTCTGTCTCTCTCGCTCTTAGGCGGGCTAACCATGCCCGCGTGCCTCTCACTCGCTCTCATTGTGAGCGCATAACGTCAGCGGAGCGTAACGCAGTTTCTTGAAGTGTCACCCGGCAAACCAATTTATAAAACGTTGTCACGTCAAAATATTATTCTAGAAACGGAGATTACAAAAATCACGGTTGCTTCGCAAGGACGCTCGCTCAGTTAGGAAACGGTCCCTTTGAGGTCGCTATTCCATTAAATTGTGTTGGCAACTCCAGCTAAAACGGTTTTGAATTCGGTTTCCAGGTGAAGTCAGTATGCACATTCGACGGCACCACCCTGAAGCAGGTGCAGAAGGGTTCTGATGGCAGCGAGGTGGTCTACGTTAGGGAGTTCGGACCTGAGGAGATGAAGGCTGTAAGTGTTGATCCTATTTTAGGGTTCCGTACCCGAAGGGTAAAAACTGGGCCTTACTAAGGCTTCGCTGTCCGTTCGTCTGTCTGTCACCAGACTGTGTCTCATGAACCATGATAGCTAGAAGGTTGAAATTTTCACAGATGATGTATTTCTGTTGCCGCTATTACAACAAATACTAAAAAACGTGTGGCACTCGGGGACTGCCGCGGTAAAGCTATTGCATCGTGCGAGCTTCGTATTATACAGTCGTACCATATAGATATACATACACGTTAAGCGAACGCTCGGCCGAGCTACATGGTAGGCGGAATGGGGGGGTGTTAGGTTTTATTTTCGTTACGGAATTTCTTGATTCGGTCGCCGCGCTCAAAGCCCGCGAAATATCTTAACTATGCAATAGCTTAACAGAGAAAAGTATAAGTAAAAAAAAATAAGTATAAGTATGAATAGAATTTTGGTTCTATCATGTTCTACTATTTTTAGGCAATATTATTTTGTTAATTATACGTCCAAAAGGCAATAGACTTTTAAACCTCGTCTGACACACAATATTTTTTAGGTTTTTTAAGCTTTGCATAGCTTTTATCGCGGGCTTTGAGCGCGGCGACCGAATTAAGAAATTCCGTAACGAAAATAAAACCGCACACCCCCCACTCCGCCTACCATGTAGCTCGGCCGAACGTTCGCTTAACGTGTATGTAAGTATATGGTATTTTTGTATGGTATTTTTAAGTACCTATATGGTATTATTATATGGTATTTTATTTGTTTTTGCGTCGGGGGTTAAAAACAGAATATAATGGTACGTAACCATTCATGTGCGAGTCCGACTCGCACTTGGCCGGGTTTTTTTTTATAATATTGACTTTATCTCATCTGATAGGAAATTTCGTCCGCCCTATTTGAGCTTTGCAGTTTTTTAGATTAGATTAATCAGTTTTCTTTAATTAGTCTTAATTTTTTTTTTATCAGGTAATGACAGCCAAGGACATCACATGCACCAGAGTGTACAAGGTCCAATAAATCGACTCAGATAAGACTGCTGGGCTGCGCCCTCTCAGTTCCTTATATATTACATTATCTTTAGCACAACTTACCTATTATGTTTATAATTTTACAACACAAGGCACTTTAGGGTGAAAAATTACGCTAAGCCTGCACTATGAAAATAAATCGTGGCTAAACGTGCACTTACGAAAATAAATCATTTGCGGATTGCAGTATTTCTGTTGCTCACAGACCTTTGATAAATTTTCGCAACGATTTTAATCATAGTCCATGCTTAGCCTTAAAAAAATGCTACGGATTGAGAATTTCCTCCTATGAAAATGTCGGCTTGGTTTTAAGTTCCATCCTTGTGGATTGTCATATTATTCGCTAATTTTTTTCACCCTCAGCCTTTACCTATATAATTTATAGGTTTTTATTGTAGTTAACTTCGGTTCTACCTACGATTTATCAACAAAATTATTTTTCTAAGCAAAAAACTGTATTTTGTATTGCCAAAGTAATAAAGCTGAAGCTTGTTGTACGTATAAGTTTTTCACTGCATATTTAATAATAAAATACGTTTTTTGTATGTTTTTCGTTTTATTTATTGTTTACTTTGTTTTATTTACCTACTTGAGCCACTGCTCTATCCTTTCTAGGTGGTACTTAGTTAAATACAAGGACCTAAACAAACCCTTATGGCTTTTACACACGTCCCAATTTGGTCGGGTCCGACATCAGTGTTGCCACATTTCAATTCGACAAATCTGTATCGTTAAGCGAAAAAATCTGTGTAAAATCTGTATGAGAACAGCTACAATTGTATAAAATCTGGACTATTCATAATCGTAGACAGAGAATAAATAGTTATTCTCTATCTACGCTCCATAATACCTAATATTAAAAATGAATAGTCCAGATTTTATACAATTATAGCTATTCTCATACAGATTTTTTTCACTTATCGATACAGATTTGTCGAATTGAATTGTGGCAACACTGATGTTGGACCCGACCAAATCGGGACGTGTGTAAAAGCTATTAATTGACTCGATTTGACGGATAGATGTTTTAAATGGTCCGTTTTCACTGAACCAAAGACATCAGCCCCATGATTCACAAAACGTCGGAACGAAACCGAATTAATAAAAATTACTGCTTATTCACTCCCGCCACTTTTCATGTGATTTCAGTTTTATTCCTTTCGGTAGTCTTGTAAATTAGCCTACAGAAAAACTTGGACTGCATGACGCAGGCACAGGAAACGTGAACCCAGCCCTAGAATTAGGCAATATTAAGAAAAAGTCAATGGAATTAGGAGTCCTAGGTGGCAACACGACGCCAGCATGAGTGAAACTTCACTATCACTACATAGTATAAAACAAAGTCGCTCACTCTGTCCCTATGTCCCTATATCCCTATGTATGCTTAAATCTTTAAAACTACGCAACGGATTTTGATGCGGTTTTTTTTAATAGATAGCGTCATTCAAGAGGAAGGTTTACATGTTTAATACATGCATAATATAGCTGTGCGAAGCCGGGGCGGGTAATTAAGCGCTAGTAATTAATATGATAATATTGACATTTACAAAGAATCTAGATAGTTTTACAGCGCTCTAAATAGCAGTAGCTATTCTATTTAGACGTTGTAATGCCTGAGATATGTATTAAACATGGAGTAGACTCCAGTACCTATGCCACCACCTTAGCGTCGACCGTATATAGAGAGAGGAACTTGTCATTTTCATTCCGAAGTTTCCCTTTACGCACACTTTTAGGCATAGCTTAAAATCATAGTACTATTTTTACTTCATAATTTTTAATTTTGGTTGCTAATTAATAATATCGAATTCACAAAACGTAAGCGACCAATTGAGAACCTCTACCTATTTTAAAGTCGGTTAGTTACGTGTACGAACTCTGATTTTAGCGCCATCTATCATAATGTTTATTAACATTGTAATACTCAATAGATGGCGCTGTTATAAATTGTAACAGCGCCATCTACTGTGGAAGTAGTTAGTAGTAACGCTACTCTACAATAGATGTCGTCGTTTGGCGCATTATTTCTAAAAATATTTTTACTCTGTGGTCCTCAGGACAAGTTTGATGGCCTTTTGACAGATATAATGCTACCGAATTAAAATTGTCTTGCTTTACTTGAAAACCTTAAACTAAAATGCGACTTTTAAATTTAGTTTCCCTATATTACTCTGCGGGCGTTGCTCGAAGCTGCTTGCTCGTCGTCGGTGCTCTGTCACTGTCGTTTTGTTTAGTATTGCCGAAACTTGATGAATGTTGATACGTTTTCACGCAAATCGCGATTTTATCAATAAAATTGTACTTACGAAAACCTTCTGGCTGTCAACACCAAGTTGATCTACCCTCCGGTGCCCCAGGATTTCGTGTGGCAATGAATTTTTTACGGTTTACAGTGAATTTCAAGGAATAAATTTGAAAATAGTGTTAAAAAGTGCCAGTGAGGTGCCCATAGAGGAATAATGCTTGGAATTAGTGTTTTGTTCTGTGTTTAGATAGTTTTGTGTGTGGATTACACATTGATCGAAACAGGACTACGATAAAGGTAAATATCGCATGCGTTAGTAAATTCTCAAAAATCTCCAGTAGGTAATAAATACCTACAGCTGGTTGTGGTAGGTACTCATTTTAGGTCCATAAATTCGATATTTTATCTAGAATTTGACCTCTGACAATCATAAACATTGGCCTAGGTTGATCTATAATCATAAATCAATAATTCTAATCTTCATTCAAACTTGGCTGTATGTACTTTGGTACTCTTGACCTGCTTCATCACATTTATAAAAGACAACAAAAAAACAATTTATTATTTTTTTTCTAATAAAGATTTACCAAAGAAATTGAGGGGTTTCCCCCCGGTATTCAAGGATTTCAAGGATTAGCCGATAAGAAAAAAAAAGTAAGGTCCTTATTTTTTTTTTCTCTTGTAGGCCTCACAAATGATAATGCCAACCCTAATTATTACTGAAAAAAATTCTCTGATCAGCTGCAAAGACTAAGAAAATTATTAATTTCGTTTTAAAGTAAAAAATTCAAACCTACCTACTTATTAGATTTGTATAAGATTCCAACTTTATGGCAAATATTTCAAGTATGGCTTCATTTGGCAGATAATTAACTTTTAGTTATAAATGTCAAGATAAAAAACGGTAGGTACTTATTCTTCTAGGATCATATAGTTTTCTGTCTGTCTGTCTGTCTGATAAGACTGCTTTTCTTAGGAAGAGTGCATCCCATCGACCCCGGTGGTCCCACCCCGGTAACGGGGCCGTTGGGAAAAATTGTTTCATCGACCCCGGTAGTGCCGACCCCGTCGTTTACCGGGGTAGATGGCACAAATCAAGTGTCATCTACCCCGGTGTGTTTTTAAATGAAAAGCGCTTTAAAACGTAGTACCTTATGTTTAAAGCGGGGAGAATAGAGTATTATTATGTGACCAAAAAATACGTTTTATAATTAAAAAAGGTATTCAACGCATTGTGAAAATGTCTTATTACCAGACCGATAACAACGTGAGCAAAGCTAACGTAATAATAAAAAATCAAAATATTTTCAGTATTTCGTCCATCGCTCAATATTTATGACATATCAAACAACAATAGGCACTTAGACGAGTCAAGTTTGAAACGGTACCTAACGAACAAAATAAAATAGTCTATCCATAACTATCTTTCAACCAAAAGACAGTGACAGACAGTGCTCTACAGTGACAGACAGTTCCAGACAAATCCAGACAGTTCTAGATAGTGCCAGACAGTGTCAGACAGTCACAGACAGTGACAGACAGTGCCAGACAATTCCAGACAGTGACAGACATTGACAGACAGTTCCAGACAGTACCAGACAGTTCCAGACGGGCGGACGGACAGACAGACAGACAGGTATAAAAAATTAAAAAAGTTAAGTGGATCTCCCACAACATGGTACGGAACCCTTCGTGTGCTAGTCCGACTCGCACTTGGCCGGGTTTTTTAATACTTAACATTATTGTAAATGTAGTTAAAAAAAGTAATCAAGTAATCGTGATTGCAACTACAATTATTAGTTAGTAATCAAATTGTTTAACTACTTTTTACGATTATTTTAGGTAGTTAAACATTTTGATTACTAACTACTTAAAGTAATCGTAGTTAGTAATCAGTAGTTAGATTACATATTGCCCAACTCTGTTTTTAACCGACTTCAAAAAAGGAGGAGGTTCTCAATTCGTCGCATACACAAGCATAATATAATCTATTATATAAAAATCAATTGCTGTTCGTTAGTCTGGCTAAAACTCGAGAACGGCTGGACCGATTTGGCCAATTCTTTTTTTGTTGTGTTTGTTGTAGTCCAGGGAAGGTTTAAACGGTGAGTACTTACGCGGGTGAAACCGCGGGGCGCAGCTAGTATTATGTATATTTTATGGTATGTTCGCTGATTACTCGAAAACACCTGGACCGATTTAGAAAATTATTTATTAGTTTGAAATGGGATAACTCATTATAAATGTTAAAGATATTAGGCCGGTAGAGCAACTTGGAATTCTTCATCCATTTTTTATCCTGCAACTCAAAAATTTAGAATTCCTACACATGTTTAGAATCACTCACATCTACTAATAATAAAATAATAGTTTAAAAAAACTATAAAAACACGCTTTAATAAAAAAAACTAAAAAATAGAATACAAAATTTAATAAATTTGAATTGAGAATAGTGTAAATTAGAAATAAATGTATATTATTGTAAAAAAAGCGTGCTTTTTAATATATTATTAAAATGATAAGCCTTTACTCATATCTGTCAATAAAACATTTATAACTATTGACACTATGCACCTACGCTTTTTTTTACAATAATATACATTTATTTCTAATTTACACTATTCTCAGTTTATTTATTTTTTCTATTTTTAAACTATTATTTATTTTTCATTTTTTAGTTGAATTTTTTATAAAATCGTGTTTTCGTTTTTAAAGAGTTTATTTTTCGCTTTTTAGTAAGAACATTGTGATAGAGTCTATATTTGTAGCGGTGCGCAAGCGGTACCCGCGCATCGCCGTTTCATACAAAATGTGACGCGGGCGTATACAGATATAGACTCTATCCCAATGGATTTACGGTTTCCAATCGTCTGTTCTGCGCCTGAGTCTGGAACTGCGCGCATGCGTATGCAAAGGATACGGAAAGAAATTGATGAATCTTGGCGAAACTAATCAGGATAATCGGATTGTTTAATCGAATAATTGCATTAAATTGTCATCGGTCTTTGACAGGTGTGCAAAGTTTGAATAAAATCTGATCGTTCTAAGTAGGGCAAAATCGAGCCTGAAAGAGTCGGTTACATACAAGCAAGCAAATATACAGGTGAAACTAATAAAATCGTGTTCAAAATACATTGTCTCACATTTAATAAGATAAGTATTTAAATCACTTCACTTACCTAGTCACTTTATGACACCACACGACTTTGATCGCTTTAAAGCGACTGACTGCCTGACGTCACTGGACAATGCATTTGTGAATCGCTTTCTATTGGTTGAAAGATAGTTATGGATAGACTATTTTATTTTGTTCGTTAGGTACCGTTTCAAACTTGACTCGTCTAAGTGCCTTTTGGTTGTTTTGTTTTGAAAATATCTTTAATAACATAACATAAAAACTTAAGAAACATTTGAAATAATAGTGTAAGTTAATCCTATTAATTCAATATAATGGTATTGGAGACGTTTTAAAGCTCATTAGCATTTTAAGAAAAACTTGTAACTGGAAGGTAGAATCTAAGTTAAGTGAACATAATTGAATACTTTCTAGGTATAATCCTCGTGTAACCACTACATTAAGTGTTACGTATTGTAGCTTTAGTAATAACATACAATTTTTAAACTGACGATAGGAAAGGGAATATTAATTATCATAAAAGGCGGTAGTTAGTTAAAAGAACGACTACTGTTCAAGCAGAAACGGTGATTCACAACAAGCAGCGGGAACAAAGTTAATAGTGATATTTTGCGGTCGGCCGCGCACCACCAACCGGTTGCGCACGCGCCACACTGCGCCGTGTATCTCTAGTTATAAGGGCGAGTACGGCGCGCGCGCACCCGACCTGCGGACTGCAACGACGCGCAAATAGCTGTCACTCCGGTTTATCTATTCATCGGCTAGGAACAAGTGATGTGGGAGTTTGTAACGTTTGTATTTATCGATAAAAGTTAAGTTTCGTTTACGAGTCTTACATATATTATTTATTAGTTTATTTTTACTGTTTGGATTTCGAATTAGATAAAATGTTTTAGATAATTTGTATATATAAGATTTTAGACTGGGCAGGCCAATTTTATCGTGTAGTTTTTTAAGATTAGTATATGGAGGTGCATTGAATGAGTATTTGATTGCTTTATTTTGAATTATTTGCAACTTATTGATGTTAGTGGCGCATGTGCTACTCCACACAGGGCATGAGTATGTAATACAGGGACGGATTAAGGTGACATATATGCGCAGTTTAGTATAGTTGCTTAGACACGACCTTCTATTTAAAATTGGGCTAAGGGCATTTAAAGCCTTGGCTCCTTTCTGACAAAGTTTGGACGTGTTTTCTGTCCAGTTCAGTTTGTTATCTAGTGTTAAACCTAAATATTTGACCGACTTGCTCCATGGTATACTAAAGCCATCAATTTGAATTTTACGCACGGGAGGAGAGCGTTTCCTAGTAAATAGGATAGCCTCTGTTTTAGCCGCATTTATTTTTAGTTTCCATTTGTTGAAATATGAAGATAATAAATCTATCGATAGTTGGAGCCTACTGATTATCAGGTCGACATCGTCAGATGATGTATATGAGGCCGTATCATCTGCAAAACAGGCCAAGCTAGTTCGTGTTTGCCTAGGAATATCGTTTAGGTAGACGAGGAATAAGTATGGACCGAGAATAGAGCCTTGGGGCACTCCTGCTGGAACTGATTTGGAAAGAGACGAGCAGTTGCTAACATGTACTCTAAATGAGCGCTCAGAGAGATATGATCGGATAATTTTAACTAATGACATGGGCGTGTTTACGCTAATTAGTTTATGTAACAAGGCCTCATGCCAAACTGTGTCGAATGCCTTCTCAATGTCCAGCAAAAACATGCCAGTTGAGTTATGAAGGTTCAAGTGTGCCTTTTGGTTGATGACGACCCAGTTGGCACAATGGTCACCATGCCGGACTGCCAAACATAGGGTTGCGGGTTCGATTCCCGCCACAGACAAGTATTTATGCTTAGATATTTGTCTGTGGTCTGGGTGTCTGTATGTATATTAAGTATATATTTACAAAAGAAAAGTATATCCGTTGTCTAGCACCCATAACACAAGTCTAGTTACTTAGCTTGGGGCTAGATGGCGATGTGTGGAATGTCCTGCAATATTTATTTATTTATTTATTTAGTACTTATTTTTATATGTCATAAATATTGAGTGATGGACAAACTACTGAAAATATTTTGATTTTTTATTATTACGTTAGCTTTGCTCACGTTGTTATCGGTCTGGTAATAAGACATTTTCACGTTGAATCCCTTTTTTAATTATAAAACGTATTTTTTGGTCACACAATAATACTCTATTCTCCCCGCTTTAAACATAAGGTACTACGTTTTAAAGCGCTTTTCATTTAAAAACACACCGGGGTAGATGACACTTGATTTGTGCCATCTACCCCGGTAAACGACGGGGTCGGCACTACCGGGGTCGATGAAAAAATTTTTCCCAACAGCCCCGTTACCGGGGCGGGACCACCGGGGTCGATGGGATGCACCCCTTAGGAATACCTCATAAAGTATATATGTTTTCTATTAGATGTGCAAAAAAAATAAAACAACTAGCCATAACTAAGTAAATGCTATCTAAAAAATTAAGATAAATATTATTAAAAAATAGGTAAGTATTTGTAAGATGTTGCATATTGTCAAATTGTATAAGTTTTGGATAATAATATGACTCGAGCTATAAATAAAATTAATAAATATTATAAGACACTTTATATTCTTTTTTACCCAAAATTTTCATTTTTTTTTTCGAATTTTCAAAAGTCGTAGTACAAAAGTTGTTTGTTAAGGTGCACATAAGAAGCCCTTAACGCCGTGTCAATTAATTTCCAATAACCCTGTATAAAGAACAATAATAATGAGAACAAACGTTTTACTTAAACTATTTGTGTTTTAGACCTACCTTGTAAATATAAACTTAACTAACAGCGCTCCACGGTTTCACCCGTGTAACTCCCTATCCCTTAGGAATATCGGGATAAAAAGTAGCCTACCTATGTTATTTATTTCCAATGAATAAATGTATCCTCATACCAAGTTTCATCAAAATCGGTCCAGTAGCTTCGGAGCCTTTTCGATACAAACAAGAAAACATAAAAAATTTTACAATATTAGTAAGTATAGACTAGACATAAGTACTTAAAGAAGACCCAGACCAGAAATTAATATCTGTACTTACATAAATATTTATTGAGGTGGGAATTGACAGAGAAGAGATATCTTCTGGCTTCCTTCCTTTTTGAAATTATGTTTGCTCGACTAAGCCTCGAATAATAAGACTGTCTTGTCTTATCTATCTACTAATATTATCTGCGCTGCAGAGGTTGTCAAAGAAGAGCTATCCTCAAGCTTTCTTCCTTTGCTCGCTCGGTTGCTCGTTTGTCGTCGCTTTTTACGTTTGCCGATTTACTTAATTTCAACTTGAAAACCCCCTCTAATATTTATACTGCCAATCTATCTAATCACTACGCTGAATGTGTTGCTAAGCGCAAATCTCGAGAACAGCTGAACCAATTTCGCTAATTCTTTTTTTGGCGTGTTTGTTGATGTCAGGAGAAGGTTCTTGTGAAAGAAAAATTAAGGAAATTATTACACGGGTGAAAGCGCGGGGCGCAGCTAGTTTAGAAAAGATTTTGGAAAATTCCAATCCTACGCAGACGAAGTAGCGAAAAAGCTAGTATTTCATATAAGTGCATAGATATCATATTATAGACCTACAACACCACACATAACACGTGCCCTCTGGCCTTGTATGCCTATGAATGGATTTAATAAGATAAAGAACGATAGACTTTCATAGTCCCGATAAATATGAATGACTAGTTGCGCCCTGCTGTTTTAATCGTATGTCCCGATCGCGTCAGTGATCCTTAAGGATGGTTTAGATCGACTTCATTGTCATTTTTTCATTGTTACAACAAATCTACCTTAATTTTGTAAATTTAGCTGTATAAGTTTCTGTAATATTTATGGCAAATAAACATATTATTATTACTTTAGGAGAAGTCGGTCAAAAGCTGAAATAACTAAGTAGGGCAAAATCGAGCCCAAAAGAGTCGGTTACATACATACAAGCAAGCAAACATACAGGTGAAACTAATAAAAGCGTGTTAAAAATATACAAATCATAGAAATAACCAACATCAAAAAATTCCAAAAAAAGTTTAAAATTTTGTATAATTTGATTTTTTATACACCTACTTAATGGAAACTAACTAATAGACCTCAGTATCTGGTATGAATCGTTTTTTTTTTCGTCGGTTATAAAGGGACTGTGCATTAATAGTACATTGTTATCCTAGGTGTGAAAGTCACTCATTACAAGTCCCGAGACGGAGTTTGGCGCCCGAGCGTAGCGAGGGCGCTAATAGTTCGAGGGACTTAATGAGTCTTTCACCCGAGGTAAACACTGTGCTTTTCATTACGAATAATACATAAAATTCTTCCTAACAACGAGAGTGAATGAGACTATGAGACTCCATACCACATGAGTAGGTACTCATGGACACATGAGTATACATACTCATACTGACCATACATACGGTCGTATAAAGCCACATCAGCAACATCGACAGGGCGCGGGCGGCGCGGCATGGTCATAGGTCGCTTTGACCATTTTCGTCATTACATTTATTTTATTAAATAAGATATCTTGAACTAAATACCTATACCTACTTGAATTTGATTACTGAGAAAAAAGTTACTAAGTACTAAACTCTGGCAGTATGCATGAGCCGTGCCAAGCCATAATTATTATCCTTTGGTGTAAAAAAAAAGCAAGGAAGCCGTGCGAAGCCATAATTTGACATGACAGCTGTCAGTGAAAGCAAAAAGCCCTAGGGCTGGAAATTTTATTTTCAATACGCTTCTCAGGCACCTTCAGACCTACATTCCGAGTATGAGTAATGAAAATACATTTAGCGGTTTGTTGCACAATTATCTCAATGCCGACTAGTTGATAACACATGCCCTGCACATTTGGATGTAGTTTAGCTCCTGACGTCATACTGCGGCATGATGCAGTTAAGGTCACCACAGACGTAGCTATAATATATATTAATATACTGAGTTATAAATATATCTTATAGCAAGGCACCACACACGTAGCGATACTAAAATATATCAACGGTGGAAATTTTAAATGTCATTTCGTTAAATTTCAAAGTTATAGTCGTACTAGCGACCCGCTCCGGCTTCGCACGGCTATATTATGCATATATTATACATAAAAACCTTCCTCTTGAATCACTATATCTATTAAAAAAAACCGCATCAAAATCCGTTGCGTAGTTTTAAAGCTTTAAGCATACATAGGGATATAGGGACAGAAAGCGACTTTGTTTTATACTATGTATGTAGTGATGATGATCTTAAAATTTTGGGTTGATGATCTTAAACCATGCGACTATTTTAGTGAATATTATGTTGTGAGGAACTGAATATTGGAAAAAAAAATCTGTAGACTGTCTGAATCAGTTGCGTTATCCACCACTAGCTGTGTCATGTGGTTTCACCTGCGTAACTCCCGATCCCATGGGAATATCGGAGTAAAAAGTAGCCTATGTCACTCTCAATGAATCAATGTATCCTCTTGCCAAGTTTCATCATGATCGGTCCTGTGGTTTCGGAGGCTATTTAATGCAAACAAACAAACAATCAAATATTTCTTCTTTAGAATAGGGATTATTTGGGTAGATAAATATTTGAAAAGTGTGCGGAAATATTTCGCGCACTTTTCAATTACAAAACAGGATATTCCAATAAGCGCTTTGTTTCATCATGATCCAAGTTTCATCATGATCGGTCCTGTAGTTTCGGAGGCTATTTAATGCAAACAAACAAACAATCAAATATTTCTTCTATAGAATAGGGATTAAGATTATTTGGGTAGATAAATATTTGAAAAGTGTGCGGAAATATTTCGCGCACTTTTCAATTACAAAACAGGATATTCCAATAAGCGCTTTGTTTCATCATGATCCAAGTTTCATCATGATCGGTCCTGTAGTTTCGGAGGCTATTTAATGCAAACAAACAAACAATCAAATATTTCTTCTTTAGAATAGGGATTAAGATTATTTGGGTAGATAAATATTTGAAAAGTGTGCGGAAATATTTCGCGCACTTTTCAATTACAAAACAGGATATTCCAATAAGCGCTTTGTTTCATCATGATCCAAGTTTCATCATGATCGGTCCTGTAGTTTCGGAGGCTATTTAATGCAAACAAACAAACAATCAAATATTTGTTCTTTAGAATAGGGATTAATATTATTTGGGTAGATAAATATTTGAAAAGTGTGCGGAAATATTTCGCGCACTTTTCAATTACAAAACAGGATATTCCAATAAGCGCTTTGTTATTTGCCCCAGTTTAGACGACTTAGTGCAATGCTCGCTCGACTGACCCGATAGAACCATTGATATTATGCAAAAGTATGTGTCTATTATATGCACGCTATTATTTACTTAGCCCAGCTACTTGTATGCGGGCTGCAGTTAGAAGGTCTAACTTAGACCTCTTTGAAAGTTGCCTGGAAGAAATCGCTTTGAGCGATATTAAATAAATAGATATTGGAGGACATTCCACACATCGCCATCTAGCCCCAAGCTAAGTATAGCCCGCGCAGCAAATGATGAGCTCTGATGGAATGTAGAAGGGGTATGCGCAGAACTCAATTTTCATACAAATATCGAGTTCTGCGCATACCCCTTCTACTTACCGCAGCGCTCATCATTCGCTGCGCGAGGTATAATTAGACTTATGTTATGGGTGCTGGACAACGGATATACTACTTATATAATATTATTTTGTAAATATATACTTATACCCAGTTGGCACAATGGTTACCATGCCGGACTGCCAAACACAGGGTTGCGGGTTCGATTCCCGCCACAGACAAGTATTTATGCTTAGATATTTGTCTGTGGTCTGGTTGTTTCTATGTATTATAAGTATATATTTACAAAAGAAAAGTATGTAAGTAGTATATCCGTTGTTTAGCACCCATAACACAAGTCTAGTTACTTAGCTTGGGGCTAGATGGCGATGTGTGGAATGTCCTGCAATATTTATTTATTATTATTTATTTATTTATAATACCTAGAAACAGCCAGAACACAGACAAATATCTAAGCATAAATACCTGTCTGAGGCGGGAATCGAACCCGCAACCCTGAGTTTGGCAGTCCGACATGATGACCATTGTGCCAAATAGGTCGATAAGGCCGCCCTTTGTAACACTTAGACATAAGCTTTGTTTTAGAGTTCCTCAAAAGGTAAAAAAAAGGAACCCTTATAAGATCACTTTCTTGTTTATTTTCTCTATCTATCTATAAAATATGAAAAAATCGCTGAATGTGTTGCTAAGCGCAAATATCGAGAACGGCTGATCCGATTTCGATCTAAAATTTTTTTACGTGACGGCACTGTGCCATCCACTGTTGTGTGTGGATTGGCCTTAATGGTCCAGGTAAATTAAAGCGGTGTACTATTTCGCCAACATTCCACAATAGCGGTCCGATCAAAAGCAGGTTGTCAAAACATGATTTCCGTTAATTTTATTATGTATTCTTTAGTTAAACTAGTTGTAAATTGAAAAACCTACCAATCTACCTATAAATTCCATCACAGTTTCTATTTACATATCCACTATAAATGCCGTTATTAAGTACATCAAATGAATCATCCAGTATATTCGCGTCTTATACTATTATATATTCTGTGGTCTTGTTTACGGCTTAAAGCTGGGGACACATTGCTCGGACGCGTCCGACTGCCGCGACTGATAAGTGTGCACGGTCGTTTGGCATCCAGCGGCCCAGATCGCTCTAGGACGTCCGCGGACGTCCGAACGCTCAAGGGCGGTCCAAGGTTACGTCCACGACTTACGTCCGATAGTGTGCACAGTTACATACATTTACATTACACAGATGCCAATAAGTCGCTGCTGTAAGACGCGTCCGCGGACGCGTCCGAGCAATGTGTCCCCAGCTTAAGTGTGCACGGTCGTTTGGCATCCAGCGGCCCAGATCGCTCTAGGACATCCGCGGACGTCCGAACGCTCAAGGGCGGCCCAAGGTTACGTCGTCCGATAGTGTGCACAGTTACATACATTTACATTACACAGATGCCTTAAGTCGCGGCTGTCGGACGCGTCCGAGCAATGTGTCCCCAGCTTTACAATTATTATTATGATATGTGATCGTGACCACAGACATTGACCTTGTTAATTTAATAGGGGAGTACTAGCTTTGATTTTTTGTTTCGTTCGATAGATTGCGCGCTCTATAGCCAACATAATCTTTGGTCAAGAGAATGCGGGCGGAGAAATTATAATAGAACTAACTCTAGTCTAGAATATGTCCTACAATTAGTAAAATTAGAATTCCAAAAATTAAAATACAGACAAGTACATACTTAATTATTAACCATAAAATATTAAAATTAATTACTTAAGTATTAAAAGTTAATTAGTTAAAAACCGATGTATGAACACTTGCCTGTACGCAGAAAGTTGCGGGTTCGATACCCGCCTCAGAAAATATTTATGTGCAAATATTTGTTTCTAGTCTGGTTGCCTGTATGTATATCTATACTAATATTATAAAGCTGAAGAGTTTGTTTGTTTGACCACGCTAATCTCAGGAACTACTGGTTCGAATTGAAAAAATATTGTGTTGGATAGTCCATTTATCGAGGAAGGCTGTAGGCTACTTTTTATTTTGATATTCCCACGGGATCGGGACTTACGCGGGTGAAACCGCGGGGCGCAGCTAGTTAAGTAAGTATATATTATTTAAAAAAAAAAATTATAAGTATTTATAAATATTCTATGTGGTATCTGGCCTGACACCCATAACACTAGCCAAATTGCTTAGCTTGGGTA
Source organism: Idaea aversata (assembly GCA_907269075.1). NCBI lineage: Eukaryota > Metazoa > Arthropoda > Insecta > Lepidoptera > Geometridae > Idaea > Idaea aversata. The sequence goes on along the minus strand of OU026104.1, from coordinate 8,900,885 downwards.
GATGGCGCTGTATCAAATGTCTTACAATATTTATTTAATTTATCAGAGCTTAATGAAAAACTTAGCCTGACCCGTGAGAACAGGGCAGAGAAAGCCGAAAATCCGGACAAGCCTCTTTACAGTTCACTTATCTTTAAAAATAAATTATAATTTAATGAAGTACTACTAATGAAATTATGCCTACATGACTTTTAGTATCTCGCGATTCCAGCTAAATGTTAATAAAATTCATAAAATAAGTTTCCAAGAAATCTTCGATGTTTTGGCTAAATAAATGTACATATCTATACCTACCATCCTCATTAACTTTTCTTTAAAGCTTTACCGTTCTTTCCCCTAAAGGTTTTGCTTTTAAAATTTAATTTGAATTAGGTACGATCGGCTACATAATTACATGACCCACCGAGAGCTCCAAAATGAATCAATGAACGAGAAATAATGTTTTCAACACAAGCAAGATTCTAGACACCTGCTTTAGTTGATGTTTAAAGTCTTCTAACTCATCAATTTAAGAAAAAAATATATTAGAATGAAAACATTCCAATAATTTTAATAGTAATTTTCGAACTCTACCGGGGGCTAGTAAGAAGCCGACTTTACCTATTTCTTGTATTAAAAAAATACAAAATCCGTGATAATTCCTACTTTCTTGCTATTAGAGTTCATGAGATACAGCCTGGCGTATCTCATGAACCGTGATAGCAACGAGTAGCTCTGAAATTACTGGACCGATTTTGATGAAACTTCGGATGACGATATTACATTTTTTTTTTACAATATCTCTAGTATCCATTTATTCACCTCATACACACATAATATAAGTACACATAGAAATCAATCCAAAATATTAAAATTAAAAACACACAAATAAAAATTAAAAACAAAAACACACATAGGTACCTACACATTACAAATAAAAAAACCCGTCCAGAGCGTCTCCACGCGGCATCGTCCCCAAGAGGCTGGCGGCATTCCCTCTCTGGATAGCCAGGCTCACCCTTTGGGTGAAGAAGCTCCCAGAGCTTGGGGACCGAGCTTTTTTTTTTTACATAGGTATATGATAGGTCAGTGTTTGACCACTATCACACCTGCCTGATGGCAGGTGACGATGCGGCCTAAGATGTAGCACGCTTTCCTATAAGATATCTATTTACTCGTTACTTGGAGACCCCCAGATTACATTCCCTTGCAGTACGAATAAAGAATGGCGAAGCAAAACGCTTAGTGCGGACGTCTGGTGTTTCCACCACAGGCAACCGATTCCATTCCCTTGCAGCACAAATAAGGAATGACGAAGCAAAGCGCTTAGTGCGAACGTCTGGTATGTCCACCATGAATCGGTGCAAGATTCTGAAGCCTTTTGTTAGCAAGCTTATCATCACCTATTCTATGCTACTATTTATCCCGATATTCTCACAAGTTTGGGCCCACAGACCATAGATTTGGGCCTAACTCGGGTGAAACCGCGGGTTGTTTCTTGTTTTATTTACCTCGGCCCTGGGATCTAGGCGTTCGCGGTTAGAACAGAACCCGCTGTAAACAATACAGTTGTAATTCTAGTCAAGTTTTACGTATAGTGTTACATCGTTTTAATGTGGGAATGTTTGCAATGTATGTTGTCTTTTGTAAATAGATTAGTAGGTTTGTTATTGTAACTGAAATCTGTCAATTTTCATGTAACCGAAGCTTTTAATTCTTTTGTTGTGACGTTACGCTGATTATTTCAAGATGTTGTGGATTTTCTTTCGACAACATTATTATTCATGGTATTTAATGGCTGCTGTATATTAAGTCTGCACTGCAAAAATATTACGGTAAGTACTTTAATAATTTGTTTCGAATTCAGCCCTAAATTCCTTTTTAACCGACTTCGAAAAAAAGGAGGTTCTTAATTCGTCGGGGTCTTTTTTATGTCACAGGTAGGGTTGCCAACCGTACTATATAATGAAGTATATACTTTATTTCGGGTAAAATGTACTCTATACTTTATAAGGAAAATAAAGTACGCGAAAATACTTTATTTCACATAGCTTCTAAAAAGTACTAAGTATACTATATTTATTACATTTTATTTATTTAACATTAACAAATTATTTACTACCAGTAATCTCGGAGCCTATTCGTTACAAACAAACAAAATAATCTTTCCTCTTTATAGTATAATAGATTATTGTGACCTTCTCTAGTGGCAATGGAAAAAAAAAATTATACTTTATTTCCATACAGTGTACTTTATTTTTTCTACCTATACCAACCAATGTACTTTATTAGTACTAAAAAAAGTTGGCAACCCTAGTCAAGCAAGTTGGCGAAATAACCCCTTGGACGTTCAGACGTGTGAACAGCCTAGTCCCGGAAGGGTCACAGGTGGTCCCATGATTCTTTTCCTATTTCATTTTCGATCCATTTTACAAACGAAGAGAGTAAAGGCTCAATCTCTCTTACTACTTGTTAGACAACTGAACAAAGTCATGGTGCCAAGTGAAACGTCATTTTCCATCACGTTGTCCAGGCACAGAGAATCAAAACCAGAATGTCCAGGCATACAGTTCTCTTTCTAGGCGACCATGCTAAATCCTGGACCTCATCTTCGCTTCACATCAGTGGAAATGAGGTCAAATGCAAGCTTATTTCGTGTAAAACAAAAGAAAATTACTTGTAAAAACATTATGCAATATATCTTAACCCATAACACCTAAAGACCGAAAATCTACTTCCTTCCGTAGCAAGTACATTGACCTGCGTATCAACCGGATGACTGTATAGATACGTGAACTGGCCAGATGGTATTGTACGATGACGAGTGTAGGCAGGCGGAGCTTTGCCTCGGTCATCATTCAACTATTTTGAATCTTAAAGGCTTTAAAAGTTGGACAGAACAGTGTCTAATGCAGAAAGTTCCGAAATATAGCTCTGGGCGGTTATGACTAAGAAATAATTGAATTTCCAAAAGTCGTTAAAAAATAAAAGAGAAAAACATTTAGTATAAGAGCTTGGCATAGTATTTGAAACCCATGCCAATCGAAAGAGGGCATTACGTCGAACATAAATGCCTTTTTTTTAACCATATTAGCTTTAAAAGTTCGACAGGAGTTCGTGTAGAATGTTTCGAAATATAGCTCTGGGCGGTTATGGCTATGTAATAATCGAATTTCCAAAAGTCGTAACAAAAAGAGGGGACATTTAGTTTGAGAACTTGGCATAGGGTTTTTTGCGCGATGCATTTTGAGACTCGTGCCAATCGATAGAGAGCATTACGGCGAACAAATAATGCCTATGCACTTACACCGGCCCGCTAAAGCGTTATTCCATGTTTCAACAAATATCCCGTTTCCGAGAAACTTTAGAGATTCAGCGTGAAGGCAGTATTTGTTCGCCATAATGCCCTCTATCGATAAGTTTTTGTATTCAAAAGCACCAGCGCGCACTTTTGGAAAATGATAGGACAATACATTTGGTTAAATATCCCGTTTCCGAAACGCTTTAGAGATTCAGTGTAAAGGCATTATTTGTTCGCTATAATTATTGCCCTCTATCGATAAGTAAGGGTCTCAAAATGCACCGCGGCATTTTAAGTTACAATGCCTGTTGTGGCTAAAGGCCTTTCATGGGGTTAAACGGTTTTGGACCTAATTTAATGGCTAAGCCAATATAAAGGTCAGGATTACGTCACGATTAAGCAAACATAGGTAGGTACTTACCTAAGTAACACGATATATGTTTATTGACAGAATATTAGTGTTTTGTTGAATCGTACACTTAGCCCGACTTATTTGATTTTCAAGTGCTAGAATTCCGTATAGACCAGGGTCGATAATTTTTGAAACCAAAAAAAATCACAGTAGGATGAAACCCATTAGAAAAGGAGGGGAATATGATAAAAATGAAAGGAAAAATAAATTACGGTCGATCCGAGTTCGGGAAGTGGGAGGGGGGGTTTTTAAGGGTAAAAAATGGTTTATCTTGATTTCCGGCCAAACTACAAGTCCTATGGAAAAAAGTTGAATGGCAAAGTTGTAGGTAATAAAAAGATCTACAACTTTTGTATGCACAATTTTTTCACATAACCTCAAAATTTAGGTGAAAAATTCAAATAACCCAGTTTTTGGTTTTTTATTTTTATCTTTTTCAAAAATGTTTTTTTTTCTACGAAATTTAGTGAAACCTTACCTTATTATGTCCCAAATACACTGTAATTTATTTGATTAAAAATATTTATTTTTTCGCCTTATTTTAACTTAATATCAAAAAAACACCCTAAATTTCAAACGAAAATTCTCACGTCAAAATATCAGCTTTTTCCAAAAAGTCTTGAGGCTGTTTATTCGTTGAAATCTCTACTTTCTGATGGTGTAAAAAAATATACATTACCATAGTAAATGTTCTCAGAAAATGCAAAAAACCGATCGAGAAAATCGATATTTTTCGCTCCAGCCGTTCTCTATTTATGGCGTGGCATAGGGATTCAATTGAAATCACACAAAATATACATATAGGTACAACCAACGTTCAAAAGTCCACCGGCACCGTAACGTTTACAATCCTGTGCAGCACTATTTATACATTTTATATATAACCTGTGGATCGAACCCACGTCGTCGGCGTCGGTCGGTTGGTGTAGCGGGTGGCGGCTTATACCACTCGGCCAACTTCTTCTTCCCGTATAGTGGTGTGGCTCACCTATTGTTGGAGTTTTCAGATCGCCTTAAGGCCTCTAACTTGACCTAACGACTGCTACTAGAGGTAGCAACCGGGACCAACGGCTTAACGTGCCTTCCGAAGCACGGAAGGGCTCACGAAAGCACATTTTTGCCACACTGTTAATTGGTCACGCATCGAAGTGATGACCGCGCCAGGTGTCGCTCAACCTATACGACCGTAAACGATCAGCGAGCGCCTTAGCTGTGAGCCGCCTCGGCCAACTAAATACATAGCTAATATGTTAAAACAAAACACACTGAGTACTTTTAATTCAAGTATTTATGTGTGTGTAACGTGTATTAGAAGAAGGTCGTAAGTCCAATACTTGTTGATAGTAATACTAGTAGTTCGCCCCGAACTGAGACCTCACGAGTTTTTTTCAGCGGGTATTATATTTCAGCGTAAAGTAGATACTAAAATGTAGGTATAATATAACGACGAAAGACTCAAAATACGACAGGTCTATCTTATTTGAATGATAGGTGCCTAGTATCGCTATTATATGACATTGGATGATTTAGAGAATCCAAACACGATAGGCATAACTTGTTGTTGTTGTTAACTTGTTGTTGTTGTTAAGTTCTAAAAGCATAGGTCCAGCTCAATCATCACACCCGTTAAATTTGGATTAAGAATATTGTAAATAGTAAGCGTGCTACATTGTGATGCTACACCTTCATTATTTTTCTTTTGCAATCACAATGTAACACGCTTACTATTTACAATATTCTTAATCCAAATTTATTAAATTTTATTTTCTAGTTTTTAGTTGGATTTTTTTATTAAAGCGGGTTTTTAAGTTTTTTTCTTTTAAACTATCAATTTATTTTATACTTTTTGGTCTTTGACAACGAAATATGTTAGATCAAACCCATTGGCCCAATGGTTACCATTGGAAGACAAAGTACTCGTCAAGACGATTCTAACGAGCCCAAACTCGATGGGGTTGTGTTACTTGTGTTGTTTCATTGCGAAGTTCCTATGACAACCTTCTAGTTTCATCATCAGACCCTGGTTACCATTGAAAGACAAACTACTCGTCAAGACGATTCTAACGAGCCCAAACTCGATGGGGTTGTGTCGTTTCATTTCGAAGTTCCTATGACCACCTTCCAGTTCCATCATCAGACCCTGGTTACCATTGAAAGCCAAACTACTTGTCAAGACGATTTTAACGAGCCCAAAATCGATGGGGTTGTGTCGTTTCATGGCGAAGTTCCTATGACCACCTTCCAGTTCCATCATCAGACCCTGGTTACCATTGAAAGACAAACTACTCGTCAAGACGATTCTAACGAGCCCAAACTCGATGGGGTTGTGTCGTTTCATTTCGAAGTTCCTATGACCACCTTCCAGTTCCATCATCAGACCCTGGTTACCATTGAAAGACAAACTACTTGTCAAGACGATTTTAACGAGCCCAAAATCGATGGGGTTGTGTCGTTTCATTGCGAAGTTCCTATGACCACCTTCCAGTTCCATCATCAGACCCTGGTTACCATTGAAAGACAAACTACTCGTCAAGATGATTCTAACGAGCCCAAACTCGATGGGGTTGTGTCGTTTCATTGCGAAGTTCCTATGACCACCTTCCAGTTCCATCATCAGACCCTGGTTACCATTGAAAGACAAACTACTCGTCAAGACGATTCTAACGAGCCCAAACTCGATGGGGTTATGTCGTTTCATTGCGAAGTTCCTATGACCACCTTCCAGTTCCATCATCAGACCCTGGTTACCATTGAAAGACAAACTACTCGTCAAGACGATTCTAACGAGCCCAAACTCGATGGGGTTGTGTCGTTTCATGGCGAAGTTCCTATGACCACCTTCCAGTTCCATCATCAGACCCTGGTTACCATTGAAAGACAAACTACTCGTCAAGACGATTCTAACGAGCCCAAACTCGATGGGGTTGTGTCGTTTCATGGCGAAGTTCCTATGACCACCTTCCAGTTCCATCATCAGACCCTGGTTACCATTGAAAGACAAACTACTCGTCAAGACGATTCTAACGAGCCCAAACTCGATGGGGTTGTGTCGTTTCATTGCGAAGTTCCTATGACCACCTTCCAGTTCCATCATCAGACCCTGGTTACCATTAAAAGACAAACTACTCGTCAAGGCGATTCTTGACGAGTAGTTTGAATGAAAACTATGAAGTATGGATAATGAGATAACTCCTGCAGATTCCATCCAGCTCTATCATCATCATCAGATCAGTTCCATGGTACCATATTATTGTCACCAAAGTTACGCCCTTTCATTTGATACCCCACTCGGATATATTTGCCCTATAGTTTGTGTGCCATATAGGTAGATCCCCTTTTGACCCCCTATCTCCGTAACCCCTTGACCGATCCTGCTCATGTTCGAACTTAAAAATTCTATGAACCTCAACTACTTGTATACCAAAAATCATGAAGATCAGAGCAACGGTACTCAAGTTATCGTCGAACAAACATACAAACATACAAACATACGAGCGACCGACCCGTCTCAACACTAGACCTCTCTCGCTTCGCTCGTTCGGTCAATTAGGTATAATGAATGAATACCCCACACATTTATCATAGCTGAGACAAACAAGACTATGAATATCATACAACATACATTGTTATAGCAATAAAACGACACGTATTTCCCATGCCTCACGAGTTCACGACAATAATAAAAATAGGGTGTCATTATAGTGTAATTACAAACTGAATTAACATTAACACAAGCACGAGGTAACCCGTATTGTGTTGTAAATGCTTCAATTAACCTCAGAGAAAATTGATCGCTATGTAAAAGGGGACTAAATGAGCATCAATTTTAATGATTGACTTCGAAATTTTTTCCCCTTTCTTTGAAGCGTCATGTCAGCTGGCTAGCAGAGCTTTTATAAACAGTGTTCGTCCGGAGCAGTACTGCTTCCGTATCTGCTGCCCCAAGCAGCAATGATTTGTACTGCTGTGTTCAGAAGGCCAATTCTCGTAAATGACATTGTTCTAATTACATTTCAATATCATTTCGATTGCATTTCGATCACAAATAATGCCCTCAAAGTACCTCAAATACGCCCAAAGTGAGCTTTTTGTTTAAAAAAAACTGACTTTGAAGGTATCTTTTGCAATGGAAATGATATTGAAATGTAATTTGAACAATGTAATTTACGAGAATTGGCCTTTTGGTCTGAAAGTTGTAAGGTAATGTTACCAGTTTCTGTTTTTTTTAAAACAATATACTATACAATAAACGACATAGCTAACATGTTGAAAATAGTAATAATCACACTGAGTATTTTTAATTCTAGTACCTACCTATTTATGTTTGTGTGTAACGTCTGTTAAAAGAAGGTCGTAATACTTGTATCAAATCAAATCAAATCAAATATCTTTATTTCTTTAGATACTTAATACTTAAAAGTATACAGGACCACATAAAAACGTCTTAAAAACTAAGTTAGGATGTGTGCCTTCGGAACCCGCCCACCAATGAGAAGAAGGCACAAGAAAGTCATGGGGTTTTTTTTTCATGTTGTCACGCTCACAAAGGTCAATATTACAGTATTTGAAAGTATTATTTGAAATGGAGCAACTAAAGTCATGTCCATGGGTTCTTATCATTAAGATAAGACGAAGTATCATAGTATGCCTTACTGCACAATCTATGCTTTATAAAAGTTTTGAACCTGTTAATGGACATGTCATATACATCTTTAGGTAATTTATTATAATAGAGCACACATGTACTATTAAACGACCTGTTTATTTTCCGGAGCCTGCTACCGGGCACGGTAAGTTCACCCTTATTTCTTAAATTGAAATTATGAATATCGCTGTTTTTACGGAAAATATCAGGATTTTTGTGAACGTAGAGCAAGTTTTCGTAGATATATTGTGAATAGAGCGTTAATATATTTATCTCTTTAAATTTTTTTCTAAGTGATTCCCTGGGGCCCATTTTGTAGATAGCTCGGACAGCTCTCTTTTGCAATATGAAAATAGCATCAATTTCTGCAGCACACCCCCACAGTAGGATGCCGTACGACATGACACTGTGGAAGTAGCCGAAATAGACTAGGCGAGCAGTCTCAATGTCCGTGTATTCGCGAATTTTTTTAACGGCGTAAGCGGCAGAACTAAGTCTATTGGACAATGCTTCCACATGCGGGCCCCACTGAAGCTTAGGATCTAAAGTTATACCTAGAAAGACAGCCTTACTGACTAATTCAACTTCCTCATCATTAATTTTTACAACAGTTTTTACTTGTTTTACATTTGGAAGTGTGAACTGATTTAGTTTGCGAATTAATTTAGTTTTGGATCCATTCAGTAATAAATTATTGGAATTGAACCAATCAACTATTCTAGAGAGAGCATTGTTCACATCGTCAACGTTGGACTGACGCCTTTTAACCTTGAACACCAAGGAGGTGTCATCTGCGAACAACACTATCCCATGGTTGTCCCTTACAAGGTAAGGTAAGTCATTTATATAAACTAAAAACAGGAAAGGTCCTAATATGGATCCTTGAGGAACCCCCATTGCTATCGCAGATCCGGGGGATCGTTTCCCGTTAACATCAACACTCTGGATCCTACCGCTCAAATAAGAAGAGATAAGATCCAGGGCGCCGTCCCTAATACCGTAGTGGTGTAGTTTCATGATCAATGTATTATGTTGAACGCAATCAAATGCCTTGGATAAGTCACAGAATATGTCATACGCATCATGTGACTCCTCCCAAGCATCAAATATGTTTTTAATTAACGCTATACCCGCATCAGTAGTCGAGCGCCCCTTACTAAACCCGAACTGTTTATTATGTAAGATATTATTATCATGGAAATGTTTCAGTAGTTGCTTTAAAATAAGTTTTTCAAAAATTTTACTTAACGTGGGTAGTACTGATATTGGTCTAAAATTGGAGGGGTCTGAGGTACTACCAGATTTAAACAGTGGAACTACTTTACTCAATTTCATTAAATCAGGAAACACACCACAATCTATACATCGATTAAATATAATGACTAGTTCTGGTATAATCAGTTCAATAATTGATTTAACAATTATGCAAAAAAAGTTCATTTCCTCACTCAAATACGACCCTGTTTCTTACGATTCAATCCATCCATTCCACAATACTTCTTAACACAACTATAGCAATAGAACCGTCGACGTTCCATCCAAACATACAGACTGTAAAATAAACAAATACACTACAGTAGAGAGTGAAGATCTTCATTTGTGGAATTCCGAGTATTTAGATTAACTTTCTTGTATTATCTAAATGTATGTGAACTTCCAGTAGTAAAAGTTATTTCTGGTTAATTTCGACTGCGTATTAGTACAATGTATTGTTTGGTGCTTTAGTAGGTAATTGGGGAAATTTTTGGTCTACAATATGCTTTGACCTCCATTGGGAAAATTTTTGGTCTACAATATGGTTTGAATTTTTCAAAATCATTTCTTAACGAATGTCTATTGCCTATGACCTATGTTATAAACAAAAAAACTAACCATATACCAAATTTTAGACCAATCTGACCATTACTTTAAGGTGAACTTGATATACCAATCAGTCAAGACTTTGAATTTTTTATTTTTTACTAGCTGTCCCGGCAATGTTGTTTTGCCATTACAAAAAATAAATAAAAGGGAAAATAAAGGAAAGAAATAAATAAAAATAAAGATGTTGTTCGATTCTCAGACCTCTAACGAATTTACACAAAAAAATACATACATAATATCGGTACAGCCGTTTAGGTGGACATAGGTAACTAACACCGCGACACGAGAATTTTATATTTATAAATGTAGGGATAGATTCTTGACATCGCGTAGACTGGTCGATGCGTAGACTGAACGTTCTTACAAACTATGATTTTACACATCCTGGGCTAATGTGGTCCGTTAGGGCTCGTTCAGACGACACGCTCACGCCACGCGCCCGCCCCGCTCCCGCTTGTATGGTCTTGCATAAATGCAATTTGAGATCTATTGATGTGTCATAAGACTGAAATTATAAATACAACAAACAAAGCGAATTGTACGCGTGTGGTGCGCGTAGTGTGCGCGTGTCGTCTGAACGAGCCCTTCAAGGTAAATCGAAACTTTCTTCACAAAAAAATATATATTTCAATTGGAAACTTGTATGGATTCTACATGTTCAATCAAAATATCTACATCAAAGTGACACATTAGTTTTAAGGTGAAAGGGTACCTGCGCGCTCTCCATACAAACGTAGTCGACTGTTTCCTCCCTGGATAATGACACTAGCACAAATATTTTTGTGCCATAAAACCTATAACTGCTATGACTATGCCCCTATGTTTTGTTTTTTTTAATTTTCTAATTATCATAGAAAATAAAATTTTAAAAATTTGAAAATTAAAAAAAACAAAAAATAGGGGCATGGTCATGGCAGTTATAAGTTTTATGCACCAAAAATATATGCTCTAGTGTCATTATCCAGGGAGAAAACAGTCGACTACGTTTGTAATAGTTTGTATGGAAATAGCCCCCTGTACCCTTTCCTCTTAATATCCGCTTCCAACGCTTGGGGTAGCGTAAATCGACTGCAACCGACTACAAACACAAATAAAGACATGGTAAAGATGGTTTTATATATCGGGTTTATGATGACAAATTAGGATTTAAAAGTGATAGAAGTAAAAAAGAAGTTAAAAAAACTGGTTGCCTGTAAAGTCGGTATACGGGCGAAAGTTTTACGTGACAACAACTGTGCTCGAGTGGAAGGGACGCGTGCCTTTCACTTTTTATGTCTGTCTCTCTCGCTCTTAGGCGGGCTAACCATGCCCGCGTGCCTCTCACTCGCTCTCATTGTGAGCGCATAACGTCAGCGGAGCGTAACGCAGTTTCTTGAAGTGTCACCCGGCAAACTAATTTATAAGACGTTGTCACGTCAAAAGAAGAAAAAGTATTAATATGTACAGTATCACTACATAGTATAAAACAAAGTCGCTTTTTCTGTCCCTATTTCCCTTTGTATGCTTAAATCTTTAAAACTACCCAACGGATTTTGATGCGGTTTTTTTTTAATAGATAGAGTGATTCAAGAGGAAGGCTTATATGTATACTACATGCATGATATAGCCGTGCGAAGCCGGGGCGGGTTGCTAGTGCTTCATAAGTACACTAACAGTGTGCTACAATAATCTATACTAATATTATAAAGCTGAAGAGTTTGTTTGTTTGTTTGAACGCGCTAATCTCAGGAACTACTGGTTCGAATTGAAAAATTCTTTTTGTGTTGGATAGTCCATTTATCGAGGAAGGCTATAGGCTACTTTTTATCCCGATATTCCCACGGGATCGGGAGTTACGCGGGTGAAACCGCGGGGCGCAGCTGGTAGTAATATATAGTCTGTAGAGAAGACGTCCTACCTCCTAACGACCTCTAAAGCGATAGCCCTAAAACTCAATATAAGTGAATCATCTTTGCAATCTCATTCCTCATTTACGTCCTTGAAGCAAGTCAAGATCAAGACCAAGCAAATTCACCAAAAAAACGTCTACTTTTTGTTACGATTCAGATTGGTTTATTTTTTTACCGCTCAATCCGTCCAGCCTTTTGATGATTACATAACCAGGTGGTTGAACTCGTTGCGTACGGTGTTGTGTAGTTACGACTTACGCCTTACATGTCGAACGGTTGGAGTCTTTGGTGCGCGTGCGAATCGAATTGGATGATCGAGATTCCAATCTTAAGAGGAAAGGGTAAGAAGGGCTCTCTACATACAAACTATTACAAACGTAGTCGACTGTTTTCTCCCTGGATAATGACACTAGAGCAAATATTTTTGTTGCATAAAACCTATAACTGCCATGACTAATTTGACTTGATTTACGCCCCTATGTCTTGGTTTTTTTCATTTTCTAATTATCATAAAAATTAAAAAAAAAAAAAAAAAAAAAATTGGGGCATAGTCATGGTAGTTACCTATAGGTTTATAGCACAAAAATATTTGTGCTAGTGTCATTATCCAGGGAGGAAACAGTCGACTACGTTTGTATGGAGAGAGCGCAGGTACCCTTCCCATCCTTAAGATCGATTTAGGTAAAAGGATGATAGTGAAAAGTTCGCATTTCAAATCTGATGCTTTAAACTATGTAAAAAAGAGACCTAATAATTTGACGACCCGGTTGGCACAATGGCCACCATGCCGGACTGCCAAACACAAGGTCTGGTTGTTTCTAAGTAAAAATTTACAAAATAAAAGTGTACCCATAACACAAGTCTAGTTACTTAGCTTGGGCCTAGATGGCGATGTGTGGAATGTTCTGCAATATTTATTGTTTATTTATTAAAGAGACAGAAAAGCAAAGTTTTAGTATTTACAAGCTGTTGCCCGCGACTTCGTATTGTTTTATATACTAAAATCTTCTCTCACTCACTCACTCTATCTATTAAAAACATCGCTACAAAATCCGTTGCGTAGTTTTAAAGATAAGCATACATAGGGACAGACAGCGGAAAGCAACTTTGTTTTATACTACATGTATGTAGTGATATAAAAATTAAAATCTTAATATCTAAACAAATCTGTTTTCCAAGCATACACGCTTAACTAGAAATATTTCGTTATCAAAATAACATTTTTATTATCAAACTAAATATCATTATTAAAACAGCTGATTTTATTCCCAAAATCCAGACATGGAGTCGGTAAAAAACTATTCCAAAAATACCTCAAGACAAACACGCACAATAATAACTATTCAGTCCCTAAATAGAAGTAAAAAACAGTCATAATAACTTAGTTAACTGGTGTAAATTATTTCTATAATATTCGCTGAACACGCACTACTTTGCCTAACCATGGCAAAGTTACGTAAATTATGGTGTTTTACCCTGTAATTTTTAATATTGGTGTCAGGTCTCATATTTACTAGCGCTGGTCATGAAATTAACTCCCTATACTGTGAGCTAAAGCCTTTGTTACCACGTCTATAGATTCCTAATTCTACAGATTTCAAATACTACAGATTCTCATGCCTACAGTATCCTATTTGTACAGATTCCCATGTCTACAGATTCTGATTTCTACAGATTCCTATGTCCACATACTTCCAATATTACAGATGCCCATGTCTACAGATTCCCATGCTACATTTGTTGGATCTTTGGTTCTGAAACTAGAGTCATCCAATTCCAAGGTTTCGTATGCTGCGATTTTTGTTGCCAAGTGTCATGTTTATCCTACTATCCTATCCTACTAATATTATAAATGTGAAAGTTTGTGTGTGTGTGTGTGCGTGTGTGTGTATGTATGTTTGTTTGTTACTCCTTCACGCAAAAACTATAGGACCGATTGCGATGAAACTTGGTATCTAGATAGCTGGAGACCTGGATTAACTGATAGGCTACTTTTTATCCCAATATTACCACGGGATCGGGACTTACGCGGGTGAAACCGCGGGGCGCAGCTAGTATAATATATTTCCAGTGAAACACCTGTTTTACCATACTTTCAAAATTACCTCTGACCTGAGTTACTATGGTTTTCATTATTCGTTAATTTTTTTACCATTTCATTTAATTTTAGTTTGATTTAAATTTTACTATTCGAATAAAATAGTTCTAGAGATAAATATCCGAATATTCGAATTTTTTCAATGATTGATAAAAAAAACATATCAGGAAGAAAAATGTCACCATAAACAGCTATCGAGTTGTGCAATTTTTCATAGACATCCAAAATTCTTAAACATAAGCAGATAAGTGAGAATATTTAAAATAATATTTCATGAAACATATGGCAATTGACTCTGCTTGTTACTCATATTATTACAAATAATAATACCTATAAACCTATAGTACATTATTTTGTTCTATCAGCAATAGTATTCGCAGCGCACGCCAAAAACTATTATGGGTTTTCTACCTTGGGTTACAATACTTACAATATTGCAATTTTCTTACGGATCCATATTTTTTTTTTAAATATAATAACGTATGTTATTCCTTGAAAATGTAGCTTTTTATTGGTGAAATATTTTTTTAAATCGGTTGAGTAATTTCGGAGCCTATTCGTTACAAACAAAAAAAAATGGTTGTCTGTAAAGTCGGTTTACGTACGGTTTTTTTACGTGATAACGTCATAAGAAAACAATGAAAAATTTAGATATTTTTGTATTCCTTTAAATACTTATTTCTTATATATTTTTTTATATACAATGTGTTTTAGCGAAGGGGTATTAATACGAAAGGGGGTTATTCTAGACGTCTAGGCGAACAACTTTTGTTCTACGACTTTTGGAAATTCGAACATTTCGTTCGAAGTTTTTGTATGAAACAGCTGATTTTCAAGTAAAAATTCCCTCAGAATTATCTAAAAAAAAAGTTCGAATTTCCAAAAGTCGTAGAACAAAAGTTATTCGTCTAGACGCCTAGAACAACCCCTTTTCGTATTAATACCCCTTCGCTGAAACACATTGTATATGTATATACATATATATATATTTAATTCAGGCATGTACCCATATTACAGTAGTAATAATAATTAATAACTAAGGACTAAGATATAATAAAACAAAATAAAATCAAGATTACCACTAACTGGTCGAAGCTAACTGGTAACTTAAGTCGTTTGTAACAAATCGTTTACTTACATACTACCACGTTATACACGAGTATTGTGTCACTTTTTGTATAGGTAGGTACATGCTACTTACGGTTCTGGTCGTGGTGCACAAATAGCCAATGTCTATAAATATAATTATCCAGCTGTTCTTCGGATAGGGTAGACAAGATATTGTTTGTTGACCTCCGCAGCCTGGACCAAAAAGCAGCGACGCGAGCCCTAATCACAGCGAAGTAATCCGGAACCCTAGCTGCTGCAAACATGTTGGACGCGCTGCAGTACCTCGGATGCTTCATCAGAATGCGGTATGCATCATTATACTGCACCTTGATGCTACTACGAGCCTTCCTGGTACAGTTGACCCAAAGCTGACATGTGTAAAAACATAGGCAGTATGCTTTGAACAATGTCAGCTTCACTTGGTCACTACAGCGATAGAAACGGCGTGCCAGCATGTTGCAGCGAACTGCCAGGACCCGGCGTTCCCGTTCCACATCCTCGTCGTCATTTAGGTTTTCAGTCACAATGTGCCCTAGGTATCTAAAGCGCGGAACTCTCTCTACCCGAACCCCATCAATAAACACCGGAGGAACCCTCTCCGGACCCTTCCCCGACCTAAATACAATCATTTGCGTCTTACTACCATTATATTTTAGACCATGTTTGTGTGCATACTGTTCACAGATCTTAAGCAGTTTTCTCAACTGATTTTCTGATTGAGGCGCTCAGGAGCACCATATCGTCAGCATAGCTAAAGTTGTTACGACTAGTTCCACCAATGTGACAGCCAACTTTAGTGCTCCTGAGCTCCTCAATAAGTCCGTTAATGCAAAGGTTGAAAAGGTCCGGAGAGGTCAGTCCACCTTGGCGTACTCCGCATTCTAGCATGTATTCACTAGATATGGAGTCGCCCCATTTCACAAAATTAATTGGGTTTTCGTTCCAAAACCTCAACAGTCGAACCGTGTCATCCGCGACCCCTGACGTAACGAGTTTTTGCCATAGTAAATTATAATTTACCAGGTCAAAAGCCCGACTTAAGTCTAGGAAACAGGCATATACAGAATTGTCTATATTGATGTGCCTCTGAATGCCCTACGGTTAATTTGAGACTAAAAACGGCTGAGTCTGTCGAAAGTTCAGGACGACAACCAAATTGCGCATCGTCCAGTTTTATCTGGAACTTTACATCCGGGTAGATTAGAGATTCCAGCGTCTTACCCAGTATTGTGCCGTGCCGTTTTTCATTTATACAAGTCTTCTATTTGTCACTCGTCACCATAACACAAGCCCAGATGAGCGATATTATTATAAAATACTCTAGTTTCCTAGCGGGAACGGACGCGTCATGGTTATGTTACCATGACGCCACACAATATTACCGTGATACTTTTTTGTGAATACAGGTGTTCCACCAATTTATTAGACGTTATCACGTCAAAAAGAAAAAAAAGGAAAAAATATATAAAGTATAAATGAAAAAAAAAATGCAATTTTTCATCGGTTTCTTATCCCGTTAAATTATCGTCCGTAAACCAACTTCATTGACAACCATTTTTTTTTATATAATAGCGTATGTTATTCCCTGTTAATGTAGCTTTCTACAGGTAAAAGAATTTTTTAAATCGTTCCAGTAGTTTCGGAGCCTATTCGTTACAAACACACAAAAAATCTTTCCTCTTTATAATATTAGTGTAGACAACCGTCACTAAGGTGTTGTACCACTACTCTCTTGTTTCTATAGCCTCTTGTCTGACATAATACTCCAGGCACGTAATTAAAACCAGATATATGCTGCATTCCATGGTATTGTCATCGAGGCTTGCTTTACAATAGGGTAACCAGAATTTATGTGGTTATTTGAAATGGACATTATTTCATTATCATTCTACTAGCGACCCGCCCCGGCTTCGCACGGCTGTATTATGCATGTATTATATCTAAAAACCTTCCTCTATCTTTAAAAAAAACCGCATCAAAATCCGTTGCGTAGTTTTAAACATCTAAGCATACATAGGGACGGCGAAAAGTGACTTTATATTATACTATGTAGTGATAGTGATTTTGCTTCACCCACAGGCGGATAACAAAATTCAAACCCCGTTTCTTTTGCTTTTCCTATGTCAGATTAATTGATTGGCTTGAGTTTCGGAACTCTATAATAATTACGATAGTATGTAATAATAATAATATGATGTCCACATCATACTTTGCCATTAAACTTGTTATTGTAAAGGGCCTCTACGTGTTGGCTTCAGCCTCACGCATGCCTTGCAAAGGTATGGTGGTAAGGTAGGTAGGCATATTCCAGTGATATAGGACATATAATCTATAATATAAAAATGAATCGCAAAATGTGTTGGTAAGCGCATAACTCAACAACGCCTGGACCAATTTGGCCAATTCTTTTTTTAGAATATTCCATAAGGTACGAGGATGGTTCTTACGGAGAGAAAAATTTAAAAAATTGCCTGAAAATGTCTAAAAACAACACTTTTCTATACTCCATACCATACAAACGATTCGTAATAATCAAGTCAATAAGAACTTTAATACCATAACATAAAGTTCAAGTTTTAATCGAGAGGTGCCGGGAAGGCAAAACAATTGAGTGACGTATAAATATTGATGTCAATCGTGCCGCGGTGTTAGTTGCCAAACTACACCTAAACGGCTGAACCGATTTGTATGATTTTTAACCCCCGACGCAAAAACGACGGGGTGTTATAAGTTTAACGTGTATGTGTGTGTGTATCTCTCTGTGGCATCGTAGCTCCCGAACGGCTGAACCGATTTTGATTTAGTTTTTTTATATGGCAAAACAACGTTTGCCGGGACAGCTAGTAAACAATAATAATAATATATAATGTTTCGAGCTTAGTTTTTTCCTTAAATTTTTGGTACTTATTGTGCTCGTTTGACAGTTCATTTTATTTTTTACCACCTAAAAAACAATGGGGGTGTTATGATTTACTATGATTTACCCCTGTGTATGTCTGTTTGTGTGTCTGCGTACGTGGTATCGTAGACACAAAAATATGAACCAATTTAAATTCAGTTAATTTTATCTGAAAGTTGACTCTTCCGTGAGTGTCCAAATCGATTGAACATTCTCAAAATTATGAGCAATTTAAATTTTTTTTATTTTCCTGAGAAATAGCTTGTTTAAATTATTTTTTTAAAAAAAGGAGGAATTTAAAAGTCTCCTATAACTTCGAAGGTGAGACACACTTCATTTAAGCCACGTGCCTCACGAACTACGACTAGCCGACTAGCGGGATCTTCTGACTGACGAGTGACACTCACAATGAATGTGTATCACGCATTGAAAATCCTATTCCTATGCCTACTAATATTATAAATGTGAAAGTTTGTGTGTGTGTGTGTTTGTTACTCCTTCACGCAGTGTGTGTGTGTATGTTTGTTACTCCTTCACACAGTGTGTGTGTGTGTGTATGTTTGTTACTCCTTCACGCAAAAACTTCTGGACCGATTGCGATGAAACTCTGTATATAGATAGGGGGAGACCTGGATTAACACATAGGCTACTTTTTATCCCGCTATTCCCACGGAATCGGGACTTACGCGGGGCGCAGCTAGTATCCTATAATACAAGTACGCTAGTTTTGGTATCCCATACAAAACGGCAGTTATATTTTGTGCCTAATCATAATCAAATCTCATTGAGAGTACTGCGAAACGATTTTCTATTTTTATTTATTAAAAGTAGATTGTTTTACGTACTTGAGTTCCATTCCAAGATACTGCTCTCAGCGCCAAAATGGCGAAAATCAAATTAAATCAGACCCTTATCTGTCTGGTTAAATTCACGTTTAGGGATGATTTATATTAGACTGGGCCGTGAAAGTGGCCCTTGCGGGCGGCCCGGATGAGACCCGGTGTAATATAAATTGCTTCATACAAAAAAAACGACTTCAAAAAACCTGAAAACAAAAACTAAAAAAACTTGAAAAAAATCCCGGAAACAAAAACTAAAAAAAAAACTGAAAAATAAAAACTAAAAAGTGAAAAATAATCCATTTCGGGTCACTAAAACAGCAGATAACTTAAACATACTTGGAAGTCGGACTGGGTTAGATTGAATGTTGAGAGATATAATAAGAAACATGGTGTCACCCAGTCCGACTTCCAAGTATGTTTAAGTTATCTGCTGTTTTAGTGACCCGAAATGGATTATTTTTCACTTTTTAGTTTTTATTTTTCAGTTTTTTTTTAGTTTTTGTTTCCGGGATTTTTTTCAAGTTTTTTTAGTTTTTGTTTTCAGGTTTTTTGAAGTCGGTTTTTTAAATTTTAATTTATTTTTTTATTTAACCATTTTTAGTGCCGCTGTCACTGAAAATTCTACTCCATGAGGCGAAAGCGACTATTTCTTCAAATTGCAACCTGTACCTAATCGTACCCCATTGGAAAGTTTGGTGATGAGAAGGTTCAGATGCTCCATTCATCGATACCTATTAGTGTATGGGCAAATTCTACTAGTGGAAATTGAAAACTGAGCAATTTGCTAATTCTCGCTGTGCAGATCTGTTCATCACTCCAAAGATCCTCATCAGATCTTGATTTAGGATAGGGTTCTCTATCAACATTTATTCAAACCTAGTCCGGCGAGGCGAAAGCGACTATTTTATTCAAATTGTTACCTGTAATCGTAACCGATTGAAGAGTTGTCTGACGAGAAGGTGGTTTCCGATATTCCATTTATCGGTAACTATTAGTTTATGGGCCAATTCTACTGGTGGAAATCGAAAAATGAGCAATTTGCAGCACTCTCGAGGTGCAATTCTGTTCATCACTTCGAAGATACTCATCAGATCTTCATTGAAGAAAGGGTTCTCTATCAATATTCATACAAACCCAGTCCGGCGTCTAAATTCGACTAAATTCTTCAAATTGTAACCTGTAATCGTAACCGATTGAAGAGTTTTCTGATGAGAAGGTGGTTTCAGATATTCCATTTATCGGTAACTATTCGTTTATGGCCTAATTCTACTGGTGGAAATCGAAAACTGAGCAATTTGCTGCACTCTCGAGGTGCAATTCTGTTCATCACTCCGAAGATCCTCATCAGATCTTCATCCAATTTTTATGGGACCACCTCTGAGTTATCCCCTTTCATACAAAAAAAGAATTTTTCAAATCGGTCCAGGCGTTTTCGAGTAATCGGCGAACATACATAAAAAAAAATATATATACGCGACGAATTGAGAACCTCCTCCTTTTTTGAAGTCGGTTAAAAATGAGCCCTGTCCGGTGTCCGTCCGTGCCCCGCCCGAGCCATGTCCACGGCCCGGCTCGGACACGGCCCCGTCTAATGTAAATCGTCCCTTAATCGTAGCTGCTAAACATTTACCCTAGGTACTTAAGGTGAAAGGGTACCTGCGCTCTCTCCATACAAACGTAGTGGATAATGACACAAGCACAAATATTTTTGTGCCATAAAACCTATAACTGCCATGACTATGCCCCTATGGTTTGGTTTTTCCTTTTCTAATTATCATAGAAATTAAAATTTAAAAAATACATAAAATAGGTTATGGCAGTTATAAGTTACTAGCTGCGCTCCGCGGTTTCACCCGCGTAACTCCCGATCCCGTGTGAATATCGGGATAAAAAGTAGCCTATGACCTTCCTCGATAAATGGACTATCCAACACAAAAATAATTTTTCAATTCGAACCAGCAGTTCCTGAGATTAGCGCGTTCAAACAAACAAACAAACAAACTCTTCAGCTTTATAATATTAGTATAGATATGCACCAAAAATATTTGCTCTAGTGTCATTATCCAGGGAGAAAACAGTCGACTACGTTTGTAATAGTGGGTATGGAGAAAGCCCCCGGTACCCTTTTCTCCTTCAAAACTCCAGTCTTTTGCGACTAGGTAAATCTGGGATGTACATTTTCGGAACTTAAATTCACACAAGTTAAAATATGAATTTATGAATTAAGTCCGATGATTATAAATATTATACTTTCGAATCTATTACGTTAATAATATGCAAAATTGCTAACAATATTATTAGCTTCGTACCAAATGTCACGGATCCAGTTTTTATTCAATGATTAGTCATCGTTGCATTAGGTGAAGGTCCTCAGAATGATTTTTGTGTCTATTTTTTGCTTGAATGATGCAATAAGAAGATTAAGTACATATTTTGATAGACTTTAATGTCAATTGAAAGTTATGAGCATAGCAAACAAACAGAGAAAGAGGTCAAAATAACACCCCTTTTTGTTGGTTAGTGGTCTTTAAAATTGTTATTTGATTTGGGGACTATGGATAGATAAACATTACCCCCCCTTATTCCAAAACGAGGTTTAAGGATTGTCCGAGATGTGGATTTAAACCTTAGATTTAGACACAGATGTACTCGTGAACTATAGTCTAAACACTATCCCTAATAATCTATAGGGACGTTACGTCAATCTATAGGGATTTCACGTGTAAATCTGTATCTAAATCTAAGATTTAAATCCACATCTCGGACTATCCTTAAACCTCATTTTTTAATGGGGGTACGGTTTATTTTTTACGAATTTCAGAGTTTTATAATGTTTTATCCGTTCAATGCTAATTAAATCATTTTCAGTATATCAAAAGTATTCTACAGGTTATTCTTTCATATACCTACAAATTAGAACTAGAAACAAAAAAAATTGATTGTCTAGAAAATCGGTGTACGGACGATTATTTTAAGTGATAACATCATAAGAACTCTTTTTTATCGTTGACATTACCATTTTGCATACCTCAATACGTTGCTATGGTTACCTTCTCTATAACGTAACGTACCGCATGACGTCACACTTTTTTGTGAATGCCGGTGTTCATCGATTTATAAGACACGTCAAAAAACATTCAATTCAATTCATTTATTGCGAATGAAGGTACATAGTATGGTGTTACATTAATGAAATATAGAACACTCTATTAGATTAGAAATCAATTAATTATTAGGTACAATACTTAAAATATGTCACACAAAACTCAAACTCTAGCCATAAATGAAAATAAGTAGAAACAATGTCAAATAAAATATGGTCATGAAATGAACGCATCATGATTCGACGCATTTAACGCAAAAAACAACCTAACGTCAACAAACAAACTACAAAGAAGTTCTAGTTCGGTAATAACCAAGCAAAACTATTCATACAAATTACGAACCTATCTAAAGTATTCCGGGCACACAGTCAATGGGCACTCCGACCTGGATACCGAGGTTCCAGACATCACGACGCCTCCTGCTTTGTACATTCCTGTATTAAACTCATGACACATTGTTTGAATAATGAGCTCTGTTCTAATTGTGGAAGTATTGGTTTGTTATTAGAGTTAGATTTAGCCAGAATGTCAGTTGCAGGTAGAGGTCAAGGCTTTTCTTCAGTTTCCTATATAGTTCGCAAATATGTATGCAAATCTATTTGTGGAATTGAAAAGAACATAATAGTTTATATACCGTATTTTTTGGAGTTCTTTGTGTATATAAAAGAATTATTCAAAACTACTACATATTTTCCATTGACATTTTAAAGTTATTTTCGAATAAATTATTACGATGATATTCTTCGCAGTTTATATGCTTTTATAAATCCGTCTCATTTTATTTACTTAGGTTCCTGTAGTCATACCTACAGAAAAGATACATAAATAAAATTTCCTCATTAATTATTGGATTAATTGTCTGTGTTGTATATTTTAATTTATCTATGTCCCTGTTCTATTTTAGTTGTTTGTTCAGCATTATCGTAGAATTGTTGTCTTTTGTTTGGTTTAACTGCGATGGAAACGTTTTATTCTTTATTTTATTTGTGAAAAGACGCAATTTACTGTACTCCTATTATTACTTATTCTATCTTAGTAATCAAGATTTAGGCAGGTGTCTTTCTCGGATACTTAAATATTACCCACTTTCATCTTTGTACGTATTATGTTCATTTTGTTTATTTATCCAATTTTATAAAAACAAATAAACGTATATTTATTTATGGAGAAATGAACAGAAAGACGGACATAACCGGTTGCCTGCGTCTGTCTTTCCTGACGTGTACAATTTGAGGGTCTTCAAGTCGCGAGTGAAAAGGTATCTTCTAGGAAGGCGTGTTACATCTTAGGCCGCATCGTCACCTACCATCAGGTAGGTGTGATAGTGGTGAAACTTATCATATGTAAAAATAAAAATAACGTTCTGCAGTCTGCTGTCTAGAAACATTTTCATTTAATTAAACAGCATCATTAAATCTTGAATCAATTGAATAGGAATTATGTCCTATATTTATCGTATGTATTTTCTTTTGTGAAACTGCAGTGTTACTTTAGAAGGCTCATTAAAATCAACTGAACTGTAAATTATTCTTTGAATAATAGATCCATTTAGCTGTCATTTTATGAGGCTAGAATGATTTAATATTCTGTTTAATTACTATTTCGTCAGTATTCAATGCCGATTACATATTTTAACAGTCGAATTTATCAATATTTATACCGATCTTTAAAGATTCTAATGTTGTGATACATAAATTAAAGTTTTATTTTCAACCTCAGTCGTATATCATGCTTAAAATCAATTCAATATAACTTTTAAATATGACACAAAAGCATTAAATCTTGTCTCGAATATTTTACGATCTCTTTCACATTATCATTGTCACTGATATTCTGCAAAGAACGCATAAAAAATGCTACAGCCTGACTCATTCACTCGTTCCGTTCCGTACGATTATTAAAATGTTGAAATGACACTGATGAGAATGCATTGTGTTCAAAAATCGCATCATAACACGTGCTGAGATTTTTTATTGTTCAGTTTATAGTCGTTCGTTTAATATAATATAACTTTCGCAATGAAGGAAATTACGGAGGTACCTACTTTTTATTTATTTTTCGAAAGAATAACGGAAGAACTTCAAATCTATAAAAACGGAGAATATTATGATATTTTTGTTTAATTTGTGTACAATTCACAGTCAAAAGTCTCTGCCCATCGTAACGCTTACAATCCTGTGCTGTACCATTTGAACATTATAACAACGTAACCTGTGGATCGAACCCACGTCACGTGAAAACCTTAAAAAAACTATATTTGGCACATAATAGGAAAACATTGAGAGATTCTGTTAATGGCATTTGTTGTTTGTATTAATTTTACTCTATCCATACTATAATATACCTACTCTATTATACTATACCGTAATTCCTATTATTACAGGGAAGATTTTATTGTTTGTTTGAATTGAATAGGCTCCAAAACTACTGGACAGATTTTGATGCAACTTGGTATGCCGACATTGATTCATTGGGAGTGACATAGACTACTTTTTTATCCCGATATTCCCACTAGATCGGGAGTTACACGGATGAAACCACGGAGTGCTGGTCGTACTCTATACATTGCCATGGATTTAAGAGGAAAGGGTACCGACGCTCTCTTCATACAAACGTAGGGACATGGTCATGGCAGGTATAAGTTTTATGCAACAAAAATATTTGATATATTGTCATTACCCAGGGAGGAAACAGTCGACTACGATTGTATGGAGAAAGCGTCTTGGTACCCTTTAACATAAAGGTTTATCCCCAAAAAAAGCTAAATTAAAAGATCGAGACGTCTCTATACTCATAATGTTACTACCCTTATCAAAACCCTTCTAAAACTCATACATTGTGCAACCAACGCGTTCCTTTGACAATATGAAATTTTCGAAGAATTACGATCGGAGGGAAGAAAATAAAAGCGAAAAGATCGAAATATTTTCCTTAACCTTCGTCTTATGGAAAGATAATAAAAAGAAATTGGTTTTTGTTATTCGTAGTGCTAAACAAACTGAGTTTTGAGTAGAGATTACTTTAAAAACCTTAGTATTTGGGCCGTGTCTTAAAACGCCTAGGCGCCTGCTCCTTTTATTAAGAAGAGAGCTATGCCCTCCAAAGGTCGTTAAGACGGTATCCTGGCAAAGCTTTCTGCTATTCTCTTATTAACTTCCTAAATAATGACTCTATAGAGCCGTTATTTAGAAAAAAATGTGAGCCGTCACGGGACGCCTGGCAGATGTGAAACATCGACATTATTTTGTAACTCTAACGATCTGCATCGAAAAACAGCCCTATAATAAAATGTCCATCATTTGCAGTTCGACCCACTGTGCGTCGCCACGGCAGAAATCGGTTTTATGTGCGGCTATAGATGTTTCACATCAAAAAAATATGGAAAGAAATTATTCAAAAATGATTGCTATAAAGTAGAGCAATAATTATTTTTTCATAAGACCAAGTATGCTGTATACATGCATCTGTGATTTACATTTTGTTTTCTAGGGTTTAGAGGGTATATGTGTATCTATACTTAGTTGTTAGGAGAGAATAAAGAATATAACACACAAACAAACAGACAAAGATAGGCGCGAAAAACATAACCCTTTCCTTGCAGTCGAATAAAAAAGAAAAATTGATAGCTACTTGTGCAGAAAAAGGAAAAACAAATGGTTGCTCTAGCTAGGTTCATTATTCAGGAAAAAGAGTACATATTATTTGTGGAGAAAGCAATACTCGCGTATCCTCTTAAAACGTAATCATCACTACATAGTATAAAACAAAGTAGCTTTCTCTGTCCCCATGTCCCTATATCCCTTTGCATGCTTAAATCTTTAAACTACGCAACGGATTTTGATGCGGTTTTTTTAAATAGATAGAGTGATTCAAGAGGAAGGTTTTTAAGTATAATACATGCATAATATAGCTGTGCGAAGCCAGGACGGGTCGCTAGTATAAAATAAAGTCACTTTTCGCCGTCCCTATATCCCTATGTATGCTTAGATCTTTAAAACTACGCAACGGATTTTGATGCGGTTTTTTTAATAGATAGAGTGATTAAAGAGGAAGGTTTTTAGATATAATACATGCATAATACAGCCGTGCGAAGCCGGGGCGGGTCGCTAGTAAGCCTTAAACTATTAACATCGATGTTTTATAATTTTGAAAAACACAATCACAATAGGTACCTATTTTACAAACAGGACAGAAAACGATTTGGCTTGTATTTTGAGACTTAGTATAGTATTCTAGTCCAATGTGTTGCTGTTATAAGTTATAGCTAATGTTTGTTATTGCTAAAATGTTATTTAGGACTGACTATTGTGTTGCTAGTTTACTGTAACTAGACTAGGTACTGTAAATATAAATCACTAGCTGCGCTTCGCAGTTTCACACGCGTAAGTCTCGATCCCGTGGGAACATCAAAATGAAAAGTAGTTTATAGCCTTCCTCAATAAATGGACTATTCAACACAAAAATATTTTTTTAATGTCGAACCAGTAGTTCCCGAGATTAGCGCGTTCAAACAAACAAACTCTTCAGCTTTATAATATCAGTATAGATTTTGTAACTACACAACGTATATTCATTTTACTACATTACAATAACACCCACAGAACATTATCAAAAGACGAATAGTATCTTAGCATAGACAAACCAATTCATAGAGTAACATAAAACCTCATATTCTAACAGTTATTGTCATTTGGAAGTGTACAATATGCGTCATGCATGAGTCCACTATCAGTTTGCTACCATAATACTATCAACAAGTATTGGACTTACGACCTTCTTCTAATAAACCTTACACACAAACATTGAAACACACAAACTTGAATTAAAAGTCTTCAGTGTAATTGTTATTTTCAAAATTTTAGTTATGTATTTAGTAACCGAGTGCTATAAGCCGCCACACGCTACACCAACCGACGTGGAATAGATTTACAGGTTTCGTTGTTGTAGTGTTCAAATAGTGCTGCACAGGATTGTAAACGTTACGGTGCCAGTTAACTTTTGAACGTTGATTGTAAAATCCACGGTCAAAACTCTCTGCTCACCGTAACGTTTGCATCCTGTGCAGCACTATTAGAACAGTATAACAACGTAACCTGTGGATCGACCCCACGCACCACGTCGCGTCTGTTGGTGTAGCGGGTGGCGCCTTATACCTCTCGGCCAACTAAAGACATAGCTAACATGTTGAAAATAATAATCACCCTGAGTACTTTTAATTCAAGTGTTTAAGTTTGTGTGTAACGTCTATTAGAAGAAGGTCGTAAGTACAATACTTGTTGATAGTATTATTGTAGCAAACTGATCATTTACTTATGACCCATACTGTACGTATTACGTGTTAAAATGTCTTAAAATGTTGTACAAATATACAAACAAGTAGCTGCAATTAAGTTCGACAATAACTCTTTACTGCTTGTAACACAACTCACGATTTGTAGTAGTGCGATTCATAGCACATGCCGTTGACAGTTAACTTTGAAACTAACGGTGTCCAGGTTCACGCATATAGACTGATAGTGTGTTGTTATATTCTGTGGTATCTTGATCGTTTGGTTATATTGGGTATGGTTGTGTTGCGGTTTTGTTGAAACTGTTTTACTTATTGCCTTTTAAGTTCAAATTTCAAATTTCTTTATTTCTTTCAATGCTTATGTATTTACATACACATGATCACTTGAAATAGTCTTACAAACTAAGTTAGGATGTGTGCCTTCGGAACGCGCCCACCAATGAGAAGAAGGCACAAGAAACTCATGGGGTTTTTTTTTTATGTGATCACGCTCACAAAGGTCAATATTACAAATATTTGAAGGTATTATTTGAAATGGAGCAATTAAAGTCACATCCATGGATTCTTATCATTAAGGTACGAAGAGGTATCATAGTATGCCTTACCGCACAATTTATGCTTTATAAAAGTTTTGAATTTGTTAATGGACATGTCATATACATCTTTAGGTAATTTATTATAATAGAGCACACATGTACTATTAAACGACCTGCTTATTTTCCGGAGCCTACTACCGGGCAAGGTCAGCTCATCCCTGTTTCTTAAGTTGAAATTATGAATATCGCTATTTTTGCGAAAAATATCAGGATTTTTGTGAACGTAGAGCAAGTTTTCGTAAATATATTGTGAATAGAGCGTTAATATATTTATCTCTTTAAATTTTTCTCTAAGTGATTCCCTGGGGCCCATCTTATAGATAGCTCGGACAGCTCTTTTTTGTAATATAAAAATAGCATCAATATCTGCAGCACACCCCCACAGCAGGATGCCATACGACATGACACTGTGGAAGTAGCTGAAATAGACTAGACGAGCAGTCTCAATGTCCGTGTATTCGCGAATTTTCTTAACGGCGTAAGCGGCAGAACTAAGTCTATTGGACAATGCTTCCACATGCGGGCCCCACTGAAGCTTAGCATCTAAAGTTATACCTAGAAAGACAGCCTTACTGACTAATTCAACTTCCTCATCATTAATCTTTACAACAGTTTTTACTTGTTTTACATTTGGAAGTGTGAATCGAATTAATTTAGTTTTGGATCCATTCAGTAATAAATTATTGGAGTTGAACCAATCAACTATTCTAGAGAGAGCATTGTTCACATCGTCAACGTTGGACTGACGCCTTTTAACCTTGAACACCAAGGAGGTGTCATCTGCAAACAACACTATCCCATGGTTGTCCCTTACAAGGTAAGGTAAGTCATTTATATAAACTAAGAACAAGAAAGGTCCTAATATGGATCCTTGAGGAACCCCCATTAATATCGCAGATCCGGGAGATCGTTTTCCGTTAACATCGACACACTGGACCCTACCACTCAGATAAGAAGAGATAAGATCCAGGGCGCCGTTCCTAATACCGTAGTGGTGTAGTTTCATGATCAATGTTTTATGTTGAACGCAATCAAATGCCTTGGATAAGTCACAGAATATGCCATACGCATCATGCGACTCCTCCCAAGCATCAAATATATTTTTAATTAACGCTATCCCCGCATCAGTGGTCGAGCGCCCCTTACTAAAACCGAACTGTTTACTATGTAAAATATTATTATCATGAAAATGTTTAAGTAGTTGATTTAAAATAAGTTTTTCAAAAATTTTACTTAACGTGGGTAGCACTGATATTGGTCTAAAATTGGAGGGGTCTGAGGTACTACCAGATTTAAACAGTGGAACTACTTTACTCAATTTCATTAAATCAGGAAACACACCACAATCTATACATCTATTAAATACAATGACAAGTTCCGGTATAATGAGTTCAATAATTGATTTAACAATCGGAACGGAGATCCCCCATAGATCTTTAGTTTTCTTAAGATTTATTTGCTTAAGCACTACAATAATGTCATGATTTGTAACATATTGGAATTGAAATATTTTATTACAATTTGGTACATTGGTTTTTATTAAACTTTCTGCAAGGGGGGTAGAAGATTTTAAAGCCTTCGTCAAAGTAATAGCCACATTACTGAAAAAGTTTTCAAACTCATTTGCGATATCTTGATTATTATTAGTTATGTTTCCATTAATACTTAATTTAAACTCGGTGTCTTTGGCTGCGACTCTCCCTGTTTCAGCATTAATTACTTTCCACGTAGCTTTAATTTTATCAACACTAGTGTTTATCACAGATTTTATTGAGAGAGATTTAGCCAATATACATACCTTTTTAAATATCTTTGAATAGTTTTTAACGAAAGCTCCAAACTCCTCTGATGTATTAATCTGTCTTTCCGCGTATAACTCATACAGTCTTTGTCTACTTCGATGAATACCAACCGTTGCCCAGTCACTAAATTCGCGTTTGTCGGAGACCACTATGGTTCTGGGCGTAAAGATAGACTGAAATTGGGCATTAAGAATCGAAAAGAAGTTACTGTACAATACATTTGGATTTGTATCACAAGGCAAAAAAGGTAAAACGTTGGCCAAACCCAATTTAAGTCCCTCCAGACGAGCAGCAGTCACTGGTACATACGTAATTTTCCTTTTTGATATTGGTTTTATAACAATTGCAAATTCGACAAACTGACCACTATGGTCCGATTCCAATTTCTCAATAATAGATTTGCTAATCGTGGTTATATTATCAGTAACATAAATATTATCAATACATGTCGCAGTAGTGTCAGTGGTTCTAGTAGGCTCCAGAAAGACGTTAGATAAATTATGTGATTTATACAAATTTAGAAGTTTCGTGGAAAAAGTACTTACTTTTAGTAAATCTACATTAAAGTCACCGCAAACAAGCAATTGTTTTTTTGATTTAGTCAATTTTGTTAACATTTCATCTAATATATCAATAAATTCTTTAAAATTATCAAAAACAGGTCGTCTATATACACATACTACTATTAATTGCTCCAGTTCTACACAGGCTATTTCCGTTACGCATTCTACAGACATAGACACGACATCTTTTCTTTCTTTATATTTTAAGTGTTTATTCAATATTATAAGAGACCCCCCCTTTGTCGTATTTACTCTACAGAATGCGCTGCCAACCCGGTGGTTGCTGAAATTGAACATGAGCTGGTGAGCCCGGAGATGGTGTTCTGTTATGCATACAATGTCGATATCCTCAGCGTTCATGTACAATTCCAGTGTTAGTATTTTGCCCTCTGTTAAAGTATAAATATTTTGATGCACAAGGTTAATATTTTTTACATAATTTTTATTTACTTTATTTATTTTAGGGCATTTATTCCAGCAATCATTATTATTTGACTCGTTTGACAATGAAATCAATAACTGGCTCATATTGTTATCTAAACTTAATATCTCATTATTATTATTTTGCAAAGTGCTAGAGGATATCTCCATTGTCTTAAAACTACTGCAAGAGCGTACCTCCTTTGTCTGATTATTTAATTTAAATTAATCGGATAAAGACAACTATCCGCAGTCTGAATAATATTTATGTCATTTAACTGCGCAAAAGGCGCAGTATATGTAGCCAAATTCTTGGCTGTAAAATTAAAAAAATAACATAGCGAAGATGCTATCTGTCTTTTGATAGAATCCGGAAGCTTGTGCTTTCCCTTCGTCAAATAATAAGTATTACTAACAATAGGATTAGTGTCAATAACATTGAACTTTTTACTATAACATGATATAGTGTTCAATGCTAAATTTAAATTATGTCTAAGTGTATTTTCCGCAGCTGGCAAGTTTTTACAGTAGGGGAGTGTAAACATTACAATATTGTCTATGTTCAAGGAGCACAAAGTATCACAATATTTCAACATTTCCTGTTTGCTGACACTTCCCCTATTTCCAATAAAAATAATTAAATTATCATTTTTTTCAAATTTATAGCTAGTTATTCTTTTCATAATTTGGTGATAGGATGCAGAAGGCATACAGTAATTTATAAAAGACTGTCCCTTTGAATAAAAGTTTAATTTTGAGCCCATGTCCATTCCAATTTCATCGCTAAACATGATTGTTTGATTTTTATTATTAATTATTTGAGAACTTAAATTAGAAGATTTACATAATAGCTGTGAACGGTCACACAGCTGCTCACTCGATAAGGAAGGTGTATTCAAAGGCTCGGGCTGGCTGCAGCGGTCACAGCCATAACTTGTTTTGTCTGCCAAAGAGTCAAAACGGTCCACATAGTCAGATGTTGAATTAATAAGTTTACCCATTGCCATTGAATATTCCCTGATAATTTGCTTTGATTTATCATACATGATAGTCACTGATTCGAGTGAGTCCTGCAAGTGTCTAAGCTTAATTTGAAATTTATTCGTATCGGCTGCATGTTGCCTTTGATAATTTTCTAATTCTAACGTGCATAAACTCAATTTATCTAATAGTTCCAATCTATTTTTACAATTTTTAACGTTTTTAGATAGTTTTTTATGATTTTTGATTAAATTTTTATTTTTTCTAATAAATTTATTAATTTTTACAAATTTTTTAAGTTTTTTGCTGCTGCAAAAATCCAAATGCACCTTGGCTGACACTGAATGGCGTAGGGGAGTGTCGTTAGTGAGATCAATAATGTCTGTGTGCATAGGCCTTGGAGCAGCAACCAACTGCGGGGACCTCCCTACGAGCTCGTCAAATAATGATTGATTTTGTTGTGTGGTAATTTCCTGGGTGGCTGCTTCAAGGTGTGAGATATGTCGATGGGCCTCACAGAGCTCCTGTTCCAGGTCAGATATGCGTCGTAAAGCCTGCTCGTATTCTGCACTACAACTATCAAACCTATCTAACAATAGTTGGAGGTTATCCCGCTCTGTAGTCACATCTTCTAACTTAACATTTATTTGTGACAATTGGTTTTTTAATTTCCCGTTTTGTTCTATTGTACTAATAAGTTCTCTTTCGTTATCGTCCCGTTCGCTGTTTAATTGAACAACCTGCTCATTTGCGGCCTTTAATTGTTGCAAAGTCATTTGCAGTTTGTTCGCTTCCTGGCGAGAAGCGACAGCGAAACCCTTCCTAGTCTGCATTTTGAAGAAATAACAGGTAAAATACGTCTGGGAAAACGAGCAGGAAGTTCCCCAAGCAAGTGGGTAGATAGGTTACCGGTATGTCAAACTATTGTACTTACATGGAATTTGTATAAATTACCTGGCTGTTATCAGCGTAGGATATACTATAACATATATCCAGGAGAACAAACGGTAAACAAATCCACCAACCACTAAATCACTTTGAATATCTCCACAAAATATTCAAAAGAACACAATGTAAACAATGTTGACAATCCGTTAACTGATCGACATAAGTTTCACGTATTATTTACGTATTTTCACACTATTTAACAAATAAATATTGATTTAACTATAATTATAGTTGCGATGAAATTGTAATTGGGCTTTAAATACACAAAATAACCAATAAAATAATAATAATAATAATAATAATAATAAGCCCCCTAAAATCCAACCACACGCCCTGATCGAACACCTGATCATCGTGGGGGGCGGGCAACATACTTTCATTTACTGGATGGCTAACGTGGCTCTGGTAACCCAAAACTAAAATGGAGACAAGACAAAGGAAAAAACGTTTAACGCCGCTACCTGGGGGCTATCGCCAGGGCACACTTGGAGCCGACGCTGGGTGTTGCAGTGGACGAGCCGTCGGTGGTGAGGAGTTGAGTAGGCGGGCTCCCACCGGGTCACCCGAAGATACGACAGCCAATCAACAACAGTTAGATCCACCATCTTCCCCCTCTACAATAGAACCATTTAGCCCAAGTACCGTTTCTTATGCACCCACACCTACACCGGTACCGACCGATGAAGATTCTAGGGACTCCGTAAATCCCACCTTTGCTGCTACGCGGGAGGCCCCCGAGGCCTTTTTACCTGCGTCCACGAAGGCTGGGAAACCCAGAGTGCGCATGAGATGGTCACCTGAAGCTAATTCATTTATCATGCGCACATATTACTACATCACAAAATTAGAAACAGATTTAACAACATATAGAACCATACTACATCATAAATTCATGGAAAAATACCCCGGTATAAATGTGACTGAACAAAGAGTTTCTGACCAGAGAAGAGTTATTGTTCGCAATAAACTACTGAGTACCGAAATACTGAACCGATTACAGGAAGAAGTTAGAGCTACTTTGAGCGAAGAAGAAAATGTAGAGTCTAACTTAGAGAATACCTTTAGAAATGATACTGAATCTCAACCATACAACCTTCCAAACATTCCACATACCCAAACCACACAGCCAAACATATCACAGCACCACACACTAAGCCTATAACACAGAATCGCGACCTTATGTCAGACATGTCTACGCAAACTGATACACTACTAACAAACACCTTATTAATCGAAAATGAAGTAGAAACACTAACATTAGGTGAGGTCAATGTTGATTCTACAATAGAACAGCTAAATGAAAAATTACAAACTAGTTTACTACGATATGCCGGAATGGACCCTACCGCACGACCTAAATTACCAAAGTTAAAATACAGCATTAAACTTCAAAAACTACTGAACGTTTTCAATAATATAATACTTAACCAACACGTATCCGAATCCGCACAGTTAACTGATATACATACACTTATATATTGCACAGCTTTTGTAATATCACAGGAACTTGGTTATAAAATCACAGATGTAGAAAGACCTAGAAGAAACATACAAGACGCAAGACCAGCCTGGCAGATTAGATTAGAAAGGGACATTAGCAAATTACGCTCAGATATAGGTAAACTAACACAGTATATAACTAATAACAATAGATCTAGGAAAGTAGTGGATAGGGTAACAGCTATTTTTAAAAACATCACATTACACACTAGACATGAAAGTAACAATAAGACTCCGGAAGAATACCTGGACACACTTAAACAAAAATTGGCATTAAAGACTCATAGACTAAGAAGATTCAAAAAATCACTACAGAGAAGACAGGATAACAATCTGTTCATAAACAACGAAAAGGTGTTTTACAGGCAATTAAACTCACGTACAGAAAATTCACTAACAGACAATACCGATACGAATAGGATACGCAATGAAACCCCTAGCAAAGAAGATTTGGAACAGTTTTGGTCAAACATTTGGGAGACTGAAGTTTCACATAATGAAGAAGCTGAATGGTTAGTGGATGAAAAAAATCGATTTGATGCAATAGACGAAATGGAATTTAAAGAAATTACAATAGAAGATTTACAAAATATCACAGATAAATTACACAACTGGAAGTCACCAGGAGCTGATAAAATTCATAATTTTTGGTATAAAAAATTAAAGGCTATACATAAATACTTAGCTAAAAACCTAACAGAAATAATATTACAGAAACAAAATATACCTCAATTCATCACAAAAGGAATCACATACATGTTACCTAAAACCAAAAATGCATCACTACCATCACAATATCGACCCATAACCTGTTTACCTACTATTTACAAAATACTCACATCAGCCATCACTCACAAAATCAGAACACATACAGAAACAAATAATATAATAGCAGAAGAACAAAAAGGGTGCCGGCGAGGCCACATGGGGTGCAAGGAGCAATTAATCATAGATTCCGTTATACATAAACAAGCTGCAACAAAAAAAAGAAATCTTCACTGTACCTATATAGATTATCAAAAGGCATTTGACAGCATTCCTCATTCTTGGCTAATAGAAGTCCTTAAAATTTACAAAATTAATCCTTACATAATTCAGTTCCTACAAGTAATGATGCCCCTTTGGAAAACTACTTTACACCTCAATAGTTGCAATAACTCTACTGTTACTAGAGAAATTGCAATAAAGAAAGGCATTTATCAAGGCGACTCCTTGAGCCCCCTATGGTTTTGTCTGGCCCTTAACCCCCTATCACATCTATTGAATGGTCAACGAGCAGGATTTCCCCTAAAACACAATACGACTGAGCTTAAAATAACACACTTAGTATATATGGACGACATTAAGTTGTATGCAAAAACGAATAAAGAAATGGAGAAATTAGTAACAGTTACATCTGAATTTAGCCGAGATATTAATATGCAGTTTGGTTTAGATAAATGCAGAACACTTCACATAGTAAAGGGTAAAATTTGCAGCGGTGACTATTCATTAGACCAAGGTGACCCTCAAAACCAAATAATTACCGCTATGGAGCCAAATGATGTCTATAAGTACTTGGGATATCACCAACTTAAAGGTTTAGATCATAAACAAATTAAGATTAACCTCACAAATGAATATAAGAGAAGAGTAACAAACATATGCAAAAGCCGACTAACTGGTAAACATCTAACAAAAGCAATTAACACCTATGCTGTTCCAGTACTTACTTACTCATTTGGCGTCATTAAATGGAGCAAAACAAATATCATATCTTTAGAAAGAGCCACTCGAACCATACTTACAAAGAACAATAACCATCACCCAAAATCAGCAATAGAGAGACTTACCATTAAAAGGCAGAATGGAGGTAGAGGCCTAATTAACATACAAAATCTTTGGCAGAAACAAATTCACAGACTACAAACCTTCTTTCATCAGAAATCTGAGACCAGCGATCTCCACAAAGCCATTCAACAAAATGATCTCAATTACACACCGCTAAACCTCAATGAAACGCCTGTAGACAACCAACCACCGAACACAGTCTCAAATCCAGAACAGGCTACAATGGAAGCATGGAGGAAAAAAGTGCTGCATGGACGACACTACAACGATCTCGAACAACCACTTATAGATAAAGAAGCATCAAACAAGTTTTTAAAAATAGGCTCATTATTCCCAGAAACAGAAGGTTTTATAATAGCAATTCAAGACCAAATAATCAACACTAAAAACTACAGAAAATTCATAATAAAAGACCCCACTGCATCGGATGATAAGTGTCGAAAATGCCGCATTCACTCTGAAACCATTCAACACATAACAGGAGCATGCCCTCATCTCACACAAACAGATTACACTCATAGACATAACCAGGTAGCCAACATTATTCATCAAACATTAGCCATTAAGCACAATCTCATACCAGATAATCACACACCCTACTACAAATACAATCCCAACACCATCCTAGAAAACACAACACACAAGATGTACTACGACCGAGCTATCCTAACTGACAGAACAATTCACTACAATAGACCAGACATCACACTACAAGATAAACTAAATAAAACTACTTACCTTATTGATATTGCCATACCTAACACACACAACATTACAAAGACCATAACAGAAAAAATACATAAATATGCAGACTTAAAAGATGAAGTTAGTAGAATTTGGAGACAGGATAAAGTTTACGTAGTACCAATAGTGCTGTCAACTACCGGGGTAATTCCAAAACATCTACACCATAGCCTTAAACTATTGGATATAAAAGATAACATATATATAAAATTACAGAAAGCAGCTATATTAAACACATGTCGTATAGTAAGAAAATTTTTAGAAATAGAAGAAAACTCAACAACCCCTCATATCACTAGTATCACTAATCAAAATATAGAATAACGATAATTTAACATGTGTATTACTTGGCATATGCCCGTAATACGCATTAAAACCGGCTTGAAGCTGAGAAATAGAAAAGAAAAACAGGAAAATAATAATAATATTATATTTATTCATGCCAAAAACATAACAATGTGCAATAAATGCATAAGTACAACAAAGTCTTAATTGTTAAGGCGTAAAATACAAAAGTAGTAGGTCACA
Organism: Idaea aversata; assembly: GCA_907269075.1. Taxonomy (NCBI): domain Eukaryota; kingdom Metazoa; phylum Arthropoda; class Insecta; order Lepidoptera; family Geometridae; genus Idaea; species Idaea aversata. The sequence goes on along the minus strand of OU026104.1, from coordinate 8,863,541 downwards.
ACTGTACCCTAGCTAGGCTAAATGAATAACCTGTATTAAGGGTAGCAGTCCCATTCCCTCGTCAAACATTGGATAAATTTAAAATGTATAAATATGGCAAGCCGAAATAAAAGGTACTTACTTATGAAAGACAAATAATGTTGGTAGGTATAAAAACATAAAAGGTACTGCATGAATAATAAAAAAAATATGAATAGTGATTAACTATAGGTAGATATAAATATTAACACGAAAATTTTGAGTGCAAGGAAAAAACCAAATTGTAAATTAATCAACCAAATAGTTTGACTAGGGCAGACATGATACTGAGAAAAAAAGAAGATTCAATCTGTGAGGTGTGTATTGCTATGAATGAATGACTAAATGACAATGTGAATGCTTGTTTTCGGGTATTGGTTATGGTTGGTATTTTATATATGAATGAATGATATTGCTATATGAGTGAATGATATTGTTTTATGAATGAATGATATTGCTATATGAATGAATGGTATTGTTTTATGAATGAATGATATTGTTATGTAATGTGAATGAGTGAATATATGAATTAATTATGTAAGTGGGACAAGCAGTTGCTCTGTTTCATCGTAGGATTTAGTCATAAGCCAATTCGTAATATGTTTTTTGCATTGTGTATAAGTTAGTAAGTGGTGGGAAATTATTTTGTTAATTTCGTTATATATGTAAGGTCCGATGTAGAAATGAAAATTATGTGTAAATTTAAGTTTTGAACGGGGTATTTCACAAACATTATGTTTTCTCCTGCGATCGTTTTGGGTTACTGGGGTTTTAGAATGGATGATCAAAATGGTATGACTTATGAATAGTTGACGAACAGTTAGAACTTTCCATTCATTGTATAATTCTTGGGTCGGATAAGTGCGAGGCTTGAAAGTACTCACTTTGAGAAGTGCTCTTTGGGCTTTTTCTAAAGTAAACATATGTGTTTTAAAGGTACCTCCCCAAGAGGTAATGCAGTAGGCAATTATTGTTTGGCAAAGAGCGAAATAGGTCATTCTGATGGTTCTTGATGATGCAACGTGCCGGAGATTTTTGAAGATGTAGATCAATTTTCGAACTCTTGTAGAGACAGAATCAATATGGATCTTAAAGTTTAAGTTTTGGTCTATAATTACTCCTAAATACTTTATAGAGGACGTGGATTCTATGTACGGACAAGAAGTACAACAGTGGTTGGTAAGTGAGCAGTTATGGGCCACTAGTTTTATAGGTATAGCTGGTTGAGTGATATTTCGTACGGAGAAGGAAACAAATTTGGTTTTAGTGGCGTTGAGGGTTAGCGTATGATTCATGAGCCAGCCTGTTACTATATTTAAACCGCTTTGGGCCGCAGACTCAGCTTCCGGCCAGGTCTTGGCAGAAAATGTGAGAACAGTGTCATCAGCGAATGAACTGATCTTTCCCTTGGGTAAGTTGGTTTGAGTGAGTCCATTAATAAAGACTAGGAAAAGGGTAGGTCCGATTATACTCCCTTGGGGTATACCGTATGTAACAGGAAGCTCGTCGCTGAAGGTGTTATTGACTTTTACTCTCTGCACCCTGCCACTCAAGTAGCTGTTAAGGAGATTTAGTTGGACACCTCGTATACCGAGCTGCTCTAACTTCTTCAAAAGAATAGGGATAGGAACTGTGTCGAAGGCTTTAGCTAGGTCTAGGAATATGGATATCACTTTATTACCATCATTCAAATTCGCAGCAATATGGGTGGTGAGATCGAGAACGGCATCTGAAGTAAAGATATTGCGGCGAAAACCATATTGATTTGACGATAACAAGTGATTGGACTCTAGGTAATGTGTAAGGCGCTTGTTGAGTAGCCGTTCAATAACCTTCGACAAAGATGTGAGGACTGTTATTGGCCTATAGTTCCCGACGTGGTTCCTATCCCCGGCCTTAAAGATTGGATGGACAATGGCTTTTTTAAAGCTGTCGGGAAAAATGCCCATAGCGAAGCAAGTATTAACAATGTATGTGATTGGTTCAGAGAGTTTGGTCGAATAACGCTTCAAAATATAAGACGGTATGTTGTCCCATCCAATGGCTGTCTCTGATTTTAGGGATTTTATTGCGGTTTCAATTTCCGTTGGATCTGTTTCCAGGAGAACAAAGGAATTGGGGAAACTTTGTGGTGGGTTACACACAGTTGGTCTCGTATTAATATTTTCTGCAAGCTTTCTACCGATAGTAGCGAAATAGTTGTTGACTTCATTAACCGATTCAGTTGGGGAAGAGCGTATTTGCAGTAACTCAGTCGGAGCCTGTTTAGGTCTGTATGTGTTAGTTACCCTCTTTATTGTTTCCCAAATTGCCTTTATATTTGAACCTGCTTTGGTGAACTGATCACGTTCATACTGCCGTTTAACTTTCTTTAACAGGTTATTGCAAAAATTACGATACCTTAGATACGTTGTTTTTGATATAAAATCATCCGGGTTTTTCTTACATTTACGGTGCAAAGCATCCCTATTTCGCATACACCGGAGTAGACCTGGAGTGATCCAGGGTTTTAGTAACCGTTTACGTCGAGGAGTAGTTATTATTTTGGTATTCATTTCAATTGCTAGTGATAATTGTTTGATGAATGAGTCAGTTATTTGGTTAGGATCAGTCAATGTGTATAACAGTGAGAAGTTGATATTGGACATTGCCAGGTCTAGTCCATCGAAATCAATTTTGGAAATGGTATTGAGTGTTTTGTTACGGAATGGTTTCATATTTACACTTAGTAAGGTTGCGTAGTGATCCGTAACAGTAGAGTTTATAACTAGTGTTGTTGATGGCAAGTTAGATTTCAAAAATATATGGTCCAAGCAACTTGATTCGCGTGTTGGGAAATTATGAGCTGGTAAAAAGCCGTGAGTAGCAAAAAATGTCAAATAATCTGGCATACGGGGATCTTTAGTAGATTGGATTATGTCAACATTAATATCGCCCACGACAATGATATTCTTGATGTTGTTCAGAGTTATTAAGATAATTTCTAGTGAATCAAGAAACTCTTCTATTGATCTTATGGATGGAGATCGATATATACCTAAGATAGCCAGCTCTTTATCAACTTTTATTAAAAGACCAGATGCATTAGAGAGTTTAAGTTCCTCCACCATTACACCAGATATGTCAGATCTTATGTACCCAATCACTCCGTCGCTTTGGTTCATGTGACTTTTTGTTTTATAGGTGGTGTAATTAGATAGATTAGGTAAGTTTTGGTTATTTACACAGGGTAGCCAAGCTTCGGTTAGTATGATTACATCTGGTTCCAGAGGTAATCTATGTAATAGGGTGTAGAAGTTTAATTTATTTTTATTAATAGATCGTATGTTCTGAGCCAATATCTTAAGGTGTTTATTCTGATTTGTCAGATAATTAAGGCAGTTTTCTGGTGTGCAGGTATAGGAATTTGATGTTGTGAGGTCATCAATATTATTACATGTATCATTTATCATGTTAGCCATAAGGAATGCTGAAAAAAGTTGCAAATTATTATAAGGTAATTTGTGAAAAATCTATGGGAAAAATAGAGAGAGTGGCTTTTATATGTAGTTAAACTATAATATGTATCGCTTATCCGTTTTGAAACAAGTATGTTGTGATTTTTTATAGTTGACTGGTTGAGTAAAAATGAAGTAACGCAGTAGGTATAGTTGGATTGAAGTGAAAAAGTGCGGAGTTGTATATGAATGGTGATGGTTATGGAGTTGTGTGGTGTTGAATATGTATGTGTGTGGAGTTTGAACGTGATCATGCAGTTATAAAAATACAATTTAGTTAATATTAAAACAACGAGTAAAAAAAGTACAAAGTAAAAGCAAAAAAGTATAGGAATAGTTATATCATAATGAAATTTCGATAGAAAACCCGCAAAGTTTTTTCTTAGTCAGGCTTTTGGGTTTAATTCCTCAAGCTGCGCTTCGGTTTTTATCTGTAGAATGGGCGTTGTATCCGCCTTCCTAATGAGTACGCGCCCATCCGTCGTCCAGCAGTGTTTAATGACACCCTCCTTCTTCAAATTACGTGCCAAATAATATAGGCGCGCAGCCTGCTGGGTCAACTGCTCGGAGATGAAGATGGGGGTGGGAGTCCCGGGCAATCCAGCGTGAGTGGAGTTTAGCTTCGTGTTTTTTTGCGTCTTATTGAAGCTTTTCGCCGATTGAATAAGTCTATCTTTTGAAGAGGTATTTGAAAGTTCAATAATAACAGACCTATTAAGATCCTTTCTGCCAGGTACACGGTATACGTCTCGAATATCGAAAGAATTTATATTTGAATTTATAGTGGTTGTGAGTTTCTGAACGTAGGACATTAGATCCGATTTTTTCTCGTTTTCATTTTCGGGTAGATTGCGAAGTTCTACCTTATTGGAGCGGGAGTAGCGGTCCAAGGTTTCTATCTTTTCTTGGAGAATACTAATGAGAAGCCGATTTGACTTGCACTCTGCCTCCAGATAATTTAATTTGGTTTTTACAGTTTCGTATTGTTGCGAGATAAACTCCATCGACTTCTCAATTTCGGAGTTAGATTTTTTTATCTCAGCTAATGTCATCTCAATTGAGTTTAATTTTGCTGTCTGCATCGAGGTAAAAGTAACAAACATGTCTTGTATTTGTGATTTAAACGTATTTAGTTCATCCATTAACACGTCATCGTACCGACGTTTTAAAAAATTAAATGAGCGCTTGGGAGTAGCATCCTCCGCGGCGTGCGCTGCCGCTATGTCCGGCTCAGAGCCGCTGCGGATGCGATCGGTCGGTGATCGTAACATTTCGCCGGTCTTCGGTTATCAACGACAAGCCGCGTTAGTACAAAGGGATTACTCACTGCGTTTGCAATGTACTTCTCAGTTGCGCTGTGCTCCTGGTATTTTCTTGTTGTTGTTGACGCCCCGAGCACCCTGTCTCAGCAAGCGCAAGGCGGGGCCAGCGACCTCTTCTTGATTGGATGTAGGTCAAAGATGGCCGCGACGTCGCTAGCACACGCAGATCTCCTTCGCTTTATGATGTCTTATTTTTTTTACTTTGATTTATTGTCCAGAATTTAATTAATTAATTCAAAATTCGATGAATAGGGTCTTAGACACGTATGCTCGCAATCGAGGTCCGGAGGGAAGGGGAAATAATAAAATAGTTTGGGACAAATTCAATTCAGCTGTTCGCTCTAGTGTTGCCAGCGCGGAAAAAAAAGATAAAGGTATCTTCTTTTATAGTGTGGTAACGTAGGTCTTCAGTGTGGCTTAGTTGCTTAGAACGGTGTAGAGAAGAAGCAGAAAGCTGGAAGCAGGTTCAAATCTAGATTGGACAATTTTTTGGAAATTTTACTGACTAATCAAAAGCTCAAGCCAATGGACGAATTGGTCTAAAATTCTAACCCTATGCGGATAAAGTTGAGGGCAAAAGTTTGATTTTTAACCCCCGACACGCAAAAACGACGGGGTGTTTGTATAAGTTTGATGTGTCTCTGTGTGTGTCTGTCCGTAGCATCGTAGCTCCCGAACGGATGAAACGATTTTGATTTTGTTTCTTTTATTTGAAAGGTGAATTAGTCGTGACTCGTGAGTCTTCTTAGCTATGTTTGATTGGAATCGGTTCAGCCGTCTAGAAGGTGTGGGGGATATTCGTTGGGGGTTTGTTAAATTCTAAATTTATGTTTTTTTTTCATACATATATTATTATTTAAAAATCTAGTGGGTTACTAGAATGTAAGTTATCTCGTAATTAACCCCTATTATTCGACACTCCAATTTTGCATATTATATGCTTTGCTTAAAGTTTCAACTCTCAGTTTACCAGTTTTTTCTTTGTTTCAGCCAGCCGCCATGTTTAATTTTATGAAGAAGACCGCGGTCCTAACTGGCGGCGATGCAAGCTCAATCGATGAGAGAGACGGCGAGAAAGAGAGACGAAAACGGGAGAAAAAAGAGAGAAAAGAGAGGGAGAAGAGGGAACGGATAGCGGCTGGATTAGAAGAACCGTTAAGATTGGAAGAAGTAAGTCGGTCCTCCATTTTTTCTAGGGATAGTTTAGTTTTTATGGGCTGTTTCCGCACTGAGCCTCTTCATTTGGACCATTATGCATGAGATAAAATAGGGATATTTGGCAAAATATCGAAAAGAAAGTATTTATAGGCCCACAGATTTTTTTGAATCACAAACTCAAAATGTAGGATTCTTTATAATTACTTAGCTACATTTAAAAAACACTTATAATAATTAGATTTAGTGCTTCCGTTTCGGAAAATCGATCAAAAATTAAAAAAAATATATATATTCAAAGCAAGTCATCCACAATTTTTAATTAATAAACGACGCGACGAAATATTGTACCAAAACAAGTCTAAAGCAGCAAAATATTTCAACCATAAATGTCACAATCATTCACTATTCAAATACCATTGCAAAATGCCAAGGGTTTGTGCACTTTGCACAGAACGAATCTATGGTGCAATATTGGGCTGACCTATTGCAGAGTTATCTTCATCTTGTTTGGTAAAGATCGATAGGATATTGTGACATTTTGAACTGGTATTTGACATTTTGGAGGTTAGTTTTGTTAGTGGTTTAGTAAACAAACAAATATTTTATGTTGATGATTTATTTGGTTGTGGCGAAGGCGTAAGTTCGGATCTCGTAAATTGTTACAGAGAATTTTCTGGAGTTAAACTTATTTAAAATGGTATATTTATCATGTTTTTTGTATATTTAGGGTTCCGTACCTGAAAACATAAAATAGGAACCCTTATTTATTTATTAGGTACACCAACAGTAACACACACTAACACTAATACTGTTTACCAATAATAGGTATACACAACTTTGCCTTAACAGATTCTAGTTTCTGGTAAGTAATCCTTATAAGATTACTCTCTTATTCGTTGGTTTTTTCGATATTTCGATGCTGTTACAAATAGTTTGAAGTCACCGCTACACCTTTACAAATTAAATGAGAATAAATCAAGAAAGAATCAACATACCGAAATCAGAAACGGTAATTATGCAAAATTAACAGCTACAGCAATAAATAATTGAGATATCAGACCTCAATAAAGATAATTTCGAGGTATTTACGAATGTACAAAAACGAAATTCTTCAGAACCGGTACGTCTTGTTTGGGCTGCAACAGCACCTACCGCATCTGACCGCTGATTTAATTTAATGTGATAGTGATAAATGTTGATTGATACTTTAATGATCGTTGTTTGTAATGGATTAATTTTGATTTTCTTCCGCGTTTCGTGTGTGTTTCAATGATTTATTACTTTGCTCATTTTGAAATTAAATTCAGTGCCTCAAAAGGGAAAATCCAAGGGGGCGTTATCGGGCGATAAGGGAAAGGCTGTTCTAGACCGTCAGGAGTGATAGAGGATAGAGGAGACCTACGTCCTGGTTTGGACAAGGAAAGGTTGATAGATAGATAGACCGATAGAAGTTAAAACGTATCGGACGATCCGGAACAATTGCTATCATTATCAGATCAATAACTATTGATTTTATCACTCGTAATGCAAACGACATTATCTAGAATCGTAATCGTAGATTGCAATTTAGCTCGAACGGGGTTATTGGAACAGGTGATATCTAAGTTCCGACTTCGGCAATAGCTAATTGCTTTAACTTTATTAACTAAGATACTAACTTTACGCTGACCGCCTGGCTAGTCATCCCAACCCTCTGGCTCTAAACCTACTAGATAGCTCCAAAAACATCCGCCGTCTAAAAAGAGGTCAAATCCTCTAGACTCTAGACGCACGTATTTACTGAGAGGAAGCAGCTGCGCTGGCACCTGCACCTCAAACGCCATTCCTGCACTGAACACAGCTGATAATAGTCCAATTTTACGACTGATGGCAGCTCAACACGAAAAAAAAAAACTAACTTTCTTACTATAAGTGAAATTGATCATGAAATTCCTGTTATTGATATAAGGCCAGCGTTTGAATGATATTTGACATTTGACACACGACTTCTCAGATACCTACTTATTATTTATTCTCTGTTTTTTTTTGTATTTACATTTCTCTATAACTATCTCTTATTGTTTCTTATTTGTGTGTCTACTATGTCGTGTGTTTGTTTGAAATTATTATATTCTATTCTATTTTTAGAGCGCTTTTCTTGCTTAAATGACATTTACTTAGTCATTCTCAATTTGAAATAAAAGTCAGAAAATGCAACATCAAACACCTGATTCAAATTATTCACAAATGACTTTTTTTAAAGCATTACCTACTAAAATATTACCAGAATTTTGAGAAGGTATTTTTAAATTCAGAGTCCACTGTGCTGAAATTTGTTTATTTTCCTATGGCATTTTTACAATCGTTGACAATAATTAATAAACAATACATCATTATAGAATTATTCTATCTCCCGTGGGAATATCGGGATAAAAAGTAGCCTATCGTGTTAATCCAGGTCTCCAGATATCCAGTTTTATCGCAATTTGTCCAGTAGTTTTTGCGTGAAGGAGTAACAAACATACCTACTTACATACACTTACACACACACTTTTACATTTATAATATTACTTGGATTTAATTGCTGAATCCATGGGATATCGTCGATTTTGAAAGGTCTGTGCTGAAATTATCTGGTTCTATGTAGTAAGGATGTAAAATTCTCTTATTATCACCTACTTAAAAACTACCTAAACTCTAAAACCTAGTTATTTTTGCTTAATCGCACTATCACGTACCAAATAAAATTACAACTAAAAATAGCTATAAATCGTAACTAACATTTGTTCTGTTACTAATTACTTTGGTATTCCAAAGTCCATAGAAGAATATTTTTGTCGACAATGTTTTTTTTCTTAATAAATAAGCAGTGTCAATGACCTTACGAAAAATGAGCACGAAGAAATGTACAACGTAATTAGCGATGGAGTATGCACTGTACTATTATGAATATTTTACTCCTCTTTGCTTAGACAGAGCAAAATATATTATGAATAAATAAATAAATATTGCAGGACATTCCACACATCGCCATCTAGCCCCAAGCTAAGTAACTAGACTTCTGTTATGGGTGCTAGGCAACGGATATACTACCATATGTATACTTTTTCTTGTGTAAAAATATGTATACTTATAATACATAGAAGAAACCATGCTTCACTTATCTGGTAACCTAATCTTTTAGGACGTATGTATTTCTCATTAGGTAAAATGTCGTCATGGGCTATGCACAGATCCGGTAGATGCATTCTGCTTCACTACATAGTATAAAACCAAAGTCGGTTTCTCTGTCCCTATGTCCCTATATCCCTTTGTATGCTTAATTAAAACTACGCAACGGATGCGGTTTTTTTAATAGATAGAGTGATTCAAGAGGAAGGTTTATACATGCATAATATAGCCGTGCAAAGCCGGGGCGGGTCGTAGTTTGAAATAAGATGTTGTGGGAACTGACTTTGGTTAAATAGTTGTATTTATCCTTCTTTAGACTTGGAAATGCTACCAGAATTATCCAGAAATTATCACCAAAAGTCGGCAATCATGTTAAAAACATTCAATAACGAAATACTAAATAAATAACTATTGCAGGACATTCCACACATCGTCATCTAGCCCAAGCTAACTAGACTTGTGTTATGGGTGCTAGACAACGAATATACTTATTATACTTTCTTTTTTGTAAATATTTACATACAATACATAGAAACAACCAGACCACAGACAAATATCTAAGCATAAATACATGTCTGAGGCGGGAATCGAACCAGCAACCCTGTGTTTGGTGGTCCGGCATGGTGACCATTGTGCCAACTGGGTCGTCTACTCTATAATAATACTATTCTTCTTTAATAATACTTTTCTGGTACTGAAGAAGACCACCATTGTAGCTTCATCATGCAGTTAAAGCTAATGCTGAGGCAAACTGTGTTAAGGCAAGCGTCCACTTGTCGGTATCGTACGCATCGGACGGATCCCACGCAACGGATCGTAGTATTCTTTGTATAGAAACTCATATAAGTGCGTCCACCTGTACGCATCGCACATCGGCAATGCCGACACCGTTGCTCCGAGAGGCAACTTTTGCGATGCGTGCCGATGACGTCATACGGAATGCCGACTAGTGGACGCACCCCGCTCGCTCGCTCTACAACGACAAATTGTTCTTCATCGCTTTCCTCCATGCTCACAGAGTCCACACGTGCGCTCACTACGAAAATCCGAATGAACTGGCATCGTCAATCCGTATGCTGGTACTCACCGTCAGTAATCCGTATTATTCCGTACGCTGCCGAAATAGTGGACGCACTGTGAAAAAATTATCCGTTTGATGCGATCCGTCCGATGCGTGCGATACCGACAAGTGGACGCTTGCCTTTAAGCGGCATACGACACTCTCAATAGGATTTGATGTTACGGTTTTTTTTCTTCTATTCATTGTTTTTCTCTTTTACCATGTCTGAACGCGCTAATCTCAGGAACTACTGGTTCAAATTGAAAAATTCTTTTTGTGTTGGATAGTCCATTTATCGAGGAAGGCTATAGGCTACTTTTCATTTTGATATTCCCACGGGATCGGGACTTACGCGGGTGAAACCGCGGAGCGCAGCTAGTTCCTTTTTTAGTAAGAGACTGAAAAACAGCTTAGCTGAGTTCTCTTCCTTTTTACCTTTGCTTTTCTTGGGCATGTACCTACCTAATGTGTAATGTTATTTAATATATACTTACAACTCATAAATTAAAATTGTCTTATATCCATCTTATAACAGAAAATATTATAAGTAGGTATAATAAGTTTCATAAATTAGTTTAAGATGAATTAGTTTAGGTAGGTATTAATGTTTGAGTTAAGTTTTGTGTAAATAAACGCCTTATTTATTTATTTATTTTATTTATTTAAATAACTTTCAATTTTAGTTCAATTTCGTAAAATATTCAGTTGATCTTGTTCTTTATCGAAATCTATTGTATTTATCGTAAGAATATATAATTTTATGTGCAAGATCTGCATGCAAATGTCAATCTTTTATACTAATAGTTTGTTTTGAAATAGAACCGGTTGCTATATTTTTATTAACCTATTTAATGTCTACTAATAATCATTTAAGCTCATCAAATTGAATATGGTTAATATTTATGACTACAGCATAATTAATCTTAGATCTCGGAGTCTCGATAAATCGTACCATACTCACAATATACATTGTTTTTATCAGATTGAATTGAAACAAATGATTTTATAAACTGTTTTCATTTAAATTACAAACAAAAGCAACTACATTACAATACAAACAATCATGATTGTGTCGAACAATACAAGAGAATGTATCAAATGTATTTCTAACAGTGCCGTGTGTAGACATGGAAGATATTGTTAAAATTGAAACTAGAGGATTGAAGATAATCAGATTCGCTTTGAGTGCTGTAATGTACAATGTTTATTTGTTTTCATTTATCTTTTGATCCTTAAGGTTAAGGTGAACCTGCGCTCTCTCCATACAAACGAAGTCGACTGTTTCCTCCCTGGATAATGACACTAGCACAAATATTTTTGTGCCATAAAACCTATAACTGCCATGCCTATGCCCCTATGTTTTGGTTTTTTCATTATTTTCATGTAATAATCATAGAAATTAAGATTAAAAAATAATAGTAATAGGGGTGTGGCAGTTATAAGTTTTATGCACCAAAAATATTTGCTCTAGTGTCATTATCCAGGGAGAAAACAGTCGACTACGTTTGTAATAGTTTGTATGGAAAGAGCCCCCGGTACCCTTTCCTCTTAAGAACGCATTTACGTGTAAGTGTCAAAATGTAAGCAAAAGTACTGCTGGTTCCGGTTCATTTTCCGGTTTATCAGTCAAAGTTTTACAAATTTTAAAGATACCAAATGAATTAGACAAACACTTGTCTGTAGAATGTAGATAAATAATTTCAAAATAATATACGTTTAATACAAAAAATAATCGTTTTCCGTAGCCTCTTCCCGCAAAAACGATGAAAATAGGCCGACTTTCGGTACAAATATCTCATTAACTAGAAGATTTCAAATAATAAAAAATATACTACGAGAAATTAGAAATATTAAACATTAATTCATTTAAAAAAGATACGACAAAAATATTCACAATTACTCCATAAACCACAAAAATAGATCATCAATCTTCCTTGTTTTGCTAATTCACGTGAAGCTTATTTTCATAGACATACCTAAGGTTGACTTTATTTGTCTTTGTCTCAGTTCGATGTATAGAGTAACGACCATTTTGAATGAAAAGTCAGTAAATGCGTCCTTTAATATTTGAGTCTTGTTCTTCTAGATGCAACTAGACCAAATTATGAGTAGTCTTCACACACGGTATTGATTGAAACTACCCTGATAAATCAAAACTGTGGGCAGCTCACCTATGTTTGGGATCATTAGTATGTGAGTGGCCTACTATGTCCTTTAGTTGGGTTCCTTTTGCGTGATAAAAATTATTTAATTTAATAAAATATAATACAAATTATCATGATTGTAGTGAGCAATAAAAGAGAATGCAGGTACCTATTTCTAACAGATCGTTAAAATTGAAACTAGAGGTTTGAAGATTATCGGATTTGCTTTGAGTGCTGCAATGTACTATGTTTATTCAGCTGTTTATTTGGTTTCGTTTATCTTTAATCCTTAGATATTTGAGTCTTGTATAAAAATATTTGCGTTATAAGAAATATTTGGGTCCTTCCTGTTTCTAGTTCTGTCTGTAAATCTTGAGGTTTCTGTTAATTTATTAATCTTCTCTTCAACTTACACTTTTGGCCTATAAGAATTTTCTCAAAATAGATGTTCTTAATTTCTTTTTTTTGTTTATTGAATTTTCAAGCCCAGACTGTTTTACAGTTTACAACTTTGGATTGAAATATAAAGCATATTGCTTAACAAAACTGTAATGGAGCTAAGTTTTTCGGTCTAAAAGCTGCGAACAATGTAATACCGATTTCATTCTTAAATCGTTGAATCATTGCATTAAATTGTAGCTAATAATTATATCTTGATTCAGTTATTTGCGTGATGATTTCAACATTGATGTTTCATTTTGTATTTATACGATTATGATGTCTTTAATATACTCTTCGTTCGATAAACCTTCATAGTTGAACGAGTTGAGTGAGGTCTCAGTTTCTTTTATTGATAACTAGCGACCCGCACGGCTATATTATGCATGTATTATACATATAAAACTTCCTCTTGAATCACTCTATCTATTAAAAAAACCGCATCAAAATCCGTTGCGTAGTTTTAAAGATTTAAGCATACAAAGGGATATAGGGAAATAGTGACATAGGGACAGAGAAAGCGACTTTGTTTAATACTATGTAGTGATAGTGAAGTGATAGTGATTTGTTTCCGTTTAGATCGTTTTTTGTTTTATTTTAAATCGAGGAAGTAATAAATAAATAATTGATATTAACATTATTGATTGTGGTCATGATTATACTGTAACCTCATACTTTTAAATACAGGATGTAGGTACACAACAATGGGACCACGAGAAATAGTTCTCCCTCGTGGTTCCATTAATGGGACAAAATCGTGGGACCACGAGAAAACAGCGGTAATTTTTAGGTAACAACAGACTTATAAAAATATGTACAGACAGACCCTTAAAAAACAGATAGTTTAAAAACTAACATACATCACTACATAGTACAAAATAAAGTCACTTTTCGCCGTCCCTATGTCCCTTTGTATGCTTAGATCAATAAAACTACGCAACGGATTTTGATGCGGTTCTTTTATTAGATAGAGTGATTTAAGAGGAAGGTTTATATGTATAACTAGCGACCCGCCCTGGCTTCGCACGGCTGTATTATGCATGTAGGTATTATATCTAAAAACCTTCCTCTTTAATCACTCTATCTATTAAAAAAAAACCGCATCAAAATCCGTTGCGTAGTTTTAAAGATCTAAGCATACAAAGAGACATAGGGACGGCGAAAAGTGACTTTATTTTATACTATGTAGTGATACATGCATAATATAGTCGCTAGTAGTATATAATTATCGTATGCTAAGTTTTAGGGTTTTAAATCTTCGGTCCCGCCCCCTATCGGCCAGAAATCGCCAAAAGAACATGTCCTTGAGCGTCGTCGCCGGAATTCGGAGCACGTAGGACCTAAAGTTAATCATCCTTTGTGACTCCAGTTCCGCTAGCTCGAGACCGACACTAAGCTCTTCCAGTTCCTGCTGTTTCTGGCTGTTATGCTTAATATATTATTGTTTAAAGTAGATATTGCGTTTTGCTCGATTACGGCCAAGCCAAAAGGAGGCTTAGGTTTTAAATGTTTTTAAACTTAACTTAAGTACCGTTGCTCCAGTCTTCATAATGGTTCCGATATGTCTTCACAATCCCATTAAGGCCAGTGTGAGGCTGTAAATTTCCATACAAAAAGCGGTAACGTTTTCCCCCCCATAAACGAAGTCCGATTTTGATAATTTAAAAAAATGTTCTAAATTCAATGGAAAACTAGTTTTAACCGTTTTTATTATAAATAAATATTGCCTAAGATAAAAGTTATTAGTATCTGAATATCTATATTTTTGACTTTAAAACTCGAGTGTTTCAATTGTTTTTTAATAGACTAAACTAAATTACCAAAAAATAACTTATAAACCTAGAATAAGATGCAGTGAATTAAATGAGACCAAATTTATTTCATTTTGTGAAGGATAAAGGGGGTTAAAACGTTACGGCCCGCAACATTATTTGAAAGCAAAATGAAGGCAATTACGTCCGAACTTAAACTCTCTCTATCGCACGATACGGGTCATTTTTGAAAATACCTACTCGCGCCGCGTATCGAAAACTCATGATTCTCCTAATGACGTCAACAATCAATCAGTTAGGTACCTACCTAACTTAGTTTGCTGATCCAACTCGATCCATAGTTGTTTCACTTTAATCGTGTTCATAATTCTGGCTGATTTACCAAATTAGTCTTGGTTATGTTAATATTAGATTTGCTTTTTCCGGTTTAGGTTTCATTGCCTCTAAACTGGGAGTTAATTTCTTGTAAATATTAGCCACTAAGTTGTAATATTAATAGCGGTGTTTGAAAATAATTCAAGAAATAAAGACATACTTAACTATGTCCGTGATAAACTTCAATTTTTTCTTCTTACACATTAATTTACGATTTACTCTCGGTATAATTCGATTTACCTACTACAGAAATTCAAATCTGAACCGGTTTGAATACATTTTCGTTGGCTGCGCGGGCGCATCGTGAGGAATGCGTTTTTCATAATTGTAGGTACTTGAATTCCACAAGAACCTCAACTCGTATGTCGAAAGAGCTGAGATCCCTTCGCAATTCAGATTGTTTACTCTGCTGTTTACTTATCCATTGCAAAATAACAAAGATAGTAATACATAATGCTTGGAATTATAGCCTTCTGAATATTTATGCCAGAGTCTAGGGCTTCCCATCCTACATACTATTGCGGGATCTCGGTATCAGCGGGATCAAGAATTTTCATTGGTGCGGGATCCTGCGAGCCCGTGTTTGTCGATAAGAAAGGTTAAAAGTCAGCCAAACTACTTCGTATCTTTTTATAGCGGAGTTTATACTCTGCTCTAGTACTTTTTGTAATGTCGGAGCTTGAGTAGACGTGTTTCCGTGTTGAATACATCAGCAGTTTGATTTTGGACAATGTGCGAGCGACAGCGCTCACGAAAGCATGTGGGTTCGAAACATTTTTCACTTCCGCAAATCCCGCGGATCCTGCATCTCGAATCCCGCAGTGAGCGGGATCTCGTCATACCGAGATTAGAAGCCCTATGCCAAACAATACGCTCCCAGTGAAAGTATTATACCTCTAATCGTGACATTGAACTTATCACTACGAATAATAGTATATATTATGTTTTGTATGCAATGTTTTATTGGAATTTTATGGGCGAGCCGTTAAAGCCGAAGTTTTATTGTTAATTTTAATCAGGAACAAGTTGAGGCTCGAAGCTGTTAGAGAATAAATTAGTTTCGATTGGCTCCGCAAGTGTCAAGAGTTTGATAATGATAAATTACTATCGTCGTTATCGATGTTTTGTGAAGTTTTGGATGACTTGCTAATGCTTATAGCTCCACTCGAAAATGTATTTTATATTGTAAACAGCCGTACGGTTTGGTTTATCTTAACGTCTAGAGTTGACTCTAATGACCACTCGGCCGTATCTTTATGACCGCTACAATTTACTGAAAATTGCCTTTGTCTTGCAGGTACGGCGGTCGCTTAAATTGCGGGGCAGACGCAAAGAAAAGGAGAAACTACCCTCCGGCATCACTGCCGACTACACCGCTTCTCTGTTCGCCCATCTAGAGCAGGACTCGAACTATACAAACTACTCTCTCATACCTACCTCGGGCTCTAATTCAAACTTGAGCGATGAGAACAACCATATATCACCTGGTTTACCTGTAGCACATAGCTGGAGCAAAAAGGAAGGTGTTTTACAATCTGATAGTTCGGAGACTTCTTTGAATTCTCTGAATAATCCGAACGCGAACAGCCCTCGACAACCTCCGAATCTACCTCCTATACCACCGAGACCTCCGAAAAGAGGAATCCTCAAAGGACCCCGTTTAAGCAATACTAGTTCTAATTCCCAAGAGAGCAACCTCCAAAGCAACGATACGACGGACAATGTTAACGGTCAAGATTCTAATTTACTGGCGCGGAACACGCAGCAGAATGAACTCATCTCTTACGGTATTCCACCGTCTAAAAGCACGTCTTCGAGCGATGATATGCAACAAGTGCAAAATTTTACCAAAAAAGTTATCCATAGCCCCGTTGATCAATATAAAACTAATTATAATAAAAACGCTAACCCTTCAATAACTACTCAGGATATGGATGAGGAACCAAAGACGAACGGGAACAGTTACCTTGGAGTTACCTCGACATCTCCAAGCGGTGACTCTCTAACTGACACTACTACGAATTCTTCGTTCGCGACTCCACCGTTTTCTACCTCACCTGTTGGCGAGTCTCAAGGCTTCCATCGCTGGTCTCGTACCAGCAACTTCGAGGATGTCTACTTACCTTTACCAGGACTTGCTCCGTTACTATTACCAAAACCTAGAGCACTTACAATTCAGAGACAGAAAGCTCCGAGGAATGATTTCGGATTCAGTCTCCGACGAGCTGTTATCCAGGAGCGTGTCTTTATGGGAGAAATGAATGGTCACGGGAACGGCCTAATAAACGGTGATAATAAAGGGAATGAAATCCGAAGTATGGATAGCAAACTCACTTACAAACCTGTGATACTTGCTGAACCCGGATCTTATCCTGGATCTAGTGAGACGGGACTCCTTCCAGGGGATAGATTGATAGAAGTCAATGGAGTGAATGTTGAAGAGAAGAGCAGAGAAGAAGTGATTGATCTTATTAAAGGGAGTCAAGAATATGTTACTATTAAGGTAAGACATGCTTTAAATTATAAACGATTGATGTTTGAACTTGATTTTAGTTGATTTACGGTTGCTGCATACGTAACAGGATAAAACCTCAAAGACGAGACGTGCATCGTTCATAAAGAGTTCGTGGTCTTTAAACAGGGCGAAACTTGATATTTTTATAGGAATCGATGTCAAGAAATCGTCACGTTCCGTCTGGCACGAGAAAAATCACGTTACGTATGCAGCGACCTTTATACAGCGGCAGTGACTTCTTAGCTGTGCTGTTTGAGATGTTGTAGTGCCTGAGACACGTTTATAAGATGGAAAAGCTTACCCAGCCCTTATAAAAACCCTCTCAACTTAAAGCGATATGGCCAGAATTCGTGTCCCGCGAGGTAATAAAACTTGGAAGCAGAAGCGGGTTCTTTCGCACTCATTAGATCGTATGAGTCTCTACTCCTTTAGGTCATATTGCCTCGCGAGACGCAACTTCTCAATCTTACTATAATTGGTCGTATCCCAAAGAAAGTCCGACTTAAACCGCGTCTATGAAATTTCGAATTTATAGTAATGATGAGCAATTTATTAGTAATTTACAGTTAATTGTCTAATTTGGTAGCTTCATCGTGAGTTTCTTGAACGAACATCCGTTAAATAAAGTTAATGATTTAGCTATTTTTATACACCGCTAATTTCTACATTTGTAATTGCTGAATAAGCTTGTACAGGTCGCACGATATAAATGGAAACAAAATGGTGGTACTTCAGATATATTTTTTTACAACAAGGCCCCTTAAATTTTATTTTAGGGATCCGTACCCAAAGTTTAAAAACGGCACTCTATTACTAAGACGTCGCTGTCCGTCCGTCCGTCCGTCTATCTGTATCTCATGAACCATCATAGCTAGAGAGTTGAATTTTAAATTCATGACTTTATTGATTACATTGTGACGTCAAATAGCCTATAACCAACACGCGATCAAGATATCTCATTTGTCAAATTATAATAAGTAATTTAAAAGATAATATGCAGGAATAGATGCCAAGTGCGAGTCTGACTTGCGTACGAAGGGTTCCGCACCATGTTGTATAGGAGCCCCACTTATTTAATTGTTGTTTTAATTAAGTATTTGTTGCTATAGCGGCAACAGAAATACATAATTTATGAAAATTTCAACTGTCGTGAGATACAGCTTGGTGACAGACAGACAAACGAACGGACGAACAGTGAAGATTTTTAATAATTGGGTCCCGTTTCCACTCTTTGGGGATGGAACCCTAAAACGACAATTGCGCAGCTTTGCAAAGATTAAGAAAGTATCTTTATTTACATACATAAAAATAAATTTCGAAGCCTAAGTACCTACTATGTATAGTTAAATTAAAACCTAAACCTAATGATGACAGACAACATCTAACAAGAAAGTTGTATTCGGCGGACGTATACGGGAAAGTAACGTCAATTTACACTGACTTACACGTTTCTTATGCTATTACCTATGTAATTTGTTAGCAAGCTAAATGATTTGATATTAATTACATGAATTATTGTGTTAAAGATTTCTGTGAAATCTTTAACTTATTTACACGATTTTTTTTAATTTTAAATAGGTTTGCTTTTAAAAATGATCTTATCTATAGGTATAAGATGAGTCCCTTTTCCCTTGATCACGTTTTAATTTGAGAACCATTTCAACGATTTATTCTTTCTTTTTTTCTCTTGAACATTTGAATTTTCAACATTTTGGCATAGTATCCATTTTTATTTCATTTTTAGAATATTTAAACATGAAAGTTATTAAAGATTGAGGCGACTACTACGTCAGTATCCCAATTATTATATTACTACCCCTTTCCTACCATTTAGCTAGTGATTCTCGCCAAAAAAAATACAGTACAATCGCGACCAAAATAGTTATAACATTTTTTAAAGCACAATGTTCTGTGCAGGTGCAACCAATAGCAGAGCTGAGCGAGTTGTCGCGCAGGCGCGCTGCCGACGGCGGAGGTGACGTAGATCTTGAAGACAGTAATGTTATGAGTGGGACGCTTAGCAGATCTGGCAGTAGGAGGTTCACTGCTGCTCAGGTATGTACACTTTATATTATATTTACATGTAAAA
Source organism: Idaea aversata (assembly GCA_907269075.1). Taxonomy (NCBI): domain Eukaryota; kingdom Metazoa; phylum Arthropoda; class Insecta; order Lepidoptera; family Geometridae; genus Idaea; species Idaea aversata. Next base: position 8,844,003 of record OU026104.1, on the reverse strand, counting down.
AAGGAGAGAAAAGTTTAAGTACTGAAGGATAGACCGCTAGGTCGTGATCTACTGTGGTCGCTTAACCGACTCCGGGCCCAAGTAGGTTGCTTCTTCTTAGCAAGTCAGAGGTTCAGCTGAATTCTGAAAAGAGCCGTTTGATGGTGGCCGAACCGCTGTGGTGAGAGGATTGGTCAAATCGGCTCAACCTGGTCACTGGAAGTGTTCAGAAGAGAAGTCATGTTCAATGGTAGTAGGCATGCTTGTCTTCTCTATAGACACCCTCGTGCACCTCGCTCGCTTCATATAATATTATATCAGTATATGGGTTTTCAGTTCAGTTGAGCATTGTTACTGTGAGACCCTAATACATTGGATAACCTTCACAAGACAAATCCATCTCAGCATTAGCATCTCTCCTTAATTCGTCTTCTTGGTGGCCCAACACTCCACTGTTGCAGTCTAGTTGCTTATGATGCCGAATCAATCTCAGCATTAGCATCTATGCTTAATTTGCCTTCTTGGTGGCTCAACACTCTGTTTCATACAAAAGACAGGCCTGATGATCTTCTTATCTTTTTAGCCCATGATGCTGGGCAAAGGCCTTTCTAACCTCCTTCCACCTATCGCGGTTAGGGATTGTCTTGCCAACCTTTAGGGTCATCTTCTATTATTATACATATAGAATGCTTTGTACTGATTGACTGACTGACTGACGGATCGACGCACAGCCTAAACCGCTGATCGTGGAGGGTGTTTGTTCTTTGTATTTTGTATGACGTAGGCATAAGGAAGGATTTTCCGAAATTCTACCCCTAAGCGGGTGAAAAAGGGGGCAAAGTTTGTATGGGACAATGTGATTCCTTGGTCCAATCTACAAATTCTATGCGTACGAAGTCGCGGGCAAAAGCTTGTTTTCTATTATTTATACTTGTATGATGTAAAAGCCTATAATTACTTACACGTATGTCATCAAATTCTACTTACCTACTCCATTAAACGCGTTAGATTTACATGTTACAAGTAGAGTGAATCAGGTTCTCGATAAAATAACCTGTCGAACAAATTGAAATTAATCTTCAAAACACGTTTTCCTATGATACTAAACTAAGGTATTTGTGTCAACCCTAATGCGTGTAGTGCGGTACAGTCTGACGATAAAGTGTTAATGGAAAATCATTCATTTCATTTTGACATTGTGGTCGATTTATTTGTTTGTATTTTGACGGCTATTCTATTTATTTGATTTATGATTGTTTTACATAATTTCATTTAAATTTTATTTGTTACTACTAGAACTATTTAAACCAACTATTTATTTGATCTCTATGGCGTGGTAGAAGAACTCTCGCCTGGGATGCAGAAGGTTGTGGGTTCGGTTCCCGCTTTCGACCTAATATTTGTGAACAGATTCCTTCTGTACACAAATATGTGTTCTAGTCTGGTTGTTTTTGTATAAAGAACACATATAAAAAAGTACTTAAACAAATATATATTTTCTATCCATTGTCTGGTTACCCTAACACAAGCCTCGATGCTTTACTTGGGGCTAGATGGCGCTATGTGCATTGTCCAGCATTATTTATTTCGATTGATATTTAAGATCTTGAGTTTAACGCATGTCATCATGTTTGATTTTTTTAAAGATTTGAACTTATAATACTTTTATCGGTATTATCGTAGTTAATAGTTATAAATCGCATAAATAACTCAATACAAACATCAAAGCACTAATATTTGAGTGTTAGTCATTTTCTGGCAGTAAACATTTGAAGCCAGCCGGCCCATCATAAAATTGATTGAAGCTAATGTTTTAATTTATTTTTAGACAAACAGTTTACTAATTGACTGTACATTTTGGGAGCTTGCTGAATTCATTTAAGTAGGAAGCACATAGGAAGTAGTAATTAGGTCATTTTAAAGACGTTTTTTAAACAAAAATTTTGGTTGACTTGCAAAAAAGTATACGCGTTTAAGCGTCTATAAGAAGAGAATTATTTCTCGCTTCAAGAAACCTTTTTTCTGTGTATAACTTTAATTCTCTAACAATCGTAACTTGGCAATCAATGTAAAAGAAAAGTAACAGTTAGTCGCGGCCAAGGTTGCATAATATCTAGCACCTGCTTTTTGTATACACCTGTCGGAATATTAGATGTTAAAGATAAGTTCGGTGAAGGGTAACGAGTTAACAAACCTGGCGTTAATAAACCTGGCGACAAGTTACTTACTTTTAGTTAGGTATTTCAATTATTAAGCCGAAGTGGTATGACTAGAAGCGCGATAGAGGTGTCTAAGAAACAGTTTTTGGGTATCAACCACTATCATCCATAGAATGATATTCCTACTGTCGTAAAGGTAAAGAAATGCTTTGTATTGTCATACACTTCGGAACACGACTAGAGAGATTTGCCTCGATAGAAAAAAAATCGTAATGTTATTGAGCTTTTTCAATTTTACGGCGATTGTAAAGAAAAAAAACAAGTACAAAATTTATATTTTCACAAACTTTACATCAAATCCCATACCCCCTTATTCCAAAACGAGGTTTAAGGATAGTCCGAGATGTGGATTTAAACCTTAGATTTCGACACAGATTTACTCGTGAACTATAGTCTAAACACTATCCTTTTATAATCGATATGGATAGTGTTTAGACTATAGTTCCCTATTTAATCTATAGGGATAGTGTTTAGACTATAGTTCACGAGTAAATCAGTGTCGAAATCTAAGGTTTAAATCTAGATCTCGGACTATCCATAAACCTCGTTTTGGAATAAGGGGGATAAGGTTTATCACTAAAATAGATGTGAGTCTTTTAATTACTTAGAACAGTTAAAACGGCCATTTCGCGGGGCGCGGGGGAAAGGGATAGAGTCATCGCGCGGCGCGCGCGTGGGAAAGAGATAGGGGTTTTCAGGTCCTACTTCACCTTAAGTTACTAGCATCACCCCGCGGTTTACCGCATAAATCCCGATCCCGTGGGAATATCGGGATAAAAAGTAGCCTATGTCAATCCCAATGAATCAATGCATCCTCATATAAAGTTTCATCAATATCGGTCTATTAGTTTCGGTGCCTATTCGTTACAAACAAAAAATCTTTCCTCTTTATAATATAAGTATTGATTAATTACAGTATACGGCATAAGTACCTATTGAATGTTTTGTATGCTAGATTACTAGATCTATCGGTTTTAAGTTGAAGCAAACGTAACAAAATTTATCGATGCAGGGTGAACTACCGTATGTTACCTAAGGGATGTAGCAGACGGACTGCAAAACTGAATGTCTACCAAGCGACAGTTGCTAGATTTGTCTAGAACCGACTGCAGTTCGAAGCTTGACATTTTAAGTTGACCAACACTGGTTTTTTGTGAGGCATTATAAAACATTGCATTCAGAATGTACATTCATTCTAGTCTAAATTTCGCGTACATTAGTCTTCATTACATAGTATAAAACAAAGTCACTTTTCGCTGTCTGTCCTTATGTATGCTTAGATCTTTATAACTACGCAACGGATTTTAATGCGGTTTTTCTTTTAATAGATAGAGTGATTCAAGAGGAAGGTTTATATGGGTGTATGTTAAAATGTATAAACTCAAAATACATAAAGTTATAATTCATAAAGTTAAAATACCGAAAATCAAAATACATAGATTGCCGATTGATCTAACAAAAACATTTTCCTTGCTTCTGATTCACATTGTTTATGGTTTAATTTGGGCGTTTCTTCGTCCATGCATGCCGAAGACATCCGTGTTGTTGATACTGTAGTTGGTCTGTTAGAGCTCTTAACTTGCAAATTGCAATAGATATCTTCATTACAATTTCACACCTAATGCTATTGCGTCTGCGTTAGTTCAACATGCAATTTGTGCTGTAACCATTGGGATTTATGGACTGTTTTATAAGTGATAGTTTTGTAATTAATTAAATTACTTATATTTACTACTAGCTGCGCCCCGCGGTCTCACCCGCGTAAGTCCCGATCCCGTGGGAATATCGGGATAAAAAGTAGCCTATGTGTTAATCCAGGTCTCCAGCTATCTACATACCAAGTTTCATCGCAATCGCTCCAGTAGTTTTTGCGTGAAGGAGTAACAAACATACATACATACACACACACACACGCACACACAAACTTTCACATTTATAATATTAGTAGGATAGGATTAGTAGGATACTGTTTGGGAAAGTGATATAAGTAAAGCATTATGATTATGATTTCAATTGAACGTGGTTAAAAAATTCATCAATTAACCATTAGAATCCATTATTGTGGTTATCACTCACTTCTTATTGGCTTTGTGGCTGTTTTTATTTGCGAACCATGATACCTCTGCGAACTAAACGTCACTGTTCGATCCACTTCTGGCAATATACATATCTGTCTTTGGCTGTTGTAAGAAGTGTTAAACTCGCTTTAGGCGTGCGTTATGCTGAAGGTTTGATGATTGACCGTGTCCGAAGTAGTGTTGCCAACGGATGTAATAACAAACCACCAGATTGCATTCCCAAAACTATCAAAAAAAACTTTAACAAAAAGATGTCTCACTCTAGAATTTGCAAAATTTTCACTAAGCTATACAATTTTGATTAATTTAAAATAAATGAAGTATTGTTATATCAAATTTCCTTTGTCACTATTAGTGGTAAATCCATTAAGTGGCAACACTGGTCCGGAGTGTTTAAATTAAGCTGGGAACACATTGTTGGGAATGCTGGGAACACAACGCGTCCGTAAGCCGCGTCCGACCGCCCCGACTTAAGGCATCTGTGTAATGTAAATGTATATAACTGTGCACAATATCGGACGTAAGTCGCGGACGTAACCTTGGGCCGCCTTGAGCGTTCGGACATCCGCGAACGTCCTAGAGCGATCCGGGTCGCTGGATGCCAAACGACCGTGCACACTTATCAGTCGCGGCTGTCATTCGCGTCCGCGGATGCGTCCGAACAATATGTCCCCAGCTTTACTTTGTTACGCAAGTAATTTCCTCTCATACACGGAACTTTGTATCGTTAAAGTAAATTCGCTACAGCATATTGTATTGACCATGTCAAAATATCGATCAGCTAACAATTTGCAGTGTTGATAGCGTGTTATAGGATTTGTTTTGACGTTGGAAAATGCACAACTAGGTTGTACCCATAGCCGTTTGTCCACCGCCAACTAAACTAAGTTTAGTTAGTAGACAATTTTTCATATATGTGCGTCCTCCGCAAAATATGCCAGAGAAGCTACGTAAAACCACAGAATATATTATGTACAAATACAGAAGATCCACTTTACAAGCTAATTTAAATAAAAAGCGACTCTCGCTACAACGCAATCAAGTCCAAATTCAAGTCGCTCAGCGCTAACTACCTACCGCGATATTTACCTACAAGTTGGGCATCTTCTGAACAGAACCTCGGGTATCTTCTGGCGGGCGGCTTTTGTTTAATATGGCTCGAGCGTCTGCGTCCGGACGTAGACGACGTTTTATACCTACGCGCGGAGTGGAATATCCCTGGTAAAACTGAAAAACTGCGAGCTAAGCTAAACTAACTTCGTTTAGTTGGCGGTGGACAAACAGCTTTAAGATGGTGCGCAGGTATTGCTTTCTTCATATTAGTCTTCTAATTTTTCTTGCTAAGTAATTTATCTAGGTCAATATTTTTTTCTTAAAACTTAGGTCTTTTAAACCTTAAAAAATTCTGTCCTGTGACTGATATGATGATTATGATTGCCTGGAAGAGATCGCCCTTAGGCTATCAGGCCCTCCTTTGTGCCACTCTAAAGATATTTTACTATACGTTTTCTGTTTTAGTATTTTACTTGCAATATTTTATTTTTGTTTTTATAATGTTTAATAAAAGGTCTATATATCTATCTATAATTTACTAACAGTACTAACAATAGAACTTTGGAGATTCATTTTCCTTTAAAATTGTTCCAGAAATGCTTAATTCTGACTTACGCACTTAAAAATGATAAAATCAGTATAATAGAAGTATTGAAAGGGAACCTATTTCACGATTTAACGCTCAACCGGAGACCGTATCGCATGAATGAATCCATCGATCAATTAATACCTCAATACAAGAACAAAAAACTTTTACAATAGTTTGTTCTCACGTCATTAAATTACGTGTAGCGTTTATGTAACGGGTCAATGCAGTTACATAATTATGCGTTTAGAATAGTCTAAATACAGGAGATGAAATAACATAACTTTTTTGACGTGAAAACGTACATTGCTTCCACAGGGATGCAATTAAAAAAAACGAATGATAACAAAATCGGGGTATATAGTTTAGTGTTGCAGCTATGGAGCTAGAGCTTTGTATGGGAGCGATAGATATGGATCTATCATCCCCATACAAAGTTCAATTAGATCACTGGATAACTAAAGAATCAAAGAATTTATTACGCGAAGTAAGGAATGTAACAAATCGGGCCCAGCGGATTCGGAAGCCCCGCCATTTTGAAGGTTATTTTACTGCGTATCGAAATTTCCATTTGGTATATCTTTCGACTCGGTGAAGCTATGACGTTCATTTTTGTACATATTTTAGCGTTTGACCACTATCACAACTGGCAGGTGACGATATGGCGTAAAATGTAGAACGCTTTCCTAGAAGATACCTATTCACTTGCGACTTGAAGACCCCTAAATTGTAAACGTCAGAAAAGACAAGAATGATGTAGCAAATAGTACGTCTGGTATATCCACCGTGAATTGGTGCCGAATATCAGTTTGTCTGATGATTGCAATACGAACTAATAGTTTCGGGAACAGTACACCTCGCTTGCCCGACGTTATTTTCGCTCGCGGAATTTTAGAAAGAATTCCCCTTAATAACTGACCACGCGTAAATCCGGGCTCGATAAGATCTTCGATTTTACGCATTAACATCTCCTAAACTAAACATCGTATCGTCCCCACAAGATTGAGATTCCGGTCCCCTTATTTTAGTGTTCCTCGATTTTGTTTACCAAGCATTTGTTCCGTTGGTTGTAGAATGAAAAAACCACACAAACGTCAACAGATGCTGCAGTAAAGGAAACATTTGTAGCCAAAGCTTTAGAAATTGAATATACTGGCTGACAATTTTGAGATGAATAAGTACCTACTCTATTTTAATTTCTTGAAATTATTTACATACTAGCGACCCGCTCCGGCTTCGCACGGCTATATTATGCATGTATTATACATATAAACCTTACTCTTGAATCACTCTATCTATTAAAAAAAACCGCATCAAAATCCGTTGCGTATTTTTAAAGATCTTAGCATACAAAGGGACATAGGGATATAGTGACGGCGAAAAGTGACTTTATTTTATACTATGTAGTGATTATTTATACCAGAAGTACACCAAACAAAAGTAACCCCTCAATTTCGTCTGACGTTTGTGTTTTTCGCAGAGGTGTTACGCGGGAAACAAAAACTATGTTAAAGTTTTTGTATGAAAAATGTTCTAATGTCATCGACTTATTTATAAATATAAAATTTAAATCTAACTGACAGATATATCAATGGGCGGAATAACGTAGGCATCCGTTAAAAAAGGATTTTGGGAAATTCAAACTAATACAAAACAGTCTAGTCTCTATTCTCAATCTCGTTCACGCAAAAACTACTGGACCGATTGTGATAAAACTTGGTATGTAAATAGCTGGAGACCTGGATTAAAACATATACAAATTTTTATCCCGATATTCCCACGGGATCTAGACTTTTATGCCCGCAGGGCTCAGCTATGTCATCTATTTTTGTAAATATAATTCAAAGAGAAAGAGTAAGCATCCGCTAAGAAAGGATTTTAAGAAATTCAATCCTTTCGAGGACAAAGTCTTTGGCAATAGCTCTCTGTTATCTATCTTCTATATTTATAATTATCTTCTATACATAATATAAAATGCTTTGTCCTGAATGACGGATCAACGAACAGCCTGAACCGCTGACCGTAGAAACTTGGAGGGTGTGTTCTTTGTATGACGTAGTAAACATCAGATAAGAAAATATTTTGCAGAAAAAAACAACTCCTACGCGGACCAAGCCGCGGATAAAAGTACATAGTTATAAAAGGTACTTTATGTTGTCATTGACAGCTGCATGGCCAAGGAAATCGTGTTGTATTAAACAATGAGTCACTGGAGTGAGGGCGAACAAATTGAATAGAGTCGTATTGGGGTCATTCCGGCTTGTTTAGAATTTAGCACCCGGTGACCGGCTCGCGTTTGTAGGGTTAACGTAGGTTAGTTTCTTATTTCCTGTCGAGACATACGTTTGTGATGTCTAGGGAATGCGTTTCGACGAGGGTAAATTGCTATACGAAAAGGGGGTTCCTGATGTCTAGGTGAACAGCTTTTGTTCTGCGACTCTTAAACATTAAAGCTTTTTTTGAAACGAAGTTCTTTATCCCGAGTTTGCGAGGGGACCTAGTCCAGAAAAATGTGACGCGTTATGAAAAAAATGTGAAACGAAAAACCGTAAGATAAATTTAAGGTTTGTGCTATTAAAACCAAGGACTGGATATCCAAAAAGCTCTACTGAATAACAATGCTTGCGCGATTTAAAAAAAATAATACTTATCTTACATTATTGCATATCTACGACTTGAACACAAATGAATCTCTCACATATCTTTAATTTTTTATTTTTAATAATTTTGAGGTTATGGTTAGGTACCTACTTACTCGAAAATCAGCTGTTTGTTGGAGCTAGAAATCGTTAACCTTGGGCTTTTATTTGTTTATTAAATTTTTAATAGATATATTTTTAAGTTCGCGTCAATGAAATTAACAAATCCATTGATGGATCTGTTTCTACTTTTGTTATTCTGTAATCTGTTATCTTTACTTTTTGTTCCATTCTAATCTTTCGATGGATTAGATTCTAATTTGAATTCCACTTTTATCCATCAAACCTGTCAATTATTACCCGACTGCAAGGAAAGAAAGGAATATATTTTTAAGTTTGTTTGTAATACCTACTTATTCTTTATTCTCTCATATTTTCCGTTGGATTCGTCTAATTAGTCCAAGTGTTCTAAGATAGGTGACATCATCACTTCACTTCATCACTACATAGTATAAAACAAAGTCACTTTCCGCTGTCTGTCCCTATGTATGCTTAGATTTTTAAAACTATGCAACGGATTTTGATGAGGTTTTTATAAACCTTCCTCTTGAATCACTCTATCTCTTAAGATAGAGTGATTCAAGAGGAAGGTTTATATGTATAATACATGCATAATATAGCCGTGTAAAGCCGGAACGGGTTACTAGTAAAAAATAAATAAATATGAGGCTGCTAGATTTCAATGTTCAAGTCAAGATCTTCACAAGTACAGCCTATAGAATTATCTGAATGGAAGTACATATGAGGGCCGCCAGGGGGCGACACTTGTCTGTACGTCGACTATTCGCTTTGATGTGGTTAATGACGAGGTTGCAGCGATTTCAAGTTTTTCATGTTACACTTTTGTTTGTGATTGTATTTTGTTTGATATAGGGCTGTCTCACATTATAGGATAAACTTATCTCTTTTAGCAGAATTTTCTTAGTGGTAAGTAGGTACATGTTTGATAAATAAATTGCTTCAAACGTTTAAAAGCTTTTTAAATTTTCCGAGTTCTTTATTTATTTGTTTTTCTTCAGAAAAACTACTGCTTTTTGGAAACCAAAATTACCAAAAACCATATTTCACATCAGCTTAATATCCTAAACCAGCTATAATTTCAAATACGTTTTCACCTAGCTTTCTCCCTTCGAAAAGCTAACCTAAAAACGCCACACGAATTGAAATCCCCAAGTTTTCAATTTAACTATGAAATAAAGTCTAGTTACGTCGCTCGGGTCGGGCAGCGAACCAAACCGTCTAGACAGGCTGGGTTTTAATAACTTAGGTAGGGTTGCCATTCGTCCAGGTTTCTCCGGATTTGTCCTAGTTTGGAGGGCGTCCGGGGACCATCCGGGCGGAGTTTAAAACAGAATATAATAATGGTACGGAATCCTTCGTGCGCGTGTCCGACTCGCACTTGACCAGTTTATGATTTATATTAATTGTATAGGTACATAAGGCTGACTACTTAAAACTATTAATAATAATATTACAGGACATTCCACACGTCGCCATCTAGCCCCAAGCTAAGTAACTATACTTGTGTTATGGGTGCTAGACAACGGATACTTATATACTTTTATTTTGTAAATATACCTATACTTATTATAATACATAGAAACAACCAGACCACAGATAAACATCTAAGCATAAATACTTGTCAAGAGGCGGGAATCGAACCCGCAACCCTGTGTTTGGCAATCCGGCATGGTGACCATTGTGCCAACTGGGTCGTCATAATAATTTCTCACAGCTTATGTTTAAAATCAACAAAAAGTTGTTTAGTAAAAAGTTTGGTTTTTTGCGGGATTGTCCGGGTTTAAGTTCCATAATCCGGGGTTTTCACGCTATTTGGTACCTAGTTGGTAGATTTTTGAGATGGCAACCCTAAACTTAGGATAGGTACGGCTGTATGTATAGGCATTGAAAATATTTCTGTTTCTATAGAAAGGGAGTGCCTAACAGGGTGGTTTTGCCACAAAGTAAATTATAATCATAATCATAAATCATTTATTCGTGAATATAGGTGGTACAGTTGACATTATTACACGTATTGCATCTCTATATTCTACCTTACAGGCATACGAAATTTTATTACAATTATTAAAGAAGGTCATTATTATTAAAGTTATCGTTAATTTTACAAGATTACGATTTGAAATTATAAATGTCAATAAAAATGGTTACAAAGTAAAATTATTAAAACGCTAAATTATTTTCAATGTCAATTTGATTACTTGCGAATTCGTCACATTTTTAGGGTTCCGTACCCAAAGAGTAAAAACGGGACCTTTTTATTAAGACTCCACTGTCCGTCTGTCTGTCTTTGTGTCACAAACAAAGGAAATTTTCAAAGATTATGTATTTCTGTTGCCGCTATAACAACAAATACTAAAAAAAAAAAAAATAGTCGGACGACAAATAGTCGTCCGACATTTGTCGTCCAACAAATAGTCGTCCGACATTTGTCGTCCGTCAATAGTCGTCCGTTAAAAAATACCATATGTACGTCTTAATACACTCACAGCCAAATTAAAAACAGTAGGCCCAGGCATACATTTTCGCCGCGCCGCGCCGTAGAGAGGGGATAGCTGTCTACTCTCCATCCGTCTTACGCTTTTTCGATCAGGTCACGTGTCCTGACGCGAGTTTAAGATTTTATACCCATTACAGAAAAAGTGCTCAACGCCGCTAAAGAAGTTTTCACTTCAAAAACAGAATCGTGCGAGAGACCGACTCGCACTTGGGCTTTATTTTTAAAAAAACACAGTAGTTCAGTTTTCGTTTACAAAATTCATGTGCGCTGCGCAGAGTTGTATTGATTGTAGGTAGAGAGAGGGTGCTTTTTGAGAGAGCCATTAATTATGTAAGCTTTAAGATGGTTACATACCGCGTATCTACGTGTCGATACTAAGAGAATAATTCTTTAATCCCGTTGCGATTTTACTGTTCCGTAAAAAAAGATGACAAAATGTAAAAAAAGGAACCATTATAAGATCGCTTTCTTGTTTTTTGAATAAAATCAAAATCCACGAAGTGGGAACTTTTGTGGATTTTCGCGTTCTTTTCGATTTATCTCGATTTATCTCTGGATCGACAATAATGCAGGTGCGCGGAGCGCAGCTTGTTCTTTTAATAAAACTGAAATAGTACCAAAATTGTTCGATTTAAAAACTCATTTAATCTTAAAACAGTTACCGTATTATTCTGTTATCTAATGCTGTATTAAATAAATAAATACATTTTCTCAGTATGGCAATATATTTCTATCTATGTATGTATGTGTACCTACTTCACTTGGGGAGCTAATCAAAATAAGTGCGTACTTGTACAATGCGTCTATTGTTTGCTGCGTTCGTTCAACGTGCATTACCGTTCGTCTGTGAGTGCTAATTTATATTAGTAGATGCAGGGAAAATTGGGTAGCCACAGTAGAGACGTGAAAACTTATTTTTTAAATCAAAGAGTTCTCTTTTTTTTGCAGAAAAAACTGCCTGTCACATTTTTTTTTTAGTTTTAATTAATAATGTAGGTACTTACAAGAAATCGAAACCTAATATTTTTAAACCGCGCATCAAAAACATAATTTTCCAACTAAGAATTATTTTATTAGGCTCCGAAACAAGTTTAAATTTATGTTTTGTTCATGAATTAACTTTCTTTTACACTGTTATTTTTTTGGAATTGTTTAGAAGCCTTCTAAACAGCACCATTTTCACGAGATTGGAGTTTTTTCTTGATAATATAAAAAAAACTAGCTGCGCTCCGCGGTTTCACCCGCGTAACTCCCAATCTCGTGGGAATATTGGGATAAATTAAGATGTAAGCTATCCTACCTTTCGAGTTGGATCAAACTGCACACGGTGTTCAAAGATTAAAATCGGTTAAGTAGTTTATGAGTCCATCGCGCACAAACAACGTGTCACGTAATTTATATATAGTATATTAGAAGATAGATAGATATGTAATCTTCCGGTTACCTTCCTGACCAATGGACAGCTAAGAATTTACTTCAGTCTCAATAACCACTAAACTTTAGTCAAAATTCAAGAAATACCCAGATGGACCCACAAGACATTATTACTATATTAAGCTATTGCATAGCTTTTATCGCGGGCTTTGAGCGCGGCGACCGAATCAAGTAATTCTGTAACGAAAATAAAACCTAACACCCTCCATATGGTACGACTGTACGAAGCTATGCAATAGCTTCACCGCGGCAGTCCACGAGTGCCACACGTTTTTATTTACATGCGCTTGATCATTATCACACCTGCCTGATGGTAGGTGACGGTCTAAGATGTAGCACGTTTTCCTAGAAGATACCATACATTCGGGACTTAAAAGACCCCCTAAAATAAATAATATAAATATATAAATATTTCAGGACATATTACACATCGCCATCCAGCCCCAAGCTAAGCAACTTAATGCTTGTGTTATGGGTGCCAGATAACGGATAAACTACTTATATACTTTTTTTTTTTTTTTTTGTAAATATATACATATTATACATATAGGAAACACCCAGAACCAGAAACAAGAATTTATGGTCAGCATAAATACTTGTTCCCGGCGGGAATCGAACCCGCAACCTTCTGCGTCGCAGTCGGGTGTCCGCCCGACGCGCCACAGAGGTCGTCGTCGTCAAATAAATACAAGCCTTTTAAATATGTACATTTATTCACATAAAATTCCTTTACACAACTTAATAATAAGATTTAATACAATTTTAAAGGAATTAAAATCATTCTTTGTTGAATTTTTATATTTCATAATAAAATTCATTGACTTCGAGTAAAATAACCAGATATTATAAACCCCCTTATTCATTAACTTTAAGCCTTCCTTAGTTAAAATATGTTTAGTTACATATTTTAAATATCAAATACTTAGGTTCATTTGCAAAATAAAAAATAATTAAGACCTTAAACATGACTAATCAACTGTCCAAGTTTCAAACTGATTAAATAATATTAACTGGTTACTGAAATAGTATATAATTTTAAAATATATTTAGCTAGCTAAATATATAAACACGATCTCAAGCCGCCCTTAAGGGGGGTCCATACGCCAACGACCTTGGTACACAGCCTACTAAATAGTTACTACTGGCACCGGTCGCCTTCGTTGGTGAAAATTGTTAATTATTACGAATGTGTTTTGTTTTTCTCAAAAGTGCTGAGATGGAATTGTAGGTGAGATTTTCATCGACATTTTGGTGTGATTTTGAGCCTAAAATTTCTTATAGTTTTGAAGCTACCCTAAAATTAAGAATTAAAACTAGTCTGGCTTTAAAATGACAAAGAATTTTCGCCTCGAAATTACCCCAAAATATCGGTAAAAGTTTCACCTACAATTCCATCTCAGCACTTTTGAGAAAAACCAAACACATTCGTTACAATCAACAATATTAGTTGTAAGCGACGGGTATTTCTGGCGCGTTGCGTTTGGCAGCATAAGCAGCCTTAATAAACGATTATGAATAAGGGGGAAAAATATATTTGTACTCTAAAGGAAATTATAGTAGAGGCTTTTAGGACTCGCTTATGGAGTCCTAGACTAACTGCCACAGCATCAAATCTCAAGTTAAAGTAATTTAAAAACTAACTTTTTGAAATATTTTTTTAACTGAAGAGAATCACATACCATTTTTGATAAATTTTTCGGTCGGAGGCATAGCTGTTTTCATCCCATAAATTGCAACGAAATGTTATTTATTGATGTCAATCGCTTAAGAAGTTTGCATTATAGGCTTTAATTTAAAATTATTTAATAAAAGTATAACTTTAGCTTACAACTTTTAAGTGATTAAAAAAATTACAAGGCTAGTTGACTATTCCTTTAGTTATGAATTTCGCTATTTCTTTATTGTCGTAATAATCTTTCTTATTATTAAAGAATTCCAAATTAATTATAAAAAGAAACACCGAAATCGGAAAACATTAAGGGAAGAAAAGAGCTATTTCTTGTTTGGCAAAATACTTGGTATGTAACCATCTTAAATTAACTGTTATTTTTATTATCGAAATTCTGCATCTCATACTTCGCTATAACATTGCATACTTCCATCTTAACTTTAGGTATTAAATTTGGCTGTAATTTCTTAACGCTCGCTGCCATACTTCGGAAGAATACATCAATTTCATTTGTATGCTCTTTTAGTACTCGTTCAATAAGACTGTCTATAACTTCAGATCTCTTAGTCTGTGACTGTGTTGGTAAAACTTTAGACTCTTCAACATAGATTAAATTGTTCTTTGGTCCGTTAACAATCGTTCCATTGACAACTGGTCGGTTAACGACTTGATTGTTGACTACTTTTCGATTTACAACTTGAGTGTTGACTTGGTTTGTGACGACACCGTTTACAAGTACTGGTTTTGGTAGTATTTTTATTGGTGTTAGTATCGGTGTGCTGGGTATGGGTATGTATTTCTTTCTGCCGCAGTTTCTTCTGCGTATTTTCCTCGGTGGTTCCTCTATGCTTTCTGTGTGGAGTATTTCTATTTTTGGTGCGACGCTCTTCGGTTCTAGGTTCGTGTCTGTGTTTTCGTCGACGAGTGTTATCTGAAATTTTTAAATTGATTCGTTATGTCAATGGTTTAGGGTTTTATTGAATGCCGAAGTGTTTTGAAATTAGGTTTGGATTGTTTTTAATTACTTTTTTCTATTCTTCAGTTTTAGCCAATAGACAACAAGACTTTTGTGTTAGTCTCTTTTGCCCCTTGTTGCCCCTAGTCTCTTTTGACCCTTGTCGCTCCCTAGTCTTTTTTGCCCCTTGTTGCCCCCTAGTCTCTTTTGACCCTTGTCGCCCCCTAGTCTCTTTAGACCCTTGTCGCCCCCTAGTCTCTTTTGACCCTTGTCGCCCCCTAGTCTCTTTTGACCCTTGTCGCCCCCTAGTCTCTTTTGACCCTTGTCGCCCCCTAGTCTCTTTTGACCCTTGTCGCCCCCTAGTCTCTTTTGACCCTTGTCGCCCCCTAGTCTCTTTTGACCCTTGTCGCCCCATAGTCTCTTTTGACCCTTTTAGTGCACAAATAAAATAGTCTTTTAATTGCAATACTTTTGGTTCAGTCATCATCTTCATATTTTCGAAGAGTATACTTGGCAGTTTTTTTTCTAAAGCCAATAGAAGTTAGAGCTTGATTTTGAGCATATTATGGTTTTAACTTCATGTGTCAAGAGGGAATAATGAGTAATTCTTAATACTGTTCTATGGCATCTAATGCCAGAGAACAGAGACAAACGAACAGCAATTGATTTTTATATTTATAGATAATGATACTTACTTCATAATATTCCTGATTATCCATAATAACTTGTTCCTGCTCCTCAGCTATTTCCTGATCCTCTTCATCATCAGGTATACCTTCTATCTCCTTTAGGAACTCGAGCTTCTTAAAGTGGCCGACCATTCTGGACTTTTTGCCGGAGCTACCCATTTTCATGGCCTTCATGTACCCATCTCTGATTGTACGCCATCTTTGTTTGCATTCGTCAGCTGGAATTTACAGAAAAAAAGTTTTTTTAAATACTTATTTATTTTATAAATATTTCACTAAAACTTCCATAAATTAAATTAAAATTGACACTGAATTGAAATGATTATTAAAAAAATTGATTATAAAAAATAAAATAAATTGTAATTAGATCCCCCGCTATGTCAGCCGATATATGACCAATCCCAGTAGTTTTACCGAATAGTCTTAGTAGTCTTACCAGTTACACTGCTGGGACTTTCCTGCCCAATAGACCTAACCAACTAGTGATACCAGTAGTTACCAATGACCTCTCTTCACAGAAACACCTATCAAATCAAAACTAGACAACTTAAATAATTGCCAAGAAGTAGAAACTTAGTCAACGAAATAATTTATGGCTTTTTTTGTCTGTTCGGAAAGAATGCCTGCTTGATACTGTCAATGTACCTACCAAATTTCTTAAATTTTGGCCCAAAATTGAATGCAAATTTTGTGACTTTTTTTGCAAAAGCCAAGTCACAAGGGGATTTTACATTGACAGCCTGGTGCCCATAGGTTTGGTTATAGGCTACCAATCATTGTATGTAATTCTAAGTATGAATTTTATAGTAATTAGCCAAGTAGCAACAGCCAGAAATAGCTTAGATGTATTGATATTACTGACATTTAGCTATGTACTCTATACATTGTGTAATAGAACTGCTGTGAATATCTTGAAAATTACCACATTTGTACCACTACTTGTTATTCATACAAGAACCTTGCCTACAATCTACGGTAAAGACTAGAAATTACCTGGTTTATCCAACTCCTGCGATATCAGCTCCCATGTAGCTTGTATCTCCAAAAAATTCTTCCTCGATGGATCGTGCACATTATACAAACAAGGATGTTTTTTCACGAGATTTATCAGCGATTCGAAGTCGTTTGTTGACCAGCTCGGCGGCGAAATCTCATTTGTCATTTCTGTTCTCGCTGTTCACTTGCTTGTAGCGTCAAAACAAAATGTCTGCGGCCTATCAGAGGCGAAAATAACCGTGGTGTCGCATCCTACGTCACCATTGCACGAACGAAATTCGACTTTTGTTTAGCGTTTCCAGCTCTCTGATTGGCTGTTGCTGATGCTACGGTGATGGAAATGTCAATACACAGACTAAAAAATATTTCGTATGTCGGTTTAGTTGTTGCTACTCGGTCATAGATGGCGCTCGCTGAAGATACCAATTAGTAAACATGACAATAGATGGCGCTGTTTAAAACGATTCGCTAACATGGCAACAGATGGTGCTGTTCAAAATAGTTCGTAAACATGACAACAGATGGCAGTGTTAAAATAGTTCGTAAACATGACAACAGATGGCGGTGTTCAAAATAGTTCGTAAACATTGCAACAGATGGCGCTGTTCTAAATAGTTCGTAAAATGACAACAGATGACGTTCTAAATAGTTCTAAGTTTTGATATTAGATGGCGGGTCATGTTCTACAAAAAAATAGCTGAAAAACAAGAAGTAATCCGAAAAAACCTTCATATCCTATTTCTCTTTATTAATATTAATTAATGCGAAAGTAACTCTGACTTTCTAAAGGTCGTTTCTGTTTCGTTTTCGTCACAAAAAATTCAACAATACCTACAAACAAAAAAAAAACATTTTATTTTACTAATTTTATTTTTTTAGAAAAAAAAAAAAACAATTTATTACCCAATTCTTCACAACGAAAGTTAAAGTTAGAAAAATAACTTTATTTCTACAAGACAGGAAAGAAAATAGAAAACGATATAACACAAAGTAAGGCAATAGCTTAGCTAGTTTAAGTTGCACAATGGGCGGCCTTTACACACAAATGGATTTCTTCCATGCAACCTATGGGTGGAAAAGAACATTTAGTTAGCTAGTAAGACTAGTAAGTGGAAGTTATCTATCATAATATATATAAATCTCGTGTCACAATGTTTGTCCTCAATGGACTCCTAAACCACTTAACCGATTATAATAAAATTCGCACACCATGTGCAGTTCGATCCAACTTGAGAGATAGGATAGCTTACATCCCGATATTCCCACGGGATCGGGAGTTACGCGGGTGAAACCGCGTAGGGCAGCTAGTATACATATAAACAGCCTAAACCGCTGATCGTAGAGACCTTAAGGAGGGTGTGTTCTTTGTATGACGTAGGCATGCGGTAAGAAATGATTTTCCGAAAGGGGTAGGACAACGTGATTCCTTGGTCCAATCAACCTCAAATTTTGCATAAACATTCTCAGAATTGATGGAAGACGTATTTTATTGAAAAAAAAAAAGTTGTCTGTAAAGTCGGTGCACGGCCCATAATTTTACGTGATAACGTCCTAGGAAAACAATGAAAAATTGAGTTTTTTATGTTAATTCCATTTAAAAAAAAATCTTTTTTTTCAAGTTATACTTCTTTAGGCGCGTTATGAAAAAATGATGAGAGTGAAATTTTACAAAAGCGTCACACAAAATTCTCACGTCACACAAAATTCTCACGTCACACAAAATTCTCACGTCGGACGAGTTTTTTGTCGGACGAGTTTTTTGTCGGACGAGTTTTTTGTCGGACGAGTTTTTTGTCGGACGAGTTTTTTGTCGGACGAGTTTTTTGTCGGACGAGTTTTTTGACGGACGAGTTTTTTGTCGGACGAGTTTTTTGTCGGACGAGTTTTTTGTCGGACGAGTTTTTTGTCGGACGAGTTTTTTGTCGGACGAGTTTTTTGCCGGACGAGTTTTTTGTCGGACGAGTTTTTTGCCGGACGAGTTTTTTGTCGGACGAGTTTTTTGTCGGACGAGTTTTTTGTCGGACGAGTTTTTTGTCGGACGAGTTTTTTGTCGGACGAGTTTTTTGCCGGACGAGTTTTTTGTCGGACGAGTTTTTTTTTATAACTTCTAACGCGCGTACATAGTACACGCACCCTTTTTTTTATTTTTAAATTTATATAAGTTAGTCTTCTATTTGTCACTCGTCACTAAAACACAAGTCCAGATGAGCGATATCATTATTAAATACTCTGTTTCCTAATGGGACCGGACGCGTCATGGTTATGTTACCATGACGCATGACGTCACACAATATTACCGTGACACTTTTTTGTGAATGCAGGTCTTCCATCAATTTATTAGACGTTATCACGTCAAAATGAAATTGGGATTAAAAGGGATTGAAAGTTATTTTGGGTGTGATTTGCTTCGAAGTTGATAGTATCTTATTATGACCATTTCAACTTCGCGTCGCGAGCAAAAGCTGGTCTACAAAGTAAGAAAGTTCCAACAATCTCAAACATTCCTTGCCTACTTCTAATACCTTATCAAAGCTCTTGTTTGATGTACGAACGAGATAAGAACTGATAGTGTTGCCACGTTATCAGGAGTTGGTAGAACAAGCAATGTTGCAAAGCTTTGGGTAGAAAGCTTGGCGCTTTGAAGAAAGCTTTGAGTCATACGATCTTAGTTATTTCAGATATATTCTTGTTAGTGAATAAAGGAAATATGTTTTTCACATTTAAACAGCGTCCCGGACTAATTGCTATTTAAAAATCTAAATTTTTATTAAATAAATTCTATTTTATTTTTGTTAACTACGCCTTATTAGACTTTCGCAATTGTAATTTAATAATCTATGCTTAAAAATCTGATGATAACTTTTTTTGATATTTTTTTATGGACCCCGTCTGTCTGGGGCATCGTAGCTCCCGAACGGATGAACCGATTTTGATTTAGTTTTTTTTTGTTTGAAAGGTGAGTAAGTCGAGACTCAGGAGTGTTCTTAGCTATGTTTGATCAAAATCAGTTCAGCCGTTCAAAAGTTATAGGTATGCAAGTTTCCTTATCAGTCGGGATTTATTAATTTGTATGTTAATTTTTTTTTTTTAACTACGCGATATTATGTCGCGGACTTTCGCGAGGGGTACTTATATTTTAATTCACCTATCTAAATTATATTTTATTATTGTTGCAGGTATGTTGCTACTATTAGCAGATATGACAACGTTTTATTCAGGTAAAGCAAGAAAATAACTAGGTACATAATGAATCAATTCCTTTTTAAATAAGATCGTCCTCCTCCCCGCTTTCTCTCTCTATCTCATCTTTCGCGTAGTTGATTGTTCTATCATAAGAACAATATTAATTAGTGCACGTACATATTTGCATAAGAAAAACCCACTGGAACACAGCCGGCCGGGATTCGAACCCAGGAACTTTGGAATGAAAAGCCATCCAAAATCTATCTAATGATGAGTTGGGTTACCAGACCACCGGAAGCCCGGATTTTAGCTCACTGTCAGGGAAACAGGAAAAATTTGAAATTGTCAGGAATTTATAGGTAAAAAGAGAAAAACAATAAGATAAAATGGTACAATATTTATTAAACTTAAGAGAATCGTGAGCTTTCGATATGCGGCGCGAGTAGGTATTTTCAAAAATGACCCGTATCGTGCGATAGAGAGAGTTTAAGTTCGGACGTAATTGCCTTCATTTTGCTTTTCAGATAATGTTGCGGACCGTAAAGTTTTTACCCCCTTTATCCTTCACAAAATGAAATAAATTTAGTCTCATTTAATTCACTACATCTTATTCTAGGTTTATACGTTTTTCTTTTTTTGTAATTCAGTTTAGTCTATTAAAAAACAATTGAAACGCTCGATGAAGTTTTTAAGTCAAAAATATAGATATTCATACTATAATAACTTTTGTCTTAGGCAATATTTCTTTAAAATAAAGACGGTTAAACCTAGTTTTCCATTAGATCTAGAACATTTTCAGAAATAATTAAAATCGGACTTCATTTATGGGGGGGAAAACGTTACCGCTTTTTGTATGGAAATTTATAGCTTTACAGTGGCCTTAAACGATGACAAAAACTAAAAATAAAGAAATCTCAACAATTAAATCAAAGTAAAGGTGAAAATGTGAATCGTTAAACTGTGAATATTGTCCAGTATTAATCTTTATTATAGAAGATTCTAGCTAGTCCGTTATAACAGTCTTACAAAAATGTAATATTAGCACACTTTGTGTGAATAGAAAGTGTTAGGAAATATAATGCAAAGTCCGTAATTTTGTCAGATTCATTTTTGTATATGGTAACCCATCTAAGCCGTATCCTACCCCTCAATAACCTATTGTTAAATATACAGGGTGTTCCGTAATGAATGGCCAAGCGGGCACCTACGGATAGACGACACTGTGCCGGATCAGAAAAACGAATTAATATTTAAATTTCTTTAAAATGGCGGATATCTCGGAAACCGAGAGACTTTCATAGAACATAACTTTCGTTTTTCTGATCCGGCACTGTGTCCTCTATCCGTAGGTGCCCGCTTGGCCATTCATTACGGGACACCCTGTATAATTATGAATGTAATCAATGTTACATCCATCTAGGTCATTAGCTCTAGGTATAGGCGTTAATATATTAAATAATAATAATAAATCTACACGGTATATCTATAAAACATAATAATAAGATTTATGTTTTGTTTACAACTATTTACATCTGAATTATTCATACATTATGAAATAAACTTGACTGTCTTGTTAAACAAAGTAAGTATCTATTTATTTAGAACTACTTGCGCTCCGCGGTTTAACCCGCGTAACTCTCGATCCCGTGGGAATATCGGGATAAAAAGTACCCTATAGCCTTCCTCGATAAATGGACTATCCAATACAAAAATAATTTTTCAACTCGAACTAGTAGTTCCTGAGATTAACGCGTTCAAACAAACAAACTCTGCAGCGTTATAATATTACTAACTGCGCTCCGCGGTTTCACCCGCATAAGTCCCGATCCCGTAGGAATATCGGGATAAAAAGTGCCCTATAGCCTTCCTCGATAAATGGACTATCCAATACAAAAATAATTTTTCAACTCGAACCAGTAGTTCTTGAGATTAGCGCGTTCAAACAAACAAACTCTTCAGCTTTATAATATTAGTCTTATAAGAAAAATTCTTAGGGTTTTCATTTACCCACATCAAAGAGATCAATAGAAAGTCCTAGATAGATTCAGACTCAGATCAGCTAAATACAATATCTGTACAGCAGTTCTTAAAAAAATTAAAAGGGTTCCTTTTTTACCTTTTGAGGTAGTTAAGGAACTCTAAAAATATCCTGTTATTTTGTAGTCCTTACATCCTTTCTTAGATTAGCTACATCCTTACATGCTTTACCCGTTAGGACTCATTTTGACAGATTTTAAGAGAATCATGAGTTTTCGATACGCGGCGCGAGTAGGTATTTTCAAAAATGATCCGTATCGTGCGATAGAGAGAGTTTAAGTTCGGACGTAATTGCCTTCATTTTGCTTTCAAATAATGTTGCGGGCCGTAACGTTTTTACCCCCTTTATCCTTCACAAAATGAAATGAATTTAGTTTCATTTAATTCACTGCATCTTATTCTAGGTTTATACGTTTTTCTTTTTTGGTAATTCCGTTTAGTCTATTAAAAAACAATTGAAACGCTCGATGAAGTTTTTAAGTCAAAAATATAGATATTTAGATACTAATAACTTTTATCTTAGGCAATATTTCTTATTAGATCTAGAACATTTTAAAAAATTATAAAAATCGGACTTCGTTTATGGGGGGGAAAACGTTTTTGTATGGTTTACAGCCTCACACTGGCCTTAAAGACTTTTCACACTTCAAAACGACTAAACTAACAACACTAAAAACTCCTTTCCATTTCGATGTAGTGAGCCACTTGACAGGATTTATAGGTAGCGGGTTCATATCCCGCCCCGGTACATATTCTGATCACGTGTCACACATGCCTAATCAAGTCGAAATGGGGTGCCCCGAACTGGTGGACTGTACTTCCGTTTAAAGTCACCTTGATCACAGAATAATATGCCTTGATGGTGTTTTAATAACATAATAGTAGGTACCTACCTACCTACCTAACCTATACTAAATAATACTAATACTAGCTGCGCCCCGCGGTTTCATCCACGTTCGATATTTTGTTTATCATAAGATCCTTCTCCTGGCAATAAAAAACACAATAAAAAAGAATTAGCGAAATCGCTCTAGCCGTTTAGGCGTGATGCCGTGACTAAGAAAATAGGGATTCATTTTGTTATTTAACGTATAAATTACGTGTCACGTTGTTTGTGCGCGATGGACTCCTAAACTACTTAACCGATTTTAATCAAATTTGCACACCGTGTGCAGTTTGATCCAACTTGAAAGATAGGATAGCTTACATCTTAATTTATCCCGATATTCCCACGGGATCGGGAGTTACACGTTTAAAATAAAAAATAAAAATAAATATTTCAGGACATATTACACATCGCCATCCAGCCCCAAGCTAAGCAACTTAATGCTTGTGTTATGGGTGCCAGATAACGGATAAACTACTTATATACTTTTTTTTTGTAAATATATACATATTATACATATAGGAAACACCCAGAACCAGAAACAAGAATTTATGGTCAGCATAAATACTTGTTCCCGGCGGGAATCGAACCCGCAACCTTCTGCGTCGCAGTCGGGTGTTCGCCCGACGCGCCACGTTTGAAACCGCGGAGCGCAGCTAGTCCTACTAATATTATAAATGTGTAGATTATAAAGAGTAAAGATTTGTTTGTTTGTATTGAATAGACTCCGAAACTACTGGACCGATTCTAATGAAACTTGGTATGAGGATACCTTAATTCATCGGGTGTGGTAAAGGCTAACTTTAACCCTAGCCCTTTTTACCCTTTTAGAGGTCTAATTATTATTATATAGAACATTTATTAATCCATACATAAAAAATCTATACTCATATTATAAAGCTGAAAAGTTTGTTTGTTTGAACGCGCTAATCTCAGGAACTACTGGTTCGAATTGAAAAATTATTTTTGTGTTGGATAGTCTATTTGTCGAGGAAGGCTATAGGCTATTTTATATTACGATATTCCCACGGGATCGGGAGTTACGCGGGTGAAACCGCAGAGCGCTTTTGATATAATATATACGCGTCGAATTAACAACCTCCTCCGTTTTAGGGTTCCGGACCTCAAAAGGTAAAAAATGGAACCCCTATGAGATTACTCTCTTGTCCGTTTGCTTTGTTTTTGTCGGCTAAAATCAAGATATGATTATTTAGCGTCTATAGGGAAAGGATTATTTCCTTTCCTACACTTTTATTGCCAATTTACGACATTTAAAAAACCCAAAAAATCTCCTAATTTATTGCACACTTAAATTAAATGTTTGATTTTTTATTATATTTATTGCAATCTAACCTCAGAATCTAACTTATTATAATACCTAACATCGTTTTGTACTAGTCATGTCTCCCGATAAAACTCATAAAGTATTTGGCTTTATTGTTTTTGAATTATAATTTTATATCGACCTACAAAAATACCTTCTTATTTTCGTCTTTAATTTTGCCGAAAGACGGTTTAGGGTTTAATGATCATTCTTGTTTTACCCGACTATTTCTATAATATAAAAACCGGTCAAGTGCGAGTCGGACTCGCGCACGAAGGGTTCCGTACTACTATCATCACATAAAAATCACGTCTGTTAAATAGGAGTCATAAAAAAATAGATGGCGCTTGTGGTAAAAATACATGAATGTAGGGTAAATGGCGGTTTACGGTTTATGACATATTTAAAAAACTACTTACCAGATCTCGTTCAAACCAATATTGGGTGGAAGTTGGCATGGTAATGTATATCATATATTTTTTTAGCTTCACCATTCTCTTATTTTAGAAGTTACAGGAGGGGGACACACTTTTTACCACTTTGGAAGTGTCTCTCGCGTAAACTACTCTCTTCTTCTTCTTCTTTCCCTTATCCCGGTTTATCCAGGGTCGGGCCTCCTCGTATTTTTGCGCCAGGTCGTACGATCCTGGGTTGTCAAGTGGTTAAGGTTCTGCGACTTCATCAGCTTGTCCATGCTTGTCCATGCCGTGTAAACTACTCAGTTTAGAAAAATATTTCTCATAGAATATTTCTTGAAACGATCTGCTACTGCCATCTATTAGCACTCACTTAAACAAATATAGTTTATTTTTTATTCGCTAGATGGCAGTAAAAAATTTAAATCAGCGCCATCTACATTCGAATAGCGGTCTTTCTAGAAACTAAGTTTCTCAATTTGTGTAATAGATGGCAGTATAAGTTAAACAAAAAGACTAACACAAAAAAAATCTCATCTGTCGCGTCAAATCTCATCTGTCGCGTCAAAATCTGTCGCGAGAACGGCTGAAAATGCTCACCCACAAAAGTGCCCAACGCGCCATAAGAAGTTTTCACTTCAAAAATGATATTAGAAACCTCAATATCATTTGAAGACCTATCCATTGTTAACCCACACGTATGGGTTTGATGAAAAATTTTTTTTGAGTTACAATTCTAATTATGGGGAACCCTAAAATTAATTGTTTTTTAAATTGTTTGCCCGGACAGTTAGTTGACTATAAATATATATTGACCCGCGGTTTCACCTGCGTAAAACTTTTTGCGCAACTTTCTTTTTTTTTTTTCAGTAAGAACCTTCTAACAATAACGAACACAACACAAAAGAATTAGCGAAATCGTTTCAGCCCTGTTCACGCGTGATGCCTGCCGTGACCAAGGAAAATAGGGATATTTTTTTTATATATTTAGATGACTATAAATAAACCTATAAACCTTCCTCTTGAATCACTCTATCTATTAAAAAAAACCGCATCAAAATGCGTTGCGTAGTTTTAAAGATTTAAGCATACAAAGGGAAATAGGGACAGAGAAAGTGACTTTGTTTTATACTATGTAGTGATTTATATCTATTCACTGAGTAAAGAAATTAATAGTTTTCACCCGCGACTTCGTCTGCGTAGATGTTTAATTTTTTCAAAATCCTTAGCGAATGCCTATGTCACGAAAGCTATGCTATGCTATAGACATTCTGCTTTTTGTTCTTCCTAAGCCTCTTTTTCTAAAATCGTGATTTACACAGCAATCAATAAATATGAAAGATCGCATCATTAATTTTAGCTGATAATTTAAATTCTTTCTCTAATTAAGTTCTTTGGCTCCGGATAAGGAAATTATACGGCGAACACGGATTATATCAAAAACTGTTCAGCTATTTATCATTCACGCTACTACGCTACTCGAAAGAAAAAATTCTAAATCTTGTGAATTTTTATGCGGACGCATAATTTATGTGTCTACGCTAATTTAACAGAATATTTTTTTAAAGTTTGACGTTAAATAAAAATTGCACAAGTGGGATAATTGGAGACTTGATATGTCGTTTGATATTATGAAACAAAGACTTTCAGCTTTCTATTAATTCCTAAATCTATACTAATATTATAAAACTGAAGAGTTTGTTTGTTTGTTTGAACGCGCTAATCTCAGGAACTGCTGGTTCGAATTGAAAAATTATTTTTGTGTTGAATAGTCCATTTATCGAGGAAGGTTATAGGCTACTTTTTATCCCGATATTCCCACGGGATCGGGAGTTACGCGGGTGAAACCGCGGAGCGCAGCTAGTAAATATTATAGGACATTCCACACAGCGCCATCTAACCCCCAAACTGAGTAACGGATAGAATCCTTGTTCTTATTTTTTAAGTTCTTATCATACTTAGGTACGTATACAGAAACACCCTGACTACAACATTTTTTTTTATGGATAACATAGTTCTTTTTCAATAGTATAACCGGCAATGAAAGGGCCAAAATAAATCAGTTTTTAAAGTTTATTTATCCTCTACAAATATACAAAATTAAATATAAATAAATAAATAATAAAAATCTATATGTCCTGACTGACTGATTAACTGCCTGATATAAACGCTAAACTTTATCCGCTAGTGCTAGAGTCTTGAAAATTGGATAGTATGGTCTTTGTGGTATGTCCTACTAATATTATATACGTGAAATCCTACTTATATTATAAACGTGAAAGTTTGTATGTATGGATGTCTGGATGTATGGATGTTTGTTACTCTTTAACGCAAAAACTACTGAATGGATTTTAATGAAACTTTACAATTATTCTACGCTATTCATTTGAAGTTTAATTACTAGATGTAGCTTGCTCTGGTCACACCAATTTATCACACAGTTTAAATCTGAAAGTATAAAAGGAAAAAAAATATCGGCAGTATCTGTTTCTGAACGCATCCTAACTCTACAGTCTCGATGACATTGACATGTGTACGATGTTCATTATTGTTTTGTGTGCACCAAAGTTACACACGGAATTCTTTTCAGAAAAATTGTTTTCACCTTTTTATTTAAATTAAAGTGCATTAACTATTAATCAACGGCTAATTAATAAAAAATTAATGTAACAACAAGTGAGAATCGGTGTAGTGAAAAGTAATTATGAAAAATGAGTGCTTTCAAATTGCAGATGGACTACTGTTCCGGTCGGCAATAGAGGTGTCCGGAAGAAGTTTATTTTTTTTTTTTTCTCTTTTATTCAAAATAGTATCCCATTGACCAACATCAAAAAACAAAAATTTTCTTAATTTCGCGTCTCGCGCTAAAATAAATTTTGCCGTTCGCCATTATTGTTTCGACTTCGTTTCTGGTTTGAACAAGTTTCAAGTTGTAAAGTGATAAAAAGAAGGAAGAGAAAATGGGAAAAAGAAAACGAGACAGGAATGAGGAAGATAAGATAAGAAGAAAAATAAGAAAATTACAAAGGAAGTTGGAAAAGCACGGGGAAACGCCTTCACCGAGAAGATCCTCACCGGTAGCGGCAGCGCCTCCGCCTGCGCCGGCGCCTACACCTCCGCCGGCGCCTACACCTCCGCTTGCGCCTCCACCTGCGCCCGTTGATGAAACGGAAGTGATTGATTTATCAGGACAGGGTATGTAGGAAGTCCCTTTGTATGACGAACTTAGTTTCATTTTATCCGATGACCAACGCGCTATCACTTGATGGGTAGACGACAGGTCAAGTTTAGATACTAGTTGAAACTTATTTTCTACGGCTCTTTATGTAAAAATTAAGCAAGCATCGGTTCTTGATAAAAGTTTAACTGACAGAGGCGCTATCACTAAGCGGGTAGACAACTTGTCCAAATATAAATTTTAAATCAATGCGCTATCACAATTAGAGGATAGACAATTTAAAAATATAATCAGTTCTTACTGGTTAAATAATCAAGATAAATATATTAATTCCAGATGAGAACACCCCCGAAGAACTTTTATTAGCATTGGGTGATGAAGGTATCCTATTAGAAGAGACCGGTGAAGCTTTACACCCCCAACTAGTGGAAAGGTGGACTCGCCTCATGACCGACGGATTGGGAATAAAAACCAAAGAAATAGTAAAGAAATACCCAAACCCAAAAAATTTTAAGCCAATAGCACCAGAATTAAATTTGGAAATATCATCGGGCCTTGCAGAGACAGCGAGAAATAGGGATAAGAGAATAGTTGCTAGACAAAATTTAACGGGGAAGATACTTATAGCGCTGGGAGAGGTAATAACCAACTTAATGAAAGGTGTTTTTAATAACAAAACAATGATTGAGAAGATTAATGATGCCGCTAAGATGGCAACGGAAATTTTTAACCAGGACTCCAAATCAAGAAGATTTTTGGCTTTAGGTGGAGCTGGACCAACTTTAAGGGAGGCCGCAAAGAATTCTAAGACGGATGACAATTTGCTTTTCGGACAAAACTTTAAAGATAATATAAAGTCTGCCCAAGAAACCCAGAAAAACTGGAAAAGCCCGCTGCCACAACAACAGTCAACTCGCAGCGGGCAGCCTCGACCTCGTCCACCACAACAAGCTCGCGGCGGCGGCGGCGCGAGCGGTCAACCTCGCGGCGGCGGCGGCGGTCAAGCTCGGCGTCCACTCAGGGTTCAAGCGACGACGTCCTGGAGGCCTCAACCGAACCGCAAGCCAGCACCAGCGGCTGCGTCATCGCACCACTATCAACGCCGCCGCTAGAGGTACATGCTGGTAAATTAAAACAATTTATAAATAATTGGTTAGAATTAACCGATGACCCGGTAATCCTAGATTGGATTAATGGCTATAAAATACCCTTTATCTCCAATCCACCTGGTTCAGAAAACCATACAAAAAATTGGTCTCTTAGAGACAAGAAAATTTTGAAACTGGAAATCGAAAATCTACTAAAATTTGGCGCAATTTCTCCATGTACACCCTGTGAGGACCAGTTTATTTCACCAGTGTTTGTTGTACCTAAACCTAATGGTACATACAGATTTATTTTAAATCTGACACACTTAAATAGATATATTGAGGTTGTTCATTTTAAATTAGAAGATATTAGGACGGCATGTAAACTGATCTCAAAGGACTGTTTTATGGGTAAAATCGATTTAAAGGATGCTTATTTTAGTCTCCCGATTGCTGATGATTTTAAAAAATATTTAAGGTTCAAATTTGATAATTTTTTATATGAATTTAATTGCCTACCATTTGGTCTATGCACAGCACCCTTTGTATTTACAAAACTTTTGAAACCTGTCTGTACTTACCTTAGAAAAAGGAACATACTTTTAACCTGTTATTTAGACGATACTATTTATTTTAATTCTTCCAAAGATAAATGCCAAAAAGATGTTATGATGGCACTACAGCTCTTTGAACGTTTGGGATTTACGATTAACTATGAGAAAAGTATACTAATACCTACACAAACATGTAAATATTTAGGGTTGATGTTAGATTCCAATCAGTTATCTCTATGTGTCCCAATTGAAAAACAAAAACTAATATTAAATAAAATTAAACATTTCTTAAGAATAGATACTTGTAAGATCAGAGAATTTTCTCAATTATTAGGTTTACTAACTTCTGTATGTTTAGCAGTCCCTTATGGTTGGGCTTATACTAAAGTATTAGAGAGAGAGAAGTATTTAGCTCTATTAAAGGCCAATGACAATTACAATGATAAAATGAATGTACCAGAAGTTTGCCATAGAGAACTTTATTGGTGGATACAAAATATTGAGAAACATAATCTCATAAAACAGTATAATTTTCAATTAGAGATTCATACCGACGCATCTACCACAGGGTGGGGTGCGGTCTGCGGTAGCAAAAGAGCTTCTGGGTCTTGGTCTTCTCAGGAAAGACAGTGTCATATAAATTATTTAGAATTGAAGGCCGCTTTTTTTGGACTTCAATGTTTTGCTAATGACCGTTCTAACTGCGAAATTTTAATGAGGGTTGATAACACCACTGCTGTAGCATATATTAATAAGATGGGAGGTGTACAGTATCCACACCTAAATCAAATTACCAAGGAGTTTTGGAAATGGTGTGAAGACAGGAAGTTGTGGGTTTATGCCTCTTATATTAACACCAAACATAATAAAGTTGCCGATTTTGAATCTAGAAGAGTAAACATAGAATGGGAACTTGCTGAATATGCATTTGAGTCAATAATAAATAAATTTGGTTTTCCAGAAATTGATTTATTCGCTTCCCGAATAAATAACAAATGTAGTCGATTCGTGTCTTGGAAACCAGACCCAGAAGCAATGACAGTTGATGCCTTCACAGTTAATTGGAAAAGATATTTTTTTTATGCATTTCCACCCTTTTCGTTAGTCCTAAAATGTATAAATAAAATAAGAAAGGACAAGGCCAGGGGCATATTGGTTTTTCCATATTGGCCTTCTCAACCATGGTTCCCTTTGGTTCATGACTTGTTGATTGGGGAATTGTTAGTTTTTAGTCCTAATGAACATTTACTCTCATCGCCTTACAGGGATATCCACCCACTGAAGTCACTTTCCCTGGCTGCAGGGCTGCTCTCCGGACAGCTTTTAGAAGAAGGGGAATCCCAGAAGGATCTCTTACAATAATGTTAAACTCCTTAACAGACTCGACAATCAAACAGTACAACTCCTCACTGGTTAATTGGTGGAGTTTCTGTAATTCAAATAACATAAATCCCTACGAAGGTTCAGTACCGTTTATATTAAAATTTTTAACAGATAAGTTTAATAATGGTGGATCTTATGGTACTTTAAACACAGCCAGATCAGCTATCTCTTTGATCATGGGAAATAGTAAAATAGGGGAAGACGATAGAATCAAACGTTTTTTCAAAGGAGTTTATCGTTTAAAACCAACATTACCAAAATATGATACAACCTGGGACCCAGGTCTTGTGTTAAATTACCTTAGCATTAAGTTTCCTAATGAAACCTTAGATTTATACACTCTAAGTAAAAAACTTGTTACCATCTTAGCCTTGACAACGGCTCATAGAGTACAAACTCTTTCATTGATAAAACTTAGTAACATAAAAATTGTTTCTAATGGTGTTCAAATTAAGGTACCAGATTTTATTAAGACATCTAGGAAAAATTCATGTCAACCATTATTGTTTTTAAAATCATATTTAGTTAAACCAGAAATTTGTCCTGTAAAAACTCTTGAAGCTTATATTTCTGTAACTAAATATTTAAGACAAGATATTGATAACCTAATTTTGACTTGTAAGAAGCCTTATAAAAATGCTTCTTCACAAACAATTAGTCGATGGATTAAGACCACATTATGTGAATCGGGTGTTGATATTTCAATTTTTTCAGCACATAGTACAAGACATGCTGCTACCTCTGCTGCGGACAGAGCAGGTTTAAATATAGATGTAATTAGAAAGACAGCTGGATGGTCCAATGACTCCAATGTCTTTGCTAGGTTTTATAATAGACCATTAAATGATAATTGTTCTTTTAGTAATACGGTTTGTAATACTAGTTCCTTGTCCTAAATTAATAAAAATGTAGTTGTACTATTTTATTAACATAGTTTCATTCACAAACTTATCTTTAAACATCTACATCTAGTAATTAAACTTCAAATGAATAGCGTAGAATAATTTAATGATTAAACGAACTTACCTGTAAGTGAAGTTCTATCATAATTATTCGGAGCTATTCATTTGAAGTTACACTCCCTACCCACCCTAATATAAATAGGTACCCCCTGTCAAAGTTTGTTCATGAAGAAGCTTTAAACTAAATGAACATCGTACACATGTCAATGTCATCGAGACTGTAGAGTTAGGATGCGTTCAGAAACAGATACTGCCGATATTTTTTTTCCTTTTATACTTTCAGATTTAAACTGTGTGATAAATTGGTGTGACCAGAGCAAGCTACATCTAGTAATTAAACTTCAAATGAATAGCTCCGAATAATTATGATAGAACTTCACTTACAGGTAAGTTCGTTTAATCATTAAATTATATAGCTTATACATCAGAATAGAACATAGGCTATAATTTATAAAGATATTGTGTGAATTGTCTAAAATATAACGAAAAGTGTCGAAAAATTGACAGATGTCAAAGTGACAAATGTCAAAGTGACAGATGTCAAAGTGACAGATGTCAAAGTGACAGATGTCAAAGTGACAAATGTCAAAGTGACATATGTCAAAGTGACAGATGTCAAAGTGACAGATGTCAAAGTGACAGATGTCAAAGTGACAGATTTCAAAGTGACAGATGTCAAAGTGTCATTTAACAGATGTCAAACTGTGTCAATTTGACATCTGTGAAATTGCTCAGTGTTTTTCGTCATATATTTTCAATGGATCGGGACTAACGCGGGTGAAACCGTGGGGCGCAGCTAGTCTCCAATAACAAAAAGTTATTTTTTATTTTTTATTCCACCCCTAGAGGTGAAATGACAGGCGAAGCCGCGTTCAGAAGCTATAATCTTATACATATAAAATACTTTGTCCTGAACGACTGACTGAATGACGGATCAACGCACAGCCTAAACCGCTGATCGTAGAGACCTGAAACTTGGAGGGTGTATTCTTTGTATGACGTAGCGTAGGCATCCGATAAGAAAGGATTTTTTGAAATTCTTAGGGGGGCAAAGTTTGTATGTTCAAAGTCAACATTTTTTATTCATTTGTACGCTTAATACATTTGTACACAGATCAGATAGAAACGTCTTAAAAACTAAGTTAGGATGTGTGCGCGCCCACCAATGAGAAGAAGGCACAAGAAACTCATGGGGTTAAATGGAACAACGAAAATCAGCTAATTCTACGCGGACGAAATCGCGAAAAAAAGCTAGTATAATATACAACTCTTAGATAACAAAGATGCAGCATATCCGTAACTCTAGTATAGTAAACAGTCGACCACCGCACCGCGTAGCCTGCGCACGCGCCGCGCCGCTACTAACGATACTCTAACAATATCGATACAATCGCGTAAATATTGATATATATAAAAAAACAGTGCTGTGTGTTCGTGTGTGAAATAAGAAGTGATTATTCTGATTTTTCTTTAATATTTGAGCGGTCAAACAGTTCGTTTATGAAAACAATTGGGTCTATTTGTGTGATTTAACCTGCGTAACTTTCGATCTCATGGAAATATCATGATAAAAATTTCCTATTAGTTATTCCAGTATTCCAGCTATCTTCATACAGAGTTTCATCGCAATCGGTTCAGTAGTTTTTGCGTGAAAGAGCAACAAAACAACCAACAAAGTTTCACTTTGATAATATTTGTGAGGTGCTGTCATGTCACGTCGTTGATTGCGCATGATCTATTCGTAAATTAATTAATTCGTTATTGCATATGTAAGTTGTCTTGACTGGTTGTTAGACTCGGTGTCTTTATATGTTAGATGCGTCGGAGATTATTGGTTGTTGAATATGATGTAAACATGTTAGTTAGCTACAGCCCGCGGCTTCACTTGCTATCTATCTTCTTACACAGAAAAAAAAAGTTCGAGAAAAAATGGAAAAACAGACGTTTAACTAAAAAAAAACTTTATATTTTATTAATATACAAAATACAATAAATTAAACAATAAAGACGCCACATAAACTCATTACAGTTTTATCGGACGTCAGTGCCATCGACTTAAAAGATAAATAAAAAATACATTAGTCTCAAACTATAACATAACTTTTGCAAAAACATTTAACCAGACACATAAATATAGAAACCTAAATCAATATTAAGAAAAAAAATACAAGAAAAATAATATAAAATACAGGGTTATTGAAAATTGTACTAGCAAGCCGTTGAGGGCTACTTCTATGCACCTTAATAAACAACTTTTGTTCTACGACTTTTGGAAATTCGAAAAAAAAAGTAAATTTTGAGGTTATGTAAATTCGAAAAACAGCTGATTTTTTAAATCAAAGCTCATTCAGACTAAGAACATTAGATACAACTTAAAAAATAGGTAAAATTGTAAGGTTAATGACCTCTCCGTGTAAGGAACAGCTGATTTTCAGGTAAACCTAACCTCAAAATTTTCGAAAAAAAATTCAAATTTCCAAAAGTCGTAGAACAAAAGTTGTTTGTTATGGTGCACAGAAGTAGCTCTCAACGGCTTGCTAGTATAATTACCAATAACCCAGTATAAACCATTAAATACCGAAATTGTAACAAATAGATTGTACTTATAATAAAAGATAAGATATAATATACATAGGAAGAAAAATAAAATTATATAAACCATAAACAAAAACAAAAATTTTGATTTAAAAGCGTATTCTTAAATTATTATATTTAAGAACATTTACTTATAACAAGAAAAATATTTCTAGCGGCTATACGGAGAGAATTATTTCTTGCTTTAAGAAACCTTTTGTGTAATTTTGAAAAACCCTTTCTTACGATTATTTATTGACGATTTTTGTTTTACGACCAATGTCTTAAAATAATTTATGTATTTTACTAACTAAGTTAGGATGTTAGGTTAGGACCAATGAGAAAAGACACAAAAAATTCACTTTGTAATCTTGTTTTGTGATCATAAAGGTCAAAATTACAAATGTTTTTGAAAAAATCCGATAGCAAATTATTATGCTGCAGTTACAACAGAAATGTGACATTAATAAAATGTGGCGTTTATAGATTCTGGGATTATTAGAATGTGACGTTATATAGAATACTAGCGACACGACCCGGCTTCGCACGGCTATATTATGCATGTATTATACATATAAACCTTCCTCTTGAATCACTCTATCTATTAAAAAAACCGCATCAAAATCCGTTGCGTAGTTTTAAAGATCTAAGCATACAAAGGGAATAGGGACGGCGAAAAGTGACTTTATTTTATACTATGTAGTGATAGTGATGACATTTGTAGACTGAACCATTTGAGATGAAACAATTAAAGTTATGTCCATAGGTTCTTATTTCCAAATTTTACGTGTTTAGGATCACCGGTTTATAAGCTGTGCGTAACTTTCAGCGCTCCGCGGTTTCACCCGTGTAACTCCCGATCCCGTGGGAATATTGGGAAAAAAAGTAGCCTATGTTACTTCCAATGAATAAATGTATCCTCATAGCAAGTTTCATCAAAATCGGTCCAGTAGTTTCGGACCCTATTCGTTATAAACAAACAAACAAAAATCTTTCCTCTTTATAATATTAGTATAGGTATAGATAGTATAGATCTATGTTGACTAGAAACCTCAGTGAGAGCGATATGATTCTAGCGAAGTATCTAGTTAACTTTGCCGTAAAATTCTCTAATCATAGTAATTCAGTTTAGGTATCTATCAACATCATTGATAACAGGAAAAGCCGCGAAAAACCCCATACTTTGTAAATAGTTCTAATCTAAAACAAATATAATAATTTTGTCTATTTAGATAAGGAATTATGTTCAAACAACATGTAAAATTAGATTTTATTTTATAATTTAAAATCTAGAACAGATAAAATTGATTTAGTTCCAACGAGCTTTTACTCGCGACTTAGGGGTTGAATTTTCCAAAATATTTTCTTAAGGCCGACGTTTGTAGAAGAGTTCTTTCAAACATTTTCGTATAATTTAAAGACGAAATTTTCTTGTCACACAGTTATATGGTAAGATAGCTAGCTGCATACAACACAGAACAATAATTTTCCATGCAATAAATTTTAGATTAAACAGAGTGCTGAAATGACGAATAAATAATTGACTGCCATTGTAACCCTGGTCAAACAGAGCAGACTATGCCTCATCTGCTGGAGTGTCCCTCGTGTCCGGTTTCATGCTGCACACAATACCTCTATGAGGCGACTGATAATGCCGCGGCTGCAGCTACTTATTGGGCTGGATACTGTATATAGCATAATAATAATATTAATTAAAAAAAAAAAAACAAATACAAAAACAAAAAATTTAAAAAGTAAAAAAAAAAAAAAAAAAAATAAAAAAAAAAAATTTGGTTTAACGGAATCGACACGAAAAGAAGAAGAAGCACCAGATGATCTATCTTATTCTCGTAGATAAAATATTATGTAATTACAGTTTTCGCTCTCTTTCATCACAAAGGTAACCTTAGAAAATATAGAATTCATTTTTAATGGAATGAACATAGACAATGATACTAAAGGGCGATCCGCACAGCACAGTGACGGCACAGTTCCAACACGTGCCGTACCGTAACTATCCGCAGCGCGTAGTGAAAAATGATATTGTTGTATACATTTTGTACCAGGCTATCCGTACTCGTCAGTGACAGTGCATCACTGACATCACTGAACGTCACTGTCACTGTCACTGACGAGTACGGATAGCTTAGTACAAAAAGTACGCGTATATGTATAACGTATCCATCAGTGTCAGTGAAAAATGATATTGTTGCATACTTTTTGTAATAAGCTATCCATACTCGTCAGTGACAGTGACGTTTAGTGATGTCAGTGATGCACTGTCAAGTATGGATAGCTTAATACAAAATGAATGCAACAATATGACGACCCTGTTGGCACAATGGTTACCATGCCGGACTGCCAGACACAGGGTTGCTAGTTTGATTCCCGCCTCTGACAAGTATTTATGCTTAGAGATTTGTCTGTGGTCTGGTAACTATATATTATAAGTATACATCAGTAAAGGGGTATTAAAAGGGTTGTTCTTGGCGTCTAGACGAACAACTTTTGTTCTACGACTTTTGGAAATTCGAACAGTTCGTTCGAAGTTTTTGTATGAAACAGCTGATTTTCAAAAAAAAAACACTCAGAATTTTCGAAAAAAAAATCTACCACTCATCGTTTCTAGGCCTATCCAAAATTAAGAAAAAACGCGAATGCCGTATTTTTTTCGACTTAAGTTTAGATTGAATCAGATTTAAGCACCTAAAACTATTGACATTCCTGAGGCTCCTGCTGAAAATCAGCGCTACAGTCATCTGTAGCATATTAGCTGAGCTCGAGCCTTTTCGTGACAGAATTGTGTACATATGCACATCAAGTTTTGTATTTAGTTGTAGGTATAGTTAAGTATTTTAGGTTATTCTGTGTGTGTGTATCTTTTTTTCTGGCATGAATAAACTTATTTCTATTCTATTCTTCTATTCTACATTATAGTAACCTTGATCTTAATATTGCTTGAGATGGTTTTGATATGCCATTAAAATGATATTATCATTCTCTGCCAGAGTGATTAAAGATAACAACAGCAGTAAACATCGAATCACCTCATTAGCGAAACCTTAAATGAGTAAAAAATACGACTAAAAAAAAACGAAAAAAGTGTATCAATATTTCTTGTTTGTATTTTTTTTAACGAATTTTGCATCGAATTGAATTGTGACAGAAATACGGCATATTAACAGCAACTTCGGTCGGCCCGCTACTACTACCTAAAAATGCATTTTCCAATCATTTCTAAGACATCTTTAAAATCATAATCACAATAAAACCTTTTAAAAACTTATGACAGAAACCCGTTAACCTAAACTTTGAACAACGAGTTTTATTTAAAATAGTCACAAGATACCGACAATACTCTAACAAAGGTTGAGACCCGTTAAATATACAATTGAATAATAATATCCAAAAAACCAGAAACACAAAATAGGTAGGTACCTAATAATTTGAACCATGACCTCAAAGCAAGAAGACAGCCGGGCGGGCGTCTAAAATTATACCACATCAAAATTCACGAGATGCAGTTTACAATGCCATGTTATTTGTTAGAACTGAGGGCAGACGTATAAATAACGAATCGAACATCCAAAGAGAAATATACATGTAAATAACTTAAATGCAAACAGCACATTCGAAGAGTCCATAATATATAATTTGAAGCTAAGCTAAATTGGTTAGACTTCGCTAAATGAATTGTAAGCGTTGTTGTTAAGTGTAATAGTAGACATATAAGTGATAAGCAATCCATCACTTTACAGTAGATTTTAAAGGGGTTCTAATAAATCCACTTTAAGAGGAAAAGGTACCGGCTCTCTCTCACCAGAGCAAATATATTTTAGCACATAACAAAACATAGGGGCATAGTCATTATAGTCATGGCAGTTATAAGTTTTATGCTAAAAAAATATTTGCTTAGTGTCATTATTAAGGGAGGAAACAGTCGACTACGTTTGTATGGAGGAGAGTCGGTACCCTTTCCTCTTAAAAAAAATCATGGATCGAGGAATAAAGTTGACATAAAAGTGTAAAACCCATCGATGATTTCTTCTTTCCTAAATAGACTGGAAAGAAGAAATCATCGATGCGTCCTACGAAAGTGCTTAATAATTTTGCAATTTGTCCCCTAATACGCGGTCATGTTAACCAGAAAAATAATAACCGAACCACGTTATAGCATATTAAGTTAATAATAACCTCAAACCATTCGGAGCATCCGTTAAGTGCATCAAACGAAAATAAAACTAAAGATTCTGATCCTTTTATAGATTGAGCGGTTGGAGTAGTAGCAACAATGTGGTGGAATCACTAACATATTATGAAAAGATACCTTTATTTCATGAACACATCGTCGTTAAAAACAAACAAGCAATTAAAACTCACCTTTAAACACCATTTAATGGCGCATAAAAATAAAAAAGAATCAAAAATAATATTAGAACACTAAAACCTACTAAATAATAATAAACATATTATATTAAACTTATCATTACCGTCTCTTTTGGTCTTAATTGGAATAGCAATTTATTTCTAAACATTAAGGTACTACTCAATCGTCGATCCCTGTCGGATTTAATAGAATTAAGTGAGATGCAAAATGGTGAGAAATTATCCAAATTTTACTAAAAAATAATCAGAATTAGCAGAATGTTGCTAAAATATTTATTCAGTTTATGAAACAATTATTCTTATTATACGAGGCTTCGTATGATACATTAGAAAACTTCATTAAGGTAAGTTCGTTTAATCAATAAGTGATTTTCACATAATAGTTTCAAGAAAGGATTGAAAATAATCATTAACATCACATAACATATTCTGGAAAATTTGATCAAAACTAAATGAAGTTGATTGGTTCAAAAATTTACGAAAAGTTTAAGATTGATTTCTATGGAGCCAATTTTTTGAATGAATGAATGAAGTACTTTATTGCATGTTTGATTTAGGTACGTATTTTAGCAGATAATTTTGCTTAAATTATTTCCGACTTAATTTAACCTTTTCAGGTGTACATACATTTTTGTCCAATTTATTATAACTTTAGCAAATACAGTCCATCCAATATAGAAATAAAATTTAGAATAAGTATCAACATTACAAAACCCAACACAATACAATAATAATTAAATAATACAATTCAAAACAATCTTTTACTAATCGTATTTCGGTTTCCTAGAAAGAATAGTGTTTTCAAATCAAATCAAATCAAATATCTTTATTTTCTTTGGATACTTAATACTTAAAAGTATACAGGACCACATAAAAACGTCTTAAAAACTAAGTTAGGATGTGTGCCTTCGGAACGCGCCCACCAATGAGAAGAAGGCACAAGAAACTCATGGGGTTTTTTTTCATGTGGTCACGCTCACAATGGTCAATATTACAGTATTTGAAAGTATTATTTGAAATGGAGCAACTAAAGTCATGTCCATGGGTTCTTATCATTAAGATAAGACGAAGTATCATAGTATGCCTTACTGCACAATCTATGCTTTATAAAAGTTTTGAACCTGTTAATGGACATGTCATATACATCTTTAGGTAATTTATTATAATAGAGCACACATGTACTATTAAACGACCTGTTTATTTTCCGGAGCCTGCTACCGGGCACGGTAAGTTCACCCTTATTTCTTAAATTGAAATTATGAATATCGCTGTTTTTACGGAAAATATCAGGATTTTTGTGAACGTAGAGCAAGTTTTCGTAGATATATTGTGAATAGAGCGTTAATATATTTATCTCTTTAAATTTTTCTCTAAGTGATTCCCTGGGGCCCATTTTGTAGATAGCTCGGACAGCTCTCTTTTGCAATATGAAAATAGCATCAATATCTGCAGCACACCCCCACAGTAGGATGCCGTACGACATGACACTGTGGAAGTGTCATTAACTAGATTAACACTCTGTCATTAACTAGATATTTTTTTCTGATTAATGTAATCGGTATAAAAAGGTGTATCTATTTTTAATAAAGCTAAAGGTCGAACAGTCCAAAACTCTTCGATTTGGATCTCACTCCAACTTAAGTTAATTTATCGTGCAATTTAGTTAATTAAGTGCAGTCCCGGAATCGGGGTCGTGATTTCTTTCCAAACATTAAAACACACATAAGATTTCATCAAAAATGTAACCGCGAAATAAATGGCTACTAAAATTCTTAACAAACCCATTACATTCGTGGTTTCTGTTCGTTTAAAATGTCATTTTAGTGCAATATTTATACAAAATTTCACCAGACCAGTCTGCCCACGCTTGCGTTTGCTGTTTATCTAACCATCGAGACGATTGCCTTGCTGTAATGGCGACCTTTTATGCCCATTTACACTTTAAGCGGTCACCAGTAGCCATTCCGTTGTGTGTAGTTATAAGTTTTGGGAGATCATTTCTCTAATACCTTTCATTAAGGGGGGTCCATAAACCAACGACCTTGGTACACAGCTTACTAAATAGTTACTACTGGCACCGGTCGCCTTCGTTGGTGAAAATTGTTGATTGATTGATATGTTTTGTTTTTCTCAAAATTGCTGAGATTAAGGTCTTAAGAGAATCATGAGTTTTCGATACACGGCGAGAATAGGTATTTTCAAAAATGACCCGTATCCTGTGATAGTAAATTGCCTTCATTTGGCTTTCAAATAATGTTGCGGCCGTAACGTTTTTACCCCCTTTATCCTTCACAAAATGAAATAAAGGAGAATGACAAAAAATGTATAGAGCTTGGGCCTGAAGGCCTCATGAAACGAGTCATATATCAAAAGAATGGTGGTTTCAAGAGGAACATTTTATTGTATGACCACTTTTTCAAATTAGCTGTGAGATCGGAGATATAGGTCATTAAAGGTAGGCGGTCGTTTCACTTGCGAGTTTTCTCCGTACACTAGGGAATATTAACGCCTGAATAGAATCAGATGTGGCCATCGTATAGCAATGAATTATATATCAAATGATAGGTCTTTTCAAGAGGAATAATTCAGTATATGACGACTTTTAAAAATTATTTTTATTTTTAGAGTTATAGGCCGTTTATGTTAATTAGTAGATGTCGGTGACTAATGTCTTCCCTTGTGCAATGCAGATGCTTGGTTAGAAGCAGATGTTGCCCTCCTCATGAAACGAGTCATATATTAAATGAAAGGTGGTTTTAAGAGAAACATTTTATTGTATGACCACTTTATCAAAATAGTTGTGAATTCGGAGTTGTAGGTCAATAATGGTAGGTGGTCGTTTATGCTAAGTAGTAGATGTTGGTGACTAATGTCTTCTCTTGTGCAATGCAGATGCTTGGTTAGAAGCAGATGTTGCCCTCCTCATGAAACGAGTCGCATATTAAATGAAAGGTGGTTTTAAGAGTAACATTTTATTGTATGACCACTTTTTCAAAATAGTTGTGAATTCGGAGTTGTAGGTCAATAATGGTAGGTGGTCGTTTATGCTAAGTAGTAGATGTTGGTGACTAATGTCTTCCCTTGTGCAATGCAGATGCTTGGTTAGAAGCAGATGTTGCCCTCCTCATGAAACGAGTCATATATTAAATGAAAGGTGGTTTTAAGAGAAACATTTTATTGTATGACCACTTTATCAAAATAGTTGTGAATTCGGAGTTGTAGGTCAATAATGGTAGGTGGTCGTTTATGCTAAGTAGTAGATGTTGGTGACTAATGTCTTCTCTTGTGCAATGCAGATGCTTGGTTAGAAGCAGATGTTGCCCTCCTCATGAAACGAGTCGCATATTAAATGAAAGGTGGTTTTAAGAGTAACATTTTATTGTATGACCACTTTTTCAAAATAGTTGTGAATTCGGAGTTGTAGGTCAATAATGGTAGGTGGTCGTTTATGCTAAGTAGTAGATGTTGGTGACTAATGTCTTCCCTTGTGCAATGCAGATGCTTGGTT
The DNA here is from genome assembly GCA_907269075.1 of Idaea aversata. Lineage (NCBI taxonomy): Eukaryota > Metazoa > Arthropoda > Insecta > Lepidoptera > Geometridae > Idaea > Idaea aversata. The sequence goes on along the minus strand of OU026104.1, from coordinate 8,801,649 downwards.
AGAAGCAGATGTTACCCTCCTCATGAAACGAGTCGCATATTAAATGAAAGGTGGTTTTAAGAGTAACATTTTATTGTATGACCACTTTTTCAAAATAGTTGTGAATTCGGAGTTATAGGTCAATAATGGTAGGTGGTCGTTTATGCTAAGTAGTAGATGTTGGTGACTAATGTCTTCTCTTGTGCAATGCAGATGCTTGGTTAGAAGCAGATGTTGCCCTCCTCATGAAACGAGTCATATATTAAATGAAAGGTGGTTTTAAGAAAAACATTTTATTGCATGACTACATTCAAATTCTATTTAAAATAGTAGTGGTTTCGGAGTTAAAGATCGTTAAATGTTCTTAAGTAAGTGTTCGGTTGTTTTAGAAATTGTTGACTATGTCTGTCGTGATTTAGTCATCACCATTTAACACTATTTAGTGACACAGCAGGCTGATTAAAAGCATGAAGCTTATCGTAACCGACGTATAGGTTATGATACCTAGGTTAGATTATAAATAGGCTCAATATGGTTTCCCGATACACAACCGACAAAGCATAACCGTCAATTTCCTGCAAACAAATAAAAAAAGAATCTTCACGTCTCGTGACGGGTCTTGTACAATAGGTAATAATGCTACCACACGCTCTGCTACCACACGCTCTACCTTCCTACGAGTACCTATCGTGCGTTTCTATTGTTACTGCAATAATATCTATTCCGATTTCCTGTTCGGGGACTAGGCTTGGGCCCTAATCGACTAAACCGATTGCGATGAAACTCGGTATGGAAATTGCTGGAGACCTAGATTAACACAAAATATACTTTTTAACTCAATATTCCCACTGGATAGGGACTTACGCTGTTGCAACCATGAATCGTCGTTATCAATTTTATTGAGAGGAATTACAATTCTCAACGGTTATTCCTTTCGACTCCCGCTTCAGGGGGCGCTTAAGGCGCTTCATTCAATAATAAAGGGGCGAAGTGGTGGTCCAACCATGGGGTCCATTAAGCGGGAGTCGAATATAATAATCCTCTATTTCATTAATTCTGTATCAACGCTCCGCGTTGAATTACCGCACACTTGGGCTTCCAACTATGGGTCGTGGTTTAAGTTTTTAAATAGTTGAACCACGGGACTGTGCAGAGTCCCGTTGGACAGAATAGTTGAACCCCCCGTACTTTGTTATTGAGTGGAGGTTGAAAGATTTTTCCTTACGGTCCCCATAAGCGGGAGTCGAAAGGAATAACACTTGAGAATTATTTCGCTCAATGAAATTGATAACGACGATTCATGGTTGCAGCAACGTAAGTACCGATCCATGGGAATATCGAGTTAAAATACTACATTGTTACCCTAGGGGTAAAAGTGACTCATTTAGTCCTGAGACGGAGTTTGGCTAATAGTTCGAGGGACTAAATGAGTATTTTACCCGAGGTAAACACTGTGCTTTTCATTACGAATAATATATCAAATTCTTCCTAAAAACGAGAGTGAATGAGAGATTCCATACTACCTGGTCCTCTTTCAAGGTTAGGACCAAAGAGGTTTTACATTATAGTGTTTTTTAGGTTTTTGCTATTTATTTTCAATACTCAAATACGTCGGTAACTCGGTACTTACCGAAAAGATTTTTATTAATTCGTTAATCCAACACTAGGAAATGACGCGAAGTCCGTAGATTTAAATTACAATTTTTGTAACACGGTTTGTCGAGAAAATATAATTTTGATTACTCATACTCCGAAAGTAGGTCCAAATGTACCTGAAGAGCGTGTAGAAAAAAATAACTTCCAGCCCTAGGGAAAATCGCTTTCACTGACAGCTGTCATATAAAATGATGGCTTCATCCGGCTTGTGCAATGTGCATGTAGCCAGTATTAGTATCATTACGCATTAGGAACTTCAAAAACCTAATCTCCTTGCTTTAGGTAACACCAAAGAATAACAATTATGGCTTCGCACAGCTTATGCATACTGCCAGAGTTTAGTACTTAGTAGGTTTTTTCTCAGTAATCGAATTCAAGTACGTATATTTAGTTCAAGATAATAATATCTTATTTAATAAATTAAATGTAGACGAAAATGGTCAAAGCGACGTATGACCATGCCGCGCCGCCGCCCGCGCCCCGTCGAGATGTTGTTGATGTGGCTTTATGCGACCGTGTCGTCAGTGTCGTTCCTTGAGTAAAAAAAAACTAGCGGGATATGCTAGCATTTTCAAACTATTTTAAACGTTTTAATTAATATTATCTGTTGTTATTTCATTATGTTTTTGTGTTAAGTTTAATCTGGTTTTACATTTATGATTGTGTATTTTGTGTAAAGAACATTTTCTAGACAAACCGTGTTAAAAAACTGTAATTTAAATCTACGGATTTTGCGTCATTTCCCAGTGTTGGATTAACTCATTAATAAAAATCTCTTCGGTACCGACGTATTTGAGTATTGAATATAACAAAAACCTAAAAGAAACACTGCTTAATGTATAACCTCTTTTGTTTCAACCTTGTAAGAGGATCAGGTAGTATGGAATCTCTAATTCACTCTCGTTGTTAGAAAGAATTTTATGTATTATTCGTAATGAAAAGCACAATGTTTACCTCGGGTGAAAGACTCATTTAGTCCCTCGAACTATTAGCGCCCTCGCTACGCTCAGGTTAGGTTTTTGAAGTTCCCTATGTGTAATGATACTGATACTGGCTAAGCCGTGCGAAGCCATAATTTGACATGACAGCTGTCAGTGAAAGCGATTTTCCCTAGGGTTGAAAGTTTTACTTTCAACACGCTCGTCAGGCACCTTTAGTACTTTTGGAGTATGAGTAATGAAAAGTATATATTTTTTTAAAGATAGATAGTTCCCAAACAGGATAATCGGAATAGATATTATTGCAGTTACAATAAAAACGCACGATATGTACTCGTAGGAAGGCTGAGCATGTGGTAGCATTATTACTGATTGCACAAGACCAGTCACGAGACGTGAGCATTCTTTTTTTATTTGTTTGCAGGAAATTGACGGTTATGCTTTGTCGGTTGTGTATCGGGAGACCATATTGAGCCTATTTATAATCTAACCTAGGTATCATAACCTATACGTCGGTTACAATAAGCTTCATGCTTTCTATCAGCCTGTTGTGTCACTAAATAGTGTTAAATGGTGATGACTAAATCACGACAGACATAGTCAACAATTTCTAAAACAACCGAACACTTACTTAAGAACATTTAACGATCTTTAACTCCGAAACCACTACTATTTTAAATAGAATTTGAATGTAGTCATGCAATAAAATGTTTTTCTTAAAACCACCTTTCATTTAATATATGACTCGTTTCATGAGGAGGGCAACATCTGCTTCTAACCAAGCATCTGCATTGCACAAGAGAAGACATTAGTCACCAACATCTACTACTTAGCATAAACGACCACCTACCATTATTGACCTATAACTCCGAATTCACAACTATTTTGAAAAAGTGGTCATACAATAAAATGTTACTCTTAAAACCACCTTTCATTTAATATGCGACTCGTTTCATGAGGAGGGTAACATCTGCTTCTAACCAAGCATCTGCATTGCACAAGGGAAGACATTAGTCACCAACATCTACTACTTAGCATAAACGACCACCTACCATTATTGACCTACAACTCCGAATTCACAACTATTTTGAAAAAGTGGTCATACAATAAAATGTTACTCTTAAAACCACCTTTCATTTAATATGCGACTCGTTTCATGAGGAGGGCAACATCTGCTTCTAACCAAGCATCTGCATTGCACAAGGGAAGACATTAGTCACCGACATCTACTAATTAACATAAATGGCCTATAACTCTAAAAATAAAAATATTCTTGAAAGTCATCATACATCGAATTATTACTTTTGAAATAACTTATCATTTGATTTTTGACTCATTGCTATACGATGGGTACATCTGATTCTATTCAGGCTTTAATACTCCCTAGCGGTGTACGGAGTAAACTCTCAAGTGAAACGACCACCTACCGTTAATGACCTATAACTCCGAACCCACAATTATTTTGAAAAAATGATGATACAATAAAATGTTTCTCTTGACACCACCTTTCATTTGATATATGACTCGTTTCATGAGGAGAGCAACATCTGGTTCTAACCAAGCGTTTGCATTGCACAAGGAATCACCTTAGTAACCTATACCTACTACTTAGCATAAACGGCCTATAACTCTAAAAATAAAAATAATTTTTAAAAGTCGTCATATACTGAATTATTCCTCTTGAAACGACCTATCATTTGATATATAATTCATTGCTATACGATGGCCACATCTGATTCTATTCAGGCGTTAATATTCCCTAGCGGTGTACGGAGAAAACTCGCAAGTGAAACGACCGCCTACCTTTAATGACCTATATCTCCGATCTCACAGCTAATTTGAAAAAGTGGTCATACAATAAAATGTTCCACATGAAACCACCATTCTTTTGATATATGACTCGTTTCATGAGGCCTTCAGGCCCAGAAAAAACATTCTCCTTTGGTCTCATTTAATTCACTGCATCTTATTCTAGGTTTATACGTTTTTATTTTTTGGTAATTCAGTTAAGTCTATTAAAAACAATTGAAACGCTCGATAAAGTTTTTAATTAAAAAATATAGATATTCAGATACTAATAACTTTTATCTTAGGCAATATTTCTTTTAATAAAAACGGTTAAACCTAGTTTTTCATTAGATCTAGAACATTTTCAAAAATTATCAAAATTAGACCTCGTTTATGGTTGGGAAAACGTTACCGCTTTTTGTATGAAAATTTACAGCCTCACACTGGTCTTAAAGGCAAAAGCATGCAAGTCAACCTTAATGGTCAATTAGGACTTTTGCCAGTAGGCCCGTCATGCTGAGTTTAATTCTTAAGCAAAATACTCTTACGTTCTTCCTTTTTAACCCCCGACGCAAAAACGACGGGGTGTTGGGGTGGGGATGAACCGATTTTGATTTAGTTTTTTTTGTTTGAAAGATAAGTTAGTCGGGAGTGTTCTTAGCTATGTTTGATCAAAATCGGTTCAGCCGTCTTAAAGTTATGGGGGATGAAAGTCAGGATAAAAAACCGAATGTAAGTAGATATACTCGAGTGGGGTGACTCGTACATTACAAATATCTATGTTTGATCAAAATCGGTCCAGCCGTCTAAAAGTTATGGGGGAAAATACTCAGGATTAACAACCGAATGTTAGTAGATATGCCCGAGTATCAAGTTAATTTGAGTTTTTTGGCTTCGTTTGGATCTTTTTTACTTTTCTTTCCATTTTTTTATTATATTAGTAGCTGTGCTCCGCGGTTTCACCCGCATAACTCCCGATCCGATCCGAAGTTAGATCAAACTGCACACGGTGTGCAAATTTCATTAAAATCGGTTAAGTACCTAGTTTAGGAGTCCATCGCGCACAAACAACGTGACACGTAATTTATATATATTAGAGAAGATGTAATGATAACCTAGATCTAGACGTCTTCTTCTATGTATACTTAGGTAGTTCTAATATTTAATAGCTATGAAATACCTACTTGTAGTTGTAACAGTTGAATATCTAAAGGAAAAAATTGAAAAAGAATACCTTTAATAAAAAAAACTGTTTAGGGTTAAAAATAATCTTCACTACATAGTATAAAACAAAGTCGCTTTCTCTGTCCCTATATCCATTTGTATGCTTTAATCTTTAAATCTACGCAACGGATTTTGATGCGGTTTTTTTAAATAGATAGAGTGATTAAGCTTTTTTATATACAATATTGTCTATGTTTTTAATGGAAGCTGGGGGCCTTTTGTATCCACGTGGCCTGCTTATTTAGATCCTGTTTCTTAATTATCACGTAAAAATTAGTTTAAGAAGTATGTTTAAAGGAATATTTAGTGTCTTAAACTACTAGATAGGAATAACCAACTTAAAATTTGATTAAAATATTTAAATTAAAACGTTATTACGTAATATGGATATTATGAAATTTAAACATACATGTAGAAGTATTTTTTCCCACATCAAAAACCACATCGTAAGTCAGACAGAATTATCCAAATGTTATGGACGGTCAAATGTTACATATTGACAAACTAATTCCAATTTTAGTCATATTGAAATGTTAGTTTTATTACTAACGCTTTTCAAATTTGTATAATATAATTTACTAGCGACCCGCTCCGGCTTTGCACGGCTATATTATGCATGTATTATACAAATAAACCTTCATCTTGAATCACTCTGTCTATTAAAAAACCGCATCAAAATCCGTTGCGTAGTTTTAAAGATCTAAGCATACAAAGGGATATAAGGACGGCGAAAAGTGACTTTATTTTATACAATGTAGTGATTATAGTCAAACCATAGTCAAGAAAATATGGAATTCCGGTAGATATCTCTTACCTGTATTTGAAATACCAGTTCAACGGTCACCATACCGGACTGCCAAATACAGTCTGAGGCGAGAATCGAACCCGCAACCCTGTGTTTGGCAGTTCGGCATGCTGACCATTTTGCCAACTGGGTCGTAAATGTTTGAGACATCACTTTTACCCGTGGTATCCTGTAATTAGCTTTCTGTTGTTACACTAAGTTTTATAAGTATACTAGCGACCCGCCCCGGCTTCGCACGGCTATATTATGCATGTACTATACATATAAACCTTCCTCTTGAATCACTCTATTTATTAAAAAAAACCGCATCAAAATCCGTTGTGTAGTTTTAAAGATCTAAGCATACATAGGGACAGACTGCGGGAAGCGACTTTGTTTTATACCTACTATGTAGTGATAATAGCTTTTGGATCTCCGAATAAATAAATTATTTAGTACACACTTCTTTATTTACCAATCCAAGGTAAAAACTTTATCAATATTGTTGTTGAAGGAATGAAACATTAACTCGTTCACTTCAACTAATCACTAAGCAGTCACAATTTGTCATTAATTAATCCTACAGCAATGAATTGTTTATCGAATTTGCTTATTTAAATTAAACTCTCCGTCTTTGGGATAACGACTACAGTATTTTCAGATTAAATCGATCAAATGCAGTAAAGTGCAGACTTTTGATTGGATGATTGGTCTTAACGAATTTGACATTAGTCGGTCGAACAAGATTGGCATCGTCAATAATTTGATGATGACCGACCAATTAGACAATTTCTTTGTAATTGGTTTGAACATTGGAGTCAGATTCTGGTGTAAATATTACGATAGACTTTATCTCTTTGCCTCTTCTATAAACCTATGTATAAAGACCGGAGGCGTTGCGAGTCCATTGAGAAGAGAGCCAAGAGGCTCAGCTTGCCAGTAAAGGCTTCAGAGCCTTTAACATCGTCGCAAGATGGCAAGCTTGGTCAGTTTTTACCCGACTGCGCGACGCAAAGGAGGGTAATGTGTTCATAAGTCTATGTATGTTTGAACCTTTATATGGCTCTCTAGAGCCCAAACGCGGGGGCCGATTTTGATGATTGTTACGTTATTTATCGGATACATTTCGGAAAGTGTGCAACAGAACTACAAGACCTAATTTTGCCATCTCCATTCTTTCATCATACAATCAGGCTTTCTTTCCTGATGTGTAGGTGTTCAAGTCGCGAGTGAACAGGTATCATTTAGATGCGCGTGCTACATTTTAGACCCCATTATCACCTACCATCAAGCAGCGGTCAAACACTGACTGATTTGTGAAAATAACTATCTACAGTGACATTGTTTCTACCGGTTGAGAATCGGTCCCCTAAATTTTATGAAAGAAAATTGATCTCAATTTTCTCTTGTACTTACTTTCTTTTCGTATTGGGTAATTGATGCTAGTAATTGACATAACACAAGCCTAGTTGCTTAGCTTGGGGCTAGATGGCGCTGTGTAAGATGTTCCACAATATTATTTTATTAAAGGTGTTTTCATACTCATCATTCAACTGGTATTTGGTATTAATATTGTATGCGATAAAATAAATATTCAAACACGGTAATATGTAAATACAGTCTATTTAATAAGCATACGTATTAAAATATCATTCATTTTTGGGAAACCCCAGATGTGTGTATGTTGTTATTATTGGTACAAAATTTAAGGCGAAGAAAATCGATATTGATTTTCTAGATTTAAATTCAATGTCTTGACTGACATGACTGACTGACTGACTGACTAATATATTAACGTACCTACAGCTCAAGCTAAATGACGAATCGGGATAAAATTTGTCTCACTGATAGCACAGAATATATATGTCTAGCTTTTCCCCGCGACTTTTTCCTCGTAAAAGTCGAAAATGAACCAAGGAATCACGTTGTCCCATACAAACTTTGCCCCCCTTTTTCGCCCCTTTGGGAATAGATATTCGGAAAATCCTTTCTTATCGGATGACTACGTCACACAAAGAACACACCCTCCAAGTTTTAAGTCTCTACGATCAGCGGTTTAGGCTGTGCGTTGATCCGTCAGTCAGTCAGTCAGGACACAGCATTTTATATGTATAGAAGAGAAAGATAGCTATAATTACAACGTAGGCCACTAAAAAGGATTTTGGAAAATGTAACCTTTGGATGAAGTCGCTGGTGAAAGTAAGTTTTTAAGAAATCTTTCGATCATATATTCGGTCTCTTTACTTCACAAGATTTTGAACAGATTTCATTTTACCGTCTGCGTGTAATTTTATGAATTTACTCGACAAGCTCGCCGATGTTCTAGGTTTTTTTTACGATGTTAATCAGCTTTTGACGACAATTTTACTTGAAGATACCTGTTCAGTTCACTCGAGACTTGTACAGTATGGGTCATAAGGAAATGATCAGTTTGCTATAATAATACTTTCAACAAGTGTTGGATTTACGACCTTCTTCTAAAAGACGTTACACAAAAACTTAAATACCTGAATTAAAAGTACTCAGTGTGATTATTATTTTCAATATGTTAGCTATGTCTTTAGTTGTGTGAGTGGTATAAGCCACCACCCGCTACACCAACCGATGTGGGTTCGATCCACAGGTTACGTTGTTATAATGTTCGAATAGTGCTGCACAGAATTTTAAACGTTACGGTGGGCAGAGACTTTTGACCGTGGATTGTACAAACAAAACAGACTCTGGAAGCGGATTTGTACCTAGAGTGGGACAAAAACGAAGAACACCGGCTACTAGAATATTTCATAGACAATTATTGTCTATAAAATAATATAGTAACAGAATATTTCATAGACAATTATTGTCTATGAAATAATCTAGTAACAAACAACAAACAAACATAAATGTCATTACAGAGAGAAAACGTAAAACAATACAAACGCGTATGTCACATGATATTCTTGTATTAAATTCACCGTGAAATATGCAAATTAGTTTTAAAGAAAAGCAGGGTCGCTCGTGTTGATTACCTATATTTTATACCATTACATTCTGTTTTTATTGTCGTAGCGGCAACAGAAATACATTATCTGAAAATGAAAGAAGTGTGAAAATTGCTACTGTCTAGCTTTCACGGTTTATGAGATACAGCCTGAGCCACAGTTTGATTTGACCGTGGTTCGATTGATAGAACTGCGGACAGTTTGATTTGCCCGTGGTTCGATTCATAGAACTCCGGCGATCGGACCACGAACAATAAACGATATTTTAGATCCACCAAGTATTTTTCAATTGATGTTGCAAATTTTTGGTCAATTTTTAAAACTTTCCAGGTCTAGTTGCTTGGACCTGGAACGTTTTGAGCAGTGATTAGGACGATCATCCAGAGACATAGATGATCCCAATAATCTTATTCTCACACGCCTCGAAGGGCCTAAAAAAGCCCTTCGAGGCGCCTTTTAGGGTGCCTAAAAAGCTTGTATTTAGTACATTTATCATTAATTGTTTAGTTTCACAGTAACAGGTGTTCAACTTACTGAACTGGATTTGGCATGTAAATATTTGTATAGTATTAATATTAAAAACAAAAACATTTTTTTTAAATCAAAATTACTCGAAATTGACTCTCAAAGAAGAAGTCGTTAGTGATTAGGTTAAGGGGGGTCCATACGCCAACGACCTTGCTACACAGCCTACAAAATATTTACCCGGCACCGGTCGCCTTCGTTGGTGAAAAGTGTTGATTGTTACGAATGTGTTTTGTTTTTCTCAAAAGTGCTGAGATGGAATTGTAGGTGAGATTTTTACCGACATTTTGGTGTGACTTTGAGCCAAAAATTCCCTAAATCTCTCCTAATTATCTTAAAATTAAGAATTAAAAAATTAAAATTAAGATTTAAAAGAGTCTAGCTTTGAAATGACAAAGAATTTTCGTCTCAAATTACCCCAAAATATCGGTAAAGATTTCACCTACAATTCCATCTCAGGACTTTTGAGAAAAACAAAACGCATTCGTTACAATCAACAATGTCAGTTGCAAGCGATGGATATGTCTGGCGCGTTGCGTTTGGCAGCAGCATAAATAGCCTTAAGCTCCTTGCTTTTTCATAAGAACAATATTTCATTAAAACTTTACCAATTTTATTTCCGTCGTTTCTTTAACTTCATTTCTCAATTTCCAATATACTATAATATCCAATATACTAAAAATAAATCATCTTAAAATGTATAAAACAAACTTTTATATCTTTTTGATAACCCAATACTTATTAGAGTTTGTGGGTCGCTGCGTGGGCTCTTTGTTTTCACTTCAAATAAAACTTATTATATGTATATCTATCTATATATCTACTAGCTGCCCTCCGCGGTTTCACCCGCGTAACTCCCGATCCCGTGGGAATATCGGGATGTAAGCTATCCTATCTCTCAAGTCGGATCGAACTGCACATGGTGTGCGAATTTTATTATAATCGGTTAAGTGGTTTAGGAGTCCATTGAGGACAAACATTGTGACACGAGATTTATATATATTAGATTAAGAAGATTATAATAATATACTGTGACCATATTGACGACCCAGTTGGCACAATGGTCACCATGCCTGACTTCCAAACACAGGGTCGCGGGTTTGATTCCCGCCTCAGACAAGTATTTATGCTTAGATATTTGTCTGTGGTCTGGTTGTTTCTATGTAATATAAGTATATATTTACAAAAGCGAAGTATATAAGTAGTATATCCGTTGTCTAGCACCCATAACACAAGTCAAGTTACTTAGCTTGGGGCTAGATGGCGATGTGTGGAATGTCCTGCAATATTTATTTATTTTTAATTTTTATATTGGCAATATATTTTCATAGCCGAATTCGATTTAGAAGTAAGAAATGTATAGGTACAGAGAGATTGAAATTTCATTATTAAAAACTTTACAAACATAAACTTTACTCACGTAAGAGCAATATTAACCGCGCACATATTTTTTCTTAAATTTTTTACATGATAACGTCATAAGAACTCTTTTGTATCATTACCATTTTGCATACTTTAATACATTGCTATGGTTACCTTGTCAATAACAGTAACGTGACATGACGTCACACTTTTTTGTGAGTGCAGGTGTTTATAGATTTTTATGACGACATCACGTCATAAGATCCATAGATGCACAGCCTGCTAAGCTTACACCATTAAGACCAGTGTGAGGCTGTCAATTTCCATACAAAAAGCGGTAACGTTTTCCCCCCCATAAACGAAGTCCGATTTTGATAATATTTGAAAATGTTCTACATCTAATGGAAAACTAGGTTTAACCGTTTTTATTTTAAAGAAATATTGCCTAAGATAAAAATTATTAGTACCTGAATATCTATAATTTTGACTTAAAAACTTCATCGAGCGTTTCAATTGTTTTTTAATAGACTAAACTGAATTACCAGAAAAGAAAAGACGTATGAACCTAGAATAAGATGCAGTGAATTAAATGAGACCAAATTTATTTCATTTTGTGAAGGATAAAGGGGGTAAAAACGTTACGGCCCGCAACATTATTTGAAAGCAAAATGAAGGCAATTACGTCCGAACTTAAAATCTCTCTATCGCACGATACGGGTCATTTTTGAAAATACGTACTTGCGCCGTTATCGAAAACTCCATGATCCTCTTAAACAGAACCATAATCATTAATCCCCCCTCAACATCTTAATATAACAAAGGAAAAGGAAGTCTCTTAAATTAAGTACTTAACTAAATATACGTCCGTCCTTCCATTCTGTATGTTTCTTAGTATTTTCGTACTTAATGGGTAGCTGTCGACACATTTATATATCTTGTCTTTGGTTTGATTTTGTTGGTTTATTTATGTTATCCTTTCGTTTGTGCTTTGGTTTCGAATCTAGTTTATGGTCTGCGTGATTTAAAATTATGTTTAAGGTATGTTGTGGGTTCAAGTCTCACCTCAAACATATATTTATGTCGGTACAGATATTGGTTTCTGGTCTGGCATAGGTGGATTCTTCAACGCACAAAATTTTTTTTTATTTTTTATCGGCTTCATCATCATCATCATAATATCAGCTACAACACGTCCACTGCTGAACATAGGCCTCCCCCAAAGACTTCCAGAGCGATCGGTCGCATGCTCTCTGCATCCAACGACTTCCCGCGACCTTAATTAAGTCGTCCGTCCATCTAGTCGGAGGCCGTCCCGCGCTGCGCTTTCCGGTACGTGGTCTCCAATCTAAGACTTTTCGGCCCCAACGGCCATCAGTTCTACGAGCCACATGCCCCGCCCATTGCCACTTCAGCTTACTAATTCTTTGGGCTATGTCGGTAACTTTAGTCTTATTCTTTATAGGCTTACCTTTAAAGATTTATCACCCCTCGCCACTGCAATGTAGAGCCATTTTTGTGTTAACATTTTTTTCTCAGAGTCATATAAATATAAAGGTCCATCTTAAATAGCACCATTGATTTTTATATACCTCAGAACACTATTGAAAAGGTTTTCAATTTTCGTGCAATAATGAGAAGAAAGAAAGAAACCAGGTTTATTTGTAACCAAAGAGAACTACTTAAACATAAGAAAGAAAAAAAACAGAGTTTGGTTACACAAAAAGAAATACGACTGAACAAACACTTGTTCAGTCGTATTTCTTTTTCAGTCGCATTCCTGAAAATAAAAATAAAACATAATAATAATTTTAGACAATTTAAAATGCAATTATTAATTTAGACAATTTTAATATTGTAGAGTTAATATTAAATTTGCATACATAATAATTTGATGCAACCCACTTCTGCTTAAATGAACAATCCAAGTATTAATAAAACACCTACATTTTACTAATAAATCGACTATTAATTAAATTATCATAAATCGATAGAAATCAAGGTCGATTAAAGAAGACGTATCCGAAATATATCAAGTCTTTAATTTCACAATATTCAACAGGTTTATTACAAAATTATCGATTACTAGCTACGCCTTGCGGTTTCCCCCGCGTAAGTCCCGATCCCGTGGGAATATCAAAATAAAAAGTAGCCTATAGCCTTCCTCGATAAATTGACTATCCAACACAAAAATATTTTTTTAATTCGAATTAGTAGTTCCTGAGATTTGTGTGTTCAAACAAACTCTTCAGTTATATTAGTATAGACTAGCTGCGCCCCGCGATTTCACCCGCGTAAGTCCCGATCCCGTGGGAATATCGGGATAAAAAGTAGCTTATATTTTTCAATTCGATATAGCAGTTCCTGAGATTAACGCGTTCAAACAAACAACGGAAGTCCTCAAAGATGAATAATTTTCCCAGTTTTTTTTCACATTTCCCACTGATTCTTCGCTCATATTAGTCTCAGCGTGATGTTATAGCCTAACGCAAGCAATAAATGGACTATCCAACAAAAAAAGATTTTTTCAATTCTAACCAGTAGTTCCTGAGATTAGCGCGTTCAAACAAACAAACTCTTCAGCTTTATAATATTAGGATATGGACATTCCTTGAAACCTGTTTATTAACATTTCATTATTAAATATGAGTAACATTTGTAGTTTACAGTACCTTGAGGTCTTACGAGAATTATCTTAAGAGGGTGACATATCGCGTACTTTTCTACAAAAAGACATCGTTCTTTTCTCCCCTTCATATTGTCGGATTCCGGTGTTTTTAGGGTTAGATAGATAGATAAATTCTTTATTGTGAACACCAATTTCAAATAACATTAATAAAAAAAAGCTTAAGTCTAAGTGTTACAAAGGACGGCCTTATCGCTCAAAGCGATCTCTTCCAGGCAACCTTTGGAGGGTTCCGTACCTCTAAAGGTAATAAAATAGAACCCTTAAAATATAAAAGATCCCACTGGGTCGAAGTGTTGCTGGCTTTGTCATCCCCCGAAATAAAAACCCTTATTAGATCATTTTCTTGTCCGTCTGTCTGCCTGTATGTCTTTTACGACCGATTTTTTTGTGTAATGAATTAATTATTATTACTAATATTATAAAGAGGAAAGATTTAATTGATTGTTTGCATTGTATAAACTCCGAAACTACTGAACTGATTTAGATGATACTTGGTATGTTGATAAATTGATTCTTTCAGAGTAACATAGGCTACTTTTTATCCCAATATTCTCACGGGATTGGGAGTTATTCATTATAAACTATACTTGTACTTCTTTCTTTATTATTTTTGAAATCACTACGTATATTTGATTTCCGATTTTTTTGTTTAATAATACAATTAAAACATCATTAAAACAAGCACACGAAAAGAAAGTTACAACACAATCATAAATTAAAAACACTTATAAGTTATAACTTTTTTCCTCGCTCACTTGACAATGGCAGAATTGCGTCCTAATGTCAGTAGTCAGCCATACAAAAGAAGTTGAAATTGAAGTTGAACTTTTATTTTTGTTTTTGACTTATAAGTTTAATTATACTTTTTTTTAAATAATAAAACATGTAAGCTTAGAAGACAATCTATTCAAGCGATTGACATCAAAAACATGACATTTTGTTGCAGTTTTAGGGATGAAAACAGGTAGGTAAAACGAAAGTTCCATCAAAAAATGTCACTGGTATGAGTATGTGATCCTCTTTAGTCTTGAATAAATTGAGATAAGTACTTTGAATAAATTATCTGATTGTAAACTAATTCTGTTGATTGATGATGAAAGAGAGTGCAAATATGAGCCAAGCCTACAAAAGTCTAGGTCAGATTTCGTATAGGTGTTTATTTTATTACTAGCGACCCGCCCCGGCTTCGCACGGCTATATTATATGCATGTATAAACCTTCCTCTTGAATCCCTCTATCTCTTAAAAAAATTCGCATCAAAAACCGTTGCGTAGTTTTAAAGATTTAAGCATACAAAGGGAAATAGGGACAGAGAAAGCGACTTTATTTTGTACTATGTAGTAATGTAGTGATAGTGATTTAGCTCCTCGTATGATTTGAATTATCCTAACTTAGTTTTTAGACTATTCAAAATAAACCCGTGCAGTTGTTTGATTCCAAATTAATAAAGAATTTTGACTTTATCATTTTCAAGAACTTTTACTAAAAACAAGAAATTACCTACTTATTCTTTTGAGTTATTCTAAGTTAAGTTTTTAAGACTATTCAAAGTGAACCAATGCAATTGTATGATTCCAAAATATATAAATAAAAATTGACTTTGACTTTATCATTTTCGAAACTTTTAATGAAAACAAGAAATTATTCTCTAGCGTCTATTGGGAGCGGATTATTTCTTGCTTCAAGAAACCTTTTTTTTTCTTTGTATAAAAACCAAAAACACATATTTCTCTTTCAAATATTAGTATGGATTTTATAATTTAAATGAGTAGGTACCTCCTGGTGTCTATAACATAAATTAAAACCCAATTTTCTAGGCCCTCAGGCAGGCCTTGGTCTATTAAAAATTCGTTAACAGACACGTTTAGAACCAACTTCTAACACTATAACGTCAATTACTGGCATATAATTCTGTGAAATGGTAGAAAAGGTAGAAATATGAATATTGATTTGGCGCCGTTGTAGATACGAGAACTGGTGAATAAATTATGAGATAAAATCCGATTTAACTAGACATCTCGCGCACAATAGAGAACAAAATATCGATAAACGAGAATTCAAACGAATGAGACGCGCAACGGGGGCAAAACAGCGATGCGGTTTATGATGTAGGACTTTTATCTACAAAATACACTCGTAGTCTGAAGACCCTCAAATGTGCACGTCCGGAAGTGGAGGAGAAACAGAGTCTTGGACCATTTAGCCCGTATCTAATAAAATATAGCTACTTCCGTAAAAGATGACCAAAGGGGGTTCTAGTCCATTCACCAATCAGAGCGAGGGCTTTGATAGTTCGATGAAATGGACTTGGGAGTGACTGCAGTGTAACCCCGTAGAAAGAAACTAGGGGAAGACTTCCCCGGGATGAACACAGCGTAGGGAGTTCCGGAGAGTTCTAATGAAATCTAGGCCTCTAATCTGCATCAAGGATTGTGAACCTGAAAGTTGTGTGGCTCCAGTGTCACCCCATTGTCAGCCCTGAGGCGGCAGGTATCCGTGAAGACTTTCTCTCCGAGAAGAAAATACAGACTCAGGCGACAAAATGTCTCCTCTCGCTGTCAATATTTGTTATGCGCGAGGTGTCTAATTGAATCTCACATATTGTTTTATGCCTTGAGGTTAGGCTAGACGGGCGATATGAAAAAAAGGCGCGCGACCCGGCGCGTGTCTGCTCAAAATGCTTATTATTCTTTATTGTTAGTGTTGTTGATGAAGCTTTACGATTAGAATGAAGTAGAATAATAGAATTCTTAAATGCATAATAATAACGGTTTCCATAGTAATATTTAGGTAGTTATTTTAATCAACTTCCGCCGCCTTTAAAAAGGCAATGGTTCTTCGCCTGATAATCTTATCTGTTTCAATTTGAACTTGCGTTAAATGCTGATTACCTACTTATTTATAATCAGGTAAGGGAAAGGTTAAGTTCTAACCTAACCTTTTCACTTGATTATTATCTGCTGTTAATTGTATATAATTAGTTTTTACTAATTATTTATTCAATAAATAAGAAGTTTAGATGTTCGTAATTGGTATCGAGGGTTCTACCAATTTAGGTGATAGGTTTAGGTAATACTAGCGACCCGCCCCGGCTTCGCACGGCTATATTATGCATGTATTATACATATAAACCTTCCTCTTGAATCACGCTATCTATTTAAAACCGCATCAATTTCCGTTGCGTAGTTTTAAAGATTTAAGCATGCAAAGGGATATAGGGACAGAGAAAGCGACTTTGTTTTATACTATGTAGTGAAGTGATAGTGAAGATGATATTATAAAGATGATAATACTACGGTGTTAGGACTTATTTTTACGTAACTAGCGACCCACCCCGGCTTCGCACGGCTATATTATGCATGTATTATAGATATAAACCTTCCTCTTGAATCACTCTATCTATTAAAAAAAACCGCATCAAAATCCGTTGCGTAGTTTTAAAGATTTAATGATACATAGGGACATAGGGACGGCGAAAAGTGACTTTATTTTATACTAGCGACCCGCCCCGGCTTCGCACGGCTATATTATGCATGTATTATACATATAAACCTTCCTCTTGAATCACTCTATCTATTAAAAAAAAACGCATCTAAATCCGTTGCGTAGTTTTAAAGATCTAAGCATACATAGGGACATAGGGAGGGCGAAAAGACTTTATTTTATACTCTGTAGTGAAGTGATGATAGATGATTTCATCTAGATTAAAATATGTGAAGGCCAATATTATTTTTTCATTACTTATACTCCGAAAGTAAGTCTAAATATGCCTGAAGGGCGTGTAGAAAATAAAACTTTCAGCCTTAGGGAAAATCGCTTTCACTGACAGCTGTCATGTCAAATTATGGCTTCGCACGACTTGTGCAATCTGCATGTTGCCAGTATCAGTATCATTACGCATTTGGAACTTCAAAAACCTAATCTCCTTGCTTTTTTTTTTGAAGTGAAAACTTCTTATGGTGCGTTGGGCACTTTTGTGGGTGAGCATTTTCAACCGATCTCGCGACAGATTTTGACGCGACAGATGAGATTTTATTTGTGTTAGTCTTTTTGTTTAACTTATACTGCCATCTATTACACAAATTGAGAAACTTAGTTTCTAGAAAGACCGCTATTCGAATGTAGATGGCGCTGATTTAAATTTTTTACTGCCATCTAGCGAATAAAAAATAAACTATATTTGTTTAAGTGAGTGCTAATAGATGGCAGTAGCAGATCGTTTCAAGAAATATTCTATGAGAAATAACAAGTTTATTGTTTTCACTTCTGCCTGCACTCCCGGAGTGCGCTGTTTTTTTTTACACCAAAGAATAATAATTATGGCTTGGCACGGCTCATGCATACTGCCAGAGTTTAGTACTTAGTAACTTTTTCTCAGTAATCAAATTCAAGTAGGTATATTTAGTTCAAGATATCTTATTTAATAAAATAAATGCAAAGACGAAAATGGTCAAAGCCGCCCGCACCCTGAGTAAAAAAAAAACTGGTGGGAAATGCATTTCCAAATTATTTTAAACGTTTTAATTAGTACTATTTTTTGTTATTTTATTATGTTTTTGTGTTAAATTTAATCTGGTTTTTCATTTATGATTGTGTATTTTGTGTAAATAACATTTTCTAGACAAACCGTGTTACAAAAACTGTTAGTTAAATCTACGGACTTCGCGTCATTTCCCAGTGTTGGATTAACTCATTAATAAAAATTTCTTCGGTAAGTACCGCCGTATTTAAGTATTGAATACAAATAGCAGAAACCTAAAAAAACACTACATAATGTATAACCTCTTTGGTCCCAACCTTGTAAGAGGATCAGGTAGTATGGACACATGAGTACCTACTCATGTGGTATGGAGTCTCATAGTCTCATTCACTCTCGTTGTTAGGAAGAATTTTATGTATTATTCGTAATGAAAAGCACTCATTAAGACCCTCGAACTATTAAACTCCGTCTCGGGGCTTGTAATGAGTGACTTTCACACCTAGGATAACAATTTACTATTTCTATGTGCGGGCCTCAAAAGATGTGTGGAGCTCAATAACCTAATAAAGGTTATTAGGTAAAAACAAATTATTTCTCGCAGTTCCACAATATGCTTGCTTATAATAAATCAAGTAAAACGTGTTAATTCAAGGATCTTCGTATTATTTTTACGAAGATTTGTCATAAAAAAAAATATTTAACTGTTGTTTTGTGTACTGTTTTTAGGTGAGAATTCTCCTCCATTTTACTATAATTTTCAAGACGAAAGTTTTTTGTCGTTTAATGGCTAATCAATTTTAAATATAAAAACTTTTATGCTATCTTAATTTTGACGTAAGTTTGGATAAGCTTAAAAACGATTTTTTTTGCCTTTAAATTATACCAAAATGTAGGAAAAGATTTTACCTACCTACGGTTACACTATACAGGGTTATTGGAAATTAATTGACACGGCGTTAAGGGCTTCTTCTGTGCACCTTAACGATCAACTTTTGTTCTACGACTTTTGGAAATTCATTATAAAAATATTCCATACAAAAATAAAAAATTAAATCCAACAGTTCAAATAATACTCAACTCTACGTCTACGTCACAGAATCACTCATAGTAGGTATGGTACAACCCGATCGGGTCGTGCGCCCCGTGCCGATCGCGCGCGCGCACTTGCCGCATAGACATAGAAAATTACCAGACAGTACGAGAAACACTTAAATATTTTTTTTGGGATATGTATTAAGTTTCGACAAAAGTCGTAGAACAAAAGTTGTTTGTTAAGGTGCACAGAAGAAGCCCTTAACGCCGTGTCAATTAATTTCCAATAACCCTGTATACAAAAAAGAATCTTGCAATAATTACCAATTTTTAATTGTAGGCGAAAGGCATTTAATACTCCTATATGAATCTAACAAAATCAGCTCATACATAAATTACTTTTAATAATGAATATTTCACACTTAATTAGTTTTCGATTTATTTACATTAAGCAAACATAAATATTAATGTAATACGGTTATCGAAAAAAATTAATTAAAACCGGTGTCCAACAGTATAATCAAGAAATTATTTTAATTATAAATTTAGAATTTCCGTTTCGAATAAAGATGTCTACTTACAGTTTGCGTTAATCGGATGGATCAGCATATTTTTTTTATTATAATATCAAGTTGTGTGTTTATTTCAGAAAAACCATGAATTACAATAAATTAAAAATAAATTAAATAAAATGTCAAGTCAAGCAGGTCAAGTCGGTCAAAATATCTAGTAACTAAAACTAAACATAAAACACACTCACAGGCATATTTGACGACCCAGTTGGCACAATGGTCACCATGCCGGACTGCCAAACATAGGGTTGCGGGTTCGATTCCCGCCACAGACAAGTATTTATGCATAGATATTTGTCTGTGGTCTGGTTGTTTCTATCTTAATATATATAAATCTCGTATATTATAAGTATAAGTATATATTTACTAAAGAAAAGTATATAAGTAGTATATCCGTTGTCTAGCACCCATAACACAAGTCTAGTTACTTAGCTTGGGGCTAGATGGCGATGTGTGGAATGTCCTACAATATTTATTTATTTATTTATTTCTTCATCATCATCATAATGCAACCACAGGACGTCCAGTGCTAAACATAGGTCGCCAGACTTTAAGAGGTGCTTTTTTCTGGAAACAGCTGGAATACAATTTCCAGAAATTGAAAAAGTTATGGTGCATTAACAGCCAAAAGCACAATGCCTTTCGACTATAACTTAAATTGATAATTATTGTCTGAAAAAAATGTTGCTTTAACTGCTGTTCCGGGTAACAATTTCAAAGAAACAAATTAACAATTTTTTCTTATTTTTCATGCCCACGACGACAAAGATATGCACATATTTTTGCCGTTGTCGTGGGCGCAGATATTTTTGTTCTTAAATTCATCATTATCGGTCATAATTAATATGTTTTATCTTACACATTAACTACCTTCCTACACATTGTTTAGGTACACTTTATAACTTAATCATGTTAAATTTCACATTTCATTGGGTACAACATTTTTATACTTATCATGTGTGTGACGTTTCGTGGGTGGTATCCAATCTATATCTTAACTAATATCTAATATTATAACGAGAAACTCTTTGTTTTTTATTTATATTTGGTTGTAATTAATACGCTTTGAAGCTTTTGGACGAAACTTTTTATTTTTATAGCGTAAAGCAGGTATAAAATAAATAATTTTGATATTAAAAGTAAAGTGTGTCATCTTATCATATTTTGAGTCCAGTGTGGAGTAAAGGATTCTAGAGTAGTATTCTATTTATGAATCATGAACGATGTGAAGGATTCGAAGTCGGAGGAATAAAAATTAATCATACCACAACATTTTTAGACGTTCGAGATCTTTGATCCATTTAGACTTAAGTTGCATAAAACCATACGGAAAACATCATCAAATAAAAACAAAAGAGGATCGAAATGATGATAATCGCGCGCGCTACATTAGAAAAATTACGTTCCAAATTCAAACGAATTATGCCTGCTACTAATTGCGCCGCAAAATACCTCTTTCTTCACACGTATACAGGGTTAATGGTAAATATAATAGCAAGCTGTTGAGGGCTACTTCTGTGCACCTATCAATCAACTTTTGTTCTACGACTTTTGGAAATTCGAAAAAAATATGAATTTTTTGAGGTTATGTAAATTCGGAAAACAGCTGATTTTTTAAAACAAAGGCCATTCGGACTAAGAACAGTAGATAAAACTTAAAAAAATAAGTTAAATTTTAAGGCGAATGACCTCCGTGTATGGAACAGCTGATTTTCAGGTAAACTAAACCTCAAAATTTTCAAAAAATGTTCGAATTTCTAAAAGTCTTAGAACAAAAGTTGTTTGTTTAGGTGTACAGAAGTAGCCCTCAACGGCTTGCTAGTATAATCACCAATGACCTTGTATTGGAACAAAACGTTGATTTCCGAATAAATGGGATGAAACTTATTTTATGAAATACGTACAAACGGGCTTAAATAACCCTGTCTTTAAACTCTAGGTAACTATATCTTGTTTAAATGAATATCTATATTCAACTAGGACGTTTTAGATTGAACATCGGCTTATTATGATTACTATAATTGCATAATAAGTTACTATAGAACAGATCGCGTTATTTATTGACAATGGGTGTACCAACTTCTAAGATGCAAGTCACGAGCTGTGCAATTGCCAAGTATAATCATTAGGGATTTTATTGAATACTAGCTTTTGCCCGCGACTTCGTCCGCGTATAAGTGGAAAATGGACCAAGGAATCACGTTGTCCCATACAACCTTTGCCCCCCTTTTTCAACCCCTATGGGGTAAAATTTCGGTAAATCCTTTCTTATCGGATGCTTACGTCATACAAAGAACACAGCCTCCAAGTTTCAGGTCTCTACGATCAGCGGTTTAGGCTGTGCGTTGATCCGTCAGTCAGTCAGGACAAAAGATTTTATTTGTATAGATGATTAGACTAGCAGCGCTCCGCGGTTTCACCCGAATTTCGCCAGTACTTAGCTAGGTCTCGGTCAAAAAATGTTGAAAATTAAGTTTAAGGATACTTACAAGTTTTCGTGAAAATATAAATTTGCCTATATCTTTTTATCGTGTTGACTCAGGACCTTGATTTTTATACACCTAATAGGGACTATAGACCTCAGTATCTGGTGTGAATTTCAACTAGCTAGGTCCACCTGTTTCTGAAAATCTATAACAGTTAATTGCTTCATTTCATTTCATACACCTTAAGGTGAAAGGGTATCGACGCTCTCTCCAAACAAACGTAGTCGACTGTTTCCTCCCTGGATAATGACACTAGCAGAAATATTTTTGTGCGATAAAACCTGTAACTGCCATGACTATGTCCCTATTTTTTTTTTTTTTCATTTTCTAATTATCATTGATAAAAAAATAGGGGCATGGTTATGGCAGGTATAAGTGTTATGCACCAAAAATATTTGCTCTAGTGTCATACCATCCAGGGAGAAAACAGTCGACTACGTTTGTAATAGTTTGTATGGAGAGAGCCCTCGGTACTCTTTCCTCTTAAGTTCTTACCACTATCTTATCTGACTATGTACCGATATTACCTATATACCTACCTGTTTATTTACTTCAACAAATTGAATTTACTTTCCATTTTATCGCAGACATGTCGTCTTGGCCACAAAGTAAACATAGCCCAAATAACAAGTAGTCGTTGGTCAACTTCTGTTTGCTCACGGTACAATTACAAAACTTGCATGAGATTAGTACTGTCTCAGTGGAGATGAGATGGTAAATATATGACCCTTGTCTTTGCTGAAAAATTAAGAAATATGTTGGTACAAAAATGTCAAGTCTTGCAACGTAATCTTTCGTTCCATCTAAAAAGTTGGGAGATCTCAAGCCAAGTCAGTTATTTTATTCAGTCTACCTATTTATATTAACCCGACTGCCAACAGTGAGGTTACGTTTCTGACCCGTATTTTGTTCATCTGTTCCCAAATTTTCTAAACTACTTATCTATACATATATGACTGACTGACGGATTAACGCACAGCCTAAACCGCTGATCGTAGAGATCTGAAACTTGGAGGGTGTGTTCTTTGTACGACGTAGGCATCTAATAAGGAGTGATAAAGGGGGGGCAAAGTTTGTATAGAACAGCGTGATTCCTTAGTCCAATCCTATTAGATCCATTTTCTACTTCTAAGCGGACGAAGTCGCGGGCAAAAGCTAGTTTACACTAATATAATGAAGAGGAATGATTTTTAACGTATTTGTTTGTAACGAATAGACTCCGAAGCTACTGGGCCGTTTTTAATGAAACTATGGGGTATGAGGATACATTGATTCATCATAAATAATTTGTCAAACGAGGTACCTATCGTTAGGAGCTATTTATAGTCCGCTATAGGCTATAGAAAAGTGAGAAGTGAAAAAAAACAAAAAGCGCTTTAAATCAAAGGGTTGATTAGCACATTCCTGCTAATTAAGCCCTAATGTAGGATAATATTTATGTAAAATAAATGAATATACTTACTTCCTCACTAAATAAGCACTTCTGAAATAAACTTTTTTTTATGGACATATTTTAACAGACTTAATATTGTAGTAGGTATTTATGTTTATTATACTTTAAAATACTGCCTAATTTCTAAGAGGGTGAGTTTAACGATTTACTCTGCATAAGCTAGACTTCCTACTTAAGTATCTTTCAAAGGCCACTTCCAAATCTAGATTAAAATACCTGCAATTCACTATGTATGTTACCCGTTTTGTCTCACTAATATAACCATAAAGAGCTATCTACGACCTCACCTATTTACAGTACCAAATACGCGTATCATAGTGCTAATTCGATAAAAAACGAAAGTGTTCCTTTCCCACGATCTGACAAGATGATAGCATTCAATATTTACTTAGGTATTATTGTATTGTACCTACTATAAAAAGAAATAAAATTCAATCAGTTTATTCAGAAAATTCAGAATCATCACTACATAGTATAAAACAAAGTCGCTTTTTCTGTCCCTATTTCCCTTTGACTGCTTAAATCTTTAAAACTACGCAACGCATTTTGATGGGGTTTTTTTATTAGATAGAGTGATTCAAGAGGAAGGTTTATATGTATAATACATGCATAATATAGCCGTGCGAAGCCGGGGCGGGTCGCTAGTATAATATAAAGGAAAAAGTACAAAACTGCTGCCTTGCCGAAAAAAAAATAGTTGAACAAATGGAAAATGGTTTTCTGAAAAGTCGGTTTACGGACGATAATTTTACGTGATAACGTTCTAAGAAAACGATGAAAAATTGTGTTTTTTTTATTCCTTTACTTATACAAACCAAATCCCGGAAACAATATCCCTTTTTCCAAAACTGTAAAAAATCTTGGTGTCATCATGGATGCGGAACTGGGCTGGCAACCGCAAATAACTGAAACCAGTCGGAGGATATTTGCTGCTGCGGGCTCGCTCCGTAGACTGCGGAACTTTCTCCCGACTGCCACTAAAGTTAGCCTTGCTCAGTCTCTCATGCTCCCTATCCTCGACTATGCCGACATCTGCTACCTTGATCTGACCGAAGAGCAACTCGACAAACTTGAGCGACTTCAAAATGTCTGTATACGGTTCATATTTGGACTTCGCAAATATGACCATGTCTCTGAATTTCGCCATAAGCTCAAGTGGTTGCCAATCCGCCTTCGCCGGAATGTTCATATCCTTTGCTTCCTCTATAAAGTCCTATTCGCTCCCTCCTCTCCTCACTACCTCAGAGAACGTTTCAAGTTCCTGAGTGACGCCCACTTACGACAACTCCGTTCGACAGAATCCCTTCTCCTTCAAGCTCGTCTCCTCAACTCTACTTTCTACAATAAATCCTTTTCTTTTCACTCTGTCATCCTCTGGAATTCCCTGCCTCAACCCATCCGATCTGCTAAGTCCCTTCCCATTTTCAAAGCTATGGTAACTGATCACTACCTCAGTACTGTCTAATTTCCGTATATATTCCTGTATTATTTATGTATGTATACATGTATCTATGTACTTATTTGTATGTATCTATGCATATAATTATTTGAAATGTATTAGTATATGTAACTTAATATTTAAAAACCATAATTATGTAAATATTTTATATCATCTTAATATATATAAATCTCGTGTCACAATGTTTGTCCTCAATGGACTCCTAAACCACTTAACCGATTATAATAAAATTCGCACACCATGTGCAGTTCGATCCAACTTGAGAGATAGGATAGCTTACATCCCGATATTCCCACGGGATCGGGAGTTACGCGGGTGAAACCGCGGAGGGCAGCTAGTCATATTATAAGTTAAGTTATTCACAACCTACCATTAAAGCTGAATCAGTTCTTTTCCATCCAAAGGTTGCCTGGAAGAAATCGCTTTCAGCGATAAGGCCGCCCATTTGTGCAACTTATACTTTCTAGCTATTACTTTACTTTGTGTTTATCGTGTTCTGTTTCTTTCTGTGTTGTACAAATAAAGTTATCTATCTATCTATCTATACATTTATTTATTTCTTTTTTTTTTGTTCTTTTTTTCCTTTATACCTATAAGTCTTCTATTCGTCACTCGTCACCATAACACAAGCCCAGATGAGCATTATTATTACTAATATTCTCATGTTACCATGACGTCATACGTCCTCTGTTACTGGAACATGACACTTTTGTATGAATGCAGGGGTTCCATTCATTTGAAAAAAAAATGCATTTAATCCCTCAAATGAAGGCAGGTATGTTTATGGGTTAGTTTACCGGACGCGGGCGAATCTATAACAGTTAATGGCTTCATTTCATTTCATCCCACTTTCACCTTCTTTGTATTTGTGGGCATGATCTCCACCCCATGACTTTCTTGTATCTTCTTCTCATTGGTGGGCGCGTTCCGAAGGCACACATCCTAACTTAGTTTTTAAGACGTTTCAATTTGATTTCATGCGAATGATTCCAAATGATTAAAGAATTTTGACAGATTTTTAATTTAGTTGTTTTTTGACGTGATAACGTCTAATAAATTGATGCAACACCTGCATTCACAAAAGGTGTCACGGTAATATTGTGTGACGTCATGCGTCATGGTAGCATGACCATGACGCGTCCGTTACCTTTAGGAAACAGAGTATTTAATAATAATATTGCTCATCTGGGCTTGTGTTATGGTGACGAGTGACAAATAGAAGACTTATATGAATGAAAAAAAAAATATACTATAGGTAAAAGAAAAGAAAAAAAATATATTTTAGGAATATAATAACAAAAAAATAAAAAAAATTCATCTTTTCTTATGACGATATCAAGTAAAATTATCGTCCGTAAACCAATTTCACACAACCATTTTTTATTAGGAATTTTTCATTTTTTTAAGTAAGCTTATTCATAACTTAATGGCTTAGTCCCAAAGACCTAACTGACTGAGCTATCACAACCTAACAGTATTTAATAATCCGACATTTACTCGACGAACATCGCAATAAGCGTCGATGTAATTACAGATAAGTTAATAATTTATTAACGCTGTTTAATTATTACCGGACTTCGATTATTCCATTCGCAATTATCTAACATCTTTTAATCTTTATGTTTTATTCTGATCGGTTAAGCAATGATTCTCCTTGGAGTAAAGACACTCAATTCTAGTAGGACCTACTAGACAGGGGTCACCAATTCGTTTGACTCAGGGTCCGTTTTTAGAAATGAAATGATCATAGCGGTCCGCACAACAAAAAAACTTTATTAATTACGAAAAAAAAAAACATATCAATGAGAACCTAAAGTGAACTACTAAAGTGATTTAAATTTGGATATTTACCATGTTCTTTGTTTTTGTGGAGCTCGATATTTTGATGCTGTTGCATCAATTCCACCATTTTCACCAGACTGGAGGACAGGAGTAACCATGTTAGTTTTATGTAAATCAAGGAAGCTTACATTTTTTTTTAAATTTATCTACATTAACCCACTGCAGGGCAAAGGTCTCCCTCATCTGTTTCCAAGCCCGTCGGTCCTGGGCTATATTGAGCCAGTCTTCATCGAATGCATCCAGATCATCACGCCATCTTAAATAAATAAAATGAAAGAAATGGTTATGGGGTAGGAATTGTAAAGTAAGCATACATGGTTTGCAGTTTAAACTGAACAAAGATTATTATTCAAAGCAATTTCAGTCAAAATGCATTTATTTATTATACCTTCTTTCGTCGTAAGAGGAGGAAAACATTAGCAAGACAATTTGCCGTCTTTACGAAGATTAACGAGTTCTAGAGCTGAGTCCTTAAAATCGCACCAATACTGCTCTTGATTTAATATTCTTCGCACACCATTTAATTTATCACACTTTCTCAGTATCCCCGCAATTTCGTACCTAAACCTTGTAATTTGAAAAGATAAACCGAGCCAATTTAGCAGAACACGTTAGCAAAGTTAGTGCGTGCAGAAAACCCATGCAACGTAATCTATATTCTAAGATATTAAACTTAGACTAAGTTATTTCAACGAATAGACCTTATTGTGTATGATTATAAAATCTATTGTTAACAGACGTTTGTCTTAAGCTGTTTGACCGCTCATTTTACAAAGCAGTAATCGCTATTGCATGAATATGTTACGCAAATATTCTGCATGATTCTATGGCGCCGTTTCGCTCCATATAATTATAGTTATTTCTCCCATTTTCAGTGACATTTCTTATGATAAAATCAATTGAACTCTAACCTCTAAAATGCCAAACGATTGAATCTGTGAGAACTCGAGAACGTCCATGGGACAGAATGTTTCTCCAAGGAACGTTTGAACAGTCGCTTCGAGCCGGTGATGAGATTTCACCAAATGGCAACAAGACGCTGGCAGCTTTAGCCAAAATACACAAGCATTGTACCGGCAAATCACATGCTAATGGTTGTGGCGATCACAAACACAATCCTCTAGCAAAATCCGATTCCAACACGAGTATACAATCGAGAAAATCATTTCGAAACGAATGCATTATTGAAATCAAAGAAGCCGATAAGAATAGCCACATTAATAGAAACAATGACGGGTTAACGAAGAGCACCAGTAACAGCACCAGTTCTTACGAAGGTCACAGTGATACTGATTCGGAGAGCATTAAATCTCGATCGGAACATAATAAAAGTCTCGATCCATGCGAGCGACTGTTCTCTCAAAACACTAAAGCATTTCTTATGAAGACAGCTCGTATGAGATACGCCGATGACAGTGTAATTTCGTCTCTTCAAGATGAAGTGGACGGAGAAAAATGCAAACAAAATTTCAATAGATCACCTCTGAGATCGAGTTATAGAGAAAGAAAGTCAGCCGTTGTCACCATCGAGGAAGTCAAATCAGACGGCTCGAATCATGATGAAGAACTGGCTAACGCAGTACTGTTTGACGAGAAGAAGAAGACACCGAATAAGCCAGCTATACAAAGCAAAGGTCCTAATCTAACGAATGGTAAAACTGTAAACGGTGCTAAACCTCCGTGGCGCGGTGCGAGCAAAAATGGTATCCCAGCAGAACCTTTCGTCCGAACACCGTCATTCAGGGGGAGTATTAGAAAGAAAAATGCCAAAGGCGATGGGATTCCCTGGCGGAAGCTGTATGAACTTTCTCTTTGGAGAAAGTATGGAGTCAGTTTTGCCTCTGTCGGGGCGGACTCGGAGCGTGCCTTACTGAGGCCGTGGAGCGAGATGGCTTCGCAGCAACCACCGTTCTGGGTAAGTCATAAATAGTCAATACAATACATTAGCCGTCGATCAATTGCCGCCCTGAGGGCGTCTGCAGTTTGATATCTCACTCAACATATTTGGCAGTGGCCGATCATTGCATTGTTAACCATGCACGATTTGCACAATTACAAAGAGATTTAAAAACATTACAATAGAGGGAAAATCTGATTCTTTTCCAACGCAGTTTGAGTAAGTTCCTACGTCAAAGTGTGACACTTGAGGCATAAAGCGGAGGTCAGGCCTTCAGCTTACAATGTGGTTCATCAGCATGAAGAATGCTGAAGCTAACACATTCAAGAAATACCACGGAATTTGATAAATATTGATGTACCTACCACAGTATAAACTGAAAGTCTAGCCTTCGCCTTATTACGTAAATTGGGATCAAAGTTTTGCAAAGGAAAAGGTTTAATGCTCTATCTATTTCACTGTTAAATCTCTTTCTTCCAATACTAAAACGTCGAAAATACGAAGTTTGTTTCTAAAGGTTTTCGTGATCAGTAACGAGGCGAGGTTTAAATTAAATATTGTTATCTTATCTCAGCGCAGTTGTGTGTTCTGTACCTACCATATCTGAGGATTATGATAACTTTAAAATAAACCCCATGAATAAGGTTGCTTCCTTCTTTTAAAACATTTTCTGGTACAATTAATGAATTAATCTATAGCCCATCCAACAGTTACCAGGATAACAGACCACAGTCATCTATCACCAGCACCAGTTTAACCAGAGAACCGTCGGTAAATTTCAAAGTCCTGACTGACTGACTGTTAATATAGGTATCAATTTTTATTTGGAAACACAATTATTATGTGTTTCCAAATAAAAATTGTTTGACCGCTCATTTTACAAAGCAGTAATCGCTTTTACATGAATATGTTACGCAAATATTCTGCATGATTCTATGGCGCCGTTTCGCTCCATATAATTATAGTTATTGCTCCCATTTTCAGTGACATTTCTTATGATAAAATCAATTGAACTCTAACCTCTAAAATGCCAAACGATTGAATCTGTGAGAACTTGAGAACGTCCATGGGACAGAATGTTTCTCCAAGGAACGTTTGAACAGTCGCTTCGAGCCGGTGATGAGATTTCACCAAATGGCAACAAGACGCTGGCAGCTTTAGCTAAAATACACAAGCATTGTACCGGCAAATCACATGCTAATGGTTGTGGCGATCACAAACACAATCCTCTAGCAAAATCCGATTCCAACACGAGTATACAATCGAGAAAATCATTTCGAAACGAATGCATTATTGAAATCAAAGAAGCCGATAAGAATAACCATATAAACAGAAACAATGACGGGTTAACGAAGAGCTTCAGTAACAGCACTAGTTCTTACGAAGGTCACACACACATATTATACACACATTAAAAAAAGCAAATGTACAATAACATCACATTTAACTTTCTAACTTAGTAAGCAATTTAGAAATCAAAATATTATACGAAATAGTAATTAATATTGCAAGATTTGACCTAAACAAACATACTTACATTGCCAGTTAAATAAAAAGCTTATAAAAAAGAAATCCATCCAGTGATTTGGATGATATGAGGGGATAAAGAATATTACAAACAAACATACCTACAAAGATAGTAGGCGCGATAAAACATAACCCTTTCCTTGCAGTCGGGTAAAAAGTTTTGTGAGCACATGTGTAGTATTCCCCTTACTGGATCAATGAACTCATCTCAATTGATTATAGACTGAAGTGTTTTCACTTACATCCGAAATTGGCAACGAGACATCATCGATTGATCTCAAACAGAACGTTCAATTTCGTTCTCGCTGTTTTAGACCGGGAACCAATAACACATTTACTTACGCTATTCTAAATCTAAATCGTAAACCTGGCTGAACTGTCTGTCACAACAACGATATAACAATCAACGTTCAACGAAACTACTGCACAATCAAGACATCTGTCACATTTTTTAAACAAATGAACTTAACTGACATTTTGATAGGATGGCTTTTTTTTAATTTTTCGTTATTCCATAGACAAATAACAGTTTGTTTTGTTAAATTTATATATTCGTTTCAAAAACGTAATATAGTCCGTATATACCTACCCAGTTTTTTATCCCGTTATAATTGCAAAGGATTGACAAACCTGCATCTAGCGGGTCGATCCGGGTAAGTTCCGACCCCATAATAAAATTGTGTTCAATACTACTCAATAACAACAATATCTATTTACAAAATATTACAACCTGTTCAATAGTTATTACGCGATAAAGCAACAAATGGTATACGTATAACTTTTATATAAATCAGTAAGATAACGTAAGCCTTTCCAACATGAGCTCACTGCACGTCATGTATGTGATATTAGCCCATATGAGGGTACGCGGTGACCCGACTCCAACAGTAAGAGTGACCGCCTGCGGACTTTGTTAAGTGAGATCACGGCTGGCATAGAAAGTATTGGATTCTTAAAGTTTAAAATGCTAAATCTTACTTGTTTCGGTGAAGAGAGCTTTGAAGAAAGTTTATCAAAATAAACATTTTGAAAATTAAATAATAAATAAATAAATAAATAATATGTTTATTGAGTTCTCCACAATAATTATAACAATCAGTTTAAGCTACTTAATAGTAATTTAAAAGACATAGGTATCTATTGCTAATGTAGGCTTGGTATGGTTATTGCGGAGACTGGAGCCTGCACTAAAGTTATGTCCTGGCTTGATTTGAACCTGCATCCTTCGCTATCATAGTGTTGTAAATTGCGATAACTGAGCCAGAGTAGTTTGTTTTGCTAAAAATTGAATCTGAATCTAAAAAGACAGACAGACGGACGGACAGACGGACGAACGGACAGCGAAGTCCTAAGTAGTAATAAGGTCCCGTTTTTACTACGGAACCCTAAAAATCGATTGCCGTGCGTTATTCTTGCAAAAACTTGTATAGCTCTACCAATTTTGATGAAGTTTTTGAACAGAACTTGTACTTCTACTACTTCCATTTACTTGTGTAGAAGAGATGATTTAGATTTACTATTTGCGGTCCGCGTAGGAGTTTAATTTTCTAAAAACCTTCTTTAGCAGATGCCTACTTCATAATAGCTATCTGTAGTTATGCCAAATTTAAACCCAATCCATCCATTGATTAGACTAATATCATTCTCCTAGGACAGGGATCGGCAACCTTTTTAGTCGGAAGAGTCAAAAATTACAATTAACGAAATTTCAAAGTTCTTAAAGAGCCCCAATTTTTTTGCCAACAATAAATAGTAAGTATAAGTATAATGAAGTTTTTTGAAGATAGTCAGCAATCCAAATACCAATATCTTTACCTCACTGTAGCAATCGGGAAGATTATTCCATGCGTCGAAAAAAAGTGATTTAAAAAAATCTATACTAATATTATAAAGCTGAAGAGTTTGTTTGTTTGTTTGAAAGCGCTTATCTCAGGAACTACCGGTTCAAATTGAAAAATTATATTAGTGTTAAATAGTCCATTTATCGAGGAAGGCTCGGGATCGGGACTTACGCGGGTAAAACCGCGGGGTGCAGCTAGTATATAATATTTGCATATGGAACTAAGCCACAGCTTCACATCCAAAGAGTCGCAAGTTGCCGACCCCTGTTCCAGGACTTTGAATATTATATTGATATATTTTTGCGTTTGCTTGTATAACCTTAGTGAAACGTTTGGCACAGCCGTTCGACACTAATGTAGATATGTCATACAAGGACATGAGATGCAAATGTACCTACCACTGCTTGCTGATTTGTTACACGAAGTTACACAACCAAACTGTGACTTGAATACAAACACCTAGATCTTCGAGGTACAGTTGGAAAATAAGTCTACAAACTAGACACAAAAATCTTGTTCTTTGGATTTTCGCGATTTAAACTTACAATAAAATTATTAACATAAATATATGTATTATTAAACCAGCTGACCCGGCAAACGTTGTTTTGCCATTAAAAAAACCAGGCTGTGAATCTAAACCATCCAGGGCGCCCCACCCAAACGCATACAAAAAAAAATCATTAAAATCGAAAAAATCGAAAAATAAAAAAAAATTAAAATTAAAATTAAAGTTTTATAAGACACCATAAGCTCTAAAATGCTGTTAAACAAAAGTGTCCCGTTCGATTTTGACTACGGAGAATTCATGTCCTAATGCTTCAAATAATGTTTAAAAGTTATCCAAGTATGGACTAAGCTGTTTTACGTATAATAATAAGTTAGTAGTTTAGACCGTCGTCGTTTCCGCGAATTGAAGGTAAGTCACCAGTTCAAAACTTTGCCAAAGTGACTTTTGGTAAACATTTTACTTTAATAAAATACTGGCAAATCGCCTCCCTTTACTCCCAATTCTAAACTGTCTTCGACTTAATTCGACTATTTTATACTAGCTTTTGCCCGCGACTTCGTCCGCGTATAAGTCCAAAATGGTTCTAATAGGATTTTTTATTGGTTTTAACTCTAATAAATTTCTTTGGGTTTTAAAATTACCGAAGTCGGTAGGTTAGTTTATATTCTTTTATATTTATTTGGTTCTGAGGGACTTTGAAAATATTGAAACAAAAACATGTAGTTTTTAAAGTTCAAGTCTATCTGTCTGTCTGTTTGTTACTTATACAATAAAAAACGCCTAAACCAATTAAAATCTGGTTTTCACTTTAAGATAGCTAGGATAGGAAGGTCGTGTTATACTTTACATCTAAATCCAAT
The DNA here is from genome assembly GCA_907269075.1 of Idaea aversata. Classification (NCBI taxonomy): domain Eukaryota; kingdom Metazoa; phylum Arthropoda; class Insecta; order Lepidoptera; family Geometridae; genus Idaea; species Idaea aversata. Next base: position 8,767,769 of record OU026104.1, on the reverse strand, counting down.
AAGTAGAACCTGAGTAATCAACGAAAAACTGCGGCCGCTCGAGAAACCCCGGCCGCCCGTGACGACACGAACGCGTCCCACTAAACACGAACGCCGCAGAATACATAATAGTGTAGCATACTTTTTATCCCACGCATATCCCATTTTATTCCATATTTCCACGGGATCGGGACATGCTGGTGAAACCGCGAGGTGCAGTTACTTTTGAATATAGAATGATTCGTATATTTCATACTATGTAGAGACAATGTTCTACCATTTCAAATTTCGAATTCTACGTCCCCATGAGGCCGTCTCCTAAAAGTGCAACCTTTTTTGAATAAAATCGAAATGGGTGTCAAATGTAGGTGATTTAAAAGGAGTATTGATATCAACTTCGGAGGAAATCACCCCAAAATAACTTTCTACCCCTTTTTAACCCCGTTAGGGGATGAATTTCAATAAAATATGAAACACGTGTTCCATCAATTCTGTCAAAAAGTTTATGCAAAATTTGAAGTAGATTAGACCAAGGAATCACGTTGTCCCATACAAACTTTGCTCCCCTTTTTCACCCCTTTAGGGGTAGAATTTCGGAAAATCCTTTCTTATCGGATACCTACGTCATACAAAGAACACACCCTCCAAGTTTCAAGTCTCTACGATCAGCGGTTTAGGCTGTGCGTTGATCCGTCAGTCAGTCAGTCAGTCAGTCAGTCAGTCAGGACAAAGGATTTTATATGTATAGATATAGATAGATATAGATAGATATAGATAAGAAGATAATACATGCATAATATAGCCGTGCAAAGCCGGGGCGGGTCGCTAGTACTTTGATAAAAGAGATCCAATCAAAGAGTATTTAAGTTTTTAATAACCCCAGCACGCCGCTTCATACACATGTTCATACAAAATTGCTGGAGCGTTGTTATGTTCCAAATTCAAAAAACGCTCCTGCATTGGATTTAATTTTCTTTGACCGCGACACTGGCTATATGCACGATAGTAATAATGCGAAGCCATATGTAGTAAAATTATAAATAAAAAAGAGATGGCGCTAGATGCTTCTTTCCGTATGTCAAACTGACAATTTTGACATCATCCCTACGTTCTGTACGTTTTCATGCAAAAATATTATGGTTTATTTTTTACGTCAAGAAATATCAAATTTTAATTAGTAACATAAATCTACTTGAAATACCTAAACCTCTTCTGATATTTTCTGAACACATTCGTGAAGATTATGTTAAAATCTGTTTCCTAGTTCCCGAAATTAGACTGCACAAACAAAGGTAAACAAATAAAATCAACATTTTCTGAGATGAATGGTAGTTTCGCGAAAACGAAGAGATGGCGCTAGTTACTTGAAATTAAAAAAAATATCTTATTAAATTAATTACTTTATTTTCTAGTTAAAAAATGTGTATATTGCTATGTATTCTTAAAATACATAAGTGTACAAAATTTTTAAGCAGAACAAAAAGAATAATCAACTAATTTGTGATTTTCTAAATTTAAGAAAACCTGAATCGCGCATGCAAGATTTTTTTCTACCGGATCTATATAAGGTTAGCGAATTCTATAGTGCTAAGATCATTATGGACGTAGAACGCTTACTTCCAAAACTTCGAATTTATTATATGTAGAGATTATGTACAATCAGGCAACAAAAGTGATAACTGACCGGAATGTTCGAAATTCTGCTCTAGTTGAAGTTTAAATACCTAATTAATTATTTTATGATTTCCTTGCTGTCTGTACTCTATATGTATTCGTTAGTAGCAACACAGCAAAGTCTGTAACGTGGGTAGTCACGATGTTAACTCGACGAACAATTGATCTCTTACTTGTCCCCATAGACATAATCAACACGATCTGACATTTTGTTTTATATAAACCCCATCTCTTTTCTCTTGTACTTGTATCTTGTATAGGTACGGTTTCCCGCAATTAGAGCTCTTTAGTTAGATCCTTTTTGGATGAGGATGGAGTAGGTTACCTCAGCACACTGTCTTTTGTTTTCTTTAATCCCCATCTCTTTTCCCTTGTACTTGTATTGAAACCTATGTAACCAATTTATCGAGGATAAAACAAAAAAAAACAGCGCACCCCGGGAGTGCAGGCAGGAGTGAAAACTGTATATCTGTGTAAAATCTCATCTGTCGCGAGAACATACGCAAAAAGAGTTTTAGATGAAAAAAAAAAATAGTCGGACGATTATTTGTCGTCCGACAAATAGTCGTCCGACATTTGTCGTCCGACAAATAGTCGTCCGACATTTGTCGTCCAACAAATAGTCGTCCGACATTTGTCGTCCAACAAATAGTCGTCCGACAAATAGTCGTCCGACATTTGTCGTCCGTCAATAGTCGTCCGTTAAAAAATACCATATGTACGTCTTAATACACTCACAGCCAAATTAAAAAACTGTATATCTGTGTAAAATCTCGAGAAAATCTGTCGTCTGTCGCGAGAACAGTAGTAGTTAGTATTAACTGAAGCTAATACTAATAATTTTGAAATATTTTTATAAACCTTTGGGTTTACAGTACAGGTATTTCCTCCTACCACACCAAAAGTAAAAGTGTTTGCTATTAAACATTTCCACCGGTTTCCTATTTCAAAATTATTAGTATTAACTGAAGCTAATACTAATAATTTTGAAATATTTTTATAAACCTTTGGGTTTACAGTAGAGGTATTAAATTTCCTACCATACCAAAAGTAAAAGTGTTTGCTATTAAACATTTCCACAGTTTCCAATTTCAAAATAATTAGTATTAACTGAAGCTACAAATAATTTTGAAATATTTTTATAAACCTTTGGGTTTACAGTACAGGTATTTCCTACCATACCAAAAGTAAAAGTGTTTGCTATTAAACATTTCCACGGTTATTCAAAATATTATTTCAAAATTATTAGTATTATCTGAAACTCATACTAATAATTTTGATAATTTTTATAAACCTTTAGGTTGACAGTCGTGGTATTTCCTACCACATTAAAAGTAAAAGTGTTTGCTATTAAACATTTCCTCGGTTTCCTATAACATTTTATATTTAGTTAACGATTCCTAAGACATAAGGTATCATAAATTCATTGTATTTATTTCTATTTAATTTTAATTGATGTCTCTCCGGATGTGTTTTTTAATTATATTGTAAATAAATTACCTTCTTACTTGTAATTATATTTGTGTCTTCCGGTCGTTTACGGTATTCGTGTTGAGTATCTAATTATCATTGATCAAAGGCGCTTTGGGAATCATTACGGAATAGAAATTGGTGGTTGACGATAAACTTTCGATTTATCTTTTGAAATACGAGTATTTTTATGTGACTGTGTTTGTAATGAAGTGGGAACTTTATTGGATTAAGTTTGTTTTTATGTTATTTTTAATAGTAATTGTTCTGAATGTTTCCGTAATAAAATTCAGCTTGCTGACTCGAACAAGTCGATGTTATTCATGCTACGCAAAGAGCATAGTATGGTGGGGACAAATAAAAACTATAATTATTTGGCAATTATTGCATTTTCAACTTCAAATAGCTGTGGCGAATTTGGGAAAACAGGTTAAATGGGTCCGATATCCAAATCCGATTTACATTTATTCCAATGAATATTGTTCGATAGTTTTTTTGCAAACCACTGTAATCCGAACTTATGCAGTAACGAATTAAATTTTCTGGGAAACACGGTGCATCGACGAACGTTTAATATGGTAGTTTCTTAGTATAATTAGGTGGGGTGGTAGTCCAACCACTATGACCACGGGACTCCGAAAAGGCCCATGGTCCAACTAAAAAAATAGTTGAACCACAATCCATAGAGTTAGAGGCCCATGCGCCAAATTACTTAAAAAAAAAAAAAAATTGACTCTCGATTAAACAAAGATGATCGAAACAAAACATACGACGATCAGGTTTTATGAAGTTTAGAAATGATGTTACAAGTCTGTTACAAATTATCTTGGGTCCCAAATTTTTGCAGAAATTGACCTTTATTTCGTTCCCGCCAAAGTTACGCTCGACGCAATCTTATGAAAGGACGTTTTAGTTTTGTATTTGTATCAATCAGCAAACAATAGCTACCAACTGTCGTAACGTGTTTAAATTCATTGCTAATCTCGTGCATAATTTGTCTCCTACGTTTGTATTGCGTCGTATGCGCCTGCGCCTCTCAAATGTTAACCATACGACCTTTTCGTTAGACGTGTTATTGTTTTACACTTATTGTTTTCCGTATGTACTTCTAACACAAGTTGTGATAAAATATAAATAAACTAGCGACCCGCCCCGGCTTCGCGCGGATATATTATGCATGTATTATACATATAAACCTTCCTCTTGAATCACTATCAATAAAAAAAAACCGCATCGAAATCCGTTGCGTAGTTTTAAATATTTAAGCATACATAGGGAAACTAGCGACCCGCCCCGGCTTCGCACGGCTATATGATGCATGTTTTATACATATAAACCTTCCTCTTGAATCACTCTATCTATTAAAAAAAACCGCATCAAAATCCGTTGCGTAGTTTTAAAGATCTAAGCATTCAAAGGGAAATAGGGACAGAAAAAGCGACTTTGTTTAGTACTATGTAGTGATAGGGACAGAAAAAGCGACTTTGTTTTTAACCCCCGACGCAAAAACGACGGGGTGTTATAAGTTTGTATACTATGTAGTGATAGTGATATTGCACGACATTCCACTTTTCGGAACGTGCTATCCGTTTCCCAAAACATCCGTTCGAAAATAACTAATTCTTTAAATGACGCTAAAACACCCGTTTTTCGTAGCATCTGTATACCAAAATACCCATTTCTTATAACATCCATATGTCAAAAGATCCATTTCTCACGACACCCGTATTCCACACCTCGCCATCTAGCCCCAAGCTAAGTTTCTAGACTTGTGTTATGGGTGCTAGACAACGGATATACAACTTATATACGTTTATTTTGTAAATATATACTTATAATACATTGAAACAACCAGGCCAGTGACAAATATCTAAGCATAAATACTTGTCTGAGGCGGGAATCGAACTCGCAACCCTGAGCCGACTGGGTGTATTCGTTCAATTTTAAAGTTAAATGTATGAAGCCTTTCCACATTTTCTTCCTACCTTCACTTGAAGCCCCCGTTTGTTTGGGGGGTGTAACATGTTAGACCGCATCGTCACTTACCATCAGGTGAGATAATGGTCAAACGCTGACCTATTTTTTGGAAAAACCGACCGAACTGCCATCTCCATTCTCTCGTCATACAACCAGGCAAACTGGGGCCTTATTCTGCTATTTGGCCAACCATTGTCATTATATTGAGACTCTATAGATATTATATCGAGATTGTGACTTTATTTGGTATTCTGCTAAAGTTTTAATAACATCGCAATATAATCACTATGGAGTCTCAATGGTATGGTAATATTTACCTTGCAGGTGTTGCCTAGCAACATGGTATATGTTGCTAAGCAATATACCGTTTTGACAACTATCGAGATTCCATTAAGCCACGATTGTAGAGTAGAATACAAAAGTGAGTCAGTAGTGTGTCAGTGGTGTCTCGATAGAATAGGCAACGTTAGTAGAATACCAATTTGACATGTAATGTCATATTTTTGACATTAAATTTCTATTACGATTATATCGACACACTATTGTAACACAATTGTGTTAGCAGACTTAGGCCCCTGATATGCGAAACCGATTATGGTGGAAATATCAGACACCCGCACTAAGCGTTTTGCTATCCGTACTGTAAGGAAATGTAATCATTTGCTTGCGTATACAATTTCTGGGTCTTCAAATCGCCAATGATTAAGTATTTTCTAGGTAAGCGTGCTTCATCTTAGGCCGCATCGTCACCTACCATCAGGTAGGTGTGATAGTGGTCAAATGCTGACTTATCATTTGTAAAATAAAAATTCTAAAATTAGTAAGCCCGAATCTTAACGCATTTACTACTTATGTTTAATATCTCTTCTATATCTATTTGGCGTTAACCGCAAACATTTCTCTAAAAACCTACGGCATATCTTGTAGGCGTCAAATTCTATTTAACGTATTCATTGACTAGCTATTTTTCTTCGAATCCGCTTGCTTTTAATTTTAAATAATTTGTCTCATTATATAACTTTTTTTTAAAAGTACCTAATTTTTTCCCGGGTCTATAGTCATGGGTGGGAGGGTACTTACAAACATAATTACTATAAATACAAATAGTGTGAATTAAGGAAGTTAACTTTTTCCTTATCAATCACTCTTTGCCGATTTAAAGTAGGTACTTACACGGGAAAAAAGGTTTCTTGAAGCAATAAAAAATACTAGAGAATATTCTAGTGGTACAAAAGCCTAAAATGATAAGCAGTATTCTTTATTTCAAATCAATAATACGTACTGCTTGCTTATTACTTTTAAAACATAGCGTCTATTATGGAGAGGATTATTTCTAGAAACCTTTTTATTTTCTGTGTATGTTTGTATAGGATAAAAACAATCATAAAATATACAAGATATAGGTTTTTTATTTTTTTTTATTTTTTTTATTTAATTAAATAAGAATAAACATAGATACAAAATATAAACACCCATTAAACCACACGAGGTTTATCTTAGGTGTACATTCCTCATTTACTCACTCAGGTGCAGGGTAGGTAGGTGTACTTATAGTCTATTTGTTGTTTACGTCGCGTCGTCGTCGCACTCGCATTCAATGCAGTCGATGCATGCCTACTTGTGCAGTTTATACAGGGTCATTGGCAACTAGTGCTACCTACATCTACCTTTTTTTTTTTTTTTTTTTTTTTTTTTTTAGTATTTTTGATATTTAGTGGTAGTAAATTATTCATTAGTGTAGATATATGTTTTTTAATAATCGTTTTAAATTAAATGTGTTTATTTTATTTTTTGTTTCTAATGGAAGCTCATTTATTACAAGGTATTCCTTATATATTTATATGTAATGATGTTGTTAGACATCAATTAGAAGGGATGTGAAGGACATTAGTGCCTTCATTCTCTCCAACACCTCCACACAAGATTGTGAAACCGATTGTAACTTATAATTAATGTAGGTATGTATTATATAGTATTGACTGACGAATGTATTGTATTCTAAGTTGCAAATGTTTATAGTTTGGTTTTGCATAATTGCTTCTGTTTGAGGTTAATTAAATTTACAAGTAGGTAGGTATATTGCTACCTTAATTCGCGTCTCTCTTATCTTATTTAATGGGGGCTGAGAAATTGCCAGCAACACTTCGACCCAATGGGATCTTTTGTGTTTACCCCTACCTTGATGTTTCTTACTCTTTGAAGAAGTGGTCGATTAACGCGGTGATCCCACTATGAGGAAGAAACCTATATTCCTCCGGTTTGGGATACGCATTCCCAAGGAGGTTCATACGCTTCGCTGCTAAGACGTCGCATTCACACAGTACGTGCTCTATAGTTTCCCTGACATCACCGCAGGCTCTGCAGTCATTATTTGAACTTAACTTCATTTTTAAAATTCGCGTCTCTTAAAAGCTCCTGTTTATTTGGGTTAGTGCACTAGTCCCTACCAACAAATCCCCCCTGATGGTTAAGAATGGTTTTTTCCACATATCTGTACTGGGATATTTGGAATAGTTTTGTTTTGCATAATTGCTTCTGTTTGAGGTTAATTAAATTTACAAGTAAGTAGGTTGCTACCTTCATTCGCGTCTCTCAAAAGCCCCCCTTTGTTTGGGTAAGATTGAATGTTTTTTTCCACCTATCTGTACTGGGATATTTGGAAATTTAAAAACAAAATTTTAAGGACATTCCACACATCGCCATCTAACCCCAAGCTAAGTAACTAGACTTGTGTTATGGGTGCTAGACAACGAATTTACTACGTATATACTTTTCTTTTGTAAATATATACTTATAATACCATAGAAACAACCAGTCCACAGTCAATTATATAAGCATAAATACTTGCCTGAGGCGGGAATCGAACCCGCAACCCTGTGTTTGGCAGTCCGGCATGGTGACCATTGTGCCAACTGGGTCGTCATCAATTGACTTCCGCTAATCCCTACCAAGTGGTTTTAGTGTGTTTTCTTGAGAGTGTTTGAGTCACGAGCGTATAGGTATCTTCTAGGAAATCGTGCTAAATCTTAAACCGCATCGACACTTACCATCGTGTGAGATATTGGTCAAATGCTGGACTAATTTTTATAAAAAAAATCTCATATGTCGCGAGAACATACGCAAAAAGAGTTTTAGATGAAAAAAAAAAATAGTCGGACGACAAATAGTCGTCCGACATTTGTCGTCCAACAAATTGTCGTCCGACATTTGTCGTCCGTCAATAGTCGTCCGTTAAAAAATACCATATGTACGTCTTAATACACTCACAGCCAAATTAAAAACAGTAGGCACAGGCATACATTTTCGCCGCGCCGTAGAGAGGGGATAGCTGTCTACTCTCCATCCGTCTTACGCTTTTTCGATCAGGTCACGTGTCCTGACGCGAGTTTAAGACTTTATACCCATTACAGAAAAAGTGCTCAACGCCGCTAAAGAAGTTTTCACTTCAAAAAAAAAATAAAAAAAATATAGGATAATGATGATGTTAGGTGTCTTTTAAGATTACTTAGTTGTTTTAGCATATTGAAGCATTAAAAGAAATAGCATACAAATTGTAGGTCTAAGTTCTGTGTACAATAGGTTAGAACATATACCTACAATGTATAATGGCTGTCGAATCTTTAATAATAAATAAAGTAAAATAAACATATAAAAAAGATATAGGTATGAAGATACATCTTGTGATTGTGTCACACATCAACTAACAACAATCTATTTACAACAATAATCAATTTTTTTCTTCTAACAATTATTTTTTTTGTTCCAGGTAAATTCACTATACTTACTACTTATCTACTTTATTTAAGAAACAATTCTGTAAGTATTCTGTAATATTCTGTTTTCTGTGCGTGTTCTGTATGTTTCCTAATAATTAATTTAAAAAAAATAGTTTAATAAGAATATTACATTAAGTACAGTAAGTTATTAGTAACCAGTCTCAAACCACCTATTTTATTTTTATGATGATTGTGGCTCTACTACCATGTCCCTGTCAACTGAACAGATAATATCAACTGTTTTTACAAGGATCGATCATTGATATAAATCGATATCCAATCAACACGCTCGCGCCGAGTTCTATAGACTTAACGCCTCTTCAAACATTATTAAAGGAAATGTGTTTGTCTGTCCATATCAATCTGTGAACGCTCGAATCAAGTGATTGTCCAGAGAATAGATATAGAAATACTGACAATCCTTTTCAGTGATCTCTAGGTAAATAATTTGGTGCCTTTAAATGTTTATTATAAACTTCTTACAACTATCTTGCTTTCCAAAATAAGCGTTACATAATGAATTGACATATACTTAAAAAAATATTTCCTTCATTAATTTTAAGTGTTGCACAAACATGTCGATTATTTCGATCGTCTTTTGTTTCCGTTTAGATAGCCTTTTGTTTCCATTCTGATCGTCTTTTTTCCGTATCGATCGCCTTTTGTTAACCGTGTTACTTGAGTAGTTTGACTACGAGGAAATTTATTCCTTTTGGACAAACTAGTTTGACCAGAAAGTTTGATCAGCAGGAACGTACCGATTAAAATCAAAAGATTTGTAAACATCTCAAAAGTTAGTAAGGATGTGGGGCTTGTGTGTGAAAGCTGCAAGAAACTCGCATGGGTTGTGTTCAGAGCGTGAAATACTTCATGTTTCTATTACTTAGATGTTTCATTCCTTAAACCTTTAAGGTGAAAGGGTACCTGCGCGCTCTCCATACAAACGTAGTCGACTGTTTCCTCCCTGGATGATGACACTAGCACAAATATTTTTGTGCCATAAAACCTATAACTACCATGACTATGCCCCTATCTTTTGGTTTTTTTTTCATTTTCTAATTATTTTAGAAATTAAATAAAAAAAATAAAAAAAATAGAGGCATGGTCATGGCAGTTTTATGCACCAAAAATATTTGCTTTAGTGTCATTATCCAGGGAGAAAACAGTTGACTACGTTTGTAATAATTTGTATGGAAAAAGCCCCCGGTGCCCTTTCCTCTTAAAAAAAATGGTTGTCTGTAAAGTCTGTTTCCGGACGATAATTTTACGTGATAACGTCATAAGAAAACATTGATGGTAACCATGGCAACGATAAAACGTTGCTATAGTTACCTTGTCAATAACATGAGGCGTTCCAGTAACGACGCGTGACGTCACACTTTTTTGAGATTGCAGGTGTTCACCAATTTATAAAACGTTATCACGTCAAAATAGGCCTGTATGAAACCATAGAAAGTAACTAGTCGTCAAATATAATCGTTGTGTCCAATCATCGCGCCGATTCTTATCGAGTCGTCGCCTCTCCAGGAATGCCACTCGAACGTCGAACGGTATCCCTAAAATGGTAACACGTCAGTTATAAAGGCCCCCTTGATTGGTACAGTTTTGTGACGTAATTAGACTATACTATTTGTTATAAACGGAGTTTACATTACAGACCCCTCTTTCCCACTGGTCACTCTGGGTAAGTGCCCAGGGCCTCTTGATCGATAGTTCCTGCCAGATAACTAAACGATAACCAATATTCATTTAGTATACTCCGAACCCAAATAATCCGAGACTGAATTAATGACTCCAATACTTATCAACAATCGATTTGTGATGATCATTTATACAGCATCTGCAACTTATAATACCTGCTATTTATAAAGCTGTAGAATGAGAATATTTTACCACCTTCTCCACTTAGCTCCTGATGTCTAAATTGAGCACGGCCGTACTCAGAAATGTTTCCAAGTGAAACTTTAGTTAAGGAGTGCTTTTGTCATAATTAGTATTTAAAAAGTATTTTGTTCTTGTAAATGTCATTTATCGTCAGTAAAAATGTGACTAAGCATTGCTCGACGAAAGCCGACCGTCCGAGTTAGCTTAGCTCGCAGTTTTTCAGTTTTAGTTTTAGCTTTTTAGCACAGAAAAATTGGCTCAACTATGTGAGCTAAGCTAAACCACAGAATGTAAAGTCCAAGGCTAAACCAACTTAGTTTAGTTGGCGGTGGACAAACGGCTTAAATATTCACTTAGAAACGTTTCTGCGTTCAACCGAAAAAGAGCTTTTTGCTATAGAAGGTTTAACATAAATCTAAGCATAACTGTGCATAAAACCTAAGATTGTAGATTCAAAACTTTGTTCAGAAACTCACCCAAGGAACGTACGAGCTCTAAATAAACTTAAAAGTAGTCTCTCAAAATATTCGATGAACATTTTAAGCAATGCGTCCAATCCCACACATTATTTCCACATGTCATACCACAGTTTTAGTTATGACACTTATCATGATTTAGTATTCGTATCAGATTTATTGTCCAAAACAGGCGATGCTAAAATATATATTTTATAGTTCAATCGGATGTAGAAGTAGTAAAGTTTCACAGTAATTCTGCAATTCTATTAGCTTTTAACCGCGACTTCTCCGCGTAGGAGGTCAAATCCTTTCTTCCTACGTCTTGCCAAATAATGATAAGCCAACATTTTAGCATTAAGAGGAAAGGGTACCGGGGGATTTCTCCGCGTACAAACTATTACAAACGTAGTCGACTGTTTTCTCCCTGGATAATGACACTAGAGCAAATATTTTTGGTGCATAAAACTTATAACTGCCATGACCATGCCCCTATTTTTTTGTTTTTTTTTTTTAAGTTTTTTAATTTTATTTTCTATGATAATTAGAAAATGAAAAAAAAAAAACAAAACAAAGGAGCATAGTTATGGCAGTTATAGGTTTTATGGCACAAAAATATTTGTGCTAGTGTCATTATCCAGAGAGAGAACAGTCGACTACGTTTGTATGGAGAGCGCGCAGGTAACACAATTAGTTAACACAAATAGAAAAAAAATCTAGTAAAATTATCCGTTTTTCTAGATTACAATGAAATTGATAGTATTTCGTGAACTAGAGAAGATATAAGCATTTAAAGGCACGTGTTTTCCATTTTCTTCATCAGCATCTAACGCCTTTACACATATAGAAACTTATATTTATAGATAACACTTTTTATGCTTTGTTTGTATCATGAATCGCGTCTGACTTTTCGATTTTTTGTAGGTACATTTTGAGAAACGCCCGGTATCCGTGCTGATTTTCATATTACGAACAATTTGGTCTTGGTAATTGCATGCAGAATAAAGAAACACTTTGGTCTTAAATCTCGTCCTTATAAAAGTACGTTGGCCTTAAAAGTCTAATTTTCTTCTAAAATCAGAAATATCGTTAAATCGAAATATTTTGATCGATTAAAAAATGCGTTGGCTTTTAAAGTCTAATTTTCTTCTAAAATCAGAAATTTCGTTAAACCAAATATTTTCATGGATCACAAAAGAAAGTATTTACTCATTAAACTCACGTCATACTCACATCTTTAGAACAATTTACGTAAAGTACTAATTAGCTTTTGAATAGGTAATTATTTGTTTAATACATTTCTGAATAAATTATCCCAGTTTCATATTACCTGATCTTTGAGAATTTTCGAGTAAACTTTGCCAATAGCGAACACTAATGAGCTTGTAGTGATATATTTGTGAGTTTTCTGTACATTTCTCGGATAGCATTTTGAGAAGATAAATAGATAAACACTTTATTGAAACTTAAAAACAAAACACAAAATGATTACATATAAAAATTGATCTTAAAATAAAGGTTTCTTCTAGAGCAGTACGTTGACTGCGTTGACTCAGGTACGTGCAGAGAATGCTTATTGTTTGCTGCAGCCCTCAGCGAAATCGCACATACTAAGCAACCAGTCGGGCGTGACATATCGTCTGTCAAGATTGACCTGGGAGATAGAGTCTGAAGACTGGGACATTTGGAGAGCGATTCTCTGGGATAGAATGTTTGGTGTAACACCACCTGGTTTAAGCAACTAATTGTAACGCCCGAACTTCGTCACCAACGTGTTGCTATATACACCATTATAATAAAATCTGCAGTTTTGCAACGCAACTACGCGTGGCCGTATAAATAAATACGCATACTTGTCTAATCTAAGCTCCCAGTACGCCTACACGTTCATTGCGTAAGTATTGTGTCTATGAGTGTCTCTACATAATATTAATATAATTTCTACCGAAAAGCTGTTGAATTTGCACCTATATGGTTGCCACACGGCTGAGATTCGCCGGAATTATCTAGACTTTCTTTTGTTTCTGCTAAAATTCTGTTTTTTTTTCGGTATCTCTCTATTTCCACGGCTGCTGCTAAATAAAAAATAGCACTGTATTTCCATTTCAACCGTCTTTTATTTATTTTTTTCGATCGTCTTTTGTTTCCATTTTGATTGCTTTTTGTTTCCATTTCAATCGTTTTTTTTTCGTTTCGATCGTCTTTTGACCAGAGAGTTTGATCAGCAGGAACGTAATTTTTTTTTAACTTGCTTCGGAACGGAGGACTGTTTATGCGTTTAAGAGTAAGAGGATGTGTGTTTGTGCACTCAAATGTTCCTATTTCTTTTGTTCCTATTTATTTAATCTTTTCTGTAAAATATTTGTTTTTCCTTTAATCAAGAAGTAAATACATTATCATTATAAAAAAATACGTGATGCCAGTGAAGTTAGGTATATGCAACCAAACAAGTAACCGATCGTTTTTGGAAGTCTTTGAGGGAAACCTTTATTCTGCAGTGATCGCCCTGTGGCTGATATGATGATGATGAATGAAGTTACTGGCACATGAGACATTTTGTTTTCAAATCTTGAGAGTGATACCCATAATTCATAGTAATTCAATTAAATCATCTATCAGGGTATTATCAGTAGAACCATCTGCTTCATCCGCCATGCTTATAAAACATTCCAATTTCGTCACAAAACACGAAACGCTCGACCAAACAAACACAAGCTTAGAAAACATCCAAAGCACAGTTAATTAAGACTTTTTAGACAACGAAGTAGGTTAATGAATGACCGAAGGAAAGTAAACAATGGTAGAGCATCCCACTCTCATATCGTGTATTGATAATACAAACAAAATATGTTCTTGTATCTCCCGGGCCTTTACAAATCAGTTGTGAATGTGTGAAGGAGCGGTCAGCCACATTATTATTTGACTACAGAAATGTTGTTTTTGGAGTTTGGTATATATTTTAAGAGGACAAAACAGGACCCTTATAGTCCTAGTCAGTCGACTGGCTGACATGAAAGGCTGCCTGACATTGTCTTTTTTTGTCAGGAAAACGAGTTTAAAATGCTTGATCTAGAATTACGAAAACGTTTGAGGATACGAAAACCAGTTCTATTTTATTTAACACTAGCGACCCGCCCCGGCTTCTATATTATGCATGTATTATTCATATAAACCTTCCTCTTGAATCACTCTATCTATTAAAAAAAACCGTATCAAAATCCGTTGCGTAGTTTTAAAGATTTAAGCATACAAAGGGATATAGGGACATAGGGACAGAGAAAGCGATTTTGTTTTATACTCTGTAGTGATTTTATAATAATTTATCATTTTCGGTATTTTATTTTACATTTTTTAATACATTATGATAGGTCAGCGTTTGACCATTATCACACCCGGCTGATGGCAGGTGATGATGCAGCCTAAGATGTAGCACGATTTCCTAGAGATCTGTTCTCTCGCGACTTGAAGACTCCCAAATTGTACACGTCAGGAAAGACAGACACAGGCAACTGATTTCACTCCCTTGCGGTTTACCTATAATGTTATTTGGCAAGGTCTTAAAGCACAATTTAACTGAGTATTTTCAAAAATCTAATTAGGCTAGTATTTTCGATAGTATTTTTAATTGTGCTGTAAAGACCTTACCGAATAACATGGTCTAAAACCATGTAATTTGACAAGATCTTACATGGCGATTCAACTGAATAAGAACATTTATTTCATAGATTTTGGAAACATAGTGGTGTGTCGTGGTAAAAAGAACCCAATACCAATGTAGGATGTGTTTTCACCCAATCGGCATATCTGCCTTCATAAAGCAAAAAACACAAACGCCCGCGTCGTTGTCTAAATACAAGAACTGAAAGACGAAACATATCCAAAGCAATTACTGTTTAACAGTTCTATGGAACCAATCAGATGAAACACGTAGTACAAAGGGAAACTAAACATAGCTTGGCGAAAACGCATACGCGGTGTCAGACACTGCTTCCGTGTACATTAATAGGCATGTTAGCTTAAGTTTAACTGACCTAGTAGCCCAGATAAAGTTATGAAGACTAGGCGTTTAAGGGAGAGTATAGACCAGATCACTTCTCGAGCATTTCTTGTACATTTCATGTTCTTACGAATGGTACAATACAGGCAAATGCTCAAAGTGTGGTTCGAGTTTTGAAAACAGCGAATGCTCGATGTTCTGATACTAGAGTAAATGCTTTAGCCTATACCCACCTTATGACCAGAGATTTTTAATAGTCATCATCATCATGTCAGCCCATCCACGTCCACTGCTGGACATAGGCCTCCCCCATACGACGCCACAAACAGCAAATGTCGTCGGTCCACCGGGCAGCTGGTCTCCCAACACTCCGTTTCGCGTTTCATCGCGGCCGCCACTCGAGAACTTTTACTCCCCAGCGGTTGTCAGTTCTGCAAGCTATATGACCTGTCCATTGCCACTTCAGCTTACCAATCCTGAGAGCTATGTCGGTGACTTTGGTTCTTCTACGGATTTCCGTATTTTGGATTCTATCACGTAGAGAAACTCCGAGCATAGCTCTCTCCATAGCCCGCTGAGCGATTTTTAATATTATTAATATCTGGAATTAGGAAAGTAGTAAAAATTTGTATTTCTTAAAATTTTCCTAGATAGTCCCAGAAGTCTTTTCATGACGAAATGGTTTCAAGATATACCACCTTCGAAAAACATAGTCCTAAAGGCCAATTCTCGTAAATTAAATTATCAAATTTCAAAACCAAATTACATTGCAATTTAATTCCGGTTGCATTTCGATTACAAAAAATATTCTTGAGAATACCAAAATCTGATTTTGAAGGTATTTTTGGTAATCAAAACGAAATTGCAATGTACAGTATGCGTCATAAGTCCAGTTTGCTACAATAATACTTTAAACAAGTATTGGACTTACGACCTTCTTTTAATAGACGTTTCACACACACATAAATACTTGAATTAAAAGTACTCAGTGTGATTATTATTTTCAACATGTTAGCTATGTATTTAGTTGGTCGAGTGGTATAAGCCGCTACCCGCTACACCAACCGACACGTAAGTTCGAATGAATGAATGAATGTCATTTATTTGCTCGAAATATGGTACAAAGATGTCACATAAAAATAAAGTTCAACATATTTCACCAGCATTTAGCTTAGCATGCAAATATTAAAAATAAAAAATTACTCTAATATAATGTCAAAATAATTAATCCCATGTCAATAATATCAAAAAATTTAAAAATCATTGAAAGTTAAATGAAACAAAAACAAAATAATTAAATAATAAGTCAAGAATGGAATACAAAATCATGTATATACATATTATAATTTAGATGTATATACATATTATAATTTAGATGACGTAAATTAGAATACAAATTTAATTTACGTCATCTTTATCATTTATGAATTCTTCAATTGAATAATATTCTTCATTCGATTCACAGGTTACGTTGTTATAATGTTCAAGGATTGTAAACTTTACGGTGGGTATAGAGACTTGACCGTTGATTGTACTTACCTAATTTGAACAATTTTATTTGCCTTCTGGGTCCTGGTCCATTCCACACAGATCATTGCGCCTCTCTGATTAGTCCAACAGATGTTATCTGTGCTCTTGTGCACTTCTACCTTCAGTACCATACCTACAGCGAGCCAATAATATCTCTATCAAACGCAAGTGGAGTTCAATAAACGGAACATTACGAAACGCAATAAGCTTTTGATGTGAGAGGTTTGCGATGGATATGACGGATATGCATTTGTCTTGTGAGTGTTATCTTTATTTGTAGTATGAAGATTGATAACTATGGAGTTGGTATCCATTTTTATCACTCTTTGATTTTAAAAAGAGTATTTTATCACAGTTGCTCATAAAGTGGATCTTATTAAACCGGTTTTAGGCTCATAATGCAACGTATTATACACGCGTGCGATAAAAAAAAATCCAACTAGTGCTAAAATAATACGTTATCCCGATAAGTCAAATACGTATCTTACTGCTAATGACATATTAGGTAGATGAAACATTCTTAATTTATTTGGGTTATACTGTTTTGATGTATAGAAAAAAGGTACCATCAAAGAGTTTTTAAGCCTTGCTGGCTTTAAACTCTTTGTTGGTAACTTTTTTCTTCTTTTCAAAAGGTTGTCTATAAAGTCTGATAACGAACGATAATTTTACGTGATAACGTCTTTGAAAATAATTAAAAATTGAATTTTGTTTTCATTTTGTTTTTTCTAATATTAAAAGTCCATAAATGAGAGTGTCGTATTTGTTTAAATAAAAAATGATTTCGTTTAAACTGACGTTGTTGTTTTCCATTCGACTGTACTGAATTTATGTCCTACTCAGAATATGGTCTAAATATAGTCTAGTCAAATAAGAATCTGGTGTACTCAACATTAGGGATGCTGCGATTCTGGCAATCTAATTATCTGACCTACTCAGACCCCGAACAAATAAGAAACACAGCTTTTCAGATTTTGACCTAAAATCTAAATTGACTTTCTTCGTTTCTGACATCTCCAGCCTAAATCATTTTTTCCTTACCATTATATTCTGTTTTTAACCGCCGCCGACGCAAAAACAAATGAAAAAAACCCTAAAAAATATTGTATGTCAGACGAGGCTGTATAGGTTAAAAGTCTTTTGCTTAGCCTTTCGGGAGTGTAATTAACAAAAAATAGTAAACATAACCTAAAATTGAAAAAAACTTTTTATTATTTTAACAAGTCTTTTTTTTATTCGCAACTGTGATAAAAAACGTCGTACGATACACGTGTGGATTGATTATTCCATCTCGGCTTTTGCCACGCTCGCGTTCCGCTCGCGCGTCATAAACCGTCTCTATGGAATGATCAACTTTCCACACTTGTATCGCAAGGAACTATTGTGTAATCTCATCACTACATAATATAAAATAAAGTCACATTTCGCCGGTTTTTTTTAATAGATAGAGTGATTCAAGAGGAAGGTTTATATGTATAATACATGCATAATATAGCCGTGCGAAGCCGGGGCGGGTCGCTAGTATAAAATAAAGTCACATTTCGCCGTCCCTATGTCCCTTTGTATGCTTAGATCTTTAAATTACGCAACGGATTTTGATGCGGTTTTTTTAAATAGATAGATTGATTCCAGAGGAAGATTTAAATGTAGGTATAATACATGCATAATATAGCCGTGCGAAGCCGGAGCGGTTCGCTAGTTATTGATACTTTAGAGAAATACACAGGCATATCCACTCACTAAGGATAAATAGTCATCTTCTTCTTTGCGTGTCGATTCCGAGTGTTAATAATTTGTTATTTTATTTTTTTATTTATGGATTTTATATTTTTGTATTTCGTTTTTGTACATTTTATAATTTTGTATTTTTCATTTTTTATTACTATTATCTCCAATTCATTTATTTTTCTTAAATTTAAATTTTTATAAAAACAAACTGATTACAAAATATATACATCACTATAAAAACTTATAAAATAATTCTATCTAAGCTTTAAAACCTAACCTAAATAAAATTTAATTTACAAGTTTTAAAAATAATGTATAAATTTTGCATATAAAACAGTAAATCATTATAAAAACCTAAACCTAGAAGACCGTCGGCAGCGAGGCAGGGCCTAGGCTACCGATGGTTAGAGCCGCAGGGAGAGGAATCTTCTGACAATACGTGCCGTATCCAAGATGACTGCCTTCTGGATCTGACCCTTGACCCAACCATCCAGCGAGAGCCTCTTGAGGTGTTGATCAAGGCTCTTCGCTATGAGTCCATTTGCCGATACAACTATCGGAACAATACTCGTCGAATCAACGTCCCACATGGCGGTAATCTCGTGGGCCAAGTCCAAGTACTTAGTTTCTTTGTCCTTTTCGACCTTGACGAGATTAACGTCATGTGGAACGGTTATATCGACGAGTATTGCCCGTCGCTCCGACCGGTCTACTATCACGATATCAGGCTTATTGGCGACAATAGTCCTGTCCGTGATGATAGACCGGTCCCAGTAGAGCATGGCACGGCCGTTTTCTAGAACTGGCGCGGGTGCATATTGATAGTATGGCACCTCTTGGTCCACGAGTCCATATTTAAGAGCAAGTTGCTGGTGGATAATCCTAGCTACTAGGTTATGTCTGTGCAAATACTCACCATTGGCAAGATGAGAACAACCGGAAATAATATGCCTGAGTGACTCCCCGGGACGGTGGCATGCCCGACAAATATCGACCGTACCGTCCTTCGGGATATATTTCCGATAGTTGTTCGTCATCATTACCTCGTCGGCAATTGCACAAACAAAACCTTCGGTTTCCCCAAAGAGGTCACCGAAACGTAACCAGTTCACCGAAGCGAGGAAGTCTACATCGGGATCTGTAAGAGCCCGATAAAACCTCCCGTGCAGCTCCTTGCTCTTCCATATGTCCTTGCGGTCCTCGACGCTGAGTATCGAGGGTTTACGCCAATTCTCTTTTGCCAAGGAGAGCGGAGTGAGGTTATTATCCACAGCTACCACATCACAATGCATCCCACTCTCGGATCCGAGAAAATATTCCCTGAGGCTGCACACTTCCCGATTGTGTAGGGTCTTAGCATTTAAAAAGCCTCGACCACCACTCTTTCGGGGAATGTACAGTCTCATCACCGATGAGCGCGGATGAAGCATGCGATGGACTGTCAGCTGTGAACGTACTCTCCGATCCAGGGCGTCAAGTTCAGTCTGAGTCCATCTAAGTATGCCAAAAGTATAGATGAGTAAAGGCATAACCCAGCCATTGAAAGCTCGCACTTTATTGCCACCCGACAAAAGACTGTTAAGAACTTTTGTCAAGCGACCAAAGAAACGCTCTTTCACTGACTGTTTTACGTCCCCGTCAATAGCTAATGCTTCTGCCATACCTAGATATTTGTAAGTTTCGCCTTCAGAGAGAGATCTGAGCGATATTGTCTCTGAAAGTTGCAAATCTGATTAATTTACAACTTTCCCTCGTTGTACATGTAGGACCGCACACTTATCGATACCGAACTCCATATTGATGGCGCTGCTGAAATTATGAGTGATTTCTAACAAGGCCACCAACTCTGGTTTTTTAGTAGCGAAAAGTTTGAGATCGTCCATGTACAGCAAGTGAGAAATAACTTCACCCTCTCTCCGTAGTCGATAGCCTAAACCTGAATTCTTAAGCAAAGTGCTAAGAGGATTCAGGGCTAGACAAAACCACAGGGGACTCAGACTGTCACCCTGAAATATACCCCGCTCAATCCTTATGTAGTCCTCCGGCTCAGAAAGAGTATCTACACTGCCTGGTTGACAAAGCACCGTGATCCATTGCCTCATGCACGAATCAAGAAAATTTCTTAGAGTTGTATCGATTTTATACAACTCTAAGACCCTCCTTAACCATGAATGAGGCACCGAATCGTAGGCCTTTTTGTAGTCGATCCAGGCAGTAGAAATATTTCTTCTGTTCCGACGAACCTGTTGGCATACGGCCATGTCTATAAGGAGGAGCTCCTTAGTACCACGGGACCCAACCCTACATCCATTCTGAGCTGGGGCCAAAATGTTATTCGCAACGATGTGCGAATTAATTTTGACCGTCAAAATGGATGTGAGGAGCTTATAGATGGTAGGCAAGCATGTAATGGGTCTGTAGTTCTTAGCTTCCGTGGTACTACCGGACTTATGGAGTAGGAAGGTGACACCAGTTGTTAGGAAGCTCGGAAGAGAACCTAGTTCAAGGGCCTCTTGGAATTGTGTAGCGAGTCGAACGTGTGAGCTTCGAAACCACTTCAGCCAGAAGTTGTGCAATCCGTCCGGTCCAGGACTTTTCCAGTTCTGGGCCGTACGAATCGCACATTTTACATCTAACGGTGTAATACTTATGGCCTCCATGGTCTCAATCGGCTCACACGCATCGCTAACAACACGCATCCAATCACCCTCGGTGTGATCGACGGGCACCGACCAGATATCACGCCAGAAATTAATCATGGTTCGGCTATCTGGCCTTTGCTCGTCAATCACACGCTGACTAGGCTTTTCCCAGCTTCGGTATACCTTTCTTTGATCACTCTGAAACATACTATTCAGTTGGTATCGATCCACACGCTCTTTGTAGCGCCGAATGCGTTTTGCCCACGCGTAGATTTTCTGCTTCAGAAAGTCAATGCGTTCCGTGACACAAGACATGTACTGTTGCGGCCTAATGCCGGTCCCAGCAAAGGCTTGGTTCACGAAACGCATCACTCGGGGGCGAGTGTTGCCTCCTCTGAAGCAGATTAGCTTTGCAATGAGTGTCCTAAATGTATCGATACGTCGCTCGATCCGCACCTGCCAAGCAGGGACATATGACGGGGGCCGAGGGGCTCGGTCAGGGTCCGGAAATCTGACACGAGCCACACGACACGCCGTAATAGCCCCGCAATACAAGATAGAGTGAGTATCGATTAAATCCTCACTAGCACCCAAGTAGGGAGCTAGTAAGTCATCCAGGGCACCCACTAACGCCAAATTACGTCTATGCGTAGGCAAACGAGGCAATCGGGGCCTAGAACTAGCTGGGGATCTATACAATTGAATTGCATCCTCCAAAGTTCTCCTCAAATGCTCATTGCACTGGGTACTTACGCTCATATTAGCAGAATCATCTTCTTCAGCGACTAGGTCCACCCGGGACATCATAGCCAATGACACCTGGTTCGGTGTCAGTGACGGCGGGGCAGGCGGATCTCGTTGCGAGTCCGAAGTCATGCCAATAGGTAGCGCCTCGGTGCGAAGACGGTCAAGAGTAGAGTCGTCCAACAACTTACACAGGATAGCTCTCACTTGATCCGACAGTCGTTGGGCAGACACGGACACGGTTGGTTCAAGTGCCTGAAACAAAGGCAGCATCCTGTCACGATACGTAGTCATGAAGGTTCCTCCCTTTGTAGCCCTGTAATAGGCGCGCATGCAGTTCTCATTCATAGTCTGAGACCATCGCATGCGACGCACTACACCATCGGTAGCGAGGGCCGGGCGCGGAACGCTGTGTCCCGCAGGCCCCAAGCGTGCCGACGGTGGTCGCCCTCGTCGTCGCGCAGGTGGTGGTGGCGGCGTCGGCGACGACAGCCCGGATTCACTGCTACTGGCGGAGCCGCGAGTGTCCGGAGTGTGTGTGTAGTACACCTCCTCATCCGACGACTCGTGGCTGGTCACGGGCTGCCTGGCTGGTGGTTGTGCGTGTAGTCTAGCTGTTCCTGTCGTTGCATTTTTCACTTTTTGTCTGGTTATCATCACAAAATTTAAGAAATCATAATAAATATTTTTGACTTTGACATGTTTTGATTTTGAACGTTATGAATTATATATAATGTGACTTGTTGTTGTTCTGCGTGTTTGATATTGTAAAATAAAGTTAAGAAATATATTTGTAATAATTAAAATAAAATATGTGAGAAAAAATGCGTATGACATGTATGACAGCTCTTTTTTTTTTTTTTTTTTTTATTACTATAATTATTTACATGCCAAATCCAGTCCAATAGATTGCCACAGCTACGGCATCGTCACTTGCTTTGTAGAGATCTTGTAAGGTGCAGGAGGCAGGGCTTAGTGATAGATAGATGAATGCCGCTTATCAAAGTTATCTACATTAATGTTACGAGTATAAATAGGAAAGATTATTTTGTTTGTTTGTAACGAATAGGCTCCGAAGCTACTGGACTGATTTTGATTAAACTTGATATGAGGATAAAGTCAAATTCAAAGTCAAACATTTTTATTCATTTGGATGCTTAAGGCTATTTATGCTGCCAAACACAACGCGCCAGAAATACCCGTCGCTTACAACTAACGTTGTTGATTGTAACGAATGTGTTTTGTTTTTCTCAAAAGTGCTGAGATGGAATTGTAGGTGAAATCTTTATCCATATTTTGGGGTAATTTGAGACGAAAATTCCTTGTCATTTCAAAGCTAGACTAATTTTAATTTTTAATTTTAGGATAGCTTGAAAAATAAGGGAAATTTTTGGTTTAAAGTCACACCAAAATATCGGTAAGAATCTCACCTACAATTCCATCTCAGCATTTTTTAGAAAAACAAAACACATTTTTAACAATCAACAATTTTCACCAACGATGGCGACCGGTGCCAGTAGTAACTATTTAGTAGGCTGTGTACCAAGGTCGTTGGCGTATGGACCCCCCTTAATACAATCGTATAAAGATCATATTGAAACGTCTTAAAAACTAAGTTAGGTACACTGTGATACATTGATTCATCGGGAGTTACATAGGCTACTTTTTATCCCGATATTCCAACGGCAGCGGGAGTTACGCGGATGAAACCGCAGAGTATGAAATAAACACGAACCTTAATAGTTTAACTATTATAACATAATTGTGTTTTTATCATTATCAACAACTACCGACTAGGAATCTTTTTTAATTCATTTTTTTTTCCTACGATACTTTCCATTTTGCCTTTTAGAGGCAAATTTAAATACCTATTAAAAAAAATTAAATACCTATTAAATCAATATTATTATTTTCCTGTTGAGGCATGAGACCATATTTTTGGAGGCATGAGATCAAGCCATCAAATCACTTGATAATGCTAATAAAAACAACCTAGAAATATTTTCTCGGAGTGCCAAACTTTATCAAGACACCAAGTAAACAACTTATCAACACTGATCACGTATTGAATGAAGTATTCCAAGAAGGTACTTCTATTCAATCGTGATTGGCAGATGATCAACAAATCGGATGTAAGATGGTTTACGTTTACTTACTTTACGTTCAATCAACGGTCAAAATCTCTGCCCACTGTAACGTTTACAATCCAGTGCAGCACTATTCGAACATTATAACAACGTAACCTGTGGATCTAACCCACGTCGGTTGGTGTAGCGGGTGGCGGCTTATACCACTCACGCCCGAATACTGAAAGGCTACTTAATCTTAAGCGGCGTTTAAATTGATATTTAAGCGTACGCTTTAATAGCAAACATACACTTAACGTAAATTTAAACACCACTTAAAATTTAGCAGGCCATGCTGTTAAGTCCCACTTATTCGTTAATTTAAGTTAATTTGGTATACAGAAACGACAATTAGCGTTTGACAGCTGACTTAAATACCACTTATTTATCATAAGTGGTTGACAAATTTAAGAGTGCTTTGAAGCTATCTTAAATATAAAAATTGATGGATTATTTTCCTTGGTCACGGCATCACGCGTGAACGGCTGGATCAATTTCACTAATTTTTCTTTTGTTGTGTTTCTTATTGACAAGAGAAGGTTCTAATGAAAAAAAAAAAGAAAATTGGGCAGAAAATTATTCCGCGGGTGAAACCGCGGGGTGCAGTTAGTCTTAAATAAATAGTACTTCGCCCTGAAGACCTCACGAGTTTTTTTTACTTATAAGCGTAATGTAACAAATACCTAATATAATTCAAACGACGAAATAGGTACCTACCTAGGTACTTACCTTTTCCAAATAGTACTAGAGGTCTATCTAGTTTATATGATAGGTGCCTATCGTTATCATCTGACCCTGGAATCAGATAATTTAGCACACCCAAGCATGATAGGCCTATTTTGTTGAGACAATGTGTTCCTAAAGCCTTCTTCCAGGTTTTATCACTAGATCCAAGATATCAGCACCGGGAGGTCAGTTATGAATACACCATATTACTCATTGATATTTAACAGAGCCCATAATGGGAGTTTTTTTAGAAACATTACTCTCACTAAACTAAATTTGTATGGAAAGTTAAAGCTTCGTATTAGGTCCGCTATGCTTTACAATGTTTGTTAAGTATATGAAAAGACTCGCTCTCTAGGTACAGAAGGCCTAATAGTCCACTGAAACCTTTGGGTTTTAAAATACTGAGGGGTCATGATTAACTAGTCTATAATAAAACAATAATCGATAAATTAAACAGGAATTTAATACAGAAATAATAATAAGTACACGTCCACAGGGCACCTTGAGGTGAGGTGTCGGAGAGTAGCGACCCCGCAGTCCCCAGTGTTCCAGGGGGAAGTCACCATTCCTCATCTCGGGCTTGCCTTAGTTGATTAGTCGGAGTGAACACTGACGAGGAAGCTGTTTAAAATCAAGTGACACCTATTCATCCTTTAGCCGCTCAACACTGATCGGCAACTCTCTACCAGCACTTCCTTTTTTGTCCGTTTGTCTCCGTATTTTCCAAGATGGTCCAAAATCCAGAAGAAAATACAATATGAGTTTAACTAAGCAGATAGGCCCGTCGAGTTGATCATTGGTATAGGTTTATAAAACCTACTTATTGTGATTAAGCTCCACCAATATTTGTTTTTCTGGGGCTGTGTAGTTGCAGCACCTTTTTTTATTTGTAACGCTAGACATTTCACAGTAATATGCATTCACTTAAAAACACCGTTCGTCATCTCCAGCTTGCCATAATTGGTTGGTCGTAGTGAAAACTGACGGGGAAGCAGTTTAAAATCCAGTGACGTTTCTCCATCCTTTAGCTGCTCTAATACTGCTCAGCAACTCTCCACCACACTCCTTTTTTTACCGTATGTCTCCTTATTTTCCAAGATGTTCCAAAATACAGAAGAAAATACAATATGAAAATATTTATGCAGGCCCGTTGAGTATGTGTGAATAATCCACCAATATTTGTTTTTCTGGGGCTGTGTAGTTGCAGCCCCTTTTCTGTTTCGTAACGCTAGACATTTTTAATAGTTACAGTAATATTTATTCACGTAGAACAACTCGAAATCGAAAAAACTTGTAAACAATAGTAAACAAAATAATATTTATTTTGTTGTCAAATATTTTCAATCACAGAGTGTAAAGAAACGTTTATTTTTATTAAATGTATCAACTTTTACTGTTTAGTGCGTGAAACGAAACTTGTTTTTAGCAATCACGGATCAAGCAGAAAATTGTAATAGAAAACGAACTTTTTTGTTAAAATGTTGCCATTTGGTAAAAGTTTAGGCCTACTTTGTTAAGTATAATCTTAAATCTCGTAAATAGCCTTTGTGAATACCACTAAAAATTTAAATCCAACTTAAAAATATTTAACGCTTAACGAAGTCGAAAAGATAAGTAGCCTTTCAGTATTCGGGCGTTACACAACTAAATACATAACTAACATGTTGAAAATAATAATCACACTGGGTACTTTTAATTCAAGTATTTAAGTTTGTGTTTAACGTCTATATAAGAAGGTCGTAACTTCAATAATTGTTAATAGTATTAATAAAGCAAACTGATCATTTACTTATGACCCATACTGTACATTACAATAAAATAAAATAAAAATAAATAATCAAAAATACTAAAATTAAACAAATTCCAACTCACAATTAAAAAATCCAAAAAAAAGAACAAATTAGAGTGAAAGTAAAATTGCAAATCAAAATTAATAATAATAAACAAATCAAAATGTAAAAAAATGTCAAATAAAATGATAAAAATTAAAAGAAATAAAATTAATTACGCCTATGTGTTAATCCAGTGAATAAACAAATATATATTTTTTACTAGTCATTCCATATTTCTAAATGAGCCCCCACCCCACGGACCTTATGAGCGATCCTGTAGCGTAGCCTATCTTAAAAATGTTAACATAGATATTTTGCCGGGGGCTTTTTCCATACAAACTATTACAAACGTAGTCGGCTGTTTTCTCCTAGGATAATGACCCTAGAGAAAATATTTTTGGTGCATAAAACTTATGACTGCCAAGACCATGCCCCTAATTTTTTATTATTATTTTAATTTTTTAAATTTTAATTTCTATGATAATTAGAAAATAAAAAAAAAACCAAAACATAGGGGCATAGTCATGGCAGTTAAGTATAGGTTTTATGGCACAAAAATATTTGTGCTAGGGTCATTATCCAGGGATGAAACAGTCGACTACGTTTGTATGGAGAGAGCGCAGGTACCCTTTCACCTTAAGTTACCTTTTGTACCAGTACTTTATTAGGGCCATACGATAAATAAATATTGTGTGCTTATCAAGTTCCAAGTCATAGAATCATTCCCCAGTAAATGATGGTCACCATAAAATATGAATGCGCCAACTTTGTATGCGACAAAGGGACGAACAAGGATGCATCGTATGAAATATAGTAGGGTTCCAAGATAAGGTCTCTGATATCGTGTGGGAACGCATCTCATTTATTCTAACGCGTTTCCATATATAGAATGTTTAAATACAATGTTGTAATGATCGAAATAAATACGTTTTGCAATTGTTAGAAGGTATCTTATCTTATCTTCTTAATATATATAAATCTCGTGTCACAATGTTTGTCCTCAATGGACTCCTAAACCACTTAACCGATTATAATAAAATTCGCACACCATGTGCAGTTCGATCCAACTTGAGAGATAGGATAGCTTACATCCCGATATTCCCACGGGATCGGGAGTTACGCGGGTGAAACCGCGTAGGGCAGCTAGTTTATTATATGAATCATGTTAATTATCTAAAAAGTTTAAAGAAAGACAGATCTCTTATTTTTTTATGTTGTTATGAAGTAGATTAGATTTTAGGCGGAATTCTATACTAATATTATAAAGCTGAAGAGTTTGAACGGGCTTATCTCAGGAACTACTGGTTCGAATTGAAAATATATTTTTGTGTTGGATAGTCCATTTATCGAGGAAAGCTATAGGCTACTTTTTATTTTGATATTCCCACGGGATCGGGACTTATGCGGTTGAAACCGCGGAGCACTGCTGGTATTTTATATGATTTTTGCAGTTTTTAGGGTTAATGCGGTCAACGAGTCTAAAAACACCTATTGACACCTATTCAATATACTGGCTATATAAATATCACTATTAACCGGGGAGTGAAAAAGGCAAAGGCTTTTTTTTTAGCAAAGGTTCAGCAGTGGGACAAAAATAACTAAAAGTTAACAATTTTTTTAATGGTTTTTCTGTTTAGCAGTATTCGTCAAGTAACCCTGAAAGGCACAAATACGATCTGACGAATGTTATCCCCCTCCAGCGTCAAAAACTCAAAATGCCTTCCGAAACATAATCGTTTATATTTTACAAATATAGGTATGTCCTGTAAAAAACGCAATAGAATTTAAAATAAACCTATTTCTATATTTAGTGACCCCTTAATTAAACCTTTAAACCTTGCTCCTGTTAAGTTGTGCCGATGTTTCTCTAGATGAGCGATATGTCCCAATTTTTTCCTGATAATTTCATTCCCTACCAGGCATCCCTAATTTTATGAACGACTGATGTAAAACTAATTGAATTATGCCATAAAACGCATAAACATCTAACGTTTTTCTGATAAAGTTATTAATGATTCCCCGCGACCTTTTTCCGGGGCATTTTCAAACGCATTACGGTAGACAGTTTCCGACAACCGTATGATTTCAAATGGGCCATACATCCACCTGCGTCTATTTATACCGGTGATGTTCTAAATATGGCCGACTTATACTGTAAGGAATGCACGTTTCTCCTTCCTGTCCTTTTAGGATTGTCTTCTGTGAATTCCTTCGTGCTGCGATTCAAAGCTATGGTTAAAATAACGAATATTTTATGTATTAACTAGCGACCCGCCCCGGCTTCGCACGGATGTATTATGCATGTTTTATATCTAAAAACCTTCCTCTTTAATCACTCTATCTATTAAAAAAACGCATCAAAATCCGTTGCGTAGTTTTAAAGATCTAAGCATACATAGGGACATAGGGAATAGGGACATAGGGACGGCGAAAAGTGACTTTATTTTATACTATGTAGTGATATTAAAAAATACCAACTCGATACAGAATAAAATTTGAAAGCTATTGTCTAAACTTTGAGAAACAAAGATTGAAATAGGCGCAAAGATAGTTTCCCTAGTTTAGTAGATAGATAGATTTAAAGCTCAGTAGGTAGTTTTTGATAAGCATTGTCATCAAGTTAAACTTATATACCAAATTATTCTAAACTCCCGATCCCGTTGGAATATCGGGATAAAAGTAGTCTATAACACTCCTAATTAATCAATTTATCCTCATACCAAGTTTTATCAACATCGATCGGTCCAGTAATTTCGGAGCCTATTCAATGCAAACAAACAATATTATCTCTCTTCTATAGAATATTAGTATAGATTATATACGTAAGTACAAATCAATCATAATTTCCTACTTAATATTTTAATTTGATTTCTTTTTGCCTACGATACTTTCATTTTTGTCTTTTGGAAGCATGAGACATAAATTAAATATTGAATTAATATTATTTTTCTGTGGAGGCATGAGATCAAGCCCTTTTTAGCACGTGGAAATCTAAAATCAGTTTATAAAATCATTAGAGTCGCATTGTGTTCTTCGAAATCGTCATAAACTTTTAGTATGAATCGACCTTTAAATCATTATTCTACAAGCATAGAGATTAAACCTTTTTAATAATAACCACATTGTTATATGTCTCTGGAGTTTACTTTGTATTCTGTGTTAGTTAGTTCGGGCTAGAATTGTCGCAGTTTCATTTTTAACCCCCCCGGCGCAAAAAGAGGGGAGTTTGACGTGTCTGTGTGTGTGACTTCGTAGCTTCCGAACGGGTGAACCGATGTAAATTGGCTTTCTTTTGTTTGAAAGGTGAATTAGTCGAGAGTGTTCTTAGCTATGTTTGATCAAAATCGGTTAAGCGTATATACAAAAAATATATGCTGTTTTCCTTAAATTATCAGTCGCGGGTTTTTTAATTTGTCTGACAAATGACTTTTTCTGTGCAGTACCTAGAAAATAGAGACCCCCATTTGTTGCAAAATAAAGTTATTATTTAACGGTAAATTATGTTCTATTAAAAAAAAACATTTCTCTTTCAACACGTAAAGCAAACCTAGGTTTTAGCTGTGCATCGCATTCAATAATTATCTAGCAACTAGCGACCCGCTCCGGCTTCGCACGGGTATATTATGCATGTATTATACATATAAACCTTCCTCTTGAATCTCTCTATGTATTAAAAAAAACAGCATCAAAATCCGTTGCGTAGTTTTAAAGATTTAAGCATACAAAGGGATATAGGGACAGAGAAAGCGACTTTATTTTATACTATTGTGTGAAAAGTGAAAAGGTCGTCTATGAAATAGGTTAACAACAAAAAACACCCGGCCAAGTGCCAGTCGGACTCGTGCACTAAGGGTTCCGTATCATTTATATTGTTTTAAGTATTATTTAGTTGTTATAGCGGCAACAGAAATATATCATCAGTGTAAATTTAAACTGTCTAGCTATCACATATGATTCAGCCTGGTGACAGACAGACAGTGGAGTCTGAGTAATAGAGTCCCGTTTTTACCATTTGGGTACGGAATCCTAAAAAATTGAATAGCAAGAACACGGTGTACGTTACTAGCAACAAAGTCATATCGAAGAAACAATTATTTCATTGGAGTTTTAAAATGGAAGTTATTAATTTTGCATAATTGATTAATTTGTTCCGATTAGATTCGATTGACCAACATTGTAAGGACAATGTATATATTTATTATTTATTGCAAGCGCTTAAAGCAATTTATTTAATATTGCTGTGTTGCTTAATTTATTTGTGTTCTCCTTTTATTTTGCAAAAAAGAAGGTTCTCAATTCGATTGTACTTATTATATAGGTAGGTACTGCGTCCCGCGGTTTCACCCGCGTAAGCCCCGATCATATATTTTCTATTTATTCATATTATTCTCATCATGACCGTTGAAAATTTCACAGATGATGTATTTCTGTTGCCGCTATAACAACAAATACTTACTAAAAACAGAATTTAATGGTACAGAACCCCTTGTGTGCGAGCCCGACTCGCACTTGGCCAGATTTTACATTTTCGTCTAGGTGTGTGTGTTAATAATTTTCTTTACTTGTATACTTGTACTTGTATACAGGCTGTTTTCCGCGCTTAGACCCTTTTTAATTGGGTCCTTTTTGATGGAGTAGGCTTGCCCACTGCCCAGCACCTACTACCCTCTCAGCTTAGTCGACCATGTCCAGAGGAGAGAACTTCTCAATACTTCTGGAGCCAACTAAGCCGCGGGTTTCATCACGACGTTTTATTCACCGTAAGAGCAATGTCAAAAATTATGTGCGCTAAGCACATAATTTTTTCTTAAGAAAAATACATTGGTGCACAGCCGGCCTGGATTGGAACCCACAACCTTCAAAATGAAAGTCGAGATATCTACCACTAAGCCAACACCGCTCTTAAAAAAAAAATTTCTTTAAATAAGGTCTAATTGAAGAAAATTATTTCTCTTATTTACTTTGCTTGTAATAAAACTGACTTCTACATTTATATCGAATGTAACCTCGAATAGAATATTAAAGACAACTAATGAATGAGTCAGTTGTGACCGTTTTTGGTAAGATCAAGCCCCAAGTTTCCATTCTTGACTTGCTTTTCTAAACGCATCGAACTTTAATGGCCTTGGGTGAGTGAAATTTTATAATAAGACAACCGATTTCGTTATTCTACTTGCTATTTATGGATGTTTTATTAATTTGTTTCTTTTTTATTGTTTATTTTTCACCTTGTTTTATTATATGTTGTTTATTTATGACTACCTCTTTGGGTTTAATTTTATATAGATTGTCAGAATGTTTATTATGATTTAGAGTGTCTGCTGTCTATTTATTGTTTTTTTGTTTGTAACGAACAGTCTCAGAAACTACTGGATTTTGATGAAACTTGGTACTTTTTCACCACATATTTCACTTTTTATTCCCACGGAAAAGGGACTTACGCGGGTGAGACCGCGGCGCGCGGGTGGCTTTAGTTTGTTTTAATTTTAATTAAAAGATCACCTATAAATAAGTCATAAAGCAGGATACAATCGAATTGGTTACCATAACATTAAAATTTATAAAATCCATAAATAGTTAAGTAAGTATGTCAAAATAAAAACATTATTGTTTTCAATTATTAAAAAATATATATAATTAAGTTCCCTAAGTAGTATCTAAATAAATAAATAGTTTTTACAATGTTTTAAGACAATTTTTGCATCTTTATGTTTTAGACCAATATACTTCATCAATAACGAAGTAATGTATTTTGGAGTACCTATACTTTAAGTTATTTTTACATTGATATCATAGTCTCGATTGGTCCGTTTCTAACCCGACCACGGCTAATCCAAAAAAGAGTGTTATGTGATTATTCCAAACCTTACGTAGGTACAAGCACGAAGAAACAGTTTCTCAATCTTCTAATACCAATATAAATTTTCAAGACATTGTCACCGCTCTTACAGTTAAGCAACAAGTTGCTCAATATTGAATTTCAACAATAAGTATTTCATGTTATTATCGTTTAGTGGACAAATGGCCAGTTAGCATCGCCCTGTGAAATATCTACTATGACTTAGCTTAAGTTTACTGTTATTTAGACACTTTTGAGGAAAAACTTGCAGGTCTTTTTGAATTGTTTGTAAAGCGTAGGAATTTCTAAGATATTTTAACATTATAATATAATAATTGTGGTGTACGGATTAAAGAGTTATTGTATTGACTAGGCAGTTATGTCGTAGTGTAATGTACGGACTAAAGAGTAATTGTATTGATTAGCTAGGCAGTTGTGTCGTAGCAGGCGCACCTAACGGGGAGGTGTGAGGTACGAAATACGATAATAAATTATCAACTCAATGTGTGGCAAATTACATCTTCACTACATAGTATAAACCAAAGTCGCTTTCTCTGTACCTATATCCCTATGTATGCTTAAATCTTTAAAACTACGCAACGGATTTTGATGCGGTTTTTTTAATAGATAGAGTGATTCAAGAGGAAGGTTTACATGTGTAATACATGCACAATATAGCCGTGCAAAGCCGGGGCGGGTCGCTAGTTTTAAATAAGGGGGGAAGGTCATCGTTTAACTATTGAGGTCTAAGATTTAGGTCTTTTTATTTAAATTTATAGAAATTTTTGAATTTTACATGTCGGGAAAGACAAACGCAAGCAATGAGTTTGCGGTAGTTGGCCAACTATTCTGTCTAATTAGACCATGACCTATTATTGTAAGGCCCGTGTTGGCCAATTTTCTTATAAAAAGATATTAAACTCGATATTAAACAAAAGACAAAGTACAAATATAATAATTTATTTTTCATTACTCATACTCCGAAAGTAGGTCTAAAGATGCGTGAAGAGCGTGTAGAAAATAAAATTTCCAGCCCTAGGGAAAATCGCTTTCACTGACAGCTGTCATGTCAAATTATGGCTTCGCACGACTCGTGCAATGTGCATATAGCCAGTATCAGTATCATTATACATTAGGAACTTCATAACCTAACCTCCTTGCTTTAAGTAACACTAAAGAATAAAACTACATGTATACAACCTCTTTGGTCCCAACCTTGTAAGAGGATCAGGTAGTATGAAGTCTCTCATTCACTCTCGTTGTTAGGAAGAATTTTATGTATTATTCGTAATGAAAAGCACAGTGTTTACCTCGGGTGAAAGACTCATTAAGTCCCTCGAACTATTAGCGCCCTCGCTACGCTCGGGCGCCAAACTCCGTCTCGGGACTTGTAATGAGTGACTTTCACACCTAGGATAACAATGTACTATTTCATTACTCATACTCCGAAAGTAGGTCTAAATATGCCTGAAGAGCGTGTAGAAAATAAAATTTCCAGCCCTAAGGCTTTTCACTTTCACCGACAGCTGTCATGTCAAATTATGGCTTCGCACGACTTGTGCAATCTGCATGTAGCCAGTATCAGTATCATACGCATTAGGAACTTCAAAAACCTAACCTCCTTGCTTTTTTTTTTACACCAAAGAATAATAATTATGGCTTGGCACGGCTCATGCATACTGCCAGAGTTTAGTACTAAGTGACTTTTTTTTCTTATTTTATTATGTTTTTGTGTTAAGTTTAATCTGGTTTTTCATTTATGATTATGTATTTTTTGTAAATAACATTTTCTAGACAAACCGTGTTACAAAAACTGTAAGTTAAATCTACGGACTTCGCGTCATTTCCCAATGTTGGATTAACTCATTAATAAAAACTTCTTCGGTAGGTAAGTACCGCCGTATTTAAGTATTGAATACAAATAGCAGAAACCTAAAAAAACACTACATAATGTATAACCTCTTTGGTCCCAACCTTGTAAGAGGATCAGGTAGTAAGAGTACCTACTCATGTGGTATGGAGTCTCATAGTCTCATTCACTCTCGTTGTTATGAAGAATTTTATGTATTATTCGTAATGAAAAGCACAGTGTTTACCTCGGGTGAAAGACTCATTAAGTCCCTCGAACTATTAGCGCCCTCGCTACGCTCGGGCGCCAAACTCCGTCTCGGGACTTGTAATGAGTGACTTTCACACCTAGGATAACAATGTACTATTTTACCATTGCCACTCGAAAAGGGGCATTTTATTCATCGATAACAGTGAATAAAACGCTCTTTTACGAAATAATATGGACTTATAAAAAAAACGTACTGAAATTAGTGCTGAAAGAACGTACTGGCTGGATGGAATATTAAATTTAAAAAAAAGTATATCGCCAATGTAGATTTTTTTCTATCTGATAAAGTGGTTGTTTAATGTCATTGAAAAATCGAATAACATAAATAATATAATAAAATGAGTTGTTCCAGTGACGAAAATGAGACACTGACTCCGGAATAATTTCGAAATAAAGCAGCAAATATAGTAGATAATTTGTTGCCGCCAAAATCTCGGGAGCACGACAATGGGAGTATGACATGGAATTAAATAGAATAAAACTTAAAAATATTATATACAATTAAACATTTTCTTTTCTATCTGTTATCGTATTTGTTTTAAGTTATTGAAACATCTAATAACATAAATATTTTAAAATGAGTTCTTCCAGTAACGAAAGTGAAACACAATCTCTTGAACCATTTCTAAATTTATTTTCTCACAGTCAATGGTAAAAAGTAGAGTACACAACTCGTGAAAAAAATAATTTATCTCGGTCCTTGTATCCCTCGCTCCGCTCAGGATTCAACTATAGAATCCTTCGCTGCTCTCGGGATCCAACTTAGTCCCTCGAATTAAATTACCTTTTTTTTCACTTGTTGTATAATCTACTATTTTATCACAGTTGCTCATAAAGTGGATCTTATTAAACCGCTTTTAGGCTCATAATGCAACGTATTATACACGCGTGCGATAAAAAAAAAACCAACTAGTGCTAAAATAATACGTTATCCCGATAAGTTAAATACGTATCTTACTGCTAATTACATGTTAGGTAGATGAAACATTCTTAATTTATTTGGGTTATACTGTTTTGATGTATGGAAAAAAGGTACCATTAAAGAGTTTTTAAGCCTTGCTGGCTTAAAACTCTTTGTTGGTACCTTTTTTCATCTTTTCAAAAGGTTCTCTCTAAAGTCTGATAACGAACGATAATTTTACGCGATAACGTCTTTGAAAATAATTAAAAATTAAGTTTTGTTTTTATTTTGTTTTTTCTTTAGGTACATAAATATATTTTTTCCTTACCATTATATTCTGTTTTTAACCGCCGACGCAAAAACAAATGAAAAAAACCCTAAAAAAATATTGTATGTCAGACGAGGCTGTATAGGTTAAAGTCCTTTGCCTAGCCTTTCGGGAGTGTAATTAACAAAAAATTGTAAACATAACCTAAAATTCTTAAAAACTTTTTATTATTTTTTTATTCGCAACTGTGATAAAAAACGTCGTTCGATACACGTGTGGATTGATCATTCCATAGAGGCGGTTTATGACGCGCGAGCGGAACGCGAGCGTGGCAAAAGCCGAGATTTAAAAACTTTCCACACTTGTATCGCAATGTACTATTTTGAAGTTATTATAACCATAATTTAATAGGACATTCTAATCAATAAACAGTAGCAACATTTTCAACAACATTCCGACTCTATCATTTATACATCTCATGTTGTATTTTATCTCTAATCTTGTTCAAATTCCAGTGACAGGACAAAGGTTTGAACAAATTAAATTTCAAACGTAGTATAACGAGAAAATCGATTATTTTGAGACGAATGGCTTTGTCTTTAGGCAATCGAGTGACATGAGTTATACGAGTTACTTAGTTTGTTGTGGTTCTCAAAGTTAGGACTTTGGTCCCCTATAATAACATTTAAATCTTTATTTAAAAACAAATGTCGAAAATACAAATTACACAACAAGTATCTACGTAACTAAAAAGTAAAGTTAATAAATATTTACATACCTACCTACTATATTTTTTTCTTATATTACAAAAATACATTAAAAACCAAAAAGGCGCGTGCCGGCGACTCAAAGTCCCAAGAAGTTTTCAAACTAAGCTTGCAAAGGAAACTCCCTACTAATATTATAAAAACGAAATTATGTTTGTTTGTTTGTTCCTTTTTTTAGGTCTAACTGCTTGATGGATATTTATCAACTAGCGACCCGCCCCGGCTTCAACTGCATCAAAATCCGTTGCGTAGCTTAAAATATTTAAGCATACATAGGGACATAGGGACAGAGAAAGCCACTTTGTTTTATACTATGTAGTGATAGTGATAGTGAAGTTCAGACATTCAGTGTTGTTTGTTTGGAATTGTTGGTTAAACGTTTGTTAATGTTGAGAACCACAACATTTGTTTAATTGATAGTAACATTTTATTTTTGTCATGTCTCGCCTCCAGGACCGGTGTCGGATTACATTCAGGTCATTGTTTACTTGATGTTGGGGGTCCTATAAATAAAATAAATAAATATTTCAGGACATATTACACATCGCCATCCAGCCCCAAGCTAAGCAACTTAATGCTTGTGTTATGGGTGCCAGATAACGGATAAACTACATATATACTTTTTTTTTTTTTTGTAAATATATACATATTATACATATAGGAAACACCCAGAACCAAAAACAAGAATTTATGGTCAGCATAAATACTTGTTCCCGGCGGGAATCGAACCCGCAACCTTATGCGTCGCAGTCGGGTGTTCGCCCGACGCGCCACAGAGGTCGTCAACCCTACTAGTAGAATAATAATAACCTTAAATACATACCAAAACCTTTTAAAGGTCGCTGCATACGTAACGAGATATACCTCGGACAGGACGGTGAGTTAACGTGCATCGTTCATAAAGTATTCGTAGACTTTTAACAGGCGAAACGTGATTTTTCTCGTGCCGTACGGAACGTGACGGTTTCTTGACATTGTCCCTATATAGGTATATAAAATTCTCGTGTCACGGGGTTCGAACTTGAACTCCTCCGAAACGGCTTGACCGATTCTCATGAAATTTTGTGAGCATATTCTTCAGTAGGTCTGAGAATTGGCCAACATCTATTTTTTATTTTGTTTCTTTCAGTTTTTTTTTTTGTAAATGGCAAAACAACGTTTGCCGGGACAGCTAGTTTCATATGGAACGAGAAAAATCACGTTAGGTACGTATGCAGCGACTTTATAACAGACTAATATTCATTATTAGGCTTAATCCGACCGTTTTCATCATGTAAGTACTTTGTTAGAATTAATTTTGTGTTTTGTTTTTATGGTACAATAAAGTGTTTATCTATCTATCTATCTATCTTTTTCCTGTACATATTTTGAAACCATAGTAATATTGCTATTCGGGTGCTGGCTGTAGCGCTAGGAAAACTAGGCATGCTTAGCGCCTCTACCATCCTTTTAGCTTAACCGACCAATTCCAGAGAAAATAAATTGTCTTTAGTCAACTAAGCCGCGTGTTTAGGCACTTCACTCTTGTAATTCCGGGATCGAGATAAAAAGTAGTCTAATAATGACTTCAGTTATCAACATAAAAGTCGTTTCAGTAGTTTTTGCGTAAAGATATCCAAACTAACACACAAACCTTTACATTTATATTATTCTACTAGTATTTTTGAGGAACAGGCCCCTCGTCTTATTGCCTGAATGGTACAATAGTAACAAGATGTTATCTCTCATACAATAATCGTAAACCAGTTCTAATCAATGTTTATGAAGTTACTGACTCGCTAATATTCTGTTTTACTTGAAAGATAAGTTGATAATTTTAATTTGACTAATTTTCGTTCACAAACAAAATACTAATTTATTAGTATACTACCGCCCCGAGATTTTACCTGCGTAAGTCCCAATCCCGTGGGAATATCGGGTTTACAAGTAGCCTATGTGTTAACCCAGGCCTTCAGCTATCTAGATACCGAATTTCATTGCAATCGGTTTAGTAATTAGCGTGAAGGAGTAACAAACATACATACACACACACGCAAGCTTTCACATTTATAATATTAAGTAGGATAAGTAGGATAGGATTGATAAATTAGTTGCGCCCCGTGTATTCACCTGCGTAAGTCCTGATCCTGTGGGAACATCGGGATATAAAATGTGTTAATCCAGGTCTCCAGCTATCTACATACCGAGTTTCATCGCAATCGGTCAAGTAGTTTTTGCGTGAAGGAGTAACAAAACATACACTAATACACAAACTTTCAAATTTATAATATTAGTAGAATAATCATGGCATGTCAAAGATAATTAAATAAAACAATTAAAGCAGTTATAGTTAGTGCATAGTGAAAAAATAAATAAAGAGTAGCCGAAAGACAAAAAAAATAGAGCGTCTCAACTCTTATCTTATGTCACAGAATTCTGATGGATTTAGCTAATCTAACCTCTTTGTTAAAAGGTACATAAGCTTTCCTTATATACGGTACAAATTATGACGTCATAACGAAATTCGCATATGGTTTCAGAAGTGACCCTCTACTCTTCTGACCGATGATATAGAAGTACACACGTGGAAAAAACTTTGACAATCTCATACCAAACTAAACTTTATTACATTTCAGTTTAACTGCTCGCAAATCTTCCCTTCCTCTGTTAGAAATAAAATCCACACCTATTTCACAATGTTGAATCTAAATCGATTTTATGTATCATCGTTTCCTTCGGTTTTTACTTGCAACGTGCAACAGATGTGTTTACTAGGTCAATAGCTAATGTAAACCAGTGAGGCACCTGTCGATTTACTTTTAAATGAAGTTACTTTTTAGGGTTCCGTAGCCAAATGGCAAAAAACGGAACCCTTATAGATTCGTCATGTCTGTCTGTCTGCTGTATGTCACAGCCACTTTTTTCCGAAACTATAAAAACTATACTGTTGAAACTTGGTAGGTAGATGTATTCTGTGAACCGCATTAAGATTTTCACACAAAAATAGAAAAAAAAACAATAAATTTTAGGGTTCGCCAAACTTAGAATTGAAACTCACTTATACGAGAGGCACTTCCAAACTCACGAGAGACACTTCCAAAGTGGTAAAAAGTGTCCCCCCCTGTAACTTCTAAAATAAACGAATAATGAACCTAAAAAAATATATGATATACATTACCATGCAAACTTCCAGCCAAAATTGGTTTGAACGACATCTGACATCTGGTAAGTAGTTTTTTTTAATACGTCATAAACCGTATACCGCCATTTACCCTTCATTCATGTATTTTTACCACTAGCGCCATCTATTTTTTTTATTATGTGATGATAATGGTACGGAACCCTTCGTGCGCGAGTCCGACTCGCACTTGACCGGTTTTTTCTAATAGTTCTGACAAATAGAACATCAGAGTTAATTAAGCGTTGGTATAGGCATGTGATGACGAGAGAGGAGACACATGTGACTAGAAAAGTGTGAGTATGAAAGAGGGATGGAGAGGAAGAGGATGATCGACCTAAGGAAAGATGGATGGATGGAATGTGGGAGACACATAATATGAGAGAGATGTGAACGATGAGATGATGGCTAATATAGGATAATAGAAGAAGATAATTTAATTAAACGCTTACAAAAAAGTCGTCACCTTTAATGTTAGGTATAAGTTACTCTAATAAAGATCTTCTTTCAGACAAAACCAATTTTTTCAAAATATCATATGTGTATTTACTACCTATTGTATTGTTGTGTATTACTTGTCACTTTTTTTGATAACTTATAGATAAAAAAAAATAAAGCTTCCGAAGTGTTGTGATTTCTTGTAAAATAGTTAACCGATGCATGTCAACTATATGAATTGAAAAAAAAAGCAATAAATGAAAATAAATGAATTGAAAAAAATGAATTGAATGTCTAAAATAATCAAACTTAAAATAATGTGCCTGTAATGGGACTGTACCTACTCTGTACCTTCCTAAGCTTCCTAAACTTCAAAACAATAATAAATATTATTTATCTTCTAATTTGAGAGTGAATGCACCTCGTCTTCTTAATTTAGCTAAACGTATTTTATGTTATGAATTTATGTGTTTTTGATAAAGCTACTTCAAAGTTATAAATTATTTAAGCAAATATCTCTCTGGCTACCAAATCGTAATCAAAGAAAGCGCGCCCAATACGTAGGCGTAACGTGACCAAATATATCAACGAATAGAAGCTCCAGTTTTAAACTAAATTTAACATTTAACGATGTGATTAAAATACCCGTTTTGGATGTTAAATCATGCCGCGGATTTAGTGGGTTTATGTTCGGAAAAACATACAAGGCGTTACACTAACTATAGACATGTGTAGATCTGGATTGATTAGATCTAAAGATACATATCCGAATCAAAGAGATGTAGAAGAGACATGTGTATTGTGTATCTCTGTTTGAAAATTAGATTGAGTGATTTTGAAATACATTGATTTCCCTTTTTCACAGCCTTTAACCGACGAACTTGTTGGCCCTATGGTCATTATGCCAGACTGCCAAACACAGGGTTGCGGGTTCGATTCCCGCCTTAGACATGTATTTATGCTTAGATATTGTTCTGGTTTTTTCTATGTATTATAAGTAAGTAAGTATATATTTTCAAAATAAAAGTATATAAGTAGTTGTTGTTTAGCCTAGCACCCATAACACAAGTCTAGTTACTTAGCTTGGGGCTGGATGGCGATGTATAGAATGTCCTGCAATATTTATTTATTTAATTACCTAGAATCATGATTTTTTTCTCTCTCTGACTCATGGAGGTAGTCCTTCCTCCATGCTCTGACTCTGTCTTACCTACAATTTGTCTCCGAGTCGCGAGTGAATTTCCAACTAACATGTCTTTAAGCCTTAAGCGTTTATAACTGTTATACATGAATTACAACAGCTCCAATAAAATGATTTTTCTAAACCATTGAATTTAGCGCCAAAATGTTAGTTGATTTAGCAAGAATTCTCCTCTTCGGGACGCAGTCTTTTCAGATTTCAGACATTATGAGAATAGTACGTTTTAATAGTACATTGTTACCCTAGGTGTGAAAGTCACTCATTAAGTCCCGAGACGCTAATAGTTCGAGGGACTAAATGAGTCTTTCACCCGAGGTAAACACTGTGCTTTTCATTACGAATCTTAATATATATAAATCTCGTGTCACAATGTTTGTCCTCAATGGACTCCTAAACCACTTAACCGATTATAATAAAATTCGCACACCATGTGCAGTTCGATCCAACTTGAGAGATAGGATAGTTTACATCTTAATTTATCCCGATATTCTCACGGGATCGGGAGTTACGCGGGTGAAACCGCGGAGCGCAGCTAGTAATACATAAAATTCTTCCTAACAACGAGAGTGAATGAGAGACTCCATACTACCTGATCCTCTTACAAGGTTGGGGCCAAACAGGTTATATACATGTCATTCTTTGGTGTTACTTAAAGCAAGGAGGTTAGGTTTTTGAAGTTCCTAATGCGTAATGATACTGGCTACATGCACATTGCACAAGGCGTGCGAAGACATAATTTGACATGACAGCTGTCAGTGAAAGCGTATCTCCCTAAGGCTGAAAGTTTTATTTTCTACACGCTCTACAGGCACCTTTAGACCTACTTTCAGAGTATGAGAAAGAATTGTTCTTTCTGGAATATGTTCATTTCAATATTCAGTCATACTAGACCGTAAACAACGCACATCACTTCTGGTGAGATAACGGTGAAACACTGCCCTATAATACTACAAAAAATAAAAGATACAAATAATTTAAAAAGCATAAGACCATTCCATTAGATGAAGAGAGACATAGCACATGAAAGGGCACCTAATTCAGTCCCTCCTTACAAGGCTACTACTTAAAGAACCAAGGAACGGTTGTTAACAATATTATATAACCTAAAAGGTATTCTCAATTGAATTACTACTCGTATAGAAGTGCTATAGAATTCCTTATATAGGTTGGCAATAGTTCCGTAAACGTCTTCAGTATTTCTATATATTTGTTAAGATTTATCAGGTGTTTTATAAATTGGTACAAATAGGTAGGGGAATGAGAATAAAGTTAAGAGTTTATATTATCAACCGTTATTCTCAATACATATAAAATGCTTTGTCCTGAATGACTGACGGATCAACGCACAGCCTAAACCGCTGATCGTAGAGACCTGAAACTTGGTGTGTTCTTTGTATGACGTAGGCATTCGATAAAAAAGGATTTAGAAAAATTTGGGATACAGATTAT
This sequence comes from Idaea aversata, assembly GCA_907269075.1. Taxonomy (NCBI): domain Eukaryota; kingdom Metazoa; phylum Arthropoda; class Insecta; order Lepidoptera; family Geometridae; genus Idaea; species Idaea aversata. The sequence continues at coordinate 8,725,087 of OU026104.1, read as the reverse complement.
GTTGTGGGTATCTGCTAAGAGAGAATTGAAGAAAATTTAACTACTACGCAGAAAAAGTCGCGAGTTAAAGGTAGTAAATCATACATTTTTAAAAGTTGTAAGTTATGATTGGTTCCGTTCGTAGTTTCTATGATAAAAAAATCTATGATAACAATGTCCAGCGCCCCTAGCGGTCACTAGAAGTACCACGGTCAAAAGTATCTGCACAGCGTAACGTTTACAATCCTGTGCAGCACTATTTGAACATTATAACAACGTAACCTGTGGATTGAACCCACGTCGGTTGGTGTAGCGGGTGGCGGCTTATACCTCTCGGCCAACTAAATACATAGCTAACATGTTGAAAATAATAATCACACTAAGTATTTAAATTTGTGTGTAACGTCTATTAGATGAAGGTCGGAACTCCAATACTTGTTGATAGTATTATTGTAGCAAACTGATAATTTACTATGATCCATACTGTACATTTTTTTTCATAGATTTTTTTTAACGCAGACACTAGCGAGTCCGGTCACTGTAAATTCATGGTAAGGGAACTGAATTTCAATTTTAAGATTTCGCTTGTTGTATTTTGGCTTCTGTAGATATTTGTAAAGGGCTATTTATCACGATTGTTGTCTCCATCATTTAGATCAAATGCCTATTTTATTACAACGGGAATTGTGTTTATCGGTTCTCGCTACTTATTGGTCCATTATGTAATCAGATATGATTGCTTAACTAAACTTACCGGCAAATTATTGAAATTCCGATTCATAGTGCAACGATTTGCGTACCGAACGAATGAAACTTGTAATGGAGGAAACACTAGCTGCATCTCGCAGTTTTAAGCGCGTGAGCTCTAGTCCCGGGAAAAAATAGTATTAGGTGTTGCTCCAGATGGATTAATAGAACGTTTTATTCCACACACAAGCCATAAACTACAAAAAAACTATAAATTTTAATAACAAATAAAAGTGGCATAATGGGCATGCTTACCGCTGAAAGCGTTATTATTATACCAGGCAACCTTAGGATGAAGAGGACTTTATAAGAGACCAGCTTTATGCATTTTCTAGATCAACGTTTGACCACTATCTCACACGATGGTAAGTGACGATGCGGTCTAAGATAAAAAACGCTTTCCTAGAAGATACCTATACGCTCGTGACTCAAAGACCCCCGAGGAAACGTAGGTCTGCTTCTTCTCGTATAGTGGTGTGGCTCACCTATTGTTAGAGTTTTCAGATCGCCCTAAAGCCTCTAACTTGACCTAACGACTGCTACTAGAGGTAACCGGGACCAACGGCTAAACGTGCCTTCCGAAGCACGGAGTGAAGTATCGAAGTATCGAAATAAATGACCACGCCAGGCGTCGCTTAACCCACGCAGGTCGCTTAAAGCACGACCGTAAACGATTAGCGAGCATCGCTTAGCTGTGAACCTCCTCAGGAGGTCTTTAAGGGACGCGAATGAAAGCAGGAAGACGGCAGTGGATCAAAAAAAGTGTGGCACTCGGGAACTGCCGCGGTATAGTACATTGCGATACAAGTGTGGAAAGTTGATCATTCCATAGAGGCGGTTTATGACGCGCGAGCGTAACGCGAGCGTGGCAAAAGCCGAGATGGAATGATCAATCCACACCTGTATCGTAAGACGTTTTTTATCACAGTTGCGAATAAAAAAAAAGACTTGTTAAAATAATAAATTTTGTTAGGGAGCACAAATACCACCTTAGTGCTCCAAGTCAACCTCACCTGCCCGTGGTGCATCCTGCTGACCAACGAACGAGGCTCTGGCGACCGACAAATGGCGGTATACCCATTTCAACAACAATTATGGTGTAGCTAAATACTACAGGCCGGTTACGGGCAGCAGCGTCACCGGTACAAGAAGCTACGTCCTGCGATCGCCAACCCGCCTGCCCAGCGTGGTGATTAGGGCAAAATCCTCCCAATGGAACGTCACAATAAGCCGCGGCCCCCAGTTCCCGGCCGCCCTGCTATTCCTGACCACGGCGGCGGTCATGGTTACGGCAGGGCAGGGGGTGCTAAGAATCCCCGGGCTACGGTAGGCCGCCAAAACAAACTGACCCTCGCAACGTACAATGGACGCACGATTCGGCTGGACGATCATCTAGCGCAGCTGGAAGAGGAGCTGGAACACTTGAGATGGCACATTCTGGGGTTGTGTGAAGTCCGAAGACAGGGGGAGGACACAATAACCCTAGAATCGGGCCATCTTATGTACTACAGAGAGGGAGATCAGCCATCCCAAGGCGGCGTCGGGTTTCTGGTCAACAGGGCTCTTAGTGACAACGTTGTAGAAATCTCCAGTGTGTCGACCAGGGTAGCGTACCTTATAATCAAACTAACCGAGAGGTACAGCCTCAAAGTTATTCAGGTTTACGCACCGACCTCGACACACTCGGATGATGAGGTGGAGAGCATGTACGAAGATATCTCCAGAGCTTTACACGCCACCTCCAAGGCTCACTACAATGTTGTCATGGGAGACTTTAACGCCAAAGTGGGAGTACAGACTTGCACCGAATCGACTATAGGACCACATGGATTTGGCAATAGGAATCACAGGGGGCAAATGCTCGTCAATTTTCTCGAGAAAGAGGGGCTTTTCTTAATGAACTCGTTCTTCAAAAAAAAGCCCCAAAGAAAATGGACGTGGCAAAGTCCCGACACTGTGACCAAAAACGAGATTGACTTCATCATCGCGGACAAACGGCGCATATTCAGAGACGTCTCAGTAATCACTAGGTTTAATACCGGAAGTGATCACAGACTTGTACGAGGCGCTCTGGATATCGACTTCAAAGCCGAGAGGGTCCGCTTGATGAAGTTCACGCTCCGACCAAACCTACTCCAAACCATTGCTGGGTCCGAAACATTCCAAATAAAATTGGAAAATCGATTCGCTGCCTTGGAAACCACAGATGACGTAGATCGGAAACTCGAAGAAGTGGTGGAAATCCTCAGGGAAGAAGGGACGAAGTTTTGCGAATGCAAGCGTAAGGGCAAAAAGTCTAAACTTTCAGCGGAAACACTTCGACTAATGGAAGAGAGACGTACAGATCCACTGTCAACTTTGTCGAATAACCAGGTGCGCAACAAAACCATTAAGAAGTTGGTACGACGCGACCTCCGATCCTTTAACACGCTCTTGATTAAAGAATCAATCGAGCAAAATCGGGGGTCGAAAGTGTTTGTCCAGCCTTTGGGTAGAAGCCACCTCACAAAGCTGACAACATCAACTGGACAAGTCGCTGCATCCAGGTCGGAGATTCTGTCGGAAGTTGAAGACTTCTACGGTAAGCTCTACGCGTCGCATGCTTCAAGGCCCGTACCCGATACTGAGGATTGTAGAGCCACCTTAACCCGCCACTTCACAGAAGATCTGCCCGAAATCAGCCGAGACGAGATCGTGAGGGCCCTTAAACAGCTCAAAAATGGAAAAGCCCCGGGAGAAGACGGAATCACAACAGAACTTTTAAAAGCCGGTGGAGCTCCAGTACTTCATCAGCTTCAACAGCTTTTCAATTCCGTTCTTTTCACTGGGAGAACTCCACAGGCGTGGAACAGTAGCATGGTGATTTTGTTTTTCAAAAAAGGAGACAAAACCCTATTGAAAAACTACCGCCCGATTTCGCTACTAAGCCATGTCTACAAGCTGTTTTCAAGGGTCATCACGAACCGTCTTGCGCGAAGACTCGATGAGTTCCAACCTCCGGAGCAGGCCGGGTTTCGAAGCGGTTACGGCACCATAGACCACATCCACACAATGCGGCAGATTATACAGAAGACCGAAGAGTACAATCGACCATTGTGCTTAGCATTTGTGGACTATGAGAAGGCCTTTGACTCAATCGAGACCTGGTCCGTTCTGGAGTCCTTGCAGCGTTGCCAAGTGGACTGGCGATATATCGAAGTGATGAGATGTCTGTATAATGCCGCAACGATGACCGTACAAGTACAGAACCAGAAAACTAAACATATCCATTTGCGCCGAGGAGTGAGACAGGGGGATGTCATATCCCCGAAACTGTTCACTAATGCCTTGGAAGATATGTTTAAGACGCTGGACTGGAAAGATCGCGGCATCAATATTAACGGTAAGTACATCTCTCACCTACGATTTGCAGATGACATCGTCATAATGGCAGAAACGCTGCCGGACTTACAGAGAATGTTGAATGGCCTAGCTGATTCTTCTCGTCGCATCGGTCTCCTGATGAATTTGGATAAAACCAAAATCATGTACAACGAGCACGTTGTCCCGGAACCGATTGCCGTAGATGGAATCCCACTCGAAGTTGTTGCGAAGTATGTTTACCTAGGGCAGACGCTCCAACTAGGCAGACACAACTTTGAGAAGGAAACCCAGAGAAGAATTCAGTTGGGCTGGGCAGCATTCGGGAAACTCCGTCGAGTCTTCTCGTCGCCTATACCGCAGTGCTTAAAGACAAAAGTCTTTAATCAGTGCGTCCTACCTGTGATGACTTACGGAGCTGAGACGTGGACACTCACAGCTAGACTAGTCCACAAATTTAAAGTCGCTCAGCGAGCTATGGAGAGAGCTATGCTCGGTGTTTCTCTGCGGGATCGAATCCGGAACGAAGTAATTCGCCAGAGAACTAAAGTGATCGACATAGCTCAACGGATTAGCAAACTGAAGTGGCAGTGGGCTGGTCATATCTGCCGCAGGACTGATAATCGTTGGGGTAAACTTGTCTTGGAGTGGAGACCGCGAATTGGCAAACGTAGTGTAGGACGCCCTGTGACCAGGTGGAGTGACGATATACGCAAAGCGGTGGGCAGTGAATGGAGAAGAAGAGCCGAAGATCGGGCTCAGTGGCGTATCTTGGGAGAGGCCTACGTCCAGCAGTGGACTGATACCGGCTGATGATGATGATGATGATAAAATAATAAAAAGTTTTTAAGAATTTTAGGTTATGTTTACTATTTTTTGTTAATTACACTCCCAAAAGGCTAGGCAAAAGAGTTTTAACCTATACAGCCTCGTCTGACATACAATATTTTTTTAGGATTTTTTTCATTTGTTTTTGCGTCGGCGGTTAAAAACAGAATATAATGGTAAGGAAAAAATATATTTATGTACCTACCTAAAGAAATAACAAAGTAAAAACAAAAATTCCTACCCATCCTCTTTTACATACCAAGTTTCATCGCAATCGGTCGAGTAGCTTTTGCGTGTAGGCTTTGTAGAAGCCGTCTTGTCACCCACATAAGATTTACAAGGAAACGAATGAGCAATCAATTATTAAGCCTCCTACACGAGTGACTATTGCAATTGTTGCTGGCATTTCCGCGATTCGATTCTATTGATCGAATTATATATTCTTGCTAGATTTAGTATCGATATAAAAAGGTAATACAATCTAAGGAACGTATGAAAACATTCTCTGTTCTTATAAATAAGACTTTGACCATTGTGCATCGTTTGTTTTAAAACCAGCTAGAAATATAAAAGTAGGTATATTCCAGGGGTGACAATTGGGATATAAATTTGTAAAAATTAAACCCAGTTGTTCCCAACTAGCGGTATTACTGAGGAGACAATTGGGACATAAAGATATTTCAATATTAGTTGTCCCCAAAGCCAAAGAGAATGATTGAAAAAAATAAATTCTTGAATTCCTAGTCATGGCTAAAGGAGACTGGGATTGTCTCTTTGGACCCTGGGCCTGTATGTGAACAGATGAAAGTCTTGTCAATTAATCCTAATTTTAACTAATTTTGTTTGTTCCCTCTTCACGGTCAAACGACTGTTTCGATTTAAATGAAAATCACAATTGGTAGTTTAGGAAATGGAGAAGGATATATAATACTTTAGATCCCAAAATTCCCACGAGATCGGGACTTAATCGCGTAAAATCGCGGGGCTAGTAACTAATACATTATCAAATTATCTCTAGAGATAAAATATATTTATTAAATCTTACTTCAAAAACGTTTACTTCTTACACAGTTTTACACTTATTAAAGTGAATATTACTTTGAACAAAAGTGTAATTTACGACAATCATCTAATAGATTCTTCATGCATGACTCCTTTTAACAAAGTTACTTGTACAGTTTGTCGTGGCGCTTATATCTATGCGATGTAACTTATTTATGTCTAGATACTTAGTTCTACAACATTCCGACTGAAGATATAACTTGGCTGGAATGCACAGTTTTGCAACGTAACAAACTTAACAACCTGAGCCATCCATCAAATAATATGTTAAAGTTAAAGTGATTATACTAGGGACTACACATTGCGCTGAACATTTTGAAGTTAAAATAGACAGCGCTGAATGACTACGCCAACGCCCATACAATTATTGACAATGTCCTTTATTAGTCTTTTGCTAAAATTAAATACGCGATTTTTTAAAATTAGCATGTATTGTCTCTCAGCTGGGCAAAGGCTTATATACTTACTTTATTTTAACCGACCTTTAAAAAAGAGTTCTCAATTCCAGTGTATGTTTTTATGGATATTCATAACTTTTCATGAATTAATTTTATAATAAAACCGTTTTTCATGGCCCATTCTATTCGATACTAGCGACCCGCTCCGGCTTCGCACGGCTAAATTATGCATGTATTTTACATATAAACCTTCCTCTTGAATCTATCTAATAAAAAAATCGCATCAAAATCCGTTGCGTAGTTTTAAAGATCTAAGCGTACAAAGGGAAATAGAGACGGCGAAAAATGACTTTATTTTATACTATGTAGTGATAGTGCAACTTTACCTTTATATCAATATCTATTGTAAAGATCTGTAATTGATCTGTCAATTTAATAGCACCGCTTCAGGGGGGATTTACAAGTAATTCCAAGCCGCACCTAAATCCTTGTTGTTTCTTATTATTTAGCTTGGACAAGTTGATGGCTTATTTTTATTTGCCATCAACTTTTAAATCTTAACCAATACTTAAGAGATATTGCAAAGTCCTCAAATCAAGATATTCTTGCCTTTGCCCTAATTTATATTGTCTACTCCACTTTATTTCGAGTCAAATCCGCGTTGACTCACCTTTTCCCCATATCCTCTTTAACGCAATCCCTTCAGTACTTCTTTGGCCTTTTACTCGCTCTAGGCCAATTTTCTTTCAAGTTCTGTACGCTTCTGATGATGAGTAATGAGCGATGTTTTAAGTGTCCTCTCTTCACTGTTCATCTCGCTGTGTACCCTGGTACACAGCGAGATGAACAGAACAAAAAATGATAGGTTGTCATTTACCTATCATTATTTGTTCATCTATGCATATTATGCATACTGTACCTATGCATAATATGCAATATTATTATTTATTTATTTATTTATTTATAATACAATTACTCATTGCACTCACAGTATACACCAAAACGTGCAAAGAGTCATTAAGTAGGTACATTATTGAATAGAACTTAAGTAACAAACAAACATATTAAGAAAACTATAGCAAATATTATAAAACTCATTAACATTATTATTAAAGATATCGGCATCAGGTTGTTGACTAATAAGCTCATTAAGTAGAATAAGAGCTTGCTTGGTAGGAGCATACCGCGCTGTGATGGTTCTAGAGGACAGAGGGTTGAACAAGCGTCGCGTACGTAACTTTACCAGATTTTCCGGTGTAAATAGGGAACAACGAGCCAGACAGGTGGGATTGTCAACTTTATTATGAAACAATCGATAGTAATGACTCATCAAATCCCAAATCCCATTATAGGTATATTTAAAACGAATACAAACAATAAAATGAATTGAATTATTTTATTGTTTATATCTTTTGTTATTTTATTCCTAGTTGTATTTAAATAAGGCTTCGTCCCTCTCCCACTCTACCCGATCCCATCACTACCCGATTTAATAATACCTAACAAAAAGTCCCAATTCTCCCCGATAAATGATAAAAACTACAGTCAAAATAAAAATATTTAAACAAAATAATGCTTTAATCATCGGCACATTTATCACCAATCACAACAATTGACATTTATCTCAGTCCTAGATGCAAAAACAAATATTCTGTTTCAAACATCAAAAAATTACATAACAAGCAGTAAACAACATTGAAATTCTTCAGGAATTCTAAAAAAGGTCCGAGACATTCTACTGCTTTTCTACTTCGCCAATGCCTGCCTCCTTACAACAATGATAATTTTATTTAAACTGCAAGTGTTACATCGTCATCTCAATCAATATTATAATAATGATTGTAACATTTTTTGTATGACTAAAATTTTTACAATTTTTCATGTCAACTGTATTCTTACTTTTTTCTATATGCAAGAATGAAATCGGGTAGAGTTGGGATTTTTTGTTAGGTACCTATTTTAAAATCGGGTAGAGATGGGATCGGGTAGAGTCTGGACGAAGCCTTAAAAATATTAGCGTTAATAAAATAATCATTCATTAATTTGAGTGACCGAACCACAACGGTCTCTAAGACATGGAAGTTGATAAATAAACTTAAATTATCTTTTCAGGCCAAATCCGAAGAGCAACTCGCCTGTGAGAAAGAATGGCTGCAAGCAGGCCACATGTGGCTGGCCCACCGTGGTGGATTCACGGCTGTGGTCCGCGAAGGAGATGCCGATCCTGGCCGAGCCAAAGTGCGGGTGCTGCAGACTGGAGAGATCATTACTGTTGATGAAGATGATTTGGAGAAGGTAAGACTATGGGCGAGACTTCAAAAAGTGATGTATACAGTGTTATTGGAAATTATACTTGCACTAGCGACCCGCCCCGGCTTCGCACGGGTATATTATGCATGTATTATACATATAAACCTTCCTCTTGAATCACTCTATCTATTATAAAAAACCGCATCAAAATCCGTTGCGTAGTTTTAAAGATTTAAGCATACATAGGGATATAAGGACAGAGAAAGCGACTTTGTTTTATACTATGTAATGATAATGAAATGTTGATAATGAAGCGGTTGCTGGCTACTTCTTTGCACCAAAACCAACAACTTTTGTTCTACGACTTTTAGAAATTCGAACTTTTTTTCGAAAATTTTGAGGTTAGGTTTACCTGAAAATCAGCTGTTCCTTACACGGAGAGGTCAGTAACCTTAAAATTTGACTTATTTTTTAAGTTTTATGTACTGTTTTTGGTCTGAATGACCTTTGTTTTATAAAATCAGCAAATACCTACCTACTTATAAAAATTTGTAAATATATACTTATAATACATAGAAATAACCAGACCACAGACAAATATTTAAGCATAAATACTTGTCTGAGGCGGGAATCGTACCTGTGTGGCAGTCCGGCATGGTGACCATTGTGCCAACTGGGTCGTCTTCAAGTAGCGTTAGCATAAAAGTTCTGAATAATGGGTAATTCGTTTTGTTGTAATTAGTTATTTTTTATTTATTCATATTTAGTGTAGCTACATATATAGTATAGGCATTTCTACTGTATGTGAAGACTTCACGGACAAACATACATACTGACACATATACGGGTCAAACTGAGAACCGCCTTTTTTTGAAGTCTGTTAAAAATACACAAAAATGTTTCATGGTTGTAATCCTTTCAATAATAATGTTTAGGGATATTTTTTTTAGTTATTCCAATTATTATTCCCCAATGCCACTCATATGTGCTTCATGGGAATCATCATCAGAGCTTTGACTTTCTTCAGAAGTATCGCTTTCTGAAAAAAATGAAGTTGATGCAGCCAAAGTTCCCTCACCTCGGATGCGTGACACCGTGTTTTAGATATGCTTGTTGCTCGTTCGGTTATTGAAGTGAAAACTTCTTATGGCGCGTTGGGCACTTTTGTGGGTGAGCATTTTCAGCCGTTCTCGCGAGAGATGAGATTTTGACAGATGAGATTTTAACAGTTATTGTGCTTCTACTACTATGCAATATTGAAAACAGCGCCATCTCTGTGCAAACGGCCGAACTACGATACTCACTTCTGTACAACAGTGTTAACAGCGACATCTCTCGGTGGATGGTGCAGGTTCGCAGCGAGCTGCCGTACGCAGTTCGCGTCGCACGCTACCGCCATCACTGATACACGAGTGAGCATTTTCAGCCGTTCTCGCGACAGATGAGATTTCGACAGATGAGATTTTACACAGATATACAGTTTTCACTTCTGCCTGCACTCCCGGAGTGCGCTGTTTTTTTTTTGTATTTTTGAACAAACCCATAGGTTCGTCAAAAAGATCTCTTGACAATGTAATTCCCGAATTACTAGATTCGTGATCCACAGCCAACTATGTCATCATTTTCAATGCGTTAGAAAAACCGACTTCTTCCTGATCGAAATATCTATCGACTGCCAGAACTATTTGAGGTGGTTGACTATTCAAAGTTTTACCCCATTTTCCACTCATTATCACTAAATCACTAAAATAATCACACAATAATTAATTACATAAATCTAGCATTTATAATAAAACAAACCACAATTTATAACAACACAAACCACGGTCGGAATTTATTATTTGTTTATTTAATCACTTTAATAAGCACAGTCCTTATGTGCTCGTTTTATTTATAATTTTGGAGAAAACATTTTTTTAAATGAAATCGCCATTGCTCCATAGACAATCTATCACAGACAATAATAATTTTTCTTTAAATCAATGGGTCTGTTTCAAATCCGCGACACTATGACCGTGCAAATAACTAATTTATACCTAATTATTATTCAGAACTTTTTTTCTAACGCTACTTTTCTGTCATTTTCGATTTACTTTGACAAGGTTCCATCCCATTCTCATTGCGCGCGGGTTATAATGTGATATTGATTATTTATTTTAACCTAAGAAATAACTGTTTCTATATTTCATTTTAATTTTTGACATAATTATGACAGGCAAACATAGACAAAAAATTAAATACTTCATGGACTGTGGTTTTTTACCTTTCGATATAGGGCATTACAACAAACAAATAATGCCTTCACACCAAACCTCTAAAGCGTCTCGGAAATGGGATATTTGAAGAAACGTTTATCCTACGATTTTATAAAAGTTCGCGGTGCACTTTGAGACCCATACCCTTCGATAGAGGGCATTACAGCGAAAAAATTATGCCTACACAACAAACCTCAAAAGTGTCACGGAAAAGGACGCGGTGATACGTCTTGTAGAAATACTTGGTCACAATGCTTTTATTTGAATATCCCGTTTCTGAGCTGTTTTAGAGGTTTGGTATAAAGACATTATTTTTTTATTGTAATGCCTTTTATCAATAGGTATGGGTGTCAAATAGAACAGCGGCATTTTAAATTACTATGCCGGTTGTGTCCAAAGATATTTACATTTCGATCTCTAATTGGATATGTTTTACAAACAATTTGCGGGAAAGAAAAACTCAACTAGTATTTGACGTTCCTGCCTTTTGCAGGACTTTTTTTTTTTTTGTTTTTTCTAAAGAAATTAAAATAGGAATTTATTGAGCTGTCAAAAATTAAATAAAAATATGGAAAAGGTATGATTTAGGTAGGTAGGATGTATTAAAATTGTAGCTTATTTTTATATTTTAATCCTATATATTGTAACTTATTTTATTCAAGGTAATGTTAATAATGGGAAAAGTAAAAGGAAATTACTATAAATCCCAAAAAAATAAAGGAAGATTTAAGACAAACCAGTAACTATAATGTACTCATCTTTTTACCCAACTATATCGAATATTATAAAGATTGGTAGGTGTTTTGCCTGAATATTTATATAATAATATATGATGCCGATACCGACACGTTTTAACCTGTTTCTTAGTAGGGCACATAGGTACATACGAACGTTTATGTGTGAATTTTCAATATATAGAGACGGATGTAATAATTATTTCGCATAATTATTATTATAAAAATATATAAATATAAAAATTATTATAGTACAGAACATTTACTTATTGACAATTTCGTTATCAAACAAAATACCCAAAAAACGTACACTCTGACCCCACCCTTTCCCGCCAGCTACTTACTACCGGACTGCAGTTTTGCGATGTGACAAGTTAAATACTACATACATTGCGTGTTTTCTATGATATTCATAAACATCCTACGAAGACGAACGCTTGATGAATATGTAACTTGTACAAAATGTACGATGCATCGAAAGTAGATTTATTTGTTTCCAGGGTGCGTAATTTTAATACTGCGTTGCACCTGTGTGGCTAGAAAATATCAATGTGTGTGTTCTATCAGAAGTTCCCACGGTCAAGGATTACAGGCTTAACAAACAACTTTTGTTCTATGACTTTTTGAAATTCGAGAAAAAATATGAAATTTTTGAGGTTATGTCAATTTGAAAAACAGCTGATTTTTTTAAACAAAGGTCATACAGACTAAGAACAGATAAAACATAAAATAAGTAAAATTTTAAGGTTAAGACCTCTCTGTGTATGGAACAGCTGATTTTCAGGCAAACCTAATCTCAAAATTTGCAAAAAAATGTTCGAATTTCCAAAAGTCGTAGAACAAAAGTTGTTTGTTTAGGTGCACAGAAGTAGAACCGCTTGCTAGTATAATTACCAATAACCCTGTTTAATGTGATGTCAACCAAGTCTATTGCTGTGGAGAAAAAAAAGAATAAAATAAAAGGGGATTTGATGAGGTAGGGTCAGATCCGCCCACTCCAGTGTGCTGCCAGGTCTTTGGGCGTTGTTATTACTGACTGACTGACTTAGATATAAACGCACTACTTAAACCAATGGACGGATCGAAAAAAAATGGCATACATATAGCTATTACATATTACGTAAGCATCCGCTAGGAAAGGATTTTGATAAAATTCACCTAGTGTTTCATCAAAAATAAAAACAGATGATGAAGGAATCAATACCCGCGCACCCTCTTAATTAAAGCCAACTAATTTTAAGAGGAAAGGGTACCGGGGGCTGTCTTCATACAAACTATTACAAACGTAATCGACTGTTTTCTACTAGAGCAAATATTTTTCGACTAGAGCAAATATTTTTGTGGTGCTTAAATCTTATAACTGCCATGACCCTATTTTTTTAAATATTTTTAATCTTAATTTCTATGATAATTAGAGAATAAAAAAAATAGGGGCATAGTCATGTCAGTTATAGGTTTTATGGCATAAAAATATTTGTGCTAGTGTCATTATCCAGGGAGGAAACAGTCGACTACGTTTGTATGGAGAGTGCGCCCAGTGCGCTTTCACCTTAAGTTTCCTTTCTTATTTCTCTGTTTATTTATAAACCAGGCGAATCCACCTCAACTAGAGCGCTGCGAAGATATAGCCTCACTAAGATGCCTCAACGAGTGTGGAGCTCTGAACGTGCTTCGATCTCGTTACGCTGCTGGTCTACCTCACGCCCGCGCGGGTCATGCTCTCCTGGTACTGGGGCCGCCGAAACGCACCTCTCCTATATACACTGAAAAGGTAAGGCAACTAGTTGAACTTGGCTGAGACTAGGAGAGTATGAGAGCCATGCAGGCGTGGCTAAAACTCTTCTCTACTTTGGTCTCCGCTGAAATCAAGTCTGATGGGATCTGATGCCGGTGTTTTTAAGTTACGAGTGTTTAAGCATTGTCTAAGTGAGCGTGCTACATATTAGACCACATCGTCACTTACCATCAGGTGAGATAGTGGCCCAAAAATTACACCGCTTACTTGATGTGCTGAGGATTAGAGATTCCACCTTTAAGTCTCTGGGCGCATGGCACGAAATTAAGTTATATTGTTATGAACCTTTGATTTGTTTTAGACGAATTTTTCGTAGACAGAACCTTTTGCGCCAGCTGTTTCTGGCCACTCTGCTGGGATTCCAAGAGGATGTTCAAGGTTAATAAGCCAGTTCTTAAATGCTCCTAACAATATGTTCCAGGTGGCTGCGATGTTCAGAGGTTGTCGAGCAGATGACATGCCGCCTCACGTGTTTGCGGCCGCGCAGTCTGCTCATCGATGCATGCTCGCTTCTAGGCGAGATCGGGCTATTGTGTTCCTTGGAAGGTACGTTCGAGAAGATGGTGGTTTTTGACCCATATTCACGGAATTCACTAAAGCCTGTATTGAGGTACCATCGCTTATCTGTGCTAAAAATGGAAGGGAAAGGAATCAGTTGTTTGCGTCTGTCTTTCCTGACGTGTACAATTTGGGGGTCTTAAATTCGCAATGAACAGGTATCTTCTAGAAAAGCGTGGTACATTTTAGACCACATCGTCACCTACCATCAGGCAGGTGAAATAGTGGTTAAACGCTGACCTATCATTGTATAAAAATGGTTGTCTGTAAAGTCGGTTTATGGACGATAATTTTACGTGATAACGTCATAAAATATGAAAACGATAAAAATTGATATTTTTGTTTTTCCTATATATATTTTTTTCCTTTTATTTCCTTTGTATAAGTCTTCTATTCGTCACTCATCACCATAACCCAACCCCAGATGAGCGATATTATTATTAATAAGTCTTCTATTCGTCAGTCTTTACCATAACACAAGCCCAGATGAGCGATGATTATTATTAAATACGGACGATAATTTGGAACGTGCGATTCGGGAACGTGAGCGATAACGTCACACTTTTTTGTGAGTGCTGCCGGTGTTCATCATTTTAATAGACGTTATCACGTAAAAAAATGTAAACACGGGCGGACGCTATCTCGCATCACTACATCTGTCCCTATATCCCTATGTATGCTTAAATCTTTAAAAAACTGGTTGCCTGTAAAGTCGGTATACGGGCGAAAGTTTTACGTGACAACAACTGTGCTCGAGTGGAAGGGACGCGTGCCTTTCACTTTTTATGTCTGTCTCTCTCGCTCTTAGGCGGGCTAACCATGCCCGCGTGCCTCTCACTCGCTCTCATTGTGAGCGCATAACGTCAGCGGAGCGTAACGCAGTTTCTTGAAGTGTCACCCGGCAAACCAATTTATAAGACGTTGTCACGTCAAAACTACGCAACGGATTTTGATGCGGTTTTTTTTAATTGATAGTGATTCAAGAGGAAGGTTTATATGTATAATACATGCATAATATAGCCGTGCGAAGCCGGGGGGGGGGGTCGCTAGTGCTATTATAATTCTGAAGCAATCCTTTAATATCCTATACACCATCATTTCACGCCTATGAAATTGCACTGCGGCGCCAAAACCACTTACATAGATGAATCAATTAATATGTTAATACCGTAACTAGATCTGATACACAATTTCACACTAAAATCTTAAGAATTTGCAATATCTATTTAGAATTTTAAAAATAGATCTTAAAATGTTAAGAATAAGGACTGGTTTTAAATAGATTTTCTAGAAAATCTGTATAAAATCGTGATGAAATCTGCATAATCTGATTTATTGGAAATGTTATTTCATGATTGTAAAGTAATACACATAATTAAGGAGCTAATTTCGTATTTATTAATATTCAAACACGTTAAATGTTCTGTTAGTAAATAAATTACTTAAAAAACGATTTCTAGAACTATTTATAATACTAGATTCTTCGCGACCTCTTCATTTGAGTAGAAGTTTAATATTTTCCATACCGAGTCCTTTCTTAGCGGATGCCTAGTCAGCCAATTAGAACTTTGAGATATTTTGTTATCGGCAGCAATTTTGAAAAAGTCGGGAAATTCCCCTGTGTGCATAACTCCACGTATAAATAATAATAAAAAACTTGTTATTGTAAAGGGCCTCTACGTGTTGGCTTCGGCTCCACGCACGCCTTCCAAAGGTCCGGGACTCCATAGTCCCGTGATATAGGACATATAACAAACAAATAATAATAATAATAAATAATTTATTTCAGGCTACAAAGGCCCATAGATACATACCTTCTAAACTAACATACATATTTTATAACAATGAATGTTTTAATAGATAGCTTAGAACTATGTTAGTAGCACTTCCATGACACTACACTTTAGTTCTAGTGTGTTCTTGTGGAATTTGTCCGCGGAAGCGACGGAACACCACGTCCTTCGGCCAAAAGGTTTCATTCATAACGCGAGGCAGATAGCAGTTCGGTACTCGCACCACAAACGCAAACCTAGCAGTTTAAGTTTTGGCCCCTCAATTTTCATGACCAAATTTTTTTTTAAAGTTATTCCTACTTACTACTTACTCCGCTGGCTCAGCGACCCAAAGTGGATCTTGGCCTCCGAATTTTCCATCGCTCCCTGTCCTGCGCTATTTCTTGCCAATTGTTGACTTGAAGTTCGAAAAAAAAACGTGTTGTGTTGAGTGCTGTTGAGTTAAATTTCGATTCCTAAGTATATTTTTTTTTAAACTACGGCGATTCGTAACCATAGTAATTATTCACCACGACGACCCAGTTGGCACAATGGTCACCATGCCGGACTGCCAAACACAGGGTCGCGGGTTCGATTCCCGCCTCAGACATGTATTTATGCTTAGATATTTGTCTGTGGTCTGGTTGTTTCTATGTATTATAAGTATATATTTACAAAAGAAAAGTATATAAGTAGTATATCCGTTGTCTAGCACCCATAACACAAGTGTAGTTACTTAGCTTGGGGCTAGATGGCGATGTGTGGAATGTCCTGCAATATTTATTTATTTATTTATTTATTTATTTTATTTATTTATTGTCCCGGATCTTAATATTTTTATATCTCTTACCTTGACGTTTCGACTATGTTGCAATAGTTGGTCATACAATCAAAGAAGAAAGATTCAATCTACTTTTTATTATTTAAATTTCCTAATAATACCCACACCTAATGGTGTCAAAAACAGTTTTAATTTTCTTTAATATCCCACCTGCAGTGCAAACCACAGGTATAATATTGTCATATTTAGCAACGATGTTGCTATAAAAACTTTTTAGAATCATAATAAAAACTAATCAAAATTCGTAATAACTTGATATTCGAGTGGTTTTAATTTGTTAAAGCATTTATTACCTGAGTTATCCTGTTGATAGATAATTAATACATTATGATTCGAAAATATTAGACCTTAGCTGATCTGAAGTAGGCTCCCGTGGTGTTTAAATGTCTACCCTGTCTGGAACACACTGCATTGGACAGTATGTACCATAATAAAAATGGTAAAGTATATCATATAATTTTTTTAGTTTCATCATTCTGTTATTTTAGAAGTTACAGAGGGGACACTTTTTACCACTTTGGAAGTGTCTCTCGCGTAAACTATTCAGTTTGGAGAAAAATGATATTAAAAACATCAATATCATTTTTGAAGACCTATCCATAGATACCCCACACGTATGGGTTTAATGAAAAATTTTTTTTTGAGGCACAGTTCTTAGTATGAACCCTAAAGTGAACCCTAAAATTTATTGTATTTATTCTATTTTTGTGTGAAAATCTTAATGCGGTTCACACAATACATCTCCTTACCAAGTTTCAACAGTTTAGTTCTTATAGTTTCGGAAAAAGTGGCTGTGACATACGGCCGACAGACAGAAATGACGAATCTATAAGGGTTCCGTTTTTTGCCATTTGGCTACGGAACTCTAAAAATAAACCCTTATAAGATCACTCTCTTGTTAGTCTGTCTGTGTGTCACCACCGATTTTCTCAGGAATGGGTGGTCCTAGCAAGTTGAAATTCATACCAGATACTGAGGTCTACCTACAGTACCTATTAGATGTATAAAAATCATGGTCCTGAGTCAACACGATAAAAATATATGGGCAACTTTTGATTTTCAGTATTAATAATTATATCAAGGTCCAAAATTTACCTTGACATTCATTTTTATTTTATTTTTCGAAATTTACTTATGCTGTATTCCCGTAGTTTGTCGATCTTTTGACGTCGACTTGTAACGTTAACTAAAATAAAATTACAAATAAAAAAACATCCTCTAGCGCGTCTCCCCGAGGCATCGTTCCGAGAAGGCTGGCAACATTTCCCCTCTGGATGGCCAGACTGACCCTCTGAACCACCACCAGCCCTCCAATCACCAGACAAAATTCCTAAAAGTCCGGTACTTTCCCAGTATGATACGGATAGTGGCCGAAAGCCTGTAACACACTCGTTTAGTTTATATTCTTTGCGACTTGAAGACTAAAATAAATAAAAATAAATAAATAAATATTTCAGGACATATTACACATCGCCATCCAGCCCCAAGCTAAGCAACTTAATGCTTGTGTTATGGGTGCCAGATAACGGATAAACTACTTATATACTTTTTTTTTTTTTTGTAAATATATACATATTACACTACTACTCTCCCCCCCCCCCTCTTCCCCTCTCTCTCTTATATACATATTACTCTACTCTCTTATTTACTTATTATTATTGACTAGTTATATTTATATAGTTATTAGGATGTTATTTTGCGTAATTATTTATCTTAGCATGCTTTTTATGGATATGTCCATGCAAATAAGGCATTAAGGAATGCAGTTAGAATTTTTATATTGAAGAATGAGGATTCAGATCTTGTATTTATTTATTTAAATTAGCAATTTTTATGTGTATCCGTGTTGAGCATTATACCTAGGTAAAATACTAACAGGATTTTAGACACTCTCTTTAAACGATTTCTTGTTTTAATTACCTGTATTATTCACACGGTTTTTACGCATAAGTAAATGAGCCAATCTTAAGATGTATTCCTCTTTTTTATTCAATTTGAGAATTTACAAACAGCGAATGAATTGGTGGAGTTTTCCTTTTAATATAACCCGATTTTAAACGCTGGCATAAGTTATCCAAAATATTGCTGAATAATTTTGGGATAAGGGCAGGCAGAATAGGAATGATTCTGTTCTTGATTCCACAGATCCGGCTCAGGCAAAACGTCAGCAATGCGTCACAGTATCTGGTACTTGGCGAGCGCGTATCCAGCTCAAGGATCGAAACTGACCCCAGAGAAGCTTGACGCTGCCTTTGATGTGCTTCATGCTTTCGGATCTTCTCGGTAAGCGTTTAATTCTTGTAAAGTATACCTTATTATTACCCCACTATGGCACATCATGTTAATCATTATGGCACAGCATATCGGGTTATAACCAAGGAATGACTTGGTTATATCCTGAGACGACCCAGTTGGCACAATGGTCACCATGCCGGACTGTCAAACACAGGGTCGCGGGTTCGATTCTCGCCTCAGGCAAGTATTTATGCTTAAATATTTGTCGGTGGTCTGGTTGTTTCTATGTATTATAAGTATATATTTACAAAAGAAAAGTAATATAAGTAGTATATCCGTTGTCTAGCACCCATAACACAAGTCTAGTTACTTAACTTGGGGCTAGATGGCGATGTGTGAAGTGTCCTGCAATATTTATTTATTATTTACTTCTTCTCACTGGGCGCGTTTCGAAGACACAGGATGTGCGTCAGATCAATGAGAAGAATGAACTCAAAGAAGAAACTCATAGGGTTCTTTAAAAAAAAAAAAATATGTCTTAACTATTAATTCTACTGGGACAATTTCGATTTCTTGTATTAACACATAGTAAGTAAAGTTACTCCCTTAAATTATTCTCAGTCGTAATGTCAGTAGTAAGGCGTCAAGAGTGCATACGATTGGCAAATGTCCCAGACCTTCAAAACCGTGGTGAGATCTAGGGCATCTCGGTTTCCTCACGATGTTTTCCTTCATCTTCTTCATAATCATTTATCTATACATATAAAATTCTTTGTCCTGACTGACTGACAGATCAACGCATAGCCTAAACCGCTGATCATAGAGACCTGAAACTTGGAAGGTGTGTTCTTTGTATCACGTAGGCATCCGATAAATAAGATTTTCCGAAATTCTACCCCTAAGGTGGTGAAAAAGGGGGACAATGTTTGTATGGGACAACGTGATTCCTTGGTTAATTTCCGACTTCTAAGCGTATAAAGTCGCTGGCAAAAGTTATTAGTCATTAATAAAAATATTGTTTAACTAATAGTTTCTGTTACGTTTTCAGTACAAGTTCAAATACGCACGCTTCGCGCTTCGTATCGCTCGCTTCGCTCGACTTCGATGGCGGCGGCGCGCTCGTCTCAGCCTCGGTACAGACTCTACTGCCTGATCTGAGACCTGGACAGACTTCGCTCAGAGCTTTACATATGTAAGTATTGAATAGTTGCAGATTCCGAGCCTGGACGACCTTTACGTGGTCAATGATAAATATTGTAAAACATTTTACACAGGGCCATCTAGCCCCAAGCTAAGCAACTAGGCTTGTGTTATGGATGCTGGGCTGGATAACGGATAGAATACATCCACAAATATCTATAGCATAAATACTTGTTTGATTCAACTTTCTGCGTCGCAAGCGGGTGTTCGCCCGACGCACCACAGAGGTCGTCTGTCATCGCTGTTGCCTGATATTGGTCAACAAAATATAATTGATGAATCTCTGATAATACAAGCAGAAGAACAACTTCTTCTGCTTGTAGTATCAGAGATTCGTTTACTTCGCTCAACTTCGGTTCCAGGCTTTACTAATATTTGATTTTACTTAGGGCTTCTAGTACTTCTTAAGCTCTGTGTGCTTCTTTTTTAACTAGGCTTCTGTGTCCCACTGTTGGGCTAAGGCTTTTCCCTTTTTCTTTCATGCATCCATATTTTAGTGGTCAAATTCCAGATGGTTGCGCTTCTTTTTAGGGTTCTGTACCCAAAGGGTAAAAACGGAACCTTATTACTGAGACTCCACTGTCTATCCGTCCGTCTGTCACCAGGCTGTATCTCATGAACCGTGATAGCTAGACAGTTGAGATTTTCACAGATTGACGACCCTGTTGGCACAATGGTCATCATACCGGAATGCCAAACATAGGGTTGCGGGTTCGATTTCCACGTCAGACAAGTATTTATGTTTAGATATTTGTCTGTGGTCTGGTTGTTTCTACATATTATAAGTATATATTTATGAAAGAAAAGTATACTTTTAAGTAGTATATCCGTTGGCTAGATGGCGATGTGTGGAATGTCCTGCTATATTTATTTATTTATTCTGTTGTTTTAATATGTTTATTTCATCCAGTCTATTCCACGGTTGTGACGGAAGACTCCGCCGCGAGTTACTCTTCGACCAGTCACCACTCAACTCACCAAACCCTTTCGTCGCTTCAAGCGAGAAAGCAGATGCGCCTGCAGAGTTTTCAGCACTGAAGGAAGCGCTGCAGCGGCTTAATATTACTGAGTTAGAACAAATGGCTGTTTGGAAGATCATGGCCGCCGTTTGTCATTTGGGATGGGCTGGTGCTGTAAAAGGTAACTATTTTTAATTACGGATTCGTACGGCTTGTGCATACAGCCAGCATCAGGTATGGCTTTAAAGCGATGGTTAATTTACCGAAGCAGAGTTTTTATTTTTACATATTTTTAGCGTTTGACCACATTTACACCTGCCTGATGGTAGGTTACGATGGGGCCTAAGATGTAGCATGCTTTCCTAGAAGATACCTATTTACTCGCGACTTGAAGACCCCCAAATTGTGCACGTCAGGAAAGACAGACGCAGGCAACTGATTCCTTTCCCTTGCAGTACGAATAAGGAATGACGAAGCAAAATGCTTAGTGCAGACGTCTGATATGTCCACTATGTTTTTTTCTCTAGGAAACACGGGTTCGAGTATAAAGTACCAGTTCGCGAGTACAGGGTGCGGACAACGCGCAGCCAAAATGTTAGGAGTCTCATCTGAAGAGCTGACAAGAGCTGTGTTCGCGACTGTACCATCGTCACCACAACAGAATTCTAATTTGAGGTACTTATAACATCACGTTTCTATGCTAGATAAGAGGTTTTTGTTTTGTATTTTTTAGGGTTCCGTAGTACCTCAAAAGGTAAAAAAGGAACTCTTATAAGATCACTTTCTTGTTTTCTGTGCAATTAATAAATAGGTTCCTGAAGCTACTAAACCGAATTTGAAACTTGGTACTAAGGCATTAAAACTTGAAAAGTAACATAGGTTTTTTGTCGTACCAGCAAAAATACTATCCATGTTGGTCCTTCGAGCCGGAACAAAAATGTAAAAGATCGTCTAATGTGATAAATATTACGTTTTTACCATTCCCACTCTAAAAAGCGTATTTTATTTACTGAAAACAGTAAATAAAAAGGCTTTTAAATCACTGTTTTTGTGTTTGTATATTCGACCTCCATCTCAATGGTCCTCTCAACAGCCTCCTCCTTGCGTTTCGCCTATTTCGTCTGTTCCGCGACACGTTTTCTTTTTTTCTTTTTCTTGTAGTCATGGTATAAAGTATAGTATGCAACTCTTGAATAAAGTAAGGATTTACATTGAGGGCCATGAATCACTAGCGTCGCTCAGGATTATAACACTTAAATCACTCACTACGGTCGTGATTCATCCATGGCCCTCGCTTTAAATCCGTCCTTTATTCACTAGTTGCATAATATACTCTTATTTTCATATTTAGCACAATTTAATTTTATGTAACTTTTCTAGTGGTAGGTATTGATGTTAAAAATTGATAATTTTTGTTTCTTCCTACTTCAGAACTCCATCGCCTTCCAACGAGCGTGAACTCTCAGGTAGTGAGGCTCTCGACGGATTCGCTACGGGACTCTACAACGAGACATTCAACATGATTGCTGCTTTAGTTAACAGGTACTTTGGTTAACACTAACTGTTGCTTGTAGATATCACACCAAATGTCGGTAAAAATCACATCTACAATTCCATCTCAGCACTTTTGAGAAAACAAAACACATTCGTAACAGTCAACAATTTTCACCAACGAAGGCGACCGGTGCCAGTAGTAACTATTTAGTAGGCTGTGTACCAAGGTCGTTGGCGTATGGACCCCCCTTAAAGATTTCTTTAATTGATCATCGTTCCAGGAGTCTCTCATCACCAGCTCGTACATCAGCCTCCATTCTACTACTGGATTCACCTGGAGCTGACAACCCGATGTGTTCCGGACAACAGAGCGGCGCTCCACTTTCCAAACTTTTGTCTAATTATCTACAGGTCAGTAAAAAAGACGATCATCATCATCATCTTCCTGCCCTTATTCCAATTTATTTGGGGTCGGCGCAGTATGTCTTTTTCTTCCATCCTATTAGTCGTCATCTCATCGTTCACATTCATCTCTCCCTTGTCTCACGCAGTCCATCCATTTTTTCTTAGGTCGTCCTCTTCCTCTCCATCCCTCTACATTCATACTCATCACTCTTCTAGTTACATGCGTCTCCTCTCTTCTCATCACATGTCCATACCAACTTAAACGGTTCCCTTTTACTTTTTCAGTAATCGGTGCTACTTTAATTTTTTAACAGCGTTTCATATAAAATATCACGTTCCGTCCATCACGAAAGCAACGACCGTAAGACCGATCCGCACACAACAGTGCCGATACGTGCCGTTCAGTAACGAATCCATCAGTGTCAGTGAAAAATGATATTGTTGCATACTTTTTGTACTAGGCTATCCAGTATCCATACTCGTCAGTGACATGACATTCAGTGATGTAAGTGAAGTCACTGTTATGTGCGGTTCGGCCTTTAAACTGCAAATTACAATGTTTGCGAATGTTGCCTTTTTCTTATTAATACCCCAGAAAGGGCGGGCAAAAGCATTTTAGCATAATAGAGCCTCGTTGATAAATCATTATTTTTTCCAATTTCTTCCATCTTCTTGTTTTGTTGACCCTTGATAACAAGTTACTTATTGAATGTTTTGTTTGTGACAGGAACGTTTGCAAGCCGTATTCCACGAGGCAATGCTGGTAGCACCTCGAGAGAGATACGCACAAGAAGGGATCACGTTGGATGATGGAGCTGAAGATGGTAACTAACCTCAATATTATTGAAATTACCTAGTTTTAATACAAATACTGAATTAGTCAAACCGCTCTGGCCCAGATTCAAAAACCAAATCCAAAGGTCGGACATTGATAAAAGGAAATTCACTTTACTTCGTTAAGGTGAAAGGGTATCGGCGCTCTCTCCATACAAACGTAGTCGACCGCTTCCTCCTTGGATAATGACACCAGCACAAATATTTTTATTGCATAAAACCTATGACTATGCCCCTATATCTTGCTTTTTTTCATTTTCTAATTATCATAGAAGTTAAGAAAATAAAACAAAAAACATAGGGCATGGTCATGGCAGTTATAAGTTTCATGCAACAATTTTTTTTGCTCTAGTGTCATTATCCAGGGAGGAAACAGTCGACTACGTTTGTATGGAGAGAGTGCCCGGTACCCTTTCACCTTAATGCCCGGAAATTTCGTAGTAATATTTCGTGAAATATCAAAATCTCATAACAACTTCACTTCTATCTAGTCATAAACATATTTCAGTTTATTTGAAGTAAACATATTAAATTATGTGTGACGTCATAATTTGAAACGGATATTGCTAATCTCAACATTTTAGTTTTTTTTTTTTAAGGGTGGTTGTCGCAGTTTGCGTTGTTTTTATTTTTACAAAGCTTCATTCAATTCCAGATTGGTTATCGGAAACCGTGAACCCGGGTCCCATGGTTGAGCTGCTGGACAAGTCACCACAGAACTCCATAGTGAGGAGTTCGCAGGCTGATCTACGCGAGTGTGACAGGCGGGGACTACTTTGGTAAGTCTAATATATATAAATTACGTGTCGCGTTGTTTGTGATGTACTCCTAAACTACACAACCGATTTTAATCAAATTTGCACACCGTGTGCAGTTTGATCCAACTTGAAATATAGGATAGGTTACATCTTAATTTATCCCGATATTACCACGGGATCGGGAGTTACGCGGTGGAAACCGCGGAGCGCAGTATTTTGTTGCCAATTTCAGATGGCGGACGTCTTTGTTTTAGGGCGCAGTACAAAAAGGGTCCGTCTGTCTGTCACCAGGCTGTATCTCATGAGTCACGATAGATGATGAGATGATGTATTTATGTTGTCGCTATGACATCAAACACTAACAACAGGATCTAATACAACATTTGCATGAGTTTTTCGTTTTCTTTTGTATTTTGAGTTAAATTGGATAATTTCGGTGACATTTATCGAGGCTTATGGAACTAATTCTTAGGGTTCCGTACCCAAAGGGTAAAAACGGAACCCTTTTACTAAGGCTCTACTATCCGTCTGTCTGTCACTAGGCTGTATCTCATAAACCGTGATAGCACAGAGTTTAAATTTTCACAGATTATGTATTTCTGTTGCCGCTATAACAACAAAAACTAAAGAATAAAATGGTACGGAACCCTTCGTGTACAAGTCCTACTCACACCTGGTAGGATTTTTCATTTTTTAGGGTTCCGTTCTTCAAAAGGTAAAAGAACCCTTATAAGATTACTCTCTTGTTTTGTATTTTAAGGTGAAAGGGTACTGGCGCTCTCTCCATACAAACGTAGTCGACTGTTTCCTCCCTGGATAATGACACTAGAGCAAATATTTTTGTTGCATAAAACCTATAACTGCCATGACTATGCCCCTATGTCATGGGTTTTTTCATTTTCTAATTATCATAGAAATTAAGATTTAAAAAACAATAAAAAACAAAACATAGGGTAATGGCAGTCATAAGTTTTATGGCACAAAATATTTGTGCTAGTGTCATTATCCAGGGAGGAAACAAACGACTATGTTTGTATGGAGAGAGCGCAGGTACCCTTTCTTCTTAATATCGATGACATTGATCGAGGCAGAAGGAACGAATCCTTATATCTTTTAGGCCTTTTTTCCAAATATGTTCGTAACATTGCAGGTTATTAGACGAAGAGTCAATGTACCCCGGTTCAAACGACGACACATTCTTGGAGCGAGTGATGACGCACTACGGGCCACCGAACCATACGCAGTACCTCATCAAGAAGGCACCTCATGCTAGGCAGTTCTTATTGCAACATTTACAGGTAATATACTTTAATAGGGGGTAATTAAGGGATAAACAATAAACTACAATTTCTGCGAATTTTGCCTTTTTTCTTGTTTATACCCCAGAAAGGGCAGCATTTTTTATCAGTCGTCTTCATAGATGGATCTTATTGCAACATTTTACAGGTAACTTATTTGAATAGGGGGTAAATATGGAATGAATGTAGGGGTAAATAGGTGTTTGAGGAGGAATGAAAATAGGGGGCTAGTGAGTAAAATAGAGGATGTAGCGGGTACATTAGAGGATGAAAGAACAGGGTCAAGTGAGCTGAAAGTAGAAAGACAAATTCTTTATAGTACAATATTATTATAAACTTTATATATAAATATCTGCTAAAAAGTATGATACAATAAGGAAAAGTAAAAAATACGATAAAATCAGTGGTATGTCAACCAGAGGCATATACGTCTTTGCGAAATGAACGTGTCCACACGGAATTAAAACAATTGACTCATAATCCCTCGGGTGTTTTCGCATATTGCATAAAAAAACGTCAAATTATTGTGTTTCCATAAAGGAATGCGAAGTTCGAAGATAACCACTCTATAGCGGTTACATCTCACTGGATAAAATAGAGTATAAGAGGGGGTAAAATAGGGGATGAAAGTTGAGGGCGTAATAGGAGATAAAGGGGAGGGGTTAAAATAGAGGACAAAAGTAAGGGTAAAGTAAGGGCTATAATACGAAATAAAATTAGGGGGTAAAATAGGGAATTGATGTTTAAAGCTTCAGAGATTAAATATTTTTAATATTTCGTTATTGAAGTGTCTACTAACTTTTTTTTTGTATTTAGGGTACGAATCCTGTACTATACGATGTCACCGGTTGGGTGAAAGCGAGTCGAGAGAATCCAGTCACGAAGAAATCCTTGACACTCTTACAAGAGAGTCAAAAGTAAGTACATACATATCCATAACATTAGTTCCTCTCACACACCCCCTGCCCCTCTCCTCTTGTCCTAATCCATTAATCCTCTATCCCCCTCTCGAGCTTTCACCTTATTCTTCTAGTGCACATCATAGCGCGTGGGACGCATATTATAATTGAATTAATTTTAAAAATTAAGAATCTGTAAAAAATTAAGAGTCTGAGGGGCAGTAAGTTTAGTTGAATAGTTTTTAGTTTATAATTTAATTTAAGTGCTGTTGATTCTATGTTCATCAATAAAAAAAAAATAAAAAAAAAATTACCAACTATTATTATGAAATATTTCTATGACAAAACTACGAATGTGGATGAAAAATTACACAGTGGAATTCTACAAATAATCAATGTTATAATTTGTGAAAGTTTGTATATTTGTTATATCTTCAAGCAAAATTACAGAGCGATTGCAATGTTATTTGGTATACGAAAGTTTGAGTTCTTCAATAACACACAGGCTTCTTTTAAAACCGCGGGGTACAGCTAGTTCTAAGTGTACTTTATTTTTTTGCTGCCATGAAACGACTTTAGCAGTCTTAAAGTTTAAATTAAACGACACTAAAAGTTAACTAATACAATATTATATAAAAACGTGTGGCACTCTGGGACAGCTGCGGTAAAGCTATTGCATCGTGCGAGCTTCGTACAGTCGTACCATATACATACACGTTAAGCGAACGCTCGGCTGAGCTACATGGTAGGCGGAGTGGGGGGTGTTGGGTTTTATTTTCGTTACGGAATTTCTTGATTCGGTCGCCGCGCTCAAAGCCCGCGATAAAAGCTATGCAATAGCTTAAAAAATGAGGGTAGTTGAAAAAAAACTACTCTTGAGTAGGTGGGTTCACAGGCACTATATCCGATTACGTTATCACGCTAACCGCTCACTCCCCTGATTATAATAGCCGTCAGCCGATGGTCCTCTAATTTAAGTAGCCGTCAGCCAGTGTGCCCAATACCCAAACCCGCCGGGCCGTAGCAGACTGGGTAGATCCAAGAAGTGCTGGCTTGACGTCGTAAAGGGTGATATGCGTGCAAATGGCCTTACTAACCAGGATGCCGAAGATCGTGCGAAGTGGAGGCGTAAAAGTAGGAAAGCGGACCCCGGGCTCCTGAGAGGGATGCAACCGGGAACATCGCTCGGATGATGGAGCCAGTGTGCCCAATAAGAAAATTAGTTCCAGCAGCCGTTAATAAGTCAGCTGTGGTAAAAGCAGTTCCGCGTAGTAGTAAGGAGGTAGCTTGTTTTCCCCGTTTAATGGGGATTACACACACTAAGAAAAATTAGATTCACCATGTAACATAATGTAGAATTGTGTCAAGTACAACTTATGCGTGAATAGACACGCCCACAATGACAATCTTTATTAATTTTTTGCTCTTTTTTTCCCAGTGAAGATATAGGTCGCCTATCGTCGTGGGCGCGCGGCGCTTGTGGTATCAGCGCGTGGTCTGCGGCCGTTGGTGATGCGTCGACACTTCGCCGCGCATCCTCTATACGACGGACTCTAACTAGCGGTTAGTGTTTATTATTCCTTTTATTTACTCAAATAAGAACTAAGACGTTTGTCTCGCGAAATTTAAGGGGCGAGGCACGTCTTGACCGACCGAGGATTTGCCTCGCGCAGCTACCTCGCGAGGATGCTCGCTAAGTCAGAACCCGGATATTGTGGTTTTTCGATATTTCTTATTAATTTATTCGTTTTACCACACCAGGTACAGCGGGCATGAAACGTCGTTCAACAGCATTGCAAGCTAAATTCGTCGCCGATGGCGTAGTGGACACGTTGAGACGCTGCGGGTCTGGCGGTGTCCAGTTCGTATGCTGTCTGTTAGCCAATCAGCATTCGCAGAACGCTGATGACGTCAATGTACCATTGTTGAGGTCACAGGTAAGGATAAAGCTTGTGAATTATAAACTTTAAAAAAGGGTGTTTAAATTAGATGGTATGTAATCTTTTACATTTTTGTTCTGGCTCGAAGGACCAAGTAAAATGGTCTTTATTTCCTACTTTTATGGATGTAAAAATGACTTATCTTGATAGGTTTAAATAGAATAGATCATCATCGTCACTGTGTATAGCGTTCATCCTGCTTGGGTCAAATCTCTTTAATAGAGTAGCATTGAGAAGAGCAGTTTTGATACTGAGGAGTTCTGAAAAGGACTGTTTAAATCCATGATAGTATCGCAGGAAAAGCACCGAGAGATTTACTAGGAACAGTTCGGTGAGCTGATTTTAGGTCAAGAGCGTTTGGCTGACATGTGCCATTCCCCACAGAGGTAACGAGGAGGTGGTTCTGAACTAATTCCCACCTAGTAAAATAAATCTATACTAATATTATAAAGCTGAAGAGTTTGTTTGTTTGTTTGAACGCGCTAATCTCAGGAACTGCTGGTTCGAATTGAAAAAATCTTTTTGTGTTGGATAGTCCATTTATCGAGGAAGGCTATAGGCTACTTTTTATCCCGATATTCCCACGGGATCGGGAGTTAAGCGGGTGAAACCGCGGAGCGCAGCTGTAATAACTAAATTTGAAGAACCCTAAATTATTATTTAAATAAATATAAAATAAATTAATAAATTGAGGTTTTTCTTTCAGTTCCGTGGATTCCAACTGCTAGATGCGGCGAGATTATACAAACAAGGCTTCCCTGAACATATGCCGCTTTCAGAGTTTGCTAGAAGGTAACTAAATCGACGTAAATAGCGTTAGCCGTTTTAACTGTTTTATGTATTTAAAAGACTCGCATCTATTTCAGTAAAAAATGTAAAGTTTATGAAAATATAAATTTTGTACTTGTTTTTTCTTTACAACCGCCGTAAAATTGAAAAAGCTCAAAAAAATGATGATTTTTTAGGATTTTCACGATTTTTTTCTATCGAGGCAAATTACTCCAATCGTGTTTCGAAGAATATTATGGCAACACAAAGCATTTCTTCACCTTTACGACATTAGGAATATCATTCTATGGATTTGAGTGGTTGATACCCAAAAACTGTTTCTAAGACACCTCTATCGCGCTTCTGGTCATACCACTTCGGCTTAATATAGCTGAACCTCTGACACGATAAGAAGTTATAACTGAGCTTGGTAAATTAAACCTTTTTCTCCCTAGATACCGTCTCCTAGCTACCTCAGAAAGCGAAGACTCGGAACAACCTCAGACGCAACAAACGTTGTCCGATCGACAGATCGTCGACGACATGCTTCTGACGCTCGATTTGGACGTCACTAGCTATCGACTCGGACTTACTCAGGTGAGTTTAGATTTTAGACTATGGAAAGCTGGTTTTAGGGTTGAAATTGTGTAATTTGAGTATTACTGTTGTTATTTGGGAGCGATGCTTTTGAATTTCTTTTAGATAGGTACGAGAACTACAAGCGGTTATTTTTAATTTTTAATTTCGTGCCTTTTTATACACAATTTTAAAAAGTGCTCATTTTGCACAATGCACATTACAGTGAAATGCGCATTCCAGGAAATGCTCATATTTTGCTTAGTGCTCTAACCGCGTAATGCCCGTTTTCGGACGCTGCACATTTTACGGTAGTGCACGTCCTGCGCCAGACTCATTACTTTTTCTTTTTAAAAGCATAGGTGTATGGACTACAAAAATGTGTGTGTTTAGATTTTAGACTCCAGGGTGCTGGTTTTAAGGTTAAAATTGCGTTACCTGAGTCCGAGTATCACTTGATTGATATTTTGTGATTTGGGTGCGACGCTTTTGAATTCTTTAAAGATACCTTCTTTTTTTAAGTATTACGTATATAAATGGACTACGAATATTTTATGTGAGTTAAGATTCTAGACTCCAGTGTGCTGGTTTTAGAGTTGAAATTACGTATTACTTGATTGATATGTTGTGATTTGGAAGCCATGCTTTTAAATATTTTAAGATAGGTAAGTACTTATTTTTCTTTTCAAAAGTATTGTTCTTAATTGAATTACGAAGATTTTAAGTTTTTATTTTTATGAACTTGGAAATATTTTTAACTAAAGTTTTATATATCTTCGCATACTGATGAATGATAATAATCTTCTTTCATTGCACTTGCATTGGTTCGGTTATATAACAGTAAGTTAAGAGGAAAGGGTACCGGGGGCTTTCTCCATACAAACTATTACAAACGTAGTCGACTGTTTTCTCCCTGGATAATGACACTAGAGCAAATATTTTTGGTGCATAAAACTTATAACTGCCATGACCATGCCCCTATTTTTAGTTTTTTCTTATTTTTTAATTTTTTTAATTTTAATTTCTATGATAATTACAAAATGAAAAAAACCAAAACATAGGGGCATAGTCATGGCAGTTATAGGTTTTATGACACAAAAATATTTGTGCTAGTGTCATTATCCAGGGAGGAAACAGTCGACTACGTTTGTATGGAGAGCGCGCAGGTACCCTTTCACCTTAAGTAGCGAGTTAAGTAATATCCTAGTTTCCCATTGGCTGATCAATTTAGTCCTAGCTGCATATTGGTTTAGCAATTGTCAAATTATGATACCCACTACTTAACTTTAGAAATGTAAATCAGGTAATATAGATGAATGCATTATCTTAATTAAAAAAAAGAAGAATAATAAATATCCAATCATGAGGATACATTTATTTGAAAGTGGCGTTGTGTCAAAAATTAAAAAAAAATCTTAAGCTTAGTGCTACATTTATTTAAAAGTGGCGTTGTGTCAAAAATTAAAAAAAAATCTTAAGCTTAGTGCAACTAAAATTGCCAAACAGGTTTTTAAAGGCACGCTAATCACTACATAGTATAAAACAAAGTCGCATCCCACTGTCTGTTTCTATGTATGCTTAGATCTTTAAAACTACGCAACAGATTTTGATGCAGCCTTTTTTAATAGATAGAGTGATTCAAGAGGAATGATATATGTAGGTATAATACAAGCCTGAAAGAACCGTACGAAGCCGGGGCGGCTTGCTAGTTGATAATAAAGTAATCCAGAAACAACGCCTGATCAACGTTCTCTGCTGGGCCACTCCTTTTCAATTCAATTCAATTCATTTATTGCGAATAAAGGTACATGGTATGGTGTTACATTAATGAAATAAAGAACACTCTATTCGGCCTATACATGAGGCATGCAATATTAGATTAAAAATCAATTAATTATTAGGTACAATAGCTAAAATATGTCACACAAAACTCAAACTCTATTCGTCAAACTCTAGCCATAAATGAAAATAAGTAGAAACAATGTCAAATAAAATATGGTCATGAAATGATAATTTAAAATAAGTAGGTACAATGTCAAATGGTTTAAAAGTTACATTATTAAAGGTAATATGAGTTATAAAATATACATGTCAAAGTTGCATTACTTATACAAATTTATCCTTTAAATATTCATCAACGCTGTAGTAGGACTTGCTCAAAAGAAACTTTTTTAAATTATTTTTGAAACTATCAATATGTTGTTCTTCTTTTCATTTCACTACATGAATATCAATTTATAAGTACCTTCAAAAGTAATTTAAATGAAACTAGCTATCATAAATAAACAATTTAAAAGTTTCTCCAATTGACAATTTGAACGTGTCAGGCAATAAATATAGTAGGTACCTACTTTGTTTTTTTACAATGTTTGGGCTATCGATTTTCTAATAGGTATGCAGCACAGATATCACAAGATTGGACAGGTTGTCTAGTTTGTACGAGTCACTACCTCACACAAAAAACCTGTTAAATTAAAAAATGATTGTCTGTAAAGACGATAATTTTACGTGATAACGTCATAATAAAACAATGAAACAGTTTTTAAAGTTTTTCCTTTATATATATTTTACCTATTCTAATGGTCACTCGTTAACATAACACAAGCCCAGATGAGCGATATTATTATTAAACAATATATTATGTTACTAGCTACCCGCCCCGGCTTCGCACGGCTATATTATGCATGTATTATACATAATATAAACCTTCCTCTTGAATCACTCTATCTATTAAAAAAAACCGCATCAAAATCCGTTGCGTAGTTTTAAAGATCTAAGCATACAAAGGGAAATAGGGACACGAAAAGTGACTTTATTTTATACTATGTAGTGAAGTGATAGTGATAGTGATATTTTTTTCCTCTTCTATTGGTCACTCGTCACCATAACACAAGCCCAGATGAGCGATATTATTATTAAACAATATATTATGTTAAGTAGTTTAGACGTTATGAGGGCACAGACAAACATACATACAAACATCCCGGTCAAAACAAAACCCTCCTTTTGGCGTAGTCGGGTAAAAAGAAACGAGACGCGTGCTGCAACACGTTCCCGGAACATGACGTCGTCTTTTATGTGAATGCAGGTGCTCCATTTTATTAGATGTTATCACGTGAAAATAAATTTGACAATAGATAGGTCAACGTTTGACCACTATCTCATACTGACGATGAGGTATAAGTTAAAAAAAAAAAAAATATATATATTTTAGGACATATTACACATCGCCATCCAGCCCCAAGCTAAGCAACTTAATGCTTGTGTTATGGGTGCCAGATAACGGATAAACTACTTATATACTTTTTTTTTTTTGTAAATATATACATATTATACATATAGGAAACACCCAGAACCAGAAACAAGAATTTATGGTCAGCATAAATACTTGTTCCCGGCGGGAATCGAACCCGCAACCTTCTGCGTCGCAGAAGGTGTAAGTTGTAACACGCTTACCTAAAAGATACCACCAAATAAACGGGGGCCTTCGAGTGACACGAGTGAAGGTAGAAAGACGGCATTGGAACTACAACTTTTCCAACCCGTTCTGCTTTTAATTTTGTTTAATTAAAGTTCTTGTGAATTTGGCAAGGAGTTAAGGTCTTTCTTGTGAGGCATCATAAATCACTATCACTACATAGTATAAAACAAAGTCGCTTTCTCTGTCCCTATATCCCTATGTATGCTTAAATCTTTAAAACTACGCAACGGATTTTGATGTGTTTTTTTTTAATAGATGGAGTGATTCAAGAGGAAGGTTTATATGTATAATACATGCATAATATAGCCGTGCGAAGCCGGGGCGGGTCGCTAGTAAATAATATTTCCAACTTCGAACTAGCCCTTTATAATAATCAAAATTATTTGATACTTTTTGTCTTTGTACTTTTTAAAAGTTAACTTGTTGTTGTACGGTCAGATTCAGAATTGCAGATCTCCAAAACTGCTATTTTTTAAATGTTTTCAACCCAAGCAAAATTCTAAGGTCTTGCCCGAGTTTAAGTTTTAAACTTAAACTCATGAATTTATTAAAAAAATCTAGGAAAAAAAGTAAAAAATAGATTACACAAAAAAATTCATACAAATCAGTTCAGCCGTTTTGGTGGACATAGGTAACTAACACCGCGACATGAGAATCTATAAGTACTAATATTATAAAGCTGAAGAGTTTGTTTGTTTGTTTGAACGCGCTTATCTCAGGAACTACTGTTTCGAATTGAAAAAATATTTTTGTGTTGGATAGTCCATTTATCGAGGAAGGCTATTTTTCATTTCGATATTCCCACGGCATCGGGGATCGGCGAAATCGCGGAGCGCAGCTAGTTTTATATATTTGTGGATTATTAGAATAAAAACATTCCAATAATAGTAATTTTAAAACTCTACGATGGGTCTGCAATTCTGCCTCCGACCGTACATAATAGATCCTTTTGTACGGTCGGAATCGAAATCGAAAGTAAATAAGTTAATCGGTAGAGGCCCTCTAATCTAAGAACTATAACATCTCGACTGCAGTTTGTAAACAAATGTGAAAGCCACTTAAATTATGTAATCATCTCTTAGATTACGTACGTCGATCGAGTTGTTTTAATACTTTAAAACAGTGATGGTTAATCAGTGTGCCCAGCATGGCTCGTATATGAACGTGTATGTCTATTATAACATCTATGGTACCTACCATAAGAATGTTAAAAATTAAATTTAGAATATAAAAAACCCCCGACTTTTATCCCCCATAACTTTGAGATGGCTTAACAGATTTCGATCAAACATACCTAGCTAAGAACACTCTTACAGACTTAAAAAAAGGAGGATTGCACTCAATTCGAATGTATGTTTTTTAAGGCTCTTCAAGTATAATTTATTTGGCGATTTACCACAGTAACCGATTTTATTCGCAAGATCGAATGGAATTTAATTTATTTTATTTTTTTAAATACCCATTAAGGTTGTTTAAATTGTATTCAAATAATTGACGGTACTCAAACATAAAAACAAGTATGCTGTAAGTGTCAGGAACGCAGCCGCAGTAGAGATTTGAAAACGTCTTGTTTAAACCAAAGAGTTAATAACCCGAATAGGTTGGATTAGCAACATCGTAACAAATTATGACGTATATGATATCACACGTGTAATTTGGTTTTTGCAAACGTTTAAAAACGTTTTTACGTCAAAATAGTAACTAATACTTATGTGATAATCATCCATACCTACTTACTTATTGAAGTCACTATATTATATTTGTTTAAAAATAAATAATTGACTTCAATTTTGATAAGTCTCGCTTAAGTGCCTTTGAACAATGGAAAATAATTTCGGTATCTAGAGAAATTCCCATTAGATTACTATCCAAATAACAAGTGGAAATGTCGCTCCGACAATTTGGGTAATTTGGTAACAATAGCCAATTTTCTAAACTTCCCAACCGTTAATGTAGTTATTTTGTCTTAGAAATTTGTATTTGATTTAGCGTTAAATTAGTTTTTGTTTGTATTATATTATACAAACAAAAAAGCAGTAGGTCAAATGAAGAAAAAATCAACTCACTTTTTCTCGTGTTGACTCAGGACCTTGATTTTTATACTCCTAATAGGGACTATAGACCTCAGTACCTGGTATGAATATCAACTTGCTAGGTCCTCTCGTTCCTGAGAAAATCGGTGGTGACACACGGACAGACGGATAAGAGAGTGATCTTATAACCCTTATAAGACTTACCCTTACCCTTATCCTTTTATTACCTTTTGAGGTATATAACCCTAAAAAACATGATTTTCTTATTACGATGTAAGTTTGTTTACAACAATAAACTTTATAATATAATATGTAGTTTGTTTACAACAATAAACTTTTGACGACCTCTGTGGCGCGTCGGGCGAACACCCGACTGCGACGCAGAAGGTTGCGGGTTCGATTCCCGCCGGGAACAAGTATTTATGCTGACCATAAATTCTTGTTTCTGGTTCTGGGTGTTTCCTATATGTATAATATGTATATATTTACAAAAAAAAAAGTATATAAGTAGTTTATCCGTTATCTGGCACCCATAACACAAGCATTAAGTTGCTTAGCTTGGGGCTCGATGGCGATGTGTAATATGTCCTGAAATATTTATATTTATTATTTATTTATTATAATTTACCACTTCCATATGAACTACGTAAATTATGTTTAAAATATGAAATGAAAATTTACCAAAGTATTAAAACATTTGATTCGACTACAAAAATGTAAGAAATTTAACTTAAACTTTATAGAACGCTGTGTTGCGCAAAGCTATTGCGTCACTTAACAGTGCCGAGGTGTCGCTATTCTTTCACTGGTTTGCAGTACAAGTATCAATATACGTCGGTCGAGTTATCCTTACATAACTGGCAAGTCATCGTTTTTGTGGGTCAAAAATGTATGATTTTTTCGATTGTGACCGCGTTGGGTTAGGTTAGGTTGTGGATTTTTGTTAAGCTATTAGGTAATCTTAGGTTTTCTTAGAATCTGTCTTTTTATGTCTTTATCAGCGTCTTTTGTTTGATCGCGAGTTCAATTTCTTATTTTTATATGGAACGTTCGGTCTCTAACTAGGGGTCGTTGTCCTACTTTTTTATTTAGATGAAACACGAGCCTTTACGGAGTCCCATGGTCAAACTAGTTGGACAGGGTTTAATGGCTCTATTCCTACGGCTAACCGCATCCGGATAAACCACATACGTGTGCGTAAATCTGTATCTAAATCTAAGGTTTAAATCCACATCTCGGACTATCCTTAAACCTCGTTTAGGAATAAGGGGATTGGTTTTTCTTTTTATGCTATCATGCTGACAAAGGTCAAGATAACAAATATGTTTGTTTATATATTTGAAATGGAGCAATTAAAGTTATGTCCATGGGTCCTTATGAGGTACGAAGAGGTATCATAGGTAGGCTTTACCGCACAATTTCTGCTTAAAAATTTTAAGGGACATTTCATATTATATATCTTTAAGTAACTTATTATAATAGAGCACACGTGTGCTATTAAATGACCGAAAT
Organism: Idaea aversata; assembly: GCA_907269075.1. NCBI lineage: Eukaryota > Metazoa > Arthropoda > Insecta > Lepidoptera > Geometridae > Idaea > Idaea aversata. The sequence goes on along the minus strand of OU026104.1, from coordinate 8,688,116 downwards.
GTCAGATCAAGAAAGGATCTCATTTTAGATTTCTTAAGAAAATATTAGGATTTTTGGGAACGTAAAGCAGATTTTCGTAAACATATTATCAGTAGATGGTTGTACCCACGCCTTGCCGCTGGATCTCAAACATTTCCATCATTAACTAGCATTTAGAAAGATGTTCTGCATTATAAAATGCATAATCAAACTTTCAAAGAGTGTACCATTACCTAACTTTGAAAGGTTAATGGCAGTCTTAGCGAAAGTAAATCTACGGTGAGCGTAATGCAATTTAATTGTACACTATTGCGTTTTGATCAGTGGATCTTAACCTTTTAGTGATAAGGGACCATTTGGGAATGTTTGGTCTTGCTATGTCATTTACTGTTTGAAGGTAAATACACTAAATGAAAATTAATAAACGAGTATTCTTACTAGATAAATAAAACATACAAACAACTGTTTAAAGCCAACAATATTTTAATTTTTTGACGAAAATTTTACATTTACAGAGATATTATCACTTCACTACATATTATAAATCAAAGTTCTGCGCCGCGTCTGTCTGTCTGTTCGCTAAAACTCAAAAACTACTGCACCTATTTTCATACTGTTTTCGTCCATGAATAGAGTGGTTCTCTAACTACCAAAAACTACCACGCGTACTAAATCGCGGGCAACAGCTAGTATATTTTCAAATGTGATTATTGTAATTGCATTATCTTTACTAACTTCTGAATCCTTGGTTCAGTGCTACTCATAGCCAAACTCATGTCGGCACTCGCATCCAACCGATTTCAATGCTTATTATAATATTTTCCGCGCTTCGGGACCATTGCGGGTCGCGCGCGGCTTCGGGGACCATTGCGGGTGGTTGCAGGGACTACCGGTTAGGAACCACTGTTTTTAAAGTACTTATCTATTTAGAATACTGCAGTTTCAATTTGTTTGTGGTTTATTTTTAGCCAAATGGCCGATAAAAAAATAAATAGCAATAGGTCGGTGAAAGGTAGATTTTTTTGTTAGTTAGGTTTTTTTTTTGTTTTTTTGTTTTTTTGTAGCACGTAATTGAGTAGGAGCTCGATCTTCTTTTGTCATTTATTCTGCGACTATTTAATACTTACTATGCCTCTACTCAACTTGTGATTATATTCAACAAACATTATTATGTGTTACCATTTATCGTTAACACAGCTCGTGATGTTCCAAATTAAAACCCACTCAATAAGTGCGCCAAAATATACCATTTTTAACCGACTTAAAAAAAGAAGGAGGTTCTTAATTCGTCGCGTTTTTTAAATGTATGTTTGCCGATTACTCGAAAACGCCTTGGCCGATTTGGAAAATTCTTTTTTTGTTTGAAAGGGGATAACTCACAGGTAGTCCCATAAAAGTTGGATGAAGATCTGATGAGGATCTTCGGAGTGATGAACAGAATTGTACCTCGAGAGTGCAGCAAATTGCTCAGTTTTCCATTTCCGCTAGTAGAATTTGCCTCATGTAGTAGAATTTTCAGTGACAGCCGCACTAAAAATGGTTAAAAAATTTAAACCGACTTCAAAAACCCTGAAAAAAAAAAACCAAAAAAAAGTGAAAAATAATCCATTTCGGCTCACTAAGGCAGCAGATAACTTAAACATAGGTACTTGGAAGTCGGACTGGGTGACACCATCTTTCCTATATACCTCTCAACATTCAATCTGACCCAGCCCAACTTCCGAGTATGTTTAAGTTATCTGCTGTCTTATTAATTCGAAATGGACAATTTTTTACTTTTTTAGTTTTTGTTCTCAGGTTTTTTTAGAAGTCGGTTTTAGAAATTTTTATTCTTCACTCTTTTATTGAGGAATAAAACGTCGGTTTTCGAATTGATGTGATGAAAACGATATGTACAAGTGAAGACTCTTTAATCGATACGAAAAACGATATAAGTGCGTCCATTAATTTATGTATCAACTTTATTTACCGACTGTTCTCCTGCATTAAATCTGTCGAATCGATACGTATAGTGCATAATTATTTCACCGCCATTCGATCTACCCAGCTTTTATCGTAAACACCACAGATGCAATACGAATCGCATAACTGTCCAATAACACTTAAAAATATTACTTACCAAGTCTTCTTAAAGAGTTTCGAAGATAACTTTACTTACCCATAAACATTTTCCTTCCGTGCACTTTCATAACTAAGTTTTGTTAACTGGTTAAGAAAAACCCATTTTTATTATTGTTTTCACAACTGGTTTTTAAACAAGAATACGAAGTGTTCATTCATAGCTAAGTTTTGGTAACCGGTAAGGAAAAACCCTTTTTTATTGGATGCCTATCAGAAACAAAAATAATATACATAAAAATTTAAAGTACCATTTACTTTAAATTTTAGTGTCAGGGATTTTTATTGAGAACCGATGGTTGAGTTTTGACAATTTTGATTGACCAAATTTCCTGACCTATGGTTTTCATATTATTTTCCGTAAATATAGACTAATTTAAGATATTACTTTGTTTTTTTTTTTTGAGATACCTAGTTATTTTATAGTGCATTTTTGAATATTTTTAAACTTTTAAACGTGGTGACGTCACAAATGGCGTAATGTCAATTTCTTCCATTGCCTAAGTTGTGTAAAAAAAAGTGTCCATATCATTTCGTACGTATTAACTGTCATTTATTTTTTAATTTATTATGGCACATGTCGATTTCCTCATAACGCCCATGGTGACGGAGTGCAAGTGAAGGTCACACATATTTAATCGAAAATATGCTAGACCAACGTTTATTTTTGATTATATGTTTATATATAACTAGCGACCCGCCCCGGCTTCGCACGGCTATATTATGCATGTATTATACATATAAACCTTCCTCTTGAATCACTCTATCTATTAAAAGAACCGCATCAAAATCCGTTGCGTAGTTTTAAAGATTTAAGTATACATAGGGATATAGGGACATCGGGACAGAGAAAGCGACTTTGTTTTATACTATGTAGTGATAGTGAAGTGATAGCGATTTAGAAGAAGTCTATTTCTTTAAATGGTTTTGATATTTCAATTTAAAAAAAATGAAGAATCCCAATTACTTTGTTGTTGTAAATAAATTTGATTTTTTATATTAACTGATAAATATCAGCTAATATTCCGTTTTAAACTATTGATAGCTTTGTTAGATAATTTAAAACACTTATATAATAGCGGTTCCTCTATATTTAACCTTCATCACATAACCTTTATATACAGTTACCTAAGTTATGTAATATTGTAATGTTTTGTTTGTGTTGAAATGTCTATTTTTAAATAATTATGTAAATATGTCCGCTACCATCAATTACAATAATAGAACTCTACTAGGTAATTTAAATGCTTATTCTTTGATTGAAACAGTTTGAAAGCGTGAAATGAAAGGTAAATAAATAGTGCTACCTAATTATTTGTTTTACCAAAAATTGCGCGGGAGTGCAATATGTTACTTTTATGAGCAAATGCAAATAAAAAAGGTTTGGAATAGTGGCTTTTGTTTTGCAAATGATAAAAAATAAAAATAAATATTTCAGGACATATTACACATCGCCATCCAGCCCCAAGCTAAGCAACTTAATGCTTGTGTTATGGGTGCCAGATAACGGATAAACTACTTATATACTTTTTTTTTTTTGTAAATATATACATATTATACATATAGGAAACACCCAGAACCAGAAACAAGAATTTATGGTCAGCATAAATACTTGTTCCCGGCGGGAATCGAACCCGCAACCTTCTGCGTCGCAGTCGGGTGTTCGCCCGACGCGCCACAGAGGTCGTCAAAATGATAGGTGGGTATCAGCGTTTGATCACTATCACACCTGATTAAATCACCAGTGACCATGCGGTCCAAGATGTACCACGCTTATCTAGAAGATACCTATTCACTCGTGACTCGGGTGTAGTAGGACCTATCCCTTTCCCACGCGCGCGCCGCGCGATGACTCTATCCCTTTCCCCCGCGCGCCGCGAAATGGCCGTTTTAACTGTTATATGTAATTAATAGACTCATATCTATTTAAGTGAAAAACTATCTGAACTACCTTATGGAATTAGATGTAAAGTTTATGAAAATATAAATTTTGGACCTTTTTTTCTCTTTACAATCGCCGTAAAACTGAATAAGCTCAAAAAAATGACGATTTTTTAGGATTTTTACGATTTTTTTCTATAGAGGCAAATCATTCTAATCGTGTTTCGAAGTGTTTCTTCACCTTTACGACAGTGGGAATATAATTCTATGGATTTTAGTGATTGATACCCAACTGTTTTTAAGACACCTCTATCGCGCTTCTGGTCATACCACTTCATCTTAAAACCCCCAAATTGTACGTCAGGAAAGACAGACGCAGGCAATTTGAATCCCTTGCTGGACGAATATGGTTTGACGAAGCATAACGCTAAGTGCGGGTGTCTGGCATTTTTCTGTGTACAAAATGTAATCGAGATAGCATACGGCAAAAATGCGTGTCTGATTGCGTTCCTATATCTCCAGTACAGCGGTCTTTAAAATTATAGACGGGTAATCAATCAAAATTGATGATCAATTTGGCTGTAAAATAATAGAATAAATGTTATTTTTAAAGGTGAAGTTTTCGATGTAGTTACGCATGCAGACAGCATCGGCATACTCAAACGATCCGAAAATTTTCCTAATCTGTGTGAAAGTAGTGAGTTGTGGAAGCACGTGAAATCACGCTATTTGAGCATTAATTTGTGAGTATAGCCGCAAATACCTGCATTTTATGTTAGCGGTGGTATTCGAAGCGAGGCGAAGAGGGACCTTATTGGCCTTAAATCTTTAACTAAAAGCTGTATTTTCGACTGCCATTGGTTTCATTCGCTTCCTATCATCAAATCTTGCAATTTAAACATTTATTTGTGTATATAAGCCGCAAATACCTGCAGTATTTCATTGCGGAGCTGGTATTCGAAGCGAGGCAAAAACATCGATATATCTTGTACTCAACGATGGGTTTCCGATTGCTCTTGGTTTCATTTGCGTCTAATCATGAAAACTTGCAATTTGAACATTAATTTGTGAGTATAAGCCGCAAATACCTGCAGTATTTCATAGCGGGTGGTATTCGAAGCGAGGCGAAGACAGTATCGTTATATTATCTTGTACTCAACGATGGGTTTTCGATTGCTCTTGCAATTTATACATTTATTTGTGAGTAAAAGCCGCAAATACCTGCAAGTATTTCATAGCGGGTGGTATTCGAAGTGAGGCGATGAGAGTACTTAGTGGCCTTAAATCTTGAACCCTTGACTGCCAGTTTTTTCCTTCACTTCCTGTCAAACCTATACAAAAGGTTAAAGGTATCCATAGGAATGTTCGCTCTTAAGAGGAAAGGGTACCGACATTCTCTCCATACAAACGTAGTCGACTGTTTCCTCCCTGGATAATGACACTTATAATATTTTTTATAAAATATTATTATAACTGCCATGACCATGACCCTATGTTTTTATTTTTTATTTTTTAAATCTTAATTTCTATGATAATTAGTAAATGAAAAAAAAAAAAAACATCCAGGGACACATTCATGGCAGTTATAGGTTTTATGCAACAAAAATATTTGTGCTAGTGTAATTATCCAGGGAGGAAACAGTCGACTACGTTTGTATGGAGAGAGCGCCGGTACCCTTCATTCTTAAGTGATAAGGCCTCCCTTTGTGCCACGTAGTTTTAAGTTTATGTTTATTTTATAAATTGTAATTTGTGCTAAGGTGGGCTATAAAGAATCATCAATCAATGTCCTTCCTATGTCTTTGAAAAGGAACGTCTAGTCAACTTTTCTTCTTGCACTCTTTGACTACAATATTCTTTTAAAGAGTGCAGTGTCACTGTAATTTAATATTGATTACAAAAAACAGTGTCGTAATTATTCGTAATGATGACCTTTGAACTATTCGTGTGATCGCACTGTCTGTAACCGTTTCATAAAAACAATGAAATGCAAATTTTGTTTTATTGACTTCGATTTATTCGTGTTGAGCTATCACAAAAACATAAATTATTTAAAAATGAAATACAAAAATAAAAATAACTTACATAATTGAAAAAAAAAGGTAATTACTTTAACGGAATCGACACGAAAAGAAGATATTAAGAATATTACTTTTAAATTAAGAAGGTATACCTACTGCATACAATTTTAAGATTATTTATTAGAACCAAGAAATTATTTTACGCGTAAGGGACCCGCTACAGCCTACAGTTTTTGTCTGCCCGTCTCCCCCGGGTCAACTCAAACTATAGCTTAATTCAATCTTGAGATACAGTTTTTTTTCTGTTTCTGGAATATCGAGTTAAAAAAAAAATTATTGGGTAATTCTCAATTTTTTTTTGAAATTTTACATATTATGTCAAAAAGTTACCGACAGATTTTGGGAATTCAAATCGCAATTCAAAACCCTCAAGCAGACGCACAAATTGGCATATGGTCCATCCGCGTCTCATATCTGCGAAACTACAGCCAAATGTTAAAATTTCATAAACCAGGCACTATACTTACTCGATCAAGAAAAACATAAACATTTTCAATGTTCAAATATAATTCTAAATATATATTCTTGACACAAACCACGTAAATAAATAACATAATAGATACAATCACCATAATATTATAGTAAAATAAATAAAATAAAATAAATAAATTGTTTATTTTCAGAACCTTAGTCTAAAATACATAACATTCAGTCAACAACGACAACTTAAAAATATAAAGTTAGACCAAGGTAGTAATAATTTGGCTTAAAATTACTTGAGTTCCCGGCGTCCAAACTAGGTATAAACCTGTATCTTGGAAGTCGGGGATCCTCCATCTATCTTATTAGTAGTTAGGTAAATAATACCTAATTGCATCAGTGCACACAACAACATTTACATAACGAACCACTTTATACGGCTACGGTCTATGAATTATTCAGTAGGTATATCTTTAGAGTCTAGTGCATCTAGGTTACAATTAGGAGCAACCAAATTGTCTCCTTCGTTTTTAGTGTTATTCTCCCAAACGTGACATTGGCAAAGCCACGGCGTTATTATTAAGGCTCGTTCAGACGACACGCGCTTGCTACCCTCAGTCCTTTTCGATAATGCCCTATTGACATCTTATGTACACAGTTTTTCAATAAATATACTTGATTCTTGATTCCGTAAATAGACACACATTCCAAAAAGACTTGATTCGAAAATTACCTATTCCGACTTATATAAAGACTCTTTAATGGACTCTTTCCGGAAATGCCTTAAAATCTAATAAAGTCGTCCGTTGAGGGCTCTCTGTCTACCTTAATAATCAACTTTCGTTCTACGACTTTTGAATAGAACTGTGTAAGTTAAAAATTCGGTACCGGCTCTCTCTCTATACAAACGTAGTTAACGGTTTCCTCCCTGGATGACACTAGCACAAATATGTTTGTAGCATTAAACCTATAACTGCCATGACCATTTGACCATGCCCCTATGTCTTATTTTTATAAATTTTTTGTTTATTTTAAGACTAGTCTTAGAATATAAAAAAACCAATACATAGGGGCATGGGCATGGCAGTTATAGGTTTTATACAACAAAAATTACTGCTAGTGTCATTATCCAGGGAGGAAACAGTCGATTACGTTTGTATGGAACGAGAGTCGGGTACCTTTTCTCTTAAGGCTATTTTTAATGCGAGCCTGTTTAAAATAACGGACATAATAATTAACAAGCTTACAAAATTAACACCTTGATCGCTTTAGAACCGTATGACCTGCAATTTCTAAGGTCAAAGTCAATATTAACATTATCTTTTCTATTTATAGTTTTAATACTATAATTATAATGGTGAATTACTTACATTAAGCCGACGTTCTAAAAGTTACAATACGAAAGTACGGGAAAAGAAATCTATTCAATAATCGATCAGTATTTCATATGAGGCGGGCTTGATATTTAAAACAAAGAAAACGTAACTTTCAACCATATGGATTGCAACATGCATTGCATAATGCACTACATGTAAAAGTAAATATTATGTTCTTTGTTTTAATTCGAAAAATAAATAAATTCAAAGATAAAATTCTTTAATCATTTGGAATTGCAATTTGCATGGAATCACATTGAAACGTCTTAAGACCACTGTGAAGCTGTAAATTTCCATACAAAAAGCGGTAACGTTTTCCCCCCCATAAACGAAGTCCGATTTTGATAATTTTTAAAAATGTTCTAGATCTAATGGAAAACTAGGTTTAACCGTTTTTATTTTAAAGAAATATTGCCTAAGATAAAAGTTATTAGTATCTGAATATCTATAATTTTGACTTAAAAACTTAATCGAGCGTTTCAATTGTTTTTTAACAGGCTAAACTGAATTACCAAAAAAGAAAAACGTATAAACCTAGAATAAGATACATTGAATTAAATGAGACCAAATTTATTTCATTTTATGAAGGATAAAGGGGGTAAAATCGTTACGGCCCGCAACATTATTTGAAAGCAAAATGAAGGCAATTACGTCCGAACTTAAACTCTCTCTAGCGCACGATACGGGTCATTTTTGAAAATACCTACTCGCGCCGCGTATCGAAAACTCATGATCCTCATAAGAACTAATAAACATTGCCAATTATACTCAACGTTATCAAGCCCCAAACTAAGCAACTAGACTTGTAATGCAGATTCCAGACAAATTTTGATATATTTTCTTTTGTTAAAATATAGAAAAACCACCAGATTAGGAACTATTTGTTCGACGGTAGGAACGCACAACATTCTCTTCTTCTTTCTATGTTTTGAACAATCTGAAAAAAAAAACTTAGCAAATAAGCTAAAACTTAGCAAATACTATAGAGCCTTGAATAGCATAGATTAAATTTTCGCTTTTAGGAAGGAATTGTAATAAAATTTTATTTTTATTTTATTAATTTTTTTTTCAATGCGAAATAGAAAGACGAAATGAAAATAACTGGCTTGCTTTCTATGCAAAAAGTGTCGTTACGACTTTTGGTCTTAATTTTTTCCGTCTTTCCCTTTCGCAACGCGCGCAACGTGCCTTATCACCGGAACCACATCGTGACCCACCGCCGGCGCCGGCGCCGTCGCAACGAGCTCCGTCGCAACCATCGCAACTTATTCTACCCCAACACCAAGCTCATCTACGATTGCCACGGAACTTTCCAAAAAATTCCAAAAGTCGCAGAACAAAAGTTGTTTGTAAAGAAGTAACACAGAAGTAACCCTCAACAGCTTGCTAGTATAATTTCCAATAACCCTTTATTTCTTACTAGCGACCCGCTCCGGCTTCGCACGGCAATATTATGCATGTATTATACATATAAACCTTCCTCTTGAATCACTTTATCTATTAAAAAAAAACCGTATCAAAATCCGTTGCGTAGTTTTAAAGATCTAAGCATACAAAGGGAAATAGGGACAGATTAAGCGACTTTGTTTTATACTATGTAGTGATTTTAAGCCCATTCCGTCCCACTCTTTGGTCCCACTCGTCAAAGGCCTCCATAAGATGCGAGTCTAACTCAAAAATATTATGGAGAAGTTGCCTAATTTTCCCAGTAACAGTTCGTTCCGTCTATCAAATCGGACATATCATATCCAATCTTGGAAGCTGCCACCGAGAGAAATGGCAAGCGGAACTAATGTGAAATCTTCATTTCGAATGCCTCCAGTAATTCACCTTTCGTAAATGTCAGATTGAACAAATAACTAGTTTGATGCGAACTGAGATGAACTTCTCAGCCTACCGACCGATATTGCCCATCTTGAAATTTTTGACAACTAAACATTTTGAAAACGCGCTTTGGTTAAGAGAATCACATGACCTGCAAATTTTTGATAGAATTTTCGTTCCGGTGCAAAAAAAATGATATTTTATTGATGTTATGGTGGGATGAGTAGAGCACAGGACTATTTCTGGAATAAGGCATTACTATTTGTCCTCCTGGGCCAGCTGGTCGCCTGCTTTTTGGGATCGAGACCCAGTTAACACAAAAAAAAACACTGCAATATGATCATATTAATAGAAAAAAAAGAGTTATATTTTTTAGCGTAAATAATTATGCGGTAGGTGACCCTCTTAAATTGTTTCAATTCGTGACTTATGATAAAATCGTCGACGTAGGTAAGTAATAGAATCAAATCGTTTAAGTCACATCACGATTGCAATTAAAGCTACTTCTTTATTATAACATCAATCAAAAGCGTCATTTGAAATAACGAAACAAAGAAATGGTAGAATGTAAAATCCTGAACCCGCTCTCTGTGGTAGGTCATTTATTTGTAAGCAAGTACATACAAGGCAGGTACTGAAAATACAAGTAAAATATTAAGTTGTAGGTACAAAACTGGCTGGACTACATGGATTTTTTGTGTAAGTTTTTTCTATAATTTTGGCAGAATTTAAAAGCGAAAATTCATATCCAAACTTAATACGAAGAACTTGAATGGGCTTGAACGGCTTGAATGTTTTGAATAGCTAAGAATGTTCGTCTCAAAATTATACAAAAATGTTGGGAAAGAACTCTCCACAAACATACAATAACACTTAACACCAATTTTCCGTGCAAAAATCCGATCCGATCGGCATCTTCCAACTGCCTCTATATGCACCATAATATTTTGTTTCGTTTAAAAACTGTTTTGCTAAAAATAGATTCTTCCTAATGATAATATTGTTTAGATTAAAAATTGTCTTACTAATCTCACTTATTCAGTTATTTTAACTGCAGTCATGTTTTTCAGTCCGATCTTAATAATTTGTTTCCAACTGTAAAAAATGCAAATTGTTCTTTTTATTAAAATTCCTCTGAACGTGCCTCTCTTCCAAATCCTTTTCAAATTTTTGGCAAACTTTTTTGCGAAAAGAAATTTCGCAATTTTTACTTTCATAATTGAAAGTAGTATAATAAAATAAATTCATTAAAGTTATAGTTACATTTAGTTTTATTTGAGTAAATTAAGTATTCTCAGCATTTTAGAGGTTAATTGACTCTTTAATGGTCTTCGGAACTTTTACTTTAATTTTGGTTTGACAAAACAAGTTTTGGGAAGATTTTGAAACAACATTTCACTAAAAAAGTTATGTATAACTGGACTGGACTGGTTGACGACCCAGTTGGCACAAGGGTTACCATGCCGATGCCGGACTGCCAAATACAGGGTTGCGGGTTCGATTACCGCCTCAGACAAGTATTTATGCTTAGATATTTGTCTGTGGTCTGGTTGTTTCTATGTTTTATATGTACCTATATATTTACAAAAGAAAGTATATAAGTAAGTACTTAGTATATCCGTTATCTAGACATTCCAAACATCGCTATCAAGCCCCAAGCTAATTAACTAGTCTTGTGTTATGGGTGCTAGACAACGGATATACTACTTAAATACTTTTCTTTTGTAAATAGATACTTATAATACATAGAAACAACCAGACCACAGGCAAATATCTAAGCTTAAATACGTGTCTGAGGCGGGAATCGAATCCGAAACCCTGTGTTTGGCAGTCCGGCTTGGTGCCCGTTGTGCCAACTGGGTCGTCAAACTAACCAAACTACGTCCAGCTAACCAATGCTTCTTTGTTCTTTTGGCGACCCGAATTCTGGTATCGGTTAAGAGGAAAGGTTACCGGGGGCTTTCCACATACAAACTATTACAAACGTAGTCGACTGTTTTCTCCCTGGATAATGACACTTGAGCAAATATTTTTGGTGCATAAAACTTATAACTGCCCTTAAAAATGACCATGACCCTATTTTTTTTTTTTTTTTTTTTCTATGGTAATTAGAAAATGAAAAAAACCAAAACATAGGGGCATAGTCATGGCAGTTATAGGTTTTATGGCACAAAAATATTTGTGCTAGTGTCATTATCCAGGCAGGAAACAGTCGACTACGTTTGTATGGAGAGAGCGCAGGTACCCTTCCCCTTAACCCAGTTGGCACAATGGTCACCATGCCGGACTGCCAAACACAGGGTTGCGGGTTCGATTCCCGCCTCAGACAAGTATTTATGCTTAGATATTTGTCTGTGGTCTGGTTGTTTCTATGTATTATAAGTATATAATTACAAAAGAAAAGCATATAAGTAGTATATCCGTTCTCTAGCACCCATAACACAAGTCTTAGCTTGGGGCTGGATGGCGATGTGTTGAATGTCCTGCAATATTTATTTATTTATTTATTATTTAACAAATGTTTTGTCCCACCACTCGGCGATGAATGATTTATTTCTATAAAACTTTTGTACCTCTTCTCTCGGTAAAGGCAGTAGAACGTCATTTGCCTTTGCGTCAACGTCATTAGTGTGTTTTACTTAGCTATTTTGTTCACTATTCAAATACTCCAAATTATTTTCAAACCCTCAAGCATTACGCCTACAATCATTGCAATTATATGTATACCTACTTTGAAAACTTTTCATTTTAACTACAGAGTAATAAAAATATGATAATCGATAGGTAGATTTTATGAGATGCTAAAACCGAATTGGGAACTCGTTTGAGATAATTATAGAAAAACTTTTTTTAACTCGAGGCTATTTTTATCGATTGATGTTTATAAATATCTCTATTTTTAATTTACAAATTATTGTTTATGTTGCGTTTAGAATTGTCTCAACAAAATATATAGAGGGAATATCGAAATATAAAATAGCCTATAGCCTTCCTCGACAAATGGACTATCCAACACAAAAATATTTGTACAATTCGAACCAGTAGCTCCTCAGATAAGCGCGTCCAAACAAACAAATAAACAAACTCTTCAGCTGTATAATATTACTAGCTGCGCCCTGCGGTTTCACCGCGTAAGTCCCGATCCCGTGGGAATATCAAAATGAAAAGGAGCCTATAGCCTTTCTACACAAATGGACTATCCAATACAAAAATAATTTTTCAATTCGAACGTTCAAACAAACAAACTCTTCAGCTTTATAATATAGATTGGGTTCTAGTCCAGGATACCGAGGATAAGAATTCTTCTTCCTGCCCTTATCCCCATTTATTTGGGGTCCTTATCCAAATTACATAAGGTCAGAAATAAAGCTGAATAAAGCATCAAGTCCCTTTAGCTAATTGAATTTATGCTTAATTCAGACCTAGGGGAATTCTATGTGTTACACTGAAAAAAAAAAGATTACTTAAAAAAGTTTAAAAACTAAAACCCGAAACGGAAAAATTACGCTATATTAAAAAAAAAAGATGAAAGTTTAAAAATAAAAATAATACTCGTAAAAAAACAAATTAGGTGCCTACATAAAAATCGCACTCTAAAAAGTATAAAACAAGAAAAATACAGAGAGCTAATCCTGTAGGCAATTTCAAAGTGTCGTGTCTCGTGTCGTTCAGTGTATAGCCGTCGTCGGATGCCACCTTGCAATGGAACAGTAATAAATGGGATTCTTATAGAGCAAGGTGGCATCCGACGACGGCTATCCACTATTTGAAATGTGCTAATTAAGTCCTTTCATTTGATACCCCACACGATACATTTTAATTATTTTCATTTTTTTACTCATGACTCTATGTCCTCTAGAGGGCGCCATATTTAATTTATTGTGACGTCACTTAGCCTATAACCAGCGGATCATTGAGACGCTTCAACGATACCTCATTTGTTGAATTATAGTAAGTAGTTTTGAAGTTAGGTGGGAACAGATGAACATACATCCATACATACATACAGGTCAAACACATAACCCTCCCTTTTGGCTTCGCCGTAGTCGGGTAAAAAGCAAGAAATAATCCTTTCCTCATAAACGCTAGAGAATATTGTCTTGTTTTTAAGAAACCTTTTTATAGGCAAAAAAAGGTTTTTGCATTTGTTTTTGCCTCGGAGGTTAAAAACAAAATATAATTGTATGGAACCGGAACCCTTCGTGTGCGAGTCCAACTCGCACTTCGCCGGTTTATTTTCTTTACAAATATGGTTATCTTGTAATAAGTACACTGATATTTACCTCATTTTTTCCGGGGGACAACGTTCTGGTGACCAACTTTAAACTTACATAACAAGTGCTATCGTAAAAAGAATGAGTACGCAAATTTCGTCATCACATTAACCTTATAACCACTTGACCTCTAAAGGCGTAGTGAGCGAAGACTTTTCTGCGATGTAAAAGGGTTCGATTCTGAACGTGAAACAAATGTTTACGATGAAAATCCATGAATATGACTTTGTTTACCTACTGTTGTCCAAAATATAATTATTGCTTTGTAATTATTTTGTAAACATAATCATAGGAATAAAATAATAAACCTTATAGGTTGCTAATTTTGAAGACTTATCATCGCCTCCCCCCACGATTTTACCCGCGTAAGTCCAGATCTCGTGGGAATGTCGGGATTAAAATGGCCTATGTTATACTGTCAATGAATTAATGTATTTTTATACGGGTTACAAAATGGGAAGTTTACCTAACGGGATGTAGCTAATAAAAATAAAATTAAATAAACAATGTAAATAATACTTATTAATATTTGTATTTTTATACCAAGTTTCTACAAAATCAATCCAGTAATTTCGGACCCTATTCGTTACAAACAAAACGGCTAGATCAAGTTTGATTTTAAAATATTTGTGGAAAAACAAAAAAAAAAACTGAAAAAAAGATTAAGACCGCCACCACGCTGGTGAAACTTCGGGGCGCATACTATTGATAAGATAAATTTAATTTTCTAGTTTCAAAAGAAATCTCTGAATTTATGAAATAAAAACTATAAACAATCCGAACATGTACCTAAGTAGGTATAATTACTTCGTTCTAGACCCAGCAGGCTACGCCTGCAACCGCTGCGCGGTTTTGGGTCAAAACGAAGTAATTATGAAGTTCATCAAGCAATGTAGGATCACTCACTGAATAATATCTAGCTTTTGTTCAATTCAATTTGATAAGTTTAAATGTCACAAATGTTTCTTCTTTGTCTTCTTCGTCTTCCTCGTCTGTTTCAATTGCGATTATCATTTCGTCTACGTTATCTTTGTATTTATTTTCAAAAACCATAACTTGCAACAGTTGAGCTAAAGTATAATAATTAATTAGTAATGTAATAGTAATTAATAATGTATAATTTATAAGTAAGTGTAAAAGTATGTAGCATATTCAACCCATTCGTCTTACTAAGATTGTTAGAAAGGAAATTAAGTTGACAAGTCATTCATACGGAAGTGATATTTTAACGGTATTTAGTAGAGGTATACTCAAGTAAACTAATTAAAATTACCTGATTATTTCATGTTACGCGACGTTTCTAAAGCAGCGACAGGAAATTGCAACCTAATTTACAAAGTAAAAAAATACTATAACGCGACGAATAAAATGATAAAATCCAAAATTATTTATTCATTCACCCTCGTAACTCCTGATCCCGTGGAAATATCGGGATGAAAAGTAGCCTATATTATTCCCAATGAATCAATTCTATAGTTTCGGAGCATAATCGTTACAAACAAAAAAAAAACTTTTTTCTAATATTAAGATAGAAGATAGACAAGTACCTATAAGTATAGATTTGGAATCATATAATTTCCATGTAGTCACATTGATACGTCTTAAAAAGGAAGTTTGGAAATGAGAACCTCCTCCTTTTTACAAGCTTTTATTTAATTTTATAGTCGTTTAAAAATAATAAGGCTTTCCTACTCCATACCCATTAATTACCTCTAATCAAAAACCTAAATTACGAAAGAAGAAGACGACTCAAAAAAAGACTAGTTCCAAATGCCTCGATAGATTGTAGACCCAGTTTGCTACAGAATTTAAAAAAAATGAAACATGTTTATGGCCAATAAAGTCGACGTAATTTAGAGGCTGTATATGTATAGGATAATAATTAAACCTTTGCCTGTCCAAAACAGGCTATAAATAGATAAAAATGGTGCTTTGACCCTGAAATTAGATCTCAGCGCGGTCAATCGACCAATTTGGAACTTGTTTAGAGAAATAGCGAACCTGAATAAAGGCCAATGAATGCATATTTAACAGCCTTAAATTTGGCTGTTACGAAGGTCGCAAGTTCAATTCATGTCGCGGTGAAATTTATGAAATGCGTAATTTTGGAAATAGTAAAGAATGAAATTAGTTCAAAAAGTTTACAATGAATGTAACAATTTTTTTTAGATTAATTTTATTGGGGTTACAAAATGGGAAGTTTACCTAACGGGATGTAGCTAATAGAATGAATAAAATAAACAATGTAAATAATATTTATTTCTTAGTATAATAATATTTATTCATACTTTAAAACCTTGGCATAGATTTGAAGGTATTAAAAATAGTGTAATTAAAAAGTGCATATTTAATCCGTTAAAATGTTATTTTGTTCAGGGTTAATAAAAAATAACGCAACTGTGTAAAATTAAACCTAAATCTTTATGAATAAATTAATATTGCAACTATTTATTAAATTCGAATAATATTTGGTGTAATACCTTCAATCCCAGATTATGTAGATCTCTAAGAGGAAAGGGTACCGGGGGCTTTCTCCATACAAACTATTACAAACGTAGTCGACTGTTTTCTCCCTGGATAATGACACTAGAGCAAATATTTTTGGTGCATAAAACTTATAACTGCCATGACCATGCCCCTATTTTTTGTTTTTTCTTATTTTTTAATTTTTTTTAATTTTAATTTCTATGATAATTACAAAATGAAAAAAAACAAAACATAGGGGCATAGTCATGGCAGTTATAGGTTTTATGACACAAAAATGTTTGTGCTAGTGTCATTATCCAGGGAGGAAACAGTCGACTACGTTTGTATGGAGAGCGCGCAGCGGAAATGCTTCTAGCTTATAAAATTGTTAAATATTAAATAAAAATTGTTTTTAAAGTGTTATTGTGTATCGTTTGTTATATAATCTATTAACAAAAATTCCTTGTCGTAGGTATTAAGCTTGTCCAAAATTATGTCAGAAATAAAACGGCATAAATAGGTGTTTTTGACATAAAGCATAGAAACGAAAAAGAAATCGTCTTTAATTTACACTAAAATGTAGGAAATCATTTCACCTGAAAAACGTAAACACAACAACAGCTAAACTCATTTTTTTATGCATTAAATTAACAATTTTATTTATAATAGACAGGCATATGCGTTTAGCCCTTAAATGTACAGAAAATTAAAGAAAAGATACCCTCAGTTTACTACCACTCTATCACTAGAAGGAAACTTAGGTACTGACAAATAGACTACTAAACCCTCTAACATAAATTGACAAGCTTTACTCCTATCTTACTCGTCCCTAATAAACTTGCACTTACAGGAAATAAACAAGAAAACGACACAATATTACGAGTAACAAGACATTAAAACAACCACAACAAGATTGCATGTAAACCATTTCACACTATAATAGAACAATTTCGAATTGATACCTTCTAACGTAACAGCAGTATTACGTGAACGGAAGGCTGCGCTGCGCCAGCGCACAGTCTTGGATCGAGACGCACGCGCTGCGCCCGCACTTTCGCTCTCAAGCGTTCTTCCGCGAAACACGCTTCCTACATCGGAAGTTGTTACCCTAGTCCCAAAAAATAGTGCATTTAGGTATTAGTGTATCTTTGATGTTGTGATACACTAAATTAGTTCAGCCATACACTATAACTTTAAAACCGTATATTGATTTTGATAAAATAATAAAATAGAATTAAAAGTCAAAAAGATATTGATAAGAATCAACACGAGCTGGAAACAAAAAAAATCTAAACAAAAATTTTCAAGACTTATTTTTAAATGCAGGATGCAGTGACGTTTCAAGAGACAATAGTGCTAACTTAATTAGTAGAAATATATAGGTACATGTGATAAAGTGCAAACAACGAAGTGCGAACAATAAATGCATCTTTTTCAATGACTGATTAGTGCATATTGACCTATTGTAGTGGAACTGGAAAACTTTGGAAGTGTTTTAAAGTGATTAGATAAACTAGATCAGAGCAAATTAAGCAGCTGATTAGTGCAATTAAGACCTTTTATTAACGGAGCAAGTGACTAAGTAATCTGTTTTAGTGATTACAGTGCAAACTTAACGCACCAAGTGACCGGATAGTGCGACTAAAAACGCACTAATTGGATGATTAGTGATTTAAAAAGGTGTATAACTGTGTGTTATTGACTATGTTCGTGATCCTGGCATTTATCGGTGTCCGATTCGCTCTACACGTGTCGAGGCAGAGCGCGAGGGCGCTCGCAAATGAGTGTTATACAAGAAAGTATGTATTGCTTTAGCATTATAGGTCACACGAGTCGTAGTTATATTATTTAGCGCTATATATTATTATAGGGATAAAAAGTAGCCTACGTTATTCCCAATGAATCAATGTATCGTCATACCAAATTTCATCAAAATCGGTCCTGTAGTTTCGTAGCCTATTCGTTACAAACAAAGAGACAAAAATATTTCCTCTTCATTTTATGAGTGTAGTAAATCTACAAATAAACTGCAGATTTCAAAATGGTTCGACGGAACATTTGCTTATGCGGAGAAGGCTTAGAACACGGAAGCATACTCCGGTAAAGACTTTTTAATATCGATTACCTTAGGTGCTGAAAAATCATGTTAGGAATCCCTGTTAGGTAAAGATAGCCAAATACCTTACTCAAAAACAATGGAAAATAGGTAAAAACAAAATGTTATGTTTGTTTTATTACCCTTGTGTTTAGGGTATTTTCAAAATGTGACATTATTAATTTACGGGTTTGATATTTACGGAAGTTTTATTCCAGGACAATTATATAGCGCTTTATATTATAGCTACGTCTGTTGTCACCTTATCTCTTGAATGTGGTATGATTTTACACATAATACAACTATTTTAAACCTTCATAAACTATTAGTTTTATATAAAAATTTTGGTTTGTTATTTCCTTCAATAAATGCAAAAATGTGTTCGGATTTATCAGTAGGTGAACTAATTCCACGCTAACCTTTATTTTCCTAGAAGATTACTTTGGTATCTTCTAGGAAAGCGTGCTACGTTTTAAAACGCATCGTTACCTACTATTATTCGTTGTGATAGTGGTCAAACGCTGACCTATCATTTAAAAAAAAACCTACAGTTACTATGAGCTATTTTGATACCTTTTTTGCAACTATAACCGCGTGAAATCAGATCTTTTGACAAATGACCTTTATACTCAGATTCGCCATTTAAAAATCGCACGATGATCAGCGCTGAGATCTATTTCCAGGGTCAAAGAACCATTTTTTTTTCTTTATTGCCTTTTTCTGGGAAGGTCTAGGTTATTCATTAGACCATACCGCTTATTTGCATAATTTACCTGTCAAAAAAGGCACCCAATACGCAGTACCATTCTCAAAATACACCTTTCTCATACTGCACCTTGCTTATATTCAAAGTAAAAAAAAATATATTAATTTGGATGCTTTTAATACATTAAATTTTGTACACAGATCACAAGAAACGTTTTAAAAACTAAGTTAGGATAGCATTTTAGTGCACCTCTTCAGCATTATAGTTCTCATACTTAATGCAGTTACATATTTGAACAATTTAATTGCCATTAGACATTTTAATTTTTTTAAAACCATGTTGCAAACTGGGTCTGGCATATATCGAGGCATCTGGAACTAGTCCTTGTAGCTGCCTTTTAGTAAGCCTTATTGTGACGTTAATGTGTCTTCTAATAAGACGCAAGTAAATCAATCTACCTAGTCTACTAGGTACTAATTCATAAACAAAGTCCGCCGCCGCATCTGTTTGTCTGAACGCGATATTTTTTTAAACCGCTGCACTGAAAAAAAGGTTTCCTGAAGTGAGAAATATCCCTATATATAAACGGTAGAGAATAATTTCTTGTTTTTTGTAAATGTTCTTGAAAATAATAAGAATATTGATTAAATTTTTTTTTAAGAATACCTACTGCTTATCATTTTAAGATTTTTACTAAAACTAAGAAAACTATTCTTTAGCGTCTGTAGAGAGAGGATTATTTTTTGCTTCAAAGTAACCTTTTTTTCATTGTGAACAGATTTTCATACGGTTTACACTTATGGACGGAATGATTCACGAGGAAAGTTCATGTGTATTTCCACTAAGGTATTGTGTAAATTTGCTGAAATATGACGATGATTGTCGGAAAAAACATTCCGACTGTCGTGCACCGATTAAACTTGCTATCTACCTATTGAACGGATTTTCCTGTTACCCGTGCGAAGCTAGCGCATGTCGCTAGTAAGTTATAAGAATCAATTCGTATGATAATTAAAAAGTGTTTAAAAAAAATTGTATCACAAAATCACAACAAGCAATCGTAAAGGTCAATCCAATACAGTCAAAATATTGAGATTTAATAGCCTACTTAATGTCCAAGACTCAAACTCTACCTACGTAGGATTCCTAAAATAAATGGTAGCTTATAAATACCTACTCCATTTTCATTGCATTCATAAAGGTTGGATTATTTCTGTCATATTATCCGTTTTCTAGCACCCAAAACCCAAGTTTAGTTACTTAGCTTGGGGCTAGATGGCGATGTGTGTAATGGGCGAATAAGGTCCTGCAATAGGTATTTATTTAATTTATTTTATTACTAGCTGCGCTCCGCGGTTTCACCCGCGTAAGTCCCGATCCCGTGGGAATATCAAAATAAAAAGTAGCCTATAGTCTTCCTCGATAAATGGACTATCCAACACAAAATGAAATTTTTCAATTCGAACCAGTAGTTCCTGAGATTAGCGCGTTCAAACAAACAAACAAACAAACTCTTCAGCTTTATAATATACTAGCGACCCGCCCCGGCTTCGCACGGCTATTTTATGCATGTATTATACATACATATAAACCTTCCTCTTGAATCACTCTATCTATTAAAAAAACCGCATCAAAATCCGTTGCGTAGTTTTAAAGATCAAAGCATACAAAGGGAAATAGGGACATAGGGACGGCGAAAAGTGACTTTATTTTATACTATGTAGTGATGATGTAGTTATAGTGAAGTACCTATAGATTACACAATTTACTTTGAATTTTGTATTAAAATGCAAGTAAAATGTCAGTCTGAAGGACCTTGATTGGCATAGTTGACCGTATTTTGTAAAAGGACACGCATATTTAGCAATTCGTTGAGGTCACCAACATTTTTAGTACTTAACTATCAAGTTAAGGTGAAAGGGTACCGGCGCTCTCTCCATACAAACGTAATCGACTGTTTAAGTACTCCCTGGATAATGACACTAGCACAAATATTTTTGTTGCATAAAACCTATAACTGCCATGACTATATGCCCCCCTATATGTCTTGGTTTTTTTTCATTTTCTAATTATCATACAAATGAAGATTTAAAAAGTAAAAAAATAACAAAATAGGGCATGGTCATGGCAGTTATAAGTACTAAGCAACAAAAATATTTGCTCTAGTGTCATTATCCAGGGAGGAAACAGTCGACTACGTTTGTATGGAGAGAGCGCCCGGTACCCTTTCCTCTTAATTTGTTGTAATAAAATAATGATTATTCTATACGATTGTTTATCAATTTAGTAATCATTGCAGAATTATTAACTTTACAGCTTTATAACTGTATTTTGCAACCTCAATTTACATTTTTAATTCGTCCGATTCTAGACTGCGTCCTTAGATTAGATATTCTACTTTCACGTCTAGACTTAAGCAATTTGTATTCATGAAAATGCAAGTAATTTAAAAGCCTGTGAATTTCGCTCTCTTTAACAAGTTAAAGCTGCAATGGTGTTTTTATATTTTTTTTTCGATTTAGAGGAGGCGAAAAATTCGCTTGATTCTAAATCATCAGTTATTGTAAATCTACTAGCTGCGCTCCGCGGTTTCACTCGTGTAAGTCCCGATGCCGTGGGAATATCGAAATGAAAATTAACCTATAGCCTTTCTCGATAAATGGACTATCCAACACAACTAGAATTTTTCAATTCGAACCAGTAGTTCCTGAGATAAGCTATAGATATTAATTTTTTAGCTTTAAAATATTTGTAAGAGTCCAGGGAAAGTTTAAATTGTGAGAAAATAAGGACAAATTGCGAGGAAAATATTAAAAAAAAAAAAAAAAAAAATCCCAATCTGTTCCTGAAGTCTAACATTAGGTTAGATTTAGGTAATGCAAAGTTGATCGGGTCATTTAATATTTATTTTAGGTACTACTAATATTTATTTGTGGTAACTACGTATTTAGGTACAAAATAAATAAATATTGCAGGACATTCCACACATCGCCATCTAGCCCCAAGCTAAGTAATTAGACTTGTGTTATGGGTGCTAGACAACGGATATACTACAATACATTTCTTTTGTAAATATATACTTAAAATACATAGAAACAACCAGACCACAGACAAATATCTAAGCATAAATAGGTACATGTCTGAGGCGGGAATCGAACCTGCAACCTTTGGCAGTCCGGCATGTTGACCATTGTGCCAACTGGGTCGTCTGGATGGAAAAGAAAAGTATCTAAGTATTATATATCAGTTGTCTGGCCACCTAGTTACTTAGCTTGATATTGCAAAAACGTTGAATTTGCTAAAAATCATAGGTTAGGTTATCTAGCCCAAAAATCGAACCAATTATAGTCTACAAAACCATTCTTGTTCTAGATTTAAGGTGAAAGGGTACCTGCGCTCTCTCCATACAAACGTAGTCGACTGTTTCCTCCCTGGATAATGACGCACAAATATGCACAAATATATTTGTGCCATAAAACCTAGAACTGCCATGACTATGCCCCTATTTTTTGTTTTAATTTTTTTTTGCATTTTCTAATTATCATAGAAATTAAGATTAAAAAAAATTTAAATATAAACGAAAATAGGGGCATGGTCATGGCAGTTATAAGTTTTGTGCACCAAAAATATTTGCTCTAGTGTCATTATCCTGGTAGAAAACAGTCGACTACGTTTGTAATAGTTTGTATGGAGAGAGCCCCTGGTACCCTTTCCTCTTAAGACAATATATCGAAAGTTTTGATGAGATCTAGTACGTGGCGGTTTACCAATACCTAGGAGATTGCAGACAGACTATAAAGTTCCATTGAACTTTTTGCCAGACTGCTATTAAACCACAAACCTCCTTCAGTGGCCTAGTTTCATATTGATAATATCATTTTTGGAGTTCCGTACACAAAGGGTAAAAACAGGGCCCTATTACTAAGACTTCGCTGTTCGTCCGTCTGTCTGTCTGTCATCAGGCTGTATCTCATGAACCATGATAGCTAGAGAGTTGAAATTTTCACAGATGATTTATTTCTGTTGTCGCTAAAACATCAAATACTTACTAAAAACAGAAAAAAGTATAAAAAATTGGATGTTTTTAAAATTATAGGTTATGTTTACTATTGATTTATTATGCAATATTTTTTTAATAATTTTAGGTACTCCCAAAAGGACAGGCAAAAGACTTTTAACCTATACAGCCTCGTCTGACATACAATATTTTTAGGGTTTTTTGTATTTTTGTTTTTGCGTCGGAGGTTAAAAATAGAACATAATGGTACGGAATCCTTCGTGCTCGATTCCGACTCGCACTTGGCCGGTTTTATTATATTTAAATATAACAAAATAAAACATAAGTGATAATGAAACAAGAACTTTATAATTTATTTAAGTAGTCACTCTTTTCAGCTAGCTATAAGTAATTTTTAGTCATTTTTATTCTTTTTTTTTTTTTTCGAAAATTTAATTTCTAGATTTCACGCTTGAGAGTTTTGGCCGAGACGTGTTACAGTTGCATATGTTATTTTGAGTTTTTAATAATATCAGAAACATTAATACAATGAAGTTCAATTAATAATTGAGTTTCGTTATTTATTAAGGTGAAAGGGTAAGAATAAAAAATAAAATAAAAAAACAAAAAATAGGGGCATGGTCATGGCAGTTATAAGTTTTCTGCACCAAAAATATTTGCTCTAGTGTCATTATCCAGGGAGAAAACAGTCGACTACGTTTGTAATAGTTTGTATGGAAAGAGCCCACGGTACTATCAAGATCAACCAGCAAACACCAGTCTCGTTGAAAAAAAAAACAAAACAAAATTATTGTAAATATCCCGGTTTTAAATGAGATAAATGATATAAATAATTCTTCTGACGATGCTGTATAAAAGCCTTTTGCCTGCCCCTTTAGGGGTATAAACAAAAAAGACTTCGCGTTCGAGAATCTTCTCATATTACATGTACGATATATGATATTTTACAATTGAACCAGTCTTTATATTGTTTCTGTTACGTGAATAAACTCTTACAAAACAAAGATGCATGTGTCGCTGGAAACTTGATAGTCCGTGATCACGGCTATGACGTTGAAACTGGCTGCGATTTATACTAGATCCAGTTACCGTCTCTTTACTTAAATAAAAATGTAGGCTATGAAAGTTGTCCTGTACCCGTCACTTTCAGTCATATCTTTTATCTGGACGCTCCAAAGAATTTTGTAGGTACGGTCGGCTGCATAATTGCAAACCCACCGTAGAGTTCTAAAATGACTATTATTAGAATGTTTTCATTTTAATAATTTTGACGTGATAACGTCTAATAAATTGATGGAACACCTGCATTCACAAAAAAGTGTCACGGTAATATTGTATGACGTCATGCGTCGTAGTAATATGACTAGACGCGTCATGGTAACTTAGGAAACGAGAGTATTTAATAATCATATCGCTCATCTGGGTTTGTGTTATGGTGTGTGAGTTACGAATGGAAGACTTATCTATAGGAAAAAAAAGGAAATAATATACAAAGAAATAATAAACGTTTTCTTATGACGTTATCACATTAAATTATTGTCCATAAATCGACTTTTCACACAACCATTTTGTTTGCTTGATAATTAAACTTCAACTAAAGCAGGTGCCTAGAATCTTGCTTGTGTTGGAAACATTCTTAGAACAGCTGTTTTGGAGCTCTACGGTGAGTTTGCATTATGCAGCCGACTGTACCTTAAAATCTGTTAACACGGGCTCCGGCGCAAATAAAATATTTTTAGTAAAATATAAGGGGTTGTAGCATTTTGGCTTAGTAAACAGCTAGCCAGTTTCAGGTACATGGCAATATAAGTAAATTGTATGTAGTAAATAGGATACATAAGTCACCTACATAAGGGTTCTTTTTGAAAATACCTCCTACATAAGGGTTCTTTTCACCGAATTCAAAATATCTTTGAGCTTTATAAGTCATCACTACATAGTATAAAATAAAGTCAATTTTCGCCGTCCCTATGTCCCTTTGTATGCTTAGATCTTTAAAACTACGCAACGGATTTTGATGCGGTTTTTTTAATAGATAGAGTGATTCAAGAGGAAGGTGTATATGTGTATAATACATGCATAATATAGCCGTGCGAAGCCGGAGCGGGTCGCTTGTTGAAATATAAATTCAATAAACATCTTGGAGTATCTTACATTTTTCCCACTTAAATTGTAAAAACATACTGTAAATACAGATAGTGAGATTGCACAATACAAAAGATGCTATAATAAAAAAAACAAGTGGCGGCCAAGTGCGAGTTTGACTCGCGCTCGAAGGGTTCCGTACTATTATATTTTATTTTTAGTATTTGTTCTTATAACGGCAACAGAAATACATCATCTGTGAAAATTTCAACTGTCTAGGTATCACGGCTCATGACGGCCTGTTGTCCAATTCAATCAGACCATTAAGAGGAAAGGGTACCGGGGGCTTTTTCCATACAAACTATTACAAACGTAGTCGACTGTTTTCTCCCTGGATAATGACACTAGAGCAAATATTTTTGGTGCATAAAACTTAGAACTGCCATGACCATGCCCCTATATTTCGTTTTTTTTTATTTTTAAATTTTTAAAATTTTAATTTTTATGATAATTAGAAAATTAAAAAAACCAAAACATAGGGGCATAGTCATGGCAGTTATAGGTTTTATGGCACAAAAATATTTGTGCTAGTGTCATTATCCAGGGAGGAAACAGTCGACTACGTTTGTATAGAGAGCGCGCAGGTACCCTTTCACCTTAAATGCATCGACTGCCAGAAATAATTGTACCTGTAAATAGTTGATCTTGCCAAGCATAAAGACTCTCCAATATAATTGCGAATGAATATTTTAAAATCGTGTAAGTATCAGAATTTTATATAAAAAAAAATAGTTCACTTTGACATAATTATCTTAATATTAATATATGTTATTTAGTTTTGCGAATACAAATAATTTGTAAAGGAATTGACTTCATTTTAAAAATATATTTTTGTTTTTAATTTTTTTATATGAATACCCTTACCCTTTGGGTACGGAACCCTAAAAAAAACAATCGTAAATATTAAAAACATCTGCGTATATCATTTGATGATTGAGCAATACAAGTAAATTGATATGTACTTTATATGAAATTATGATACAACGGAAGACGAACCATGTGATTTGCGAAACCTTTAATGTACGAGTGACCTCCTTTTTAAATAAAATCTTTATGTTATGGCTTACGACAAGGCCTAGATTACCTTGTTAATATTAATAAATAGCTTAAGTACTTAACATTCAAAGTGGCCTGGCTGATTGACATATCGAGGCACGAAATGCCACCAGCCCTCCGATCATCAGGTGCCTCGCAAAGACGCGCACCGAAGATTTTTAGTGTTTCCAAAGAGTAAAAACGGAGACTCTTTTACTAAGACTCCACTGTCTGTCTGTCACCAGGCTGTAGCTCATTAACCTGATGATGTATTTGATCATTAATTGTCATATTAAAGATGATGTATTTCTATTGCCGCTATAACTACAAATATAATTGTACGGAACCTTTCGTACGCAAGTCCAACTCGCACTTTACCATTTTTTTCATTACACCATACTCTTTAATTTTCCTTTTTCTTTTTAACTAATTATTATCTTCTTCAATTACATTGTTCAAAATATAGAAAACAAAGAACATTAGTACAGCAAACCTAGGTCTTTTAAATAAATCTCTAGAAGTAAGATGCATAATGATGCAGGAAGGTAAAGAGGGAATTTTGTATGAAGAAAGCAGTGACCATTTACGCTCTTATGTCTTGTTTTTTATCGACATTTTGTACGTAGGTAGTATTGTGACAAAGTTTTCTTTTAGAAATGCCTATAAAACTCTTGAAATATTATTATTGTAAATGACAGTTTCCACTTTTACGCCCATGTAAACGATAGGTGCTTAACAAAATTTAACGCTTTTGTCGTAAACTAAGCCGAGAGGGCGGGTCGAGAGAGTTTGCGGTGAACCATAATTAAGGCCTGGTATATTACCAAGTTAGATTTACCTATGGGAATGGCGCTAGCGTCTTTGTAAATTTCTATGTTAGTTTTAGTTTCGGAAACATCCGTCTGCAACTATAAGTTATTGCTTTGTAGATGTTTTGCTTGTACTTTGTAGGAAATGATTTGAGGCTTTGAACAAAAGGCCGTAAGAAAGGTGCTCCAAAAGTGGGCCTGTTAAAATTTATTTTGTTTGTAAATCTTGTACCTACTGAAACTAATATCGGTTACAAGTTTTAAGAAAAAAGTATTAAGTAAGTAAGTACCAAATAATCCGTGTTTTATTTCTCGGAGCCCGTGCCAACCTCCTGCGACGAAATAACGCAGAATCACTAAAAACTATACGCAACGGATTTTGGTGCGGTTTTTTTAAATAGATAGAGTGATTCAAGAGGAAGGTTTAAATGTATCATACATGCATAATATAGCCGTGCCAAGCCGGGGCGGGTCGCTAGTTTTACATATACCTAACATATCTAATTTAATTTTGTGAAAACAAAAAAAATGTGAAAATTCTGACTTGACTAATTTCATTTCAATTAAAATTATCGAGTCAGATTGTTTACAAATTGTTTGTATTCACGAAACTAAAATCGATTTATAAATATCAAATAATGCTTAAAATAAAATAAAAAATGTTTTGATTTTCCTGACAACTGGGCATACCTACGTCACATAAATTGTAACTTATTTTAGGCAAAAGAAGCTCCATTTAATTGTGGCTTTTTTACGTGAACCTAATAAGCAATAACCCTGTTTTTGAACCAGTTTTAGTGGCTAAAATTAATACATCCAGTTAGTAACATAAAGTAAGATAGACAGTCTACATTTATTAGAAATTATATTCTAAGAAGATAGGAGCTTAATTAATCGATTAACTTCCAAATTGTGACATTGATCGATACTGATGCATATCGGTCGTTTTCTATGGTTGTAAAGCTTGGGTTACTTTCGTGAGAGCTTCTTCAAAGCACACCTGGGTTATATGACTATTTGATGATTTTTAATGCGAAATAGAGACTACGGCAATCGTGATTATAAAAAAACCGACAAATAGTCGTCCGACATTTGTCGTCCGTCAATAATCGTCCGTTAAAAAATACCATATGTACGTCTTAATACACTCACAGCCAAATTAAAAAACTGTATATCTGTGTAAAATCTCATCTGTCGCGAGAAAATCTGTCGTCTGTCGCGAGAACGGCTGAAAATGCTCACCCACAAAAGTGCCCAACGCGCCATAAGAAGTTTTCACTTCAAAAATAGAAACCACCCAATATAGATATTTAGAGATAATAAAACCCACAAATATTATCTGTGATAAAACCACTGACGCACAATTTATGTAAATTTTTAGAGTAATTTAAGATATATTAATGAAAACATTTACTGAATTTAAGCCTTCATGGAATCTGTTACAATTACAGCGTTTTAAATGTTTTAAAATAATTCCTGCTTGAAATGAATAAATTCAAAATCTAAAATATATAAAATAGAAAAAGACTCATAAACTTTTTAAACTCACACGATTTGTATTCATATTAATTATTTTCCCGGGTCTCCTCGCGACCATGACTATTGTAACATAGTCGAAACGTTGAGGTAAGAGAAATAAAAATAAAAATACGCAATTACTACAAACCTCAATGCAATGGGCAGGTCATATAGCCCGCAGAACTGACAACCGCTGGGGAGTAAAGGTCGTAAGGGCGTGTTCAGATGACACGCGTTGACCACGCGCCCGCCACGCTCATCACACGCGTTGACCACGCGTTGAACACGCTCTGAAATTTGTTCTATACATAATTTGAGTCTTATGACACATCAATAGATCTCAAATTGCATTTCTGCAAGCAGGCGCGGGGCGTGCGCGAGGCGTGCGCGGGGCGGGCGCGGGGCAGGCGCGGGGCTGGCGCGGGGCGTGAGCGGGTGGACTTGATAAATGCAATTTGAGATCTATTGATGTGTCATAAGACTCAAATTACATATAGAACAAATTTCAACGCGTGGTCAACGCGTGTTCAACGCGTGGTCAACGCGTGTGATGCGCGTGGTGGGCGCGTGGTCAACGCGTGTCGTCTGAACGCGCCCTAAAGGTTGCAACGCGAAACGGAGTGTTGGGAGACCAGCTGCCCGGTGGACCGACGACATTGTAGCGGTCGCGGGTAGTCGGTGGATGGAGGCGGCTCAGGACCGCTGTTTGTGGCGTCGTATGGGGTAGGCCTATGTCCAGCAGTCAACGTGTATGGGCTGATATGATGACTACAAACCTCTGAAACTACGAAAGCTATTAGTCTGGAACTTTGCATGGGGGTTCCTTCCAAGGGAACCCCCATGCCAAAAAGGGTAAAAAAGGCTGATAAAGTTTGTTGTTATATCTGTGTGTCAGAAGTAGATATTAAAGATCCTTGCTATCTAACATGACAGCCTATCTACCTTAAACATCAATAATTATTTGGAATTGCAACTAAACTATTATAGTTGATTGAATCCGTCGTTACTTTTCGGAACTCCATAATATCTGTAATGGAAGTATTAATATTTAGTTTTTAGTTCCGAGCCTAGTGCCTCTTCAAGTGGGCGGGAGGATGGTGCACATTGAATTTTGTGTTTTGGCAGTAGGCTCGGAACTAAAAACTAAATTTGAATACCGCCATTACAGAAACTAAACAATTGTTATGTTGGCAATAATTTTCTTGAGTTTTGTTAAGCTGTTGATCTCAAATTATCTCTAGAAAAAATGGCTTACCACGTAACTCAATCTCTAAAACATTAACCATTGAACCAAAGAATAACAATCATAATAACATTTGTCTCTTCATAGTTTTAGTTACGGTATCTTTTCTAGGCTAATGGTTATTGGTTGATTTATCTATGTGAAACTTTTCTTATAAGATTTTGTTGCGTAGGCGGAGGATGTACAGTATGCGTCATAAGTACACTATCAGTGCGCTACAATGATACTATAAACCAGAATTGGACTTACGACCTTCTTCTAATAGAGGTTACACACAAACATAAATACTTGAATTAAAAGTACTCAGTGAAGACTCTAGTTTCCTTTCAAAACTCAGTGAAGACTCTGGTTTCCCTTCAAAACTCAGTGAAGATTCTGGTTTCCCTTCAAAACTCAGTGAAGACTCTGGTTTCCCTTCAAAACTAAGTGAAGACTCTGGTTTCCCTTCAAAACTAAGTGAAGACTCTGGTTTCTCTTCAAAACTAAGTGAAGACTCTGGTTTCCCTTCAAAACTAAGTAAAGACTCTGGTTTTCCTTCAAAACTCAGTGAAGACTCAAACAACGTTTGCCGGGAAAGCTAGGTAGGTATAAATATTAGTAGATAAGGTATAAATAAATAAATATGTATCTTATCAAAATCAAATTAATAAATTAAATTTAATGTAAGTACTGGTGTTTTCCCACAGCGTTAAAAAATAATTTATTTCTTAAATTAGAATAAGTTTATATTTATTAATGTATCTAAACTTTTACACGTGTCTTGTAGGTATAAACATTTAAATTTATTTTTTATGGACCAACGTCAAAATATTTTATTTTTAGATTTAAAAATGACTAAAAAAATTCTCGCGGCTAATAAATAAAAACATGTTATCAAATACCATGATTAACATATGAATGTCGCGAAACATAAAAATATACTGACATTGATACTTTTGCTATAAAATTTGAATAATTCTTACATAAGTGAGGTCATTGGTATAAGTATTAACGACCCAGTTGGCACAGTGGTCATCATGACGGGCTGCCAAACACAGGGTTGCGGGTTCGATTCCCGCCTCAGACAAGTATTTTTGCTTAGATATTTGTCTGTGGTCTGGTTGTTTCTATGTATTTTATAAGTATAAAACAAAAGAAAAGTATTTATGTAGTATATATCCGTTGTCTAGCACCCATAACACAAGTCTAGTTACTTAGTATGGGGCTGGATGGCGATGTGTGGAGAACGTTCTAACGTTCTCCACACATCGCCATCCAGCCTCCTCGAGCATTTCTGTTATGTAACGTTCTAACGTTACATAACAGAAATGCTCGAGGAAATGTTCTAGTCCAAACCTTAAGGGTTCTTTGCTCCTGCTTTACTTAAAATAGTTTACGCAATGAACAGCATACCCTGTATACCTAAGTACTTAAAGTTAATGAGTCTTATTAACCAACTTATAATATCCGTGAAGGCGAACAGATTGATTGTAAACAGTATTGAAGGGCCAAGAGCAAAGGCCTCTACCTGAAGGCAAGGTAAACGAAAGGTCTTGGTTACCTTGTTGCTCGGTCAGTCATGGTTTATGTTGAAACTAGCTGTTTTCCGCGACTTCGTACGCGTAGTAGTTTTGTTTTATTGTACTAAAACCTTCTTAAATCACTCTAAAAACTGCATCAAAATCCGTTGCGTAGTTTTAAAAATCTAAACATACCTAAGGACAGACAGCGGAAAGCGACTTCACTATCACTATCACTACATCGTATAAAATAAAGTAACTTTTCGCCGTCCCTATGTCCCTTTGTATGCTTAGATCTTTAAAACTACGCAACGGATTTTGATGCGGTTTTTTAAATAGATAGAGTGATTAACGAGGAAGGTTTTTAGATATAATACATGCATAATACAGCCGTGCGAAGCCGGGGCGGGTAGCTAGTTGTTTTATACTATTTAATGATATAACTAGCTGTTTCCCGCGATTTTGTAAGCTCGATAGTTTTGTTTTATGTACTAAACCTTCTTCTTGAATCACTCTAAAAAAACCGCATCAAAATCCGTTGCGTAGTTTTAAAGATCTAAGCATACATAGGGACAGACAGCGGGAAGCGACTTTGTTTTATAATATGTAGTGATAGTGACTAGCCCCGTGGTTTTACCCGCGTTACTGTATCTTTAAAAGTGATATTAAAATAGTGGAAAATCCCACACACACAAAATACTTAATATACCTACAATACTAAAAACTTTTTAACTGCCCTTTTTATCCTGGCGATGGCGTGTCGCTCAATATTGTAGTGCTTATCACTCAGAATATCCTAATCATACCTTACGAAAATTTTACGAGATCAACATAAAGTTACTACTTTTTCAATACTTAAATAAAATCAAAAAATAAATCTAAAAAATATAAATAAATCTTTATTTCCTTAACATAAATAAAACAAGAATCATTGGGTTTCGAAGGCCGAGATATTCAGTAGCCTCCTTTATGCCACTTTTAACAAGTTTCTTCAAAATCGGTCCAGTAGTTTCGGAGCCTTTTCAATGCAAACAAACAAACAATCAAATCTTTCCTTTTTATAATATTGGTATAGATTTGGTTTATATTGAGCAGACGCCCAGTTATTAGATTAGTGGCAGCTTACTTCGAGATCAATTTGGAGTCGTAACTCACTTATTTTTATCTTGCTTTTGATCACTATTGTTACAATAAGGGAGTGTTTACATTGTTTAGTTTGACGCGATGGTTTTTTTGTAAAAATACAAATATACCTGAATACATGAAAAATTATTAGTACCCTGGCCTTTGTGAAATTGAAAGACCCCATGAGTTTCATGTGACTTCTTTTTATTGGACATTGGGCGCCTGCTGAAGCCACATATTATCTTAAGCTAGTCTTTACGACTTTTATGTAAGAAAGTTATTTTAAATAATTACAATCAAAATTATTAATGTAGGTACTAGGTCTAGGTAGGTACTTATACACGTCAATGAGCTAAACTATGTATAAAATCATAATCTGGCTATACTACGACATAAAATTCTCAGTTTTCTTCAGCACCTCTTAAATCTTGTTTACTGCAAGATGCGGCAGTAAAATATTTTTAAAAGGTTTTACGAAGTTCTGCATAAAAAACCTTTTACTGCTGTCTTTAATTGAAAACTATTACGCGTATAAAACTAACAATTTTGTAAATTAATATTTTATTACTACTTAAAAAACGATGCGGATGCAACGATGAAAAATTGCGGATGATAAATATTGTTTTATGGCCTTCACTTAATGTTGATAATTGACGCGTAGGAAACTCGTGGCGTTTAAACTGGCCTGTGTAAAATCTGCTTAATGATAATATATCTTAATATAAGTACAAATGAAATTTCCTTGATATTTCTCATAGTATATTAAAAGATTGTTTATTTTTAATTAAGTTTTTGAAAGAAGATTTAATCGATATGATTTAGATTGTATTAATTTGTTAGTTTTTATAATAAGAGATTATATCGAAGGATGTTGGTGTATCGGTATTTTGTTCGCCTTCTTTTTTGTACATAAATCGTAAGACTGAGTAGTCTGCGGACTCAATTCTAAGAAAGTGTGAGTTTTATATTGATTTATAATCTTTGCTAGTACAATGTTAAATCAAATAATCTATACTTATATTATAACTAGCGACCCGTCCCGGCTTCGCACGGCTATATTATTCATGTATTATACATATAAACCTTCCGCTTGAATAACTCTATCTACTTATTAAAAAAACCGCATCAAAATCCGTTGCGTAGTTTTAAAGATTTAAGCATACATAGGGATATAGGGACAGAGAAAGCGACTTTGTTTTATACTATGTAGTGAAGCTGCAGAGTTTATTTGTTTGTTTGAACGCGCTTATGGAACTACTGGTTAGAATTGAAAAATTCGTTTTATGTTGGACAGTCCATTTATCGAGGAAGGCTATAGGCTACTTTTTATTTTGATATTCCCACGGGATCGGGACTTACGCGGGTGAAACCGCAAGGCCCAGCTACTATTGTTATAAAAACCTTGACAAGACCATTAAGTGTGTATGTTAATCGTGTTTTATGATTGTTTTGTGTGTTTATTTGGTAAATAATTTAGAAAAATAATAAGAAGTTATAAATACTTACAGAAAAATAGGTAAGTCGATGCCAGATTGCAGTTTTTTTTTTCCTTTTTTTTTATTTTTTATTATTTGTCGCATGTTTACAGGCACTGTTGTCAGCTCGATTTTAAAGGCTCACTCCATGAAGGTTTCGTATGTTTTCCCGTAAAATGTAGTGCAGGTGCTGTCTATATGATGTGAGAGTCGCGGCCGTTCGTCGCGTTTCTTGTCTTGTAACCAAGAAACTTGGAACAAACGTCAAATTCTATGTTTGTAACCAACAGCTAAATATTTTAATAAAAAAATATTGAAAAGAATTTGGTAGCTTATGGGGTCATAATTACTACCAAATTTTATATTTTATCGTTACAACTGAAATATCCTAATTAGGAGTCTCTATATTATCTGTACTTACCCTTTATGACGACCCAGTTGGCACAATGGTCACCATGCCGGACTGCCAACAAACAGGGTCGCAGGTTCGATTCCCGCCTCAGACAAGTATTTATGCTTAGATATTTGTCTGTGGTCTGGTTGTTTCTATGTATTATAAGTATATATTTACAAAAGAAAAGTATATAAGTAGTAGGTATATCCGTTGTCTAGCACCCATAACACAAGTCTACTTACTTAGCTTGGGGCTAGATGGCGATGTGTGGATTGTCCTGCAATATTTATTTATCTGCAATATTTATTTTTTTAAGCGGCTATATCAGATTTTAAGCCATTTTCGTAATGAGTCCATTAATTAGAATAAGTCTTATCCCCTTAACTGGTAAACGTACCAGTTGAAAGGTGCGTGGTTTATTTTTCTAAGCAACGCCATCTGTCGCCACTTAAAGTTAGACTGACTAACTTAAGGAGTAAGTCCTTTTCAGAATAGGTCATTTTCGGAAAAAATATTTTGAGGACTGTGTGTCCATTTCCGGAATAGGGGATTATCGTACTAAAAAACTAGTAAAACACTTTCTAGTCCTTTTTTATAACTTAAATCCAGTTTAACAAATAAATTCTTAAATCCAGTTAGTTCACCTAATCAATATGCGAATAAAGACCCACATAAATAGACTCTAGAGATCGTTGCTGGTTCTACCCAAAGACTTTGACCTCAGAAACGTTGGTCGTAAACATAAAACTTATTAATAATTAACTATAATAAACTTTCTAAGGTATTTAGATAAATTATGTTGATTATTTAAACTTGTTTTTTTATTTGCTTTATTATAAGGGTTATTGGTAGTTCGTATGTGCTGTTTTAGGGGTTAGGTGTCTTTGCACGTAGCAGTTATATTATTTGATTATGGCTACGAGTACATACGCAGGGACTACCACTTTTCGCTTAAGTTAAAGTATGTCCTGAAAACCCCTAACCCTTTCCCACCCGCGCGCCGCGCTATTATTCTATCCCTTTCCCCCCGCGCGCGCCAATACAATACAATACGATTTTTTATCAAGGCAAATCAGTTTGTGTTTCGAAGTTATGACATTACAAAGCATATCTTCACCTTAACTACATTAGGAATATCATTATATGGATTTTAGTGGTTGATACCCAAAACCTGTTTCTAAGACACCTCTATCGTACTTCTGGTCATACCGCTTCGGCTTAATAAACTCTAATGTCATAAAGTCACAAGGCATTACGATTTTAGCATAACTTCATTTAAGGCATAAGTAAATTTGACATAAACTACTTTGGCATAATTTTTTTTGTCAGATAGTCTTTTGACCTAATATGATTTGGCATAATAGACATATTTTTTGGCAAACTAATCAAAAGTCATTCAGTCTTTGCGGTTTTATCTTACCTGATGTGTTCTTAACAGAGTTTTCATAAAGCTTTGTAAATAATTGCTTAGACTGATTTATTGTGATAACTCTAAGTAACTGAAAATTGAAATAATTATAATCATGGTACATTTTATCATGCAAATAAGTACCTATATCGTGTGTATTATCTTCAGATTTGAAGGCACTCTTGACCTGGTTGTTTACACATCATTGAACCATATAAATGACTTGTTATTATATAATTACTTTAAATTTAAAGCCGGCCGCCGTTGGCTAGCCTGCAGCCACAAAAGGAGGACGGGTCGGTTGTTCCACTGCCGTCTTCCTTTACTCGCGTCCCTTGAAGGCCCTCGGTTGTTTGGGGGTTAAGTCACAGTGTCATGACTGTAGGTATATTTAGAAAAGCGTGCTAGGGCCCCCGCCAACGGCGACTTTTTGTAGCGATACTGTCGCGCATCAGCATCGCTACTAACGTGTATTAGTCGCATTTTCAACGCGCTACAGCATCGCGACTGTATCAATGTATTTTAAACGTTGTTACATAGTGTCCACTCGTTTGTATCGCGACAGTATCGCGTTTGAATCGCGACTGAATCTTGTTGTGTGTGGGCGAGGGCAAACAGCTAGGGACCACATTGCGACTGTATCGATACAAATGCGCGACGGCCGGCGCATTGCTACTGCATCGCAACAAAAAGTCGCCGTAGGCGAGGCCCTAGAGCACATCGTCACTTACCATCGTGTGAAATAGTAGTCAAACGCTGACCTATTTATAATAATATACTAGTGACCCGCTCCGGCTTCGCACGGCTATATCATGCATGTGTTATACATATAAACCTTCCTCTTGAATCACTCTGTCTATTAAAAAAAACCGCATCAAAAACCGTTGCGTAGTTTTAATGCTCTAAGCATAAAAAGGGATATGGGACATAGGACGGCGAAAAGTGACTTTATTTTATACTATGTAGTGATACTAGCGACCCGCTCCGGCTTCGCACGGCTGTATTATGCATGTATTATACATTCCTCTTGAATCACTCTGTCTATTAAAAAAAACCGCATCAAAAACCGTTGCGTAGTTTTAAAGATCTAAGCATACAAAGGATATAGAGACATAGGGACGGCGAAAAGTGACTTTATTTTATACTAGGTATATGTAGTGATAGTGAAGACACTGAACTAAGTAATGCAGTTCACAGCATCTTAAATGCTTATGTTACACATTTATTGATGGAGCTAAAACATGAAAACACTAGATTTGCGTGCCATACCTACAAGCAAACATTGACTATAATACAATGAAACAGAACTAACATCATTATTTTGTCTAAAGTTTCAAACATTCGTCATGTTTTGGAGACTCGAAGGAAGATAAAAAATTGCTTTTTTTAATAGTATGTAGTTATTTATATAGTCCACATCATTTTAAAAATACTATAGGTAGTTACATTAACTATAGTAGAGAGGCATAAAAGAGGCCGATTCATAAATTTTCAATATGGCGCCATCTGTTTGCCAGTTGATGAATTAATGTAACTAAAACATGAAAACGCCAGAATTGCGTGCTACACTGTGATAAACAAACACTGATTATAAAGTTTTAAGCATAACCCACATTACTATTCTGTCTAGTGTTTGAAACATTCATCATAGTTGAAGATCTAACTGCCTAAATAAATCATAGTTTCATGTCATATTGCAATGAGAACCGACGTTGAAACAAAAGTACTATCCACGGTCAAAAGACTCTGCCTACCGTAACGTTTACAATCCTGTGCAGCACTATTTCAACATTATAACAACGTAACCTGTGGATCGAACCCACGTCGCGTCGGTTGGTGTAGCGGGTGGCGGCTTGTACCACTCACACAACTAAATACATAGCTAACATGTTGAAAATAATAATCACACTGAGTACTTTTAATTCAAATATTTAAGATTGTGTGTAACGTCTATTAGAAGAAGGTCGTACAAACTGATCATTTACTTATGACCCATACTGTACTCTGATTTTCTCTGATTGTGGCATGTATGAGAAAAAACATGTGAGAATCTAGATTGTTCTAGTACAGGGGTCGGCAACCTGCGGCTCGCGAGCCACATGCGGCTCTTTGGATGTGAAGCTGTGGCTCTTTAGTTCCATATGCAAATATCTTCTATCTAATCTTATCTAATATATATAAATATAAATAATATATATAAATCCCGTGTCACAATGTTTGTCCTCAATGGACTCCTAAACCACTTAACCGATTATAATAAAATTCGCACACCATGTGCAGTTCGATCCAACTTGAGAGATAGGATAGCTTACATCCCGATATTCCCACGGGATCGGGAGTTACGCGGGTGAAACCGCGTAGGGCAGCTAGTATATTATATAAATTACGTGTCACGTTTTTTGTGCGCTATGGACTCCTAAACTACTTAACCGATTTTAATCAAATTTGCACACCGTGTGCAGTTTGATCCAACTTGAAAGAAAAGATAGCTTACATCTTAATTTATCCCGATATTCCTACGGTATCGGGAGTTACGCGGGTGAAACCGCGGAGCGCAGCTAGTATTATATATTTTAAAGAAATACCGCGAGTTGAGGCAGTTATATTCGACACGTGGAATATTCTTCCCGATTGCTACAGTGAGGTGAAGACGTTGTCATTTAGAGTGCTGACTATCTTCAAAAATCTTTTATACGCAAGTAGGTACTTACTATTTATTGTTGGCAAGAAAATTCAAAGCCCGCGATAAAAGCTATGCAATAGCTTAAAAATTGCGGCTCTTCAGAAACTTTGTAATTTTTGACTCTTCCGAATTAAAAGGTTGCCGAACCCTGTTCTAGTACAATATAAATTACTTGTATTGTGTCGCATGTGAGGTTTAATGGACTAGCAGCGCTTCGCGGTTTTGCCTGAATTATTTTCGTTTCCGTGGAAACACTAGGATAACAAGTAGGTACTGCCACAGAATGTATTGGTACAGTAGTTTTGGAGCATATTAATTACAATTCGAGACATGTTTTGGCACTTAGGCCTACTTTATACAGGGTTATTGTTCATTATACTAGCAAGCCATTGAGGGCTACTTCTATGCACCGTAACAAACAACTTTTGTTCTACGACTTTTGGAAATTCGAAAAAAATTATGAAATGTTTGAGGTTATGTCATTTCGAAAAACAGCTGATTATTCAAAACAAAGGTCATTCACACTAAGAACAGATATAAAACTTTAAAAAAAAAAGTAAAATTGTAAGGTTAATGACATCTCCGTGTATGGAACAGCTCATTTTCAGGTAAACCTAAACTGAAAATTTTCAAAAAATTGTTCGAATTTTCAAAAGTCTGTGAACAAAAGTTGTTTGTTGTTGTAGGTGCACAGAAGTAGCCCTCAACGGCTTGCTAGTATAATTTCCAATAACCCTGTATAGGTCAACTAGTTAAAATCCACCGGCTAATTTATTTTCACTGGAAAATTACGATCACATGCAATAAAAAAAAACGATTCTAAGTGCTCATTTACACTACTAAAGGAATCCCTGTCCAAAATTGTAAACCTAGCCGTTTTTAACCGACTTCAAAAAAGGAGGAGGTTCTCAATTCGTCTGTATGTTGTTTTTTTTTTTTTTTTTGTGTATGTTACGCGATCATTCGAAGACGGCTCAACCGATTGAGATGATTCTTTTTATGTTCGAAAAGTGATACCTCAGGGGTGGTCCCATAAAAATTTGGTGAGGATCTGATGAGAGTCTTCGGAGTGATGAACAGAATTGCACCTCGAGAGTGCAGCAAATTGCTCAGTTTTCGATTTCCACCAGTAGATTTGGCCCATAAACCAATAGTTACCGATAAATGGAATATCTGAAACCACCTTCTCATCAGAAAACTCTTCAATCGGTTTCGATTACAGGTTACAATTTGAAGAATTTAGTCGAATTTAGTCGCCGGACTGGGATTGAATGAATGTTGATAGAGAACCCTATCTTCAATGAAGTTCTGATGAGGATCTTCGAAGTGATAAAGCAAACTGCTTAGTTTTTGATTTCCACCAGTAGAATTAGCCCATAAACGAATTGTTACCGATAAATGGAATATCTGAAACCACCTTCTCATCAGAAAACTCTTCAATCGGTTACGATTACAGGTTACAATTTGAAGAATTTAGTCGCCGGACTAGGTTTGAATGAATGTTGATAGAGAACCCTATGTTAAATGAAGTTCTGATGAGGATCTTCGAAGTCCGACTTCCAAGTGAGTACTTATGTTTAAGTTATGTGCTGGCTTAGTGACCCGAAATGGATTATTTTTTACTTTTTGGTTTTTCTTTTCAGGTTTTTTTAGTTTTTGTTTCAGGTTTTTTTAGTTTTTGTTTCAGGTTTTTTTGAAGTCGGTTTTTTAAATTTTAATTTATTTTTTTATTGCCTGTGTTTTGCTGCAATATGTTTTTCTTTACCAAATAATTGTCAAATTAGGTCAGTATAATTTATTTAATTTCAAAGATATTATGTCATATTTCCGTATATAAATCTTCTTAGCCGTAGGCCGAAAACGATTATAGAGGTCAAAAGTATAATTATTTGTTGTCAATACGGAAAATATACAAAGAAGGTTAATTTGTATGTATACCATTGCCCTTTATATTTCCGTATTAAATTAATATAATATGTATAAAACATATTTTTTAAGACTAAGTATGGGTATCAATGTGTTTACACAATATTTAGTACTAGCTGCGCTCCGCGGTTTCACCCGCATAAGTCCCGATCCCGTAGGAATATCAAAATGAAAACTAGCCTATAGCCTTCCTCGATAAATGGACTATCCAACACAAAAATAATTTTTCAATTCGAACCAGAAGGTAGTTCCTGAAATTTTGTAAATTAATTTGAAGTTATGCTTTTAACTACCTATTTAATTTTTAGTAATTAATTTCCTGTTATTATGTAATTTGTTTTAATATAATATTAGTTTATAATATAAGTATAGATGTGGACAGAATAAATCAACTATTTTTGTTAAATAATGAAAATTAAATCATAATTCTGTCTGTGTCGTTTACAAAAAACAAATTTGAAAACCTTGGTAATGGAAAAGGATCTTCGTTAACTTTCTGCAAGTAAAATAGAAATAAAAGGGATCAAATACTCGTAAATATTAGAATTTATATCGCGTCTAACCCTACAATTAACTACAATTAAATAATACAATTACGACTGCCCAATAATTAATGAATACTTAGAGGGTTAAAATCTAAGTTTATATCACATCTGTCTAACACAGTAGGTAGATAGTCGATTAAATTGAAGAACACTTGTTAGGTACACCTAACTATATTTGCGTAACTATCGAACTAAAACAAACAGTAAGTCGTTGGATGCCAATTTAAAACTACGAAATGGAGGCAAAT
This sequence comes from Idaea aversata, assembly GCA_907269075.1. NCBI lineage: Eukaryota > Metazoa > Arthropoda > Insecta > Lepidoptera > Geometridae > Idaea > Idaea aversata. Next base: position 8,646,825 of record OU026104.1, on the reverse strand, counting down.
AGAAATTGTTTGGAGAGAGTCTACACATCTGTAGACCAGCGGGCAGGGTAATGGGGTTTCGGGCAAATAACTCATCCACTTTTCATTAGAGATGTACCTATAGAGAAAATTGTGGCTATAACTATAATTAATGATCAAACAAACTTCCCTGTAGTTCGATCAATATTGTATGAGTCTCTACATTTGAAGATATGATCTTTGTAGCTGTTGAGGTTCAAAAGAGAGGCTATTTAACTTTGACAATCCCGATAGCCTTCTACAAGAACAATTGAAATAAAATGAAATAAAATGAAATATATATATATAAAATTTGCCAGAATATGGTGGCTAAATTATGATGTACAGAATGGGCTCATATACAGGGTTATTGGAAATTATACTCGATTTGAATGTACACAAATACGACTTAACTTAACTAAAATTAGGTTTAGATGTGTAAAATTATGTTTGCTATTCGGAAATACCCAACCTAACCAATTTTGACAGGAGTAAACAAATTTTTAGTTAAGTCGAACTAAATTCGAAGTCCAAAACACAATTTTGCAATTCGGAATGATCGTCTAAGTGTCAAATAGAAATATCAAACTAAATTACGACTAATTTTAGTCGCGACCTATTTCGTATCGATTAAAATTAATGCAACCACTTTCTGAAGTTTATACGATTTTTTGTTGATTTTTGGGGTGAAAATGGGGAGTATTATGGTAGTTGCTGTAGCAGATACAGAAGAAACGTAAAATAAACAGTTAAAATTAGTATTTTCCGGCCAGATTTGTTAAAATGGGAAACTGTTAATACTTGGTTGATTTGCGCTTTGTTTTTCTGAGACTCCGTTGTTTCTTTTAATCCCAACCTAAGAATAAACCGTAAACCATTAGAATAAGGCTGAGTGAGGGGCTTGATACGATTCATTTGAATACTTTTGCGCTGCCGATGCCGGGTGCAAAGGTCTTTAGACACAACATGCCTGTAACTTAAAATGCAGCGGTTCATTTTGAGACTCATTCCTATCGATAGAGGTAATTATGACCAACAAATAATGCCTTTACACCGGATCGCTAAAGTGTTTTGGAAGCGGAGTATTAAAATAAACCGCGGAAAAAATCACTGCCAAGCTCTAAACTAAAAATGTCCGGACTCCTTTAATAAATTTTAGTTGTGTCGAACAATGTGTCAAAAAACAACCAAATTTAGTTTGACGGCAAAACCGAATTGAATATAAAAATGACCTAACTTATTTTAGTCGTATTTTAGTTAGGTTAAGTTAAGTCGTCGTATTATACCGAATCGACACCAATGACCTCTCCGTGTAAGGAACAGCTGATTTTCAGATAAACCTAACCTCAAAATTTTCGGAAAAATGTTCGAATTTCCAAAAGTTGTAGAACAAAAGTTGTTTGTTAAGGTGCACAGAAGTAGCCCTCAACGGCTTGCTAGTATAATTTCCAATTACCCTGTATAACCGAGTCTCGGTGTGCAAATGACTTGACTTAAAATAAATGGCTTTATACAGAATTAATAAATACTTATCAGAACAGATTTTATACGTAGTTATCATCACAAAATAGCTAAAAAATAATACCATGTCAAAAACTTGGTACCTATTATAATAATACTAGCGACCCGCCCCGGCTTCGCACGGTTTTATTATGCATGTATTATACATTTATACTTTCCTCTTGAATCCTTCTATCTATTAAAAAAATCCGCATCAAAATCCGTTGCGTAGTTTTAAAGATTTAAGCATACATAGGGACATAGGGACAGAAAAAGCGACTTTGTTTTATACTAAGTAGTGATAGTGAAGTGATGTCAGATTAGTAGGTAAGTTATTAATCAAGTGTTCTTAATTATATTATTTTAGTTTAATTTAATACAACCTCTCATCGTTATGTTTTAGGGTAATGAGTTTATTAATAAAAAGTGGATTATTTAAAGTGTTCTTATTACAAAATCACAGAAAACTGTAATTCGACAATAAAATTTGTTTTTATCACTTTGCCAGACTTAGTTTAGTTGCCATAACTTCCATAACTATATCAATTCCAAGTAATTATTAGAAATCAATAAAGCCGCAATGGGAACGAAATCTTTTCATAGTATTTATAAACGAGTAGAACCTTACCTCGAGAACCTTAGACTAAGCTCATGGAAGTAGAACTCTTGCTCTACTAGTTATTGCATTTATAGATTACTAGTGACCCGCCCCAGCTTCGCACGGCTATATAATGCATGTATTATACATATAAACCTTCCTCTTGAATCACTCTATCTATTAAAAAACAGCATTAAAATCCGTTGCGTAGTTTTAAAGATCTAAGCATACAAAGGGACATATATAGGGACGGCGAAAAGTGACTTTATTTTATACTATGTAGTGATAAGTGCAAGCCATATCTTATATGAAAGTAGACGTTTGTAAATTGAGTTATAAAAAAAAATGGAATGAATTTTAGGCCTATCATTACGATAATGCATTACCATAATGTATTTATTGCCTACAGTCGCAGTGTCTTTCACAGTAAATTGTTGAGAAATAATTAATAAAAGCCGCCTATAATAAATTCACTGAACGTCTATGTGTTTTATGGCATCGCGTTATATGGCTGTTGCAATCTCTATTGCAAATAATGCTACCTTGTTACTACATCATGACATATTATGCTATACCCATGCTGTGGCTTAAAAGATATGAGGGAATAAAGAATATTAAAAACAAACATACAAAGACAGATTCGAAGAACATAACCTATTCCTTGCATCAGTCGGGTAAAAAAGACTATACTAATATTATAAAGCTGAAGAGTTTGTTTGTTTGAACGCCCTAATCTCAGAAACTACTGGTTGGAGTTGAAAAAAAAATTTGTGTTTGATAGTCTATTTGTCGAGGAAGGCTATTTTATATTTCGATATTCCCACGGGTTTGGGATAGTCTTTGATATACCCGTAGAAACTGCGTGAAAATCACCGCAATTTGTATTAAAGCAAAGCAACCAATGCAATAAATACTACTTTCTTTAATACAATAAAATCTAATAGAAGTATTAATAGACTAGATTATCTCTTTTTATTTATAAAATACGAATTCCCAATTAACCTCTCGATTTCTTTCTAGATATTGCTAGGACTTTACTTAGTATTCTTTTTAAATGCGTATATTTACTATTGAGTCGTAACTAGTTTAGTTAATTAAGTTTAAAATAAAATTAAAGCCAGTAATCCTATTTAATTGCATCTGTGGGCATTAAAAAAGCTAATAGAGGATCCTAATTGGGTGATACCGTGCCATAATGATAAAAAACCATGACTAATTGATCCATTTCAAATATTATACTTGCAAAAATATTTGTAATCTATGAGTTTATTATGCTTTTTTCTCATTGGTAGGCGCTTCTGAAGGCAAACATCCTAGTTTAGTTTTTAAGACGTTTCAATGGGATTTCATGCATGTTTCAAAATGAATAAAGAAATTGTGACTTTGACTTCCTCTTCCGACCCATTTTAAAGCGATTTTACGCGTTTTTCTGTTTCTGTCTTTCCTGATGTGTAGGTACAATTTGGGGGTCTTCAAATCGCGAGTGAATAGGTTACTTCTAGGAAAGCGTGCTGCGTTTTAGGCCGCATCGTCACCTACCATCCGGCAGGTGTAATGCTGATCAAACGCTGACCTAAGCTTTATTTTTACTATATACGTTTTTTTAAAATATATGTATTTAAAAAAAGCACGCCAAAATGAACGTAAAAGTTTAAACAAGTTTATTTCGTCGTTCAAAATAATCACAAACAATAAATCAAACCTACCACACCACAATCAGTGAATCTGAAAATACTTTTATTCGCAACATTGTTTGTTTTATTGCACTTAGTGTACTCACCTTGCTTTAATCTGATCGAAAGTAATGGGATTTTCAAGTTGCTGTCACGTAAAATGCTTGTTAAGGCAATGTTTCGTATTGAGATAACCCTCGTGTTGAAAATACCGCTCCAACAGTTTATTTGCCAAAGAAAGAGCAGGAAAAAGGCTTTTTGCTTTTTGCTTGAATTGTACCTAAGTATGAATTAAAAATAATGTACGTTTTCTTATAAATTGTAATATCTATACTTATAAGAAAGGCTCTTCCTTTAGGACGAAAGGACAATAAGTCTGTACTTAGAAGCAAATTAAAAAATATAGTCTACAGAAAAAATTGTAGAACAAAATTAAGTATTTAATATTAATTTTATTTTAGGAAAACATAGATAGGTACTATTGTTTGTAATGCATTGCTCCTGGAACAATTTTGATGAAAAATATGACAATTTAAATTAAATATCATTCACATCACATTTTTTTTTAAGTTGCGGTAAAATCTTTGGTTAATAAAAATTTAATTATTTTTTTTAATTTTGTATTGAGATACAATTTTAAGTGGACACTCTAGTTCTATTTATCTGGCCCGCATTCTTTTGACCGGAGATTACAGTGGTATTAGATCGCGCCATAATCGTGACGAAACCTGCGGCTTAGTTTTCTCCGGACGTATTGACAAGTTCTTTACCTTTAACATGGTCAATGACGACTGGACACTGACTAAGCTGACTAAGAGAGGGTGTTATCGACATGGCAAGCTTACTTTATCTAGTACATGTGCCATGTATTACAGCGTCTAGAATGGCAAAAATCACCTAGAGCAGTCTTTCCCAAACTGGGCGATAACGCCCCCTTTCGGTCGCTGCATACCTAAAGAGGGGCGGTAAAATACCCAAAACAAAAATGCGTTGTGTACTATACCTAGGCGCTCGGGTTTCAAGTTAACTCTTGCGGGTTATAGTCAACTAGCGACCCGCTCCGGCTTCGCAGGCTATATTATGCATGTATTATACATATAAACCTTCCTCTTGAATCACTCTATCTATTAAAAAACCCACATCAAAATCCGTTGCGTAGTTTTAAAGATCTAAGCGTACAAAGGGAAATAAAGTGACTTTATTTTATACTATGTAGTGAAGTCTCGTTTAGAATTACTTAATGTTTAATATCCGCTAATATAGCTCACAATAAATAATTTCATTTTATGTTATATGGTTTTTGAGCAGGTGAAAAAATGGGGGCGATAAAAAATAATTTATTCTCAAAGTGGGTGGTAGACAAAATAAGTTCGGGAACCCCTGATCTAGAGCGTGCCATCTATAGAGCGATTCGGAATTAGTTTAGGAAAAAAAAGCTAAGTCAGCCCCTATATTTATCTTAAAGAAAGTTTACCTTATGTAATCAATCATTAACCAATCAATCCATCAAATAAGTTCCTATTCAACTTAACTAATCAATAAAATACCCCTGACAGTAAAATTGCTGGTCATATTAAACGCACATGTCAAAACTACGTCGTCGTATGCGCGTGCGCAACGACTTTAACCCGCGCCCGCGCGCGCCGCCGTTATGTTTACGGAAATTATGTGATGTAACGTCTCGCTTGGTAGTAGTGGGGCTACTGCTGTGTTGGTACAGGATGTTGGTTTTGTTGTGATAGTCGGTATTATGCAGCCGAATTAAGGATGTAGGTATTATGTAGATATGGGAGGAGTTTTTTTTTTAACTGTTATAACTACAGTGAGACTTAAAGCATTGTATTTATTTACTCTCTAATGCTCAAACGACTCTCTAATGCTCAAACGACTCTCAAATATTTGGGGGTCCCCTAAATATTTAAGACGTGAAATTGACACTTAATTGTCAATTCAATCGTCACTTAACATAAGTAGCCTTTCAGTCGAGCGTAAATCTCTAAAGACTTAAAAAATATTTACTTATTTACGAAAACTATGTTAACTATATTTGACGATGTAATTATCGTCCTTTATTCCATTGACTTCCAAAGTGCAAAATTAATAAACAAAATACGAAAGAATCCGAACACATTTTAGCTTATGCAAAATCCAATTCTAACTTCGTTTGGTTTTTGGTAAGTACAATATTTTTCTATTACACACAAATCATACCACATTCAATTTACCAACTATTTATCAATAAACGAGTCTACAATATAACCCGACCGTGTACAGATGTACGACCGCGGCAGTGGACTTCACCGTGCCGGAGTGGGTGCACTACCTCGCGGCCGCCATGTTCCTCGCGTGGGTTGTCGTTGGAAGGAGGCGGAGCAACGTCGAAAGTTCCACCTAGATGTGTATGTTGATTTTATTACTTTACAACGGGTTGTACTTTATATAAAGACTAGCGACCCGCACCGGCTTCGCACGGCTATATTATGCATGTATTATACATATAAACCTTCCTCTTGAATCACTCTATCTAATAAAAAACCCTGCATCAAAATCCGTTGCGTAGTTTTAAAGATTTAAGCATACAAAGGGATATAGGGACTTAGGGACAGAGAAAACGACTTTGTTTTATACAATGTAGTGATAGTGATAATGAAGCAGTCCCTGCAAACGTTGTTTTGCAAAAAAAAATATGAAGTCTATTTAGCCGTTTAGATGGAGTTTGGCAACTAACACCACGACACGAGAATTTTATATTAGTATTTATAGGGATTTCAAAGTCCGTTGCCTGAAATAGATGCAATTGACGTCTACAAAGGCAAAACATGCGATGTTATTTCATACTTTCGTGTTATTTTTTATGGACAACCAACCAACGTATTAAAAAGATGAAAAATCTAAGCTTATTCTAAAGTATAAAATTCAAAGTACTGACTTGCTGAAAATATATCAAAGCACAGCTCAAAACAAAGGATTGGGCTAAAATTTGGCATTCAGATATCTGTTATAACGTAGACAGACATCCTCTAAGAAAGTATTCTGAAAAATTTAAACCCTATGCGGGCGAAATCGCAGGCAAAAGCTAATTTTCATATAAATTGAAAGACCATCTCAAAATCGCCGGGTTATACCAATTACGCGCGGTTATTGTAACACGCTGTACATAGCAAAGTCAACTATGCAGCATGCCGTAAGCCTTTCATTCTGAGTCACTGTGTTCTCAGTAGATAGCCAGATTGTATCAGTCGCTCGAAGAGAGCGAATGGTGATGGTACTGTTTATGAAAACACTTTTTTATAAGTTTTTATTTTAAGGTTGCATTTATTTTTGATGCAAGATTTTAAAGTAATTATAACCTTTTCACTGCTAAAGTTATTTAAAACAGGATATTTACCATGTTTCTGATTATTTTTTACTTCAAAATTAGGACGGATTTTCAATTATAGTTATATTTTTTTTGGAACAGTGGAATAGTAGTAGGTACTAAAGCTCTTTTAGATTTATTGAATGAATAAAATTATTTACAGTAAAATTATTTTTTTGTAGATTACCTATTGTTTGGGACTACAATGATGATATTTAGATACTTTGTAACTTTAATATTAAGCTTTAATGAATAAATATTTGTCGTAGATTTAAATATTAATTATGATTGTAATGTGGTTGGATAACCTATTTTGCAATCAGTAGTACTCAATGTAGCAGCAGGTTAAATTTATGAAAAAAATATTTTGTTACAATAAAAACTACAAAAATATCAGAATTCAGGATTTTAATGAAAACACTTAAAATTATAATAATTTTTATCCACAAACAATTTAATTAACAAAATTTCAACACTGCATTTGCAAAATGAACAATTCGATTATAATAAAAACACTCAATTTGTTTTTATAAATTTATTTTTTACTCACAAGAAATTTGATTCACAAAATTTCAACAGTGCAATTGCAAACGAACAATTCGCAGAACGCCAACCTGCGCGGCTATATCTATAAATTAAAATCTGACACTCGACACACCATAAATCACATACAGTGTGAAATTGTAAGCTATCCACACACAATTTCAATGGGACTATAAATCAATAGCTTTCTTCCAACGCTTTTCCCAGTGATTCCTTGTTGAACGGGTTTCTATGAAACTGTGTAATATCTTCTGCCTGGCTTGTTGTGTGATAGAAATGACAAGTGTATTTAATTTATCCTATAATTACTTAGGAAAATGTCATTTGCGACCCCAAAATGCCGGTTAAACTAAAGGGACAGGTCTATAAAACCATCATTAGAACTGTCCTTTTGTATGGTAGTGAGGCGTGGCCGGTACTTGAGCGACATAGACGACCCAGTTGGCACAATGGTTACCATGCCGGACTGCCAAACACAGGGTTGCGGGTTCGATTCCCGCCACAGACAAGTATTTATGCTTAGATATTTGTCTGTGGTCTGGTTGTTTCTATGTATTATAAGTATATATTTACAAAAGAAAAGTATATAAGTAGTATATCCGTTGTCTAGCACCCATAACACAAGTCTAGTTACTTAGCTTGGGGCTAGATGGCGATGTGTGGAATGTCCTGCAATATTTATTATTTATTTATTATTATAAGCAGGAGCTGCGTGTCACGGAGATGAAGATGTTGCGCTGGATGTGTGGATTGACGCGAAAGGATCGCGTCAGGAACTCCCGCATCCCGGGCAGCCTTCATGTCCGAGACATTGCAGATAAATTGCAAGAATGTCGCTTACGCTGGTACGGCCACGTCTTGCGAAAACCGGCTAGTTACGTGGGGAACAAATGTCTTGCCACCGGGTCGTGGCAGACTGGGTAGACCCAAGAAGTGCTGGCTTGACGTCGGAAAGGGTGAAAGGGTGATTTGCGTGCAAATGGCCTTACAACCCAGGATGCCGAAGATCGTGCGAAGTGGAGGCGTAATTTATTGCGGGCTTTGAGCACGGCGACCGAATCAAGAAATTCCGTAACGAAAATAAAACCTAACACCCCCCACTCCGCCTACCATGTAGCTCGGCCGAGCGTTCGCTATGCAATAGCTTTACCGCGGCAGTCCCCGAGTGCCACATTTTTTTTATTATTTAAAAAATGATTGACAATAATGATTTTTATAAAAAGTTACTTATGACACAGCAGTTTGGTATTTTTCGAGCTAATAATACGATTTTTATTGTACCTTTTATAGTGTAATAAATTAAATAAAAATATGATTTGTAGAAAGTACTTTTTTATATTGACGCATTTAACCGACGTTAAAACATGAGGTTCTCAATTGCCGCATATGAATTATTATGAATAAAATAAAAAAAAATTGCTTTTTAAATAAGTACGTATTCTTTTGATATTTTATATGGTCGTAAAATGTATCTTTCACAGAATACTTCTTTAGAAAAAAGTCGCTTTCGCACAATATCTTTCAAAATGTCGAGACATGGAATTTGAGCAAAATTTAGTTTTTTTACAGAAAAATCATCATCACTAAGTAGGTAACCTATAAAGAATTTATTTTTATGAAAAATTGTTGCCAAGTGTTATTATGAAACTTCTATAGACCTAAGATCTTTGACATTATTGTTTAATGGAACCTAGGTATCTATAGTTACAACAGCTTTTACTAACCAGACAGCCTTTAACATTTTATCACCATCGAACTGTCACCCCTTGCATCAGATAGTGGACACAATCCGTCTATATCTGCAACATTATCCACTTTCTAATCATTCGATAACTTGGCGTAGGAGCTGTTTAGGGCCCTTTTCATTGGCGTTTTGATGAGACTGATTAGATTAGACATATAGTGTTAAATAATTCTTTGTTATTATGTTGAGATGGATGTGTGGAGTAACGAGGATGGATAAAATAAGGAATGAGTATATTAGAGGAAGCCTGAAAGTAGCTCCAGTTACTGAAAAAGTAAAAGGGAACCGTTTGAGTTGGTATGGACATATGATGAGAAGAGAAGAGACGCATGTGATTAGAAGAGTGATGAGTATGAATGTAGAGTGATGGAGAGGAAGAGGACGACCAAAGAAAATATGGATGGACTGCGTGAGACAAGACATGAGAGAGATGAATATCAGCGATGAGATGACGACTAATAGGAGTGAATGGAAGAAGAAAACATACTGCGCCGACCCCAAATAAATTTGGATAAGGGCAGGAAGATGATGATGAATTATTTGTTATTAAAATGGTATTATTTTCCTAAAAATCTATATTCTATACATATAAAATGCTTTGGCCACACAGCCTAAACCGCTGAACGTAGAGACCTGAAACTTGGAGGGTGTGTTCTTTGTATCACGTAGCCATCCGCTAAGAAAGGATTTTACTAAATTCTACCCCTTAGAAGGTGAAAAAGGGGGCAATGTTTGTATGGGACGACGTGATTCCTTGGTCCAATTTTCTTCAAATTTTTGACTCCTACGCGGACGTAGTCGTGGGCAAAAGCTAGTACAGAATATTTATTAGGAACTACAAACTTTTTAACAAACCTCTTTAGAGGTCAAAAATCCAAAAAGCCCGCGTTCGTCGTAATACGAGTAGGAGAACCCATGCAAAGTTTCAAACTCGAAGCTCTTTTAGTTTCAGAGATTTCATGATGGGTTGGTATTTTTGAAGTTATACCTACTTCTTTAGGCACATTATGCAAAAAATTATGAAAGTGAAATTTTAAGATGCGCGCGCATCTGTAACAAATGCCCTTCAGCCACTTTGGATGTCACATGTTGCAGCTTTGTAACCCAAAAGTAAAACAGGTTGAAGCTGCGAAAGTGAAATTATAAGATAGGTACGCATCACTGTAACACTAACAAAATAGGACAGACAGACAGACGGACGTATAACTTCTAAAAGTAGGTACTTCTACTTACTAGTACTTCTAAAAGTATTTTCACGTTCATCTCAGCTCATTTTTTATATGACATAGGATTTAAATATTATTATAAAAGTGTTTAGTTCCGATTTTTTGTGTCTATGAATGTTAAATAAATTGAGAGAAAACGCTTTGCATAGTTTATATCTGCGAGGAACCTAGCTAGTCTGTGAAATTTCCCATCAGTTTTCCACCTTCATAATTTCCTTATTAACCAATACCCATACTTCAAACAGGTTTATTAACATTCTTGTTTGTATTAAGATATCAAGAACCTTAACGCTTTCCACCCATAATTTTTGTCGTCTAAATGTTACCCTGGCACATTAGAAACTGATTAACATCACTCAGCCATAAACTTCGATATTCTTCTTTCAACAGTGAAAGTAGTTTTTCAACGTACTTGTGGGGACCAAGAGTGCTTCTATCTAGGCGTATTTCAGACAAGTAAGATTTACTGCAAATGCGCAATGCAGATTTTGCAAAGTCCTCTTTTTGTGAAATGATCATTTTTAGGAATAACTCTATGTATCAAATATAAAATTCTATATTGTGCACGCCTTGAAAGAACTTTTGTACAATTTAAAAAGCACTTTTCTAGACAAATAAAATGAAAATCACGTTATCCCTAAATATAAAATTCTAATGTCGCGGTGTTAGTTGCCAAACTCCACCTAAACGACTGTATGAATTTTTTTGTGTAGGTATATTCGTTAGGTCTGAGAATTGAACACTCTTCTATTATTTCCTTTATTTTCCTTATTTTTGTATATGACAATACCAAGTTTTGCCAGGACAGCTAGTTTTTCTGTAAATTATAAAACTTTTATAACATCAAGACGTGAATAATTTAAATTAACTCCATCTCTCGGCACACTGCGGCAACTTTATGAGCTATCACAATGAGCTGTGATTTAACTGCGCTAGCGCAGCGGTGTAATAAATTGCGCCTGAGTCGATAGTTTGACTTATCGTAGACAGATGTCGCTCTTTTATTAATGGCTTAATAGTCACCAGAATTTTTCAGTTTCAGTTCTGAAAGTAGTCGCTCTAGACTTAATATTATTTTAGAGTAAACTGACTGAAATATTACAAAAAAAAAGTAGGCCTATATGCTTGCTACCCGAGCGAGCCGCTAGTCTAATTATAAAGACGAAATATTTATTTGTTTGTTTGTAAGAAAAGGCTCCGAAACTACTGAACCGATTTATATGAAACTTGGTATGTAGATAGTAGATAACTGGAGACCTGGATGCACTTTTCATCCCGATATTCCCACGGAATCGGTAGTTACGCGGGTACACGGGTAGTAACCGCGGAGCGCTGCTAGGATTGGTATATAGAAAGACATTTCTATAGGCACAAATACCTATAAGTATTATTTATTCTTTCAATTCCAACAAATACGATGAAAGCTATCAAACGGGAAGTAATAACATTCCCACGAGAAAGCTCCCGCGTCTCAGGAAATGAGTATACTACGTAAAAACCGTGACCAATAGATACTCCATACCCATTTCGTTTTATTATCTGTCATTGACGTGCCGTACCAGTTCAGGTGACATATCGTCATCATTGCTTGTCAACATCAATTGCTGAACGCTTTCGAAATGGTGGATGATTTATTGTTGACTTGCAGCACCCCGCGGTTTCACTAGCGTGATAATTTTCTGCGCAATAATAACTCCTGACATTAACAAACCCAACACAAACAGAATTAGGGAAATCGGTGAAGCCGTTCACGCGTGCATAGGGAAATAGGGATTATTTTTATATATGTTTTATTTATTATATAGATTGGTCGGTTTGGTATCCCGCGCTTTCACTTTATCCTTAATTTTATAAACTTAATCAGGATAAGTGTAGGGACCTCAATAAAGTTTTAATCACCAATGGAGACGCCTCATTATACAATTTACATAAAAGCTTTCGCCACCTATATTCAGCCAAGGAAGTTTATCTGATAATGCGCCATAAAACCTAATTAATTATTTAAAATCAATCTTAACCCTCTTATTATGCTAAAACCGACCATAACCAATTTATTAGTTCAAAAACCGTGTCGCAATCGGAAGTTTTTAATTATAACTAACAACTCAATTAAATTGACTAATTTGTGATGTAAATCAGTTTTATACGATGTCTATTTCCGGATATAATTATTACATTTGATTGAAACATCAAGTTGTCAACAGATTTTATAATATTGAGTAATATTATTAGCTGAAATTAATTAGAATGAATTTTAATTTGTTTATGGTTTGTATAGAGCTACGAAGCCGTTAAGCAGGACATCGCGCAAAGTGTTTTTTTACGAAGAAGCGAATAAATATTTTGTGATGTAGACATTTTTATGATGACCCTTTACTTTGTGATAGGAAAGATTGATAAATTTATAATATTAAAACCATTATAATAATATCTAAATGGATCTTAGTGGAATGAGCCTAAAAGCAAACCTACAAATACCGGCGTCAATTTGGGAACTTCCCATTTTGAAGGTACCTAAGCCGCTACAATTCTGGATATGTACGGTCGGCTGCATAATTGCAGACCCACAGTAGAGCTCCAAAACGGCTGTTATAAGAATGTTTTCAACACGAGCAAGATTCTAGACACCTGCTATAGGTGAAGTTTAAAGTCTTCTAACTCATCAATTAATCAAACAAAAATTATTTAAATGCAAAACATTCCAATAATAGTAATTTTAGAACTCTACCGAGGGCTGTAATTATACAGCCGACTGTATGTACTACAGTATGCGTCATAAGTCCAATATCCGTTTGCTACCATATTACTATAACAAGTATTGGACTTACGATTCTTCTAATAGACGTTACACACAAACATAAATACTTGAATTAAAAGTACTCAGTGTGATTATTATTTTGAACATGTTAGCTATGTATTTAGTTGGCCGAGTGGTATAACACGCTACACCAACCGACGTGGATTCGATCCACAGTTTATGTTGTTATAATGTTCAAATAGTGCTGCACAGGATTATAAACGTTACGGTGCCGGTGACTTTTGAACGTTGATTGTACCTACCCAAATAAAAGTATTCACAGGTAGTTATATTCTTCAAAAATTCCAGCTATTCAAATGCTCATTACGAGCGTAACAACAGTTGTAAGCAAACATACAAACGTGTTACACATTCTTCAACGAGCAAACACAGTGTGAAAATGTTTGGAAGTCCGTCGAGATTGTTTGAACAGAAAGAATTTAAGGCTTTTGACCCCTTAGGCTTTGGTTAATGTATGGGATTAAATAAGGCTTATCGTAAAGGTTCTTTTATGCGATATCATGAAGACAGGGTTTATAATACCACTGTCAAAACACAAAACAAAACAAAAACAACACAAAACATTTAAAAACGTTTAGAAAAAAATGCGTTTTAAGCAAAATGAAGGAGACAGGGTTTATAATGCCAGTGTCAAAACATAAAACAAAACAAAAACAACACAAAACATATAAAAACGGTTAGAAAAAAATGGGTTTTATGCGATTTGATGCAGACAGGGTTTATAGTGCCACTGTCAAAACATAAAACAAATTCAACACAAAACATATAAAAACTGTTAAAAAAAATGGGTGCGTGTACTTATGTACGCGCGTGAGAAGTTATACTTCTAGAAGATATACGTCGTCTGTCCGTCTGATATTTATTTGCAGCTTCAACCTGTTACTTTAGTGTTACATACAGTGATGCGCGCATCTTAAAATTTCACTCTTGCAGCTTCAACCTGTTTTACTTTTGGGTTAAGCAGCTGCAACATGTGACATTTGTGTTACAGATACGCGCGCATCTTAAAATTTCACTCATCATTTTAGCATAACGCGCCTAAAGAAGTGTAACTTCAAAAACACAGAAACTTGAAGTATTTCTTTCTTTATCTAAAACCTTCCATACCAAAAGCTTATATGTCCCAAACACATTAAAACATCCCGTTAGTTAAAGGAAGAACTAATTTCTATTTAATCGTATGTAAATTACTCGTATTTGAAGCAAAATATCATGAATGTTTGTGTTTATTATGCATGCGGGATGCGCACACGCACGTTCGTGAGACGACAGTGAATATTGAACACATTCTTGTTTAAGTTAGCAGTTATAGGCAGCCGAGATATTGTGGGGTTTCTATGAAATATGATAATTAGGTAAAGTTAGCTAAGGTAGGTAAAGATAGGCAGCTTACTGCGTCATAAAATACTTAGTAACTCACATAGGTAACTCACCTGAAAAAGATCAAAATTTCGACCATTTCTCCATATCTCAAAAGTACAAAAAGGATATTATATGATCACTCTATTGTCCGTCTGTCCGTGTTTTTTATTATTTATTTGTTTATTCGGAGATCCAGCAGCTATTACAACCTATAAAACATACTGTAATAACAGAAAGCCAATCACAGAACCTAAATGGGTAGAAAATGATGTACTTACAGGCAACATTTAGGCATGAGCATAACTACTTTTTTCATTATCTTGTCTTCTTCCTATCGGTATACGTTCGATCTTTCTATATTATTCATGCCCAATGTTTGGTCATTGCAATTCAGCGTTGGCTTCCGTCTGGTCCTCCAAAGTTCAGATGGTAGGGCACTTTAGCATTGGGCATTGGAGCAGGTCGATGCAAAAGGGGTAGGTACAGGGTGTTTGATCAGGTTTTGTCTGCAGGTACCTACTTACTTGATTTTCTTGTTAAAATATTTACTAAGTACTTTACTTTTCTTCGTACCTGTCGTAAAAATCAATAATTTTTTGACGCTCATCTGGGTTTATGTTATGGTGACGAAGGACGAATAGAAGACTTATATACTTAAAGGAAAAAAATATAAAGAAAAAAAGGGGGAAAAATAAAATAAAGGAAAAACAAAAATATCTCAATATTTCATCGTTTTATTTTTTATATTAAGTATACGGAAATGGCGCGGATAACATTGTAAGACTCTTATTTGTTTTAGGCAGACGTACTATAACATTTGACCCAACTTACAACTTACCTCATTAAGTCTTCAAATGCTAAACATCTATAATTCGATCAGTCTCAGTTTGTTTATAAGCAAACAGAGATTACAAACTTTCTATGTTTTCTAAACAGTACGTGTGAGAATCGCGACACTGCATTAATAAAACTGTTCGCATCCCAAGAACCTCCGTAGACAAAAGACTTGTTCGCAGACAATTCTTGCCCGAAGTCAATCGTTTACTACCTTATCTACCGCTTCATTCTGATTCTTCATCAGTCTACAGATTGCGTCTGACCAAAGTTGTGCCACACCTAGTTGCCCTATTAAAAGTCTTTTGTGTTGCAGCTGATGGGCACAGTCAGCCTTATGATTTCGTCTGACCAATGTGATGCCACAGCTAGCCTTATTAAAGTCATTTTGCAGCTGTAAGGGCAATGGTCGTTAGGTGCTTCATAGTCCAGTTCTTGATATCATGCTATGCAATGCCGAATTAAGACAATCATTCACTTGCTTATCGGTCGCTTTTTAATGATTATTTAAGCATTCAGATTTTGTCTGACCAAAGTTGCGCTACAACATAGCATCTTAGTCATGGGCGTGCCCAGAGTTTTGTACAGGGTGGGGCAGAAGCAAACAAAAGTATATAACTCGATAAGTAGTAGAAAATTTAAAATGTTATTATTAATTACTGTATTTATTTGAATAATGTCATGGGGAGTTTAGGCTAATTAATCTCCAGCGAGATGGCAGCGATGGTCACCTTCAGTTGTAAATTGGAGAAGGACGTGCAAGCAGCCGCTGCGGCAATATAAAGCTAAATCAGTTCTTTTCCATCCAAAGGTTGCCTGGAAGAAATCGCTTTCAGCGATAAGGCCGCTCATTTGTGCAACTTGTACTTTCTAGCTATTACTTTACTTTGCTTTTTGTATTTATATGTTCCTTACTGTACACAGTGGTGGTGGGACGACACAGTCCAGAGGGAGACTAAGGCGAAGAAAGCCCTCTTTAAAAAGTGGCAAGCGTCCAGCTCTCCTGAAGATCGCGACTCGTATAAAGCCGCCAAACGTGCCACAAAAAGAGCAGTAGCCAGAGCCAGACAGAACCACTTACAGTCACTGTACGATAAGTTGGAAACGTCTGAGGGGCAGAAGCTTATTTATAAGTTGGCACGTTCGAGGGTAAAAGCGGCGCAGGATATATCCAAGTGCCGCTGTGTAAAAGACCCCGATGGTAACCTGCTTTGCGAGGACCTTGCGGTGAAGGAGAGATGGCGCTCTTATTGCCACGAGCTGCTGAATAAGCAGTACAAAGAGGTGCAGCCGCCGGAACTCCCTCCGAATCAAGGACTTGTGCCACCGATTACGCCTGACGAAGTCCGCAAGGCTCTTCGCCGCATGAAGAATCGGAAAGCTGTCGGAGCCGATGGAGTCCCTATCGAAATGTGGAAGGCGATGGGTCCTCGTGGTGTGGGCATCTTGACCAACCTCTTTAACCGCATACTTGAGACCGGTGAGATCCCTGCCCAATGGAGATTGAGTGTTATTACCCCAGTTTTCAAGGGCAAGGGATCGGTGCAGGAGTGTGGCAGTTATCGAGGTATAAAGGTCATGTCCCACACCATGAAGCTCTACGAGCGGATAGTGGATTCTCGGATCTGACAGGAGTGCACTGTCTCTGGGTGTCAATATGGTTTCCGCCCCGGGCATGGCACCATGGACCCTGTTTTCGCCCTAAGGATCGTTATGGAGAAATACAGGACGAAGAATACGCCTCTGCATTTTCTATTCCTAGATTTGCAGAAGGCCTTCGACTGTGTTCCTCGCATGATGATCTGGTGGGCGCTGCGGTCCAAAGGGGTTCCGGAAGCTTATGTTGAAATCATCAGAGACATGTACCGAAATTCTGATTCTGTGGTGCGAACTGCTGTTGGCGACACTAAGCCCTTCCCTGTTACCGTTGGAGTTCACCAGGGTTCCGTCCTAAGCCCGTTTCTGTTCAGCGTAATATTGGATGCACTGTCCGTTGCCATCAGGGATGCACACGAGCAGCCTCCATGGCTGCTCATGTACGCTGATGATATTGCGCTGGCGGATTCGGATAAGGGGCGGCTGGTCCAACGTGTACACACGTGGAAGGAGTCGCTTGAGAACGGCGGTTTGCAACTGAATGTGGCGAAGACAGAGTACTTGGCTTGCAATACCACAGATCCCACACCTGTCTGCGTAGACGGTCATATGGTCGAGCGGACAGACCAGTTTAAGTACTTGGGATCTGTTCTTCGCGCGTCCGGCGACACCGATTGCGACGTCAAGACACGCATTTCAGCGGCTTGGGCCAAGTGGCGTGAGGTGACTGTCATTTGCGAACCCAAAATGCCGGTTAAACTAAAGGGACAGGTCTATAAAACCATCATTAGACCTGTCCTTTTGTATGGTAGTGAGGCGTGGCCGGTACTTGACCGACATAAGCAGGAGCTGCGTGTCACGGAGATGAAGATGTTGCGCTGGATGTGTGGAGTGACGCGAAAGGATCGCGTCAGGAACTCCCGCATCCGGGGCAGCCTTCATGTCCGAGACATTGCAGATAAATTGCAAGAATGTCGCCTACGCCGGTACGGTCACGTCTTGCGAAAACCGGCTAGTTACGTGGGGAACAAATGTCTTGCCATGGCGCCTCCGCCGGGCCGTGGCAGACTGGGTAGACCCAAGAAGTGCTGGCTTGACGTCGTAAAGGGTGATATGCGTGCAAATGGCCTTACCAACCCGGATGCCGAAGATCGTGCGAAGTGGAGGCGTAAAAGTAGGAAAGCGGACCCCGGGCTCCTGAGAGGGATGCAACCGGGAACATCGCTCGGATGATGATGATGATGATGTTCCTTACTGTACACCACGTACCAATTTTCGAGCACTCACTGATGAATGGGCCACGAGTAGATGCGTACCGCCATCGCTGGCCCACTTCCTTTGATGTGTGACCGAAAAACTGACTCCGTGGCCATCCAGTCTTCACAATGGCCCATCATGAAGAGGGGCCATTAAATTTGTCAGGAACGTGCGGGCGGATAAACTTTAAAAATAGCGGGCTTTGTGCATGCGCGACCGATTCATGCATATTGCATTGTTTTACGCGGTAATTTTAATTTTGAAAGTAACATAATGGATATTTAAATTTGTTACTTATATTAAAGACCTATTTTTTTATTATAAGCTCCAAGTCAGGGTGGGGCAAATGCCCCACCTTGCCCCACTGTGGGTACGCCCATGATCTTAGTAGATGCGCGCCTAAGCAGCTTATGGTCTTATTGAAGCGTCTAACTAGCAGTTACTAGGGAACACTAGACATTGGTGCTTCACAGTAGAATTGACATGGTATGCAATGCTGAATTAAGGCAATAATTATTTACGTTCTTTCGCTACGTACTAACTCTTCTTTCTCTTGTGTCAGATAAGATCAGTCAGGCCTTATTAAGGTCGTCTAAACTTGCAGTTGTTGGGCCACAATTTGACATTGATGCTCCATAGTCCTGCTTCTGATATCGGCTGATATAAAGTCTAAGTGCGCAAGAGCGCTTAATAAAACTGTACGCATCCTAAGAATTGATCGTGAATGACTACGATTGGTTGTGAATAGCATTGAATGAGATTGGACGGTGGCGCGATTTTCTCACGACTATTTGCACTCCATCTTGTAGTTTGGTTATTGTCATACAATTTTATATTGATGGAGTTATAACTCCATACCATCGCTAAGCGGTACATGTAACATCAGTTATCATACGGGCACAATATCCAGCTCAACATTTTTTTTTAGTTTTTGCAACATTTGTAACGTCTTAATAGCCAGTCTCATAATTAAATTAATCTTCTTCTTGCTCACGTCTTTAACGAAACCTCGTCTTGGAGTTTTTAGCTTCAACAGCTCAAAATGTCAAGTGCATATGACAAGTGCAAGTGACTTGTACATCTTTATTGAATTAAACGTTATGAAATGAGACCGAAAATCAGTCTCCAATTTAAGTTTTTTCATGTTGGAATTTTTGAAAAATACATTTTAAATGAAAAATATTTCCAGAACGTTTTATGAAAGTACACCGCAACCTCTCTGAGCTTAGATTAAGATATATATTTGCATAATGTTCCTTACATCCGTGACTTTAATTTCCCTTCCTTTGCATCAAAACTATGAACTGTTCTCAGATAAGCTGCCAAGTCTGCCAACTTGTGTTCTTTTCTATTACCTTATGGAGACTGTTTGGAGATCTTATAGTAACATTGACATTAAAAATATTAAACGAAATTATCGATTTATTTTTCTTCTGTTTTGCACGTCATTTTTTTTTATTAGTTATTCTGTTCAACACTTCTTCTTACACAATCAAAAATACTCTGACAAATCAGTGGTTGAATGCGGAACTTTTAGCCTAAAGTTTTCTTTTCTTTTTTCTTTTCACATTGTTATCAGTTATTTTTATTCTCTTCCTTAGTCTTCATTATGTGTAGTGTAAAATCAAGCGTCTAGCAAGCCATTTGCGGAGACATTTAAATGGTATTTAGTTTTAAGTTTAGTTTTATAGTCTAGTAAAGCGAAACTGTTTGTCTTCCTTAATAAATAAAAATAAATAAATAAAATAGTTTTTTTCTCATAATTTCAGCTTATAGTGACGCAATAATGTACTGCAAACGCATCTCACTTCTCGATCACAAATCGATCGACAATCACTTTCGTTAAGTGAAAACCATGGGAAATATCTCAAACAAAATACTTTTTATTGCTCGTAAAAACTTCTATTTGTAAGCCGTCTAACAGCTAATTATAACTGGATATAATTACAGCCTAGCGCTGTATGGTAGAAAGCTAAGGTAAGTACATTATTTGCTGAAGTTATCGTGTGTAATGTGGCGAGGAAATTCTGTTATTTATATTGTTGTTAGATAGAGGAGGTAGTTAACTAATTGACACCTACCCATTTAGGTGTACAATCAACGGTCAAAAGTCTCTGCCTATCGTAACGTTTACAATCCCATGCAGCACTATTTGAACATTATAACAACGTAACCTGTGGATCGAACCTACGTCTCGTCGCGTCGTCGGTTGGTGTATCGGGTAGCGGCTTATAACTAAAGACATAGCTAACATGTTGAAAATAATAATCACACTGAGTACTTTTAATTCAAGTATTTATCTAAGTTTGTGTGTAACGTCTATAAGAAGAAAGTCGTAAGTCCAATACTTCTTTACAGTATTATTGTAGCAAACTGATAGTGTACTTATGACGCATACTGTACATTTATTGACTTAGGCCTTGTTACTCGACTACAGTGAAGCCAAAAGGGAAGGTTATGTTTTCAGAACTCCATAAGAATTATGTAAATGAAATAAATAATAATAATAAATAAATCATTTATTCTGTAGCCCAATATAACATCAATTTTTGTCGCTGGAATCTTCTTTTAAGCATAGAAATGCTTGTGTCAGAAGACTTTGCATGAAAGAGCCCACAACTTCGTCTGCGATGGTTTGAATTTTCCGAAATCCTTTACATGCAGATGCCTACATTATAACAGCTATCTGTAATCAGACAGTCAGGACTTTGAATCTATAAATATTATGTAATATTTAGGTCCGTAGTAGATATAAATAAATAATTAATCCTGAGTAAATAATTAATGCTGATGACAATCTTCAAAAACTTTTGCTTTCCAAAATTTTAATTAGGTATTTCTAACCCCAGCTAGTTAAATTAATAAATATTTGTTTGCTTTCATTAACGGAAATCCTACTTACTTGAAAACAACACTTTTACTATTTGTTATCATTATTCACATTAAGAAACGCTCAAACAGAGATAACATTTTAAGTGCTTAAGGTGAAAGGGTACCTGTGCTCTCTCCATACAAACGTAGTCGACTGTTTCCTCCCTGGATAATGACACTAGCACAAATATTTTTGTGCCATAAAACATATAACTGCCATGACTATGCCCCTATGTTTTGCTTTTTTCATTTTCTAATTATCATAGAAATCAAAATAAAATAAAATACAAAAAATAGGAGCATGGTCATGGCAGTTATAAGTTTTATGCACCAAAAATATTTGCTCTAGTGTCATTATCCAGGGAGAAAACAGTCGACTACGTTTGTAATAATTTGTATGGAAAAAGCCCCCGGTACCCTTTCCTCTTAATCTCTAAATTCTACTAAATTGATGTTTCCTGTTACTTTATTTGCTTGAACAAATATTTGTTCCCGTCACTCGTTTACTTTTAGATGTATTTTGTTTGTTTGACTGTATTACAGAATATTTATTCTGTTTTCAATGTTTTTTGTTATTGTTATTCTTAAAAACTTTACTGTGCCACTGTTAACTAGTTTTTATACCCTAAGTTCTCTTCATATTCCTAATTTTTCCTTTTTAGGGTTCCGTACCCAAAGGGTAAAAACTGGACCCTTTTACTAAGACTCCACTGTCTGTCTGTCTATCAGTCACCAAGCTTCACTATCACTATCACTACATAGTATAAAACAAAGTCGCTTTCTCTGTCCCTATATCCCTATGTATGCTTAAATCTTTAAAACTATGCAACGGATTTTGATGCGGTTTTTTTAATAGATAGAGTGATTCAAGAGGAAGGTTTTTATGTATAATATATGCATAATATAGCCGTGCGAAGCCGGGGCGGGTAGCTAATATCTCATAAACCGTGATAGCTATACAGTTGCAATTCTCACAGATGATTTAATTTCTGTTGCCGCTATAACAAAAAATACTAAAAACAGAATACAACTCTTCGCTCTTGTCCGGTTGTTTTAGATTTAACTGCCCTCCGAATTTGTAAGAAAAATTATTTAGGGTTAAATGTTTTATTTTTACACTAGCGACCCGCCCCGGCTTCGCACGGCTATATTATGCATGTATTATACATATAAACCTTCCTCTTGAATCACTCTATCTATTAAAAAAACCTATCAAAATCCGTTGCGTAGTTTTAAAGATTTAAGCAGTCTAAGGGAAATAGGGACAGAAAAAGCGACTTTGTTTTATACCTACTATGTAGTGATTGTCAAAAACTCTTTTTCATTACTCATACTCCGAAAGTAGGTCTAAATATGCCTGAAGAGCGTGTAGAAAATAAAATTTCCAGCCCAAGGGCTTTTCACTTTCACTGACAGCTGTCATGTCAAATTATGGCTTCGCACGACTTGTGCAATCTGCATGTAGCCAGTATCAGTATCATTACGCATTAGGAACTCCAAAAACCTAACCTCCTTGCTTTTTTTTTACACCAAAGAATAATAATTATGGCTTGGCACGGCTCATGCATACTGCCAGAGTTTAGTACAAGGAACTATTTTATATTATTTTAATATGTTTTTGTGTTAAGTTTAATCTGGTTTTTCATTTATGATTGTGTATTTTTTGTAAATAACATTTTCTAGACAAACCGTGTTACATAAACTGTAAGTTAAATCTACGGACTTCGCGTCATTTCCCAATGTTGGATTAACTCATTAATAAAAACTTCTTCGGCAAGTAGGTACCGCCGTATTTAAGTATTGAATACAAATAGCAGAAACCTAAAAAAACACTACATAATGTATAACCTCTTTGGTCCCAACCTTGTAAGAGGATCAGGTAGTATATGGGTAGTATGGACACATGAGTACCTACCCATGTGGTATGGAGTCTCATAGTCTCATTCACTCTCGTTGTTATGAAGAATTTTATGTATTCTTCGTAATGAAAAGCACAGTGTTTACCTCGGGTGAAAGACTCATTAAGTCCCTCGAACTATTAGCGCCCTCGCTACGCTCGGGCGCCAAACTCCGTCTCGGGACTTGTAATGAGTGACTTTCACACCTAGGATAACAATGTACTATTGTTTACTTGTTGTTTAACATGTTCACTTTTTATTCCTAACGTGAAACTGTATTTCATTCATGTTCAAGTTGTTTTTCTTGAATATTTTCAACTGCTTTATCGCGTAATAGTAATTTTAGTTTGTTTCTTAGAATTTACTTATTCATTTCGAGATTTGAATGAGTTTTACTGATTATACAAGGATCAACAATAGATACATAGGTAGGTACGTTATAATTTCTCTGTTTAACTTTATCATTATCACTGTGTTCACTTGACAGAGAAGTTCTTTAAAGCGTCACAGGAAATGGCTGCCAACTGGTTATGTTTATCTACCTGCCTCGGAAAGCTTAAAAGTTACTTGCGTTTTTGTGTTAGGATTAATTTCCTTCTTCAATATCCGTAGGATGTATCACATCTTTTTTAAAAGCTTTTATTTAACTTGCATTGTATGTATATGATCTTTGCGATGTTAATAATTATTCTACTTTTAGCACTATATCTATCAACTAGCGACCCGCTCTGGCCTCGCACGGCTATATTATACATATAAACCTTCCTCTTGAATCACTCTATCCATTAAAAACGCATCAAATTCCGTTGCGTAGTTTTAAAGATTTAAGCATACAAAGGGATATAGGGACATAGGGACAGAGAAAGCGACTTTGTTTTATACTATGTAGTGATAGTGATAGTGGGCTTTAAGTTACTTCATATCTATGACATCTTTTCAATTATACTTTATTTTTCCTTCATCATAATTAAGTAATTACTATGTATATTTCCTTTTCCGCTTTTGAATTGTTTTCTTATTTAGATTTATTGACTTTCTAGATAAAATAATTTTTTACGTTAAAGTAATTTGATTTCGTTTTGAAAATTGTAAATTAATATTTTCACTCCAGAATGCAAATAAGTACCTCTGAAATTTGCCACTTAGTCTTGTTTCGTTGTGAATAAATATGGCTAACTAATATGAAAAAGCATTGATAAACTCACGATATCTTTTAATTTTGATCGCAGCTATAAAAACCTGTCTCAGTTTTATTCGTTTTGCAGATTTCCTCTCATGATGTCGAGTTCACTGACTGATTGATGAGTAAATCAACTTTATTGGACCAGTTAGTACAGTCAGACGAATGACATAATCTTTATGACTGAAACGAATTTCGTTACACTCGTTTTACTAATTAGATTAATTAGTAGTTGAGTTTTGATCCCAACTTTTTCAGGCCGACAAGACGTGCAAAGTAATTGTTCAATCTTTATTAGCTAATTTATACAGAAATCTATTAGTTTCGAACTTTAGATGGATAAACACTCTATTGCACCATAAAACAAAATACAAACAAAACATAAATGAATATAAAATACTAAAACACGAAACTCAAATATAGATCCTCCTAGAGGAAATATCCTAGAGTGGCACAAAGGGCCATTTTATCGCTCTAATGGTGTGATCGAGGCCGAAGATTCGGTTTCAGTTTCAGCTGTAAATCCTTGACCAACAATAACGATTTCGTAGCGAGATGCCTACTATCGCACTTAGCCGATTTTTTTTACCTTTCTTAAAATATGTAGCACAAAGACAACATTACCAAGCTTTAGATCGCACCATGCCTTAACCGCGTCTTCCAAAACAAGAGTTCCAATTCTCCTTCAAAAACCTGTAGTCTCTTCTAATTCACTTAAGCCGAGTTGGTAAGACCAGAAGCGCGATAGAGGTGTCTTAGAAACAGTTTTTGGGTATCAACCACTATCATCCATAGAATGATATTTCTACTGTCGTAAAGGTGAAGAAATCCTTTGTATTGTCATACACTTTGAAACACGTGAAAATCTTAAAATATCGATTTTTTTTAAGTTTTTCAATTTTACGGCAATTGTAAAGAAAAAACAAGTACAAAATTTATGTACTTGTTTTTTTATGTACTTGAGGAGGGATAGGGGTGTTCCGGTCTTCCTTCACCTTAACTACAACATCTTAAGGTGAAAGGGTACCTGCGTGCTCTCCATACAAACGTAGGCACAAAAATATTTGTGCTAGTGTCATTATCCAGGGAGAAAACAGTCTACTACGTTTATAATAGTTTGTATGGAAAGAGCCCCCTGTACTCTTTCCTCTTAATATTGACCTAAAGTGCGTTACCTAATCACTACATAGTATAAAATAAAGTCACTTTTCGCCGTCCCTATTTCCCTTTGTACGCTTAGATCTTTAAAAGTACGCAACGGATTTTGATGCGGTTTTTTTAATAGATAGAGTGATTCAAGAGGAAGGTTTATATGTATAATAAATGCATAATATAGCCGTGTAAAGCCAGAGCGGGTCGCTAGTATGTCATATATCATTGTTGAATGAAACAAGATAGGTATTATGTGGGACAATTGGGTGTGTCACTTACGTCAATTTATTTTTAGTTATTGCTAGGACGCTATTTTATTGAAATGGCTTATAATTATAGTGTTTGTTACTATCTGGGTTATGGTAATTTGTAATTTATTTATATTAACATTAACATTTTAGTAGAGCTTTTTTAAATTGTGTGCTACACCTAAAATATGATTATCTACTTTGAAGTTATGAAGTCCTTCATTACATACTCGTAGTATAAAATAAAGTCACTTTTCGCCGTCCCTATTTCCCTTTGTATGCTTAGATCTTTAAAACTACGCAACGCATTTTGATGCGGTTTTTTAATAGATAGAGTGATTCAAGAGGAGGGTTTATATGTATAATACATGCATAATATAGCCGTGCGAAGTAGCTAGTTACCTATAAAACGAAACCTTTGCATGCTGTTGGTAAATTTTTTGGGGTTTGACTATAGCTTCGAAACTGCAAAGACTTTTAGTTTTAAAATTATACCAAAATATCGGTAAAGATATAATTTCATTTACAAATTGTATATTTAGATAACTTACTTACTCCGCTGGTGTGAGTCTTTCATCGGTCCTTGCTGCGCTATTTCTTGCGAATTTTCGATTTGAAGTTCGCGCAGGTCAGCTTCCTTTGTGTCCTCTTAATATTTGATTAAAAAAAAACAGCGCACTCCGGGAGTGCAGGCAGAAGTGAAAACAATAAACTTGTTATTTCTCATAGAATATTTCTTGAAACGATCTGCTACTGCCATCTATTAGCACTCACTTAAACAAATATAGTTTATTTTTTATTCGCTAGATGGCAGTAAAAAATTGAAATCAGCGCCATCTACATTCGAATAGCGGTCTTTCTAGAAACTAAGTTTCTCAATTTGTGTAATAGATGGCAGTATAAGTTAAAAAAAACTAACAAAAAGACTAACACAAATAAAATCTCATCTGTCGCGTCAAAATCTGTCGCGTCAAAATCTGTCGCGAGAACGGCGGAAAATGCTCACCCACAAAAGTGCCCAACGCGCCATAAGAAGTTTTCACTTCAAAAATCATGCATCATTACTTATTATAAAACAAAGTAGCTTTCGCTGTCTGTCCCTATGTATTCCCAAATCTTTAAAACTACGCAACAGATTTTGATGCGGTTTTTTTTTATTAGATAGAGTGATTGAAGAGGAAGGGTTTGGTATATAAAACAAAACTACCACGCGTAAGAAGTCGGGGGCATCAATTATAAATTAAAGTAAAAGGCGATAGGCCCCAGGCTAACCCCAGTATTAAGCAGCAAGTTATGATCATTATTATACAAACAGATCTTTAATTAAATTAACTTATGCTGCAGTGGGTGGTACTGAGGTCCTACCACTTCTGACTGAGTAATTATGAACAAAATTGGTTGAATAATTAAGATCTCTAGTCATGACTTGGTTAGTCATTGCAGTGGTTGTAGTGACAGTGTGTATTTGGATTTCTTATACTCGAATATCAGCTGAATTTTTGAGTAATATAAATGTAGGTAAGCTTATTTTAGTCGTGAGTTCAACGAAGAAATAGTTTCAAACCTAACCGATGTTTATTTTTCTAACCGACTTTTCAACGATCAATGAACGTATATTAAAGTATCGGCTTACCCACTGTTCCGTCCTGGTTTTTACGATGTTATAAAAAAAGCATTAACTACTAGATTCTGCTATTTGAAACCAGATAACCGTGTTTCATCTTTAATTAGAGTTCCAGCACATTTTCCGGTAGGGTTTCAACTGTTCCAAGACGCCATTTCTAAAATGATGCTACTGTTACACCTAAATTCATTAAAACTTACATAAAATTTACTCTTGATTTCATGAAACCTGGTTTCGTTTATGCAATGTTTTATAGCGTCGCAAAATTTACGACATCAGGTTTTGAATTTATAGCTCTAGGTTTTAGATAAAAATCTCTAAATTAATTATTAGTTTTGTAATTTAATACCACGTAAGAGATGGATGACGCCATTGTTTGGAAATTACGTAAAGATTTATGATTTTTTAATTACTTTCGTATTTTTTTTTGTTCCTGATCTGTAATGGGCATAATTTGCACATTATCATAACTGAGATACGATAAATTATGTCAACACACATCGATTCGATATCGATAGTTAATCATTCAGTCGATTTGTCACGTCTGGTGGACACTATATCGCCACTGGCATTGACTTTCTTAATGTCGCCGGTTGGTTGATAGTGCAGCGACAGCGGCGCGTGGGCACACGCTCGCCGCACGCCGAGTTGCGCGCGCGCATCCGTTCCGCGATCGCGCCCGCCCGCGCGGTACCGCGACATGCCCGCAGTGAAAGTATTCAATATATTCGGCGGACAGAAACCGTCCGAGAAGCCCGCGCACCCCTCTTCTTCATTGCAAAAATTCTACAGGACCTTCTCACTCGGCGCTGAATCCTCGACGGAACCTAAAGGCACCAAAGTGACCGCGATTGCTGCCTGTCTCGAGAAACGCATCAGTGACACCCCTGTGAATAAAGTTTCAAGTGAACCCGTGCAAAACATTACGAAAACACCTTGCATATCGGACAGTACGAAATCAAAACACGTGTATGAAAATGTAAACATAAGTAGCGTCCAACGGAATGTCGGTTCGGATAAACTTTTCGAAGAGAGCAAAGGATATTGTTCTATTTACGAAAACGTTACATTTATTAACAAGTCGACTGATCCTGGAAAAACATGCGGCGTATCGAGTGAATCTAAATTAAATAAGGCTTTAGCATCCTTCGATAAAATTTTAGTTGAGTTTTCGTCTGACGATTTATCGAATACAACTTTTATACCACCGAAACTACAAAAGTCAAAAACTTGTAGTATTATAGAATCTCATTGCATATTGAAGAAGGCTAATTCAAGTCCTGAAGGTGACAGTAAGAACAGACATAAAGTAGCGCGTAACAATTCTATAGATAAAACAACTAGTCTTTGGAACTTAGACGATATGAAGGGGAAAGAGCTGAGTGCACCTCTTGTGCCTTTTTCTTCCACTCCTATTGAGAAAGTGAATGCCGACAAGTATGCCACATATAAAATATCGTCCAAAACCACATCGCGCCCAAACTGCATCAAAGTCGAAGACCTCAAAAAACTTGATGTAAAAACTAGAATATTAAAGAAAACTTTGTCTAATCCGCCATCGACGCCCGTTCCGGTTGTGGCCAAAACGAAGCCGGTTATGAAAAAAGTTGATAAAAAAGTAAACGACCCAAAGAGACCAAAACCGAAACCGTGTTCAGATAATGGATCGTTAAATACAAAGACAAGTGTAGAAAGTAATGCCACACCGAAATCGCAAATGCAGAAAGCAAAAAGTGTTTGGGAAATTGGACATGAAACTTTTTTCGTATCTAAATTAGAGAGGACGAAATCTACTACTTCTATCTCGGGCTCTCCGAGTAAGATTCCGGTGATTAGAAGTCAAATGACAAACAACAAATTTAGCAGCACCAGAGCGCTCTTTTCTCCCACTCCGGTTGATCTAAATAACATAGACCAGGCTCGAGAGTGTGCTCAGAAAAAGAAGCCGATTGTGTCTCGAAAACTTAACGACAAAATCGATGTAAACAAACCAATAAAACAAAAATCTCAATTGAACCTAAAGTCCGATTCCAAGCGTTTGAACGACAGAAGCAAAAAAGAAACTTTCGATACAAAAAAGATTTCCTTATCAAATCCTACAAAAGATTACACAGATGAAATCAACGCCATGCGAGCCAAACTCCAACAACGAAAAATAAACAACAAACGAGACGTGGTCGTAGCGCTGTCCGACACCAAACGCAGTGGGAAAGATACGGACGAAATCGATTCGACACTGTCACCTGTCAAATCTATTGTAAAGAAGTTGGAATTAAAAACGGCCATGGAGATGAAAGCCGACAGCGGACACTTCGTGAGCTGCAAGGTGATTCCTCCGTCTCACAAGGAGGTGTGCGTCGCCAACACTACCTTCCACAACCATTTGAGCACACTCGTAGGCCGTCAAATCAAATACGTTGAGTCCAGAGACGATATAAAAACTTGCTCGCAGGTGGAAAAGCTCGCGTTACACAAACACGCAGACGAGAAGATATCCGATACGCATTCCGACTGCAGTGACGACTCCGGTCACGTATCCAACGACACTTCTAACGAGACCTTCGAGTCAACGTTGGACTTGAGTCCGGTCGATGAAGTAGATTGCAAGATTTTCGAAGGTCCGAAACAGTTCGGGATCGAGGTGCCGGAGAATGCGAAAAGTGTGTGTCCCGTGCGGCCCGCGCGGCGAGCTCGACTCAACGAGGTCGCTAGCGGTACCCGCGCCTCTCCGAAAGTGGAAGAACAGGTACGACGCTGTTAACCTATCAATAACAAATTACAGGTGATGTTTGTCTTGAGCTCGCCGTAATTGTAAGACAGTTTAGATATCAGCACAGCAGGTAGTAAATAGTCGATAGACAAGCACCGCTTGAAAGCTGTCCGCACTCTCCGCGTCAATATTATAGACACAACCAGGTCGAAGACCCCTTTCCCATTTCGTCGATAGTCCTCGTACACAACTAACTGTTAACTGCATAATATTTTAATAGGTACACAAACATAATATACATAAAATCGCAAGTTATTAACATTCACACAATGCAGCAAAGCCGTTGAACCGAACATGTGAACACAATGAAAATATATTGACTACAACTTTCACATTATAGTGCAATATTTAATAGAAATAAATTATTAATATTGATAATAAAATTAAATGATATTTTGCAAGTTTGTTGTCTATATCCATGCAAAAAATTATGTAACACACCATTAGAACAGCGAATTGATTTCATTTCTCACGTTTTGTCAAAGATCGGGTTCGATCGCCTTTGTCGGGCTAGCATTTAATTTGGCAAATCTCACTTTAATTTATGATAACAGTTTTATGGTATTATGCGAAATCTCAATTCTTTGTTATTTAAATCAACTTGTGAATAATTTGCATAAACGAAGAAGTTTTCTGGTGTTGGCCGCAATTATTTTCATTACATAACTTCCGAATTAAAGACGCATTCCTTTGAACGTTTGTATCGCATATGTAACGCAATTATAAATTACATAATATTATCGGACACAGAAAAGGTGTCGTTTATTAACGGTGATGTCGAAAATTGTGCTGTACTGTACGATGTTGAGAATGCATTACGGGATTTTGTTGTCTTCCTAAATAATTATGCAACTAATGTCTGGCCTTCCACGACTCAACTGCTGCAATGTTTTACTAAAACATGACAGATTTTTTTTGTCAAACTAATAACCATAAATATTTTTATTAAATAAGATAGAAAGGAATTATAATAAAAAGGAATTTAATGTCAAATAACTAAAGTTACTTTTTAATATTTTATAATAAGTTACTTACATACAATATGAAAAATAAAAGTTACCTATTCCAAGTTAATTGACGAAATAAGTAGATATCAGCTTTATTGCTGTATAGGACAGTTTTGGCGCT
Organism: Idaea aversata; assembly: GCA_907269075.1. NCBI lineage: Eukaryota > Metazoa > Arthropoda > Insecta > Lepidoptera > Geometridae > Idaea > Idaea aversata. The sequence goes on along the minus strand of OU026104.1, from coordinate 8,615,448 downwards.
ACACACGCTATTTTCAGTCGTCCCTGCTTCCCTAAGATGTAATTCGAGGCGTAACACTTTTGGCTAGGCTAAATTAATAAAATAATTGTTTACTTATTATTTAACCTATCTCGTATGATATGCTTCCTAGATTTAATAAATTGGTAACCATGGTCGACAGGTTTAGATTAGACATCATTATTGTGGCGTTCGTATTTCCGTTGACAGACAAGATCTCCCTCTATGCATTTTCAACATCGTACCTACTACTTACTGTACGTGCGTTAAAAATTATTTATTTACGGTAAGCGTCAGGTGTACAGGTCAATTCACGGCCCAGATTCATCGTTTACTTTCACCGAATACCCAATCATTACTTAACTTTATGACGTTTACATCTGACGTAGGTGGATCTTCACTTCACTACATAGTATAAAACAAAGTCGCTTTTTCTGTCCCTTTTTCCCTTTGAACGCTTAGATCTTTAAAACTACGCAACGGATTTTGATGCGGTTTTTTTAATAGATAGAGTGATTCAAGAGGAAGGTTTATATGTATAATACATGCATAATATAGCCGTGCGAAGCCGGGGCGGGTCGCTAGTAATAGTATAAAATAAAGTCACTTTTCGCCGTCCCTATGTCCCTTTGTATGCTTTGATCTATAAAACTACGCAACGGATTTTGATGCGGTTTTTTTAATAGATAGAGTGATTAAAGAGGAAGGTTTTTAGATATAATACAACCGTGCGAAGCCGGGGCGGGTCGCTAGTACGGAAATAAATATCTGTACACAAATATTTCTTTTACAGCGGGAAAAATCCCTTTTTCTACACAAAATATAATAAAGAGGAATATGTTTTTTGTTTGTGACGAATAGGCTCCGAAACTACTTGACCTATTTTGATGAAACTTGGTATGAGGATACATTGATTCATTGACAAGACAATGACATAGGTTACTTTTTATCCCGATATTCCCACGGGAGTTACGCGGGTGAAACCGCTCCTATTTATAATGAATAGGTCAGCGTTTGACCACTATCTTACACGATGGTAAGTGACGATGCGGTCACTTACCATCGTGTAAGCAAAATTCCGAAACCCTCTGCAACTGAGGCTGGAGTTTTGTCACCGATAGCAGTTGTAACTTATTTAAGCATCGGCTATGAAAGGATTTTTAACCATTTAAACCCGAAATCGCATGCAAAATCTAGATTATTGCACCTAAAAAAAACATTTTTGGAACGAACTTATCGCGTTGGCGAGAGTTCCCACCAAGCCGAGAAAAAATGAAAGAAATAATGAAGAAGGGCGATAACTATAAATATGAAAAAAATAAAGAAAAGAAGTCCCTATCCCAAACGCGTATCCGGCGACACGTTAATATATTTTTTTAAATATTAGTCTGATAGATGTTACATGATGTGCCTTTGTAGATAACCTATGCTCCCAATCACTATCACTACATAGTGTAAAATAAAGTCACTTTTCGCCGTCCCTATGTCCCTATTTCCCTTTGTATGCTTAGATCTTTAAAACTACGCAACGGATTTTGATGCGGTTTTTTTTAATAGTTAGAGTGATTCAAGAGGAATGTTTATATGGATAATACATGCATAATATAGCCGTGCGAAGCCGGAGCGGGTCGCTAGTTAAGTATAGATTGCTTTCTCATTTGCTATTATGACCTTTTAAGAAAAGATCCGCCGACGTGACATGACCTAATAGAACTATTTGCTCATTAACATAGTCATTATTAATGATTTGCATTGCTCGTTCTCTAAACGATTTTGTTTTGTTTATGTTAATTTTAATATCGAGACAGAATAGGTAACAAACGTTTTGATCTTTTAAATTGTTTCGATTTCTCTCTTTCACATTTTTGACATTTTTAACTTGGGATGTTTTATTATATTTTATTTTAAATATTATATCTACGTTTTGTAAATTCACCTCTTCTTCTAGTGTTAACGGCGTCAAAATAGTATAATTTTGTTTTAATTTAAAATTGATACCTACATTTTTAACCTTCTTCTTTGTTTCAACGACGATGTCAAGTTAGTATCAACTTGTTTCAATTTAAAATCTGCTAGCTACGTTTCGAAAATTTACTTCTCTTTGTCAACGGCGGGCGGTGTCAAAAAAGTAACTTCTTCTTTTAATTTTTATGCTCCTACCTTCGCCTTAAACTTCTGTTGCCCTGTTGAGATCGTCTGCAGGAGGCTATAACAGGGCATTAAGAGCAGGCCGAAATTCACTTATTTTAAATAGTTCAGCAAGCACATAATACTCCAATATTTTCTTTTTGTTTTAATATCCCGCAATTAAATTTATGTAGTTTGCTTGATAGCCCCGCAAAAAAGGTCGTACGCCAATTTAAGTCAAGGCTATTTTAAATGGCTTCAATGATGTTGAATTCTAGAGCAACTCTGTTTCCTGACGATATTTTCCTTAAGAGCGTGTGTTTATTTAATAAGAACATACTTCTATATGTTACGTAGTCAATTTTCGAATCCACTACCGCCGGATTGACGTTTTTGCCCAATACAATCTGATACAGACGAAATACAAAAATGTTCACTGGAAATCTTCACAAAAACCAGTCATTCAATATTCGCGCAAAAACAGTCATTTATCCGAATACAATCGCGCATTAATTTTGTTTACGGATATCGATGTTTTGCAGATTCCTTATAAAGAACACTTTCATCAGATTAAAATTCAGATGTCAACGTCGAAGATGCATTGCAAATACATCTATGGTTACTTTCTTGACTTTCTTAGTTGGCAATGTTTTGGAGTTGCGAAAGTGATGTTGAACTAACGGCCCGCCAAATTCAATTTTCGTAGAAAGGACTGTTAGAAATCGAAATGTGACGCTAAGAAAAATGAAACAATATTTATTTACCAATACGAATGCAGTTTCAAAAATGTTTGCAACTGTTACACTACACTCATGTCTGTCTTGTGAAGTGCCAGAATGATTAAAAATTATAATAAACTAGCTGCCCTACGCGGTTTCACCCGCGTAACTCCCGATCCCGTGGGAATATCGGGATGTAAGCTATCCTATCTCTCAAGTTGGATCGAACTGCACATGGTGTGCAAATTTTATTATAATCGGTTAAGTGGTTTAGGAGTCCATTGAGGACAAACATTGTGACACGAGATTTATATATATTAAGAAAATGCACAACATATCTTTAAAACGTAATGCAGCCCATTATTAATTGCACTGTCATTTAAATTATGGATATTTTCAAAGCCTAATAAAGATTATAATAGTTGGGAAATTATGTTCTTCTGAAAGTCGTAGTTTACAAAATTAGGTATGCTGCTTGTGTTTGTGGTTATGTTTCGATTTCTAACTGCGGCTTTTTACAAAAGACTGAATCAAAATTTCGAGGTCATCCGGGTATCATTCACCTAAGTATTCTAGTTAATAATATATTGCAGAAAACAATAAATTAAAATTGTACCTTTTCACCTACTTACCCTCTCAGAAACGGCTAAACTTTCTACCTACTTTATTTCGGTTCGGTCGATGAAGTCTTTAATCCATAATTAAATTAACATTTTATCATATTTACTGAATTGAAGGCTGAAATTAAGTTTACTTTCATCTAATTTTATCGTTTCATTCTAACTACAAAATTAAAATAGGTGGTATAGGTGTACACAGAATTGTTTGCAAAAAACAGAGGCTTGCTCTTGAAACTATAAAAAAAAGCGCCAAGGTAAGACACATGACGCTTTTTTCACACCTGCCTGATGGTAAGTGACGATGCGGCTTTCCTAGAAGATACCTATTCTATGGTTCACGAGTAAGTCTGTATCTAAATCTATGGTTTGGGTCCAAGTCTCGGACTATCCTTAAACCTCGTTTTGGAATAAGGGGGATTGAGTATTAATAGAAAAAACCTACACCTACCTTAGTATTAAATTACCCTGTACATTGTATGCCGAAAGGTCGATCACAGAGGACATATTTTGTGTGCTATGTAAAAACTTTTTATACCTGTGTTCACAATAAATGATTTTTGAATTTGAATTCTCTCGCGACTGGAAGACCCCTAAATTGTACACGTCTGGAAAGACAGACGTAGGCAACTGATTCCATTGCGGTACGCTTAAGGAATGACGAAATAAAACGCTTAGAGTGGACGTCTGGTATTCCACCCATGCATCAGTATCGCTAGTTTCAGTAGTTTTAGTTTAATATCACAGATACGCTTGTTTTAAAGACTAAAAGTCGCTGCATATGTCACGACATTTTTCCCGGGCCAAACAGAACGTGATATTTATAAATGAAACGCTGTCAAAAAATTGTCACGTTCCGTCCGGCACGGGAAAGATCACGTTACGTATGTTTAAGAGGATCATGAGTTTTCGATACGCGGCGCGAGTAGGTATTTTCAAAAATGACCCGTATCGTGCGATAGAGAGAGTTTAAGTTCGGATGTAATTGCCTTCATTTTGCTTTCAAATAATGTTGCGGGCCGTAACGATTTTACCCCCTTTATCCTTCACGAAATGAAATAAATTTGGTCTCACTTCATTCAATGCATCTTATTCTAGGTTTATACGTTTTTCTTTTTTGGTAATTCAGTTTAGTCTATTAAAAAACAATTGAAACGCTCGATAAAGTTTTTAAGTTAGGTGAATATATAGATATTCAGATACTAATAACTTTTATCTTAGGCAATATTTCTTTAAAATAAAAACGGTTAAACCTAGTTTTCCATTAGATCTAGAACATTTTCAAAAATTATCAAAATCGGACTTCGTTTATTTTTTTATTTTTTTTTATTCATGATAGGTCAGCGTTTGACCACTATCACACCTGCCTGATGGTAAGTGACGATGCGGCCTAAGATGTAACACGCCTTCCTAGAAGATAGCTATTCACTCGCGACTTGAAGACCCCCAAATTGTACACGTCAGGAAAGACAGACGCAGGCAACCGATTCCATTCCCTTGCAGTACGAATAAGGAATGACGAGGCAAAGCGCTTAGTGCGAACGTGTGGTATGTCCACCATGAATCGGTGCCGCACACCAGTCTGCCTGTTTATGGGGGGGGGGGAAACGTTACCGCTTTTTGTATGGAAATTGACAGCCTCACACTGGCCTTAAAGTCCACGGACACTTTATGAACATTGAACACTGCAGGTCACTTCCCCGTACCTTAATTGTCACCTGGTTATCTATGGTTTATTTACTCGGTTACTATTAAAAACCTATCACACGTTACTGTTATATCCGTGTTGCTTTCGTTGTGATGCAATGCGGGTTTTACAGTTTACCGTAATAATTCGCTTAACTAATTTCTGTCTGTAAATTACGTTTTATTTGTCTTTCTGTCTACAAATTATTTGTTTTGCTTTCTTATTTTTCTGGCGATAACGAAAATGCGTCTCTATCTTTACATAAAACTGATATTATTATGTTAATATTATTTAATGCTTATTGTTGTTTTTTTAGCTTATTTCAGTGTAGACTGTTATGCAACAGAAAATCACTTTCGTCTATGACTGTTCGTTAGGCTTTTATTGCATTAGACCTCATATCATGCTCGCCTAAGAGGTATCTATTCACTCTAGACTTGGAGACTTGAAGTTCCTTATCGCTGTTAGCGAGGAGACCTTACCCAAAAAAAAAATACGCGTTAAAAAATGTAAACCAAGAACCGGAAGATAAAATAAACCTAAAGGTTGTAGTTTTGGTGGAACAGCGACGCGGGCAGATATTTTAAAATTAAAAAAAAAATACATACATACATACCAATATGTTGTACAAAGACGCCTTAAATTAATAATTTACACAATACTAAAAATTATAAAGAGGAAAGATTTTTTGACGTGACAACGTTTTATAAATTGGTTTGCCGGGTGACACTTCAAGAAACTGCGTTACGCTCCGCTGACGTTATGCGCTCACAATGAGAGCGAGTGAGAGGCACGCGTCCCTTCCACTCGGGCATGGTTAGCCCGCCTAAGAGCGAGAGAGACAGACATAAAAAGTGAAAGGCACGCGTCCCTTCCACTCGAGCACAGTTGTTGTCACGTAAAACTTTCGCCCGTATACTGACTTTACAGGCAACCAGTTTTTATTTTTTTGTTTATACCGACTAGGCTCCGAAATTATTGGATCGATTTTGATGAAACTTGGTATGAGGATACATTGATTCATTAGGAATAACATAGGCTACTTTTTATCCCGATATTCCTACGAGATCGGGACTTACGTGGGTGAAACCGCGGAGCACTGCTAGTATAATATAATTCTCAAAATCACTTGCGTTGTCACCTGTACGTCGTCGTAGTATGGGAAATGCTCATCACGTCCAACTTTCGCCAAGGGAAAGCACAGTCCTTCTATCGGTAACGGATACAATAGCTGTACCTACCACATCTACTATAGATATATCTATTTATGTAACGTTAATGATTAAAAGTAAATTACACCGCGGGGCCTCGATATATTACGAATGCGAGTCAATCAAAATTCAATTGTCGGCTACTTTTAAAGATTGAGTATGTACTTAGAATAGATATGTTTAAATAGTTACGTAAATAGAAACGTTATTTGCAAGAATTACCTACTAGAGTACAAATTAGTAGCCTCTAAAAGTAAATTTTTTGGCTTCGTAAGACTTGGGCATACACTCATAATAGCCAGTGTCAAGTGATTTTTGCATCATGTTTTAGTACCTATTTCATAAATCTTTCATTCCTTTCTCGTTAATCATCTAGCTTTGCTAAAGTCAGTTCGCTCTTTATTTATTTATTTAATAAATTCAGTACACAAGAAACAGACAAAAAAAACGAAATCTCGACGTACTTATAGTTAGTATTTTTTATATTTTTGAGAATCTTCTTCTTCTTATAGTTTTCTTAGTCTAAATTTTTCCAGACTCGGAACTAACCACATCATTCCGTCTACAGTGGGTATTGGCTGTAGATGGCCCTTAAGTATTTCTTGGACGCAAAGGATGTTGCACTGAGTCTCTCTGCAAAGGTGTAGAATGCAGGGTTTATCACTAGATAGGCTTCGATGGCATTGGATATTTTATGTGAAGCACCGGTTTATTAACTTGGTTCTGACAAGAACTGTTTTGGGCAATTGTGACAGAAGGATTGGTTCCACATCTCCAATACCCACTTCTATGAGTAAAACCTTTGATGGTGTAAGCACTAGTCATCACACGAGGAAGCTTCTTCCATAAGAAATGCCATGATGGCATTTAAAAAAATGAATCCTTCTAAGAATAGTTCATTACACGAATAAGGCATATACAAATAAGTCTTTTACAGAATTAGCTACTAGAGGAACAAGTCACTTAAAAAAAAAGCCATTCCGAGAACAGATCCTTTTTCGCCGTAAACCATTTTACATAATATATAGGTCCTATATCTAATCCATCTGTAACTATCTCATTAATTAAACCACATGTAAAAAATTACAGCCTCTATCAAACAACACTTCATTGTTAACTATGCACAAAATCAATTAAATATCTAGCTAGTGGAATGGTCTCAGCAGTTTTTATTGTAAGTGCCAGCGAAAGTCTATTACTGGTATAAAAGCTGGCCGCGTAATGATTGCTCTACCATTATATGAATGGAATACGATCCAAAGTGATTATTTAGAATTCAATATTTTTAAAATGTGATGTCATTATTGTAATGGACTTTTACCTTTGATGTATTTCTGTTTAATGTTTATCTTAAAAATATATTTTGTTTTAAAAGGGTACATTTCCATAAAAATATAAATCACTTTTTCTCTCTTTAAAATTGTCCTGTTTCAATGTTTTTCTTGTGCAATTAATTCATTACAAACTGGGCTTGTATTTCTTCTTCTGTTAATATTTGATCATTTTAAAAGGGGACGAAAATTCTATCAAATATGTCAATCCTGAAATACATACAATTTCTTATAAATTTTAGAAATTATAATCTTTGAACCACGGTCCTGAAAAGTTTTTAAAACGATAGTTTTGCCATTTTTGCTGTAGACCGCGATAAAGCTGTGAAAGCTTTGTGAAGTTAATAAATAATAAACAAAAGTTTTCACCTGCGTAAGACTCGTTCCCGTGGGAATATGATGATAAAAAGCCTATGTTACTCCCAAGAATTTAATATATCTTCCTTCATACTAAGTTTCTAAATAGGTCCAGTTAGTTTTGGAGCCTATTCGTTACAAACAAACAAACGGGGACTGCCGCGGTAAAGCTATTGCATCGTGCGAGCTTCAAAACGTAGTGATTATATCCTCTGAGCTTCGTACAGTCGTACCATATACATACACGTTAAGCGAAAACGCTCGGCCGAGCTACATGGTAGGCGGAGTGGGGGGTTTAAGGTTTTATTTTCGTTACGGAATTTCTTGATTCGGTCGCCGCGCTCAAAGCCCGCGATAAAAGCTATGCATGCAATAGCTTAAAAATATATAATATTTTCTTGTTAAAATACCTATTACTGTACCTACATAATTAACTTTATACAAAATGAGTATCAATTAATCAATGAATTCATAAACAACTCACGAACCAAATCAATTATTCTAATAGGTAGTTACCTACACCAATTTGTTGTATCACATAAATTCAGATGGTTTTCGATTCGTGTAACTTTTACCATTAACGAAGATTGTGCAATCGAACCGTATGGATCGTTATGTAAGTTTATTATCTTCGTATCTTCAAGTTATATCTGAATAATGTGTTAAGTTTTTCACTGAGCGACTCTGGCGGCGGCAGCCAACTAACAAGCATAATAACGCACAAGTGTGTCTTCTTGGATTTTTGTGTTTGTAATGTAAAAAAAAATGAGAAATAAACGTTTTATTATTGGAACGAAAAATGTAACGCGTTACGAAAAAAATGTAAACGAAAAACCCTGGGCTACTCCCATGGTGCTATGAAATCAGTATTCTTAGTAAAAATAAAAACTAAAATTTTCATGGATTTTTGCTTATAACTTTTTGTTTTTTGTTCCACGACTAAAACTTACTAGTCAAAAGTTATAGATAATCTTATTTGCAACAAAAAATGTTAAGTAATATTTTTTGTGAGACCTATAGTTTGTCAGATAAACCATAAAAACCATTTAAATCCCTTTTTCCAAGATGGCGGCCGTGGGACAAGAGCTACAATTCCTCAAACTTGGATTTAAGCTTAGACTAACCCCCTCTTGATATCTATAAAATAAAATCATACGTCCTATGACAAATGCAACCCCAAATGTAACTTTTCAATGGACTAACTATTAAAACCAAGAAATAAAATCACAGAATGATTGTATTCCAAAATGCCCTTGCATTTCAAAAATCTATGTTTAATCTAATAAAACACAAATCTAATAAAAACGCATTGGCTTGGGCGATTTAATTTTTCCTGTGCTACCATCTAGTTTAAAAACATTAAAACTTATCTGACATTAGTGCATACGACTTGAACAGACATCTCCTATATACTTATACTAGCGACCCGCCCCGATTTCGCACGGCTGTATTATACATGTACCTATTATATCTAAAAACCTTCCTCTTTAATCACTCTATTTATTAAAAAAACTGCATCAAAATCCGTAGCGTTTTAAAGATCTAAGCATACAATAGGGACATAGGGACGGCGAATAGTGACTTTATTTTATAATATGTAATGATATCTTCCACACATAAATGAAAAATAAAAAATAAAAAAAAAGGTAATCGTACCAAACGCGTGTGACAAGTTCATTTTTTTATTATATGATTAGTACCTATTCCGCTTATTTTCTCGTGATTCTTCATCGGGCTTCGCCATTAACCAAGAAGGTTATTCAGTTAACCGCTAATCGCAACCCCTATAGTTTATTAGATGATTAAAAATCAACTTTCAATATGCAAAGCGTGTTGCAAAACGCTCGGTACCTATTTGCGCATACGCAATTGATCTAATTGAACTTGTTGGACAAATAGCCATTTGGAGAGTGGGTGTTATTTGAATTAACCTCAGGGTTTACACTAAAGGTTTTATCTAAAGTTCAAACTATTGTCTTATCCCGTGATTTTATAGAAAGCCGCAAATCAAACGAGATAAAAGTAAGACGTTTAAACAATATTAAGTCTATACATTTTTTCACGAAACGAAATTAAATAAATAAATAAAATAAATAAATATTACAGGACATTCCACACATCGCCATCTAGCCCCAAGTTAAGTAACTAGACTTGTGTTATGGGTGCTAGACAACGGATATACTACTTATATTACTTTTCTTTTGCAAATATATACTTATAATACATAGAAACAACCAGACCACAGACAAATATTTAAGCATAAATACTTGCCTGAGGCGGGAATCGAACCCGCGACCCTGTGCTTGACAGTCCGGCATGGTGACCATTGTGCTAACTAGAATTGTCTTAATATCTCAAATTAAAAAGGTATTGTTTTGCATACAAATGTACCAACCAACCCTATTTTCTTCCTGGCAAAACATAGGTTTGCTGTTCCTCAGTACACATGCTCCTCTGCATGTTTTCCTTTTTTTCTCACAACTAATTAACAAAGGAAATATTTTCTTAAATTCCATATTTCAAGACAACAAAGCAGAACCAACAGCAAACCTAGGCTTCACAAAAAAAGATGAAGGCAATATTCAGGAAGAAAATAATGGAATACATTTTACAAAGAAAGCAAAACACCCGCACCCTCTTAAACTTCTTTCGTGATAGAGGTTCAGCCAAATTAAATTTTATCTGACCAATATTTTGCAACAGCGACGACGGCATCATTGGCTTCGTAAAAGCTGTCTAATGTGCAGGTGTTAGAGAAGCTGTTCAGCCATCCTCTTAAAAACCACTGAAACCTTTATTATCTATGGAAGTACTCGAATACATGGGCGTACCCACAGTGGGGCAAGGTGAGGCATTTGCCCCACCCTGGCTCGGAGCTTATAATAAAAAAAATGGTTTATAATATAAGTAACAAATATAAATATTCATTATGTTACTTTCAAAAGTCGAGTGATTTTTGAAGGAATACCGAAGTTTATCTGCCCGCGTTCCCTACCCTCTCCCACCACTTGCACGCTCGCGACAAATTTAATGGCCCCTCTTCATGATGAGCCATCATGCTGGCCCACTGATATGCTGGGCCACGGTGTCAGTTTTTCGGTCACACATCAAAAGAAGTGGGCCAGCGATGGCGGTATGCATCTGCACGTGGCCCATTCCTCAGTGAGTCCTCGAAAATTGGTACGTGGTGCATAGATAATATATGGCGGCAACGGCTGCTTCCACGTCCTTCTCCAATTTACAACTGAACGTTGCCATCGTGTAGTTGCGTTTTAACCACCGCATTGCCATCACGCTGGTTTCGTGCTGGGCCATCATGTAGAGATTAATAAGCCAAAACCCCCCACGATATTATTAAAATAAATACAGTAAATAAAAACATTTATAATTTTCTAATACTTATCGAGTTTTTTTACTTTTATTTGCTTCCGCCCCACCCTTTACAAAACTCTGGGCACGCCCATGCTCGAATATGTTAGTGAATTAAGTCATTACAATGTATTTGATATACGTACCTAGATAATCAAAGTCTGAAACACCATTATAAACACATTAACGGGCTTGAACATCGTAAAAATAACACTAATTTCCTTTTATTCTTTACCACCGGTGGTTATTTGATCAAAATTAAAAGTACATTTTCATTATCTAACCCTTTTTATCAATTTTAATGTTTTCTTCTACCTTTTTTCTCTGGCTCTTTGATATCTTTCTCCTTCCTCTTCTATGGTCCTGTACACTCCGTAGTAGGTATGGAAGGACCATATAAATGCTTATAAATCGTGTGAGTTTAATGAGTTTGATCCAAATATCCGCCTTATTGATTCAAATATACGGCCCATCCATTCTTTGGGTCGTAACTGAACTAAAAAATCGATGGGAGATTTATAAGCATTCATTTTTTTAATATAATTGTCGCGATCGCATTTTAAATTATTATTTTTTAATTACCTTGACGCGAGTGTAGTCGCGTCCACGTCAGATGTAATTTAAAAATAATGTATCGAATTTCCAAAAAAAATACATAGTGCACTTCTATTCGAAGTTTCAGACGACACGTAGCTCTTGTAGTTTCAGAGTTTTCTTAATGAGTTTTTATCTCTTGTATAGGTATGATTGATTATTTTTTCTTATTACTCTTATTATTTTCTGTAACTATTTTTTCTTTTGCCTTAGCTTGGCAACCCTATGTCAGTAATTGTGCGTAACTATTGCCCAGTAACCGCATGCGCAGGTGACTAGTAGGTACATTCGCGTAATAACCACCGGCCACTCTGTATTCACCTCTTTCCCCGCAAACTGATCGCTTTAAATAAGTAGTATAATTTGAAAATGTAACTTTCTATACGTGTATTGGGTTGTAAACTAATCCAGTTGGTTAGCCTATATCCGGTTATAATAAAAAGATCTCCTCCTGTAACTGGTTGTCGTAAAAAGAGAGATTTGAGGACCTTATATTTATTTATTTTATATATTTATTATTTTGATTTTATATTTCGATGTAACAAATATGTAACAAACTCATTTTCAAAAATAAACATGAGAAATATCATATTTTAAATTGTTTTTATCCCTAGTAAGTATATAAAATTCTCGTGTCGTGGTGTTAGTTACCAAACTCCTCATAAGGGCCTGAACCGATTTGTATGAATTTGTGTAGGTGTATATTCGTTAGGTATGAGAATCGACCAACATCTATTTTTTTGTATTCCTTTTTTTTTATATAATAGCAAAACAACGTTTGTCGGGACAAATAGTTTTATTTTATATATTTATTATTTTTATTTTTGTAGAGCTCAATATTTCGATGTTACAAACATCTTTTTAAAAAATAAACATGAGAAATATCATGTTTTAAATTACTTTAACAATCGTGACTCAAAGACTCCCAAATACACTTCAAATAATTTCTTTAAGTAGCTAACATTTTCAAATTCTGTTTGAAGATTTAGCCATTGAATTTGTTTTGTAACATCCGAAATGATTCCTAATTTTTGGGAACAATTGTAAATGACTTTAAATATTTATATTTTGTATCGAATTCACTGTAAATTATTAAAACAAAGTTGATTCCATAAAGTATCTACCTTATGTAAAACATCCGGGTTTTGTTCAGTCATATTATATTTTATTGAAGTTTTTCAAAACATTATTTTTCTTTCATTCTTTCGTGTTGTTTTCAAAGAATCTGAGAACGTGTTTTCTTATTTAATATTCCTTACGTTTAAAACTCTTACGTATTTTTAAGGTTTATTACTTACTTCATGTTATGTTGTTAGCAAGTAATTTTTACAAAAGTAATGTTTAAGTACTTAAGTTTTACTTGATTTAAGATTGTTCTCTAAGAAAGTTTAAAATTATGGTGTTTTCGTCTTACACGGACACGTTTTAAAAGTATTCGCCAATATAGTATCTAAGACAAGTATAAAATGGAATAGGCTTGCCCAAAACCATCCTTTTAGCTTAATCGACCGTGTCCAGAGGAATTAATCCGTCGATACGTCTGGAGTCTACCAAGCCACGGGTTTCATCACGATCTTCTTTGTAAGAAAACCATTATACTGGTCGGAGTTGAAACCTACGATCTTCGAAATGAAAGTCGCATAATAACTAACTAAAATATTGAACGAAAGATCCAGTGGTGTTAGCCTAGGACTAGATATCTCTTTAGTAAAATATACCTTTATGAAAACAACTAGCTGTTGCCCGCGACTTGTTACGCATGGTAGTTTTTTTATGTACCCAAATCTTCCTCTTGAATCACTCTATCTATTAAAAAGAAAACCGTTTCAAAATCCGTTTCGTAGTTTTGAAGATCTAAGCATACATAGGGACATAGGGACGGCGAAAAGTGACTTTATTTTATACTATGTAATATAATATAATACTACAATATTATAAAGCTGAAGAGTTTGTTTGTTTGTTTGAACGCTAATCTCAGGAACGACTGGTTCGAATTCAAAAAAAAAATTTTTGTTGGATAGTCCATTTATCGAGGAAGGCTATAGGCTACTTTTCGTTTCGATATTCCTACGGGATCAGGAGTTACGCGGGTGAAACTGCGAGGCGCAGTTATGTTTGGATAATATCGCTAAAACAGTTTGCTTACTTGCACACTATCCAAGCAAGTTGTCCACTATTGTCGGTGAAATGTTTACTAATAGATGTTACGGTCGACTGCATACAATTTCATATTATTTTATTTAGCATGTTTAGTTGTTTTATTCAATAAGTGTTGCTTACTGTTTGACAGGTGATAGTACCTACTATAACTTTGTGTACTATAACAGTGGTTTTACTGTTCATCTGCTACCTACTCCAAAATACCAATTACATGCTTAGATATCTAGAAATCAGCTGTCAACTGGCAGAGAGGCATAAATGAGGCCGATTCATACATTTTCAATATGGCGCCATCTGTCTGTCAGTTGACGAATTAAAGGGCGCATCGTAATTGACTACATATTATTATGCTGGTTCCCAAAAAAGAATATTTTCTTTGATACACTGTCTCATTTCTTTATTGTATGATGATTGTATGTATGATACAATGACTGTGCCATCTTTAAAAAAATCTGACATCTCTAGTCATTTGAAGAGTTACCCATAATAAAATTCTAAGTACTGAATTTACAGCTATAATACCTATCAAACTGCGCATCTCCGTGCTTGTGACTTATTTCTGCTGCTACCTAAGAAGAGACAAGAGAGATAAGAGTTTTTCCATGATTATGCGCAAGTAATTTCAAACTGAGACGCGACCTTTTCCAAACATGAAAGACTCAGTGAGGGGTACCTATACCATATGTGTAGATTTTCACAATCATAATTCTATTTTCCCTTCGAAAAATTTCCCTAAACCCTACATTTCAAGTCAGACCAGCATCGCAACCGCCCACTTTCCTTCTCAAGCCATTAATTAATCCACAAACGCTTCTCACAAACATCGTTAAACGCTAACAACTCGAAAACAGCCTACATAAGTAATTTACTTCACTGAAACCTACTTTTATCTAGATGTGTTGAATATTTGCCTAGAAATTACTGATTTTCTCTGCTCACACGCAGGCAGCGGGAACTTAAGCTTTGGAGACGACATGGTTGATAAATGTATGTTTTAGCACCTCATGGCCTGATCGTTTGTTACTGGCTCTTTGGTTATTAGTTAATGTTGTGGATAGATATATTTCATACATATGTTTAATTAACTGCTAGAAGGGAAATTACTGATTTTCTCTGCTCACACGCAGGCAGCGGGAACTTGGTAGAAAGCTTTGGAGACGACATGGTTGATAAATGTATGTTTTAGCACCTCATGGCCTGATCGTTTGTTACTGGCTCTTTGGTTATTAGTTAATGTTGTGGATAGATATATTTCATACATATGTTTAATTAACTGCTAGAAGGGTTAATGACGGTGCCAGAACCGTGGGAAAGCAGAGCAGACGCGACAGGACGTATGGCATAATGTAGAAAGGTTAATTATTCTGATAAATATTTCATATCACGGGGCTATGGATCCTCGGATCTTTGGAAGGCGTACGTGAAGCTGAAGCCAGCACGTAGAGGCCCTTTACAATGATAAAGTATGATGAGGATTCCAAACCGGCGATTCCTGCCTGCATTATAAAATACAGCTAAGGACAACCTCCGGTTTGGATAGAACATCTTTATTTAAAAAATTTAAAGATATTAAATATTTAAACAAATATAGTAAAGCTATATCAAATTACTAGCTGCGCACCGTGGTTTAGCCCGCGTAAGTCCCGTAGTCTATAGCCTTCCTCGATAAATGGACTATCCAACACAAAAATATTTTTTCAATTTGCACCAGTAGTTTCTGACATTAGCGCGTTCAAACAAACATACTTTTTAGCTTTATAATATTAGTATTGATTTATGTTAGACTTAAGTCTCTATGGTACAACAAATTATTTATCTATCTATAATTAGCTGCGCCCCGCGGTTTCACTCGCGTAAGTTCGATGTTTCTCACCGTTTAAACCTTCCCTAGACTTCCACAAATTAGCCAAATCAGTTCAGCCATTCTGGAGTTTTAGCAAGACTAACGAACAGCAATTGATTTTTATTTATATAGAAAACTAGCGACCCGCCCCGGCTTCGCACGGCTATAATATGCATGTATTATACATATAAACCTTCCTCTTGAATCACTCTATCTATTAAAAAACACCGCATCAAAATTCGTTGCGTAGTTTTAAAGATTTAAGCATACAAAGGGATATAGGGACAGAGAAAGCGACTTTGTTTTATACTATGTAGTGATAGTGATAGTGATAATGTCTATCAGAAAAAGAATCAATAGTTAATCCAGTTAGCTAGAGTCTTAACCGGATGTTAAAAATGCCTTAACCGTCAAACCTCAAACACAATGTCTAACTAAAATCGACGATCACCATAACCGACCATTGCATAGTTAAAAACTACCGGCTCTTGTCTCAACCGTGCTTAATTCAATTCCTGTCGCGTTTACTCGTTATTGTCTAGCTTATTCGATACGGGTTGGGTTTTAGGTATGTTAATAAGGTTATATCACGGTAAAGTTGTATTGAACAGTGAGGTTTTGTATTCTTGGCTTGGAAATAAGCTAACAGCTAGGCGCAACGAACTGGGTTTTGAGATAAACTGCGGTATTGATTGACAACGCAAAAGTTTGGTCTAGATATGTTTATTTTGGGACATCATTGAACGAACAGGACATTTTACGTGGGATCGGAATCTAAGTGGTTAAACTTCTGCGTCAAAGGGGTCTTATTTATCTTACCTCGACGTTTCGACTATGTTACTATAGTCATGGTCGCGAGGAGACTCTACCGCAAAGCCAGTGTATTAAATTTTTTGTAGTCCTAGTTTGCGGAATTCGATGTCTGAGAGCCTATTAAGCGTCTGGGTAGGAGTTTTCGCTACTTGATCCATGAGATGCCCGAGAAAAGCCAAAAGACTGTTCTTTGTTACCTCGGGAAGAGCCGAGGTGAGTCGCCCTGTACTGGACCATGCATCCATGAAAATCCCATGCGCGGCTGTCTCGTTCTTCTCTGCATCAAGTCTGGTAAAATTTGCTTTTCTCTGTCAGTATGTTTGTTGGTACTCCTCTACAGGTCGTTTTTACAGCCAATCTGGGCGAAATTTAGTATATAGTACAGATTTGTTTTGTCGTTGGGTATTTTTGATTGAATACTTCTAGAAAGGGGTAAAAAGGGAGTCATTGGATATCTTCGCATTATAAGATCCGAGGATTCCCAGCAGAGGGGCTGTACTGTCTTATGTAAACTAGTGTTTGTTTAGGAACCATTAGCAAAGCCAATTTATGATTAAGAAAGTTTCGTTTCACCGCACCCGCCCTGCATCGTTGCTCTTGCTCGTTGCTAACTTAAAACGGTCGGCCCAGTAAACTAAAGTTACAATAACAGAAGATAACTGCAGGTGCAGTTATGTTATGATTCTTACTACTTAACTGTTATTGCAGTTTCTGACACCCCGTGATGCGTTTTAGATAGATAGATCGCTTTATTGCACAGATAAGTTATAAAAAAACACTTAAATTTTTTTTAGGTAAAGATTTAGGTAAACAGCCCAACATTCGGCCTTACCGCTGAAAGCGGTTTCTTCTATGCAACCTGAGGATAAAGAGAATTAGGTTGCAGTATGATTTTGTATTTTTTGAAATGTATTTTAACTTAAAAATATTTTCAAATCGACCGATTAGTTTAAATACGTAATTTACTTAATTAAAAGACTTTAAAATGGATAGAGTCTTACATATTTTGTACTAGCGACCCGCTCCTGGCTTCGCTCGGCTATATTATACATATAAACCTTCCTCTTGAATCACTATATCTATTTAAAAAAACCGCATCAAAATCCGTAGCGTAGTTTTAAAGATTTAAGTATACATAGGGATATAGGGACATAGGGACAGCGAAAGTGACTTTGTTTTATACTATGCAGTGATGTCTTCTATATCGTTTTTCGATCCATCCTGCACATAGTCAATTCAAACTTAAAATCATTATAATTACTCCAAGTTTTTTATCTCATAATTATCAATTAAATATTAATAATATGCATTTCTATTTTAAGCACAGCATAATTAACAAACTTCTCTGATAATATCACCCAATAATGATTCATTAAACAACATCATAATATTATTCTCGTAAATGTATAATGGCGCCTGAGAAGATGCATAAATTATCATTTTATCATTTTGTAAATAGATGATAATAGACCGTTACGGCTATTATCTTAGTTCGCATGTAAAATTTACCAGGAAATAACATGATAGATAACAAGTATTTACAGTGCTGTTTCTGACCCACTGCATGTCTAGGGCCCGTATTAATAAATCGCTCTCAATATCGAACTTGAGTGCGTATCAATCGAGTGAGTCTTGAGATGTGGTCACTATCTTAAGTTAGACGTTAATTAATAGATAAAACTCAAGTTTTAACCAAGCTGATATCGCTCCTGAGATTTGAGACTGATCTTGAGAGCGATCTTGAATGACAGTAGCGCTATGTTCTTACCTTAAATGATCTGTTTTTACCCTATGGTAGGTAGTTTCGTCATATTTTACTGTCAACTTGTTTTTAATTTGAAAATATTTTACAAAATGTAAAATTTTACTATTAGATAATTATTCCGAGACGTTTTAAAGGTTTGGTGTGATGACTTTATTTGTTCACTGTAATGCCCTCTAACTTTAGTCATGTATGACCCGCAATCAGACTTGAGTTCACGAAACTTCTTGAGACATATCTTGAGAGCTGAGTTTGATTTATTAATACGGTATTACTCAAGTGATAGGTCGCTCTTTAATCGCGTCTTAAGATAGGTTTATTAATCAGCGCAACAACTCAAGAGCAAACTTAAGATTGAAATCGATATTGAGTTCGGTTTATTAATACGGACCTAGGTCTCAAGCGATAGCATTTCTAAACAAAGTTTATGACATCACAGATTCGAATAAAATTAAGAAAATTGACATAGTAAAAAGCGAAGTATCGGGCTTTATACGGTACTAGCGACCCGCCCCGACTTCGCACGGGTATATTATGCATATATACATATAAACCTTCCTCTTGAATCACTCTATCTATTAAAAAATCCGTTGCGTAGTTTTAAAGATTTAAGCATACATAGGGATAAAGGGACAGAGAAAGCGACTTTGTTTTATACTATGTAGTGATTGATTAGTGCCTAAATAGCAATATTAGGCCTGTAAAACTTAAGATTCAGAGTTTTTGCAACAATCGAAACCGCTAGGTTTAAAACCATGAATAAGAGCGGTGGTATATTGGCTATATGGTAGATACCTCGACTTTAATTCCGAAAATCGTGGGTTTGAATCCCGTTTGGCCGTGCATCAGTGGATTTTCTTACGAAAAATGTTTGTGCAAAAATTGACATTTCTCTTATGGTGAAGGAAAACATCGTGACTTAATTGGCTCCAGACGTATTGACGAGTTCTTTCCTCTGGATACGGTCGACTAAGCTGATAAGGTGATATAGGTTCTAGGCAAGCCTACTCCATCTAATACACATGCTAGGCACTCCAGCATTAGGGCGTGTTCGGATGACATGTGTCAACCACGCGCCCACCACGCGCATCACACGCGTTGACCACGCGTTGGACACGTGTTGAAATTTGTTCTATATATAATTTGAGTCTTATGACACGTTAATAGATCTCAAGTTGCATTTCTGCTAGCGGGAGCGGGGCGTGCGCGAGGCGTGCGCGGGGCGGGCGCGGGGCGTGAGCGGATGGACTTGGATAAGTGCAATTTGAGATCTATTGATATGTCATAAGACTCAAATTATATATAGAACAAATTTCAAAAAGTGTTCAACGCGTGGTCAACGCGTGTGAAGCGCGTGGCGGGCGCGTGGTCGACGCTTGTCATCCGAACACGCCCTAAGACTGGCCTATGAAATGTCATAATTTTATTTTATTGTAAGGGATTAAGACATACGGTGATGAAACCATATGGTGTAACTAATTCTAAAAATAAGGAAGTACTTAGAAAGAAAAAAATAGTGCACTATCATTAAGTTTTATGCAACAGTAAAGCATCAATTAAATATCGTTAAGCACACGTATGCTTACACAAATCGCATGACTGGTTGGTCTTAGATCCTCACATACAACAGACGTGTCCGAGTTTTACCGACAGTTCACATTTAAAACAATATAATTTACTAACGACCCGCCCCGGCTTCGCACGGCTATATTATTACGCATCAAAATTCGTTGCGTAGTTTTAAAGATTTAAGCATACAAAGGGATATAGGGACAGAGAAAGCGACTTTGTTTTATACTAAGTAATGAGTAGTGATAGTGATACTATGTAGTGATAGTGAAGAATATAATTTATTGGAACAAACACACGGCATAGTATACACACAAATAAGAAACAATAAGAGATAGTTACAGAAAAAAAGTAAATACAATAACCAGAGAGTAAATAATAAGTATCTGAGAAGTCGTGAAAAGTAATCTTTCAAATGTTTATCAGCTACTGAAAATTGATACAAAAATATTAGCAGATAGAAAGTCTGCAGTCTAGAGTAAATCTTAGGAACTGTATTTAATATTGTGCGCCTGCGCCGTATTATCATCGATTAATCTTATAAATACTTGTTTATTATTAAAAAGAACACTGAGGATGTAATCTTTGTCTAGTTTTTTGTTACCTTATGCTTTAAGTTCTTGTTATTCTGTATTCCACTGATACATACTGCATCGCTCCCCAATAAGTATTTGTAGGTAGGCTAGAAGTTAAACAAATAATTATTTTTAGTAAAAGTCTAATTATTGTCAACATTTGACCACTATCACACCTGCGTCTGAGATGTAGCATCTTATTAGAAGATACCTGTTCACACGGGACTTGAAGACCCCAAATTGTACGCGTCAGGAAAAACAGACGCAGGCAACTGATTCTATTTTCTTGTGCAGGTTTCCACCATGAATCGATGTCGCATATAATAGGCCTGAGTACCTACTCAATAATAAACTCTCTAACCATGTCTCTAACATCTATATTCCAATTGTTCCAGATTATGTTCCGTGGCGGCGTCGTGGGCGGGCTGGACGCGCGCCGCGACGCCGCCCTCGCTCGCGTGCTCGTGCGACTACAAGCACGTGCGCGAGGGCTCCTCGCACGCCGCAAGGCGCAGCGCCTGCGCACGCAACACACTGCAGCGCGATGCGTGCAGAGAAACGTCAGAGCGTTCCTGGCCGTGCGGGACTGGCCGTGGTGGAGGTTGCTGGTTCGAGTCACACCGCTGCTGGCTGTCCACCGCACTGAGCATAGGCTTAAGCAAGCACAGGTGAGTCATCTATAGATATAATATACAAAAGTCCTGACTAATGTCAAATCAAAGTTCAAATCAATGGACGAATTAGGCAAGAATATGGCATAAATATAATTGTTATTACGTAGGCATCCGCTGAAAACGGATTTTGGAAAATCCAAACTACAAAAAACTGATTTACCTACAAATAATTTGCAAGATTTAATGACAAATATCGGGACAGGTGAAAGTACATAAAAGCTTGTAAAAAGGTAAACTTTTAGACGTAATTCTAAGGGTATAAAATTTTTATCTAATAGCGAAGGATGGGGGAAATATATTCAGCTTAATCCTAAATAAAATTGACATAAGCAATCTCCAGACAGCTAGGACTTTGAGGTCTGTAGACAGTTACCCAAACACCATCTAAATTAGGTCTTAATTTCTGAATACGGATATCACACGAACCCATTGACCTATTTGCTCCAATTTCGTAAAAATGCTTACACAATGAGCAATATTCGTTACACTTAGAGGTTATCAAGAACTTCCGATCTTTTCTTTGGTAATTGAGGAGTGGGAGGTCTTGTAAACAGGTCGCTGACCTGACTTACATGTTTTATAGATGTAATATCAAATGTTACTGGCCATTTGGCCAATTACTTATCACTGTCGTTAGGCATCATCTAGGTAGATTACTCCCAAGAAGTCAATGTATTTTCATGCCAAATATTATCATGAGAATCGGTTGAGTATATAGTTTCGGGACGTATTAATTACAAACAAAAAAAACATTTCTTATAATAATACTAAAGTATAGATTTAGGTACGCAATACTAGCTATGCACCCTACGTGCAACTTCATCAGCATTGATCCAGATTTCCGAAAAAGTCTTCTAGTGCTCATAAACAATACTATAACTGATTGAATGGTTAGACTTTTGGGTTTGAAACGCTTTTTTTTTCCTTTGGATTGATTAGATATCAATCCAAAGGAAAAAAACGTTTTTGTAGAAGATTATATTATTGACTAGCGACCCGCCCCGGCTTCGCACGGCTATATTATGCATGTATTATACATATAAACCTTCCTCTTGAATCACTCTATCTATTAAAAAAACCCTATCAAAATCCGTTGCGTAGTTTTAAAGATTTAAGCAGTCAAAGGGAAATAGGGACAGAAAAAGCGACTTTGTTTTACACTATGTAGTGAAGATTGCATGCTACATCATCACCGCATCGTCTCTTACCATCGGGCAAGTGTGATAGTTTTCAATTGCTAACCTATCATTTGTAAAAAAAGAAATAACTAGAAGGTGCCTTGTATTAGCTTACTTGAAGAAGAATCATGTCTAATTATTATTAAGCTAGTAAAAATTAAATTGCTAGTTTACTAAAAATGGCTACTAAATCAAACTCTATAACATCCTTATGTTCATATTCCGTGATTACCACCTCTAAATAACTCCCAATAGACATAAGAAACAACGTTTTCGGTTGAAACACAAAAAAACTGTGTGAAAATTGAAAACAAAGACGCTTACGTCATAAAACTTGATAGCAATTAAACACTTCCTATAGATTGTAGTTGGTTACGATAAATCTGGTATGGATGAGGGGACAGGTTGTTGAACTTGCGTGTTTCTTGTTAGAAACTTGATGTCTTGACTGTCTCTTTAAGTGGTCAGGGAGCATTTTAGGACCTCCCAAGTGCTCCTCAAAGTGCAAGACAAAGACCTCTTTGTCATCTACATAGTCTATCTATACCAGATCTATACATATAATAAATCTGTAGACATAAAAAATCTGTAATTGTAAAATATCCAGAAAAAAAATACACAGGTCGTCTTAGAATCGTTAGCTGAACACGATAGGGCAGTTTTTAGAATTTTTGTTTGTCTGTTTGTCTGTTTGTTTGAACCAGGTAATCTCATAAACTTGAGAACAGATTTCAACGAGGTCCACACCAATATGTTCAGAAAATACCAGATTAACATTTAGGGTATTTTTCAATTTAACTTTAATACAATAATTATGATAATTGATAAAATAAAAACATTTAAAAAATGTGAAATCGAAATATTTTTCCGTGTAAAACGTAATCAAACGTCAAAAAGGAACAGTACGCTTAGCACTACTTTTTTAACCGACTTCAAAAAAGAAGGAGGTAACCGACTTCAAAAAAGAAGGAGGTTCTCAATTCGTCGCGTATATATATATTTTTTTTATGTATGTTCGCCGATTACTCGAAAACGCCTGGACCGATTTGGAAAAATCTTTTTTTGTATGAAAGGGGATAACTCAGAGGTGGTCCCATAAAAATTGAATGAAGATCTGATGAGGATCTTCGGAGTGATGAACAGAATTGCACCTCGAGAGTGCAGCAAATTGCTCAGTTTTCGTTTTCCACCAGTAGAATTGGGCCATAAACTAATAGTTACCGATAAATGGAATATCTGAAACCACCTTCTCATCAGAAAACTCTTCAATCGGTTACGATTACAGGTTACAATTTGAAGAATTTAGTCGAATTTAGTCGCCGGACTGGGTTTGTATGAATGTTGACAGAAAACCCTATCTTCAATGAAGATCTGATGAGGGTCTTCGGAGGGATGAACAGCATTGCACCTCGAGAGTGCAGCAAATTGCTCAGTTTTCGTTTTCCACCAGTAGAATTGGGCCATAAACTAATGGTTACCGATAAATGGAATATCTGAAACCACCTTCTCATCAGAAAACTCTTCAATCGGTTACGATCACAGGTTACAATTTGAAGAATTTAGTCGAATTTAGTCGCCGGACTGGGCTTGTATGAATGTTGATAGAGAACCCTATCCTAAATGAAGATATGATGAGGATCTTTGGAGTGATGAACAGATCTGCACAGCGAGGTTCAGCAAATTGCTCAATTTTCCATTACCACTAGTAGAATTGGCCCATACACTAATATTTACCTATCGACGAATGGAGCATCTGAACCTTCTCATCACCAAACCCTTCAATGAGTTACGATTAGGTACAGGTTGCAATTTTAAGAAATAGTCGCTTTCGCCTCATGGAGTAGAATTTTCAGTGTCAGCGGCACTAAAAATGGTTAAATAAAAAAATAAATTAAAATTTAAAAAACCGACTTCAAAAAACCTGAAAACAAAAACTAAAAAAAACTTGAAAAAAAATCCTGGTAACAAAAACTAAAAAAAACCTGAAAAAGAAACCTGAAAACAAAAACTAGAAAAATACTGAAAAAAAAAAAACTAAAAAGTGAAAAATAATCCATTTCGGGTCACTAAAACAGCAGATAACATAAACATACTTGGAAGTCGGACTGGGTGACACCATGTTTCCTATAGTACCTCTCAACATTCAATCTAACCCAGTCCGACTTCCAAGTATGTTTATGTTATCTGCTGTTTTAGTGACCCGAAATGGATTATTTTTCACTTTTTAGTTTTTTTTATTTTTCAGTATTTTTCTAGTTTTTTACGTATTCGATCAAACATACTATATTGAGTATTTACTATGAAACTTCCTAAAAATCAACTTACTAGATCCACCCGTCTCTGAGAATATCGGTAGTGACACACCGACAGACAGACGGACAAAAGAGTGACCTTCTAAGGGTTCCTTATTTTCGAGTGCTTCAACAAGTCATACTAGGCGTACAGGTACATGCCTCCGCTCAAGATGACAGTTGTTATAAAACCATATAGTTTGCATATATCTACTACCTACGTGAAACTGAAAATGAGGTTAGTACAAAGAGGTACTACTACATAAAATTACGGATCTCCTTTACCGAAGACCTCCTCGATGTTACACATATATCGCGCTCAACTAATTTATTTAAATAGTTTGAATTATGAGTTCAAGTCGCGGACACCTTAGAAAATAAAAACAAAATAAAAAAACCGGCCAAGCGTGAGTCGTACTCGCGCGCCGAGGGTTCCGTACATTAGTTTTTATACACCTTGATTTTTATGCACCTAATAGGGACCATAGACTTCAGTAATTTCAACTTGCTAAGTCCAACCGTTCCTGAGATAATCGGTGGTGACACACGGACAGACAGACAGACAGACAAGAAAGTGATATTATAAGGGTTCCTTTGTTACCTTTTGAGGTACGAAACCCTAAAAAGAATTTTCCAAATCGGTTCAAGCGTTTTCGAGTAAGTAATCAGCGAAAATACATAAAAAAATATACGCGACGAATTGAGAACCTCCTCTTTTTTTGAAGTTTTTGAAGTGGATAGATAAGGTATGTTTGTAAAAATCAATTTTTAGGGTTCCGTAGCCAAATGGCAAAAAACGGAACCCTTATAGATTCGTCATGTCTGTCTGTCTGCCGTATGTCACAGCTACTTTTTTATTCTGTTTTCCCCAAAATTACGTAGCCCTAGCTACCTAATAACGAAAATCTGGGCAATTTGGTCTAGAATTCAGAAAATTGCAAAAAGGGTCCGGACATTCAGTATGGGAGCGTGGCAGTGTTATGTTTTTTGCGCTGTGATTTTAGACCCGATGGATAAATAATGCCCTTACGCTTTATAGGTTTTGTATGAGGGCATTTTTTGTTCATTTAGGTGGGTATGGGTCTCAAAGTGAACCGCACACTTTTGAAAAATCATAGGACATCATTTTTCTTTAAATATTCCATTTCCCAGACGCTTTAGTAGTTGGAGGTTGGCTTAGAGGTTTTAGGTGGGAACCACACTTTTGGCATAAACAAAAGTCCTTTTGTAGTTTGGCATAAACATTTTAGCATAATAAAATAACCATACCGTAATTTTACACAATTATTATTGGCATAAAGTCACCGCGCACTTTTGGAAAATCATGGAACATCACGTTTCTTCAAAAACCCTGTATCCAATACGCTTTAGAAGTTTGGTGTGAAGGCATTATTTGTTTTCTTCGATGTCCTCTATCGATATGTATAGGTCTCTAAGGGCATCGTGCACTTTTGTAAAATCATAGGACATCACGTTCCTTCAAATACCCCGTTTCCGAGACGTTTTAGATGTTTGGTGTGAAAGCATTTTTTGTTCAACGTAATGCCCGCTATCAATAGGTAAGGACGTTATTTTATGTATAAGTATCTGTTCTGTCCAATGGCCTTTCATATTTTATCATTAATAATAATTGAAAATAAAAAAAAAAAATTTATTTGCACCAAAATAGATTATTATTTGCATGATGTTGGTGTTTATAAATACTATAACCCCTTATGTTATGAATACAAAAATATGGATAGAGGGACAACGGTAGTTAATAATTCTTTTTTACTTTAATTTACAAAAAACCAAAGATGAGATGATGAGAAAGACAAAGAGTGTTGAAAGTTTTGTGCGAATATGAATTGGACTTAGTTTTAGCTTATTATATTGTTGTGTAATATGTTCTATTTGAGTGAAATAAATAAATATAAATATTACTTACCTACATAAGTGCCTTTGCCAAATCAATCAAAAAATATAGGTTAAAAACAATGTATCAATTTTGTTATTATAACTTACACCGAACGATAGTATCTATGCAGGAAAATGCTAGGCATTCTATATAAACCAAAACCACATCGCGAACGAAGTCGCGGGCAACAGCTAGTATAAAATAAAGTCACTTTTCGCCGTCCCTATGTCCCTTTGTATGCTTAGATCTTTAAAACTACGCAACGGATTTTGATGCGGTTTTTTTTAATAGATAGAGTGATTAAAGAGGAAGGTTTTTTAGATATAATACATGCATAATACAGCCGTGCGAAGCTGGGGCAGGTCGTAATATTATAAAGCTGAAGAGTTTGTTTGTTTGAACGCGCTAATCTCAGGAACTACTGGTTCGAATTGAAAAAATCTATTTGTGTTGGATAGTCCATTTATCGAGGAAGGCTTAAGGGTACTTTTCATTTTGATATTTCCACGGGATCGGGAGTCACGCGGGTGAAATTGTACATAAATAACACCGCTACTGGTCGCTGCTGGGTTAACTAGAGTAGCAGTCAACGATTACGCACATTAGGCAGAATGGTTGCCTACGGCTACGTGCAGAAATTGTAGCTCCCAACCTCTAACATAATACCACATTGTTGACGACCCAGTTGGTACAATGGTCACCATGGACTGCCAAACACAGGGTTGCGGGATCGATTCCCGCCTCAGACATATATTTATGTTTATTTGTCTGTGGTCTGGTTGTTTCTATGTATTATAAGTATATATTTACAAAAGAAAAGCAAATAAGTAGTATATCCGATGTCTAGCACCCATAACACAAGTCTAGTTACTTAGCTTTGGGGCTAGATGGCGATGTGTGGAATGTCCTGCAATATTTATTTACTTATTATTTAATTATTTACGTGCGGAAATTGGAACTCTCTAGCTTTATCATAAAACCAAACTTTTATCTCTTTTTTTATCGATAGTTAAAAATGATTTCTCAAGCCTGTTGAAGAAATTAATGAATGCTAACGACAGTAGGTACTAGACATGTTTGCATTAAATTAATTTTACTTACATCAAATTACGGAAACTAATCGCTCTACTTACGAAACTAGGAAATCCGTCAGCTTCAACACTTTCTACGATCAAAACTAGCTATTCCTTCTTTGGTTTTAAAGTCTATATTTCAATGAAGTTTTTAAAGTAGAGCCATCAAAGTCTACCTTAAATATTTTATAGTAGAATTAAATCTACGATTGAATTGAAGAAATATAGTTTACTAGCTGCGCTCCGCGGTTTCACCCGCGTAACTCCCGATCCCGTGGGAATATCGGGATAAATTAAGATGTAAGCTATCCTATCTTTCAAGTTGGATCAAACTGCACACGGTGTGCTTTGATTAAAATTGGTTAAGTAGTTTAGGAGTCCATCGCGCACAAATAACGTGACACATAGTCGAATTACATCTACGATTGAATTGAAGGAATATAGTAAAAACCTTCCTCTTGAATCACTATATCTATTTAAAAAAACCGCATCAATATCCGTTGCGTAATTTTAAATATAAGCATACATAGGGATATAGGGACAGAGAAAACGACTTTGTTTTATTTATACTACTACTACTATGTAGTGATTGTGATTAATGCTTGTACGGCAATGTATTATAACCTGAAGTAGTGTTGCCGAACTATCGATAGTTTTCATCTGAAAAAGCCTATACTATCGATAGCACAAAACGTGACAATACTATCGATAGTACCTATTGTTGCTCGCGAAGAATAAACTTGTAATAGTATCGATAGTTTTGCCTCGTTTTGGGGATGGAATGATGGAATGGAATGAGAAAGTAGGAAGTATTTCAATATTATTGTGACCTATGAACCAGTTACCCTTGGCCTCTTCAAATTCATTAGATTTGCACCAGTTTTGAACAGTGAAAGAACTGCGTTTTGGACCATTTGACATGTAAATTATGCAAATCTGCAACCATTTGTTTTTAAATGTTCTGAATTAATGAATGTTATGATGTTTGTGAATTTAAAAAAAACATATTATGCAAGTAAGGCCTCTACTTATTTCCAATTTGATCTAGTTTTACCCTACTGTGCGACTCAAAGGAGGGTAATGTGTTTTTAATAAATCTTTATCACAATGTTATATAATTTTGCTTGCATTGCAAATTAGGACGTATTTATAATATAACTAGCTGTTCCGGCAAACGTTGTTTTGCCATTTACAAAAAAAAACTGGTTGCCTGTAAAGTCGGTATACGGGCGAAAGTTTTACGTGACAACAACTGTGCTCGAGTGGAAGGGACGCGTGCCTTTCACTTTTTATGTCTGTCTCTCTCGCTCTTAGGCGGGCTAACCATGCCCGCGTGCCTCTCACTCACTCTCATTGTGAGCGCATAACGTCAGCGGAGCGTAACGCAGTTTCTTGAAGTGTCACCCGGCAAACCAATTTATAAAACGTTGTCACGTCAAAAAGGGGAAAAAATGTTGTTTGATTCTCAGACCTCACGAATATACTTACACAAAAAAATTCATACAAATCTGTTCAGTCGTTTAGGTGGAGATTGGTATTAGTAAACTACGCAACGGATTTTGATGCGGTTTTTTTTAATAGATAGAGTGATTCAGGAAGGTTTATATGTATAATACATGCATTATATAGCCGTGCGAAGCCGGGGGCGGGTCGCTAGTACTACATAAATACTTTTATTTTGTAATATTAGCGACCCGCCCCGGCTTCGCACGGCTATATTATGCATGTATAATACATATAAACCTTCCTCTTGAATCACTCTATCTACTTAAAAAAACCGCATCAAAATCCGTTGCGTAGTTTAAAGATTTAAGCATACAAAGGGATATAGGGACAGAGAAAGCGACTTTGTTTTATACTATGTAGTGATACCTACAATACATAGAAACATCCAGACCACAGACAAACATCTAAGCATAAATACTTGTCTGAGGCGGGAATTGAACCCGCAACCCTGTGTTTGGCAGTCCGGCATGGTGACCATTGTGCCAACTGGGTTTAAAGTTGTAGTACTATGCATACATTTGTACTTTTTATGTAATGGAGTCTGTAGGTACAATATCACATAACTTTGCCTCTACTATGTAAGTTCAATGTCTAACCAGGGGGTCATCAACGTACGTTCTCACGGCTTGTACGAACCTCAGATTGCTTATCTTATCTCAGATTAGTTCAGTCCATTTCATACTGGACTTAGGAATTAACGTTCAACCGCGACTTTCCCTGACTCTCACTGACGTTGTTAGTAGGTAGGTACTCCAAAATAACGAAGTAGCTTTTAAATTAAATAGATTGATAAATTGTTTAATGTAAACACAATTTTTAAATTACATTGTTTAATGTCCCTAGCTTACACATAAAATTGTATGAAGAGCTTTCCCGATTGACAAAATGTCTTATGCCTTGAAACGAAAATAAAAAATACATTCAAATCGTGTATTTAAATAAATAAATAAATAAATATAAATAAATATTGCAGGACATTCCACACATCGCCATCTAGCCCCAAGCTAAGTAACTAGACTTGTGTTATGGGTGCTAGACAACGGATATACTACTTATATACTTTTGTAAATATATACTTTATATACATACAGAAACCCAGACCACAGACAAATATCTAAGCACAAACACTTGTCTGTGGCGGGAATCGAACCCGCAACCCTATGTTTGGCAGTCCGGCATGGTGACCATTGGTATTTAGTGTAAAACAGTCAATGATATAATATTTTATTAGAACCTTAGCACTTGCTCGATTGGAAGTAAAAAGTTAATTGCTTCCCATACGCGTCGAAATAAATAGGACTGAAATCTCATAATCATATTATCACTACATAGTATAAAACAAAGTCGCTTTCTCTGTCCCTATATCCCTTTGTATGCTTCGGATTTTGATGTAGTTTTTTTTAATAGATAAAGTGATTCAAGAGGAAGGTTTTTAAGTATAATACATGCATAATATACCGTGCGAAGCCAGGGCGGGTCGCTAGTAATTAATGAATGGTGACAACAAAATGTTATTAAGAGGATCACATATCAAACAGACAGTTAAAAACTGGAAAAGTGAATACGAAATAAAAAATCGAAAAAAAAAAATTGAAAAAATTGTGATCATTTCATTTTCAAAAACGAGTAATTTGACCTTCAATTTTTCGGTCGTTCAATGTTAAAACTGCTTTTTCAAAAACACCTACAATACAGGTCAACTTTATCACTAACTAGCGACCCGCCCCGGCTTCGCATGGCTGTATTATGCATGTATTATATCTAAAAACCTTTCTCGTTACTCACTCTATCTATTAAAAAAAACCGCATCAAAATTCGTTGCGTAGTTTTAAAGATCTAAGCATACAAAGGGAAATAGGGACATAGGGACGGCGAAAAGTGACTTTATTTTATACTATGTAGTGATAGTGATAGTCAGGGAGCTCCTCGTATGATTTCAGTGACTGTGTTGGTACCGTCTGCTTAGCATGAAATATCATTGTTGTAAGTGCCTCAAATCGCCGGGTTAGCCAGGTTGTGTAGTTTAGTATTGCTAGTATAGTTTTCGATTTTCTTCATGTCAAAATTTGGTATGGGGGGCGTTTAAAAACGTTGTTTATGATTGATCGGGAAATAGTTCTGCTATTTTAATAAATAAGTATATATTATCCTGGACATACCTCTGTCTAGTTGCTTGGAACCACGCAAGTAGTCAAGATATAGAGTTACAAAATATGATTTTTTAGACATATCTCTAAACTAGCGACCCGCCCCGGCTTCGCACGGCAATATTATGCATGTATTGTACATATAAACCTTCCTCTTGAATCACTCTATCTATTAAAAAAAACCGCATCAAAATCCGTTGCGTAGTTTTAAAGATCTAAGCATATAAAGGGACATAGGGACGGCGAAAAGTGACTTTATTTTATACTATGTAGTGATGGGTTAAACGACATTGGTCAAGTCTAATATTCCTCATCTTGACTGACTGTTTTTAAACGCCTCCTGACTTTGACCTGAAGAAATGCAAAAACCATATCCAGGCGACTTGGGGCACTACCAAAAAAAATTGCCGTACTTCGGCCAACCTAACTACCTACTGGGACAAAATTGCAACATTTCGGTAAAACCGAATTGGAAATGTTTCACTATTAAAGTTAAAGCGGAATATTTACCATGTAAATTGGTTTTTTTTTTTGTAAAGCTCGATATTTCGATGTTAATAACATTCATGCCAATCAGACAGTACCAACACGTTTAATCAAATCGTATAAGCAGCTCCTTACCAAATAAAAAAATAAATACCCACCAACAAGGTGTACGTTATTTATTACCAACATACGAAGGCCATAAAGATTCCCACTAACCCGGTTGACACCGCAAATGGAAATGACATTGGAACTAGTTAATTAGATTAAGACTAAAGACCCGACTATTGTAGACTGTAAAAACACTAGTTTTAATGTGTACTAGAACGAGAATACATATCTATACTTGTTCTGCTTAACGGGTGCGTTTTTGTGTGTCTGTTGTTCCCACGATATATGTTTTTGTTTTGTGTTTTATTGTGATTGTTTTGATGCGTGTGTGAAGCTTGAAGTCTGGTTTCGTTTTAAAGGTGGGTTTATTAGAGAATTGGAAATTCCTAGATGAATTAATAAAATTACATAATTTTCAGGAAGTGAGAAATGTCTCCAGGCACCGTAAACAAGGATCCTTAAAGTAAGAAATAATTATTTTCCTTTTAGACAATAAATTATTCTTTAGCGTCTATTGGGTGAGGATTATTTCTTGCTTTAAGAAACCTTTTTTAACACGGTTTTATTAGTTTCACCGACACTTTTGGGCTCGATTTTGTCCTACTTTGAACGATCAGATTTAATTCAAACTTTTTCGGTGTAGTTGAGACGATTATTTTACGAATTTGTGGTTTAAACTCTGTAACCATTTGGCGAATAAGCCACTTGTCGTGTTAACTATTATTTTAATATTGAAAAGTAAAATAATATATATTCTACTAGGTGCAAAATTTTCTATTTAATTGCAATCTATTTTTGTCCAAAAGCTGTTTTTAAATCGAATAAAAACTGATTATATTACCTAAATTTATCAGACAGTTCCTGTTACTATCGATCAGTTAAATACAAAGGCAGGTTCCTACCTTTATTTATTTGTTAAATAGAGCAAGACAATTGTTCTGTTACAAAAAAGATGAACTGACAAGGATGGGCATAGCATTTCATATGGTGCAGAAAGAGATGCAACAGAAATGTACAGTAGTTGCAACATGCATATAAAGTTACAATTAATCAGATAGACTATAGCTTAGTTTTAAAACCTCATTCGAATAGAGCATAATCCTATGGTTTCAATTTCAAAGTAAATCTCATGTTAGCAGAAAGCTGGCTCCAGAATTTAAGCAGCAAATGTGCGCTAGTTTAATTAATAAGCTACTTATAGATGTGACATGTCCAATAAAAGGTTCAAAAAAAACATTATCACTACATAGTATAAAACAAAGTCGCTTTCTCTGTCCCTATATCCCTATGTCTTTATATCCCTATGTATGCTTAAATCTTTAAAACTACGCAACGGATTTTGATGCGGTTTTTTTTAATAGATAGAATGATTCAAGAGAAAGGTTTATATGTATAATACATGCCTATATATAGCCTTGCGAAGCCGGGGCGGATCGCTAGTGAAACATGAACTGTGAAATAGGCAAATTAATAAACATCACCTGGCCTTAACGATAAGAATCCATTGTCATCGAAATTTGTCCATTGTCATTTGAAAAGGACTTTAATAGCTCCTTTTCAAAATTTACCAACCAAAGTGTTGTAATCCAGACATCTGTAAACATGATCAAAAAATAAACCCCGTGTGTTTCTAGTGGTTACTTCTAATTGGAGGGGGCATTCAGAAAATAGCTTCTATATAGACATATTAACTTATTTTTAACCACCGACGCAAAAACGACGGGGTGTTACAAGTTTGACGTGTCTCTGTGTCTGTCTGTCTGTAGCATCGTAGCTCCCGAACGGATGAACCGATTTTGATCTCAGGAACTACTGGTTCAAATGGAAAAATTGTTTTTGTTCATTTATCGAGGAAGGCTATAGGCTACTTTTAATATTTATATTCCCACGGGATCGGGACTTAGTGCAATGTGAATTAGCAAACATATTTTTTTCTTAGGAATCTAGGCTTACAAATAATCACAAGGTAGCTAATAGGCATACAATTTGCACCACGAAAGCACCTGTTAATCCCCTACTATCCATAACTAAGACAGCGCTACTTACTCGACTAACATAGTATTTTCCACTGGGTTGTAATTAAAGCGGACGTGTCATACCTATTATTAAGTGAGGCGGAAATAAGACGTTTCTACTCACGTATGAAGAAAAAATGCATTCGATAAACCTTAGGCAAGAACGAGTTGTATTTTCTATACGATAAAGTTCTTATTGAAATGCCTTTGCAATTGAATCCGTTTTAAAAATGTTGTTGTTTATCAGTTTAATATACGGTTTTATGGACAAGAGTCTTAAAGTGTTACATTTTGGGTTGCATTTGTCATTTTATTTTATAAATATCAATGGGTAGGTAAAGTTAAATCCAAGTTTGTGGGGTCGCAATTCCCTGCGACCCCCATAATAAAAAAAGGGGTGCAGACTAACTGCCCTGACATGTAAAATAAGTAAACTTGCGTAATTTGAAAAATCCACGCTAAGTTAAAAAACGACGGTGTCACACGGACAGGCAGACAAACAGACAAACGGAGCAGATAGAGATCTTATAAGAAACTGATCCCTTTTTACCGAAAAGAAAACTACTACAGAAAAGTAACCGGTTAAGTTACATTTCAATGGATTATCTTTGTGAGTCGTAATTGAGCACTGAAAATATAATTTTGGTTATCGAATTGTACATGAGAAAAGCCGCGGGCAGCTAGTGATGGATAAAATCACAATATTTTTTTTACCATCTCTCCCTATTTCAATTATCAGTATGAAATGCCTTCAAACATTTATTCTTAAAATACTTAATTCTTAAGAACTGCCCATAAAACGTGCCTCCTTAAAATTACAATATCTATTCACACTTTAGTTAGAATTTGGTGATAGTACACGCATAATGTCGAAACGTGATCTATAATGCTGGCCGAATAGAAAAATATTCACGTTCCATTTTTAATTTAAAAATAAAATGATATAAAACCTCATTACCTAATTTCTGAGCAAAAACCTATCTGTGGTGTTTAAAAATACTGGCTAAATTTAAAAAAACGTTCCATTTAAAATTATTAACTTAAGGTCCGGTTTTACCCTAAAAAGTGATAATTATTGTAGAACCTATTTGATTGTTTACTGGTAAAATTTTATTATAATTAAATTATAATAAATAACAAAGAGAAAATAAACTGAGGAAATTAATTGTTTCCGCTGTTCGTAATAGGAAATTATTTTTCTAACCACTTGTTGCTAAATAGATCACGAAAATCGTTTAGAGGCTGATAATTTTGCTACATAGTTCAAGACTTCATCAACAGATGGCGCTTTTAACAAAACTTTCAATATGAAAGGAATTTTACAAATAGGAAAAATCTATCGTCTAAAGTCTTCTGATTCTGTATGATTTTTTAAGATCTGTAAAGTTTAATTTTAGACCTTTTTTTTAGACCAATTTTAGAATTTTAAACCGTTAGTGATAATATTTTCTTTTGTTTGCAGGAAGAGCTGGAGAATATACGAACTAAACTGGACAAGGTGGAAAACGAACGATCACATTACAAGAATGAAAACGAGAGACTCGAATCTAAGGTAAGAACATTCATTATTTTCAAGAGAAATAAAACCTAGGAGAAACCCTGATTTAGGAAAGCTCCTTGCATAATGGGAACCTTTAGCCTAAAGAAGACATTTCTCATCGCTGGGAAAATGCATTACTGCATCATTTCGCCACCCTGTGGGCCTGTGGGGCTCCCCCTAGCCTGGGTATAAAAGGCAGTCAGCGGTTTACCCAATCTATCAAAATAAAAACCCATCAGAGGTCCGTCAGCAGTCAAGGTCTGACGCAGTAAGTTTGCATGTATGCTTATGTTTCATTCGTTAGGACCCTAGCTTGAAATATAAGGAAACTCTTAGCCTAATCTGAGCTTTAGCCTTGGGAAGTCTCCAACCTCAACTTTAAGACATTTCTTCTTTCTAAAGACCCTAATAAAGGGCGTGCTTCGATAGTTTTTTTTAATTTCGCCTTCAAGAAAACTGTGGACGTCAAAAAGTGCTGACGTATTACATAGAATAAGGTGTCCCAAGCATACTACAAAGTTAAGACAGTTGCTTTCACTTTGTCATTCGGATATTTGTACTTAAATAATAAAGGGTCTTTAAGGCTCGAAAGCTATAAAACTACCACCTGTTTTGTTGAAAATTGGTATTATTATGAACATTGAATCTCTGTGACAAAAGCTACTTTTTGTCCAGATATTTCCACGAGAAATATTGTTTGTTTGAATTGAATAGGCTCCGAAATTACTGGACAGATTCTGATTAAACTTGGTATAATGATCCATTGATTCACTGGGAGTGTCATAGTCTACTTTTATCCCGATATTTCCACGGGATCGGGAGTTATATGGGTGAAACCGCTGCTAATAATTAGTAAAACTAGATTGTATAAAGGCAAATGAATAGATAACACTTCAATATTAGCTGTAAAAGCCTTGCTTAAGGTGAAAGGGTACCTGCGCTCTCTCCATACAAACGTAGTCGACTGTTTTTCCCTGGATAATGACACTAACACAAATATTTTTGTGCCATAAAACCTATTTTAACTTTCGACTATGCCCCTATTTTTGTTTTTTTTTTCATCATCAATCATGGCAGTTATAAGTTTTATGCACCAAAAATATTTGCTCTAGTGTCATTATCCATCGAGAAAACAGTCGACTACATTTGTAATAGTTTGTATGGAGAGAGCCCCCGGTACCCTTTCCTCTTAACATAAATCATTATGGGGGCGTCGAAACTCGATTTACACGAGTTTTCTGATCATTATCGCCTGTGATGAATGCTTCTATTCTCATTACAACCTGTCCTATATCAACTTGGTTGTATACAAGGAGATTTAATATGACAGTAGTGTAGAAGGAACATCAGTGCCTACCTGTAGTGCGAGGTTTTTCTTGTACAAACGCTATTACTCCGTTAGCGTAAGGGTCCTACATCACCGGACGCCAAGGCGACGTTACCGGCCGGCCGGGATTTGAACCCACGACCTTCAGAATGAAAGTCGAGGTATCTACCACTAGGCCAACACCACTCTGTGTAAGGAAGCTAACTCACCTGACAATGGTGTGGCGACGCCCTCGTGACCGACCGTCGACTGTGAAGCTATTAATTTTTGACGTGATAACGTCTAGTAATTTGATGGAACACCTGCATTCACGCAAAAGTGTCATGTTCCGGTAACATGACGCGTCTCGTTTCCGAGTGACGAATAGAAGACTTATACAGGGTTATTGGAAATTATACTAGCAAGCCGTTTAGGGCTACTTCTGTGCATCTAAACAAACAACTTTTGTTCTACGACTTTTGGAAATTCGAAAAAAAATGAAAATTTTGAGGTTACGTAAATTCGAAAAACAGCTGATTTTTAAAAACAAAGGTCATTCAGACTAAGAGCAAGTAGATAAAACTTAATAAATAAGTAAAATTTTAAGGTTAATGACTTCTCCGTGTAAGGAACAGCTGATTTTCAGGTAAACCTAACCTCAAAATTTTCGAAAAAATGTTCGAATTTCCAAAATTCGTAGAACAAAAGTTGTTTGTCAAGGTGCACAGAAGTGGCCCTTAACGGCTTGCTAGTATAATTTCCAATAACCCTGTATAAAGAAATAACTTAATTTTCCATCGTTTCTTATGACGTTATCTCGTAAAATTATCGTCCGTAAACCGTCTTTACAGACAATAATTTTTTTTTATTATAAAATGGTTGTCTGTAAAGTCTGTTTCCGGACGATAATTTTACGTGATAACGTCATAAGAAAACATTGATGGTAACCATGGCAACGATAAAACGTTGCTATAGTTACCTTGTCAATAACATGAGGCGTTCCAGTAACGACGCGTGACGTCACACTTTTTTGAGATTGCAGGTGTTTCCCAATTTATAAAACGTTACCACGTCAAAAGTTTCTTGTAAAGTAAAGTGTGATTTCTCTACAACACTTTGTTATAATTATCTTTGTCTATAAACTTCACTTGCTCCATTTCACTTCACTGAGTGATTTGTGCGTGTGTATAATTTATGTTTACATCGACACTTGGACCGTTAAATATTAATAATGACAATCGATCATAAATATCTCAATCTATTAGAAAATTCTTAAGAGGAAAGGGTACCGGGGGCTTTCTTCATACAAACTATTACAAACGTAGTCGACTGTTTTCTCCCTGGATAATGACCCTAGAGCAAATATTTTTGGTGCATAAAACTTATAACAGCTATGACCATGCCCCTATGTTTTGCTTTATTTTTAATTTTAATTTCTATGATAATTAGAAAATGAAAATAACCAAAACATAGGGGCATAGTCATGGCAGTTATAGGTTATATGGTACAAAAATATTTGTGCTAGTGTCATTATCCAGGGAGGAAACAGTCGACTACGTTTGTATGGAGAGCGCGCAGGTACCCTTTCACCTTAATAGGTTTGATTATTGATTTAGTTATTGGCACGATGCCTCCTACCTACCTACCATCAAGCTAAACAGACCATTTTCATACTAAGATTGTCTGGAAGAAATAGCTTTAATTGATAAGGTCGCCTATTTGTGTGTAATTTTAGACTGTCTGCGCTCCGCGGTTTCACCCGCGTAAGTCCCGTGGGAATATCAAAATGAAAAGTATACTTAATAATTTTTCAATTCGAACTATAGTAGTTTCTGAGATTACCGCGTTCAAACAAACAAACAAACTCTTCAGCTTTATAATCTTAATTATTATAGATAATACTTAGTAGGTATACAGAGTTATTGTTAATTACAAAAGTAAGTGGTTGAGGGCTATTTCTGTGCACTTTTGAAAATTAGCATATTTTTGAGGTTATGTTTAACCGAAAATCAGCTGTTACTTAACGAAAAGGGCGTTAAGTATAAGATTATACTTATTTTTAAAGTTTTGTCGACTGTTCTAAAGTCTGAAAACCTTTATTTAAAAAAATCTGCTGGTTTTTAAATTAACAAAACTTCAAAAATTTACAAAAAATGTTATAATTTCCAAACGTCGTAGAACTAAAGTAAATTGTTAAAGTGCGCACGTAGCTCTCAACCGCTTTTTTATTTAATGACAGATAACCCTATTCTGGGCGCTTTAAAAAAATCGACCCACCCAAAGCTTTTATGAAAAAAGAGGCCAAATCTAAAAAAGTACCTAAACGTAAACATACAAATCAAACTATACAGGGTTATTGGTAATTATACTAGCAAGCCGTTGAGGGCTACTTCTGTGCACCTTAACAAACAACTTTTGTTCTACGACTTTTAGAAATTCGAAAAAAAAATGAAAATTTTGAGGTTATGTAAATTCAAAAAACAGCAGATTTTTTAAAACAAAGGTCATTCAGACTAAGAACAGTAGACAAAACTTAAAAAATAAGTAAAATTTTAAGGTTAATGACCTCTCCGTGAAAAGAACAGCTGATTTTCGGGTAAACCTAACCTCAAAATTTTCGA
Source organism: Idaea aversata (assembly GCA_907269075.1). Lineage (NCBI taxonomy): Eukaryota > Metazoa > Arthropoda > Insecta > Lepidoptera > Geometridae > Idaea > Idaea aversata. Next base: position 8,575,875 of record OU026104.1, on the reverse strand, counting down.
AAAAAAATTCGAATTTCCAAAAGTCGTAGAACAAAAGTTGTTTGTTAAGGTGCACAGAAGTAGCCCTCAACGGCTTGCAAGTATAATTTCCAATAACCCTGTATTTAACCGACTTTAAAACAGGAGGAGGTTCTTAATTCGTTGCTTATATTTTTTTTATATATGTTCGCCGATTACTCGAAAACCTTTTTCAAAATATTTTTTTTGTTTGAAAGGGGATAATTATTTGTATCAATGCCTAAGTAAATCATTTATTCATTACTAGCGACCCGCTCCGGCTTCGCACGGCTATATTATGCATGTATTATACATATAAACCTTCCTCTTGAATCACTCTTATCTATTAAAAACCCGCATCAAAATCCGTTGCGTAGTTTTGAAGATCTAAGCATACAAAGGGACATAGGGACATCATAGGGACGGCGAAAAGGGACTTTATTTTATACTATGTAGTGATAAACACAAAACAAAAATCACAACAAATTAAATTATTAACACAAATAAAAATAATAATTACAAATTACACACCACATACAAATTATATGATCCACATAGTACAATCAAATTAAAAGACTTAAATATTATATTCCTTTGAATTCCAAGAGAAAATCCATTTGACCCAAACTCAACCTTAGCTTTCGCGAATCACCACTTATCCTTTTACGGCCAGTTATCGATATTACAAGTTCTTCAAAGCTTAGAAAGTTTAGTCATACACAAGCTTATGCACTGCAATAACTTCTGGCGATTTGTTTTATTTATAAGCTAAGGTACCGATTCCACTTCAAAACTAATAGGAGAGCTTTTTTGTGATAATTGAAAAAAATGTACTTTTATTTGACTTTTCACTATCACTACATAGTATAAAATAAAGTCACTTTTCGCCGTCCCTATGTCCCTATGTAAATACATCACAGAATCACAGAAACTTATAAAAAATAATGTACCTAAGTATAAATTTGACGACCTCTGTGGCGCGTCGGGCGAACACCCGACTGCGACGCAGAAGGTTGCGGGTTCGATTCCCGCCGGGAACAAGTATTTATGCTGACCATAAATTCTTGTTTCTGGTTCTGGGTGTTAACATATTTATAATATGTATATATTTACAAAAAAAAAGTATATAAGTAGTTTATCCGCCCAAGTAGCACGTTAGTGAATTTTGGAACTTATTTTGCAACTGTAGGTAGCATATAAGTGATGCAAGAGTGTATGGTATTACTTAAAGATGCAAACAGCACTCGAATTTGCAAATGAGTAACTCTTATCACTAACGGTTGCTTTTGAGTGATTTTTGTTTCTGCTTTATTACCTATGGTAGCATTAAGCCGAATCTATTACTCATAGGAGCATAAAGGTTTTAATTTTCTCTCTTATAGAACTCAAAGAGGCATATGACATCCTAAAATCCCCCCTAAAGAACTGTGCCCTAATAGGTGGTATTTTTCCCTCATTTGGCACCTTTAGTACTAAATAAGTAGTATATATGAGTTATTTATCACTTGTAGTGGCTCAAGAGTTATTATTGCAGCTCATTTGGAACCTTAGTGTAATTGCCTTTGTAAGGTCTAATATACTCTTATATGCCACTGTAAAGCGTAGATCGGTTCCATTTTTATCTCATTTAGAACCACAAGATCTAATTAAAATAATAACGGGTCAAGTGCGAGTCGTACTCACGCGCTGAGGGTTCCGTACATTAGTTTCATTCCAGACAGTTACAGACAGTGTCAGACAGTCCCAAACAGTGCCAGACAGTGCCAGACGGCACCAGACTGTACCAAACTGTACCAGACTGTATCAGACTGTACCAGACTGTACCAAACTGTACCAGACTGTATCAGACTGTACCAGACTGTACCAGACTGTACCAGACTGTACCAGACTGTACCAGACTGTACCAGACTGTACCAGACTGTACCAGACGGTACCAGACGGTACCAGACAGTTTCAGACTGTACCAGTCAGTGACAGACAGTTGTGCAGACAATTGCACAGACAGTTGTACAGACAGTCCTCGACTTTACAAGTTAAGTCAATTTTTTTATTTTTTTTACTTTATTATCCTTCACAATGGGTTTTGTACCCGTCTTGAGGATCCCCAATTCAAAGTAGAGACAGCAAGACCTGTGAAGTGAAAAATATCACTACTAGGTACTAATGAGTGATTTTTGGGCTTAAGAGTTCCAATAAGGTAACAAATAAGCGAAAATAAGAACTTCAAGGTCTACTTTAAATCGCCATGTTTAAAAATAATAACCTTGAAAAGCATTATTTGTTTAATGATATTTTATTACAATAACATAAAACAAAATAAGTTTTGATAACTATTGTTGACAGTATACTTTTTGTGAAACTATAATGTTAGGTTTTTAACAACCAAATTGTTGTAAAGTATTATCTTATTTATTTGATCAGAACATATTTGTTAATACTTTTGATTAAATTGAAGGCGCATCAAAATTTACTAAGTAAATATACCATGGTTTCACGATAAAAAACCATTTGCAAGGGCTCCGTGATATTATGCTGCGGTTTACACGTACATTTTTAATACTCGCCAAATAGATGCAATATGGCTGTCACAATTAACACAATAGAACAAAGCACACCGTTTTTCGTTTGTCTCCGCCGAAAATAAGACTAGTTATGACAAATTGTCACTCAACGAATGAACGGTATCGCTTTATCGTTCAATCATTCATTCACAGCGCGCAATTCGCACCGTTAGTTCCAAGTGCCACTCAGGGTAACAATTCGAACTCTTATGCAACGCTTCTGCAACTATAAATGAGTTGCAATTTTTCTCCCTTTAGTAATATATAGGTTGCATATAAGTTCTAACCACCTATATAGAACTTAATCAAGGTGGATTTTATTACTAAAGGTTCCAAAAAAATACTATATGCAAGCTATTTGTTACCAAATGTGTTACTTGGGCGTTATCTGGCACCCATAACACAAGCATTAGGTTGCTTAGCTTGGGGCTGGATGGCGATGTGTAATATGTCCTGAAATATTAAAAAAAAAAAATGTTTGTGCAAAAAACAGTATATTATTATAAAACAACAGCGCTAAAAAATTAAGATAACAGAATTATTTTAATGAACTCCGCGGTTTCACCCGCGTGCCTCCCGATCCCGTGGGAATATCGGGATAAAAAGTAGCCTATGTTACTCCCAATTAATCAATGTAAACCCCAAGTAGCACGTTAGTGAATTTTGGAACTTATTTTGCAACTGTAGGTAGCATATAGGTGATGCAAGAGTGTATGGTATTACTTAAAGATGCAAACAGTACTCGAATTTGCAAATGAGTAACTCTTATCACTAACGGTTGCTTTTGAGTGATTTTTGTTTCTGCTTTATTACCTATGGTAGCATTAAGCCGAATCTATTACTCATAGGCGCATAAAGGTTTTAATTTTCTCTCTTATAGAACTCAAAGAGGCATATGACATCTTAAAATCCCCCCTAAAGAACTGTGCCCTAATAGGTCGTATTTTTCCCTCATTTGGCACCTTTAGTACTAAATAAGTAGTATATATGAGTTATTTATCACTTGTAGTGGCTCAAGAGTTATTATTGCAGCTCATTTGGAACCTTAGTGTAATTGCCTTTGTAAGGTCGAAAATACTCTTATATGCCACTGTAAAGCGTAGATCGGTTCCATTTTTATCTCATTTAGAACCACAAGATCTAATTAAAATAATAACGGGTCGAGTGCGAGTCGTACTCACGCGCTGAGGGTTCCGTACATTAGTTTCATTCCAGACAGTTACAGACAGTGTCAGACAGTTCCAAACAGTGGCAGACAGTGCCAGACGGTGCCAGACGGGCACCGTCTGGCACTGTCTGGTAAGACGGCACCAAACTGTACCAAACTGTACCAGACTGTACCAGACGGTACCAGACGGTACCAGACGGTACCAGACAGTACCAGACAGTTTCAGACAGTACCAGTCAGTGACAGACAGTTGTACAGACAATTGCACAGACAGTTGTACAGACAGTCCTCGACTTTACAAGTTAAGTAAATTTGACTTTTATCCTTCACAATGGGTTTTGTACCCGTCTTGAAGATCCCCAATTCAAAGTAGAGACAGCAAGACCTGTGAAGTGAAAAATATCACTACTAGGTACTAATGAGTGATTTTTGGGCTTAAGAGTTCCAATAAGGTAACAAATAAGTGAAAATAAGAACTACAAGGTCTACTTTAAATCGCCATGTTTAAAAATAATAACCTTGAAAAGCATTATTTGTTTAATGATATTTTATTACAATAACATAAAACAAAATAAGTTTTGATAACTATTGTTGACAGTATACTTTTTGTGAAACTATAATATTAGGTTTTTAACAACCAAATTGTTGTAAAGTATTATCTTATTTATTTGATCAGCACATATTTGTTAATACTTTTGATTAAATTGAAGGCGTATCAAAATTTACTAAGTAAATATACCATGGTTTCACGATAAAAAACCATTTGCAAGGGCTCCGTGATATTATGCTGCGGTTTACACGTACATTTTTAATACTCGCCAAATAGATGCAATATGGCTGTCACAATTAACACAATAGAACAAAGCACACCGTTTTTCGTTTGTCTCCGCCGAAAATAAGACTAGTTATGACAAATTGTCACTCAACGAATGAACGGTATCGCTTTATCGTTCAATCATTCATTCACAGCGCGCAATTCGCACCGTTAGTTCCAAGTGCCACTCAGGGTAACAATTCGAACTCTTATGCAACGCTTCTGCAACTATAAATGAGTTGCAATTGTTCTCCCTTTAGTAATATATAGGTTGCATATAAGTTCTAACCACCTATATAGAACTTAATCAAGGTGGATTTTATTACTAAAGGTTCCAAAAAAATACTATTTGCAAGCTATTGGTTACCAAATGTGTTACTTGGGACATACCAAGTTTCATCAAAATCTGTCCAGTGAGTATTTTCGGAACATATTCGTTACAAACATAAAAACAAACAAAAAAAAAAACAAATTATTGTCTGTAAAGTCTGTTTTACGGACGATAATTTTACGTGATAACGTCATAAGAAAACGATAAAAAATTGAGATTTATTTTTGTTATTCCTTTATATTTTTTACCTTTATTTAAGTCTTCTATTCGTCACTCGTCACAATATAACCCAAGCCCAGATGAGCGATATTATTATTAAATACTCGTACTAGCTGACCCGTGCCCACTTCGTTGGGCATTTATTTTATTAATATTAAAAATTAAATTATCTATACTAATATTTAAAAAAATACTTTTTGTAACTTAAATATAAAAGTTAGACATATGCTGTGTCGTTGACTTTTTTGTAGGCATTTTCAAGCTCCCCATCTTTTCTATAGAACTCAAAAATATATCTTTCATAGTTAAGGCAGCGTTCGTAAGAAACCCTTTCATATGACCGTTTTTTCTCCGATTCACTTTGCAAAACGGACTACCACGTAAAAGCCTTTTTATTTTTCGGTTTTTTACATAACCTATGACACTCAGCAATAATGTGGCTTTCTATTGGTGAAAGAATTTATAAATCGGTTCAGTAGATCCCGAGATTACCCCTTACAATTTAACAAACACACAAACTTTACTTCTTTATAATATTAGTATAGATTCTGTTTCCTAAGTTACCATGACGCGTCTGGTCATATTCCATGACGCATGACGTCACACAATATTACCGTGACACTTTTTTTTGAATGCAGGTGTTCCACCAATTTATTAGACGTTGTCATGTCAAATGGTATTTCGTCTTTATAATATTAGCGTAGATATGATAATTCAAGATGCTACCAGATCAGAATCGGGGCCAGTTTTATTTAATCGCGCGTTTTATGAGGCGCGTGGGAATTGAATCCCACGCTTCTGATGTCGTCGTCTCATCATTTCGTTCCCAAGGTTTGTTTACTGTTAACTTTAATCGTTGTTTTTTTATCAATTAAAAATAAGTTGTTGTAGGTATGTTGAATGATTAAAATCATATTGAATACTACCTGCGCATTGCGGTTTTAGCAGCGGGATAAATAGAAGCCGCAGAGTGGTTTCTTGCGCGCTCGCCTGAAATAACGCGCGAGCGGCTTTAATTGATTTCTTAGGTTCTACTAGTTGGATTCAAATGTAAATTAAGTATATCACGACCTTTCCACTATCGAGTAGTAAAAACATTTGACGACCCAGTTGGCACAATGGTTACCATGCCGGACTGCCAAACATTGGGTTGCGGGTTCGATTCCCGCCTCAGACATGTATTTATGCTTAGATATTTGTCTGTGGTCTGGTTGTTTCTATATATAATAAGTATATATTTACAAAAGAAAAGTATATAAGTAGTATATCTGTTGTCTGGCACCCATAACACAAGTCTAGTTACTTAGTTTGGGGCTAGAAGGCGATGTGTGGAATGTCCTGCAATATTTATTTATTTATTTTATTATTATTATTATTATCCATATTAATATTATAAAGCTGAAGAGTTTGTTTGTTCTCTGTGTAGTTTTTTATTACGAAAAGATATAGATAGCAATATGAAAGCAATGAATTTGCTACCATGCCACAAGCCTAGCGTAGCTTGGGGCTAGATGCTGTGACAAAAGGAGAAAAGGTCGGAAAAGTTCTCGTTCTACTGCCGTCTTCTTGTATTTACTTGTTAACTTCACTCGTGTCCGTCGAGGCTCCCGATTAATTAGGGATTTTCAAATCGCTACTTTTATCGCCTAGTTAAGCGTGCCATATCGTCACTTACCATGGTGTGATAATGTTCAAACGGTTATGTTTTAATAAAATAATTTGTTGTCTATAAATTCGGTCTACGGACGATAATTTTACGTGATAAGATAACGTCCTAAGAAACCGACGAAAAATTGTTTTTCTTTTTTTTCCATATTATTTATTTTCTCTTTTTTTCGTTAAATATTTTTTTGAAGTGAAAACTTCTTTAGCGGCGTTGAGCACTTTTTCTGTAATGGGTATAAAATCTTAAACTCGCGTCAGGACACGTGACCTGATCGAAAAAGCGTAAGACGGATGGAGAGTAGACAGCTATCCCCTCTCTACGGCGCGGCGAAAATGTATGCCTGGGCCTACTGTTTTTAATTTGGCTGTGAGTGTATTAAGACGTACATATGGTATTTTTTAACGGACGACTATTGACGGACGACAAATGTCGGACGACTATTTGTCGGACGACTATTGACGGACGACAAATGTCGGACGACAAATGTCGGACGACAATTTGTTGGACGACAAATGTCGGACGACTATTTGTCGTCCGACTATTTTTTTTTTTTTTTTCATTTATATTTTTTTTCCTATAAATGAGTCTTCTATTCGTCATTTTTTTATATTGCTGCGTGCTGTGTGACATCATTGTTGACATGATGCACCGGAACGTGACAATGACGTCACACAATGGGAACGTGACAATGACGTCATCTTTTTTGTTAATGTTCCGGTAAGGTGTTCCATTTAGTAGACGTTATCACGTCAAAAATAGGCGCTGTGTAGTTATTTTATTTATTTACTTATTTCGCCACAATTTATTCGTTAAACGTGTAATAACACGTGAAGGATCTTAACATCATTTTCTCACACAAAATACATATTTAATACAGCAACCATTTTTGTAAACATAATTCAAGCACCAGTTAGGTGGGAACCTATTCAAAACGAACCAGTCCAAAATCTTGTTTCGCAATAGTTTTTCAACTGATGATCGTTGGCCTAAGTAACCGGACCGTAGCAATGGAGATGTATTGAAATAAAACCTGTTGTGTGAAGTTAAACATTGTGATTAGGACGCGGTATAATTACGATCACAGAATATTATAATGTACAGTCACATTACCAATTAGCTGAACCCCACGTGACCTAGAGCTCACTCGCAAATCTGTAAGTAATACAATTTAAAAAAATTACAAAATAAATAAAATAAATAAATATTGCAGGACATTCCACACATCGCCATCTAGCCCCAAGCTAAGTAACTAGACTTGTATTATGGGTGCTAGACAACGGATATACTACTTATATACTTTTCTTTTGTAAATATATACTTATAATACATAGAAACAACCAGACCACAGACAAATATCTAAGCATAAATACTTGTCTAAGGCGGGAATCGAACCCGCAACCCTTTGTTTGGCAGTCCGGCATGGTGACCATTGTGTCAACTGGGTCGTCTGGGTGGGTGGGAAATTAGGTAAATACTATATTTTTTATAGATATGCGAATGAGCTCTGGGTCACGTGGGATTCAGCTAATTGGTATTATGACTGTACAGTATGCGTCATAAGGTTACGTTATTAAAAATGTTCACATAGTGCTGCACAGGATTGTAAACGTTACGGTGCCGGTGGACTTGTGAACGATGATTGTAGGTTTGCTCCCCCCCCTCCTTGGCGATACATGGTGAGGTTTAAGACTACCTCCCCCCCTATATCACGTGTATGTAAGTATTTTTAGTAAGTACCTACCTACAAAGAATTTAATTTTTTTTGAGTCCGGCGTGATATAAATTACTACACCTTGTGATATTTCGTGATTGTTTATGAACAGCTCCCCCCCCTTTCGAGCTCTCATTTAGGTTCAGACTTCGTTAGGTAAAGTCTTTACTTATATTATGAAGCTGTAATTGTACCTCTTAACTGCAATGATGAGGAACGAACCATGGAGAAGGCTAGAGTCCTTTGCTGGTGTCAGTTTTAATCATAATCTTTCGCGTGACGGTATCTTTGTTAGAAAATGCTTGTAAGTTTTTTTTTTTGTACTTATACATACACATTTCGGCCGTCTACAAAATTGTACTTTCGCACCAATAAGGAAAAATAAACGGGCCAAGTGCGAAGGGTTCCGTTCTATTATTTTCCTTTTTAACCGACTTCAAAAAAGCAGGAGGTTCTCAATTCGGATGTGTATGTTTTTTTATGGATGTTCGCGTATATCTTCTTTGTTTTTTACTACCTATTTGTTGTTATAGCTGCAACAGAAATACTTATATCATCTGTGAAAAATTAAGTTAATAAGATACAGCCTGGTGATAGACAGACGGACGGACAGTGGAGTCTTAGTAAAAGGGTCCCGTTTTTACCCATTGCGTACGGAACCCTAAAAATGATCTTTTTACGAAAGCGTGAGACGGCAGGAATCGAACCCACAACCTTCTACATCGCAGGCGCGGGTGTTCGCCCACCGCGCTACAGGTGGTCGTCAGTGCTAACAGGCAGAATCTAAAATAATAAATAAATAAATATTGCAGGACGTTCCACACATCGCCCTCTAGCCCCAAGCTAAGCAACTAGGCTTGTGTTATGGGTGCTAGACAACGGATATACTACTTATATACTTTTCTTTTGTAAATATATACTTATAATACATAGAAACAATCAGACCACAGACAAATATCTAAGCATAAATACATGTCTGAGGCGGGAATCGAACCCGCAACCCTGTGTTTGGCAGTCCGGCATGGTGACCATTGTGCCAACTGGGTCGTCAAAATCCACGTGTTAATAATGTTTTCATACGTTCCTGACCTAGAGCCAAAGAGAAACAATTTCACCTGCTAGGTTCCTTGACCGCGACGGAAATACCAACAATTTGTATGACATAATAGTAGGTAACTAGGTAAGTATTCATTATAAAAATAGTGCGATAATAATAAAACAGTAGGTACTACGTTTGTGATGACTCATTTAAACACTATTTGGTAGTTATTATTCAGACTATTTCAGACTAGAACATTCTATGATTTCAAAATACCGACTTGTTATGCTTGTTTTTAATGTTTTTATTAACCGACTTCAAAAAAAGTTGGAGGTTTTCGAATTGATTAGTAGGTACTTACCTACTTGTATTTTTTGATGGTTGTTCGAGCATAATTTATTGTTTTTTTTTTGTTGGAATGTGTGTATTCCATCTTTATGTAAAATTCTATTGATTTATTTATCAACTTCTATTTTATATTGTTTATAGAAATTATTAAGAGTAGGTCATCAAAATAATTGACTCACCTCTTCGATTTATTTTCAAACTAGCGACCCGCCCCGGCTTCGCACGGCTGTATTATATCTAAAAACCTTCCTCTTTAATCACTCTATCTATTTGAAAAAACGCATCAAAATCCGTTGCGTAGTTTTAAAGATCGATATTTGTAATGATTTGCTTTCTTATTATTTCATTACTTACAAAATTATTATTGTACTAGCTGTGTTTTGCGAATTTACCCGCCTTAGTGCCAGGAAGAATCAGGAAGAGTTCAATTCGGAGGGAGCTGCTCTGTTTCGCCAAAACCGCTAGTGGATTGATATTAGACAGCCATTTTCACCAAAATTAGGGTCATTTAATGTACATTAGCCTAATTTTAGTAAATTTTAGGCTGATTTTAAATAATTCACGTGTCTGTATATTTATTTACCCGTCAATTCTAACTAAAACACGAAGTAAAGTCAAATGAATTAATTTATGCGAACAGAATCTGTTTGAATGTAGGTCAGTGTTCAGTTTAGGCACATGTCACTGAATGTGTTACGATCTTTTTATTTATTATTGCAGACTTTGAACCAGTTTTTGTTAATAAACTGTCTGAAAAACATGAAACAAAAAACTAGTGCACGTACTGGTTTTATTTTTTAAGTTTTCTTGCCACTAATGTGCACTACAATTTGAGGGATAGTAGATTTTTGTAAATCGAAACACAAGTATAGCGTTTGCGTTTGAGAATCCATTTTCAGGGTTCGGTATTCTAAGGGTTTTAAAACGGGACCCTTATTACCAAGACTTCACCGTCTGTCACCAGCCTATATCTCATGAACCGTGATAGATAGACAGTTGAAATTTTCACAGATGATGCATTTCTGTTGCTGCAGCCTTCCTCGATGTCTATCCAACACAAAAATATAACTTTTCAATTTGACCCAGTAGCTCTAGCGCGTTCAAACAAACAAACAAACTCTTCAGCTTTATCACTATCACACATAGTATAAAACAAAGTCGCTTTCTCTGTCCCTATATCCCTTTGTATGCTTAAATCTTTAAAACTACGCAACGGATTTTGATGCGGTTTTTTTTAATAGATAGAGTGAGTCAAGAGGAAGGTTTATATGTATAATACATGCATAATATAGCCGTGTGAAGCCGGGGCGGGTCGCTAGTAATATTAGTAAAGACATAGCGTTAGTTATTGAATGTTGAATTCCTAAAAGTTTTGTCTTAAAAATAGGCACTAAAGTTATTGATAGTGTTTATGATTCTAAATATTATATGCGTGATGAAATATACCCAACAATTTTGGCCCAAAAACAACAAATTGCTCGACTTACTGTACCAAAATAACTATGCCATAATTCATAATTTTATAGCTATATATTAAAACCCGTCTGAGTTTTATTTCTTTGCAGTTGTGTCTAGGTCACCCATTTCAGTTAAAAGCTTAGGAATAATATTTCAGAACTTGTAAACAAGCAAAGGAGTATATTTTTCAACAATCAACATTTAAATAACAAAATTTAATGTTTAAAATATACAACATTTCATAAACACAATATTATGATAAAAAAGTCTAGGTTTAAAATCGTATTCTATGGTCTCAATTTCAAATCTTTTTGTATTGTAGTACATTTCACACAGCGCCATCTAGCCCCAAGCTAAGCAACTAGGCTTTATTATGGTGGCCAGACAACAGAATAGAATATTTATCTAAACAGGGTGATTTTTTACGTGGTCCTTCAGGGCCACGTAAAAAATATCCTAAACTATAAGAGATATCAAAAATGCTGAAAGGAGTTGCGTGCCCGATTTCGACAAAACCTAAAACTGCATCATTAGATTTTTGAAAAAGTCAACACCTTAGCCGGAAATTGAACTTATTGATTGTGCAAAAAAAATAAACATCTATATTTTATAACAATCGATATAGTGTTACTGATAGATATCAATTCCGGGAAACAAACATAGTATGGCAAATAAAAAAAAATTGATGTATGTATGTATTTTGAACGCGATTGCAACGGTTTGCTTGATGTTAAATAAATGAGCCGGTTAATTAGTTTAGCACTCAAAATACAAACTGCTATCTATAATTAGTTTGTTACTGAGAGATGGCATATGACGGGTTGACGACGCTTGCGCATTATGTGGTTGCACAGTTTTGCTCCTTTTTCCTTCTTGTAAGAATTAATAGACTCTTGTTTTTGTCTATTTTGTCGATTGAACAGTCTCCATACAAAGGTTTTTGTTCCGTAGAGTTCCAATGTTTTTAATACATTTTTTTTTACAAAATGAGTGAGGTGTGAGACCCGTGGGTGTTACCCGGACTTGAACGGCTTGTCTGTGATTCACGGGACTGTTAAAGTGTTAATCACTACATAGATAAAACAAAGTCGCTTTCTCAGTCCCTATGTCCCTATATCCCTATGTTTGCTTAAATCTTTAAAACTTCGCAACGGATTTTGATGCGGTTTTTATTAATAGATAGAGTGATTCAAGAGGAAGGTTTATATATATAACACATTCATAATATAGCCGTGCGCAGCCAGGGCGGGTCGCTAGTAAACTTATAATTAAAAGTTATCGCTGAAACCTCTTGTTTCTCTAATTGCTCCTTCGTTTTAAGGGTTCCGTACCCAAAGGGTAAAAACGGGACCCTATTACTAAGACTTCACTGTCTGTCGTCTGTCCGTGTTAGCTAGGCAGTTGAAATTTTCACACATGATGTATCTCTGTTGCCGCTATAACAACAAAACCTAAAAATAAAATTTAATGGTACGGAACTCTTTGTGCGCGAGTCCGACTCGCACTTGGCCCGTTTTTAACTTTCTAGAACCTAGCTTAGGTACCCGGCTTAGGTAGTCATCAAATTAAACTTGTGACCTTAATACCAAAATTTGACTGACCTAATACCGTAAACAAAAACCTAAAAAATTCCATAAATACACAGGACGCTTCGTTTGAAAGATTCAAACATTGCATAACGTAAACCTAAACACGTCTCTGGCAACTGGAAGTCAAGTGAAATGGTAAAAGGGCTATTCCTGCCAATAAGGTTAGTTGACCACTGCGATAGAAAGCGATGATATTAAGACGAATGGTGTCTTAGAAACAGTTTTTGGGTATTGACGGCTAAAATCAATGGAATGATATTCCTACTGTCGTAAAGGTGAAGATATGCTTTGTATTGGCATACACTTTGAAACATGATTAGAGTGATTCGCCTCGATAAAAAAAATCGTGATAATCGTTCTATCCAAACCGGAGGTTGTCCTTGGGTATATTTTATAGTGCAGACAGGGATAATCGCCGGTTTGGTGTCCACATCATACTTTGCTGCTAATTTTATTGTAATAGTACATTGTTATCCAAGCTGTGAAAGTCACTCATTACAAGTCCCGAGACGGAGTTTGGCGCCCGAGCGCAGCGAGGGCGCTAATAGTTCGAGGGACTTAATGAGTCTTTCACCCGAGGTAAACACTGTGCTTTTCATAACGAATAATACATAAAATTCTTCATAACAACGACAGTGAATGAGACTATTAGACTCCATACCACATGAGTAGGTACTCATGTGTCCATACTACCTGATCGTCTTACAAGGTTGGGACCAAAGAGGTTATACATTATGTAGTGTTTTTTTTAGGTTTCTGCTATTTGTATTCAATACTTAAATACGGCGGTACTTACCGAAGAAGTTTTTAATAATGAGTTAATCCAACATTGGGAAATGAAGCGAAGTCCGTAGATTTGACTTACAGTTTTTGTAACACGGTTTGTCTAGAAAATGTTATTTACACAAAATACACAATCATAAATGAAAAACCAGATTAAACTTAACACAAAAACATAATAAAATAAGATAAAATAGTTACTTAGTACTAAACTCTGGCAGTATGCATGAGCCGTGCCAAGCCATAATTATTATTCTTTGGTGTAAAAAAAAAAAAGCAAGGAGGTTAGGTTTATGAAGTTCCTAATGCGTAATGATACTGATACTGGCTACATGCAGATTGCACAAGTCGTGCGAAGCCATAATTTGACATGACAGCTGTCAGTGAAAGTGAAAAGCCCTAGAAAAGGCTGGAAATTTTATTTTCTACACGCTCTTCAGGCATATTTAGACCTACTTTCGGAGTATGAGTAATGAAAAAGAACTTTACTTGTTGGCTTCGTCTCCAGGCACGCCATAGCCCCGTAATACCAGACATATACCCTCTTATTACAAAAAAACTGCAAAACCATAGTTTAAACCTGTACTAAAAGATCTAGGTTTTTGTGTTAGTTTTGGTTTAAAATTGATTCTTATTACAAAAAGTAAATAGACCAAGGACCAGAAGATCCATGGTTTTAGTCGCAACCATAGACAATAGATAGCAAACTCGAAACAAACCATTCTTTTGTTCGTTCAGCGTTCGAAACACCGTTCCTTTTCACAAAATGGTGGTAAGTGAGTAAATATTAAAAACTTATTTAAGAAATCGAATACTAAAGTGATAAAAATATAAATTGTGTGTTCAATTATTGTGAAATAGTGTGACTTGTATTTGTTATTCTATGTTCGCGATCACGTTGTTGTATTTAAATACATCAATTTATGTAGCGTATATCGGAACGCGGCTCGAGTTAAGCCTTTAAGCCTTTTGCCTGCCCCTTTAGAAGTATAAAAAAAAATACTACCTAAAAAATAGTAAACATGAAAATAACCTAAATTTCTCAAAAACATAAGAAAACGTAGTGATTATATCCTCTTTGAACATAAGTACGTACTAAAAATATTTACTTATTTATGTTTTTAGTAGGTTTACGTAATATGTTGTTAAAATCTGTGAAAATTTCAACTCTCTAGCTATCACGGTTCTTGAGATAGAGCTTGGTGACGGACAGAAGACGGACGGATAGCGAAGTCTTAGTAAGAGGGCCCCGTTTTTACCCTTTGGGTATGGTACCCTAAAAAGGAGCGAGAATTGGAGTAACAAGGAAAAGGTGAACGTCAGAATTTAATTTTTTGAGGTTAGAAACTTCGTACTAAGTTAGTTAAACCAGGGTGCTCGGCAGTTTAACTTTGACAGGACAGAAAAACCTGGTTTTAGCGGTAAACTTTGTTTTCTAATAACGTTTTTCTAAGTCCATGGTTTAAATGTCATTTAAAAGTAGTTTAATTTTTAGACTTCGTTTTGGAATAAGGGGGATAATCACTACATAGTATAAAATAAAGTCACTTTTCGCCGTCCCTATGTCCCTATGTATGCTTAGATCTTTAAAACTACGAAACGGATTTTGATGCGGTTTTTTTTAAATAGATAGTGTGATAGATAGATAGTGAGTGATTAAAGAGGAAGGTTTTTAGATATAATACATGTATAATACAATAATTCTGCGTATAAATATGTTTCTTCTCTAGCAATAGCTCTCTTTGGAAAACCAGACTAACGCCATGTCCACGCTATTTAGGCGTCACAAAATATTGATGCCAATACTGATCGTCTATGCGTTAGTTTACAAATTGCGATTGCGTAATGATTGGAAGCATTTTACATCATTGTTGACTTGCTGAACTTTCGGATGTGCCAACGGTTTGCAATTAACGGTTAACTGAGTAGCTTCCTTAGGGAATTTCGGGGTGCGGGATATTCTCATATTCTCATTACATAAATAATAAATTTTTAATCAATATTCCTTACTACTCATGCTTGTTCATCAAGTTTGTTTGTTTTATATACTGAAACCTTCCTCACTCTATCTATTTAAAAAAACCGTAATCCGTTGCGTAGTTTTGGAGATCTAAGCATAGGGATAGACAGCAGGAAGCGACTTTGTTATATAAACTATGTAGTGATAGTGACTAGATGCGCCTGCAGTTTTATCTGCAAAAGTTCTGATCGGTATATATCGGGATAAAAAGTAGCCTTTGTGTTATTCCAGGGGTATCTAGATACTAGTAACAAACATACTTAAACAAACTTTCGCAATTTATAAAAGTGAAGTACCTAGTATGATAGAAATAATAATATTCTGGAATAGGTATATAATTCCTAAAATTAGATTTAACTTGTTGATCAACGCTTTAATTTACAATGACGTCTGAAGACTGAAAGACGTAGGTTTTAGTTTTCGAGCTGAATGTGTTTGGATTAGCCTACAATGTAGTTTGAAAAGCGGACATTAGAGAAATTAGAAGGATTTTCTTGGAAAATTTTGCTAATAGATCTTTAGGAAACGTTGATAAATATTTATCCGAATGTAAACCTTAAAAAAGCGTGGTTTTAATGAGATTCGTTTTCACTTTCGATACGAAGTTTATTCGTATTTGAGCTTTTCCCTGATTTTCAAAGCCATACAATTAAATTTCGTGAAGAATCATTATAAAAAAAGCCTTCAAAAGATTACTTATAAATTTCCAATAAGTACGAAATTTTTTCTTTTTCCTAATTGAATTTCTGAACTGTTTTAACCTTCCAAATAATGTAAACGATTTGTTTTTGCCAAATCACGCAGAATTCTCTGGACGCAAACACAAATTGCGTTAGTTCAGTTATTTATTAACGAAATTTCCTTGCCAAAATCGTATCCTGAATTTAATGGGGCGCAAATTGTACAGAAATACTCTTAATGTTACTAGGGAACATTTATTTATAGGCATTATTTTGATTAAATTGTTACAAGTATGTGATTTGTTTAACAGTAGGTGCTTTAAGTTATTTTGCGCAGCTGAGCATCCGCTATAACCCCGCGAATTGTAAACAAATAAAATCTGATCTTCAAATTAACTATACCTATCTTTGTGTAAGTGACATTACGAATTTGTTCATCACGAGAGATATTTCAGTTCGTTGCAGTTTCAAGAATATTTGAGGTCGTGTTTTCGTATAAATATGTTGTCATTGACGTTAGCGGTTAGCGGTTTGTCGCACTTTGGTTGAAGGTCCGCTCCGTGTCACTGGCGCGTGCACTTCGACATCTTCGTAAACTTAAAATAGTCGAGCGGCGTGCGCGACGGCCCGGCGGCGACCGAGATAGCCGGCGCAGTACGCCCGCGGTACCCTCTCGCGCCGGTTCTATTTCCAACTAATGTCCCGACGCATCCCGTGACGCTCGCGACAATAATACTGCAACCAACAGTGAAATGGCACTGGACTTTCACCGAGGCAGACACTTCCGCTTTAGGAGACGCAAGCGAATAACAGCCTAATATGCCGCACGCGCCGAACCAGTCCGCTCCCGTCAACGGGACGGCTCCACTTAAGCTCCATATACCGGAAAACAGGGCTAACGGCCATTCATTATACAATGGAACCAACGGTGTACTCTCACCGCCCCTCAACGGTACTAATGGAGGACCACTCTCACCACCGATGGACACGACTCCGAGAAAGCCGCCGATGCCGCGATTGGGTCGACCTATACTGCCCATGAAAAAATCTCAGACCTTACCTATTCATTTTGAGGAAAAACTACCCCCTAAACCATCATCTTCTTTACTCAATGGAAAAAATCTTTTTATAACAAAACCATTGAAAGAAGTGCATACGATACAACAGCAGTCAACTGAGAATAGAAGTTATTTAACAACTCGTTCACCTAGTCCGTATTACAGAAGAAGCAGTTCATCTGCATCTGTTGAGACAGGATCTATAGCAGAACTAGCTAGGAGGCATGAATATAACAACATCTTAATATCTCGATCTCCTAGTCCATCGGTAAGCTTACGAAGTTCAACGAGTCAATACTCAACATGCAGCAGCAACGGGACATATGTTCCTCTTGCTCGTTCAACGAGCCTGACTTCTCCGAGGTTGAACAGAACACCAACACCAAGGAGGATGTATCCTCAATCATGTGACGGTTCAGATAATGTAGACCTAAGAGAGCTACGGTCTAAAGAACAGGCTCCTGTTGTATTTGATGCAAACTTGAGCTTCGTTCTCGGTTGCAATAAACAACCACTGCGACAGAAGTTTCAGCCAGTCGCTGCACATCTCGAAGAAGGAACTTCATCAAACTATCTCAGCAGCAAAATTGATAATTTTCTCAGACGAACTGATCATGTCATGGACGAATGGCGAAGGCTTGGCCATAAGGACGACCCTGACGATTTGTATTACGGCGGGAAGAAAAGACTTGGAAGATCGAAATCTGCTACAAACATCATGATAAAAGGCTTCACACTGTTCAGCAGGAGTAGCAGAGCGAGTAGCGTCTGCAGTCGTGGCATTTCCGAAGATCGTACAACAGTTTCGGGAGTTTCAGAGATTGAGGAGGTTTGTCAATCGCTAATAGATTTCTGTTATGTGTTCGTCTAAACCTTCGAAATTGGTCGTAAAGATACTGTGCTGTGATAAATTATACGCCGCGCCGCCGATGCGTAACAGTTAGATGTGAGTTTTGCCAGCGGCAGCGGCGCTTGCGATACGATCAGTAGCAAAGCGTGCCAATATTTTTTACTCGTTGTGTTGATGTCTGTAATGCGGGAAATTTTGAACATGACATTGTCACTCAAAAAAAAAACAGGACGCTGTATTTTCTTGAGTGTTTTTATAGTAACTTGGCAAGAAATCTTCGCCAACTGTGCATGCAAACGTCATTGCTTCCCAATTTAACATTTATTATTATGAAACCATTCTGTTAATGCATCATTCATAATTTGTTGTGGGCCAACTTGTTAATTACTACATGCAGAAAATAAGTTTCCGGTCGTCTCTATTTATACTACACGTATAGGCGTAATTCTGGTCCAGTTTCATAATCGCTGTTTGAGATATTCTTTCAATTCTAGCGTTTAGTATGTTAATGGGGCTGTTTAGAAACAAATCATGTTTAGTAGGTAGGTGTTTTTTACTCTGACATAGTTAACCAACTGTTAATATTTTTAACAAATTTTCGTTTTTTAAGTAGTCTTTTACAATTAATTAGTAATCTCTTAAGTAACATGTTACGTTGTTGTTGTTTTAAACGCTGCTTAGTGGGTTATTAGCTGATCAATGTTTTGTCACGGTTCTGAAATTAGGTCACCTTGTAAAAACGACAAAGCATGATTAATTAACTATAACCAGCTAGGGAACATGGCTGGAAAAACAAAATATTTAAGATAAAATGTAAACAAGATGTTTTTCTTCTTTCTTTCTTGAGAAAATACAAAGTATCTGTAAGTCTATTTTATTAAATTACTAGCTGTTCCGGCAAAAGTTGTTTTGACATATCACTACATTGTATAAAACAAAGTCGTTTTCTCTGTCCCTTTGTCCCTATATCCCTTTGTATGCTTAAATCCTTAAAACTACGCAACGGATTTTGATGCTGTTTTTTTATAGATAGAGTGATCAAGAGGAAGGTTTATATGTATAATACATGCATAATATAGCCGTGCGAAGCCGGGGCGGGTCGCTAGTAAAAAAATATAAAGGAAAGAAATATACCTAATATGTTTTTCAATTTTCAGACCTAACGAATATATCACAAAACATTTCAAAACAAATCGGTTTAGCCGAGAATTTTAAATATATAGGGATACCCGATGTTGCATTTTTTTACAACACAAGCCAGCATTTGACAGTTATGATTCGCTCGGAATTAAAAATCTCCAATCCATATATTATCAACAAAAAACAAAATGAAATCAGTCAATATTTAATTCCTTCACGCTTCCAATAACTATCTCCATTTACTAAAACAGTGTTTCTCTTCCAGCTATCGGAAGTCGGAGGTGAATTGGCAGAGGAACGCGCTGCTGCAGCCCTGGCCACTGAACGCGCTGATGCCGAAGCATCTGAAAGACTCCGCATCGACAAAGACAATAGAGACCTACTTGCTAACAATCAGAGATTGCAACAGGTTGGTTTTATATATAAGACTATTGTAAAACTAGAACGACTATTCCTACAATACAAAAAGGTCGAATCCAAGCCTATTTTCTGTAAAAAAAAAATATACTAAGAAAAAGTTTTTTGAATTGATAGATTACTCTCTTAAGAAGCTAGAGAATGATTCCTTGTTCTTAGTAATTTTTCTTGAAAATATTAAGCATTAAGAATTCTTAATTTTAGAATATTGCTTTTAAATTAAGAATACTGCTTATTATTTTAAGATAATTTACTAAAACCAAGAAATTATTCTCTCGCGTCTATGTGGAGAGGATTATTTTTTGCTTTAAAGTAACCTTTTTTTTTTCGGTGTAAGCGACGTAATGTACTTACTTGAATATTAACCATGGTTGTTGTAGGTACACTTTGATAGTCAAAGTGATAATTCTACTTAGAGCTTCTAGAGTTGATGCCTAACAAATAAGTGGTCTTTTACCAAACGTTTTGTTACCGATTTTGAGTATTATAACTGAATTCCCGTCTTTACCGTCTTAGGTACTTTGTGTGTTGTTAATCAGTCAGCAACTACTAAGAATTATATTAAGTAGATAAAATGCTAACGACAACCTTTCTTCCAGGCATCAGAGCGTCTTGAACTTGAACTGCTCCACTGGCGTTCAGCCGACACTGGCAACGCTGAGCCCTCTGACTCGGAAGGGTCAGAGTCCGACGCTACAACCGGGGACAAATACAAGAGAAGATTCGAACGAGCTCATAGAGAGCTGCAGCTGTTGCGGGCTCAGCTGCGGAGACAGCATGAAGATGACCTGGAACAGCTCGTCTCCGTCAAGAAACAGCTGGAGAAGAAGGTAAAGTATAGCTTATTCTACCATATTTAATACATTGGTGCAGAGTGAGGATTTCATCGTGTTTATATCGTGTAAATATAACGTGTGTAGTTGTTGCGAGGATATCATGAAAATGACCTGGAACAGCTGGACGGAAACGGTACCGACGATTTACTTAACGGTTGGACAGATCATAAGTAGATCTGTAGAGGCAGCTAGAAAACGACCTGGAACAGCTGGACGAAAAACTGTTGGTTTATTAACTATCGACGACCCAGTTGGCACAATGGTCACCATGCCGGACTGCCAAACTCAGGGTTACGGGTTCGATTCCCGCCTCAGACAAGTATTTATGCTTAGATATTTGTCTGTGGTGTGGTTGTTTCTATGTATTATAGGTATATATTTACAAAAGAAAAGTATATCCACCCATAACACAAGTTTAGTTACTTAGTTTGGGGCTAGATGGCGACGTGTGGAATGTCTTGCAATATTAATTTTATTTATATAAGTAGTATATCCGTTGTCTAGCACCCATAACACAAGTTTAGTAAGTTAGCTTGGAGCTACATGGCGATGTGTGGAATGCCCTGCATATTTATTTTATTTTAATGAACGGGTCATATTAAGTACCTAACCAGGTTGAAAATGACCTGGAACAGCCGGCAAAGAACGAAATTCTTTCTTCCTTCTTCTCTTGCCTTCTTCAGATGCTAAAAACGAACAAAATTTATCATGTTTATAAAATCTTTTATAAAATAGAGGCGTTAGTAAAATAGTTAATCCAAGTTGGCAAACGTTAACTATTCGGAATTAGGGTTCCTTGATTTATTTATCAATAAACATTTCTCGTGAATGCAATCGATCTGTTTTCATTAATCCCGTGGATAGAGCATAAAAGTGGATATAGACTAGTAACAGAACATCGAGCATTCGCTGTTCTTTAATTAACTTGAACCACACTTCGAACATTTGCCTTGCATTTGCCTGTGTTGTTGTACAAATTTAAAAGTTTGAATTTTTTTAATGACTGTTCAATCATTTTTGGTTATTCTGCGTGAACTAACTAATACTTCGAAAGCTTATATGTGCACCTGCTACTCCCAGTCCCTTTCTGACTGTACCACTAGCTGCGCCCGCGGTTTCACCCGCGTAAGTCCCGATCCTGTGAGAAGTTTAAAGTGAAAGTAGCATATAGACTTCCTCGGTAAATGGACTATCTAACACAAAAATATTTTTTCAATTCGAACCAGTAGTTTCTGATATTAGCGCGTTCAAACAAACAAACTCTTCAGCTTTATAATATACTAGCGACCCGCCCCGGCTTCGCACGGCTATATTATGCATGTATTATACATATAAACCTTCCTCTTGAATCACTCTATCTATTAAAAAAAACCGCATCAAAATCCGTTGCGTAGTTTTAAATATTTAAACATACATGGGGATATAGGGACATAGGGACAGAGAAAGCGACTTTGTTTAATACTATGTAGTGAAGTATGGATTAGTAAGAATGTTATATTACATTGACATGCTCTAGTCTAATAATTTTGTACGAACACTATTGATGCTTTGTGTTATTTTTACTGATGCGTCATATTTTTGACGTATTGTCGCGTAACTATTTTGAACAAGTAAATATTTTGAAGGTTGGAGTTAATTCTTGTGGTAATTTGCAAGTTTTACGTTGATTTTCCTGTAAAAACTAAAGCTAGGTTGGTACCTAAACACTGCGGGTTCACCTATTACGAATAAATCCTATAAGTGCATCAAAATTTATGATTTGCACTACTAAAATCCGAAAATAAAAAATGACGAAAATTAAAATAAGTAGTGACAATGAAAAATATGTTGCAATGGAAGGGCGCACTGCGGAGCTAATTATTATTTTTTGTGCTCTTTTAATATAGGTAGGTACGGTCGGCTGCACAATTGCAGACCCACCGTAGAGCTCCAAAACGGCTGTTATAAGAATGTTTTCAACTCAAGCAAGATTCTAGGCACCTGCTTTAAGTGAAGTTTAAAGTATTTTAACACATCAATTAATCAAACAAAAATTATTAGAATGCAAACATTCCAACAATAGTCATTTTTAACTCTACCGAGGGCTGCAATTATGCTGCCATCTGTACGTATAAGACAATGTCTGAAAATATTTTCAAAGAAAAAAGCATCTCCAAAATATTGCAGATTTGAACTCGCGTGCGATAACCAAAAATGCCTAGTGCTGGTTAATCACTATCACTACATAATAAAACAAAGTCGCTTTCTCTGTCCCTATGTCCCTATGTATGCTTAAATCTTTAAAACTACGCAACGGATTTTGATGCGGTTAATAGATAGAGTGATTCAAGAGGAAGGTTTATATGTATAATACATGCATAATATACCCGTGCAAAGCCGGAGCGGGTCGCAAGTAAATAATAAAAACAATACGTTGTCTGTCCAAAGAATATATATGAGTTAGATTAATTAGGTAATTTTATCCGGAACCTTTTCAGAAAATTGCTAGTTTGGCTTTTGGAAAACTGCAATGAACAAATTGCTTACAGTTATTTTCTTTCATTAACTTTTTTTTAAATAATGTCTCATTCACACGATATTATAAAAAAACTTGTTATTCGCGTAACTTTTTATTTATTATCACACATTATTGGAGATCGGTTGACCGTGAAAATTGCGTATGAATTTATATTTATGGCTGTTTAAAAATATATAACATTCTTTCAATTTTTCTGTTACTATTTCAGTAAATTGGTAGGTAGGTACTTACTTGTACTATTTATAATAACAGTAAATAATTTCACGACTAAAGTATTTAAAACGAAATATTTACTTACTCGACTTATGTAAATGGTGCTTGCAACAGCATCGAAATATCGAGCTCAATAAAAAAAACAAAGAAAGTGTTAGTATCAGAGAGAGAGGGGAGTTATAAGTAGTATTTTCACTATACTAAAGTTATTTAAAATCACGTTTATTTTATTCATTTACGACCCGCTCCGGCTTCGCACGGCTATATTATGCATGTATTATACATATAAACCTACCTCTTGAATCACTCTATCTATTTAAAAAAACCGCATCAAAATCCGTTGTGTAGTTCTAAAGATCTAAGCATACATCGACGACGGACGGCGAAAAGTGACTTTATTTTATACTATGTAGTGATTATGTACACCAACAATAATAAACACTAATACTAAGAAAAGAGATACATTGCTGAAATTATGTTCAAGTGTGTCAATAGGCTACATAACTTTGCTTTAACAATTTATAAATGTTAGTGTAAACTCGTAAAGTAAATATTTAAAAATATTTTTAAGGAAAAATGCGTCTTCACAAATTGCAACTGATCCGAGACTCGAACTCGCATCCCTCGAATACCGTTCAAGTGCGCTTACCAATTAAGCCAGTCATTTATTTAGTAAATATTTTCAGATAGCCCAGTGCAGGCCATGCACTGAAAAAATTAAAATTCATAGAATAATTTGAAATGAAAATTTTCAAAAATTGTAGAACAAAATCTTATTTGCCTAGCTAGACATATAGAAAAACCGTCTTTCGTATGGGCTACTGTACTAGTCCCTACCAGCCTATCCCCCCTCCCAACTATCTCTACCGTTGAGCTACTAGTAGGGGTGGAATAAAATTACCACTTTTCCGAGGAGGTTCACAGCTAAGCGACGCTCGCTGATCGTTTACGGTCGTGCGGGTTAAGCGACGCCTGGCGCGGTCATGACTTCGATGGGTGGCTAAGTAGTAGTGTGGCAAAATGTGTTTTCGTGAGCCCCTCCGTGCTTCGGAAGGCACGTTAAGCCGTTGGTACCGGTTGCTAGCTCTAGCAGCAGTCGTTAGGTCAAGTTAGAGGTCTTAAGGCGATCTGACAACTCTAACAATAGGTGAGCCACACCATTATACGAGAAGAAGAAGACCACTTTTCCGAACCGATATGTAATAACAATAATAATAAGTAATACGTTACTTCCTTCAAAACACATTTCACTACATAGTATAAAATAAAGTCACTTTTCGCCGTCCCTATGTCCCTATGTATGCTTAGAACTTTAAAACCACGCAACGGATTTTGATTCGGTTTTTTTAATAGATAGAGTGATTAAAGAGGAAGGTTTTTAGATATAATACAGATATAATACATGCATAATACAGCCGTTCAAAGCCGGGGCGGGTCGCTAGTATACAAATAAAAGTAAAAAATAATAAATGTATTTAAGCAAAGAAAAAAATGCCTTCAACATCGTCCTAAGGTAACGTAACGCACATCAAAACTAGGTCACGATTTATCAACGAAAAAAACTCAAGATCATCCTTGGTACCTACAATAGGTACATTTTTAGATAATGATATAGGTAAATATCTCATTCTGATATCATCTGTTCGAGATACTGTTACGTTTTATCGATATATTATTTCTTAAAAAATTCTTTAAAATATTTTTATTGGTTTTACGATGATATATTTATTTTAATAAGTGCCTACTTAATATTTAACTAACACCAAAATAATGAAGTTTTCGATTAATTTAAATCGTTTGATCTAAATGTTTGCGGAAAATTTTCTTATCTCGCAGCCTGAGTGAAAAAAGTGCTTTTAAACATTTACGTTTAAAAAAATAATAAATGGCTTTTTGTAAATGTGTTTTTACAAAAGTTTGAAATGTGTATTAGTGATGGGTAAATAAGATTATCGATATTTGGCCATTATGGAAGAAAACATTTCGGGCACTATGGAAGAAAACATAGAAGAGGTTAGTAGGTATAGATATTTTTTTTGACATCTAAAAAACTTTTTAAAATCAGTCAGAATAGAGGGTGATTGCGGAAACATGTCATTCCTAAATACGTGCAAAGTCCAAATCCTTTTTGTTCAAACATGAAGGAAAACTCTTAAAAGATTAGTAAACACACTATAGACCAAAACCAAAATTAAATGTTAATAAATTTATTAGTAAATGGGAGAAAATTAGATATGATTATTTTAGCGATAATATATTTTTAACCGACTTCAAAAAAAGGAGGAGGTTCTCAATTCGGTTGTATGTATGTTTTTTTATTGTACCTATACTTACACTTCAAAACTAAAATAATATGAGAATTAATTTATTAGTAATAGGAAAATTATAATTTTTTAACGATACTTAATTTATTTTGTATTATTGAAAACATTAAATATTACATACCTACTGCACTCATGGAAACATATTACCCAATAATATACGATGATTTACTGGTAATGTAATCGAATCGAATCCAAGCCTGGCGATGTTCCAAGACGCTTTTGTAATTTATTTATTATATTGTAAGTACAAGTTTTACCTTATGTTAAGTATGTTGTTTTTACTTTATAAGTATTGTTAAATAGATAGAATATCTGAGAACCCTGAAACGAAAATAACAAGTGTAGGTATCAAACAACAAAATTTAACCAAAACATGACCTGATGTTTCCTTTTGCGAAACTTAAGGAATCATGCTTCGTCTATTTAAATAAGGTCGTAACTCCAATACTTGTTCATAGTATTATCGTAGCAAACTAAGCATTTACTTATGACCCATGCTGTACAAACATGCTTAAGTATTACCAATATTACCATGCCATCATTGTTTCATAATTAATATATTTTTAACATCTTTATTCTAGGTCCAAGATGCATACGAAGAAGTCGAGGAGCAAAGGGCAGTCGCCGCGCAATGGAAGCGCAAACTTCAGAAGTTGACCAACGACATGGCGGATCTACGCTCGTTGCTTGACGAACAGGTTAGAATGCAACCTTATTTTCATTGTCATTAGGTTAATTTTTAAGCTGTTTTTGGTCGAAAAAAATTGTGGGTAGTGAAAGTTGCAGACTGTGTCAGGAAGCGCAGAAAATATCACTTCAAACATAATTGTAGGTAAGGCATTCCAAAAAATCGATGATTAATGTGTTTTGATTTGAACACCGCTACGGGTGTTGCGAAGGTCCTAAGTTCGAATCCTATCAGGTAAATCGCTGGAAATGTACTTAATCTATACTATAGCTTTTAAACCTCGTTTGTTTTACGAAAAAATCTAACCTTCAAATGTTTTTGGAAAAAAAATTGTGGGTAGTAAAAGTGCTAGCTAGACTATGCCTGAAGCAATCTCTGGAAATATCACTTCAAACATGAGAGAAAACATTCCAAAAAATCTACTTGGTACTATTAATAAAAGTGGTCTGAACACCGCCACGGGTGTTACGAAGGTCTTAAGTTCGAATCCTATCAGGGAAAATTTCCAGAAATATAAAATTAATCTATACTAATATTATAAAGAAGTAAAGTTTGTGTGTTTGTTAAATTGTAAGGGGTAATCTCGGGATCTACTGAACCGATTTTAAAAATTCTTTCACCATTAGAAAGCCACATTATTGCTGAGTGTCATAGGTTATATAAAAAACCGAAAAATAAAAAGGCTTTACGTGGTAGTCCGTTTTGCAAAGTGAATCGGAGAAAAAACGGTCGAATGAAAGCGTTTCTTACGAACGCTGCCTTAACTATGAAGATATATTTTTAAGTTCTATATAAAAGACTTTTTTGTAGGCTTGAAAATGCCTACAAAAAAGTTAACGACAGCATTATGTCTAACTTTTATAGTTAAGTTACAAAAAGTATTTTTTTTAATATTAGTACCTATATGTAGATAATTTAATTTTTAATATTAATAATAGCTATAAATGTCTCGTTTATTTTACCAAAAATCTCACCTTTAATTTGACAGACATGCCGCAACAACCTGCTAGAGAAACGCCAACGTAAATTCGATGCTGAACTTCACGCGGCACAGGAAGAGTTGAAACGTGAACGAACTGCCAAAGAAAGGTTGTCCAGGGAACGGGACCAGGCTCATGCTGACAAATATGCGTTAGAGCAGAGCCTCTCTGTAAGTACTTTTTATTGTTTTTATCGATATTGTATTTGCGACAATACTAGTTTGAGAGACTGTAAAGAGAATGAGATCCGGATAAGAACATATTGGAACAGAGCCTTTTTATGAATAAGATTTATCGATATTGATACTTTGTTGTGTGTTACATCACTAATTTAAGGTTGGCAAAAATATGTATATCTTTGATTTGATATGACGTCAACCTATAATCCAGAATGTCTATGGCATAAACTTAGATTGGGCAATCTACTTTGAACTATATTACTTAAGTAGCGACCCGCCCCGGCTTCGCACGGCTATATTATGCATGTATTATACATATAAACCTATTAATGACTATCTATTAAAAGAAACCGCACCAAAATCCGTTGCGTAGTTTTAAATATCTTTGTTTTATACTATGTAGTGATGTCTTCTAAAACCCCTCAGTTGTAACCTATCCCCTTAATGTGACAGGAAGCTCGCCTCGAATTGGAGCTGAAAGAAGAGCGTCTTACTGCGGCGACACGCGAGCTGGAAGAGCGTGGTGGTGGCGGCGATGAGGTGACAGCACTGCGACGTGCCAAGACTGACCTGGAGAGACGTGTCCGGGATCAGGAGGAGGAGTTGGACGATCTAGCTGGACAGATACAGGTACTTGATGGACCAACAGACTGACAGACTGATCGACTGACTGATTTGATATAGACTCCCTCTAAGTTATGTCATTAATTTATCTATTAGGTACAGTGTTTACCAATAATAGTTAAATATGACTTTGCCTTAATAGTTTCTTGTAAGTTTATAGGGTTCCAGTTTCTGGTTAAAATAGAAACTTCTTAAAGCTTAAACTTAGGAACTAACTTAGGTTGAAGACTAGGACTAAGCAAAGCTTTTCAGCACTTTACTTTTATAACCAGCCGCCGCCGTCCGCAATTGTGCACTGGTCCATAAACTGTTGATTCCGACTCGAAATATCGCTTTTCTGCTAATTAAAATAAAATAAATAAAAATGTTTTATTTCAAATAACAACCGTAGTGTTTGTTTTATGTAATTAAACATTTATTTAATTACAGAGATAAGCTTAAAATTAAAACAAGTTTTAAATCGTAATTAGCAGTATGTTCGTTCGCAGCGCCAGATTTAGCATCTACCCTCCGTACTAGTTTGCACTGTATGGCGATCAGGGCCAGTTCTCGTAAATAACATTGTTCAAATTACATTTTGAATATAATTTCTATCATAAATAATACCCTCATAGTAGCTCAAAATACCCCCAAAGTTAGCTTTTTGTAAAAAAAAACTGACTTTGATTGTACTTATCTTTTGCAATCGGGATGATATTGAAATGTACCTAATTTAAACAATGTTGAATACAAGTAACAAGTTTATCGGTGAAGCCTAATCGAACGAAAATTTATTTTTTTCATATTAATTTTTACGTTGTTTGTACAGTTACTAGAAAGTTCGAAGCTTCGCCTTGAGATGTTGTTGGAACAGCAACGCAAGGAGGCGCGCCTCGAAGCTGCCGCTAGAGACGACGAAATGGAAGAAACCAGAGCCAACGCTGCTAAGAAACTTAAAAGTAAGTTTGAAGAAAACATCCTACTTCAAAAATTAAATATATACCTTCAGGTTAACTCTCGTAAATTATTTCAAATTATATTGCAATATCATTTCGATTACTAAAAATAACCTCAAAGACAGTTTTTTTTCGTCAAAAAGTGGAGTTTGAGGGTATTTTGGTATTTTTGCAATGTCCAGTTATATTCCACTGGGCAGTTTAAGCCCAAATGGGATTTATAATTTTTCCTATTTTAAAACCTAACCTAACTTATTTCAGTGCTCGAAAGTCAGTTAGAAAGCGAGCATTCCGAGCGATCGCTGCTTCTCCGTGAGCGACACGAACTGGAGCGACGTTTGGCTGCGTTAGAGGAGACCGCTCGAGCTGAGAACCATGAACAGACTCAATTAGTACATAGATTGAAAAGGTTAGTGAAATAAAACAAACAAAATTAACAAAATTTAGAATTTAAAAAACCCCGATTTTTTCCCCATAACTTTTGAACGGTTAAACCGATTTCTATCAACATAGCTAAGAACGCTCCCGACTAATTCCTTTCAAACAAAAGAAACAAATTAAAATCTGTTCATCCGTTTGGGAGTTACGATGCCACAGAGACACACGTCAAACTTATAACACACCGCCGGGTTTTAAAACGACTTAAAAAATGTTATTTTTTTTGTCTACATGCAAGGGGCAGTGAAACGGCTTTTTACAGCCTCATTATTTCTTTTATCTTCTTATTTGACTTAAGCCAATGAGAATCTTTAACGAAACCTCTGCATGGAGAGTTTTTAAAAGTGTCAGAAAGTAACTGAATCACATCATAGTTTCACCTAATTAACCTAAATTGATGCCATAATTTAGATTACTCAAAGTCGAAAGAAATGAGAATCTTTAACGAAACATTTTCATGGATTTTTTTAAATTTTAGAAAGTACCTGAATGACATCATCGTTTTAGCTAATTAACTTAAATTGATGCCTGAAGTTTAAGATTATTTAAAGTCGAAAAAGAAAAAGTTTGAGGGAATATATTGAGTATTTGAATGTATTTCCAGAGATTTGAAGAGATACCGAGCCCTGCTCCGTGACGCACAAACAATGCTCGAACAGAAGGAGAAGGAAGGCGGAGGGAAAGCGCAGATTAGACAACTTAAGAACCAGGTATTTATACATTACTAGCTTTTGCCCGCGATCGTCCGCATAATGGACCAAGGAATCACGTTGTCCTATACAAACCCCCCCTTTTTCACCCCCTAAAGAGTAGAATTTCGGAATATAATTTCTTGTCGGATGCCTAAGTCATCCAAAGAACACACCCTCCAAGTTTCAGGTCTCTACTATCAGCGGTTTAGGCTGTGCGTTGATCCGTCAGTCAGTCAGTCAGGACAAAGCATTTTATATGTATAGATGAACTAATAGCGCTCTGCGGTTTCACTCGCGTAAGTCCTGATAAATGCCAATATGTCTCCAAAAAAATCAGACCACAAAATTTCCAAGAAAATCAGAAAAGTCTCGAAATTAATCTTCTTTCTTCTTCCTTGTTTTAGCGTCTATCCAATCTATATCTTTCTTCCAATCTCTTTATAATGAGCTGTATCCTCGTACCAAGTTTTATCACCATCGGTCAAGTAATTTGCTGATGTTATAAAAATAATCTTTGCTTTTTGTAATATAGGTAAGTAATGGAATTGGAATCAATATATATTTTTTAATTAATTCCAATCCCGTTATTGATAAAAATTGGATATTTAAATGAAATTAAAAACAAATGGCAGATTTTTAGTGGTGTATTACTGCTAACTAAAACCGTCTTGAACCATTCCGAGTCTAATTTGTGCTAAAAAAATATTTTAATCCCAAGGTGGAAGACCTGGAGCTAGCAGTCCGAGCAGCTACGAAAGCGAAGCAGACTGCGGAAGCGGAAGCGAGCGAAGCAAGCGCAGCCCTCGAAGAGCTGACGCGAGCGAAGAACGACGCTTCGGAACGAGCGGTCGCGGCGACCAGAGACGCGGCGGCTGCGCGGGCGCAGCTTGACGACGCCGAGGAGGAAGCCGCTGAGGTACTTTAGATCTACTTATCAGAATTTTATAATTAAGTTTTGTACTAGCGCTAGTTCAATAGTTTATTTTCTGTAGAGGACGAACATCTGTCAAGTTTTGTGTGGATCCGGCTAAGCAGTTTGAGATAAAATTTCGTCTATTAAGATGAAATTTTATATCAAACCTGTGTACCTTATTATAAGTACATACATCAATAAAACAAAAACGACCAAAAAAGAAAGTTTATTTTGTATTACTTAAATAGTTCTTATACAATCTTATTACAGCTACTAAAGAAATACCGAACGAGCACGTCAGCCCTATGCGCGGCGCAAGCAGAAGCGCGCGATGCGTGCTCGCGAGCAGACGCCGCGAATGAAGAGGCGCGTTCAGCTCGCGAGCGTCTCGCCGAGCTCAGTGCTAAGTTGGCCAGTGCCGAGGCCGGACATAGCCATAGCCAGCACGAAGCTGAGCGAAGATTGGAGTTGAGGAATAAGGTAATTAAGAGTATGGCTAAAGGATAATAAATATTGCAGTTAGAATAACAAATATTACATTCCACACATCGCCATCTAGCCCTAAGCTAATTAACTGGACTTGTGTTATGGGTGCTAGACAACGGATTTATTACTTATATACTTTTCTTTTTTAAATATATACTTATAATACATAGAAACAACCAGACCACAGACAAATATTTAAGCATAAACACTTGTCTGTCTGGCATGGTGACCATTGTGCCAACTGGTGCCAACAAGCGTCAAATAATGGTAAACTTCGAACACAAATTATTTGTTTGCAATGAGGTTAGGTTCTTGAAGTTCCTATATGTGTAATGGCGTCAGATACTGATGAAATGAAAAGAAAGTCACAAATTACTATTAAAATTACTAGAATTACCAACTCGCTTTACTTTATTACGCTATGTAAAGATTGGCTGTAATTATGGTAATTATTTTCCCGGGTCTTAATCGCTTATTTTTAAGCTATTGCATAGCTTTTATCGCGGGCTTTGAGCGCGGCGACCGTTTCAAGATTTCCGTAACGAAAATAAAACCTAACACCCCCCACTCCGCCTACCATGTAGCTCGACCGAGCGTTTTTATTTTTATTTCTCTTACCTCGACGTTTCGACTATGTCCCGAACAAAGACCCAGGAAAATAAATACTATGAATACAAATGGTGTCATTTAAAAAGTTTATTGGCTGTAATTATTTATTCATCCTTATGTATGTTCAGGAACTGGAATCAAGCCTAGAGCTAGAAGCGACAGCGCGCGCTCGGCTCGAGGGCCAGCTGTCCCGGCTGCGTGAGGCACATGAGGCACTCGCGGCTGAACTCGGAGCCGCTAGGCAGAGGGAGCAACACACCGCTGATGAGGTCCGACGGCTTACTAGGCAGATTAGGTAAGGATTGTTCAAAGAAGTGTTTACTCTAATCTTTCTTAATTTTCCATGACTTGACAATCTTTATCATTAATGGAAGTATTAACATTTAGGTTTTAGTTACGAACCCAGTGCCAAAACACAAAATGCAATGTAAAACCCCTCCTCCCACCCCCTTGAAGAGGCATGTAATGAGGACAATCAATAATCTTTAACCTTTCTCTACAGAGAACTAAAAGAAGAAACTTCTAACCTAAACGCGAAGTTAAACGAAACATGTCGAGCGAAGTCTGCCGCGGAGCAAGCAGCCGCTGTGGCAGTTGCTGAGGCAGCAGCGGCGCGAGATGAGGCACGACTGGCTGCGCGACGCGCTACTGCGCTACAGGAAGCCATTGCCGGGGATCTGTCCAGTCCGGGAGACTCCAGGGATACTGACAGGTAACTGATGTGAAGTTAGTGCCGCGGAACAAGCGGCAGCTGAGGCAGCAGCGGCGCGAGATGAGGCACGACTGGCTACGCGACGTGCTACTGCACTACAAGAAGCCATTGCTGGGGATCTGTCCAGTCCGGGAGACTCCAGAGATACTGACAGGTAAGTGATGTGAAGTTAGTCGAGTGAAGTCTGCCGCGGAACAAGCGGCCACTGTGGCTGTCGCTGAGGCAGCAGCGGCGCGAGATGAGGCACGACTGGCTGCGCGACGTGCTACTGCACTACAGGAAGCCATTGCCGGGGATCTGTCCAGTCCGGGAGACTCCAGGGATACTGACAGGTAACTGATGTGAAGTTAGTTGAACGAAGTCAGCCGCGGAGCAAACGGCCGCTGTGGCAGTAGCTGAGGCAGCAGCGGCGCGAGATGAGGCACGACTGTCTGCGCGACGCGCTACTGCACTACAGGAAGCCATTGCCGGTAATCTATCCAGCCCGGGAGACTACAGGGATACTGACAGGTAACTGATGTGAAGTTAGTCGAACATAGTCAGCCTCGGAGCAAGTGGGTGCTGAGGCAGCAGTGGCATGAGATAAAGCACGAATGCCTGCGCGATGTTTCATTGCTGGAGATCTGTCTACCCCAGGAGACTCCAGTTAACTGAAGTGAAGTTAGCCGCGGAACAAGCGGTCGCTGAGGCAGCAGCGGCTCAAGATGAGACACGACTGGCAGGAAAATTTAATTCTTTTCAAAAATTTTAAGAAACCGGTCACCTGACCCAATAACTGGGTATTTATGTCCACGGTTCAATATTATATGATGTTTAATGTAATTTTCCCCCCGTCCGCAGTGAGAACGATAGCTACAGCTCTGACGAGTCGATCGGTACGTTCCTCGCTAACCACAAGCTGAGCCCCTCCGCCGCGCCTTCAAGGAACAACATGCACTTTGATTCACATAAGTAAGTATAGTACTTATTACCGTGTCGGTAAAAACGGTTCCCTATTACTAAGACTTCACTGTCCATCCGTATGTCTGTCTGTCACCAGGCTGTATCCCATGAACCGTGGTAGCTAGACAGTTGAAATTTTCACAGATTATGTATTTCTGTATGTAATCCGTTGTCTGGCCACCATACCACAAGCCTAGTTGCTTAGCTTGGGGTT
Organism: Idaea aversata; assembly: GCA_907269075.1. Classification (NCBI taxonomy): domain Eukaryota; kingdom Metazoa; phylum Arthropoda; class Insecta; order Lepidoptera; family Geometridae; genus Idaea; species Idaea aversata. Next base: position 8,541,726 of record OU026104.1, on the reverse strand, counting down.
AGATGGCGCTGTGTGAAATGTCCTACAATATTACAAAATTAACGCGTCGCGGGACACGTGTTCAGAACGAAGTCTCTACCTTTTTTTCCATTTTTTATGGGGGATAAAAAAATGTGGGAAAAAATAGTTCTTCTTACGATTTTTAACGCGTAACACGTTTTCTAGGCTAGGTCTGCCGACCCGCGATAAGGAAGTTCTTTTCAAAAAATATTTAAAGTTATCATATTTATATGACTTTTTTATTTCCAGATCACTAACCCCGGAAGGTCGCCAAAGCCGTTCGAGCGCCGGCTCATCATCCAAGCCAATAAGCCCGACGAAGGAATCGTTCGCGTAACAACAGGAGACGGCGGGCGCCACAACTAGTCCTACTACGACTGGTACAGTCAGTAGCACAAGTGGCGCCGGCCTGCTTACGACTGCATTATGTGCCGTGCTCTGTTCGAGGCAACGGCACGATTCTACCTCTACGCCGGTCACTGTACTCGAATAAAAACGTATAATATTCGATAATGTATGATTATTGATGTATTTGTATAGGTAAGTTGAAAGCTACTTCTGAGCACTTAAATGACTTTTGTTATAATGCTTTTGGAAATTCCGAAGAAAAAAGGAAATTTTGAGGTTACGTTCACAAGAAAATCATTTAAGGGACCTAAAATTTTATTTATTTCTCTAGTTTTACAGCCTTAATAACTTTATTTATAAAAATCTACTGATATTCGAAAAAGAGAATTTTGAGGTTAAGTTCACAAGAAAATCATTTTGAAGACTTAAAATTTTACTTATGTATTTCTAAAGCAAGTAAAGCTGTACTTACTTTATTTATAAAAATCAGCTGATATTCGAATGAACAAGTCCTCAAAAATTACGTTTACTTTTTTCAAAAGTCGTCGTAGACTTATAATGTTACTTATTACCCAAGTTTTATTGACTGCTTTAAGCCTTAATGATTTTAATTCAGAAAAATCAACTGATATTTCAATGAACAAGACCTCAAAATTATGAATTTTCAAAAGTCTTAGAACAAAAGTTGGTTTGTTTAAGATGTACAAAAGTAGCCTTTATCTGGTTGCTTATAGCTAATTATCAATAGCTCTATACATATATCCTAAAATATATGTTTTTATATCCGATGTATACCACTGCGGCGATTTAGGGGTTAACCGACTTTAAAAAAGAGGTTCACATGAAACAGCTGTTGTAAGCTTGTATGACCAGCTAAAGCCATAATCGAGCTATTTATAGCTAAAGATAGTTAAGCCACAAGAGTTGAGACAAATGTGAATTTTGAAAAAGAATGCTTTCCAAATTTTTTTGGGATTTGAACTTATCTCCGCTTTACCATATGCTCTTAATCAACTAAGCTACGTGGAACAAGTCCCACCGAGTCAGAATTACGGTTTTAACTGAGGTTCGTTCATATTCTATAGGAGATAGAATTTTGGAAAGCACTTCTTTATTCAAGCACAATGAAAGACCGGACTATAAAAACATCAGTTGATAATTGAAAATACATATTAAGAAAATCATTGTCTTAAATATTTTCAATTTTCATCGATTTTGAGACCTAAAAGATTCTAAAATTCTTAACTGTAGACTGAAAACCTTCGATCAAAGTAAATATTTTCGATTTTCAATCGATTTTGTAGACCAAATACAATGACAGACAGATAGATGCTCGAACAAAATGAAATATCTAAACGCTTCAGTCTTTTATGAATATAATAAACCCCAAATAGTACTGAAGAATTGAATACTAAAGACTAAATTTATCATCGCTTCAAATTAACTAATAGACTGCTCAAATATACACAAAAATCTAATAATAAAATAATAATCGACAGTTTTTTGCGCTTATTTTAAAAATTCCTGTAGACTCGATTTTTGAAGTAGACGCTTTTGATATTAATAATGCCTATTTGTACCTTGATACGGATTTTGTAAATTTAGACTAACGGATAAAAGTCGACGTCCAATTTACTCTACTTAGCGCCGTGTTTGTCTAATCTGTGGTATTTTCATACATACTATACGGGTTCCTTGGCGTTTGGACGTAGATTTTAAAGAGTTAAGCGACAGTGGCCTAAATTATTGAGATTTAAAAGAAAAATGCATTCCAATTGTCAGTCAGTCAGTCTCAAGATTATATTGTTTGTCTCTGGTTTGATATAGCTTAATGACTGCTCTGAAATTAGTTACAAAAAAATACAATATGTTTATTTAGAAAAACATTAATAAAAAGGGCGCTGCGTTTTAGCAAAATATAAGAAGCACACCGAGTGCAGTTCTTGCGTTTATCAACTGATTTCAGAGCCGCTGCTAAGTTAAATTTCACTAGCACCATAGACAAAATGAGGTTTTTCTTGAATAAATGCAAATATTATCAAAAATCGTCGGGATATTGTTCTCTTTTTTGCATTAATGATGGTGATGATCTCCTTTGGAAACATAATCCGTTAATAGACGAATAAAACTCGTAAGTTGGTACCGCTGTCGCTAAAGTTTTACACTTTGACATATAGTAAACCCACGATCAATTGTCTCGTGTATTCACTAATTAAGTCTTGTTTATTAAGCACCTATTTCGAACCTTTCGCAAGAAGTTCAAGATTTCAGAATCGCTTATGTGACTGTCAAAATAAAAAGATGTATAGTACGGGTGAGCGGAAAAGTTCTCATTCCACTGCCGTCTCCCTAACTTCACTCGCGCCCCGGCTTATTTGGGGATATTTAAGTCCCGCGTATGCCATATCTAAAGATCGCATCGTCACTTACCATCATGTGAAATAGTGATCAAACTCTACAAAATAAAGTAAAGATAAAGTTCTCTTTTTTTAACCGACCTTAAAAAAAAGGATGAGGTTCTCAATTCGGTTATATGTATTTTTTATTTTTTTATGGGTGCTCTTAATGGTTTTGTTTACTTAATTTTGATTTATAACGAGACAAATGAATGTGGGAAATTAGAATAATTTATTTAGATTAGTAATAATAGCATATAGTAATTGAATAAGAGAGCCAGTCAGTATTGAGACGCGGCCTAACGGGCGAAACAATTACAAAATAATATAGGTTCTTTGTTATTTAGTTAGCTAACTCTTGTAAATAACTAGAAGACATATACAATGCGTTTAGGATTACAATAAGACCGATCTAGCGCCATCTTGTGACGTGGCTGAAATATAACCTCAATCGGGTGTTATTTTTAATTTGGCTTCGCACGATCCGTGCACGTACATATGGCCAATATTAAGTAATCTTCGAATCAAGCTGTATTTTCTTCAGTCTCACAGCTTTTAAACATTTTTAACTAGAACTCGTCGTATAGACCAAACAAATAAAAATAAATAAATTTTCTTTGGCGGTAACTCAGGTTAAATTGTACCAAAACTGACTCGCGACGTTTATTCTTTACCAATGACGTTACAACACGACGCTTGGCCGATCTTATAGTTGTTCGTATTGTAAGATTTTTTTATTATTATTTAATTTGTAATATTTGTGTGATCAGACTGTTAAACTATGATTTTTTGTTACACGAAGTTGTTGCTTATAGTAGACTTTGAAACATATCTGTTAAGTGAAATACATAACTAGGATTCTATAATAAATTAGCTTCAAATGAATCAATGAGGAATTTTCATTAGAAATAAATACGCAAACAAAATGGCGTCATTGTAACAGAAATGAACTTAAAATGAAAAAAAGGAAAATAAAAAATATTATTTTTTTATGTAATTAAATTGTTTTGGTGAAAATATTGTAAGTAAATTATTTTGTTTAACTTTGCATTTAAATACCTACATATTTTTATTACTTTTTAAAAACTTTTTACGCAAAAGTAACATTAGCTAGTTAATAACACAAATAAACTTTTGTAAAAAAATTATATCCGAAAAAAGCTCTTTCTTTTTTAAAGATATTTCTAATGATATTTCCTCATCGATAAATGTTTTTATTATTACTTATTACCTATGTATTCTATAATGTATTCCATGTAGTGATTTGTATTGTGAAAAAATAACGTATAAAATGTAATTTCTATATATTTGTGTCTGTAACCCTATATAAACTATCTCTAATGTATGTGACGATCAATTTGCTTCATTCAATACCTACCTTCTGGTTGTAAAATGAAATTATTTAATAAAGTAATGAAATATTAACGTTTTTGTATTTTACTTTCCTTTGCAATCCCTTCCCAGTCGATCTATAGATAGTTTGGTTTAATCCCATCGGCCACCCTTGATTTAGCCACCAGGGTAGCGGACAGGACAAATTAGTGTCAACTGCCACCCGGAGGTTGATGGCACTAATTTAATGCCATTTGCCATCTTCTGCAATGTGGCAAAAACAGTTTGATAATAAGTACTAATTAGTTATCTCTCACAATCTACTTTACCACTTCCTAGTGCATTTAGAAATATAATTTAATACAATAATTATGGTTTATTCTCTAGGTCTCATAAGACGTTGCTTCTTGCAAGGAACAACGTTAAGTGTTACCAACGTCTTAAATGAGATGTTGGAAATAAATCATTTGAGTTGCAACCGACCACGAATCCAAAACCGCTTTTACTTGCTGTCTAAAATAGCCGTTGATCTGTAAAAAGTACTAGGCAATCAGAAGTCAGTAGGAGGTATAAATAAATATCATATCAATAGATATCAGATAGTTTATTGTAGGATACCTTCTACGGAGTTCTGATAGCCTAGTACTTGCAGACAAATTACTATCAAATAATTGACACGGTAACGGAAAGTAGTGGTCGTGTGTAAGGGCCTACCCTCATAAGGCGCGGGAAAACAGGATAGGGGAGGCGCTAGTGCGGCGCGGGCTCGTACAGACGATTAAAAACCGTAAGTTCATTGAGATAGATCACAATTTTATTTGTCTGTACGGGCCGCCCCGCGTCCAAACCACGCCTCTTCTGTTTGTACCGCGCCTAAGAATCAATACACCTCCTAAGAGTTCTTACAGCCTGGTACCAACTTCCATGTCACCGGCCATATCTTACTGCGTTAAGTATCAATAGTAGGGCATTGTTATTGTTTGAAAGTAATTTGTCTGTGAGTACTAGGCTATCAGAACTGAGTAGAAGGTATCCCACAAAAAAACTGTCAGAATCTATTGATATGATATTTATACCTTCTGCTGACTTCTGATTGCCTAGTACTTTTTACAGACCAATAGCTATTTTATACACCCAGGAAAAGCTATAAAATGTAAACTATCAGAATCTATTGATATGATATTTATACCTTCTACTGACTTCTGATTGCCTAGTACTTTTTACAGACCAACAGCTATTTTATACAGCCAGGAATAGCTATAAAATCTAACCGGAATCAGAAATAAAGTATAAGACTACGAACTTTTTACCTCGATATTCGTACTGAATTGAGAGTTGCGCGAGTAAAACTGCGGGACGAAACAGGTAAAAGAAATAAAACTATTGTAAATAATTAACGTTAATTTATTAACTTACAATAATATAGCTATTTTCGAACATTATCAATATATTTATGTTACATAAGGATAATACATAATCCAGGACTAATTAATATATTTTTGTAGGTATATAACTTATGTGGGTTTTTTCAAAACAACATTATCGCTTTATGAAGGAAAATCTTCAAAAAACTAAACTCTATAACCGAAAGTAGGCTTAATTTTGTATTAAATTTAACATTTTTCTCTAAGCAAGTTTTTAAACCATAACTTTTCAACTTTTCAAAGGAAAAGTTGTTACAATCTCAATAAAACTACTAGTTCAATAATATACATATAATGGAATACAGTAACAAAAGATTATTATAATTTGAAAAAGGCACTTTCTTGAAAATAAATAAAAAAATGAGATTTTCTACCGTAACCTTATATTTATACGATTATGAAAAACCGATGTTATGTCTTATTATTTTCAAAGGAATTTTTATCTTTTTTATTATGAGAATTAAATACTTTGACAGCACAAGGTAACACATATGGGCCTTATGGGCCCTACACTTCATTATGTTTGTTGGAAACTAATTAATTTATTATCTCTCCTCCACGGAACAATTTTAGCCTTTTTATAGGAACTGTCAAAGTATTGAAATGATTTCGAATTCCCCTCAAATGTTTTAAATAAATGAATGTTAAAGAAAATCCAGCTTGATACCTTAACGCGTTCCTGAGAAAAAGGATTTTGACAGACAGACAGACGGACGGATAACAAAGTGATCCTGGGTTCAGTTTTTCAATTTCGAGGTACGGAACACTAAAATTTTTATGAACGTTTTGCATGGCCCTTTAAATTACAATAATCTTTCACACATCATAAAAAATACTGAGATTAAACAAAATTAACACTTGATAATCGCTTCGTAAGCTTGGAAAATGCAAGTGGCAACCTCAACGGTCCTAGATTTGAGACTCAAAGTAGCCTCAGGGTTGCCAGGCTGTAGTTTCAACTCTAGCAACACCCATATATTGTTGGTTAGCTTCAGTGATTGGTATAACATATCTTGTCCTTCTACGTTCCGTTTTGCGATCGTGAATATATTGTTTAGTGTCATTTTCTGGGCGATTGAATCGGCCGATCCTATTACGTTGCTTAGTGTGTGTTGTACCTGGAAAGAAATTCAATTTTAAGTATTAAATTACCATAAATCTAAAACTATTATTAAGACTTCACTGTCTGTCCGTTTGTCTGTCACCAGGCTGTATCTCATGCACCGTGAAAGCTAGAGAGTTGAAATTTTCACAGATTATGTATTTCTGTTGCCGCTAAATACTAAAAACAGAAAAAAAAATGTGGCTCGCATACAACATGATACGGAACCCTTCATACGCGAGTTCGACTCGCACTTATCCGGTTTTAATTTAATTGTAGTTCAATAGGTTGATTGTTTGTTTGCATTGAATAGGCTCTGAAACTACTGGACCGATTTTGATGAAACTTGGTATGAGGATACATTGATTCATTGGGAGTAACATGGGCTACTTTTTATCCCGATATTCCCAAGGGATCGGGAATTACGGGGGTAAAACCGCGGAGCGCTGCTAGTTTACACTAATATTTTAAGAGGAAACATTTTTTTGTTTGTAATGAAAAGGCTCCGAAACTACTTCACCGATTTTGATGAAACTTGGTATGGAAGACAAATTGATTCATTGGAAATACATCACTACATAGTATAAAATAAAGTCACTTTTCGCCGTCCCTATATCCCTTTGTATGCTTAGATCTTTAAAACTACGTAACGGGTTTTGATGCGGCTATTTTTTAATAGATAGAGTGATTCAAGAGGAATGTTTATATGTATAATACATGCATAATATAGCCGTGCAAAGCCGGGCGGGTCGTTATAAATAAATTAGTATCATTTAAATGATAATACGTACCTCATTAGCAGCAGGTATCTCTTTCCACGTAGTAAGGAACACACGTTTGTCCAACTGTCCGTCCTCAGTGAACAGGATGTGTGCGGGAATGAGGCACGCGAAGTAGAATACGTCCACGTTGTTCTTTATTGCCACCTGAGGTATATGTATAAAGTTAATTTTATTCACAACTTACAAAACATTACAAAGTTACAACTGAATTAAATTTAACAAGATTCCAACCGAACAAACATACATACATTGCAAGTTAAATAAAAGTTTTTAAAAACAATAATATTTAAAAATCTAAATAACTTTTTTTTTTAGATTTTATTTTTTTGCCTTGGCTCTGGATGTTTTGGTTGGCTGATATTTAGGCCAATATGAACGTTGGCCTAAGTAGCAGCCAACCAGTACCCAAAGGTAAATTTGGATGAAGCTAATACTAATAATTTGAAAAACCTTCGGGTCCCCACGGCCTCAGGGTCTCCGTGGCAAAAGGCGGAAATATTGCCATTTTGAACTATTCATAACAAAATGTATGGGTAAAAAACGGCGCTCGGATATGTTTTGAGTGTTGTCAGTTAGATATATCTTATATATTGGGGGCTGACAAATAGCCAGCAACACTTCGACCCATTGGGATCTTTTGTGTTAACCCCTACCTTAATGTTTCTTACTCTTTGAAGAAGTGGTCGATTAACGCGGTGATCCCACTGAGAGGAAGAAACCTATATTCCTCCAGTTTGGGATACGCATTCCCAAGGAGGCTCAAGCGCTTCGCTGCTAAGACGTCGCATTCACACAGTATGTGCAGTTAGATATAGATTATAGGTATTGTAACTCAATGGTTGTACCTGTAAGTTGTTAAGTGGGTCCATCCTCTGTACAGGGCCAGTGGTCGCCAACTGTAATGGAGCCTCTGCGCTCGCGCCGGCCGCCAGCGCGCCCACGCATAACCCACCCACTGGGTAGATACCGAAACTATAATAATACATGCATTTATATCAATTGAAGCCATTTATATTTTAAAAAAATGTTTAAAAACTCTGTTATTCCTTAATATGCGATACGCCAAAAATGTGTGTATTGGTTTTTTGGGTATTTGGCAATATGCGTCGAAAGGCTCTTGAGGTATATATAACCAGGACATTACGAAAACCGACAGACAGACAAGAAAGTGTCTTATAATGGTTCATTTTTTATCTTGAGGTAAAAATAGTAATACTTATTTTAAAGATCAGGAAAATAAACTAATTTACTAAACATTAAAGGAATTTTGAAACTTGGCAACACACTCTTGAAAGTAAAAAAATGAAATAAAAATTGGAAAAAAAAAATGATTATGGAAATTGTGTTGTGTTTAAGATGTAGACCAGCAGAGAGCTTTTTGGTTAATAATTTACAATATTAAAATTCCCCAAATTTTCTCAAACTGATAAAAAAACCCGTTTCCAAATTATTATTATTTTTTGGTAAGGACCGGGGGTTACAACTAAGAATAATTACAAGATTTTTGAATACATTGTATGTGACGTGAGATACCTGTTTTTGTTAAGCTGTATAGCGAATCCGGTCATCGCCTGCATCGCCTTGTTGGTGAACGTCATCTCCATACGCGGCTGCCCGTTCTGTCGGCTGAACGAGCCCCAGATCTCCAGACCTACAACACAATAATATTGTTTATTTCTATTATAACATAACATAATCAGGTTATAAGATATCATTCTTATATCATAAAAAATGCTTTGTCCTGACTGACGGATCAACGCACAGCCTAAACCGCTGATCGTAGAGACCTGAAACTTGGAGGGTGTGTTCTTTGTATGACGTAGGCATCCGATAAGAAAGGATTTTCCAAAATTCCAAAAAAAGGGGGGGGGGTAATGTTTGTATGAGACAACGTGATTCCTTGGTCCAATTCCATTAGAACCATTTTCGACTTCTACGCGGACGAATTCGCGGGCAAAAGCTAGTCATACTATAAAAACAATCAAAATCTCTGAAACTTCGAGAGCTACGAGTTTAAAACTTAGCATGGTGGTGTGTCTTTTAGAACGTAGGAGAGCACTAACAAGGATTTTTAGAAATTATACCTTTACCCATTCCCATTTTTGTCTTCGATTTGCGTGATTTTTAGATATGTTTAAAAATGATCAATCCATCGCGCACAAACAACGTGACACGTAATTCATATATATTAGACTAGCCGAGCGCCGCGGTTTCACCCGTGTAACTCTTGATCCCGTGGGATTATCGAAATATAACATAGCCTATAGCCTTCCTCGACAAATAGACTATGTAACACAAAAATAATTTTTCAATTCGCATCAGTAGCTCCTCAAACTCATCAGCTTAATAATATTACTATAGATTATGCCCATTAGAGGTTAAAGGGGCAAAAAAGTATATTAAAGTTCGTAGAAACTATTATATATTCTGTGGACCTCATTTAGGCTTCTTCTTAGCAGTCCCGAATGGACGCCAGTTAAAACTGTAAAGTAATTTATTAAATTTCATTTACACTACAATAATAGTATTTTAGTCTGAATTGTAATATTAACATATTTAATACAATTAAGCGAATTTATACGGTAAGTACGGCGGGAACGGTATTACTTTTTGACAACCCAGTTGGCACAATGGTCACCATGCCGGACTGCCGGGTTGCAGGGTCGATTCCCGCCTCAGACAAGTATTTATAATTAGACATTTGTCTGGGGTCTGGTTGTTTCTATGTATTATAAGTATATATTTAAAAAAAGTATTTATAAGTAGTATATCCGTTGTCTAGCATCCACAACACAAGTCTACATACTTAGCTTGGGGCTAGATGGCGAGGTGTGGAAGGTCCTGTAATATTTATTTATTTACCTTTCCCTTTATCAGCCGGTAGCCAGCACTGCTTGGGTGGTACGAAGGAAGCGGGCCCGGAGCTTGTACCGAATATATCCCCGAGCAGGCCAGTCGTGCCTGAACCGCCAGCGGATGCTGACGTCGCTGCTGTTGGCTCGGGACCACCCCCGAGCTAAAACAACAAAAACACTAGTAGATCTTTCCCGTTTGAGACCTTGTCTTTTAAGCCCCGCACCGATCATACTTATGCTTGAAAACTTTGTTTTGAATTTTTTTTAAATAATAGTAAGTACACGAGTTCTTTATACGTGTAAGTACTAATAATAAACATGAAGAGAATCAAGCAATAATAGTATTTAAGTTATCGCCGAAAAAACAAACGCAGACACAAACGTCCGAGCGTCTCACCCACATCTCACCACTAGACACATCTCACACTCGTTTTTGTACATGTTATTCGTAAATGTTTTTAACAAAAACTAACCAATACATCGAGTCCTCCCGCTAATAGATCCAAGTTGGACGAAGGCGCCGGTGCAGGCGGCGGTCCTCCGATATCCATAGACAAGAGATCGCCTATCAACGACTCCTGCAAAACAAATTTAATTTAATTAAATTTACTTTAAAATATGACTAGTTTGATAGATGAAGGTAAAACAAACATAAAAGATGACTCTATAACCAGTGAAAATTGACGGAGTTTATAAAGATCATCACTCAGTGGTCTTTGCCTTCCCTGGCGTAGTAAAATTAAAAAAATTAAACGAAAATTTAAATAACTCAACTTGACTTATCAAAAAAATACTTCCACTAGTCTCCACGCGGCATGGTCCCCAAAACGCTGGCGAGATTTCGTTTCTGGATAACCAGGGTCACACTTTATTTACTTATATGATTAAAGACGGACGACTTGACTAAAGTCGTTGGACCCAGAGAGCATGCGACCGATCGCTTTGGAAGTCTTTGGGGGAGGCATATGTTCAGCAGTGGACGTGTTGTGGCTGATATGATGATGATGATAAGATTAAATTACCTGATTAGGAATGACAGTGGCTTGTGGTACATGCGCGTCTTCGACAGTGGCGCCGCGTGCCGGCAGTGACTTGCGGACTCCAGCACCACGACCTAAACAACAAAAAACATATCATCTAGCTCTTTTAACTTACGAAGGTTAAAAATTACCTTCGCTTCGTTACTATTGTAACCAGTTTCTTCATTCCATAGTCGTCAGACCATTCCATTAAAGGGCCACTTTTATGCAACTAAACAAACAACTTTTGTTCTACGACTTTTGGAAATTCGATCATTTTTTGAAAATTTTGAGGTTATGTAAATTAGAAAATCAGTTGATTTTTAGGGTTCCGTAACCAAAGGGTAAAAACGGGACCCTATTTCTAAGACTTCGCTGTCCGTCTGTCTGTCTGTCGTCAGGCTGTATCTCATGAACCGTTATAGCTAGAGAGTGGAAATTTTCACAGATGATGTATTTCTGTTGCCGCTATAACAACAAATACTAAAAACAGAAAAATGGAAATATTTTTTAAGAATTGTAGGTTATTTTCATGTTTACAATTTTTTTTTTTTTTGCAATATCTTTTTTGTTAATAATACTCCCAAAAGGGCAGGCAAAAGAATTTTACCCTATACAGCCTCGTCTGACATACAATATTTTTTTGGGTTTTTGCTCGATATGTATTAATCGTAATGGTACGGACTACGGAACCCTTTGTTCGAGTCCGACTTGCACTTGGCCGGTTTTAAAAACCAAAATCATTCAGGCTAAGAACAGTAAATAAATTAAGGAAAATGACCTCTCCGTACGAGGAACAGCTGAATTTCAAGTATACCCTGTATGTTGTTTGTTTTTATAAAATACTAGCGACCCGCTCCGGCTTCGCACGGCTATATTATGCATGTATTATACATATAAACCTTCCTCTTGAATCACTTTATCTATTAAAAAAAACCGCATCAAAATCCGTTGCGTAGTTTTAAAGATCTAAGCATACAAAGGGAAATAGGGACGGCTAAAAGTGACTTTATTTTATACTATGTAGTGATACCTTCAACGAACGCAGTGGGTGGTTTGTGGTAGACCGACGCGAGTGAACTGATGTGACAGATCAGTTCGTCGAGTAACGTTGGCTCGAGGAGGTCCGTCTCCTCAGATATCAAAGGTTTGTCTGCTAACACCACTTCCTTGGCTGCAGCCGGATCCGTAGATAATAGACGCCAGTAAATGAAACCTCGGTCTCTGTTAGGGAAAAAACTTATTTTTTTAATAATTCTTAAACAATATTTTTACGTGATATCGATGAACACCGGCATTTACAAAAAAGTGTGACGTCATGCGTTACGTTACGTTATTGACAAGGTAACAATAGCAACGTATTGAAGTATGGAAAATGTGTCCGGTTCTGTTGACATGATAGGCATGTATTATTATACATATAAACCTTCCTCTTGAATCACTCTATCTATTAACAAAAACCGCATCAAAAGCCGTTGCGTAGTTTTAAAGATCTAAGCATGCAAAGGGACATAGGGACGGCGAAAAGTGACTTTATTTTATACTATGTAGTGATTTACTTAAATTTACACACGAAAAACAAAAAAAAAACAAAAAATTTCTAATAACTATCTATTAATTCTAATAACTTTCTATTTTTTAACTCTTATAATAAATGTAATCTGCTTTGTGAGCTTATAATTTGCTTTGTGAGCGATAAATATAATTAACTAGCAGCACCCTCGGTTTCATCCGCGTAAGCCCCGATATCTAGTAAGAATATCAAGATAAAAATATGCCTGTGTTGTGACCAAGAAATCACGTTGTCCATACAAACTTTACCCCCCTTTTTCACCCCCTTAGTGGTAGAATTTCGGAATATCCTCTCTTATCGAATGCCTACGTCATACAAAGAACACACCCTCCAAGTTTCAGGTCTCTACGATCAGCGAATTAGGCTGTGCGTTGATCCGTCAGTCAATCAGGACAAAGCATTTTATATGTATAGAGTGATATAATATCTGACCTTAGATCAGGATTGTCAGAGTCCTGCGTGGCGAGACTAAGGACATGTTGCACAAGTTCCTGAGTGTCGGCCGGACGCTTCAGGAACAGCTTCACTACGGCGGTTAACAGTTGCAGTTGTACCTTTAAATATTATTGTAAATACTCAGGCTATTGTTTACGGGCTGTTTCCCACATTTAGACCTCTAAACAGTGGAAAAAGTATATGTTAACTAAAAAAATATATGAATACCTGTGCGTTTTCATCGTGGAATCCTTCAAGGAATGAATCTAGAAGTTCGTCTGCGTTATCGATACGTTCCGCGTACTCTCCAACTATCCATACCTGTAAGGCAATAACACTAAAAAATAAATTTGCCGATATATTTATCGTGTTGACTCAGGACCTTGATTTTTATACACCTTATAGGGACTATAGACCTCAGTATCTAGTATAAATTTCAACTTGCTAGGTCCACCCGTACCTGAGAAAACCGGTAGTGACAAACGGACAGACAGACAGACGGACTAGAAAGTGAGCTTATAAAGGTTCCTTTTTACCTCTTGAGGTATTACTCGACATGAAATATATGACATCATCTAAGAATGTGTGTTTGTATTTGTTTCTTCTTCACGCAAAAACTACTAAAACGATTGCAATAAAACTCGGCATGTAGATAGCTAGAGACCTAGATAAGCATATAGGCTACTTTTCATCTCGATATTCTCACGGGATTACGCGGGTAAAACTGCGGGGCGCAGCTAGTAAAGAAATAAATTAACTCAATGGGTTTGCCTAAATAAAAATTGTTTCTTAACAGAGATTTTATTTTTCTGTCTTTCCTGACGTGTACAATTTGGGGGTCTTCAAGTCGCGAGTGAATAGGTATCTTCTAGGAAGGTGTGTTACATCTTAGGCTGCATCGTCACCTACCATCAGGCGGGTGTGATAGTGGTCAAACGCTGACCTATCATATGTAAAAAATAAGTGTAAAATATAACTGACCATAGAAGCCCTCGCCTCCGGTTCGTCCAATGTGTCCAAGTTCTCACACAATGTACTGATTATACTCTCATATTTGTTCGGGTATTTCCTGAATATATCCTTTATTACGACAATCGCTTCTTGTACGACGTAGTTCACTTTAGTTTGGATTAATTCGAGAAGTGTTGAGACGCAGCGCTCCGCTGAGGGTTCCACCTGGTTAAAGAAGCAAAGGAGGTGAGAAAAATTAATCGGTCAAGTGCGAGTCGGATTCGCGCACGAAGGATTCCGTACCCTTATATTCTGTTTTAAACCCCGACGCAAAAACAAATGCAAAAAAGCCAAAGAATATTGTATGTCAAACGAAGCTGTATAGGTTAAAAGTCTTTTGCTTGCCCCTTTTAGGAGTATAACTAACAAAAATAATATTGCCTAAAAAATTGTAAGAAACAGAAAAAATAACCTAAAATTCTATAAAATACATACTTACTCAAAATTTTTTAACTTTTTACAAGGTTTATATTATTTAATCAGTTCGAAACTGTGACAGTTGGTTAATCGTATTTATGGTTTTAAACGCTTTTAATTTTTGCTGTGCAAATCAACCATAATGTAGTCACAGTGGTACTGATTAAATATGACAAAATATGTTGGAAATCATAGTGAATAACTAAGTTATGAATAATTTTACTTTTTTTTTTTCAGATATTGCAAAAACATATTTTTGAAACATAGTTTTGATTACATAGATTACATAAAACAAAACGCAAAACGCGGCCATGACTGCCATCACCCATCAAAGTACCGACCGCGCCAATGTTGCTAAACTTCATCTCACCTTAATAGCACATCTGCCAATAGCTCGAACAGCTTTTCTTACGAAATCCACGTCGACTTCAGTAGCATACTCCTTCAATTCACCAAGCACTTGCGTGATGTTAGCTTGTGAAGCTAGACGTATCATTATATCAAGCTTTTCAAGCTTCACGTAAATTGGATCGTTGTATTTTACGAAGAAGACCTGAAACGGAATAAAATTAATAATAATAATTAGTAATTACTAATTATTATTGTTAATAGTAAATATAAAATGTGCGCTAATTGACGTTGCTCTTAGCAATGTCAATTAGCGCTCTTACTCGGCTAGCTCTTGCTCGGTGAAGGAAAACATCGTGATGAAACCCGTGGCTTAGTTGGCTCCAGAAGTATTGACAAGTTCCCTCCTCTGGACACCAGTACCTTGAGGTGCCAACAGTCGCTGAGGAAATTGCCGAACAAAAAATGTAGACATATTGAGCGCCTCACTGCCCATCCTAATCCACTTGCTTGCCGGCTAATTGACTCCACAAACAAAACACGCAGACTGAAAAGGCTGGACGTTGTATGAACATAGAGGAAGCATTCTGCATCTGCATCTGGACATGGTCGACTAAGCTGAGAGGGTAGTAGGTGCTGGGCAAGCCTACTCCATCGTCACGCAAAAAGGACCCAATTAAAAAGGGTCTAATCGCGGAAAACAGCCCGTATACAAGTACAAGTACAAGTAGTAATTACTAAATCATGAAGAGAAAACATGGCTCTGCCTGCCTAGCATGAAGACCAAAACACGATACGATAAAGCGATATCACGCGATATAACTACATCAACTCTCAAAATATGATAGATAGAGCCGCTGTGTTGAATTTTTATTATAAATTGTGATAAAAATTATGATAAAAATTCAACATGGCGGCTTTATCTATCATATTTTTAGAGTTGATGTAGTTATATCGCTTTATCGTATCGTGTTTTGGTCTTCATGCTAGGCATACTGATATTACTGGACCGTTTTAAATTAAACTCGGTATACAGATAGCATTACAAAAGCTACATGCTCAGTTGCTAGTAGAGTTCTAAAATTACTATTATTGGAATGTTTTCATTCTAATAATTTTTGTTTGATAAATTCATGAGTTAACTTCAACTAAAGCAGGCCTAGATTCTTGCTTGTGTTGAAAACATTCTTATAACAGCCGTTTTGGAGCTCAACAATGTTTCTGCAATTATGCAGCCCACCGTACTTCAAATTTCGCATAAACATTCTGTCGAATTCGGACGAAGTCGCGTGCAAAAGCTAGTTATTACTTATAACTGACCTTCATCTCATGCTTTAATATATCAGGTCGCTTCTGTACGACCAGGTTGATATTCCTCAACGCAACGTATTGCACTTCCGGTTCGGCGCTCAACAACGTCACCAACGGCGGTGCGAGCTTCCGGGACAATGTGGACACCAGCTCCGTGTCGTCTGATACCATCTCCATTAACTTCATTAGAACCTGGAATATATTAATAAATGTTTATATTTACATACATAGGCGCTGCCTATCGCGCGACCGGTGTGGCCTATTTGCTATGAAACTGCTGAAACTCGTACGACCGTGATTTTCATAGGATTTAGGCCCCATTAGTCGCGCGATGCGGTCGTGCATTGACCTCTTAGGTCAGCGCCTTACAGTCGGTATAGCATAAAAAGATCGGCCAAGTGCGAGTCGGACGCGCGTACGTAGGGTTCCGTACCATTATGTTAATTTGAGAAATACTAAGAACCCTTGTCAACAGAAATACATCGTCTGTGACAATTTAAACTGTTTAGCTATCACGGTTAAGGAGATGCAGCCTGGTGACAAACAGACAGTCAGACGACCGGAAAGTGGACTCTTAGTAATAGAGTCCCGTTTCTACCCTTTAGGTACCCTATAAACATAGAGTTACAGTTTTAATAATATACTTTCCAACTGCAGGTCAAAAACCTTTCTTTTATTGATCGCGATCAACCGAACTAGAAGCTATCCAGGTTCGATCTTAAGATTAATTACTTTAAATATATTTAGCACCCATAACACAAGTCTAGTTACTTAACTTGGGGCTAGATGGCGATGTGTGGAGTGTCCTGCAATATTTTTTTTATTTTTACCTTAACAGCTGAGAGTACAACAGCAGCGTTAGCATGAGCGAGCCGAGGCGTGATCCTCTCACATATAGAGTGGGCTTCACGAGCGTCACGCGGCTGGTAGTTGGACAACGCGTCCAGGATGAACACCTGGCCCCATTCCGTGCACTCGTTCAGTGCTGTTAGTAGCTTGTTTATTGTTGGAGCGTTCATTTCTGGAAAAATTATTATTTTTATTGTAAACTAGCAGTGCTCCGCGGTTTTACCCGCGTAACCTATGTTACTCCCAATTATTCAATGTATCCTCATACCAAGTTTCATCAAAATCGGTTCAGTAGCTATTCGGTCTAGAGTCTATTCGTTACAAACAAATATTTCTTTATTATATTGGCCTCAACACCTATATTACGACTTTGTAAAACTTCACTGTTAATAGTTTACTTATTGTCGCACCAAACATTGCTTAATTGCGGATTAAACTATTTAAGGTATGATCACTTAAGGTAGCCTATAACACTCCCCAACCCAAACTACCCCGTAACGAAATTTCATCGACGTCGGTTCAATCATTTGACCGTCAAGGCGTTATAAACGAATACACAGACTTATACATAATTTATAGGGACACTAGCTGTCCCGGCAAACGTTGTTTTGCTATTTACAAAAAAAAAAAAAAGTAGATGTTGGCCGATTCTCAGACCTACTGAATATGCTCACAAAATTTCATGAGAATCGGTCGAGCCGTTTCGGAGGAGTTCAAGTTCGAACCCCGTGACACGAGAATTTTATATATATAGAGAAGAAGATTACACATTTTTATATTAGGGAGGAATAGCTTCAAAGTGTTAAATAAAAAAGTGTTTTGAAAGGCTAAATTTGTTCAGTGGATTCCCAATGGTTTTTGATTTGGTTTTTACGACAAATCCGGGACGCATATGTAATACATGGGACTGTCAAAGTGTTAAGGTGGTAGGTTACAGGTTAAATTGTCTCTGGCAATTCACCACTTCTTATAGTAAATACAAATACAATATATATTAGATAAATTAGAAGTTACTGAAAATAGGTCCAAGGCAAGGCATGCCGATTGTTCTTACCAACTAAAGGTTGTCCAGAGACGCTGGCTTCATTGATCTCTGACAATGCAGCGACGGCGTTAGCTACCACCATTGGGTTGGAGTCGCTCAGCAAATCCTTCAGCTGGTCTAAGAAACCCTATACAGAGACATTGAAGTATCAGCATAGGAAGATTCCAATATAATGGTCATAGGTTTCTAGGCATACTGATGCGTGTCTTAGAGTCAAAAACGATAACCATACTTGCTCCGGTTAGTCGGGGATCTTTTTACGTCATTTTCACGGCAATATAGCGACTGCTGTCCAAATTCCATCATAGTTCTCGCTAACGACATTTCTTATGCTCTTTTATCTTGTTCTTTGAGTATAAGTAACAACCGAATGGCAATGGTGGGACGATTTTGATTGAATGGAAGGAAGTGTGGGCTCTTCATGGTAATTTAGGTTTCAGTTATAAGTTTTAACATGTGAAGCAAAGCAAGTTGGCCAGTTAATTCTGTGTTTTTTTAAGCATTGTTTTTGAGTCTACATACCTGATCTTCAACCATGCTCGACGATATATCGTAAAGCTTAGCAACGCAGACGGCAGCAGTCTTCCTCACATACGGGTCCTCATCTTTAAGGCATTTCCTCAAAGGTTCGCACAGATACTCGGTGATTTTGTCCACTCTGATGCAGCCCATTGTGCGGACGGCAAGCGCACGGATCAGCGGGTTCGAATCTTCGCAATCCTGAAGGTGAGGCGTGTTAAAAGGAGGGTTGATGTGCTTGTAGGGTTAAGCAACTTTGCTAAAAGCTTGGGTGGGATTTTAGAATGACATTTAAATAAATTTTCACTTAAAAATTTAATTTTTAGGGTTCCGTACCCAAAGGGTAAAAACAGGACCCGATTACTTAGACTCCACTGTCGGTCTGTCTGTCTGCTATCAGGCCGTATCTCATCAACCGCGATAGCTAGAAAGTTACAATTTTCACAGATTATGTATTACTTAAAAACAGAAAAAAAAATTAAGTAAGGCTCCCAAACAACCCTTCGTGTTGACATTGCCGAGATTATTGTCAGATAATTTTATGATATCATTCTAAAACCCCATTTAAATAATGGGCTATATTGCCAATGTGCTATCTATGATTTTATAAGGGCTAAAGCATGGATTCGTCACTCGATTTATATACAGAATTAAATATTTTATCTTTATATATTTCTTAGTACTTATCAATAAAGAACAGTAGATTTACACATTTAACTAGTGAAAAATTATCCAGTATGTCTTGTTCAAGCTATCTTTTCTAATAGGGAATTTTTTAATTAAAACTTTTTTTTTTATAATCGTTCCAAATCGCTTGATAGATGGCGCGCTTCATAAACATCATAAGCTCTGGGCCAGATAAATGAAAAAAGAACTAGAACGCTTTCTAAAAAATTTATTTGTATAATTAGATAATAGACATCTTTCGGTTTGGAATTTTTTTAAAAGAAAAATGCAGCCCCAAAATTTATATTTGAACTCGCGACCTCTCGCCGTGCGTTTTAAATCTAACAGCGAACCTAAATTTTCCAAAAAAAAAACCTAGTTATAATAATAGTAGATTATGCATCAAGGGCATAAAGCAATGTCTTATGTTGTGGGTGGTATATTGAACCCCGAGTGTAACGAATGACTCTTGGGTTAACCTTTATCCCGAGGTGCATACTCTACTTTTAATACCGTCAGTCATTTTTTTTTATTCTTGTGGTGGCCAGTTCCCTATTTGAAACAAATCCAATTTAAAAAAAAAATGGGGCAATTGCAATGATATGGTAGTTAGCATGATGGTAAATATTTGGTAGGTATTATAGGCAAAACCTATTTGCTTAGACCTAACGTAACAATCAAAATAAAAAACATAAATCGTGGCCTGCTAGATTTTTGTAGACCAATCAAATGACTTAAATAAAACCTATTTGCCGAGAACTTCAAAATTAAAACCAAGAGTTTTCACACGAATTTCAACATTCCAAATTCAAATCACTTTATTCCCTTGGGAGTTTCATACAACATTATCTCCCTCGGGAATAATGTCTTGCTTTAAGTTGAGGTTAATAGGGCTTTAATCCGTGATTATAGTGCTGCAGGTGTGAAAAAATATTTTATACAGTAAATAGTGACGTTTAAGTGGTGCTGCCATCTATCGAGGCTTAAGGTAAGAGTTCTTTTCTTTTAGTTAGGCCTTATTGGCTTGCAAATACACTTTAGAAAAGGATTTTTTAATGTGTGAATCTACTTATATGTGTTGATGTGTAGGATCTTTACCTTAACAAGCTGGTATGTTGGTAGATCCTTCCACCATCATTATATGACAGTTAAAACGATAAAAACATACATGTCACACTTAAATACAACTACTTTAACAGTCACTAGCAAAATCAGGCCAGCAACTGGTACTTTTACAGACATTGGCAAATTCTATCTGGCAATTGACTTTGACGTTTGTCTAAAAATCTCTTATCCTTTTCTTTTGCTTGTTAAAATAGCAGGCGAAAAATAAGTCAAGTTCTTGCCAAAAAATATTTAAAATCTCACTATTATTCTTTAAAAGTACAGTTTCAGTATGATAATTTAGTAATATTCCAACTATTAATTGGTTCTAACCTTTCTAAGGGACTATAAGTAGGATAACTTTACTAATTGAAATAGCTAAATAACTCCAAAAACAAAACTCTACTAGGTTATTTACCAACACCACAAAACAACTACTATAACAGACATTGGCGAAATGTATCCAGTACTTGTTAAAATATAGC
Source organism: Idaea aversata (assembly GCA_907269075.1). Lineage (NCBI taxonomy): Eukaryota > Metazoa > Arthropoda > Insecta > Lepidoptera > Geometridae > Idaea > Idaea aversata. Next base: position 8,520,705 of record OU026104.1, on the reverse strand, counting down.
CGGCAGAAATTAATTTGATACCAAACTCTCTTGCCGGAAAATTTTAAAATATCACTCACATTCTTTTAAAATAAACAATTATGATAGTTATCCCTTAGTCTCACAGACATTATCATTAAAATAATAAAGAAATATCCCAATAATTAATAAAACCTTACTGAAAGACTGGAATGAGACTACATAAACTCTAAACTTAACTAAATAAAATTCAGAAAATAAAATTTTACTTCTTTCATTCTAAATAACTCTAAGACAAAAACTGGACTACGCTTACACCAAAAATTTTAGTCATTGACATAGTCTTTTATCAAGTAACAAGTCCTTTTTTTACAAGCCCTATTGGCATCTGTTTCCCGTAATAGCTGTTGAATTGCCAAATAAATAATTTATATCAATACCGACTAGGTGAATCACCAAACTTACCTTGACAAATGTATTGACAGCCATAATGGCCATATCAGGCTGTGACTTAGCATAGTTCATCAGGTACAAATACACCAACTTCTTAAGTTCCAGGTTGTCTGTCTGCATGCAGTTGACTACATCGGGGAATAGTGCAGAGACGTCCTTGCCTACTGTCATTGAGGCTATAACCTGTGGGTAGGTAAGTATGAGGTAAAGACTTCTACTCAAGGCTGTCTTTAACTTAGTGGAGGCCGGGCATATTAGGATAATGGGGCCTCCCTCTATGACCCGTGGGATTATCAAAATGAAAAGTAGTAGCCTTCCTCAATAAATGGACTAACCAACACAAAAAGAATTTTTCAATTCGAACCATGTCCTACTCTACTCCTGAGATTAGCGCGTTCAAACAAACAAACTCTTCAGCTTAATAATAAGTAAAGATTCTAATCTAATCTAGGTATTTGTTTTATGACAAATTATTGTTTTTTATGTAAAATATACGTAAGTAATATATTCAAAGTTCAATTTATTTGAATTTAAAGTTTTTCAGTAATAAATATCGGTTATTGTTTAGTGATCTGGCAGGAACAAGGGGACCCTGGGCATGGACCCAGTGGGAAAGAGGGGTTTGCTTGTACTGTTTTCCGCCTCTTTGACCTCTTTGGTTGGATCCTTGAGGATGGAGTGGGTTTACCCAGTATTTATGTCTCTCTCGGCTAAGTCGATTGTGTCCAGAGAAAAGAACTTGTCAATACGCCAAGAGCCAACTAAGTTTCATCACAAATTTTTTCTTCACAGTAAGAACAGTGTCAAAGTGGACTAACTAGTTCGATTGGCGGTTACTAAACAATATCATCCACAGATATCATCTCTAAAGGCCCTGATCGATGCGCGAGTAAACCGACGTTCTGGCTTGCGGCTCGATTCATTCACACTGATCGACTCACAAAACCGCGGTTTTACTCGCTCGTCGATCAGTAGCATTATTCACTAAGCTTCAAGTCGTTGGGCGCGCGTGATTAGGGGCGGAGGGGGTGCGGTTTTTGTATTGCAATCTTGTCCTAATCACGCGCGCCCAACGACTTGAAGCTTAGTGAATAATGGTCCAGGGCCTTTCTTAGAAGTTCATATTAAAACTAAGGGTAGTTATAAAGCCGGGGTACATCGTAAAACTTACCTTTTTGACTGCCTCCTTCTTTTTCTCTTTTTTGTCACTGTTCAGTTCGGATTTCAATTCGAAAATCTCCCCCTTCTTGGTGGTAGTAAAATACTTGGAATCAGTCATCTTGGAGACCTTTTACCTCCGAATTTCTTTGAAAATGTTCACTTGCTCACTTCCTAAAAATCAATAAAAATTTTGGACTTTACAGTCACAGGTTTTACAAGGTAAATAAAAGTAGATTTTGCCACTAAATCAATTCGTAAGCTTGCTTTTATAAATAATGATTTAAAAATACAGTAAAATAAGGGATAAAACAATTATTATAAAGTAAAAATTCAATAAACCCACTTTTGTTTGACACGACAAACGGAAGGGGCGTTTTGGAATAGTGTTGTGCATTTTATAAATCGATATAGGTAGGTTTTGGAAACAAATCGTAATTTACTGGAAATTAATTACAGCGCGGCCCTTTTACTTCTTTTTGTCAAAGGAAAGTGTGATTAGCTAATGCTTTGTTGTTTGGAATAATTTATTTTTGACATGGTAAAGTCTAACAAATTGATGCATTCACAAAAAGCATGACGCATCACGCGTTTCGTGTTTGCTTTTTAAGGTTTAATATTAATATCGCCTGTCTAGGTTTGTATGTACAAGGATGACGAGTGACGAATAGAAGACTTATGTGAAATAAAGGAAAAAAAAAGAAAAAAAAATATTAAGGAAACCAAAAAAGTAGGTAGGTACTCGATTTTTCATCATTTTCCTATGACGTTATCACGTAAAATTATCGTCCGTAAATTGACTTTAGAGACAACCATTTTTTAAGGTTCAATTTCATATACTTAAAGCCAATGTTATTTTTGTTATCCCTTTAAATTTTTTCCTGTTTTTTCTTTTTTCCACTTTTTTCTCTTATTTTTTTTTCATTTATATATATTTTTTCCTTTGTAGAAGTCTTATATTCATGAACCGTCATTCTATAACACAAGCCCAGATGAGCGATATTATTATCAAATACTCTGTTTCCTAAGTTACCATGACGCGTCTGGCCATAATATTACCATGACGCATGACGTCACACATAATGACCGTGACACTTTTTTGTGTATACAGGTGTTTTACCAATTTATTAGACGTTATCACGTTAAAAGATAGTAAAATCGAGTAAGTATAATTAACATTTTTATTTCTAAACAGAGTTCTACAAAACATACAACTTCTAGTCGCACGGGCGCGTTGGATTCACAGAACACTAGGCGTGGGTGGTAGGAGGCGGAAGTAAGATGATATAAATAAAACTATAGACGTAGTAAAAACATCACATTGTAAAATTTCCACCCATATTTGTCACATAATTTTTTTTTATAACTATCGATAATCGATAAAAATATGTGACTCACTAGTGGTGATTGTGTGACGATTGACATTTGACAGCAATGGTAATAACTGATGGCTGTCAATACATTTTTTTTTATTGTTTTGGCTTCTCACGAATTGTACATGTAACCAAGTTATAACTATTTTACTCAAGTGGAGCAATAGTGAGAATTCCTAGTTCCGTGGTGAGAATAATTCTTAAAAAACATTCACTAATATGCATAATAAATGGAGGACATACCCTCTTTAGAATTCTAGTTTTTATAGCTTTATAATCTGCGTTTGGAACTAAAGGCTTTTACACACGTTACGATTTGGACGTCCCGACCAAATTGGCACAACCAAATTGGGTATCGATACACACGCTACGATTTGGTCGGATACGATTCAGAGAGTACATTGTTACACATCGTGGTCATTAAGTAGTTTCTAGGGTTCCGTTCTTCAGGGGGAAAAACGGGACCCTATTACTAGACTTTACTGTCAGTTCATCAATCTGTCCGTCTATCAGTTCCATCCGTCCGTCCGTCTGTCTGTCTGTCTCGAATCGTGATGGATAGAGAGTTAAAATTTTCTTAGATTATGTATTTCTATTATTGTCGCTTTAACAACAACAACTAAAAACAGAAAAAAATAAAGTGGGGCTCAAATACAACATAATACGGAACCCTTCGTGCGGGAGTCCGACTCACACTTGTTTGTTTCGAACACGAAGTTGGGTCCGACCTTAGTGAATATAGGCCCAGGAGCACCGTTCGTGCCTTTGGAAATAAAGTCAAGTGACTTTAAGGCTTTTACACACGTCCCGATTTGGTCGGATACAACCAAATTGGGTATTTCCAATTTGAACAATTAATAATAATTAAGTCTGCCCGATCACGCACGATACACACTTCCCAATTTGGTTGTACACCCAACCAAATTGGATGTCGGACCCGACCAAATTGGGACGTGTGTAAAAGCCTTAAAGTCACTTGACTTTATTTCAAAGAGTATTTTATTAGCTTTATTTCCAAAGGCACGAACGGTGCTCCTGGGCTTATATTCACTAAGGTTCAAGTCGTTGGGCGCGCGTGATTAGGGGCGGAGGGGGGGCGGTTTTTGTATGGAAATCTCGTCCTAATCACGCGCGCCCGACGACTTGAACCTTAGTGAATAAAGGCACTGTTCAAAAAGATGTACAAACTTACTTACTAGCTTTTTTTTTAAACTAAAACCTTTAGAAGATCAAAAGCAAAAAATCTATCTACCTACTTAATGAAATAAAACAAACACTTTATATTATTCAATACGAAATATTTATTTTTCTGCATCTTCCCAACTTCATGGTCCTTTGTTAGAAAATGTTCATACATTTTTTACTTAACACTAATCAAATATACAATTTAAAAAATATAACATTATTAATAAATTTGAATTGGCAATAATAATTATGAAAGTCGAAAAATAAAAACAGAGATTCGGAAATAAACAAAATACTTAATCAAATTTAAAAATTCAAATAAATTCTGGGGAATTATCTCATAATAATTACATTTAAATACAAATACTTATTTTAATTAACAAATCCTTTCATTGTTTCCGTTATGTAAAAAGCAAAAGTTTAACAATATTTACTTTTTCTGTAAGAAAGAAGTTTGAAGTAAATTATAAAGAAATAGGAATAATAAATGAATAAAAAAAATGTTTTTGAGCAATTGCGTTTTACATAGCAGAGGTGTGAAGGGACATCAATATATCGAGCCATATATCTCCTTCAAGAAATATATAGCCCGATATATACCGTTTATGTGCGTATTTTTTCGAAGATATTTTATCATAGTTATTATTTTAATATATATATTTTTAATTACTCTCACTTTTTTTTAATTAAAACTAGAAAAGTTTTATTCATTTCAGTTCATTTTTCAGAATACCTTTGAAATACGTATATGTTTATTAAATTCTAAAATCAATTCACATCCTGCTATCCTATTTTCCCTAATTATATAAATGTTAAAATGTGTGTATGTTACTAATAAAAATATACTAAGCCGATTGGGATGAAACTTGGTATGTACATAGCTGGAGTCTGGAGAATAACAGATTTTTATCCCGATACACCCAAGACTTACGCGAGTAAAACCGCAGGACACAGCCTACTAATTATGTCTGATCTAAAAAAAACATCGCCAGTAATATTTTGTGGCATAACAAAAATATGTTCAAATGCTAACTCTATAAATTGGATTTAAAAACACCTAATAGAACTCTTTAGAACAAATGTCAGGAGTCGAATCTGCTACCTTAAAATGCTTTAACAAATAATGAGCCTGCTTATAATACAGTGCAACTATATTTTCTGATTGCTATTGTCACTTTTGACGTTTGTTAGCAACAACTTAAGATATTTAGTTGAACTTCTGGCTGTAGCTCAGATAAGTTAATTTCTTAGCTATAACTTAGGCAACATTATTAGTTCTATTTTTAGCCGTGACTCCGACAAGTTAGAACTAACACTAGAACTAGAATTTTTAATCAACTATTTCAGACACATTGATAATAAAGTGCACTATATTGCTTTATGTAAAATAGTCTTTTTTAATTATTTAATTTACCTGACGACGTCATAACTTCCAATTTCAGTCCTAACTGAGATTTATAGGTGTTGTCTATACCTTTAACTTTTATAAAATTTTATCCTTTTAATCAATTTTAACTAGAAACTCTTCAACTTCCAATTTCTGCCTCATAATCGCCGACAGAACAACCTCAGTACTACAAACGACGTTCAAAGTCTTCTCAGATTGCAACAAATAATAAACTAAGTGCAAATCATTAGGAACGGTCAACACTATGTAACTATACGGCCTATTATTATGCATTTCCTGTATAGATACGTAGGATCGTCTGTTTTTCTCGACTTTTCCACCGCAAAGTTCTATCATTTCCGTCAAAGCAAGCCTGGCTGGTTTAACACATGGTGTCATGAAGAAGGTGACACCCTCGAAGAGTTTCCGCCGTATTTCTCCGCAGAGTAACACTTCGGAGACGTCACATTTGAACATCTTGTTGAAATTCTCGTCTCTTAACCCGTGCATTGCTTCGTCAGCGAATTTGTTCAGCCGTTGACTTTCGTGAACCCATTCCGGGGTAAGTAAATGTTTGACGGTTACTAAACAGCTGACTAATTTGGTTGTTCGGACTAGTTTCTCCATTACTAAGTGGGTAGCTTCGGCCGGTGATGTTACTACGAGGCCGCCGAGTTGCCTGGAAATTTGAAATGGGGTTAAATTGGTCAAACATTAATTTCTCAAAGCTTATTAAATTTAAAAATTACTTATTTGAAGGTTAATCAATATGATGGTATAATACATGTATGGAAAGTGATTGAATCGAAATTAACATTGGCATACCTCAAGGCTCTGTACTCAGCCTTACCCTATTTTTAATTTATGTCAATGATTTTCAACTTAAAAGTTGGCGATAGATAAAATAGATCCAGTAGATCGCCCCGATCTGAGACTCCGCGTTTTTTACCTTCCATCCCCCTATCTCTTTAACCCTCTTCGGCTACTTCTTACCCAAAAATTGTATTGGTAACTTGAATCAAAGGAGATCAACGATGCCTACTAAAGTTAAAGTCAAACAAGCATACTGACGTTTCAGCTTCTTATCACTAGTTTCAGTCGCTCTGTCAATTAGAAAGATAGAAGAAGAAAGACAAGAACCAAACTCACCTAACAATATTGGTCATTTTATTCTGTTCATGAAGCGGTACCGCTGAGAAGAGCACCCTTGGCGCGAGATGCAGCGGCGGCGGGTTGGCCACGGGCTGCAGCGGTGGCGCCGCCGACGTCGTCAGTGTCGCGAGTGGTGACTCTAACCGCGGCCGTTTCGCGCGTCGAGGGTTGGAAGCTATCGCTGCGGCGGAACGTTTCGCGCGCTCGTGCGACTCTTGCGTTATGTTTATTGCCATTTTCCAAGCGTCTGTTCAAATAAATAATAATAAAAGATTATGTATAATTCAAACCCTCCGACTTTTAACTCCCATAACTTTTAGACGGCTCAACCGATTTCGATCAAACAGCTTTGAACGCTCCCGACTAATTCTCTTTTCAAACGAAACAAAATCAATTCATCAGTTCGGGAGCTACGGTGCCACAGAGAGACACACACACACACAGACATGTCAAACTTATAACAACCTGTCGTTTTTGCGTCGAGGGTTAAAAAAGTTTGTCTTGGAGTTGACTTTTTGATTTACACCAAGACTAAGAAATATTTGCGCCTTGGATGCGCAGTCCAACCATACCCTAGACGCGTTTTATAAAAATAAACTGCTGTCAATGCACAGCCAAAACTAGATACCAGATAATTATTTGGGAACATAAATTGATTTGAGAGTTTTGAATACTTACTCATTAAATGCGAAACAAGACTATAATCCATTCTAAACGGACTCGCCATGTTGAACTGCTGATATTTAGCATTTTCAATCTGAAAACAATGATCAATCAATCATCTATACATATTAAATTTGTCCTGAATGACTGACAAGACGGATCAACGCACAGCCTAAACAGCTGATCGTAGAGACCTGAAACTTGGAGGGTGTGTTCGTATAACGTAGGTTCGATAAGAAAGGATTTTCCGAAATTCTACCCCTTAGAGGGTGAAAAAGGGGGCAAAGTTTGTATGGGAGAACATGATTCTATGGTCCATTTTGGACTTTTACGCGGACGAAGTCGCTGGCAAAAGCTATTTATTACTAGCTGCGCCCCACGTAAGTCCCGATCCCGTGGAAATATCGGGATAAAAAGTAGCCTATGTGTTAATCCAGGTCTCCAGCTATCTAGATACCAAGTTTCATCACAATCGGCCCTGTGTTTTTTGCGTGAAGGAGTAACAAACATACATACGCACAAACTTTCACATTTATAATATTAGTAGGATATCACGAAGAGCTCTTACAATTGTTAGTGTCGGATGACTTACCTGCGCGAGCGCACTCATATTGCCGAGTAACAAGTCTGTGAGCCAGGCAGCCGTCACTACAGGGATGCCCCACTCGCGCGCGCGACGGTATTTGTTACCCTCAGCACGCTTGCAGATTAGGACCGTGTTGTCGCGGGTCATGTATGGTGTTAGCTGTGAAAATATATAAAATAAGATCATTTCATTTATTTGCATTCATATGTTAGGTACAATTTGACGACCTCTGTGGCGCGTCGGGCGAACACCCGACTGCGACGCAGAAGGTTGCGGGTTCGATTCCCGCCGGGAACAAGTATTTATGCTGACCATAAATTCTTGTTTCTGGTTCTGGGTGTTTCCTATATGTATAATATGTATATATTTACAAAAAAAAAAAAAAAAGTATATAAGTAGTTTATCCGTTATCTGGCACCCATAACACAAGCATTAAGTTGCTTAGCTTGGGGCTGGATGGCGATGTGTAATATGTCCTGAAATATTTATATTTATTTAATAGATGTTACAATAGGCATATTAATTCACAATTGAGCCCTTGCAATTGCGTGCGGTGATAGACTAAAGCTTTTCTTACTATACGTACGCAGGTACTATAGTATACAAATAAACTTGTACGGTTAGTTACTTATTATATGCTCAGTTAGGTTAGTGATGGTAGTGTATGTTATTAGTTCGTTGCTCGTTCATTACGTCCAATGAGTTTCTTGTGCTTTCTTCTCATTGGTGGGCGCGTTCCGAAGTTACATATCCCTTACTTTCTAAAACGCTTCAAAAGTTTCAATGTGATAAATAATCGTGGGGAAAATTAGGACATGATTTTTTTCTATTAAGTCGTGCTTATTCTAAGAATGTAGACTTTTTTATAATATGTTTCAAAGTAAATTACCTTCAACACATAAGTACAGTAGACAGAGTAGATATAGTTACATACCTTGGCTCCTATATGATGCACGGCAGCAGCGATCCTATCTCTCTCAGCGTCCCTCCACCCCGAGAGCGCGGCGCGATGGTGCGGCGCGGGTCTGTCGCGTGCCGCATACATGGTAGGGAGGTGGAGCGCCTGCCACGGGGGAGCTACGCCCCGGCGAGCCATCGCGTCCGATAGCCAGTACGCTGTTACACAACGTTTGGCGTCGCGGAGTGCCTGTACCGAGGTGAAACAAATATTAATAGGCAAGCCTCAGTTGGAGGCATTGACAAAGCATTACTAGAGATAAGACTGCCACTCATGAACTAAAGCGTCACACAAAAAAAAACCCTTATTTCTAGATGGCGCCATGGAGAGACTTTTGATCCCAAAAGTACCGAGGGATTGGGACTTATGCGGCTGAAATAGCTTGGCACAGCTAGTTTAGTTAAAAAAGCCGACTAAACCATATAAATAACGGTAGCGTCATCTCGATATAAGGAGTTTTCTTGTGTGACTTTTTTTGTTCTCTAAGTATAATTCAATTGTTAATCAATGCCCCTATAGGCGGGTTAGTGCCGGAGCGACCCGATCCCCGAGCTACCCGTCCCTGAGGATCACACTTTGATTACATTTAGTTTTCTTATATTTTCTATTGTTTTCAACTTGTATCGTTAACATAATAAATAGAACAGTGATGTCAATTTAGTTCATTTAAGCTAAATGTAGCGCTCTGGCTTCGCACGGCTATATTATGCATGTATCTTCTATCTATATATAAAAAAATAACTCATTGTAATTTGATAACTCAAGAACCGGCTCACCTATCCAAACCAAATGCTTAAGCTTTGTTCGGACTATTTAGTAGATGATATATGTGAAGTTTGCACAAAATCGATCGAGCGGTTCTTCTTTTATATGGCTAAACAACGATTGCCGTTGCGTAGTTTTAAAGATCTAAGCATACATAGGGACAGACAGCGGAAAGTGACTTTGTTTTATACTGGTTTGTCACATTAATTTCACGTACCTGCATAACGACGCCATGTTTCTGCGTCTCGCACAGCACGTGCGTGACTCGAGCGCAGTAGTTCGGCTCGACCTCACCGCCGCGACGTTGTATCGCCTCCGACCAACGGTTCACTCGTTCAACACCCCATGATGGTTGGTATTCCACCTAACAACAAAATAAATATACATTGCAGGACATTTCTTCGTCATCTAGCCCCAAGCTAAGTAACTAGACTTGTGTTATGGGTGCTAGATAATGGAACCAGTAGTTTCTGAGATTAGAGCGTTCAAACAAACAAACAAACTCTTCAGCTTTATAATATTAGTATAGATTATTTCCTCTGGACACGGTCGATTAAGCTGAGAGGGTAGTTTAGATGCAGGGCAAGCCTCCCAAAGTGGTCTATCAGTGTATATTGATATGTTCACAGGAAAATGGGGGTTTCCCCATGACTTTCTTGTGATTTGTGGACTTTACAAACATATTTTCCATTGGCACCAAAGTCAAAATTAATAAATGATATTTATTGCACAGGAAAAAATGTATTAAAAACTAAACTAGGTTTTCGGACCGCGGCCTTCAACAATAATTTTATCTATCAGCTACCAGAGTTTGGACTATATCATTTTCCTGAACTATCAGAGCTTCATGTAAAACTGCGTAGCAGATAAAAACTAGTTAAGTAGTTAGTTCAAGTTATAATTTATTTTTCAATAATCCAATTGAGTTGTCAATACATTTATAATGCTTTGTCCTGACTGACTGACCGACGGATCAACGCACAGCCTAATCCGCTGATCGTAGAGACCTCAAACTTGGAGGGTGTGGTCTTTGTATGACGAAGGCATCCGATAAGAAAGGATTTTCCGAAATTCTGCCCCTTAGGGGCTGAAAAGGGGGGGGGGGGCAAAGTTTGTATATGACAACGTGATTCCTTGGTCCAATCCTATTAGAACCATTTTGACTTAAACGCGAACGAAGTCGCGGGCAAAAGCTAGTCTATACATATATAGGCTTTGTCCTGACTGACTGACGGATCAACGCACAGCCTAAACCGCTGATCGTAGAGACCTGAAACTTGGAGGGTGTGTTCTTTGTACGACGCGGACGTAGGCATCAAACAAGGATCTTGGAACATTCAAAGCCTACGCGGACGAAGTCGCAGGCAACAGCTAGTAAATATATAAAGATACTTACAATATGAAAAACGCATCCCAAAAGGAACAAGTCGGGTGGTAGTTTTAAATTAGGATTGTGTCCGTAGAACTGCGCACGCGCAGGCGGCGCTCGAACTGCGCCCGCGTATACCTTGTTGCCCACGCCCACTGTTGGCGCTGTACCAGCCTGGGAAAGATGATTAAAATGAATAAATAAAAACAGAAAAATTTAAATAAAAACGTAGCGTGGTCGGGGTCCAATCCTGATGATGCGTCGTGTAGACGCGAAACTCGTGTCGTGGTTTATGAATGGTGTCACTAATACTAATAATTGCTTGTCCTCATTGTATGTCTCTTCAAGTGAGCGGGGAGGGCATATTGCATTTTGTGTTTTGGCAGTAGGCTCGGAACTAAAAACTAAATATTAATACTTCCATTACAGATATGGAGCTCCGAAAAGTAACGACGGATTAAATCAATTATGAAAGAAAATTGATTATTTGTATCTAAGAACCAAATTAACATAAGAACATAATCAATTACACATTGGGTCGATAAAATAAATTAGGTCAGCATAAAGAACTATACAAAAAAGTGCGCTGTTTTTCCTTTCCTAAACCAAAAGAAAGCAAAAATGCTAATGGAAGTTGCGTTCCCGATTTTAACAAAAACTAAAACTGCATCCCTAGATTTTAGGAAAAGGTATAATTAAATTACTTGTAACTATAAAATTAAAAGTCCTGAATTACTGACTTATACAATCAACGCACAACTCAAGCCAATAGATGGACTGTGCTAAAAGGCATATAGATAGCTATTACGTATCGACTCCTACGCAGACAAAGTCATCGGTATAAACTAGATACTAAATCATTGTACTTATCAATAAATATAAATATTGCAGGACATTCCACACATCGCCATCTAGCCCCAAGCTAAGTAACTAGACTTGTGTCATGGGTGCTAGACAACGGATATACTACTTATATACTTTTCTTTTGTAAAAATATATTTATAATAGGAACATTGACACCAGAAGGCCAATTCTCGTAAATAACATTGTTTAAATTACATTTCAATATCATTCCGATTACAAAAGATACCCTTAGAGTCAGTTTTATTTAACAAAAAGCTAACTTTGAGGGTATTTTGAGCTACTTTGAGGGTATTAAATGTGATCGAAATGCAATTGAAATGATATTGAAATGTAATTTAAACAATGTTATTTACGAGAATTAGCCTTCTGAAAACAGAGAAATATCTAAACATAAATACATGTCTGAGATGGGAATCGAATCCGCAGCCCTATTTTTGGCAGTCCGGCATGGTGATCATTGTGCCAACTGGGTCGTCAATAGACAGTGATGAAGGTCAAGTGCCAGTCGGACTCCTGCACAAAGGGTTCCGTATCATTATATTCTGTTTTTAGTATTATTTGTTATAGCGGCAACAGAAATACATCTGTGGAAATTTCAACTATCTAGCTATCACGGTTCAGGATACAGTCTGGTGATAGACAGTGGAGCGCGTGCGCGCGTGCGTGGAGGGCGCGTTCACATATACGTACGTTTTTACAGGATCCTTTTTAACGGATCCGTCGCTACTGGAGATAGTATTCACACAGCATATAAAGGATCCTTTTTAACGGATCCGTCGCTACTATCCGATATGGATCCGATAAACGGATCAGTATACCTACTGGATCCGAAATACTGTATTATGTGTGAACTGGCTCATACAACTACATACGCTAATAACACATACGTTTAAACGGACCTGTAAAACGGATTGCTGCTTATTTTGTCGGATCGGTATTTTCTACTGGATCCGGAATACTGTATTATGTGTGAACTGGCTCATACAAATACATACGCTAATAACACATACGTTTAAACGGACCTGTAAAACGGACGTTATATGTGAACGCACCCTTAGTGAAAGAGTCCCTTTGGGTACGGAACCCAAAAATAACTAATTACTAACTAACTAGTTTTATTTGTAATTTTGCCAAAAACTGAGGCATTTGTTTAAATAAGTTGATATAGTTTATCTTACAGGAAAACATGAAGTGAAACGCATTTAATTATGTAGGTAAAAACATAGTGATTATGAGTTTTCCGGTTAATTAATTTAAATTGCTAAATTCCATATTAATATTTGGGACAATTTTGTTCTGTTGCCAAGCGATTGTAATTTCCGTGGGTGAAACCGCATGCGAAGTTTAGTCACGGTTGATTGTGGCTACCATGGAATTCCCTCATTTTTGGCGGTTACAAAGTTATTTTTAAAGCTGGGTTTTCACTATACGAGTTGCCTACACAGAAAAAAGATTTCTTTGAAGCAAAAAATAATCCTCACCACGCTAGAGAATAATTTCTTGATTTTAATAAATAAAATCATAAAATGAAAAGCAGTTTTCTCAACTTAAAACTAATATTCTTAACTTAATCCCCGAATACTGAAACGTTTAGGAGTCCCCTTAATATGTAAGACGCTTCTATCCTATTGAAATATGATTATTATTTATAAGTACATTTACTTAAGGTAAAAGGTTACCGACGCTCTCTCCATACAAACGTAGTCGACTGTTTCCTCCCTGGATTATGACACTATAGCAAATATTTTTGACGTGATAACGTTTTATAAATTGGTGAACACCTGCAATCTCAAAAAAGTGTGACGTCACGCGTCGTTACTGGAACGCCTCATGTTATTGACAAGGTAACTATAGCAACGTTTTATCGTTGCCATGGTTACCATCAATGTTTTCTTATGACGTTATCACGTAAAATTATCGTCCGGAAACAGACTTTATAGACAACCATTTTTTTTGTTGCATAAAACCTATAACTGCTATGACTATTATGCCCTATGTCTTGATTTTTTTTCATTTTCTAAGTATGATAGAAATAAAGATTAAAAAAAAAAAAAAAAAAAACAAAACAAAACATAGCGGCATGGGCATGGCAGTTTTATGCAACATAAAAAAATGTTATAGTGTCATTTTCCAGGGAGGAAACAGTCGACTACATTTGTATGGGGAGGGTGTCGGTACCCTTTCCTCTTAAAACAAGATATTATTCTCTAGCGTTTATAGGGAGGGGATTATGTTTTGGTTCAAACCCAACCTTTTTTCTGTATAGTGAGAACTCCGCTTATTAATAATTCGTTAAAAACAATAGGGTAAAACCTAATCTATTTAAGTATATCCTACAGGAAAAAATTAAATACATATAGTAAAAAGAATTAGTTATTTTAATGTACAGTCGTCAACAAAATTTCAAACCCACTTAAGTTCTTTATATTATTACTAGCTGTTTCAGCAAAAGTTGTTTTGTTATTTACATCACTACATAGTATAAAATAAAGTCACTTTCGCCGTCCCTATGTCTCTTTGTATGCTTAGATCTTTAAAACTACGCGACGGATTTTGATGCGGTTTTTTTTAATAGATAGAGTGATTAAAGAGGAAGGTTTTTAGATATAATACATGCATAATACAGCCGTGCGAAGCCGGTGCGGGTCGCTAGTAATAAATAAATAATAGATGTTGTTCGATTCTCAGACCTAAAGAATTTACACAAAAAATATATACAAATCGGTTCAGCCGTTTAGGTTGGACATGGGTAACTAACACCGCGACACGAGAATTTTATATCTATATATACAGGGTGAATTTTTTATGTGGGCCTTCAGGGATATATCCTAAAGTATGAGAGATAGCAAAAAATGCTGAAAGGAGTTGCGTGCCCGATTTTGACAAAAACTAAAACTGCATCATTAGATTTTTGAAAAAGTCATTACCCTAGCCGGGAATCGAACCTGTTGATTTTGCAAAAAAATAATGATCGTATATTTTTATACCAATCGATAGTGTTGCTCATAGAGATCAATTCCTGGAAACAAACATAGTATGGCAAATCAAAGGAAATAGCTTTTAAAAATGTGTATGGGTAGGTCAAGCGGTTCTTCATTTATCACATTTATTTTATATGGTAAAACAACGTTTGCCGGGACAGCTGGCTATTATATAGGCATTGGTATGTTTTCATTCTAATAATGTTTAATCATCATCATCATCATCATCTTGCTGCCCTTATCCCAATTTATTTGGGGTCGGCGCAGTATGTCTTTTTCTTCCATTCACTCCTATTAGTCATCTCTCATCGTTCACATGCATCTCTCCCATGTCTTGTCTCACGCAGTCCATCCACCTTTTCTTCGGTCGCCCTCTTCCTCTCCATCCCTCTACATTCATACTCATCACTCTTCTAGTCACATGCGTCTCCTCTCTTCTCATCACATGTTCATACCAACTTAAACGGTTGCCTTTTACTTTTTCAGTAATCGGTGCTACTTTCAGTCTTCCTCTAATATATTCATTCTTTATTTTATCCATCCTCGTTACTCTCATATACAGGGTTATTGGTAAGCATTCGAGGGCCACTTCTGTGCACCTAAGCAAACAAATTTGTTTTACGACTTTTGGAAATTCGAACATTTTTTTTCGAGGGTTTGTTGCCTGACTGTACCTATGTAGGTAAAAACTTAGTCATTATTAGTTTTCTGGTTAATTAATTTAAACTAAGTAACTTCATTATTGTAAAGTAAGTCGCGCTGAGCTCACGTAGTTGGTCGCCTGGTTCAGTTATTCTAAAGAAACAAAACTTCGAAACAGTAAGTTTTTTCAAGACTTTATTTATTATTTATTTATTAAAAAAGAAATAAAATATTCTTCGTAACAAATAAATAATGAAAACCTAAACGAATTAAATAAGCTACCAACTTTCGTGCAATAAAAATTAAAAATGGAGACCCCAAAAGATTACTTCGTTGAATGGCGATGTTTAGTTTTTTCAATAATTTTTTTTTTGTCTTTAAAATAGAAAGGCTGTGGTTTGTTTTTTTTGAATAATTAAGTTACTTTATGAGATGGGGGCAAAAACCAAATAACGTGACGCCATAAATATGACATCATAAATGCAACTCTTTGAGTTTTTCAAAAGTAATCACATACAAAATTAACAAATTAACCACGTTCGGCCCCGAACGTTCGGCCCCGAACGTTCGGCAGAGCTACATGGTACGCGGAGTGGGGGGTATTAGGAGGTTTTATTTCCGTTACGGAATTTCTTGATTCGGTCGCCGCACTCAAAGCCCGCGATAAAAGCTATGCAATAGCTTAAATGCTATGTGTGTGTGGCGGACACACATTCCAGGGGCCTTATTCTGCTATTTGGCCAACCATTGTCATTATATCGAGACTCTATTAATATTATATCAAGATTGTGACTTTATTTGGTATTCTGCTAAAGTTTTAATAACATCGCAATACAATCACTATGGAGTCTCAATGGTATGGTAATATTTACCTTGCAGGTGTTGCCTAGCAACATGGTATATGTTGCTAAGCAATATACGGTATATTGCTTGACAACTATCGAGATTCCATTTTGCCACGATTGTAGAGCAGAATACAAAAGTGAGTCAGTGGTGTGTCAGTGGTGTCTCGATAGAATAGTCAACGTTAGGAGAATACCAATTTGACATGTAATGTCATATTTTTGACATTAAATTTCTATTACGATTATATCGAGACACTATTGAAACACAATTGTGTTAGCAGACTTAGGCCCCAGGGGCCTTTGCTGATCAGATGCGCTACCTACTGTTACCCTTGCCTATCTAGATAGGAAAGGGTAACAGTAGGTAGCGCATTTGATATACAAACTATCACGTATACACGTGATATTCATAAGATATAATAAAGCCACGTATTTCAGCGGTCGCTATAGAGTATGACGGAATGTGCTGACACACAGGAATGTGTGTCCGCCACAGTAGGTATAATACCTACTTCATTACACAGTATAAAACAAAGTCGCTTCCCGCTGTCTGTCCCTATGTATGCTTAGATCTTTAAAACTACGCAACGGAATTTGATGCGGTTTTTTTATAGATAGAGTGATCCAAGAGGAAGGTTTATATGTATAGTAAATGCATATTATAGCAGTGCGAAGCCGGGGCGGGTCGCTAGTAACATAAAAAAGATGGACTCCTGCACTTGTTTTTTTTCTGTTAGTTTTTATTTTATTTAAACGTTTTTTTTTATATTCGACGACCCAGTTGGCACAATGGTCACCCGGACTGCCAAACACAGGGTTGCGGGTTCGATTCCCGCCTCATACAAGTATTTATGCTTAGACATTTGTTTGTGGTCTGGTTGTTTCTATGTATTATAAGTTAATATTTACAAAATAAAAGTATTTATGTAGTGTATCCGTTGTCTAGCACCCATAACACAAGTCCAGTTACTTAGCTTGGAGTTAGATGGCGATGTATGGAATGTCCTGCAATATTTATAACTAGCACCGCTCCGCGGTTTCACCATAGCCTATAGCCTTCCTCGACAAATGGACTATCCAAAAAAAAGATTCAATTCGAACCAGTAGTTCTAGTTCCTGAGATTAGCGCGTTCAAACAAACAAACGAACTCTTCAGCTTTATAATCACTACATAGTATAAAATAAAGTCACTTTTCGCCGTCCCTATGTCCCTATTTCCCTATGTCCCTATTTCCCTATTTGCCTATGTCCCTATTTCCCTATGTCCCTATTTGCCTATTTCCCTATGTCCCTATTTTCCTATTTCCCTATGTCCCTATGTATGCTTAGATCTTCAAAACTACGCAACGGATTTTGATGCCATTTTTTTATAGATAGAGTGATTAAAGAGGAAGGTTTTTAGATATAATACATGCATAATACAGCCGTGCGAAGCCGGGGCGGGTCGCTAGTATTAGTATAAATTAATTTAATTTTCATTTTATTTTTAATCATTTTTTCTTTTCAGTTTTTATGCTGTAAATAAGCTAGTATTAAATAACTTTAACATGTTACAGATGATGCGTGGTACAATCATCGTGTCTTTGTTCCTGATGGGTATATTATTCGCCCAGTCAGGTGTTGTTGCACCAAGCGATCGTCATCCACCTATTGAGATAGTAACATCAAAACCAGAAACATCAGAACCAATTGAAGTTGAAACGCTAAAAAGCCTTTTGCCAATATTGCTGCACGGATACGAAGCAGAACCTGAAGCAAAAAACAAATCAGACAATAGTACACCAAGCCCAAATTAATTTTGTGTACTAAAAAGCGATAGACTGGTCGCAGTATTCAATGTTTTATAAATTATGTAATTTTTAAAAGTAATTTCTTTTAATAAATTGAATTTCTTTGAAAGTCTTTTTTTTGACGTGACAACGTTTTATAAATTGGTTTGTCGGGTGACATTTCAAGAAACTGCGTTACGCTCCGCTGACGTTATGCGCTCACAATGAGAGCGAGTGAGAGGCACGCGTCCCTTTTTCTTATTAATGGTTGTTTTCTTGGGTGATTTAGACCAGTGTTTGTCAAACTGTGGGTCGCAAAGCCTTACTCGGAGGGTCGTGGCTAAACGAAAAAGTGAAGTATTTATAATAATAATATACAAGTACCTACAATATTTAAGGCACTTATTGCTAAATAATAAAGGTTGTTGCTAATTAAGGAGGTATATGTCACATTATATTCCTAAACTGAGCAATGCTCGTATTTTAGGAATAGTGGGGTGTGAGATACTCCATTTGAGATACCTATTATATTATAGATAACTAGCTGTCCCGGCAAACGTTGTTTTGCTATTTACAAAAAAAAAAAAAAAACAAAAAAAAATAGATGTTGGCCGATTCTCAGACCTACTGAATATGCTCACAAAATTTCATGAGAATCGGTCAAGCCGTTTCGGAGGAGTTCAAGTTCGAACCCCGTGACACGAGAATTTTATATATATAGAGAAGATATTATAGTTTAGGACAACAGATTGAGTCGTGTGCAGCTAAGGTAGTTTAAAATGTGTGTACATACTGTTTAACCAAAAACAAAAAACAAAAATCTCTTAGTGCTTATCTAAAAAGTAAATCAGATCCAAAAATAAAATTAAGAATTAAACAGTTTTCTCAATAAGACTCTCAGTACTGTCGTAGGAAAGAGACTTCAACCAACTATTTAGCCTAAGTTTTAGATCAAACTTATTTAATTGATAGATATTGAATTTTATATTAATCTCATTATACAATCTACAACTTAAAGAATTATATTGTCTAGAAGCAAAAGCAGTTCGATTACTCTGTACTCTACAAATCAGAGTACCACGTCGTTTTGTTTTGTAGTTCGTAATAGCTTCATAAGGAATTTGTGAGTGACGACGCAGAATGGCGCGCAGAACATAGAGCTGCCTTACCGTCAAAAACTTGGTGTCACCGTATAATTTTGTTTTGTAGGTCCTACACTACAATAAAATACTACTAAAAAACTATTTGGAAAAAAGACACAAACGAAAGCCTCAAAATTATTTTTTTGCAAGGATGTTGACCATAAATAAATAAATATTGCAGGGCATTCCACACATCGCCATCTAGCCCCGAGCTAAGTAACTAGACTTGTGTTATGGGTGTTAGACAACGGATATACTACTTATATACTTTTCTTTTGTGAATATCACTACATAGTATAAAATAAAGTTGCTTTCTCTGTCCCTATTTCCCTTTGTATGCTTAAATCTTTAAAACTACGCAACGGATTTTGATGCGACGTTTTTAAATGGATAGAGTGATTCAAGAGGAAGGTTTATAAGTATAATACATGCATAATATAGCCGTGCGAAGCCGGGACGGGTCGCTAGTATACTTATAATACATAGAAACAACCAGACCACAGACAAATATCTAAGCATAAATACTTGTCTGAGGCGGGAATTGAACCCGCAACCCTGTGTTTTCATGGCATGGTGACTATTGTGCCAACTGGGTCGACCATAAACGAAGTTTTCCGAGGCATCCTTTCATTTTACGCTTAGCTGTTAGAATATGGTCTTCTCGCCCTTGGAACCTCTTGTTTCATATATTCAGGCTTATTGATCAGCGAGAAATGCTAATTTTAAAAAGAGGGTTACCAAATTAATTAAAAAAAAAGTTTGATAAGGCCCTGGATTTTTTTACTTTTGAATTGGGTTCCGATTACTCCGATCAAGTAATTGTCGTATCCGTTCGGTCGTTTACGACATTCAATATGCGCAAGTGGGTAAGGGTCCATTTATCACGTGAGGATCGAATGGGGGGGCGAGGGGTCCTTAAAAAATCAAGAAACATCATAAGGGGGGAGGAGAGTGGGGTGTAGTATGATATCACGTCTATATATTTATTCGGCAAACGCGCAATACTCAACCGAAAAGCGGCGAAATTTTTTCTATAATAAAATTAGATGATAGGTACTATACCTGTATTTTATAAATATTAAAAAAATTAAGATACTTTGAAGAAATGACACTCTTGACATTCGGTACGATGCAGGACAGCATTGTTTCATAGAAGCATATTTGTAAAGGCTCCTGAATCACTACATAGTATAAAACAAAGTCGCTTTCTCTGTCCCTATGTCCCTATATCCCTTTGTATGCTTGAATCTTTAAAACTACACAACGGATTTTGATGCGGTTTTTTTTAATAGATAGAGTGATTCAAGAGGAAGGTTTATATGTATTAAGTATATAACAAACTACCCAAAAATATTAGAATTGAAGATAACTTGGATGATTTTCAAAACCAAACTGCACAGTCTGCTAGTAGATAAGGCTTATTACTCTGTTCAGGAGTTTTTAAATGACATTATAAATTATATAATTATTGTTTGACTATTTCATATTTAACATTAATTCGTAAGTAATCAAATAGACGTTGAAAATAATTTAAGATTTTAATAATTCTACCATTTTTATTGACATTTATAATTTCAATACGTAATCTTGTAAAATTAACGATAACTTTAATAATAATGACTTTCTATAATAATTTTAATAAAATGTCGTATGCCTGTTATGTAGAATAGATACAATACGTGTAATTATGTCAACTGTACCACCTATATTCACAAATAAATGATTATGATTATGTAGATACTAAAAACACACGTGATATAGGGTGGGGGGGATAATCTTAAACCTCACCATGTATCATCTAGGGGAAGGGGGGGAAAAATATCAAAACTTTTACATATACCTAAAAAAAAAAAAATTGTCTAACTGACCGCCAGTGACGGCATATTTTTTATTCCCCAATTTTGCCGAAATCCTAATGGTTCCCGGGGGGCCCCCTCGCTACGCTAGTGCTTACCTGATGTGGATGGTGAGCTGGTCCCAGTAACAGCCTCGCTGGAGCTCTCACTGCGCCGCCGGCCGCGTGCGCAGCTGTCATCAATCTAATACAACAATATTTCCATTAGGTTTCAGAGGAAATAAGAAAAACGTGTGCTTTTAAGCTTTAATTTTACTTTAATGACATTGGGATTTATTAACATTCTTTCTGTTTTCGCGTAAGTGTTTAGAGGGGGAGACGCCGTGCACAGAAAAATTGCTTCTTTGAAGCAAGAAATTATTCTTGGAAGCAATTTAATTTCTTGCTTCAAAGAATATTTCTAAAATGATAACCTACTGCTTATTATTTTCAAGAAAATTTAAAACAAAAAAGAAATGTAGAGTCTATAGGGATAGTATTATTTCTTGCTTTAAGAGACCTTTTTAGGGTTCCGTACCCAAAGGGTAAAAACGGGACCCAATTACAAAGACTTCAGTGTTAGTCCGTCTGTCTGTCATTCACCGGGCTGTATCTCATGAACCGTGATAGTTAGACAGTTAAAATTTTCACAGATTATGTATTTCTGTTGCCTCTATAACAAATACAAAAAAACAGAAAAAAAAATCAGTGGGGCTCCCAAAAAACATGGTAAGGAACCTTTTGTGCGCGAATCCGACTCGCACTTGGCCGGTTTAAAGCTTATTTTAATGTGTAGTCGTGTTTAAATGTATTTACCTTAATGTGCCAGCAGCCGATGGCTCGTGTTCAGGTTGCGGCGTTGCACCTTGTAACCTTATGCTGAGCATGTTGGCTAGGGCCGTCTTTGTCTTCGGATTTACTAGGAGAGCGTTCCCTGAAAAAGAAATAAAAAGCCGAAGTGGTAAGACCAGAAGCGCAATAGAGGTGTCTTTGAAACAGTTTTTGGGTATCGACCACTAAAATCCATAGAATGATATTCCTACTGTCGTAAAGGTAGAGATATGTTTTGTATTGTCATGGTACACTTCGAAATACGATTAGAGTGATTTGCCTCGATAGAAAAAAAAAGTGGTAATTGTAAAAAAATGTCATGTGAAATTTTTCATTTTTACGGCGATTGTAAAGAAAAAACAAGTACATCAAATCCCATAAGGTAGTACAGATGATTTTTCACTAAAATAGATGTTAGTCTTTTAATTACATAACATTTAAAATGGACATTTCTCGGCGCGCGGGGGAAAGGGATAGAGTCGTCGCGGCGCGCGAGTGGGAAAGGGATAGGAGTTTTCAGGTCCTACTGCACCTTAAGAAAATATGTTAGGAAAGTTTATGGAAACAAGATTTTTTCTGTATTAAAAACTTTCTAGTATTTATTTTCCCGGGTCAATAGCTATGTTTGACTATGTTACAAATAAATTTGCCCATATCTTTTAATCGTGTTCACTCAGGACCTTGATTGTTATACACCTAATAGGGACTATAGACTTCAGTATTTGGTACGAATTTCAACTTGCTAGGTCCACCCGTTCCTGAGAAAATCGGTGGTAACACACGGATAAACAGACAGACCGACAAGAAAGTGATCTTATAAGGGTTCCTTTTTAACCCCCGACGCAAAAACGACGGGGTGTTATAAGTTTGACGTGTCTGTGTGTGTGTGTGTGTCTGTCCATAGCTCCCGAACGGATGAACCGATTTTGATTTAGTTTTTTTTTATGGAAAGGTGAATTAGTCGCGAGTGTTCTTATCTATGTTTGATCGAAATCGGTTTAGCCGTCTGAAAGTTATGGGGGATAAAAGTCAGGATTAAAAACCGAATGTAAATAGATATGCTCGAGAGGGGTATCAAATGAAAGGGCATGATACATTACAAATTGCTAAGTATGATTGAAATAGGTTTAGCCGTCTGAAAGTTATGGGGGATAAAAGTCAGGATTAAAAACCGAATGTAAATAGATATGCTCGAGAGGGGTATCAAATGAAAGGGCATGATACATTACAAATTGCTAAGTATGATTGAAATAGGTTTAGCCGTCTGAAAGTTATGGGGGATAAAAGTCAATATTAACAACCAATTGTAAGCAGATACCTATGCCCGAGTGGGGGATCAAGTTAATTTGCGTCTTTTGGCTTCGTTTGGTTTACCTTTTGAGGCACGAAACCCTAAAAACTGGGAGAATAATTACTATAAATACAAATCGTGAGAGTTTATAAAGTTGAAAACTTCTTATTGGAAGAATTATGTTTTTTTACCTTATCTTATATAATGGGGGCTGACAAAATTGCCAGCAACACTTCGACCCAATGGGATCTTTTGTGTCTTTTTTACCTTGATGTCCATCTGGCGTGGTGGATGCCAACAAGGCTTGATCAGCCTGTCCTTCAGGGACCACAACATGTTGCGTTACACCGGGCGATACCTGAGGTAACAAACAGGGTAAGGACTTCGAGTTAAAACACTGTATTAGGGTAAGAGATTCGAAAACTACAACAATGTCAGTTTAAGTGCTACAAACTTAAAGAGTTATAATTCTTACTATGTAATTTTATTTAGTTATTATTTTTGGAAATAATTAATCTATTTTTGCGGAGATATTATCAACACTTTTCGACAGTTAGAAGGAGTAAAGCATACTTTCAGAATTCATACTAGTGCAAATAGTTCATACTCCGTTGCGAACTCTCTTTATAACTTTATTAGACCGCGGATTTATTAGGATTATTACTCCGCGGTTTCACCCGCGCAACTCCCGATCCCGTAGGAATTTTGGGATATAAAGTATTCTATGTTTTTTCCAATGAATCAATGTATCCTCATACCAAGTTTCATCAAAATCGGTCCTGTAGTTTTGGAGCCTATTCGTTACAAACAAAAATCTAAAAATATTTATAAAATAAATCTTCACTTCACTTCACTACATAGTATATAAAATCAAGTCGCTTTTTCTGTCCCTATTTCCCTTTGTATGCTTAAATCTTTAAAACTACGCAACGGATTTTGATGCGGTTTTTTTTAATAGATAGAGTGATTCAAGAGGAAGGTTTATATGTATAATACATGCATAATATAGCCGTGCGAAGCCGGGACGGGTCGCTAGTTATAAAATATGTACAGATTACTATAGACAGTACAAATTAGTATAGATATAGATTATTATTCTAAACTTATTAATAGGGTGAGAGACTCGAGTAAGTATAGCTTACCTGTTTGACAGCGGCATGATGGTGAGCCACGTGGTCCCTCTGCGCCTGCAGCTGCTGCAACCGCTGGAACTGCTGCTGTCGTTGCAGCTGCAACTGCTGGAGCTCTACCGACCCACCAGCTGAGACTGGGCTGCCTACTGCTGTACCACCCACTGTGTCGGAGTTAGAAACACAATTTTAAGGTTAGGACGAAGTGGTAAGCGTAAAATATATAGAGGTGTCTTAAAAACAGTTTTTGGGTATCAACCGCTAAAATCCTTCTGTCGTAAAGATGATGATTTATGCTTCGTATTATCGTACACTTTGAAACACGATTAGAATGATTTGCATCGTGTACGTTTCGTCGTAGCTTAGTTACGAACTGATTTTAAAGCAGTTTTTATCAGAAAACTAAATATGCTTACACATATTACGCTTATGCTATGTAATATGCTGTTACTCTACTTTGCTTTGTGTATATTAATCATGTTTTATGTTCTTTACGGTGTTGTACAAATAAAGTTATCTATCTATCTCTATCTATCTATGCCTGGAAGAAATAGCTTTCAGCGATAAGGCCGCCCATTTGTGCAACTTATACTTTCTAGCTATTACTTTACTTTGTGTTTATCGTGTTCTGTTTCTTTCTGTGTTGTACAAATAAAGTTATATATCTATTTATCTATGCCGTGTGTGTTCTTAACAAGGTTCTTTAAAAGTCGATCGTTAAAAACCTATGAATTGTAAATAATTTTTTACTAAAAAACTATAAATATTTGACAAATAAGTACGTAACTCTCCATGTAAAAAAGGCACTTACATTCCAAATCATCGAAATTCATATCAAAATATTCCATTTTTAGAGTTCCGAACCTCAAAAGGTAAAAAAAGTAACCCTTATAAGATCACTATCTTGTCTGTCTGTCTGTCCGTGTGTCACCACCGATTTTTTATAGTAAATTTAAAAAAGAAAAAGATACACGTTTCTCGTGTCTCACAGATGAGATCCGCCACAGAACTACGCTAGATAAACTCATAGAAATTATAATAATATGATAAAACAACATCGTTATGTATGAACGCTCTGATCTAAATACCAAAAATGGTTTGACGTCATATTGAAAATATTGTAGGTGAACATATGAATTTCAAATCTTATACAGGACGGCTTTAACGAAAACACCGGAGTGGAGCACTCCGCATACTCTAACACTAATAAATAATGGTAGTTTAGGAGATGGAGAAGACAAATTAGTTTTGATCCCGAAATTCCTACGGGATTACTCGGGTGAAACCACGGTGTGTAGCAAGTTAAACATAATTTGATTTTGGTGTTAGTGTTACATACATATTTTTTTTGTATAAATAAAACGATATAGCCTCCTTTACTATGCCTACATGTGGGTTTGATATGACATTGACTTTAGGTACAAATACCTACTTATTGCAGTAGAAATAATATCAAAGTAATACGCCAAAAGAATCGAACCTATTCGTTTAGTTTCAAACATAAAATAATGGCCTAACTGGATTTGAAACCATCACTGGAGCAAGCGGGCCCTGATCACTGACGTTAGGCATCCATCCTTCAAGCATTTCTGCTCTCGCGACTCCACTCTGGACGATAAAGGCAAGCCGGAGGCGGGGACCGCTTCCTCGTCAGTGTGTAATCCGACCAACCAAAGCCAGTCGGAGATGAGGAACGATGGCTTCCCCCTTGACCGCTCGGGATCGCAGGGTCGCTACTCCCCGACACTGTTAATTAATTATTATTAATTACCTGGTGATTGCGGTGGGGGCGCTGGCGTCGCTACCGGAATGGCCGCCGTTCGAGCGCCGGGCTGTTGTAACCATTGGACCTGGACATTAATAATTTATATATGAAATTAACATCACTTCGCTACATAGTATAAAACAAAGTCGCTTTCTCTGTTCCTATTTCCCTTTGTATGCTTAAATCTTTAAAACTACGCAATGGATTTTGATGTGGTTTTTTTTTTAATAGATAGAGTGATTCAAGAGGAAGGTTTATATGTAAAATACATGTATTATATAGCCGTGCGAAGCCGGGGCGGGTGATAGTGATGGTGTATTAAATGGATTTTTAAAAAATTTGTATTTATTTTAGATCATAATGGAGCTGGAACTTTTAATTTTAATTAGAAGCATTTTAATTGTTATTTACCTGTTGTTGCTGAGCCAATTCCGGTGCGATCTGGCTGCGGATAAAAGTGACGCTTTGCGGAGCACCCGTCGGCGTCTGCGCACCCGGTGATCCTACCACCGTCCCTGGCTGCTGGAAATATACATACAATTTACAATCTTATTAAAATTTAAAAAAACATATAGATTATATCAGTTCAGTATCAGATGATATCAGTTATTAGGAGCAACTGTTACAAACAAGTAACGCACTGCCAGCAAGACGCATGTTAGTACAAAAAGGCACAATTCTTGTAGCGCTCTCAAAACCTCCTAGCAATCTATTATTACTACATATTTAAAAAAAACAGACGGACAAGAGAGTGATCTTATAAGGGTGCCATTTTTTACCTTTTGAGCTACGGAATCCTAAAAAGGAGGATTTTGTTTAATAATATGCAGGTGATGTGATTGACGCTTCTGCTGTCTGTCTGAAGGCGATAAATTAAAAAACTACTGAACGGATTATCATACCGTTTTTACCGTATGATTCATGAGAAAGGTTTAGTAGGTTATAGTGTGTTTTAATTTAAATAAATTAATATTGCAGGACATTCCACACATCGCCATCTAGCTACGTAACTAGACTTGTGTTATGGGTGCTAGACAACGGATATACTACATAATATACTTTTCTTTTGTAAATATATACTTACAATACATAGAAACAACCAGACCACAGACAAATATCTAAGCATAAATACATGTCTGAGGCGGGAATCGAACCCGCAACGCTGTGTTTTGGCAGTCCGTCATGGTAACCATTGTGCAATTTATTAAGGTTTTGTGTAAATTGGCTGAAATATGTGACATAAAAAATCGGTCAAGTGCGAGTCGGACTTGCGCACGAAGGGTTCCGTCCGTTGTATGGGTGTCCCACTAATTCTTATTTTTTTCTGTTTTTATTATTGTTATAGCGGCAACAGAAATACATTATCAGTGAAAATTTCAACTGTCTAGCTATCACGATTCATGAGATACAGCCTGGTGACAGACGGACAGTGAAGTTTTAGTAATAGGGTCCCGTTTTTACCCTTTGGGTACGGAACCCTAAAAATGTAGGGTGATATGCTCTGCTACCCGTAGCTCATTTATAAGTAGGTAGGTTTTTACCTGTTGATGCGCAAGCGCTGCAGCTCTCTGTATAGACAGCTGTCGCCTCTTCTGGATCTGCGCGACGAACATGGCGCGCTGTTGCGGGTTCATCTGTTGAAGCTGCGCGTGAGTTTGTGCGTCTAAGTGGATCAGTTGACGACCCCCACCGCCTGCGGTCCATGATACCTGGCGAAATAACGATAAAACGATAAATATTTTCTAAGACATCCAAAAATATAATCATAATGAATGCATTTATACTCTAATTTCTTTAAAATAACCTAGGCTTATGGGGGCAAGCAAGGACTAAAACGGCAAGTGCTGGGAAGATAAGGCAGTGATCACCTTCTTCATGCTATCAACTCTAACAACTTAGGTCTTAACACCGATTGCAGATGGGAAGCAGGGAAAAAATCTGATTCTAAACTATTTTATTTTAGTCAATCAAAGCTCTAAATGTTCAATAAGTTATCCTAACACACACCAAATACATTTTTCGCCAAACTAAAAAGCAGGAGTAAAAGATAAGCCAGGAGATGAATTATTGTTACTTTAGAAAGTTTTCAGAAGGATGAAGCAGGAGTGAAATAAGAATTAATGTCTGGTAATGGATGAAGATGCAGTACAATGCAAACATTGAAGCAGGCAAATCAAACACAAGCATAGAAAAGCAAAGCAAAAAAAATAATGATTTATTATTATACATCATTGTAAAGTCTCCACCTAATTAATATCTTACCCTAGGTCCAACAGCACCGGGCTGGGCAATTTGTTGCCGTTGTTGTAAATATTGTTGTTGTTGCCAGGAGACATTCTGACCTCCTTGGACTAATTGTTGGCCACCTGGTGACACGATTTGCTGGCCAGTGTGCGTAATTATCTGCTGGATTCCACCCCCGCCACCGGCCTGCGGCGACTGCGGTAACTGCGATAAAACTTGCTGTGCTTGCCCCACAGCTTGGCCAATAATCTGTTGCCCCGATTGAGTTACTATCTGCTGTGATGATTGGGCTATGACAACTTGGTGTTGCTGCCCTTGCTGCGTAATCACATGCTGACCACCCTGAGACAAAACCTGCTGTGTCCCTTGAGTGATAATCTGTTGCCCTCCTTGGTTAACAATTTGACCTCCTTGCAGAGTTACTTGTTGGTTCCCGTGAACTAGGATTTGTTGCTGGCCAGTATGCTGGTTGATTAGCACTTGTTGTGGCGCTTGGACAATCTGCTGCTGTCCAGAACTGTTTATCAACTGCTGTTTCTGAACTAGGATCTGATGGTGAGTCTGGCCTATAGTTTGACCTTGGTTACCAACTGATCCAATAGATTGCTGAAGAATTTGCTGGGGTGACTGCTGTATTGTATGCTGAGGACTCAATTGAGGCTGTTGATTATTAATCAAAGCTTGCTGTTGGGTCTGCATAATTTGCTGCTGCAATATGACTTGATTTTGTTGGTTTCTAGATTGTACTAATGGAGTTCTGATGATTTGGTGCTGACCTTGGACATTTTGTACCATCTGGACATTCTGCTGTCTCCAAGCACCCTGTACAGGGACATTTCCAGCCTGTTGTGTTTGAATTGTTTGTTGTACAGATTGTATTTGTTGATTCAGGACATTCTGCTGAGTTTGTTGCGTAACTAGCTGGTTTAATTGTACATTCTGACCAGATTGTGCTTGCGAAGATGATACTATTCCCTGACTAACTACTCCCATGTTTATATTCTGTTGTTGATTAGTCAAAGACTGAACTGTTTGCTGTTGGATCAAGTTTTGATTCTGTGACGGTAGCTGTTGCCCGGAGCTTATGATTTGTTGGTTAATGACCTGCGCTTGTCCTAGATTCTGGTTTAGTTTAGCATTCTGCAGTATTTGCTGGGTGGATTGTGCTAATTGTTGAGCAATGTTTTGGACAGCTTGGGATGCTGTTTGTTGACTGAGGCTTAAATTCTGCTTCATTGCCATGTTCTGTTGGTTTAACTGTGCTTGTTGTAGGTTGTTCGCACTTTGACTCAACATCTGGCTTATGTTTTCGATCTGTTGCTGTGCAGAGCTCATCGAAGTGGTTGGTGATTGTATGGTCTGCTGCAAATGATGTTGGTTGCCTTGTATGTGTTGTTGCAACTGCCCTGATAGGTTTTGCGTCATTTGAGATACAGATACGTTAGGTTGAGAAAATTGATTCTGTTGATTTTGCTGGTTCATCTTATTTTGTTGTTGAAGCATTTGCATTTTGAGTTGATGTTGTTGGAGCATCTTTTGTTGTTGTATCTGTATCGCTGTCAAGCCATGTGGTTGCTGTTGTTGCTGCTGCTGTTGTTGTTGCTGCTGTTGTTGTTGCTGCTGCTGTTGTTGCTGCTGTTGTTGTTGCTGCTGTTGTTGTTGCTGCTGCTGTTGTTGTTGTTGTTGCTGCTGTTGTTGTTGGCCTTGGTTGTAAGCCTGTTGCTGTTGTTGTAAATTGACTTGTTGATTTTGAATGATATTAGATTGTGAGACAACTGCATTTTGACCAAATTTTTGTAATAACTGTGTGTTTGCTTGACTGGCTTGAATCTGCAGGTTTTGTGTCATTATCCCTTGCTGTAAAGTCTTGTTCATTATACTCTGAGAGGGTATTGAAGTTGATGTGTATCCCATCGTGTTAATGCCGGAGGTAGCTGGAGATGAACTCGCCCCAGGTGGGTGGTTCCATGGCATCCTTTGTTTTAGTTTATCAAGCAATGCCTGAGTGCTATCGTCTTTGTTGTCTGCCATATTCTGTGTTGGCACTTCGTTTTTAGCAATACCTTCTTCAAAGTCAAATCCAGTGATAGCACTGATTCTGTCCATCGGCTTCGGAGGAGGTTGAGGTACGAGAAGCAGCTTCGGATGAAAGATATCAGTGACAGCTTGAATCCTAGCCCTTATACTCTCCAGAACCCAGTCAGGAGTTACTACTTTAATTTTGTTAGAAAGAAGTGTGAGTGCAGCACTGTATCTCTTCCCTGAAGCAGAACCACAGATTAGATGAGTGCAATGAGAGTCCAAGTTTAACTTCACTTTGCCGCCATGGTACGTGATAACGGCGAACAGGGCTTTCGCATCGGTAGCACTCACTTTAGACACACAGGCGACCACATTCACGAATATGGTCTTATTAGGACCGTAAGGCTTGGGGTACGCGAGCCTCTTGAGACGCGCACAGGCCAGCACCCAGTGCTCGGTCACTGCAGGAATCTGGTAGATATCCTGGGCTTCGTCGATATCTGTTTCCGCGGCATTTTGACCACAAATCAAGTGAGTTACATAGTCAGATAAATATTTTGTATTTTCCGCACCGCCTGATTGCAGGAGCTGCACGATCTGTAACAACGACACGTCCTTTAGTTACTAACTAGTTTTCAGACGTCGAAGGACAACAACAAAGCAAATAAAATAAAAAGAAACAAACCCTTTCCGAGACATCTCCAGATAGGTAATATTTAACATCCTTAAATAATGGTTCTTGTAAAGACAAAGAATCTATGTCGTCAACTATTGTTACCATTTTCTTTTTGGGTTAAAAATAAATATTCATCTGTAATAGCGTTTATGTACTCATTTTGATAATTTTCAACGCCGTGTACTGAAACAATGCGACGGCCATTATAAATAAACAGTGTTGCCATTGATAGAAGACTAAAAAATAATTAATTTACATCGATTATGCTCTGTTTTTCAATTGTAGCAAAAGTCATGATTTATCGGTTATCGGGAGGCTATGAGTCGGGAGGCCAAAAACAGCAAAAACGATGTATTCAAAAAGAGTCGATTATTTTTCTATTGATTTGGGATTTGATAATATAATATTAAGGTATCTTGCATTTGGCAACACAGAATCCAAGGGTACCAACTTTAAGAAACGAAATGTTTAAAGATATCCATTCACGTTATCGTCGTTTCAATATCGTAATCGAATAAATCGACTAAGAAAAAATCGATTAAGGCATTCGGATCACACATGGCGTCTTATAAACATTGTTTTTTTTTTCGACCTTCCCATAGCGCGGATTTTTAAATAAAAAATAATAAGAATTATTTTTAATAAGAATTACTTAGTTTTTATCAAAATAATATATAATGAAGTCAAAGTTTTAGTATAGGTATATGTAGGGTAATTTACTTACTTAAAGCCTTACCGAATTACCAAGCGGTTGTATGTACCATAGATTTGGTAAGGTCTGCCCACGGCAAGTTGACATAGGCAAAATATGAATGGAAACCACACAAAATTACAAAAGCCACTAATAGTTTGTGGATTTTTTAATACTTACTTACTTATTTAAAAATTGTTAAGAAAATATTTGACCGTGTCACACGTAAGACACGTCGAGTTTCCTTAAAAAAATGGTGTCCGGAAGCCATATCTCGTTGAGCAGAGATGAGCGGACCTACATGTCAGCCACAACCTTAACTGTTTCAGTTTTGTACATTATTAGCGACTCCTATTTCATTCATACACAGCGGATATTTACTTACCTACTGTTCACCGAACCTCAGATTTGTAAGACTGCAGCACGAAACCACCAAAGCCCCGACATTCGATAATTTTACTAATTAAATAAAAACAGTCATTTTACAGTCCCCTATAATTAGATAGTAGGTAGGTACATATCTACCTACCTACTTAATTATAATAATGTAAGGTGCCTTAATTGCGCCACGGAAAGTAATAAAACTAAATAAATACAATATAATATTTCATTTTAATGTGATTAACACACCAATAGGCGTATCTAACCTACTCTGAATTATGCGTCTTAATCGGCATACCTAAATCTCTATAAACTAAACTGTGCTAATAAACTAAACCACGCCCAAATAAACCGATAGGTTTTTTATAAAAGTGTACATACATCTTCCTTAATCTTATCTCTATTTATTATACCTACATATAATGTAAAATGCTTTGTCCTGACTGAGTGACTGACGGATCAACGCACAGGCTCAACCGCTGATCGTAGAGATCTAAAACTTGGAGGGTGTGTTCTTTGTCTGACGCTGGTAATCCGATAAGAAAGGATTTTCCGAAATTCTACCCCATAAGGGGGAGAAAAGGGGGATAAAGTTTGTATGGGAAGTTGCGGGCAATAGCTAGTTGCACAACTCTTCTCTTCTTCTTTCTGCTAGCCTTATCCCATTATTTGGGGTCGGCTCTCCTATAGTTACTCTTTGCCAGGACACACGGTCCTGGGTCGTCTTTGTCGATATGTCGGAATTTTTATCGGGATTTTTTTTTAGTTGCACAACAAGAGAGAATAGTACATTGCGATACAAGTGTGGAAAGTTGATCATTCCATAGAGGCGGTTTATGACGCGCGAGCGGAACGCGAGCGTGGCAAAAGCCGAGATGGAATGATCAATTCACACGTGTATCGTACGACGTTTTTTATCACAGTTGCGAATAAAAAAAAAGACTTGTTAAAATTTTAATAATAAAAAGTTTTAAAGAATTTTAGGTTATGTTTACTATTTTTTGTCAATTACACTCCCGAAAGGCTAGGCAAAAGACTTTTAACCTATACAGCGTCTGACATACAATATTTTTTTAGGGTTTTTTCATTTGTTTTTGCGTCGGCGGTTAAAAACAGAATATATTAGTTCCGGGTTTCATTAAAAACAGAATATATAAAAAAAAAAATATTTATGTTCCTAAAGAAAAAACAAAATAAAAACAAAACTCAATTTTTAATTATTTTCAAAGACGTCATTACGTAATATTATCGTTCGCAGACTTTAGAGACAACCTTTTGAAAAGAAGAAAAAAGGTACCAACAAAGAGTTTTAAGCCAGCAAGGCTTAAAAACTCTTTGGATGGTACCTTTTTCTATACATCAAAACAGTATAACCCAGATAAAGGAGATCATTCATGTTTCTAACAAAAAATACCCACAAAAAAAAATGCCGGCCAGTAATAAAAATTATTTGTATCTTGTAGAGAATAACATTTTAAACAATGTTTACTAAGACAACAAAGAGCTACGATCAAAAATCGTTGAGTTATTTTACATTGAAAACCCAAAAAATGCATTTTATAGGGATCCGTTTGACCACTTTTAAGATCCCACTATAACTTCTGAAAGGGTTATTGGATATACCTATGTATATAAATATAATAAAAACAGACAAAACTTATCCATTTACTACTTATTTTTATATTTTTTCTGTAGTAATATCTTAGAAGTGGTCAAACGGATCTCTACAAAATGGGTTTTCAATGTAAAATAACTCAACGATGGTTCATCGTAGCTCGATGTTGCCTTATTAAACATTATTTAAAATGTTATTCTCTACAAGATAGAAACATTTTTTTTTGTGGCCGGCACGTTAATTTTTGGGTACGATTTGAACGATGTCCTTAAGAATGTTTCATCTACTATATGTCATTAGCAGTAAGATACGTATTTGACATATCGGGATGACGTATTATTTTCCAACACTAGTTGGATTTTTTTTTATCGCACGCGTGTATTACGTTGTATTATGAGCCTAAAAGCGGTTTAATAAGATCCACTTTATGAGCAACTGTGATAAAAAATAATATTTGAGGGCTTTTTGGAATCTAGAGAGGAGCGAAGCATTCTAATGTAATAAAC
Organism: Idaea aversata; assembly: GCA_907269075.1. Taxonomy (NCBI): domain Eukaryota; kingdom Metazoa; phylum Arthropoda; class Insecta; order Lepidoptera; family Geometridae; genus Idaea; species Idaea aversata. Next base: position 8,486,469 of record OU026104.1, on the reverse strand, counting down.
ACAGCAGACCAATCAAGCTACTCTGGAGCAGAATCCCGAGTGGATCGAGAGTATTTGAAAGATTTTTATGTAGGTACTAATGGTACCTACCTAATAAAACAGCGATGAAATCCAATTAGGTACGTTACCCGGAAAAAAAATTGTACAACTAGTTTTTTTTACAATTTTCATAAAAATAACGCTGGTAGAGCGGTGATTTATTTATTTTTCTAAGTTTTTATCACAAAATGTTTTACTTTTTCTAGAAACAAAGTGTGTCTAAATTACAATTTGCGGTTGGCCGTGTTATCGAACTTTGATCTACTCAACATCATAATAATTAACTTACTTTTCAAGTCACGTATCACCCAATGCCCTGTTTCTGGTTCATCTTACTGTTTCGCTCCATTACATTCGCCAATAAATTAGATAATTTTGCTAAAGGTAATGTTATTATGTCTGTAGATAACAATAGTGAAAGGCTATTATAAATTTTATCCTGTTGAGATGAAAAGATTGCATTAATACCGTTGTTTGACCAAAATTGGATAGGTACCTACCTACCTAAATAGTCTTTGTATTCCGTGATGTGGGCGGGGTAGGTTGTTATTAAAACGTGAGCGCATGAAAAAACCACAAAAATTACCTAAAGGCTGCTCGGGTCATCGAAACGACGGAAACAAAAGAAACTGGAAAAATGTTACCTTGTAGTCAAACCACATGTCAAACTACTTATACTATACGACCAAAATATAAAAAAAAACAAAACGCAATCGAAAAAAAACAATTAATGATTGAAAAAAAAGCAAAAGGCGACCGAAACAGAAACAAAAGGGGAACAAACTAGAAACAAATCACTTGTGTTTTATTCTTTGATCGTTTTTTGTTTATTTCCGATCGTTTTTTTGCCTACAGTTATACTACAAGTTTGACTTGCAGGAGGAAGCCTTCAGAATTACCTTTTCTCTGAAATACCTACAGTTTCAATTGGACGACATAAAAGAATATCCGGTTGGCAGAGTCAACTCAGCTGGACGACATAAAAGCAGAATAAGCAAGTAGTAGCAAAACGTCTGGAATTGCAATCAATAAAAGCGCTTAGCACAGAGATTGGAGGTAGAATCTGGGAGCGTTTCAGGAGCGGGATTTTTTGTAATTTTCGAAATGTTATGAAGTAGATAGAGTTAGGTAGGTACCGCACGTTATTGGGACATTGCTTTGTTGTACCTCAAGCCACCTACACTTATTTTAATTGCCACGACAAAAATAGTCAGGTATGTAAAACCCAAAACTGATCTCAAAACACGTCATTTCTACAATTATTTTCTATCAGATTAATGATGATGAATAAAAATATAAAGTTAGCCCATTTAATAAAGTCACTACAGCGTGCTAGGGCTTCCTCTGACAGAGTGGTAACATGCCACTGGAGTCTGGGCAAATGTCTCATGTTTTCGAACCGTGAGGGGTACCTACGTATTGGTTTCCTCACGATGTTTTCTGTCACCGTAAGACCAAATTCTTCGTAATAGAAAAATCCATTGGTCAGCATCGGGATTCAAAACCGCGACATTTGAATTGAAAGTCTAGTCCCATCTTACTCACTAAGCCACACTAGGTTAGGTATACTCGTACTCTTACTCAAAGTCTGGTCCCACTAAGCCTTAGTGGGACCAGACTTTGAGTAAGGACCTATATCTATTTTAATTTTTTTATTTACCTACTGGTTTCGATCCTCAATAAGGGCCTCCCCCCTCATGCTCCCCTCGAGGTCTGGATCTGGGAGATAACAATCCTCTAAGCACCCTCTAAGTACCATCTTTAATAATATTTTTTTGTTCATAAAACGGCCAGTAAGCATATTTTTTACCTTCAAGACCTCCGACCTCTTTCGTTTATATTTTTTTTTGCACATTTTTTCAACTGATAGCTGCCAGTTTGATTCTTGTAAATGAATAAAACCTTTTTGAATAAGTTTTTAAAATATTAGAATGAAAACATTCCAATAATAGTAATTTTCGAACTCTACCGAGGGCTGCAATTATCCAGCCGACTGTACCTTATAATACACCTAAGTAGAACCTACAAGTAGGTTAGATTAAATAAATCCCCTTTTTTAACATCCGTAAATCACTACATAGTTTATAACAAAGTCGCTTTCTCTGTCCCTATGTATGCTCAAATCTTTAAAACTACGCAACGGATTTTGATGCGGTTTTTTTGCAGCCGTGCGAAGCCAGGACGGGTCGCTAGTAAATAAATAAAGTTGTGACCATAATCTGCCATCAACATAATATCAGTTGGGTATCATAGCACAGACCCAAAGCTACATAGTTGCGTGTCATTTTATTATCGTCGTGAAACAGGTATTTCCAAAACTTGTTAGTTACGTTAAATTTTCCTGATTCTACGTTATTCATGGTATAACGTCAATTAATCAGGTTCAGCCAATTCAACATAATCGATGTCGTAAGATAATTAAGTACCTATGAACTTGTTGTGCTTAGCAGTTTTACCAACGTTGATCCTATTCTCAAAGTCCTCTGTTAAGTAGTAGGTACGGAGGCGGTTTCGTGGTGCTGTTTTTTTTAGAATCGAAGATTTGCGTGCTATTTCCTTAAGCCTGTAATCCTTGACCGTGGGAACTTCTGATAGAACACACACATTGATATTTTCTAGCCACACAGGTGCAACGCAGTATTAAAATTACGCACCCTGGAAACAAATAAATCTACTTTCGATGCATCGTACATTTTGTACAAGTTACATATTCATCAAGCGTTCGTCTTTGTAGGATGTTTATGAATATCATAGAAAACACGCAATGTATGTAGTATTTAACTTGTCACATCGCAAAACTGCAGTCCGGTAGTAAGTAGCTGGCGGGAAAGGGTGGGGTCAGAGTGTACGTTTTTTGGGTATTTTGTTTGATAACGAAATTGTCAATAAGTAAATGTTCTGTACTATAATAATTTTTATATTTATATATTTTTATAATAATAATTATGCGAAATAATTATTACATCCGTCTCTATATATTGAAAATTCACACATAAACGTTCGTATGTACCTATGTGCCCTACTAAGAAACAGGTTAAAACGTGTCGGTATCGGCATCATATTATATTATTATATAAATATTCAGGCAAAACACCTACCAATCTTTATAATATTCAATATAGTTGGGTAAAAAGATGAGTACATTATAGTTACTGGTTTGTCTTAAATCTTCCTTTATTTTTTTGGGATTTATAGTAATTTCCTTTTACTTTTCCCATTATTATTAAACTTGAATAAAAATAAGTTACGATATATAGGATTAAAATATAAAAATAAGCTACAATTTTAATACATCCTACCTACCTAAATCATACCTTTTCCATATTTTTATTTAATTTTTGACAGCTCAATAAATTCCTATTTTAATTTCTTTAGAGAAAGCAAAAAAAAAAAAAAAAAGTCCTGCAAAAGGCAGGAACGTCAAATACTAGTTGAGTTTTTCTTTCCCGCAAATTGTTTGTAAAACATATCCAATTAGAGATCGAAATGTAAAGATCTTTGGACACAACCGGCATAGTAATTTAAAATGCCGCTGTGCAGTTTGACACCCATACCTATTGATAAAAGGCATTACAATAAAAAAAAAATGTCTTTACACCAAACCTCTAAAACAGCTCAGAAACGGGATATTCAAATAAAAGCATTGTGACCAAGTATTTCTACAAGACGTATCACCGCGTCCTTTTCCGTGTCACTTTTGAGGTTTGTTGTGTAGGCATAATTTTTTCGCTGTAATGCCCTCTATCGAAGGGTATGGGTCTCAAAGTGCACCGCGAACTTTTATAAAATCGTAGGATAAACGTTTCTTCAAATATCCCATTTCCGAGACGCTTTAGAGGTTTGGTGTGAAGGCATTATTTGTTTGTTATAATGCCCTATATCGAAAGGTAAAAAACCACAGTCCATGAAGTATTTAATTTTTTGTCTATGTTTGCCTGTCAAAATTATGTCAAAAATTAAAATGAAATATAGAAACAGTTATTTCTTAGGTTAAAATAAATAATCAATATCACATTATAACCCGCGCGCAATGAGAATGGGATGGAACCTTGTCAAAGCAAATCGAAAATGACAGAAAAGTAGCGTTAGAAAAAAAGTTCTGAATAATAATTAGGTATAAATTAGTTATTTGCACGGTCATAGTGTCGCGGATTTGAAACAGACCCATTGATTTAAAGAAAAATTATTATTGTCTGTGGTAGATTGTCTATGGAGCAATGGCGATTTCATTTAAAAAAATGTTTTCTCCAAAATTATAAATAAAACGAGCACATAAGGACTGTGCTTATTAAAGTGATTAAATAAACAAATAATAAATTCCGACCGTGGTTTGTGTTGTTATAAATTGTGGTTTGTTTTATTATAAATGCTAGATTTATGTAATTAATTATTGTGTGATTATTTTAGTGATTTAGTGGAAAATGGGGTAAAACTTTGAATAGTCAACCACCTCAAATAGTTCTGGCAGTCGATAGATATTTCGATCAGGAACGAAGTCGGTTGTTCTAACGCATTGAAAATGATGACATAGTTGGCTGTGGATCACGAATCTAGTAATTCGGGAATTACATTGTCAAGAGATCTTTTTGACGAACCTATGGGTTTGTTCAAAAATACAAAAAAAAACAGCGCACTCCGGGAGTGCAGGCAGAAGTGAAAACTGTATATCTGTGTAAAATCTCATCTGTCGAAATCTCATCTGTCGCGAGAACGGCTGAAAATGCTCACCCACAAAAGTGCCCAACGCGCCATAAGAAGTTTTCACTTCAATAACCGAACGAGCAACAAGCATATCTAAAACACGGTGTCACGCATCCGAGGTGAGGGAACTTTGGCTGCATCAACTTCATTTTTTTCAGAAAGCGATACTTCTGAAGAAAGTCAAAGCTCTGATGATGATTCCCATGAAGCACATATGAGTGGCATTGGGGAATAATAATTGGAATAACTAAAAAAAATATTTCTAAACATTATTATTGAAAGGATTACAACCATGAAACATTTTTGTGTATTTTTAACAGACTTCAAAAAAAGGCGGTTCTCAGTTTGACCCGTATATGTGTCAGTATGTATGTTTGTCCGTGAAGTCTTCACATACAGTAAAAATGCCTAATACTATATATGTAGCTACAAATAAAAAATAACTAATTACAACAAAACGAATTACCCATTATTCAGAACTTTTATGCTAACGCTACTTGAAGACGACCCAGTTGGCACAATGGTCACCATGCCGGACTGCCACACAGGTACGATTCCCGCCTCAGACAAGTATTTATGCTTAAATATTTGTCTGTGGTCTGGTTATTTCTATGTATTATAAGTATATATTTACAATTTTTTATAAGTAGGTAGGTATTTGCTGATTTTATAAAACAAAGGTCATTCAGACCAAAAACAGTACATGAAACTTAAAAAATAAGTCAAATTTTAAGGTTACTGACCTCTCCGTGTAAGGAACAGCTGATTTTCAGGTAAACCTAACCTCAAAATTTTCGAAAAAAAGTTCGAATTTCTAAAAGTCGTAGAACAAAAGTTGTTGGTTTGGGTGTACAGAAGTAGCCCTCAACGGCTTGCTAGTATAATTTCCAATAACACAGTATATGTAGTATATCCGTTGGCTAGCACGCATAACACAAGTCTAGTTACTTAGCTTGGGGCTAGATGGCGATGTGTGGAATGTCCTGCAATATTTATTTATATATGTATATTTATAAACTGTCATTTTCGATTTACTTTGACAAGGTTCCATCCTATTCTCATTGTGCGCGGATTATACCTAGTTTCGACTCCTTGCTCGAAGAATAGGTACAATTACAAATTAGTTGTCGTGTGCAACACTCGCACCCCACCCTTATGCCAGGTCAAACAATAAATGTCGGGAAACAAATGGACGTGCTCTCACCTTGAATACTAAGATGACACTGTCACTTTTGCGCGCCGCGACATCTAATATAAAGCGAAATGTCACGAGCTACTGCTTCATACTAAAATGTATGGGCAGCGAGGTATGATTTTAACCAAAAAAAATATCTATGTTTCGGCATTGATTATTATTATTTGGTTTCAATAAGTAAAAAACTGCAATGATGAATGCATTCTCTATACTTTTGTCTCACAATTTAACCAAAAATATTTTCAAATATAACAACGAAGTAGCACAGATACTTAAAATAGAAAAGGTCGATTTCGATGTTTTTCATCAAAGTTAATAATTGTTTTTTCAAAAACTATGGATTATTTTCAAAATATCTGACAGTGAAACTGTAGACTCATCTAATAAGCTATCGAGAATTCTTTTTAGTGTCTTACAATGCAGGGAGTTCTTCAATATTTTTAAAATAGTAAATGACGTTTTTAGGGACTCGCCTCTTAACCAGCATTGTAATTAAATTAATTATAGACTCGTCAGCGTTTTGGTACTATCGACAAAAAGAAACACGCGCATATTTATTTTATTCTAATAAGTAATACTTAAGGTAGGTTAGGTAGGTACTTTTAATATTTTAATGAATACTCTTTATTACAAACACGTAGGTCTAAAGTAGTCTGCTTAATAAAGAAAGGAGGTCTCTATATTCGATACCTCTTTGTTAAAACTTATTCAAAAAAGTTTTATTCATTTACAAGAATCAAACTGGCAGCTATCAGCTGAAAAAATGTGCAAAAAAAAATATAAGCTAAAGAGGTCGGAGGTCTTGAAGGTAAAAAATATGCTTACTGGCCGTTTTATGAACAAAAAAATATTATTAAAGATGGTACTTAGAGGGTGCTTAGAGGATTGTTATCTCCCAGATCCAGACCTCGAGGGGAGCATGAGGGGGGAGGCCCTTATTGAGGATCGAAACCAGTAGGTAAATAAAAAAATTAAAATAGATATAGGTCCTTACTCAAAGTCTGGTCCCACTAAGGCTTAGTGGGACCAGACTTTGAGTATTTAATCTAACCCACTTGTAGGTACTACTTAGGTGTATTATAAGGTACAGTCGGCTGGATAATTGCAGCCCTCGGTAGAGTTCGAAAATTACTATTATTGGAATGTTTTCATTCTAATATTTTGTATGATAAATTCATTTGTTAGAAGACTTTAAACTTGAACTAAAGCAAGTGTCTAGAATTTTGCTTGTGTTGAAAACATTCTTATAACAGCCGCTAGCCGTTTTGGAGCTCTATAGTGAGTCTGCAATTATGCAGCCGGCCGTACCTGCGGGTAATAAAGGGAAACTCTTAAAAACAGGTCAAATAAATATTTGCTTTATTGTCAATCTGAAAAGAATGAATTTGTTTATTTTCTTGTAACTTTGTCACTATATCAAGGTTTTTAAAAACTTTTCAGACCCGCAGGTACCTTATATTCTATGCGGTACTCTGGCCACTAACAGAAATTAATTCATACTCTACGTGCTCACGATTTCAAAATATTATTACAAAAGAATCTGATTCATAATTTATTAATATTGGTATGTATGTGTTAATTTATTTTATTGTTCCACAATTTTATAACGTGTTAAAAGGTTATAATAACGGTAGAGCCAATAGAGCTTTGACGTTTAATTGCTGGTTTTGAGTTTAACACCTAATTTATTACATTTTTAGCCTAATTAAAAATGTACAACCTAATCTAGTTACGTAAATACCGTAACTTGAACAGATTTAATATGTACTAACAGCGCTCCATGGTTTTACCTGCGTTACTTCCGATCCCGTGGGAATATCGGGATAAAATGTTGTGTTATGTTATTCCCAATGAACCAATGTATCGTTATACCAAGTTTCATCAAAAATGGTCCAGTAGTTTCGGAGCATATCGTTATAAACAAAAAATCTTTACTCACTTCCTTCTCTTTTTCCTTTTTTTAAATTTATTCTTTTTTTTCTTTCTTACTTGTTTTCCCTTTTGTAAAAAATATTTTTGAAGTAAAGATAAGCAAGAACTCAAAGCACTCTATTGTTGTGCACTGTATGAGTTTCTTGTGCCTTCTTCTCATTGGTGGGCGCGTTCCGAAGGCACACATCCTAACTTAGTTTTTAAGACGATTTTATGTGGTCTTTATACAAATTTTAATGTATTAAGTATCCAAAGAAATTAAAAATGTTGAGTTTGACTTTGTTCTTGCCTAGGACTTTACCCTTATCAATAGCTAATTATGGAGGATTTCCTTTAGCTTTCCTTCGAATCGTCTTTTGTTTTTTTTGCTTTAGTTTGGATAGTCTTTTGTTTCTGTTTTGAAAATAGTGGTTGGCCCACTTGAAATTTTAGAGTTTTCTCTTGAAATAATTACCATGTTTTTTGTTTAGCCGCATGCCTTATTAATTAACTTTGGTAGTAAAGAAAATTACTATGTTATATTGAAATTTTCTGTTCACACATCATTGAATTGTTTCAACGTACCTGCCTATTTTAAATCGGTTAGAACAGTGAAGACGGATATGACGTCATAAATACGTCATAATTTGTAACGGATGTTGTTAAACCAACCTTTAAGGGTTAAGTTTATTGCAAAAGAGAACTCTTTCAGAGAGAAACAAGACGTTTTCACGTATCTATTGGCGGCTTCGTCGCTAAATCTAAAAGGGATATAGAATAAATTATCAGAATCCTTTATTCTGAAAAACTTAACTAAAAAAAAATACATACGTAACCTACTCAGTCCCAAAATCAACTGGTACTACTTAAAATAAATCATCACTACATAGTATAAAACAAAGTCGCTTTCTCTGTCCTTATGTCCCTATGTCCCTTTGTATGCTTAAATCTTTAAAACTACGCAACGGATATTGATGCGGTTTTTTTTTTAAATAGACAGAGTGATTCAAGAGGAAGGTGTATATGTATAATACATGCATAATATAGCCGTGCGAAGCCGGGGCGGGTCGCTAGTATAATATAAGTACTTACTGAGGATTTGCAAACTTTAACTATAGTAGCTAAGTACCTACCTAATAAAATCACCTTGAAAAAGTACGAGCTTTAAATGCAAATCATCAGTCCATCCTTGAATAATAAATACATTTATGTCACATACGTTAATAGATAAAATAACTGGACATTACAACTTACGACATACCATTTAAAAAAAATACACATGACAAATTCCTTGGGCTACCCAAGACGCGCGTTTTCCTCTGATACCTCTCATGTATCTATATGTACCTATATAGGTACAGTATGGGTCATAAGTAAATGATCAGTGCTACAATAATACTATTAACAAGTATTGGAGTTACGACCTTCTTCTAATAGACGTTACACACAAACTTAAAACTTGAATTAAGAGTACTCAGTGTGAATATTATTTTTAACATGTTAGCTATGTCTTTAGTTGGCCGAGAGGTATAAGCCGCCACCCACTACACCAACCGACGTGGGTTCGATCCACAGGTTACTTTGTTATAATGTTCAAATAGTGCTGCACAGGATGTTGTTAACGTTACGGTGGGCAGAGACTTTTGACCGTGGATTGTACATCTCTGCAGAAATGAATGGATGATCTGATAGTAACATGTCAACAGCTTTATTCCGCCAGTATTTCGCCGACGTTAACCAAAGTCGGACGTTGCGATAAAATGATATAAATCCAAAGTGAAAAAAGAAAATGAAACGGTTAACTTTGATTTTTGCATTTCTTTGTGTTGACGCTCAGTATTTGCAGTCACCCTGTCCGGGGTTGTTTGCGTACCAGACTGATGCGAGTGGTGTTTATGGATTGATTCAGCTGAAGTCCAGTGGTAGTCCTGTAAATACGATACACCTGAGGGCTAATTTTACGATAGCCGCGCAGTTAACTTCGGTGAGTTTTAGCTTAAATCCACAAATTAGCCCTACCATTGATTCTATTCTATGATTCTACCTATTTAAGCCAAAATCGGCATCAGTCCAAATCAGAATCCGTAGGTACAATCAACGCTTAAAAGTAAACCTTACGGGTACTTAAACCTTTATTTGAACATTACGTGGATCGAACCCACCTCGTCGTCGGTTGGTCTAGCGGGTGGCTTAATACCTTCTTCTAATAGACGTCCAATACTTGTTGATAGTATTATTGTAGCAAACTGATAATGGACTTATGACGCATACTAAACACTAATATATTGAACTGTATGTTCATTAAAAGCATAAGCATTTTCTAAGCTGTTAACATTATGGAGGCGAAATCAGTTAAAACTTTTTCATTCCTATATGCGCGGTGTATTCGTAGCTCACAAAATGGTGAATCAAACCGATCTGAATGCTTTATTTTAATTTTCTAGCAAAACTGAATAGTTCTTTTTGCAAGAAAGTTAAAAATTGGGATGATAGCTGTCGCAGTTTTAGTAACTTTTGGTATCACAGAGTATTTACTTGGTTAGGTACCTTTTATTAACTAGTAAAACCTCCTCTTATTAAAATGTAGCTGTTCTAAGATAATAACACTACCACAGTAGAGCCTAGTCATAGTTTGTAAAGGAAAAATAGTTATGAAAATAAGTAGGTAGGTCAGGTAGATACTATAGGTACATTGGTATGTTTTATTTATGGGCATTTTTACAAGTAGGTATTTTTAAAAATAATTACCTCATAGACTTTTACGAAAAGTCTTTAGTCATAATTTTTGTAACTTGTGTTGAATTGTGACGGATGAGCTATACTAAAGGAACGTTTTATCTATCTGAGCTAAGAACCAAAATCTTTCTCAAAATCAAAATCTTAAGATTTTGGTTCTTACCTCAGAAAGATAAAACGTTCCTGCAGTACCTATGTCCTAACAAAGTTGTTGGATTAAGTTAGCTCTTCCGTCGCAATTCTGTCGACTAGATAAAATTATAAGATGAAAGTTGTTTTTTCTTCTTCGCATCTTTTGTAAAAATATAGCATCATTTTTTCACAAAAACTTTTTATGTTGTACCTATCTTTTCTTTATTTCATCTTTTTTGTTCACTATAGCCAAATATGACGCTATTTTAGAATGCCAAGTAGCTGCGCGGTAGATTTTTTTGCGGGTAACGATAAATAGACGTCTTGTCATTAATATTATTGAGTTTTAGAATTCAAACAATAAATTTTAAAGCAGCTCTTGCATACACGCACAATATACATAGGATTCGACGGATGCCTAGAATCCCATGTATTTTGATCGACTTCTTCCGGCACAAACCCGGACCTTTAATATTACCACCAGAGTAACTACAATTTTCAAGTTTATAAAAAAGCTTTTTAAAGGTCTAAGTATAACTTCGTTTTTCGAGTTCCGTTCAAAAGACATACAGACGGACAAGAAAGTGATCTTTCATTTTCCGATTTTCTCAGGAACGGGTGGACCTAGCAAGTTGAAATTAATACCAGATACTGAGGTCTATAGTCCCTATTAGGTGTATAAAAATCAAGGTCCTGAGTCAACACGATCAAAAGATATGGGTAAATTTATTTTTCCTAAAACCTAACAAAAGTAACTGAACAGTTATATTTTGTTATAAACAGAGTACGTTATCTAAAAATGGAAAGGGTTTTCAAAATCACCCTGTAGTGGCTGTGGGTTAGGTATATTAAATGACTGTTCAATGGAGAATGGAGGTGAAGTAGAAAGTTAAAACATCATGCGTTTTTTGTGTGCTTTCAAAGCATTGATATTTATTTATACTTGCCTTTTCATTTTTGGAAAGTCCTTAGTATTGCACAGTCACTATTTATAAGAACAAGTAAACAAAATGGGAACAGGATAAACATTAATTATGGAACTATAACTGAACTTAGAGTCAAAATCAAATAAAAATACAAATAATTAAATAAAAACCGTTAACATTAAGTATCCAGTAAGAAAGGGTCTAATTCCGTTTACTTGGATGGCATGTTTTTTAACTTTATTAAGGTGAAAGGGTACCTGCGCTCGCTCCATACAAACGTAGTCGACTGTTTCCTCCCTGGATAAAGACACTAGCACAAATATTTTTGTGCCATAAAACCTAAAACTGCCATGACTATGCCCCTATGTTTTGGTTTTTTTCATTTTCTAATTATCATAGAAATTAAAATTAAAAAAGTTAATTAAACAAAGCAGAAAATAGGGGCATGGTCATGGCAGTTTTAAGTTTTATGCACCAAAAATATTTGTGCTAGTGTCATTATCCAGGGAGAAAACAGTCGACTACGTTTGTAATAGTTTGTATGGAAAAAGCCCCCGGTACCCTTTCCTCTTAAAAGTGAAAAAAGTGAGTGAGTTTGGTTTTCAAAATCATTAGATTTTGAAAACCAAACTTTTTATATCTGTGGTAACTATGATAAATCTGAAAAAATATCGTTTGAAATGATTATTTGATGATAAACGGAGTTCTGCTATAAAAAAACATCCGAATAGAAAACCATCCATTTTGCAGTCGGTTAAAAAACAAATATTTTCTGTTGGTAATAAAAATTGATTGAAGTGTGTTTTTCTACGGTCTAGGCTAGGACATTAATTATCTAGAAGTTTTTAAACCTTCTCTGAGAACGATGACGACATTCAAATTTTCGTTTTTTTTTAAATTGGTGTTGTCATCGATAAAATTTTATAAAAACAATAAAATTATTGACAATAATTATTCATTTATTTAAAAAGTACTTATAACTCGTTTATTGGAATTTAAGTCCGGTTTTAAAAACGCTTCTACAAAAATGTAATTTTTCATCAAAAAATAATCAAGTTTTTGAGACGTTATTTAACCTTTACTAAAATAAAGTGTGATTTAAACAAAATTAAAATACTTAATTAAAATAAATTTTATTCCGAATTAATATTAAATTGTTGATTAATTGTTTTTTTATGCGAGGGTGTGTCATAGAACCAAATCTTCAACTCTAAAAATGCACGTCCCGATACTAAAAACACTATTAAATTGTGTATAGTTTGAGATTAAAAGATATTTACCTTTAATAAAACTATTTTGACGGATATAATCGCATTCAAACCACATTCAAAACGTCAGGTTTTAACAATAAACAAAATGAACGCGCTTTTATATCTATAATAATACCTATGCCATGCCTATGCCACATCCTATGCCACCTATCCCTTATAATCATTGACATCAGAATATCTGCTTCCCAAAATCAGTTGAATTTAGGTGAAAAAGTAATGAAATTAATGGAAAAAAAAATTAATGGAATCAATCAATAAATCATTTAAATCAATAGAATGAAAGTAATGGTTTCTCTAGAAGGTACAGTGAGGGTCATAAGTAAATGATCGGTTTGCTACAATAATACTATCAACAAGTATTGGAGTTACGACTTTTTTCTATAAGACGTAACACACAAACTTAAATACTTGAATTAAAAGTCAATGTGATTATTATTCTCAACATGTTAGCTATGTCTTTAGTTGGCCGAGTGGTATAAGCCGCCACCCGCTACACCAACCGACGCGGGTTCGATCCACAGGTTACGTTGTAATAATGTTCAAATAGTGCTGCACAGGATTGTAAACGTTACGGTGGGCAGAGACTTTTGACCGTGGATTGTACCTACTTCAGTTTTAGAAAATTGGAAAAGCTACCTATTTATAAGCTAGCCAAATTGAATAAAGTGTGTTTAAAGCACAAAGTAAATTAATTAAAAACGTTAAGAATTTTGAATATCAAGCAGTATTTTGTAATCGGGGAAATACGCAAAAAGTGAAATTGAGGTCGTTATAATGATGTATTTTGTAATGCTGAACACGGCAAGGTCCATGAGTAGATTTTTAATCCATCTTCGGGCTTTAGCTCTACGTAATATTTAGCTAATAAATAAAAACTGTTTATTAATCAGATCGAGATCCCTACATTTTAAAATCATAATACTACAAGACTTAAAAATAATATTTGTCAGACAATTTAAAAACCCCTGACTGAAACTGACGGTAAATTGCATATAACTTTTGAACGGCTGAACCGATTTTAATTAAACATGCGAGCAAGTGAATCTCTCAGCACATTTAAAAATAAACTAAAAGAGCATTATCTGTCCTGTGTGTAGTGTAGGTATATTATATAAGTATGTATAAGTATGAGTATTTTTATATATATTTATGTTTTATAGTGTATATAATTTTATGTGTGTATATATTATGTACTTACCTATTTGTTTAAATATGTATGTATTTATGTATGTATGTAAGTTGCGTTATTTCTTCTATATATTATATACTTATTTATAATTATTCAATGACTACTTTTCTCTATGAAACTATATGTACACTTTTTAATAACCTTCTGTTACTCTCCCTAGAGGTCTGTCGGCAGAAAACTCTTAACAGGGTTAGACTCACCTTAGTCATAACTTTATAATGTATTTCTTTCTCTAAATAAATAAACATGGCTAAGAACACTCCCGACTAATTCACTTTTCAAACAAAAGAAACAAAATCAATATCGGTTCTTCAGTTTGGGAGCTACGATGCAACAGTCAGACACACACATACATGTCAAACTTATAACACACTTTTTTTTGCGTCGGGGGTTAAAAATAAAAGAAAATGAATAAAAGCTACTTACCAATAAAAACAAAGAATAATGGCAAAACTTCGAACAAATATTATTTGATTGGAGGAGGCCTAGGTTCATAAAGTTATACAAAGTATTACAAACGTAGTCGACTGTTTTCTCCCTGGATAATGACACTAGAGCAAATATTTATGGTTCATAAAACTTATAACTGCCATGACCATGCCCCTATTCTTTGTTTTTTTTGAAGTGAAAACTTCTTATGGCGCGTTGGGCACTTTTGTGGGTGAGCATTTTCAGCCGTTCTCGCGACAGATTCTCGCGACAGATGAGATTTTACACGGATATACAGTTTTTTATTTAATTTGGCTGTGAGTGTATTAAGACGTACATATGGTATTTTTTAACGGACGACTATTGACGGACGACAAATGTCGGACGACAAATGTCGGACGACTATTTGTCGGACGACTATTGACGGACGACAAATGTCGGACGACTATTGACGGACGACAAATGTCGGACGACAAATGTCGGACGACTATTTGTTTTTTTTAATCTAAAACTCTTTTTGCGTATGAGTATGTCCGACTATTTTTTTTTTTCATCTAAACTCTTTTTGCGTATGGTTAGATACTCGTACTTAAGGAGTAAACTCCAGTCGTGCGTCGGAGCTGACACACACACTTTTTTTTGAAGTGAAAACTTCTTATGGCGCGTTGGGCACTTTTGTGGGTGAGCACTTTCAGCCGTTCTCGCGACAGATGAGATTTTACACAGATATACAGTTTTCACTTCTGCCTGCACTCCCGGAGTGCGCTGTTTTTTTTTTTTATTAAGCTATTGCATAGATTTTATCGCGGGCCTTGGGGGGCGAATCAAGAAAAATGGCGGACGACAGTTGTCGGACGACAAAACGTTTTTTTTTCTTTTTTTTGTATTTTTTTTTTAATCTTAATTTCTATGATAATCAGAAAATGAAAAACCCAAAACATAGGGGCATAGTCATGGCAGTTAAAGGTTTTATGACACAAAAATATTTGTGCTAGTGTCATTATCCAGGGAGGAAACAGTCGACTACGTTTATATGGAGAGAGCGAAGGTACCTACCCTTTCACCTTAAGTATATTGGCGTCAGATGTTGATGAAGAAAATGAAAAAACGTGATTTTAACTTATTTTTTCACACCTACACGGAATACAATTTAATGTTTCTAGAAGAACGGAGAACTTTATCATATTTTTTCTATTTGTGTAGGTAAATGCTCAAGTATTGCCTTGCCGTCATTCTTTGATGTAACGATGCGTGTATTATTTCAATTCCTTACAATATCATTTTCCAATCTGTGGACAGTAAAAAGTACCAACTTAACAGTCAGTAACAGGTAACTGTTGGAACTACCTCTTTTTCTGCATAAAAATGAAGCTGATCTTTTCCTATTATGGCATGGATTTTTAACGGGTTATTTAAACTTTTTGAAATGATATGAATATGATGAACTTTTTAAAAACATTAATAAATAGGTACCTACTAGTTAACTTAGCGTAGGTATATATTACACTGAGGTTTATGCCCTAGCTACAGGTGAAATTTTTTTGGCAAATTTTGCTTTGTCTATCTCATGACCACTTAAATATTGATGGTAGAAGTGAGAGTAGGTAGAATAATTTGTTTTTATTGATACCTACTTACTGCTATTTTGAAAAGCTACGGAGGTATTAAGGAACAAAATATCATAGTAAGTAGGCAGTATAAGTTCATTAACAAAAAAAATGCGCGAAAATTTGAGCGAGTGACTGATGGATGATTCTCAAGAATTCGCGCAAAAAATGATTTACATGATTCAATGATGAACCCTGTCAAAGGATAAGTTATCAATCATCGTTAGGTATAGGTATTCAAAGCCCAAAAACCGCAAAAATAATATGATTTAATTTCATTAGTTTGCATGGAAGACTTCCGTGAACTTTTTTTATTTGCATACGTTTTCTTGGAGTTCGTGCCTCGGTGGAACTGTGCTAAATTCACACGATCTTAGTCATTATTTTGATTTGCTAACTAACACCAGTAGATTGGTAAATATTTAATCAAGGACTTGCGCAATACCTATTATTTTTTCAAACAAACTCATCTCTACTAATAATATAATAAGTTAATGCGTTTGTGTGTTTCCTCTCTGTCGAACGGCTTGATAAATTTTCATGAAATTTTGTATCTATTATTGCTCATAGCGTGAACCCTATACGCTTCTTTTCATGCGGAAAAACCGCAGGACTCTCTGTTAGATTTTTTTATAAGAAACATTTTGATTACCTACTAAAAAACGTTGCAAAAAACATTTATGAACCTATAGCTTATTTACCTAGGAAAAAGAGGCGGAATGCAGTACAGGAGTGGCTAAAATGTTTCAAGGTTAAAATGTCAATAGGTTACTTCGTCTCAATGTCAAAATGTATAAAAGTCATGATGTATTTAATTGAGCAAAAGAGAATCCGAAAACTGCTTGTTGTCCCGATATGGCGGACCTCTGTCAAAACAAGTCCGTTACTTCAATATGAAATGCCTCTTGTGTTATAAAAACCGGTCAAGTGCGAGTCGGACTCGCGCACGAAGGGTTCCGTACCACGATATTCTGTGTTTAGTATTTGTTGTTATAGCGGCAACAAAAATACATAATCTGTGAAAATTTCAATTGTCTGGCTATTCCGGTTTATGATATACAGCCTGTGGACAGACAGACAGAACGGACAGTTGAGTCATAGTAAAAGGGTGCCGTTTTACCCTTTAATTAAGGTGAAGCAAGACCTGATAACCCCTATCCCTTTCCCCCGCGCGCGCCGTGCGATGATTCTATCCCTTTCGCGCCGCGCCGCGAAATGGCCGTTTAGACTCACATCTATTTCAGTGAAAAACCATTTGTACTTCCTTACTAATGGCATTTGATGTAAAGTTTATGAGAATATCATTTTTGTACTTGTTTTTTCTTTACAATCGCCGTAAAATTGAAAAAGCTCAAAAATGACGATATTTAAGGATTTTCACGATTTTTTTCTATCGAGGTAAATCACTCTAGCGGTTCATGTCGCCGAAAGCCGGCGCAACATTGTAAGAGAGAAGTTAATTCCCTGATGGGTCACGACCCCCAGCATTGGGGAATCGACGCAAGGAGGAGGAGGAAATCACTCTAATCGTATTTCGAAGGGTTTAGTTTAGGGGTTTAGGGAGTAGGAATATCATTCTATGGATTTTAGTGGTTGATGCCCAAAAACTGTTTCTAAGAGACCTCTGTCGCGCTTCTGGTTCGCGCCACTTCGGCTTAAGTACTGAACCCTAAAAAGTAAAAGTTACAAAAATAAAATTAAACCGAATTGATTGACACGTTCAATAAAAGTACCGCACTCATGATAATAATAATTTGATTAAGTAAAAATCGACAAACTTCGACGAAATGTTTGATTCTTTCTTTGTAGTTCATTTATCCTTCCTCAAAAATATTTACCACACACTTTTATTCGTGTTTGTGTGTATACAGGGTTATTGGAAATTAATTAGCACGGCGTTAAGGGCTTCTTCTGTGCACCTAAACAAACAACTTTTGTTCTACAACTTTTGGAAATTCGAAAAAAAAAAAATGAAAATTTTGAGGTTATGTAAATTCGAAAAACAGCTGATTTTTTAAAACAAAGGTCATTCACACCAAGAACAGTAGATGAAACTTAAAAAATAAGTAAAATTTTAAGGTTACTGACCTCTCCGTGTAAGGAACAGCTGATTTTCAGGTAAACCTAACCTCAAAATTTTCAAAAAAATGTTCGAATTTCCAAAAGTCGTAGAACAAAAGTTGTTTGTTAAGGTGCACAGAAGAAGCCCTTAGCGCCGTGCTAATTAATTTCCAATAGCCCTGTATACCTATATTACACTAGCTGTGCCCCACGGTTTCACCCGCATAACTCGCGATCCCGTGGGAATATCGGGATAAAAAGTAGCCTATAGCCTTCCTCGACAAATGGACTATCCAACACAAAAATATTTTTTCAATTCGAACCAATAGTTCCTGAGATTAGCGCGTTCAAACAAACAACCTCTTCAGCTTTATAATATTATATACTAGCGACCCGCCCCGGCTTCGCACGGCTATATTATGCATGTATTATAGATATAAACCTTCCTCTTGAATCACTCTATCTATTAAAAAAAACAGCATCAAAATCCGTTGCGTTGTTTTAAAGATATAAGCGTACAAAGGGAAATAGGGACAGAGAAAGCGTCTTTGTTTTATACTATGTAGTGAAGTATAGATTTTACTAGCTGCGCTGAGGGGTTTCACCTGCGTAAGTCTCAAAATAATACTCTCAATTCTAAAAACGTACGTAGTTCCGTCGAATATTGTTAAAAAAGTGGCTATATTTAAAGACAAATTTAATTTAATAGATGCCATAGATACGAAGTCAATTAAAAATTCACAAATGAAGCAGCTGATCAAGCACGTGCTACAAAAACGTGTTGAATAGCGGAAAACTTAATAAAAATTTATTCAGAATTCGCAATTTACCCTAAATAAAGATTGTTAGTAATAAATTGTATAATAATGGCCTTTACACCTATCATCATCTTCCTGCCCTTATCCCAATTTATTTGAGATTGGCGCAGTATGTTTTCTTCTTCCATTCACTCCTATTAGTTGTCATCTCATCGTTCACATCCATCTCTCTCATGTCTTGTCTCACGCAGTCCATCCATCTTTTCTTAGGTCGTCCTCTTCCTCTCTATCCCTCTAAATTCATACTCATCACTCTTCTAGTTACATGCGTCTCTTCTCTTCTCATCACATGTCCATACCAACTCAAACGGTTCCCTTTCACTTTTTCAGTAACCGGTGCTACTTTCAGGCTTCCTCTAATATACCTCTACTCATTCCTTATTTTATCCATCCTCGTTACTCCACACATTCATCTCAACATTCTCATCTCCGCTGCATGCAATCTTCTCTCATCCTTCTTCTTCACGGCCCAGCATTCCGATCCATACATGACAACACGTCTTATCACGGTTTTATAGATTTTACCCTTCAGTTTAAGGGGTATCCGTTAAATCTAGATGGTTTATACAGCGCCATCAACTTTTGACGCTGTCGAACCTGATCATGTATAAATGGAGTAGGCTTGCTTAGAACCTCTAGCTCTCAGCTTAATCGAACTCGTCAATACGTCTGGAACCTAACAGTAGGCATATGTAATAGGAAAACCCCATAAATTAATAATCATGACCATTTTTACACAGTGCCAATGCCATCGAGTTGGTTCAAAACTAAGCAAATAAGTTATGATAAGTTACAATTTTCTAGTACTTTGTTCTACGAGGTACCTACCATTTTTTATCTAGCAAATGAGTTGTTCAGAATGTTTATAAAAATCGAGGTTTGTTTCCACTTTGATCTCCTTTTGTTTGTTAATCGTCTATTTTTCCACTTTGACAAGCTCTAGAAAATATAGAAAAACTAGCGACCCGTTGCGGCTTCGCACGGCTATATTATGCATGTATTATACATATAAACCTTCCTCTTGAATCACTCTATATACCTATTAAAAAAACCGCATCAAAATCCGTTGCGTAGTTTTAAAGATCTAAGCATACAAAGGGACATAGAGACGGCGAAAAGTGACTTTATCACTATCACTATCACTACATAGTATAAAATAAAGTCACTTTTCGCCGTCCCTTTGTCTTTATTTCCCTTTGTATGCTTAGATCTTTAAAACTACGCAACGGATTTTGATGCAATTTTTTTTAATAGATAGAGTGATTCAAGAGGAAGGTTTATATGTATAAAACGTGCATAATATAGCCGTGCGAAGCCGGAGCGGGTCGCTAGTTTTATACTATGTAGTGATAGTGAAGTGTTGAACCTGGCACTCGGCATTTCGGAAAAGCGGGAGGTTCAAGCTTCTTCGTGGTGCAATATTTGGATATGACGTCGTAAACTTATTTCACCTAGGTGCATTAAATACACTTTAAGTAAAGTTTAAAGCATCTGGGTGCATTTGGATAATATGCATTTTTAATAAAAATAAATATATTAAGGAAACTAAAAGATGTCCGTATCAGAGATGTTAACATTCCCGATGCATCTAAAAATTCGAAAAGAAAACTTACTGATTTGAAAGGTTCTGTTTGTAAATTCATATCCGTCTACAGAACAAAAGAAATTTTATTTAAAAGCCTACGAAGTGCCTACGGAGTAAACCAGTTTGAAGTAAAAGATATTGCGTTGATGTTTCACCTTTAAGAAATTATCTTGAGTAATGGACCTTGGCCGGGGACTGTCCCGCGCCTCACGCTCGGAGAAAATGTCCCCACATAATATAATTACATAGAGTTACATATAAAAATATGTATCCATTTTAAATACTATTGCTTTGTCTAAGTTGCTCTCTCTTCCGTCGTTCCCTCAATGCTGAGGATCGTGAATCTGCTGGTGCAGTCGATTTACTGTCTTCCTCCAATGGACTCTCTGTCCGACGCCCGGTATAGAGCCGTGCTGAGCGGTATATCCAGCTGTTCGGATACTTGGTCGGTATACCGTTTGGGGCTTCGCCTTCATGGTCTTTTGCTCTCAACCTTCCCAGTCACCATTAGGCGCTTGAGATTATCAAAGACCCTGCGCGTAATAGTCTAAGTTGCTAGTTCAGATTATTTATTGTTATGGAGCTTTATCGTTTTTCTAAGGCATAGAATATAGTTACTCGCATTATCTTTGGAGCTTAGGGCGGACAAGCTAATAGCGCGTAACAAAATAAGTTTACTAAACTTTAAGTATTATAACGTGGTTTTAATCAAATTAACATTTTTGTTTGTAACGAATAAACTACTGGATACATTTAATCCTTAGAAGTAATAAAATATTTTAAAAACTGCTATGAATAATCCTATTGTAACTTCATAACTTATTATAGTCCTATTAAAAACCCGAAAGTTTGTTTGTTTGTTTGTTCCCTCTTCACGGTCAAACGACTGGACTGATTTGGATGAAAATCGGCAAGGTATTGGATACTTTCGACCCCGAAATTCGGATCGGGACTTACGCGGGTGAAACTGCGGGGCATATCTAGTTTACAAAAATCTTAAATGAGCTAAGCAAATTTATCTAACTACCTTTAAATATTTGAGTACCATTATCTAATCCAAAACGCAAACTAAAAACAAACAGCTATATATCAATATACATACACATATACAACCAGTTTTTACAACTATAGGGCGCCATCGTCAAGCTTTTGTTAATATTAAAAGTCACAAAAAGTTAACGTTTTCCTTAAGACCAAGTAAGTAGGTACCTACTCGTATATCATGTTGTTACAGAACTCACTTCTCGAGTTATTTATGTTACTGGTCAAGTGCGAATCGAGGATTTAAAAAGAGACTAGTTTTTTTTATTTAGGACATAATCTAATGAGGGATTTTGATCAATTAGTTCCATTATGCCTTTGTTAATAGTGTTCAGTAGCAAATACAGCGAAATAATTAGTAAATTTGGAAGGAAAACCGGAATTACAGCTAAATATAATATAGTAGGTAAATGAAAGAAAAACTAGAGGAAATCCGAATATTTTAGCCTTTTAAGACCAAAGAAAACATCTACCTACAACCTCCCTTTTTTAACGAATGCATTAAAACCGTAGACAATTGACATCTCTTGGCCGAAAGGAACTTTAAAATATTCCTTACCTAGATCGCGCCATCTACTGAATGAATTTAAAACAAATAGATTGACTTAAGAATCATCAAAATCAACCCACTCGTTTGGTTACTAGAGCTTCGAGCGCGAGCGCCACAAGGGAACAAACATACATACATGCGCTAATAAACACGTTAGGTAAGAAGATATTACGATAATAAATACCTACTACAAACCCGGACAACATTAAAAACACCTATCACCAACATTCTCTCCGCAACATAAAGGTACTAGTTCTTCCCCTTTTACCATAGCCTCTTGTCATGCAACCCGCGATGGAATCCATCTTGTAAAGTACCTACATACTATGACTTGACTTGCAAATAGGTAACTTTGCTTCTGTTTTCTACCTAACCACTCAGATACTGGTTTTTATTAGCACTAAGCATTAAGCAAACTATGACTATTTGTTTAGTTATTTAAATAGATTGATTGACGGACACCTGTAGGCTTGTAGGTATCTATTGGATTTTTTTAATAGGTGTAATTATTAGTTAGTATGTAACTAGGTATACGGGTACCTACATGGGTTTTATAAATATATTACATAACAAGAACGTTTTTTCCAAA
Organism: Idaea aversata; assembly: GCA_907269075.1. NCBI lineage: Eukaryota > Metazoa > Arthropoda > Insecta > Lepidoptera > Geometridae > Idaea > Idaea aversata. The sequence goes on along the minus strand of OU026104.1, from coordinate 8,463,689 downwards.
GGGAAAAATCATTGACATAGTTCAGGAAAAAGCGTGGCTCTAATGCAGAACCTTGGGGGAGACATACGTATTACAAAATTGCAACTATTTATTGACAATAAGTTTGAATTATAAATTAAAATCGGAGTAGATCAGTTATTTATCTAGGTTTAAAAACTAATCTAAACATTACTTAGTTTTAAATATCCGCAATCATTAATATTGTACCAACATTTTAATGCGCAATTTTCACGCTCTAACTAATGGCGTTTTTATGTCTATTCTATTTATGAATTAAATGTGCTAAAGTCTAATGCTTAAGTGCATAATGGATTGAAGGGAAGACCCGTTTTTATTAGAATCATCAGACAACGATATAATCAATAAAACGTCAGCACAGCTTAAAGGTGGACGCAGATTGATCAGAGCCGAATGAATCGAATTTTTGTCGTCCACGGGAAAAAGTACCTTATATATTTAGAGGTGCGACCACTTTAAAAAACGGGCATTTCCAATAAAGTAGATATAGATTTGTTTAACTTTAGAAAACCAAACGTACCACCAGAGGTAAGAACAGACGTACGATGGGGTTGAAGGGATGATTAAGGGTAATATAAAGAGTATTTCTCATGAAACCCCGGTCACGTTCTCACATGACCGTATATTCTGAATTAATGGCATGGCTGTATTAATGGCATATCATGCAAATGTAACGTCAATTTTGAGGTATGGACTTATTTTTTGGGGAAATTGCACACACAGGGAACCTGATAGCTGCGAACCCTATTTCAAAAAATTTAAAATATTAACTTTGCTTGCACTGTATATTTTAGAAGTGGCAACATTTGTCAAAAATAATTTACATTTATTTAAATGTTTAGAACTTCACAGTGTAAGATCACAAAAATCTCACAAAAATAAAATTGTTTCTATGCCACACACTACAGCCCTGTACTCTAAAGGTTTTTTTGGGATGGCAGTAAAAATATTTAACAAAATTCCGGACAATATTAGACATATAGATAATAGTTTCCTCTTCAAAAGGGAACTTCATGACTACTTGATTCATAAAGCATATTACACGATTCAGCAGTTTTTGAATGACCCCGAGAATAGTGATGGATAGTATTGGTCATAAACAGATGGGTATATTGTGCTCCTTCAAATTAAGTTAATAGATTGACTGTATTCTATTGTTTTGACGCTTAATTATAATTATTAATATTTGCATGTCAATTATCCACTTGACTTAGTTGTGATACCTGCTTTTACCTATTATTAAGATCTCTGTAACCAACTAAAAGCAAATAAATACATTGAATTGAATTGGATTAAATTGAAGATATCTGAAATTGACGCGCGATAGAGACCGAATACTGAAAGCAAGCAAGCACTCTTGGTATGAGTAGAGAAATACACTTCTATCAAGAAGATCATATACATTGATAACTTTGAATAATCACTTTTATTTATTTAAACTTTTATCATCAGAAGGCAATCCGAATTTTCAGTTATTTCTTTAACTAAATTCTTACGAGAAACACTTCAATTTCCAGACATACGTCGGTCAAATACAAACGCTTGGCGGGGACCAGCTCTTACAGAAGTTCAACAGAGGGGCACCCATCAACTACAGAGTCAATTTCCCTGTATCGTCACCCATACCACGGCTTACTGCCATCGTTGTCAATGGGAACACGTTGTGTTATGGATCTGGAGGTAAGGACAAATCTAATCTAGGAAATTTATAAAGAGCCAGCAACATTAATCCATGCTATTCAGTTGCTATTGTGTCTAGAACATGTATTACATGGAGTAGGCTTGCCCAGCACTTATAACACCCTCGGCTTAGTTGACAATGTCCAAATGTCCAGGGGAAACAACTCGTCAATACATTAGCGAGCCAATGAAACCGCGGGTTTAGTTAAAAAAAAAAATAGTCGGACGACTATTTGTCGTCCGACATTTGTCGTCCGTCAATAGTCGTCCGACATTTGTCATCCGTCAATATAGTCGTCCGACATTTGTCGTCCGTCAATAGTCGTCCGTTAAAAAATACCATATGTAGGTACGTCTTATTACACTCACAGCCAAATTAAAAAACTGTATATCTGTGTAAAATCTCATCTGTGGCGAGAAAATCTGTCGTCTGTCGCGAGAACGGCTGAAAATGCTCACCCACAAAAGTGCCCAACGCGACATAAGAAGTTTTCACTTCATAAAAAATTACGTAGTACCTAGGTATGTACGGTCGGCTGCATAATTGCAGACCCACCGTAGAGCTCCAAAACGGCTGTTATAAGAATGTTTTCAACACAAACTCTACCGGGAGCTGCAATTATGCAGCAGAGTGTACCTACCCAACTTGTTTAATCATGTGCCGAAACATTCTGTATCTGATTTGGGTAATAGTGACTTGCAGAGTAGGTATGGATTTTCAATTTGACTTTACTTACAAAACTACTTACTTTACTTTAAATCTTAAAGTTGCTTAATCTTTTTCCGTTCCCCAGATCTACCAACCCCAGGTCTCTACATCACGACAATCAGCCTCGACCACATGCTGTATTTAAAAGGTACAAATGTACCAGGCACTGACTACTTCAACTACGAATCTAATCCTGGCTCCAGTATAGACTTCTTCGGTGTCGATAACGGAAACACTCAAGTCTTTACCATTAATGATGTTGATGATAGATGGAATCAAGGTAAGCAGAATAACATCATTTTATAGTGCAGTCACCGGTTTGGGGTCCACATCATACTTTGCCATTATACTTGTAAAGGGCCTCTACGTGTTGGCTTCTGCTTCACGGACACCTTCCAAAGGTCTGAGGCTACATAGCCTCGTGATATGGGAGATCCAATCTAAATAATTTATACAATACCAGTAATGTAATCCATATACCATTCAGGGCGATGTAGTGCCTAAGACGTGAAATATGAGTACTTTTTGTACTTTTGTACTTTTATTGAAACACACTCCATAGGTTACCAACCCATTTACATTTATCACAACTGACATTTGAAATGGAGATCTTGTCCATATTATTTAATGTACATATTATTTAATGTCCATATTATTTAATGTACACGTCTGTACATAGCTGTTTCGAGATTATGGCACCACAAGTAACTTATGTCTGCATGTTTAATTGTAGCATACCGTGATGGTTCATAACTTTGGAGATGACACAAAAATTCTCAAACTCTCAACAAGGTGCCAACCCTGATGGGCAGAATCATATTAGTGGGGCTCTCTCTCTCTATAGTCGGCCCCTCATGACTGAGGATCGTGGTCATCATCGGGAAGTCTGCATTTGGATCGGATGATCTGTCTCCAACGGCTTCTATTCATCGCATCTCTCACAATATTATGGAACTTGACGGCTGATGAGTCCTTAATCTGATCTGTCCATCTGGTTGGGGATCGGCCTCGAGAGCGTTTTCCATCTGTGTTCCCAACCACGATGAGTTTCTCCAGGTTCTCATCGCCCTTCCGTATCACGTGACCGAAATATGCCAGTATGCGTTGGTGGCAAACCGTGGACAAGCGCGTCTTCACTCCGAGCTGTGAGAGGATCGACACGTTGGTGCGTTTGGCGGTCCACGGTATTCTTAACATTCGCCTCCAGCACCACATCTCAAACGCATCGATCCTTGCTCTGTCTCGAGCCAGTATGGTCCAGGTTTCTACTCCATACAGAAAAATAGGAAACACCAACGCCCTGATAAGACGCATCTTAGTGTTAGTAGTGATTCCTCTTTTTGCCCAGATGTTCTTAAGCCGAGACATTGCATCTTTCGCCATCCCGATTCGGCGCTTTATTTCTGGAACGCAACTACCGTCATTACAAATTTGGGATCCAAGGTAGACGTAATGATTGACCGTTTCAATTCCAGGAATGATATTGCTGCAGTTGGTCAAGGCTCCAGCTCGGTCTATAACCATAATCTTAGTCTTCGCCCTGTTGACTGAGAGGCCGATGTTCTCACTTTCACTCTCTAGTCTTTGGAACAACTGCATCATATCTTCTTCGGATGTTGCTAGCAAAACTGTATCGTCAGCATATCGGAGATTCGATATGCGCTTCCCACCAACGCTGAAACCCCTGTCCCAGTTTTCCAAGGTCCTTCTCATGATATATTCCCCATATATGTTAAAGAGGGCAGGTGAGAGTATACACCCTTGGCGAACACCTTTTCTCGTCTTGAAGATATCTGAGAATTCATTTTCTACTTTTACGGAACAACGGTTACCAGCGTATAGCTGACGAATCAATCCCACCAGATGTCGAGGGACCCCCATCTCAGTCAGAATGGTCCACAACTTGCCCCACTGCACGCAATCAAAAGCCTTAGTATAATCGATGAAGCACAATATTACAGGGCTGTTGAATTCTCTGCTCTTCTCAACTATTTGGCGGATGTTGAGGATTTGCTCTCGGGTTCCTTTACCCTTCACAAACCCAGCCTGCTCTTGTGGTATTTGCAGAGAGAGATAGTGGCTCAGTCTTCTGTTAATTACGTGTAGTAATATTTTGCTTGCGTGAGATATAAGTGCAATGGTTCTATAATTTCCGCATAATTTCGTAGAACCTTTCTTATGTAGTGGTATGAAAATGGACTCCATCCAGTCCTTCGGCCATTTACCTGACCTCCAGACGGCGTTACAGATCTCTCTGATGGCGGTGGTGCCAGTAGGCCCTAGATTCTTCAATAGTTCCGCTGGAATCCCGTCTCTACCCGGTGACTTTTTACACTTGAGCACCTCAACAGCTTTCTCGATTTCAGCTTGCAGAATGTCGGGCTCATCCGGAGACCACTCTCCATCTTCCGCTGTGGTATCATCTAAGTGGTACAGATCTGCACAGTATTGCCTCCATCTTTCCAATACCTGATGAACATCTGTGAGTAGGTGTCCCTCTTCACTTTCAATGGCACAAGTCTTCACCTTGCGCTTGCCAGTGAGGTCTTTAATCTTACGGAAGAGCTCCCTTGTTTCATTCTTGTTGGCATGCTCCTCCAGCTCCAAGCAGATACTATTTATCTGGGCATTGTGGTCCCTTCGGCATCTTCTTTGAACTTCCCTGCTCAATTGTGAGTACCTATCACGATCATCCACTGAACTCAAGCCCTTTTCTTTTAATTGCCTTCTCTCAAGGATTATCTCAGCAGTTTCAGATGTGACGTACTCCTTCATAGGTACTTTTGTTAACCTGTTCTTGGAAGCTGCCTTCAAGATACGGGACTTTAGATTCTCCCACGCTAGTTCGGCCGGTAAGCCACCCCCGCATTGCAGTTCCTGCTCAAATGTCAATCTGAAGCCATCCATGTCAACTCTGTGATAACTGGGCGTGAGTTTTGGCTTGATAGTCCTTTTGAGTCTGAGTTTGACTGTAGCGACAAGAAGTTGGTGGTCAGAACCGCAATCAGCACCCGGATACGTGGTGACATTCGTTACCGACGATCTCCAACGCTGATTAATTAAAATGTAGTCTATCTGGTTTCGGGTTCTGTCGCCAGGTGATATCCAGGTGTAGAGCCTACGTATGTGGTGCTTGTAACAGGTGTTGGTGATCGTTAAGCACTGCTCGCTGCAAAATTGCAAGAGTCGCTCTCCTCTATCGCTGCGCTGTCCAATGCCAAATTTGCCGACTACGCTACGAAGGTGATTGTCACTTTCCGTCTTTCCTACCTTCGCGTTGAAATCACCTATCACCATTGTTATTTGCCTACGGGGGATCTGTGCCAACGTCGACGATACGGACTCGTAGAACAGCTCTATCTCTTCTTCTGTGGATCCCGTAGAGGTAGGGGCATACACCAAAACCATATTAAGAAGGCAAGGCTTCGTGTTCAGCTTGATGGTCAATATACGCTCGTTGACTGGATTGTATCCTAAGACGCACTTTTGCAGACCGGGTGGAACCACAAAAGCCACACCTTTGCTGCTCTCATTTTCAGGCCCAGAACAGAATATAGTGTTTCCCATGTCTGTCGTGAAATGCCCCCGCCCTCTCCAATGCGTTTCAGTTAAACCAAGCAGCTGTACGTTCTTTCGTTGCATTTCCTTTTCCACAATTTGCAGTTTGCCTGGTTCCAATAGGCCTCGCACGTTTCAAGTTCCGATACGATGAGGATGTCGGATCGTCTTCGTTACTTTTTCTTCACCAGTCACATATTTTCCACAAGACGCCTGATGGTTCACGTCAGTGTGGCCGGTGGCATATTTAACACCACTTCTCCCGGGTAAGTGGCGCCGGGCGTCAGCCGGATCGCTCGACACAATCCTTTCCTTATTACGACCAACCATGCTGACACTCTTGGGAGTGTAGTAGCAGTGGTTTCCCGTTGCCTACTGCCCCAGACATTTTAGAGGTTATTTAGACCCCAAGGCTCGCTGTAGCCTCATCCGACCGGTTGCCCGGTCGAGGGGTATGGTTATACCGCCATTGCTCGGTCGCCAGAGCCTCGTCCGTTATCTAGCAGGGAGCACCCGGTACCCGCTTGGATACCGCCGCCGAAGCGCGTGCAGGTGAGGTTGACATTTGGGTCGGATTAGATGTTATGCTCCGTTCCCCCCTTACTCCCCCTTATTAGTGGGGCAAACGACACTAGAAAATTTTAGCGATTCCACTTTGCCCCACTGTGGGGCAGCTTGGTGGGGCAAACAGGAAGCACTCTATTTTAAGACATAGGTTACTTTAACTGTAACAACGGCTACAAATTAGGTGATTTTCAGAAACATACTTAACTGTTTTCTTTTTTCAAAATACGTAGTGAATGACCCAGAAACCATGGAAACGACAACCTTCAATTTTACATAAAAATCTCTTTCTCTTCTTTCCAGGTTCCTTCAACCCTCAAGACCCTTACAGTATAATAAACATCACTCACCAAACGCGTCCAGTATACGAGCAACCAGTCACCTCACCCACTATCCGACCAAGACCAGAGTATCCAGTGCCCACTCGACCGAAGCCAGAGTACACTCCAACTCAGCCGCGGCCAAAACCGATTCGGCCGAAGCCGGATTATACGATGTATTATCCGGAGACGACGAAGCCGACGAGACCAGCACCACCTCCGTCGATACCCCCTACAATGAGTTTGTAAGTACATACTTAAATAATATAAATCAAAACAATTAAAAAAGTTTAAAGTCAAGGTCAATTATTTTTTATTTATTTAGAATCATATATTGTGCGTGGGTTTACTTTGAAAGTCTTAAAAACTAAGTTAAGAGAAGAGAAGAAGGCACAAGCAACTCATGGGAGTTTCTATAGCCTTTATGAGCCTGCCCAAAAGTGTGGCTACATAACCTCTTTGGATGGCAAAGCGGATCCGTTCCGTCTAAAAGCAGCCAGCACTTTGGTCACTTTTGTAAATTTCACTCTATTGTAATAGGCCTAGAATAGTACCTACCATGAGGAGTAAAAGTGTTCAGTGCTACCATGCAATAGGCAATCCTGATTTTCAAAAAAGTACAAGAAAGTTTGATCTTGCCTGCACAAACTAATAAGCTGGGTCTAGAAATAAATAATTAAATTCACTGCTAAAATAATAAATAAAGTAAATATGCTGAAATATTTTTAAAAACTTCAACAAGTAAAGAATAAAGTTTGTTAGTCTTCAAACGACAGTTCCCAAAATGCATCTTGCAGACCATTTAAAAAATTGATCTTTTGCCCTCAGACCCTCAACACCACCTCGTCTACCAGCCTTCTCAACACCCGTCGAATGTGGTGTCATAGCTGGAGGTAACGAACGCATCCCACTGATATACAACGGGAACACGTACAATCGAGGCGAGTGGCCGTGGCTCGTTGCTGTTTACAAGCGACAGGAGGGCAGTCTGACGTTCATCTGCTCCGGAACCTTGGTCTCTGAACGTCATGTCGTTACAGGTGAGTTTTTGAGATCAAATAGCGCGGGAAAACACGCGGGAACCTATAATTAGTTTTCCGTTTTTTTATATAAGTACTAACGACCCGCCCCGGCTTCGCACGGCTATATTATGCATGTATTATACATATAAACCTTCCTCTTGAATCACTCTATCTATTTAAAAAACCGCATCAAAATCCGTTGCGTAGTTTTAAAGATTTAAGCATACAAAGGGATATAGGGACAGAGAAAGCGACTTTGTTTTATACTATGTAGTGATGATAAGTCTACTCTTTGTTAAAGCTGTTGGTTCTCCCAATAAATGAATAACAAGGTGTTGCAATAACAGAATCTTCCTATGCATAGCATAGGAAGATTCTGTCATTCTAGTTAGAGCTCGGTTAGGTAGGGTGATAGCTGACTATTAATAAGGTGATACAAAAACCTAATATAGAATGGTTGCTTATATATTTTGGAGGTTAGATGACGCTGTGTGCGTCCGTTATTAAATATACTAGAAGCGCTCCACGGTTTCATCCACGTAACTCTCGGTCCCTAGCCTATGTTACGCCCAATTAATCAATGTATCCTCATACCAAGTTTCATCAAAATCGGTCCAATAGTTTCGGAGCCTATTCGTTACAAACAAAAAACCAAAAAATATATCCTCTTTATAATATTAGTGTAAATATTATAGTAATACTTTGTATACATAGATTTACTTATTATCTTACAGCCGCCCACTGCATGCAGCAGAAGAGTAAAATGTCTACAATAAAAGACATTGTAGTTAAGATTGGAGTCTACAACCTTGAAGACTGGGGCGATGACATCAGCGTTACGAGGACGTTGCAAGCAGCTGCCATACACGAGTCTTATAACGCTACTACATTGGAAAGTGAGTTTTTCGAAGATTAAAAGATACTTGCGAAAAGATCCACTTTGACGCTGCAGAAAAAATATTCAGCCGATGTTGGGCTGGGGGTTTACTTCAGATGAGCATGGTGAATATGATCACAGAATAGGGAATAGTCCTATGACTGAGGGGTCCTAAATGAAGCACTTTTTCACTTATTGCGCACAGGTAGAAAAGGGGAAAATTTGCTTCAATCATTAGTTGGACGGTCATTACTAAGCCAATGACTAAGGCATAATATGATGCCGATGTTGCAGTTTGCCTTGTGACTCCTCAGACCACTTTTGATATTAAATTTTTTTCTTGATTTTGTTTAGAATTTCGCTCTGAAAATCTATTGCACCCTTTATCAGTAAGTAGTAGGTATAGACCGTTCTGGTATAGACTGCCCCTAAGCATATTTTTATTTCAATTAAGCGTTGTTCGGTTGGTAAATCAGTTCAAAGCTTTCGCGCAAGAGTTTTGGAAAATGAAGACCCATCTAAATAGATTTACTTACAAATGTCTAGATTCTAAGAACATTATGATAAATTATTTTTATGTTTATCTAGATGACATTTTGGTGTTCACGTTGGAGAGGACAGTGGAATTCAATAATTACATTCGTCCAGCTTGCCTTTGGAGCGGGAATACCGATCTTAGTCGAATCGTTGGCGCTTCGGGTGTTGTAAGTATTGCGTTTAGTTTGATTGAGTTACAACAATGTAAGGGTCAAGTTAAATTGGTCTAACTAATGTATGTTGAGAAGTAATTAGTAATGTTCCCGAAACTTAATAATTCCGCGTTGCAAAATTTCTATTCGCATTTTTCCCCACTCGAGTTTTGACCGGGCCGCATTCTTAATTTTAACTTTTTGGATTTTTTCCTTTATTTGTGCTGTAACTTGCTTTTTGCCAAATTTTGTGATTTAGGTCAATGGGAACTTCCATATAGGTTTTAGACACAAAAGTCCGAAAACCTAGGGTACTTCCGGATGACCTGGAATTTTTGATTTTGGTTAAAAGCAAGGTCTTACAGTTAGGAGTAAAGGGAAAAATAAAAAGGTTAAAAATTAAGGTAAATTTTGGTAATAACAAATTTAAGAAAATTTAAATTTGCCCATAGGTACCTTTTTATCGTGTTGACTAAGGACCTTGATTTTTATACACCAAATAGGTACCTATCTTGTAAATTTGAACTCCCTATGTCCAGTGGTGACACACGGACAGAAAAGAGAGTGATCTTATAAGGGTTCCTTTTTAACCTTTTGAGGTATAGAATCCTAAAAAGTAAAAGGTCGAAGTAAAAAGGAGTCAATGTAGGCTTCTTTATAGGTACCTACCAAACATCAAAATCAGTGAATAATTAGATTAGTATCTACCTTCTGACTTTTTTGACCTAGCTAGTTGGAAAATTGCGGTTGGATTACAAATATTTGACCGTAAACCGCAGTCACGACTAGCGACTCACGTTCAAGATCAAGGTCGCAATAACCTAGAAAACGAATCCGTCATTATTATGAGATGACCAGACATTATTTTTAACCGACTTCAAAAAAGGAGGAGGTTCTCAATTCGTCGCATACCTTTAAAATACAGGGTGTAACAAGGGGGGTGAATCATCGGTTGTCTATCGAGTTAACCCCATGTATGTTCTGCAATATTCACTTGTTCAAAATTTATTTTTTGGAAAATTTTAGTCAAAATTAGATTTTAGCCTAAACATCGCAATTACAACCAAACTATCAGGTCTGCGATTCTGCTTTTTTTGTTAAAACAAGTTCATTATGGGACCTTTTGTACCAACACCGATCAAAGTCTTCTCTATATATATAAAATTCTCGTGTCACGGGGTTCGAACTTGAACTCCTCCGAAACGGCTCGACCGATTCTCATGAAATTTTGTGAGCATATTCAGTAGGTCCGAGAATCGGCCAACATCTATTTTTTTTGTTTTTTTTTTTTGTAAATAGGAAAACAACGTTTGCCGGGACAGCTAGTAGATTTATAAAACTCCTTATAAAACCACTAAATTATTTTTTTAATCTAATAATCTTTGTATGGTTCTAAATAAATATTTTACTGATTTTTTTTCTGCAACGTCTATCTTAAAAACTACTGGCTTTCATGAAGAATAAACCCTGAAAGTTTCATTCCGCTAGAACTAAGGCATCATGTTAAAAAATGTAGGTAGGTACTTGATAGTCCAAAAAGTGCCAATAATCGATACTTTTCATCCCGATATTTCACTGGATCAGGATCATTATTATATATTGTTTGGATCAATGTTTGTTAGTTTAAAAGATGTACCTAATTTAAAGGGTACCTGCGCTCTCTCCATACAAACGTAGTCGACTGTTTCCTCCCTGGATAATCACACTAACTAGCACAAATATTTTTGAGCCATAAAACCTGTAACTGCCATGTCTATGCCCCTATGTTTTGGTTTTTTTTCATTTTCTAATTATCAGTAGCGACACAGTCATAGCAGTTATTATATCGTTTTATGCACCAGAAATATTTGCTCTAGTGTCATTATCCAGGGAGAAAACAGTCGACTACGTTTGTAATACTTTGTATGGAAAGAGCTGCCGGTACCCTTTCCTCTTAACTTATTTATATTGTTCTAAAAAAGTGGTTTGTTCCTGCAGGTTGCCGGTTGGGGTGCAAGTGAAGTAGGCCCAGTGGGTCAAGGACAACCGCGTATGGTACGGATACCGGTCGTCAGCACCGCGTCCTGTAGAGCTAGCAAACCTGAGTTCCATAAGCTTACGTCTTCTAAGACTTTGTGTGCTGGTAAGTAACAAATATTTGTTATAACTATTTATGTACCTATCTAGGTTGGCTGAAAGAGACTGCTTTTAGCCGTAAGGCCGACCATTGTGCAACTCTAATTTTTAATTATCTTAAATACCTAATTAATACTTATATAACCTAATATTAATTATTTGTACGGTACCGCGTTTTAATATGAAAATATAACACACTTCAAAATAAATAAATAGGCAGGTAAGTAGGATTTACAAATACAAATACGAATTACAATAAATACCTATAAAGCGACGCAGAAGGTTCGATTCCCGCCTCAAACAAATATTTGTGTAGAGATATAATAAGTATACTTAATCTATACATATAAAATCCTTTGTCCTGAATGACTGACTGACGGATCAACGCACAGCCTAAACCGCTGATCGTAGAGACCTGAAACTTGGAGGGTGTGTTCTTTGTATGACGTAGGCATCCGATAAGAAAGGATTTTTCGAAATTCTACCCCTAAGGGGGTGAAAAAGGGGGGCAAAGTTTGTATGGGACAACGTGATTACTTGGTCCATTTTCGACTTCTACGCGGACGAAGTCGCGGGCAAAAGCTAGTATAAATATAAATATTGCAGGACATTTCACACATCGCCATCTAGCCCCAAGCTAAGTAACTAGACTTGTGTTATGGGTGCTAGACAACGGATATACTACTTGTATACTTTTCTTTTGTAAATATATACGGTATACGGTTCCGCCAGTTGACAGGTTATAATACATATAAACAACCAGACCACAGACAAATATCTAAGCATAAATACATGTCTGAGGCGGGAATCGAACCCACAACCCTGTGTTTGGCAGTCCGGCATGGTGACCGTTGTGCCAACTGGGTCAACTGGGGTTGTGCCAACCGGGTAGATAATATTTTCTTTCCGGTGTTTCAGTATGTTTAAGAAGTAGATGTAAGTAGATATTTATTTACAACTAGCTGCGCCCCGCGGTTTCACCCGCGTAAGTCCGATCTTTAAATTCTCACCGTTTAAACCTTCCCTGGACTACAACAAACACAACAAAAAAAGAATTGGCCAAATCGGTCCAGCCGTTCTCGAGTTTTAGCCAGACTAACGAACAGCAATTGATTTTTATATTATAGACTAGTTGCGCCCCGCGGTTTCACCCGCGTAAGTCCGATCTTTCTCACCTTTTAAACCTTCCCTAGACCTCCACGAATAATTCAAGACCAAGATAAGATAAATCCGTTCAGCCGTTCTCGAGTTTTAGCGAGACTAACGAACAGCAATTGATTTTTATATATATAGATAGATATAAAAGTATTTACGTAGGAAAATACTTACCTATTCTATCCGTCGTCGTCGCGCGTCGCGTCTGGCCACTGACTAAAGTTTTGAGGGTAGGTCTGCTGGACAGCTAGGGAAAAGGGTATGCTGACTTGAATAATTTTATCGCTAGCTAGCTGCACCTCAACGTTTTACCATGAGGAAATCATCACTACATAGTTTAAAACAAAGTCGCTTTCTCTGTCCCTATTTCTCTTTGTATGCTTAAATCTTTAAAACTACGCAACGGATTTTGATGCGGTTTTTTTTTAAAGATAGAGTGATTCAAGAGGAAGGTTTATATGTATAATACATGCATAATATAGCCGTGCGAAGCCGGGGCGGGTCAGGGTCGCTAGTATTAGAATAAAAACTTAGAATGATAGGTAGTTTAAACTTCCATTTCTCATTATTTATGTTTTATTTTTACAGGGGACCGCAACGGCTCCGGCCCTTGTTTAGGCGACTCCGGTGGCGGCCTCTACATACTTGACAACGGCCGCTGGAGGCTCCGAGGTGTCGTCTCCCTATCCCTCCGCCCCGCCAATGGAGACAACACCTGCAATCTCAACGAATACATTGTCTTCACAGACACCGCGCAGTATTTAAATTGGATTAGAAAAATACTCTCACAAAATTATTTTGATACGTAACAAAGTAACAAGACTGTTTCTTAATTTAATTTTATGTACAATTTAGTTTAAGATTAAAATAATATGATAGACTGGTAAATAAATAAATTATTATTGTATTACGTATTTTTATTTATTCTTAATTAGACGAGGCTGTATGGGCTAAAGCCTGCCCTTTCGGGTTTATTAAAAAAGTGTCTTTAACTGTCTGTCAGTGTTGTCAATGTCATTTTTGGCGCGAGCAGCTTCGTTTGACATTTGTTTATTTACAATCGAAAACAAAAATAAAATTCTGCAAAAAATATGAATTAAAAATTCAAGAAAAATGTGCTGGAAAAAGATAACGTGTAACATTAATGAACTAAACTTATTGGGGACTCTATCCGGCGGTCAAAGCTTCAGGTAACACCAAAAACTGTACTTGGAAATAATTTCAAGTTTTTGTGGGTTATTTAACCAAATAACTTACGATTTGGCCAAATATTTATTCCAGATGGATTCACAATAAAGAATTAGATGAGTGGACTGGAATATTTGCGAAAACAGCGTGGAAATTGCGACAAAAGGAAGATTGTCTTGAATACTGCGTTCTTGGTACATTAAAAGATTTAGAAAATGATAAAGACGACGCTTACAGGTCTTTATTAATAAATTACTTCAGACTGGAGACGAATTTGGGAGAATATTACAAGGAATGGTCAGAAAAAGATGAGTTATTTAAAACGGCTTCTGTACAATTCTATGGTATCAGAATGCTACGTCAGGAGCCTGTTGAGAATCTATTCTCTTTTATTTGCAGTCAGAATAATCATATCTCCAGGTAGGTGAATAAATCTGTTCCATATTACAGGTATACGTAGCGCAACGAATGTTGACCTCTGATGGAAAGTAGAAGGGGTATGCGCAGAACTCAATTTTCATATAAATATCGAGTTCTGTGCATACCCCTTCCACTTACCGCAGAGGTCACGATTTGCTGCACGAGGTATATATAGATAAACTAGCTGTGCCCTGAGGTTTCACCCATACCTGATGTTTTAGAATTTTAGAGCTATTAGCCTACCTCGATAAATGGACTAAGTATCTAACACTAAAATAATTATTCAATTCGAATCAGCAGTTCCTGAAATTATCATGTTCAACCTTATAGCTAGTCACTAGAACACAAGTCGTTAATTTTCGGGCTAGTTGGTGCTGTATGCAATGTCCTGCGATATATTAAGGATGCAATGTGTCCTGTTTTAAACAATTTAGTTTTTGTTGCAGTTGTCCAAATAATTTTACTCATTTTATGTGATCCAGGATATCAAGTATGGTAGAGAAGCTTTGTACAAATTACGGGAAAGCTATATGCGAATACAGTGGTGTTACCTACTATTCTTTTCCTGAAGTAGAAGAGTTGGCACCGACATCAGTAAGAATTTAGTATACTTATTTTTTTTACAAATTATAGGTCAGCATTTGTTCACTACCACACCTGCCTGATGGTATGGTGGGTCTAAGATCTAGTATGCTTTTCTAAAAGATACCTGTTCGCTAGTGACTTGAAACTTGAAGACCCCCATATTGTACATGTCATGAAAGACAGAACCAGGCAACTGAAAGGAACGACAAAGCATGTATTTATAGTATTTACTTGTTGCAAAAAATGTGGCAGCCACACTTGCGTAAGTGCTCAGGATCAAAAGTTACATTTGTCAAGAATTGGGCTACTAAAACAATATACCTACCTACCAAATGCAAAAATATTTTTTCATTAGCCGAAAGGTAGTTCCAGAGATTCGCATAATCAAACAAAACTCTTTAGCTTTATTATTATTTATATAGATTAGCGTAAATTTAAAAGAAAAAAGAAAGATAAGCATTGAGTACAAACAGACAGCAAATTGCTAGTGGAAATTTGACTCAGGATCATAGGCAACTAACGTCAATAGCCTTCTAAATTTGTTTATGAAACAAAAATGTATGGCTGAACCAAAATAATCAATAAAACACTGACTGACGGAAGCGGAATGTAAAGGGTCAATTTTCCACTTCAGTCATTCCATGACGAAACTGAACCAAAATAGTCAATAAAGCACTTACTGACGAAAGAAAACTGACGTATGTGTCTTAAATCAGAGGACCTGGGCTGGTTCACCCCCTGACAAGTAGAACCTCACGCAAAAACGCCCCAACTAAACTGATCTAGTTGCAGAAAACAACCCACTAACAAGTACAAGTAGATGTATCGATAAATATATTTAAATATTTTAGATAGACAAAGAACTACGGAACCTTGGTTTCGGTTACCGAGCCCAGTTTATCCAGAAATCAGCAGCTCAAATAGTTGAATGGGGCGGTGAAGACTGGTTTAAGTCACTTCAGGATATGAAATACAAAGATGCTAAGCAGGAGTTGATGAAACTACATGGGATTGGACCAAAGGTAAATATTGTTTTCCTTTTAATCATTATTGTTCCAAAAACATCTCTTTTTTTTTGTAAAATATAATATTATTAAGTAATTAGCCACTCTAATTCATAACTTTTCAACTATTAAAAGCTTTATTTGACTTTGAAACTATCTAAATCAAAATGCAAGTGATGTTTATGAATTCAGCCTTCCACTTTTGCAATGGAAGATAGTTTCAAATAAGGTTTTATTATTTGCAAAATTATATTCTAGCTAATCTAGAGTCATGCATAATATATTTCGATTCCAAACAGGAAAAACTGAAATTATTTTTTTGCATTGACATTGGCTAACCTTCTCCTTATCTTTATTTAAACAGGTAGCTGACTGCATATGCCTTATGTCTCTGAACCACCTCGAAGCCTTACCAGTGGACACCCATGTCTATCAAATAGCAGCACAGAACTACCTACCACATTTAAAAGGAAAGAAGAATGTGACTGAGAAAATGTATGCCGAGATTGGGGATCATTTTAGGAAATTATATGGAGATATGGCTGGATGGGCTCATACTGTAAGTTCTATCATAGACAGCCATTGATATCCTAAAATACAAAGTATTAGTTTTTTGAAGGTTATTATGCCTATAGTGAGTGGACTGCCAATCACCCATTTCGCACTATGGTCACCATGCCAGACTGCTAAACACAGAGTTGCGGGTTCGATTCCCGCCTCAGACAAGTATTTATGCTTAGATATTTGTCTGTGGTCTGGTTGTTTCTATGTATTATAAGTATATATTTACAAAAGAAAAGTATACTTAAAAGTAAAGTGTCCGTTGTCTAGCACCCATAATACAAGTCTTAACTTAGCTTGGGGCTAAATGGTGATGTGTGGAATGTCCTCCAATATTTATTTATATAATCAGGAACTAAGAAACAAACATATTTAAAAACTTAAAATACCCCTATGACTAGATGGCGCCACTATTTAAAGAGTTCTATTTCATGGTTTTTGGTATGATTTGTCTATTGTTCCATAAAATAATATTAAAAGTTGCATAACAAGTAATTATTTTATTAAAATACTAGCTGCGCCCCGCGGTTTCACCCGCGTAAGTCCGATCTTTAAATTCTCACCGTTTAAACCTTCCCTGGACTGCAACAAACACAACAAAAAAAGAATTGGCCAAATCGGTCCAGCCGTTCTCGAGTTTTAGCCAGACTAACGAACAGCAATTGATTTTTATATTATAGATAGATTGTAACTTTTATGCTGACGTTCACACAAACATTTAGATTTATAAAAATCGCATGTTTATTATTGCGTTTTTTAGTTTTATAACGCCAAAACCCTCCCCTAACATAGTTTTAATTTTTTTCAGGTGTTATTTTGTGCTGATTTAAAGAAATTTCAACAAAATGATAACGACGATACAGGCGAAACAAAACGCAAAAGGAAAAAGAAAAAATAAATTATTTTCTGTGATTATTTGATAAGTTAAAAATACAAAAAAAATAAATCTTAATTATGTAAAATACTTGAAGTTTTCTTAAAATAATTTTAAACAATACTTAGTATAATAGAACCAAAATGAGTTGTCTTAATAGTTTCTAAAACTACAGAATACTAGAGAATATATTTCCTACTAGCCATGCCCCGCGGTTTTAACTGCGTCAAAATAGCTGCGTAAAGAAATCATCGGGAGAGTCGTGAAGAGAAAACAGACAAACTATCGCATAATTTATAATATTAGTTAGGATTAAAAGAGACCGGATTATATGCATGTGCATATTCGTATATGCATTTGTATAAATAAAACATTTTAAGGGTTTTGCAAGCATTTTATATTGCTTAAAATCCGGTCTCTGCTCTCTAATATTAAACCTTCATTAATATTTATACTTACTATTTTTAGTTTTTAGCTACATATAGATTATTTGTAATAGGTAGTTATAATAATATTTGAGATTTTACACAATCATAAAAATGTATCCAATTTCATTGCACATTTACAAAAAAATTCAAACATACGTAAATTGCACACAACCTGGAATGGCTTGAGGGTAAGATCAATCGATTTCCAATAAAATATCACTTTATATCACACAATAAGCACGAGTTGTGATTATTTGTGACAGGATTTTCACATAAAGTTTTTTAATTTACATGATTAATTATTTCGAGTTTTAAGCTAGGAACGTACCTACTCGCTACGAGGAAAAATTTAAACTTACTAGTCCCGCTAACCGTAACGGTGCTCTAAACCTATTGGGGCATTGGATTTTTGGAAAATGCTTTCAATTTCATAAATCCGCGAAAATAATACTATTATTCAGTCAGCCTCTAGCACCGTAGTGAGTTCTAGGACATATCGGCACCCTTACAATATTTTTCTTGTGCATGTGTTAAGTGCACCAACAATCAAGATTCGAGCCCACGACCTTCGAATTAGAAGTCGAGGTCTATCACTAAGCTAACACTGCCGTACAATCGTCAAAAAGATCAAAGAGAATCACCGCAGCGCGGGGTAAGTGCGCATGTTCAAAGTTATTTTTACTGTAAAAATAGCTGCAAAATTTTCCATCGTCTCCAAAATAAAACGTTACTCAGTGTAAACGTTAATTATTTACACAAATCGTTGCTACAATAGTAAATTTGTGGACAATGTTCGATCAACATCTGCAAACCTCTGATCTCAAACGCCAAGTCCGTGATGGCGGGCGGTGTCGCTACTAAAGTCGGTGCGAACACCGTACTTAGATTATGTGCACTCATTTTGTTCACTTCAGCTTGTAATGATACCCTGAAAACAATATTATAATGGTAAGTTTTAGAGCAAAACTATTTAGAAGCCATTGCCAAAGAGTCCCAAACAGAATTTAACATACTGTATCTATTAAGAGCCACACTCAAGCATCACAACCAGAATTTTAATAGCTACGCTCGACCTCTATAGTTAGAGCCATACTCGCTCTGAAAATCTAAGTGCACTCGACACTTAAGCACCCAGGTTCTAATAAGACCCGCAGTCACACTCAGTCTACCAATTAATACAACTCGCTCTAGAGACGAAATCAGGCTTTTCAGACTCAAGACAATCGTTATTTCGCTAAAAGTTTGAATTTATATAGAAAAGGAGTTAAAAACGCGCACAAGTAGGAAATAATGAATACTAACCGATGTAAATGCTGGACCATGTACTTTAGACAGTTGAAATGCGCTGGCGGCAACATATCCAGACATTCTCTTAATTTTGTGATTTGATTCGCTGTTGGTTTCGTTTCTAAATAAAGAAAAATAATCTATTATTGCGATTATTTATACTTAGGGACCTAATAGGGAACCGTGATCACGGTCAATGTAACTCAGTCGAAAAGTTTCGGGAAAATATATATTTACAACCCAGTGTTTATTAATACAATATTAAAAAAAGCCTGAGTTTCGTGACGTTTGCAATTGTTGGAAATTATATTTCTTACAGATGAACAGCGAGGAAATTTTACATTTCGGTCTCTAATTGTTTTTTTAGGGTTCCGTACCCAAAGGGTGAAAACGGGAATTTTTTTTTGCAAACATCTAGTTTTATTTATTCCCGAAAAAAAATATAGGCACAACCTTAAGGTGATATTAAAAATATATTATGACTTACGTATAGCCTGCACCAGTTTAGGATGTACTTCATACGTGATCAAAGGTACCGGCAACAATCGTAAGTATAACTTGAGTGTTCCAGCTACCACGTTAATATTGCTGTACACTGTCAGATCTGCTGCCTCACCATCTACAAATAACGTAAACAAATGGGTCACAATATTACAACTATTCAATGAATTTTGTCCTAATAAGCAAAAGAATAAATATCCGAATATGCAAATGCATACAATCCGGTCTCTATACATGTTTTATAGAATATAGAGAACAAAATAAACACTTTATCTAAACTTTGCTATAGAGATTTGATTCACGCCATAAATTATTGGTTACTTTTTATCAGTTGAGTGCAGTATTTTATTTTATTTTTTCGTTAGGAAGGTATATTTGACATCAGCCTTTCTAGCCATAATCAGCATGAATGGGTGATACTATGTTTTTAAATATCAAAATAATTAAATACCTATCAAAATAAATATCTTTACCTATTCTATAGTTTAAAAACTCTTACCTTTATCAAAAGCCAATTTCAAAGCCTCAATCTCATCAGCGAAGCCGGACACCCTGTAAATGCCCTCAGAATCCATTCCTCTCGACTCGATCTCATTGACACACTTCGTCACAACAAACGGTAGGGTACTAGAATGCGCGTTGAGTAACGTAGTCAAGTCAATACCGAATACACCTCGTAGCTTCTTTAAGTCAGGTACACAGTGGTTCGGAACGCGCTCTGAACATTTCGAATGGGCTATGAAACCGCAGTCTGGAAAAAAAATAGAGGTTTATTTATCTTATCGCTTACTAGCAGCGCTCACCTATCCCGTGGGTATATCGGGATAAAAAGTAGCATTTGTTACACCCAATGAATCAATGTAGGTATCCTCATACCAAGTTTTATCAAAATCGGTCTAGTAGTTTCGTAACCTATTCGTTGCAAACATAAAAACATTTTTTTTATAATATTGATATAGAAATATAGACAAGCTACGTATAGATAAGCTGGTACAAAAAAGGACACAAACAGAAATAAATTGAAGTTAAACAAGCACGTCTAAATTTTTGAGGTAGGCTACAGCGTCACTCGATCCCTGAAGTCATTAAGGAAACTGCTGTAAATTATAAGTGGCTATTCGAGTATAATGTGCCGCACTGTTTGATCAGAGCAGTCACACGCCGACCCGCACCAAACCCACATCTTAGGAGACTCCAGGATATGACTAGAACGCAAGACAAGCTCTTCGTTTCATAGCGTTTGTTAGACTTTCTGAACACTGCAATGGAAGTGCTACTGTTTGCTGGCAGAAATACTAAAGACACTGTTGTATATTGATGGAAGCAGAAGAATTATTTTTTTCATGGTGGTAATCAAACCCAGAGCATCTTACACCTATTGAATTAGTTAAGCAAATTATCAATTACCTTCGCATTTAACTCCCTGCGCAGTGAAACCCCATAGAAAATTAGCACAAAGCTCACACCAGTTCAGCCCTTTGAACGTATGGACTTTAAAGCCATGTGACTTTGAATATTTCATTACTAAAGGGTTGTCTTCAATTGTTGGAGTCAATGTTAGGTCGAAAGGCTTCTTTATATCACTGTCTGCTATTTTAGCTTCAGTATTATTTATCCTGTTTATTAATGGACTAGATTTGTTTGATGCTCTGAAAATTAAAAAAAATTACATGAATTTGGTCATAAGTAGACATCGGAATGTGAAAATAAACGTAAATTCTAATGAAAAACGATTGTTTAGCTGTTCCTATTTCGCCCTTATTTAGTGCATATTTGCATGTAGATTTTGGCATTTTGATAGTGCATATAATCCGATGTCTAGTCAGAAGTCTATCGAGGTGATGCACTAAATGAAAAATTAAGTCAAGTTAGCCTATTTAAGTACATGGACAAAAGTCTCCAGAGAGAGGAAAATAAGGAAAGTATATTTTTGGGCCCTAAATTATAACATTGGTTTACAACAAACAATTAAATACACAAATATCTCCAAATGCTAATTTGTAAAGGAGGAAGTGGGCAACCAGGTGGTGATGGTGGTCTTTTCTCTGGATGATGTGACTGAACCACTTCAACAACTCTTACATAGTTGTTTCTACCCCTAATCCTTCTCATAAAAAAATAAAAACAACAACAGAAATAGGTATGTACATCATCTGTGAAAATTTCAACTCTCTCTGCCTGGTTACAGACGGATAGAGAGATGGATGGACGGACGGACAGCAAAGTCTTAGTAATAGGGTTTTTACCCTTTGGGTACGGAACCCAAAAAATGATAAATAGTTATTTAAATGAAAATAGTTATTTATTTTTAGTTTGTCAGTATTTAAGCGTTACATTACCGAAAATAACAATACCTACAGATAGTAACTCAATAAAAAAATCTTTCTCATAACTACACAGCAATATCAGCATCAAATAAGATCACTCCCATACAATACTTACTGCTGCACCTGTTGTGACAACGTCTTCAACTTCCTCCTGTTGAGCGTCACATAAGGACTCTCCGTATAACTGACCCGGGAGTTGATCATCTCCAATATATGATGAGCTTTGACTTCCATATGGCAGGTGATCAGACCGTCGGCAACCAGATCGTAGATAGAGTCATAACGTTTCTCTTTGATGTAGTGAGTGCCATCATAGTACAGTTTGTAATGATGGATTTTGTCATTAAATCTGTTGAGAGGAGATATTTTAATTTTTGTAAATCAGCCATATTGAAAAAGGTTATTAAATAGGCAAAATCTATTAGACTGAACAGCCATTTTGTAAAAAGGTAATTAAATAGGCAAAATCTATTAGACTGCCATTTCGAAAAGAGGTAATTAAATAAGCCAAATATATTAGAAAGAAAAGCCATTTTGATAAAGGGTGATTAAATAGGCCCAATCATCATCATAATCAGCCACATGATGTCCCACTGTTAAATGGTAAATCTATCCATAAATTTTAAAGAGGAAAGATTTATTGTTTGTAACTAAGCTCCGAAACTACAAGACCGATTTTGATGAAACTTGGTATGAGGATACATTGATTAATTGGGTATAACATAGGTATACTTTTTATCCAGATATTCCCCCGGGATCGGGAGCTATGTGGGAAAGCTGCTAGTAAGGAATACAGCGTATAAAAATAAGCCTCATTCCAAATGTATTACTATTTTATAAGACCTGCTTGATTTAGATACATTTTTGTCAAACTTTTAAGCCATTTAAAAATTGAGACTGCTACCTATATTATTATCTATTAGTAGTTTTTCGGGAAATAGAGGTCAAATTCACAAAAATTGTACGTTCTAAAGGGACATTTAAACATTCTCTTAAACATAGAATTCTCAATAAATCTCTGAAGCTACAATAGATATGAGTTTGAAACCTCGCTAGATTTTTTGAAAATTCGATTTCTTAAAAGGTCAAAAGTAACAAATGAACACAAAGACCGTGCACCAATGTATTTTTCTTAAGAAAAATGTATGTGCGCTAATTGACATTGCTCTTACGGTGAAGGAAAACATCGTGATGAAACCCGCGGCTTAGTTGGCTCCAGAAGTATTGACAAGTTCTCTCCTCTGGACATGGTCGACTGAGCTGAGAGGGTAGTAGGTGCTGGGTAAGCCTACTCCATCTTCACGCAAAAGGGACCCAATTAAAAAGGGTCTAATCGCGGAAAACAGCCCGTATACAAGTACAAGTACAACACAAAGACTGAGAAAATCTTTACGCATTGTCATATTATAGGTAGTAGGTACCTATTAAGATATTTACACAATATTTACCTCCAAGTTAAAGTATAAAAATCATTATACTGATTGCCTTTTCTTATTAGAAAGGCTCCGTTAGGTTCATTTTCCAAGAGTGAAGTAGCTTCTTTATGCCCCATGATTCCGTGGTATTCTTTACCGTAAAAGTCAGGTCTATCCGGGCAGTTCTCGCAAGGAACACGCTTCGGGGTCGGAGCCTCCATTTGAATTCGATAAACTGCAATTAATATGTTAGTGTAAGAAATTGTACGTAAAAATTATATCATTAGCACCAAAAGACTTACGTTCAGGTTTCCATATGTTTTTAAGGTTTTCCATCGTAAATATTTAACTCTGTCAGCCCTTAGATAGTAATAAATTTACTTATCACTGGATAACTGTGTCAAGGCGTTTGATTCAAATAATAATTTATCGCGAAAATTAGGAAATCGTAACGTAAACAATTCACCTCCGTTATAGACAATCTAGATGACATTGACATATCAATGACATTAATTTTTTTTTCTAATTATGGCTTCACCGCAATAAATGCATTTTGCCATTACCAACTTAGGTGTATAGGCTTGGAGGAAGTTGTATCCACAGGTTATATCTCGTAGGTATTTTGAAAATATCTCTAATCCAATATAAATAAACAGCTACATCCACAGTATTTTACTTTGTACCTAGATCGACCATGGACCTAATGAGATTGACCTAAATGTTGAAAGCCGTAGCGGAAGTACCTTTTTTTTTTGACCCCGTGGAATTCCCCAATGAACGCCCGCCGCCCCCGGGGGGAGGCGGCAGGGAGTGTCGGGTTGGCACAGCCCCTGAGATGTAAAGCGGGGCGGCCAACCGACTAAACCACCGGGGTGCTCCGCACGCGCATGATGTCGGGGTGAAGGGGACACGTTAATATTCTTCCCCGACCCCGGCCGTAGCGGAAGTACCTACCTCAACCAGTTAGATAAACGACAGTAGAATTAATAACATAGTTCTTGAATTCACCCTCCATGGAATTCACCCATTACAAGTCCAATATTTGTTGCAAGATTATTATTATTTAACTTCCGTATCTGTATATCATCTATCTTTTTATCTAAATAACTATATTTACCTATTATAAAACGATGTTCCCCAGCCACGTTCGTCTTCTTTTCCTATGTCTGAATTAGGTACTTACGTAAATGGATTTTCAGAGGAAACTCTTGAGTGTAAGCTGCCATAATAACAAACAAACTTAAATACAAACACAGACACACACCAATACAACGACATTTGTCGGCACCAGTACCATTATTCACTAAGGTTCAAGTCGTTGGGCGCGCGTGATTAGGGGCGGAGGGGGCGAGGTTTTTGTATGGCAATCTCGCCCTAATCACGCACGCCCAACGACTTGAAGCTTAGTGAATAATGGCCCAGTAAAAGCTATTCTTTACTCAAGTGAACTGTGCTTAGAACCACAAGAACCTCCATATTTTTTCCCTCAAATTCTAAAATAGTTAAATTAGTCAAAGAAGCAAGAAATTCTTATCTATTATCTATCTTTATCTAGCATTACAGAAACCGGAAGCTGAAGGTACACCTAGGTACCTAAGTAAATAGGCACACCTTAGTTATCCAAAACGGAAGTTTATATCTTTCACGGTAACTGTCCCAGCGGGTAGTTATCTTGAAATTAGTACGTGGTCTAAATCACAGGCGGTAGCGAGTTTGTAATTAATTAAATCAATAAAGTTTTTTACGTTGCTAGTCGATATAAAAGACGTTATGTCTTTTATATCGACTAGCGATCGACCCGCCCCGGCTTCGCACGGCTGTATTATGCATGGATTATATCTAAAAACCTTCCTCTTTAATCACTCTATCTATTAAAAACCGCATCAAAATCCGTTGCGTAGTTTTAAAAATATACCTAAGCATACAAAGAGACATAGGGACGGCGAAAAGTCACTTTATTTTATACTAGTTATTTTATATTTAAAAAAACCGCATCAAAATCCGTTGCGTAGTTTTAAAGATCTAAGTATACAAAGGGCATAGGGACGGCGAAAAGTGACTTTATTTTATACCATGTAGTGATGAACACCGTACTATGCACTAACAAAAAAGTGTCACGTTATTGACAAGATAACCATAGCGACGTCGCGTCGCTCACGTTATTTTTGTTTGGTTTTTAGGGTTCCGTACAAAAAGGGGTAAAACGGGACCCTATAAATAAGACTTCACTGTCCGTCTGTCCGTCTGTCTTTCTATCACCAGGTTGTATTATATTACGAACCGTGATAGCTAGACAGTTTAAAGAGTCACAGAATAGATAAATATGTATTTCTGTTGCCGCTATAATAACAAATAGGTACAGTATGCGTCATAAGTCCACTATCAGTTAGCTACAATAATATAATACTATCAACAAGTATTGTACTTATGACCTTATTCAAATATACGTTACACACAAACATAAATCCACAAATTAAAAGTACTCAGTGTGATTATTATTTTCAACATGTTAGTTAGCTATGTCTTTAGTTAGCCGAGTGGTATAAACCGCTACCCGCTAGGCTAGACCAACCGACACGTGATATTTACAGGTTACGTTGTTATAATGTTCGAATAGTGCTGCACACGATTGTGAACGTTACGGTGCCGGTGGACTTTTGAACGTTGATTGTACTTAAAACACATTTAAGATGGGCGCTGCCTGTAGTGTCTGGGATATGTAGGTATTAGATACTTTTGACGTGACAACGTTTTATAAATTGGTTTGCCGGGTGACACTTCAAGAAACTGCGTTACGCTCCGCTGACGTTATGCGCTCACAATGAGAGCGAGTGAGAGGCACGCGGGCATGGTTAGCCCGCCTAAGAGCGAGAGAGACAGACATAAAAAGTGAAAGGCACGCGTCCCTTCCACTCGAGCACAGTTGTTGTCACGTAAAACTTTCGCCCGTATACCGACTTTACAGGCAACCAGTTTTTTCTATACTAATATTTACGCCTATAGTATATCTGGATGATTAAATCAGCAATTAAATTATAAGTATACCTAAGTACAGTACATAAGTTTTAAAACCGGCCAAGTTTAGCCGAACCCGTGCACGAAGGGTTCTTTGCCATGTTGTATGGGAGCCTCACTTATTTATTTTCAGTTTTTAGTATTTTTTTTGTTTTTTTTTGTTTTTGTTGTGTTTTTAGTATAGCGGCAACAGAAAAACATAATCTGTGAAAATTTCAGCTGTCTAGCTATAACGGTTCATGAGATACAGCCGCTGGTGACAGACAGGCGGACGGACGGACAGACAGACAGTGAAGTCTTAGTAATAGGGTCCCGTTTTTACCCTTTGGGTACGGAACCCTAAAATGGGTTTTTACATACCTAAGTATTTTTATCTATGGTATGTATGGAGAATTAATTAAATAGTAAGTATTTATCTCTACATAATAATGCAAAGGCTAATAACCTAAAGGCATTTGTGCAAATATTTTTCAAATCTTTGCTAAATTACCTATATACTACCGACAAGCTTTTGCCCACGACTGCGTTCGCGTGGTGTTAGAATTTTGAAAAAACCTTTTTAAGCAGATGCCTACGTGTTATAAAAGCTTAACCTTATAGCCAGATCCGTCTATTGGTTTTGTGTGTTTAATGGGTTTTATCACGATGTTTTTTTGCGCACATCATTTTGACTTGATAACATCTGAATTGGTGAACACTGCACTTTCAAAAAGTGTGACGTCATGCGTTATTGACAAGTAACCACAGAAACGTTATTGACAAGTAACCATAGCAACGTAATGAAGTATGCAAAATGGTAATGTCAACGATACAAAAGAGTTCATAAGACGTAAAAGTATTATCTTCCGAAAACCGAACAATTTTTTTTTCGAAAGAAATTTCCTTTGGTGCACGGCCGGCCAGGATTTGACGCCACGACTTTTAGGATGAAAGTCAAGGTATTTACCACTGGGCCAACACCGCTCTAAAAATAAAAAAATGTATTAATTTTCTCCCGCTACCTCTTATCTTTCTACCAAACGCTGAACCAAACAAATTGAATTCATATAAGGATATATAAAGAAAAACCTTTAGCAAACATATTATTAGTTAACGAGCAGCATTATTATCAAGTTAATATTAACAAAAACACATACAAAAAAATTGATAATATTAAATTTAGTGTTTATATTTTAATGTCACACTATTCTAGTGTTTTAAATTCTATTACTTTTTAGTAGGCAAGAAACCTACATTAAAAAAAATACCAAGGAATTCGAAGTCGCCACCCTTTGTTTATTTCGCGAGAAGTGCGATTAGCTATTCACTAAGGCAACTCAACAAAGCCAACGAAAAAAAAAACAGAAGAATAAAACATTAGAAATAAAAAAGAAAACAAACAATTAAAAATAAATAAAATATTTTATTAATCAGTTCAAAATGGTACAAATAAGTGCAATATCGTTGATTTTGCTCAATATTTTTATAATAAGTGTTAAAAGTTGGTTGCTGAATGATGTTGCTATTAGAGAGTTGATGCGAATGGCTGCTGATGAGTACGAAGAAGATTATGTTGAAGAAGACGAAGACGAATTAACTTTGAAGTTTAACTTGATTTACCCAGGTTAGTTGAAAATGACTTACTTATATTAGGTATTCACCCGCGTAACTCCCGATCCCGTGGGAATATCGGGATAAAAAGTATGTCACTGTCAATGAATCAATGTATCCTCATACCAAGTTTCATCAAAATCAGTCCAGTGGTTTCGGAGTATATTCGTTACAAACAAAAAAATAAAACGAAAAATAAAAACAAAAAAATATTCCTCTTTATTTTATTTAGTGGAAATGTAGATTAATGAATCTTAAACTTATAAATAATCTTAATTTTATCAAATATTATATATAATTATTTTCAGTTACTTATTTAACTGACTACATAATTAAAATTAATAACGACCTCTGTGATTATTTCCGCCTCAAACAAATATTTTTAGGAATTCAACGAAATTCAACTTTTTATACAAAGGATAATGCCGCTTAGCGTCCCAAACAAATCGCTACGATGTGTCGTACCTCATTTGAAAGGGCATAATGTGTACTCAATTTTATATTATGGCAGCAAAAAAATCCCACCCAGTGGAACCGAGATATTTCGTCATCAATACAACGTCTCGTACTATGAAAGTTATAGAACTCGCATAGCCATTACTATTTAATTAGACGTGTAACCCCTTCATGTGGTAGCTCAAATGAAAGGCCTTAACTAGGACTACATTTTTGTTCTACATTACAAAAAAATCCCATCAGGAGGAACAGATATATTTCTTCTTCAATACAACGTCTCGTATTATGAAAGTTATAGAACACGCATAGCCATTACTGTTTAATAAAATGTGTAAGTAACACCTTCATTTGGGGTAGCTCAAATGAAAGAGCTTAACTAGGACTACATTTTTGTTGTACATCACAAAAAAATCCCACCCAGTGGAACCGAGATATTTCGTCATCAATACAACGTCTTCTACTATGAAAGTTATAGAACTCGCATAGCCATTACTATTTAATTAGACGTGTAACCCCTTCATGTGGTAGCTCAAATGAAAGGCCTTAACTAGGACTACATTTTTGTTCTACATTACAAAAAAATCCCATCAGGAGGAACAGATATATTTCTTCTTCAATACAACGTCTCGTATTATGAAAGTTATAGAACACGCATAGCCATTACTGTTTAATAAAATGTGTAAGTAACACCTTCATGTGGGGTAGCTCAAATGAAAGAGCTTAACTAGGACTACATTTTTGTTGTACATCACAAAAAAAATCCCACCCAGTGGAACCGAGATATTTCGTCATCAATACAACGTCTTCTACTATGAAAGTTATAGAACTCGCATAGCCATTACTATTTAAGCGTTTAACACCTTCATGTGGTACCTCAAATGACGACGGATGTAGCTAATCCAACCTCTCTGTTAAAACTGTCTGCATAATTCTAACAGGTTGGATTAGCTACATCTGTCAGAATGGTGTGAAAGGTTCTATTCTAACAGATAGGTTGAATTAGCCACATAAACCAGAATTGTGTAGAAGGTTCTAACAGAGAGGTAGGATTAGCTACATCTGATCTAAATAACATGAATTTAGCAATAAGATACTAATTTAACTTATCGGGATAACTTTACAGCACTTATGCGTTAAAGTAAAACGCACGCGTGCGTAATACCTTGTTTTATGAGCCTAATATCGGTTTAATAAGATTTATTATAAGAGCAACTGTGATAAAAATAATTTAAAAACATATGAGTATGTCGTCTTCTTGCAAAAGACGCGGAATGTTATAAATAAAGCCTTGGCCTAATCGATTTCATATTAAATAATCTGAAATAATAGAAAAAAAAGAAAACGCTTATTATATAAACACACGACGACGTTATAACGAGAAAAACAATGAACAACATAAAACAAAAAAATAATAATAATCAGAAACACAAAAAACCTATTAAGGTAGGTAGTCTCAGGAGTCGTGTGCCACTAACCAGGATCTGCCTCACCATTAGCTACCACTGCATGACGCAGTTACAGCGCTGGTCAACCTGCACCTGCACCTGTGTGGCATCCATTTGTTGGGATTTTGAACACTTAAAATATAGTTATAATTATGAGATAGCTATTTTCCGCAACTAGACCAGTAAGATAACAAATAAGGCTCCACAAGATGGAATTGTTGGAAGTCGATTATTATAGTACATTGCGATACAAGTGTGGAAAATTGATCTTTGCATAGAGGCGGTTTAACACGCGCGAGCGCGGTATGCGAGGGCGTTTAAAAAGCCGAGATACAAAGATCAATCCACACGTGTATCGTACGACGTTTTTATCACAGTTGCGAATAAAAAAAACTTGTTAAAATAATAAAAAGTTTTTAAGAAGTTTAGATTAGGTTTACTATTTTTTGTTAATTACACTCCAGAAAGGCTAGGCAAAAGACTTTTAACCTATACAGCCTCGTCTGACATACTTACTTACTTACGCTGGCTCAGCGACCCGAAGTGGATCTTGGCCTCCGACACCAAAAGCCGCCATTGCACCCTATTCTGCGCCACTTGTAGCCAATCGGCTGCATGAAGGGCTTGCAGGTCTTGTTGGACTTGTTGGTCTATCCAGCGATACCTAGGTCTGCCAGCTGGCCGTCTCCCCTGAGGTCGTCCTAGATATGCTCTTTTGACCGCTGGATCCTCCTCCATTCTCTCGATGTGGCCAAGCCCGCGAAGTCGGGCCGATTTGATCTCGCCGATGATATTAGGCTCAGCCACAAGCTCTTCCAACTCCACATTTTTTCTTACTCTCCATGAGCCGTCCTCTCTCTTGGTTGGTTCCAAAATTCTCCTCAATATCTTCCTCTCCGCTACCAAGAATTTGTTCTCCTCCTTTAGCGTTAGTGTCCAGGCTTCGCAACCATACATTGAGATCGGTCTTATTACATCGTCGTCTGACATACAATATTTTTTTAGGGTTTTTTCCATTCTCTCAAACAACAACAAATCTCTTAAAACAGAATATAATGGCAAGGAAAAAATATATTTATGTACCTAAAAAAAACAAAATAAAAACAACTCAATTTTTAATTGTTTTCAAAGACGTTATCACGTAAAATTATCGTTCGCTATCAGACTTTGAGGCATCCTTTTAAAAAGAAGAAAAAAGGTACCAACAAAGAGTTTTGAGGCCAGCAAGGCTTAAAAACTCTTTGTTGGTACCTTTTTTCTATACATTAAAACAGTATAACCCAGATGTTCTCTCATTTCTTTACTCTGTTCTTTTCAATCCCTCCTATCCTTCTTACCTCCATGAGCGCTTCAGTTTTTGTGCTCGAGGTGCGTCTAATAGAACAGCTCAGCAACTCATTCTGAACCATCCTCCTAACACCTCTTCCAAATACGGTGGCTCTTTTACAGTCCATGCAGTGAGGCTCTGGAACGACCTTCCTTACCATATTCGGGCGAGTGAATCTCTCAGCACATTTAAAAATAAACTAAAAGAGCATTATCTGTCCTGTGTGTAGTGTAGGTATATTATATAAGTATGTATAAGTATGAGTATATATTTATATATATATGTTTTATAGTATATAATTGTATGTGTGTATATATTATGTACTTACCTATTTGTTTAAATATGTATGTATTTATGTATGTATGTAAGTTGCGTTATTTCTTCTATATATTATATATTTATAATTCAATGACTACTTTTCTCTTTGAAACTATTTGTACACCTTAATTTAATTACCTTCCGCTATATTATTTCCTTTCCCTAGAGGTCTGTCGGCAGAAAACTCTTAACAGGGTTAGACTCACCTTAGTCATAACTTTATAATGTATTTCTTTTTTTTGATTGTTTCTTGTGTACTGAATATATTAAATAAATAAATAAATAAATAAATTAAGAATGTTTCATCTACTTAATGCCCCTCGGCCACGGTGACTTTTTTGTAGCGATGCAGTAGCGATGCTGTCGCGCGTTCGCATCGATACAGTCGCGATGCGATCGCTAGCAGTGTGCCCTCGCCCCACGATTCAGTCGCGATGTCAACGCGATACCGTCGCGCTTCTGTCGCGATGCAAACGCGATTCAGTAACGGCACAAAAATGCCTGTGGTGATCGCTACAGTTGCAAGATGGACTCCGTTGAGGCAACATTAGTCACGTTGTCTTTGGTGCTGCTTTGTAAGCAGCCGAAGCGTGGGCAACGAAAGCGGCGTCAAAATTGGATGCACCCATTTAACAAAGAGAGATTACTTGGTAGACATTACGTAACAACGTTTAAAATACTAAAAAACTATGAGCATACATTCAGAAGTTGTTATAGAATGATTTATTCGACGTTTTGCCGACACGGTCGCGCGTTTGCGTCGATACAGTCGCGATGCTGTAGCGCGTTGGCATTGCGTATGTAGCGCGTTGCAAATGCGACTAACGTGCGTTAGTAGTGATGCTGTCGCGCGTTTATGAAACGCGCGACTGCATCGCGACAAAAAGTCGACGTGGGCAAGGGCCCTAACATGTAATTAGCAGTAAGATACGTATTTAACTTATCGGGATAACATTAATTTTATAACTAGTTGGATATTTTTATATAGCACGCGTGTATAATACGTTGCATTATGAGCTTAAAAGCGGTTTAATAAGATCCACTTTATGAGCAACAGTGATAAAAAAAAACAATTACCTTTTTAAAGCTAAATACTATTATTTATCTCGGTTCCACCTGGTGGTTTTTTTAATGTAGAACAAAAATGTACCTAGTCCTACTTAAGACCTTTCATTTGAGGTATCTAACAAAGGTGTTTAATGTTTAAATACTAATGGCTATGCGAGATTTATTACTTTCTTACTACCAGACGTAGTATTGAAGACGAAATATCTTGGTTCTTCCTGATGGGATTTTTTTGTGATGTAGAACAAAAATGTATTCCTAGTTAACCTCTTTCATTCGAGCTACCCCACATGAAGGTGTTACTTACACATTTTATTAAACAGTAATGGCTATGCGTGTTCTATAACTTTCATAGTACGAGACGTTGTATTGAAGACGAAATATATCTGTTCCTTCTGATGGGATTTTTTTGTAATGTAGAACAAAATGTAGTCCTAGTTAAGGTCTTTCATTTGAGGTACCACATGAAGGTGTTACACGTTTAATTAAACAGTAATGGCTATGCGAGTTCTAAAACTTTCATAGTACGAGACGTTGTATTGATGACGAAATATCTCGGTTCCACTGGGTGGGATTTTTTTGCTGCCATAATATAAAATGGAGTACACATTAAGGCCTTTCAAATGAGGCATGACACATCGCAGCGATTTGTTTGGGACAGCGTCCATACTAAATGAGGCAATTTTGAGATTCAACATTTTATTAATTGAACATGATAGGAATTCAACATTTTGCAACTCAACTTAGTGGTCCCTGAAGGGTCTAGCTGCCATTAACACAAGCCTATAATTGCCTACCTTAGACCCTATGGCGCTATTCACAAAGTGCCATAAATATTGCATTAAAATATTTAGTATAAAATTATATTAGACTAGCGACCCGCCCCAGCTTCGCACGGCTATATTATGCATGTATTATACATATAAACCTTCCTCTTGAATCACTCTATCTATTAAAAAAACCGCATCAAAATCCGTTGTGTAGTTTTAAAGATTTAAAGGGAAATAGGGACGGCAAAAAGTGACTTTATTTTATACTATGTAGTGATAGTGATAAGTACCTTATTAATGACTACCTATCTATCTCTTTATTATGTGTTTTATATTGGCTAATCATGCTTTCTACGGATTTTGTGAGCGAAATAACGTCAACCAAAGCGTGACAAAACGGTGATTAACACTACTTTAATAACTCGCTAAGTAGGTTAGGTAGATACCTTATATCATCACAGAAAAACAGGTCTTATAAAGCAAGAAATAATTCTCTCCCTAAACTTAGACGAAAGAAAATAATGTCTTGTCACTTCACTACATAGTATAAAACAAAGTCGGTTTTTCTGTCCCTATTTCCCTATGTATGCTTAAATCTTTAAAACTACGCAACGGATTTCATTGCGGTTTTTTTTAAATAGAAGAGTTATTCAAGAGGAAGGTTTATATGTATAATACATGCATAATATATCCGTGGGAAGCCGGGGCGGGTCGCTAGTTATTAATAAACGGTCTTGACAAAAATAAGCTGATAGGTAATCCTTCTTTGGGTACGGAACCCTAAAAAGAAGCCTCCCCTTATTTCAACCTGATAGAGTGACTTAGGGGAGCTTAGAGGCACAGTATATTCAGAGGTGAGAGTCGTGAGTTCAAATCTCGCTAGGGGCGATTTTGTTGGAGAGTGTTTTCCTTTTTGTTACCACACTATTTATGTCTTTTATAATGTGGACTAATTTCTGCAACTAACCCCTTTTTAATTTGAGGATGGAGTAGGCTTTCCCAGCACCTACTACCCTCTTATATAGCTTAGTCGACCATATCCAGAGGAGAGAACTTGTCAATACTTCTGGAGCCAACTAAGCCGCGGGTTTCATCACGATGTTTTCCTTCACCGTAAGAGCAATGTCAATTAACGCACATAAATTTTGGTCCATCGGTGCATGGCCGGCCGGGATTCGAACCCCCGACCTTCAGAATGAAAGTCGAGGAATCTACAACTAAACCAACAAATAAACTTGTTTATTTTTTCTTTCTTAGTGTTTTCAATTTTGTTAACTTTCTTGTATTTAATACTTTAAAATACATACAACCGAATTAAGAACCTCCTCCTTTTTAACCGACTTCAAAAAAAGGAGGTTCTCAATTCTTCGAAAAAAAAATTTAATGTATGTTCCCCGATTACTCAGAGACGCCTATAGGTACCGATTTGGAAAATTTCTTTTTTTTTTAAGGTCAGTTAAAAACTAATAAAACCAAATGTTCCAGGTACAAAATGGTGTGGTGTTGGTAACATTGCTGAGAACTACAACGATCTCGGCTCCGAATGGGAGACTGACACGTGCTGCAGAGACCACGACAATTGCCCCGACTTCATTGTTGCTGGAGAAACCAAATACAATTTGACTAATGACGCTTATTATTCGAGGTGAGAGATTAGTCTATCAACTAGTGACCCGCTCCGGCTTCGCACGGCTATATTATGCATGTATTATACATATAAACATTCCTCTTGAATCACTCTATCTATTAAAAAAAACCGCATCAAAATCCATTGATAGATAGATAGATAGATTATTGATTATATATAGATAGATATTAGATAGAGACTTTATTTTAAACTATGTAGTGATTTCTCCACTGTTGGACGTTGGATCCATTATGGGAGACGTTAATATTAACCATACCTAATTTTTTACAACAACTAATTAGAAACTAACGAATTTAGCGGGCATCTGATAGGAAGTACCTCTAATTATGATAAGACAAAACGTAAAAAAACTTTCAAGGAAAAATGCATTTTAAAAAATTTGCATTTCTGGGGGTTTTCTTCTCGTGGGCTTCCGTGCAAAATGGAGATTCATTTTTTCCTTCAAAAAAAAAACAGAATAATCCACTACAAATAATAAAATCAGTAAAACAAAAGGTATGCATTAATTTATAAATCTACATAATAGGTACAATCAGTCAACAAAAGTGGAAACCCACTCTAGAGTTCTGAGATTGTTATTGTTAAAATGTTTCGAACCCAAGTAGGACATAATGGTCTAGCTAGAGCCATGCTTTAGTTTAAAATCCTTCAACTTAAATAAACAAATGGTCTGTAAAGTCGTTTTACGGACGATAATTTTACGTGTACTTACAAGTCATAAGAAATGATGGTAACCATAGCAACGATAACACGTTGCTTTGGTTCCCTTGCCAATAACATGACGTCACAGTTTATTGTGAGTCCCGGTGTTCATCGATTTCTTAGAAGTTATCGCGTCAAAAAATTATAATTAAATTATAGAACTCTACGGTGGGTTTGCAATTATGATGCCGACTGTACATATACCCGGAACACGCAAACACATAAATTATTATTGCTTACCCATTGTAATGTTGCGTGCTTTGTTTTAGTAGGTAGAATCTAAATAAATCATACATTTATTTAGGTCTATAATTGAGTCCTTCAGTGATCTTGAACTAGATTTGGTTAATTCAATACATGATTTGCACATCGTGTTATTAAATTAAAGCGTTTATAACATTTTCATCACACAGTCAGCCATTTATTTTAATTTACGCGGTCACTCAATGGCTTTAATAGTTTATTGTTGGCTTACATAACTATCACTACATAGTATAAAATATAGTCACTTTTCGCCGTCCCTATGTCCCTATTTCCCTTTGTACGCTTAGATCTTTAAAACTACGCAACGGATTTTGATGCGGTTTTTTTAATGGATAGAGTGATTCAAGAGGAAGGTTTATATGTATAAAACATGCATAATATAGCCGTGCGATGCCGGGGCGGGTCGCTAGTGTTTTATAATTTCACAAAGTATAACTTACAACTTTAAGTACCTAATTAAAATATACAAGCAAAGTTTATTAAAGTAACATCGAAATCGGACAATATTATTAACGAGAGAAAAGAGCTAACTATTTATTTTATTGAATGAACTAGCGACCCGGCCCGGCTTCGCACTGCTGTATTATGCATGTATTATATCTCAAAACCTTCCTCGTTAATCACTCTATCTATTAAAACCGCATCAAAATCCGTTGCGTAGTTTTAAAGATCTAAGCATACAAAGGGACATAAGGACGGCGAAAAGTGACTTTATTTTATACTATGTAGTCATGAAGTGATAAGCAACGCAGCGTGTTACCCTCTAAAATAATTTAAAAATGTATCGCTGAATGTGTTGCCAAGCGTACCTAAATCTCGAGAACAGCTGAACCGATTTCGCTAATGCTTTTTTGTTGTGTTTGTTATTGTGAGGAGAAGGTTCTTATGAAAGAAAGTTGCGCAGAAAAATATTACGAGGGTGAAACTGCGGGGTGCAACTAGTAAACAATATTTTACAGATTGAGTTGTGAATGCGATGAAGAGTTCAGAAAGTGCCTTCGTGCTGCCCAACAGAAGTCCAAATCGAAGGCGGCCAGAAACCTCGGCTACATATATTTCAACGGTCTGAGTACGAAATGCTTCAGGAACGACTATCTAGTAGTACGTTGCATAAGGAAAGGAGGGTAAGCATTCATGGCCGCTAGCTCATAATAATATCCTTTAATAATAAGTAAGTAAGTACAGTCACATTACCAATTAGCTGAACCCCACGTGACCCAGAGCACATTCACATATCTGTAACAAATATAGTACTTATTTACCTATTTTGTTATTGTTATTTGGGCGGGGTAGGCTCGCCCTGTACCTACCTATACCACCCACTTAGTTTAGTTGACCATGTCCAGAAGCTTAGTCTAAAAATTACCTGCTTCATTTTTTCAGATGGTTGTCCGAAAAGTGTCTGGATTATGAATATGATACCTCATCAACAAAACGCTATCAATGGTTTGATGTCAGAAACTTTTGACTTTATGAAAAAGTGACGAAAATTCGACAACAAAATCGACCTGGCGAGTTTTTAAACACTATTTTAATGATTTTCCATTTTCTTGGTAACTTATTTTCTTAACCTACCTAAAAATAAGATAGGTAATTAATTATTTTCTATCCTGTCTGGCAACTGAACTACTGCATAGGGCAAAGCCCCTAGAATAAGTATATAAATATTTGCAGCCAGTACAAGTTAACAGCGAAGCACCAAAGATGTAAAAAAAGAACAAAAAAACTTATTTTAAATAATACTGTGATACTATAAAAAAATAAGGCTGTTTAAGTCGATAAAATATGTGACATTGGGCTTAAACATATTTAGCTTAATTCTTGCTAAATGCACTGGTTTTCTTAAATTAAATTCTATTAGGCTGATTTTATTTCTGTCAGTTTGACACTGACAGTTGATAAATCATGTTTATGATGATAGGTACCCGGTCGCTTCTCCTTAAAAACGTAGTCGACTGTTGCCTCCTTGGATAATGACACTAGAGCCAAAAAAAAATTAACATACTAAATCTGCCATGACCAATGACCATGCCCCATATGTCTTAATTTTAAATTTGTTTTTTTTTAAACTTACTTCTGATAATAATAAGAATATTTAAAAAACCAAGACATAGGGCATGGCCATGGCAGTTATAGGTTTTATGGCACAAAAATATATTGCTCTAGTGTTATCCAGGGAGGAAACAGTCAACTACGTTTGTATGGAGAAGCGACCGGGTACCTTTCTTAAGGTCATAAAAATCTATTTATTTTTTGTTGTGCAAGTCAATCTAGATATAAGAGAATGTTAAAAATAGTATGTTCATAAATACAATAAATAAAGAAGCGATATTTGTATTATTTAATTTGTTTTAGCATATTTCATTGGTACATAGAGTTTCATCCATATCATAGTGTCTGTTAATTATTTAATATACAAGTTTTATATTAAATTATGCACAATTGATGCTCGATTAATATACAATAGGTATAATTATCCCATATAAGTTATACATGCGATAAAAGATATGATAACAATTTATAAATAATGTGAACAAATTGTGTAAGATTAACAACACTAGAATAATATTAATTTATAGAAAAATCGAATCGTATTAGATATGTGGCGCAGTGCTAAGCTAAAGTTAAAGTTATAACCCAGGCTATCGTACGATTATTTACATTATCAGATCGAAATATACAATATAGAATACTTTGAACTATAACAAGGATACATTATTCTTGCATTAAATGTACCTACTTATTGGTTAACACTAGGGAATTGCAAGCTTAATCTGAGAGAACTTTTTTGGATAGGTATATATATATATTTATGAAGCATTTTAGGACTTAATAGAGAATCCCTTGTAGAAAGTGAGCAATATTGAAATAGCCTACGTTGAAGCGAAATCATTGATCGTTCGTTATGTTTGTCCAAGGTACAGTCGGAATACCAGTTGGCTAAGTGCGGAGTGGGAGTTATCTCGTATTGTCAACGCTATTAAGCACTACGCGTCAACGAGAATATAGTGGGAAAAGTTGAAAAGCGCCCCTAGCGGACGTAATGTGAAACTTTAACTTTACATACAATTTTCTCGTTTATGCAAACGTGATAGTAGCGTTTACTATATACGAGGAAACTCACACTCCGCGCTCAGAACACCATGTGACCCAGAGCTCACTCGCACATCTGTTAAAAATGTAGTATTTACCTATTTTATTTTTTTTTTTGTATTGTATAGTATATTGTTAAAAAAAACAGAATCAGATAACATTACTTTACAACCTTACAGATGTGCGAGTAAGCTCTAGGTCACGTGGGGTTCAACTAATTGGTATTCCGACTGTACAGTAACAATTTGAACATTACATTTTTTTAAATAATTTTTAACGCAGACAATTTCTAACCGTATAATATGTTATAGTGAAAAACCGCCTACATAATGACACAACAATAATTTTAGGACTTTAACAACAGAAGAAGGGATAAATCTATTGATACTTATTTAATTGTTTTATTTTATTTTTAACTCACACAATTCTAACCATAAAATAGGTTATATGTTATGAAAAATCGTCTATATAATGACACAACAATAATTTTAGGTCTTTAAAACGGAAGAAGGGTTAAATCTATTTATACGGTTAATTTGATACTTATTTTATTTTTGTTATTTTGTTTTCATAATCTGTCAAACGTCAGATATAAGCTATTATATTTTATAAACTTTTACAATAGATACAATTCTTACATTTTAATGCAGTGTTCGATTTTAAATTGAAATCGCATAGCATTCACTTAAAGTTAAAATTAATAACCAATCTATCACTTACCAATTTTCTTAGGACTAAACTGTCATTTTTTGACAGCTTCGCTTTAAGAAATATGTTAAAGAATATAATTTTAACCGTTGGTAGTGGATTTTGGTTACTGATTTTGACCATTTTGAACAATTATGTAACTTTTGTTTTTACACTCTTTTTTATAGCAATGATTGATTTAAGTAACAACGAAAAGGTTGATCCTGATTATCATAATTCAAATATTTTAAGCTTATTGTTCGGACACTTTTATTAGTAAAAAATACAACTGCAAAATTTATTACCAAAGTCAATCCAAAAAGAGGTAAGTATAAGAATAGTCCGAGATGTGGATTTAAACCTTAGGTTTAGATACCGATTTACTTGTGACTCGTTCCCTATATAATCTATAGGGCTAGTGTTCAGACCGTAGTTCACGAGTAAATCTGTGTCTAAATCTAAAGTTTAAATCCACATCTCGGACTATTCTTAAACCTCGTTTTGGAATAAGGGGGAGAGTGTCTAAGTTGGTTCAAATGTATTGTACTTTATTATATTTCTCTATAAAATAAAAGTTATTTTATTTAAAAAAAAAACTAGTTTGCAAGAAAAACCAGCTACACATTTGGAATCAATATGAACTAATGGTATTATAATTTAATATTGTATTATGACATGCCTATCCCATAGATTTATATTTATAATCACGATTCAGTGTATTCTAAAACCAAGTTTTATTAAAATTGGTTCAGTTGTTTCGGAGTTTAACTTTTACAGTCATATTTAACGACGTCTTAAAGGTCTTAATTCACTGCAAAATAAGGTTATTTTTTACAAAAATCTTACTACATATTGTGTCAATTTCAGTGGTCGAGTCCTATTCAAAGTTGACTGGTTTTTCTTCAACTCAATTCAGTGAATTTCTGTGTGATTTCATTATCATGTTAGTAAGAGTAAGATGGCTTTATTTTACAATTTTAAAAGTTTATTCTAGATAAGTAGTCTGATTAATAATTAGCTGAACCCCAGAGCTCACTCGCACACCTGTAAATGTAGTATTTACCTATTTTGTAATTTTTTAATATTGTATATTGTATCGTATTATATTGTTTAAAAAAATCAGAATTAGGTAACATTACTTTACAACCTTACAGATGTGTGAGTGAGCTTTGGGTCACGTGGGGTTCAGCTAATTGGTATTCCGACTGTAGGTACATCACTTTTAAGAATAAAGTTGTTTCAACAAAGAAAATGTTGTTTTTAATGCAATTAATCCATATTTCTTTATGATACTTTACATGAGATGATGTAGTAATCAGTAGGTATATCTTATTACAAGAATGATAATGGTCTCATTTCTACTATCACAGAATATTGTTCATCTGGTATAGATAGAATATTGCTTATTTTCATAAATATATTCTGTTGATACCAAAATTGGAATCGTTAATGGCTTTCAATCAAGTCAAATTATTTGGTTTTAGACGAATACAATTAAATACAAATTATTATTTTTTCAAAACTACATTTTATAGCTGTAGTTTTGGAAAATACATAATTTTTTTATCGATATTCACGACGGTTATGTACACTCATGGATGTTTTTAATTATTTAATTTAATTTACGTAGATGACTTTCTATCGTGTCAGAGCAATATTTGGTATTGTTTTTCTTTGGTTTATTGACTGGTAGGCATTTATAATCGTTGACAATATAACAAATAAGATGATCGAGAGGACGGTCACAGAAGACAAATATAGCGTCTGTTGTTCAAAAGTCTGGAATAAGTATTTATCATATACATTAAAATATTAAGATAGTCAATAGTATCTATTATTTAATTTATTATATTATTATGTATAGATATTATATTCACAATCAAAACATGTCATAAACGTTCACTGTAAAATACTTAACTAACAGTTAGCATTTGAAAACGTAACGTTAAAGATTGCAACAACGATCTATTCGAATATGCTTCAAGAATTGTGAGAATAACAACTATGATAGACGTAACCTCATAACTTTAATACTTTACACAGGATCAACGCAGTTTTATAATGCAATATACTTCATAAACAACTTATTAGATTATAATCTAACAGACGAGGGGCTAAAGTCCAAGAAAGCATTAAATACACTAAATTCGAGGTGTAAGTACAATCATCAATCGTGGATACTATCAAGACAGCACTAAAACTCGAATATTCACTAATCTGTGCGTTTATTGAGTTAATTATATACAGTTCCCGGTAGTTACAATACCCTTTTATCGAATATGACATTCAATAAGAGAGGTCCAACAGAGTTCCAGTGTATAACGGTACCGAAACATAACGACCACAAAGGTGACGATGATTTCGCGGATGCGGACCATGTTGCGGGTGCGGGCGCGGGCGCGAGGGTGCCTACTGGGGACGAGCGCGGTACGCGGCTGCGATGGCGGCAGTGGCGGAGGTTCGGGGGCCCGAGCCCGCCTCGCCGGTATTATTTGCCGCCGAGACCGAATTTCATGAATATTAGCTCCTTGCCCTTGCTGAGGATGTCGCCGCCGGGAGCGGTCATCTCGGTGAACTTCTGCATGAGGTTCGGCTGAGTGGTGGCCGGCGTCTGTGCTGCGGCGACGTTGGATGCGGCTAGCGGCTGCGCGGTGGGTGCGGGCACTACGGCCGGACCAGCGCGGCGCGCAGGAGATGGAGCAGTCGCCTGCGGTGTAGTAACGCCCGCGCCTACAGCCACGCCCGCACCGATACCCATACCCGCTGAGCCCGGTGACTGCACCGCGCCCGGCGGTGTGCTGGCGTTACCAGCGCTCGTGCGCGCGATCGTGCTCGCCGGCTGACCGATCGCCGCGCCTCTCGCCCTCGCCTGTCACCACCCCCATACTTTATTTACTTTGTTCACTCATGGTCTCTATTATCATATTGGCAGTGTAAAGAGAGCCAAGTAAAGAGAGAGCTTTTTAAAAAAAAAACTTTTGTTATCATTTAAGAAGTTAAACTATACCATCAAAAATGCATATGTTACAACTGCTGGCTCTGGTTTCACATTGCCAATGTTTGCAAACTAAAATGTTATCGAATGAATTAAATTCCAAATGAAAGGGTGTGCGTAAAAATAATCTTATGAAAATATTGTACTGGGTTGGGAATAACAAGCCAACTTTGATGCAAATATATCAGCATGATGATTAGGCTTCAACAGAACATATATTTTAATCAAAAGCCTTTATTAATTCACTGGCAATAAGATTCTTCGGGTGGTATTGTGAAATTAACATTTTAGACTTGTCGTATAGAAATCTTATCTAGGTAGGTTAGGTATATAGTACAACTCACAGATCATGCCACCACTACGCAATTTATGATTAAACACATCCATCGGAGACATCGGTGAATGGGCACAGTAATACAAGTATCATGCATTGCAATACACCAAAGCATCTGATAGGTAACTGAGATGCAGGAAGTTTGTTACATTTCAGAGACCAATTCAATAGAAACAGTCAACATTCGACATGCGTTGAATTACTACAGCACCAAGCATTTCATTTAGGTTTAACTAATCGATTACAAACAATTTACAAAATGTTACTCGATATAATGGTTGTAGGTGGATAACATTATTTAAGTTTATTGCTTTGTAATCGTTTAGCAAATGACCACGTTCACAGGTTTCAGAATATATGTTGTCTATTTGGTGGATGAGTTATAGTGAAGTATACGCCAGTGTTTGTAATGTAGGTACTAGTCTCTGTATGATCAGTCCAGTTAAATGGCATGACAGCTACGATGTGTATTTATCTCATGATATCTGACGGACCGCAAAATAAAGGAATGGTTCGTAAGAGTGCGGGCCCATCGATAGTACCCGATGACCGCAACACTGAGCGCAATGAAGATCGATAAATAAATATAGATAAAAATAAAAATGAAGAAAAGGAATAAGTGAAATAAAATACTAAAGAGATAATAAGATGAAGTGATAGATAAACATAAACGTCTATCGTTGCTTGCATAGTTTGAAATAGTATTGTTGTGGGTCGATTATAAACGGTATTTTTACCTGAGATATCGCCTGTTCTGGATTACTGGCGCATGTGTTGTGGTCTAACTGAGAAGGGGGAAGAGGGCAGGCATCTAGCAAACAGACAATACACACAACATATATAGTGACCACAGACAACCACTCCAATCTTGGATCACACTTCACTCGCATCGTGGATCTGTGCAAACATTATGTTGCGTGTATTTTGAATTAGCCTACCTAATGGCGTGTTCGCATGTAGAGTCATGTACCACGATAATATCATACATGAAATAAAAATAAATACAGGATAGAGAGTAAGGATAGACAGAAATAAAAATAACATCATATTAATAATTGTAACCACCTAAATCGTAACCGGTATATATCTGAGATAAAATTATGTGTAAATGAACTTAGATTAAGATTGTTGTTTTAAACAATAGCGTCAGTAATAACGATGTTTGTGACTGTGTAATCCAAGATAGTGTTTTAGCACCAAGAGTTTTTGTGCTCCGTGGATTGCAACCGGACTCGCGTTTAACATTCCGTTTCACTTTAAACCGTCCTATTGAAAGGTATAGTCACGAAAAGGTACGTTATTTTTGTGTGAGATAGAGGATATTATGGAGATGTGGATGCAAAACGGAACGCGACATTTTAAAGGAAGGCCGATGGTCGAGTCCCGTCGCAATCGAAGTGTAGAACAGGAAAGATGAAGAGGGTATCAGAGCGAAATAGCTAGCGTTTCTCAGTAGTCACATAGCAAGTCCAAGGTGCAAACATGAAACACTTAAAGCTCTCGGTGACGGTAGACACACGTCCACCGAACTTACCTAAAATTAAACGGATGATTTGCTCAAAGATTTTCGAAACTCAAATAATACTAAAGTTAATATTGTGATAAACACAGATCACGTGATAGAAGTCCAATTGTTTGGTGATCTAATAGCAAACCATCCGATACGAGAATCAATTAAAAATAATGGGATTTAAAAATAAAAGGGCAGAAAAGGATCAGTGTGAGGAAATCAAATTAACTGGAGGTGAAAATAAGCCACGTAGAGTAGGACAAAGAGGTGAAATAACTGACAGTCAATGTACATGAATACATTATACCTACGCATAGATCATATTGTGGTAGTGATCAAACGTTGGTAGAAATTGTAACGTAAATTAAAAAGGAATGCGAA
The DNA here is from genome assembly GCA_907269075.1 of Idaea aversata. NCBI lineage: Eukaryota > Metazoa > Arthropoda > Insecta > Lepidoptera > Geometridae > Idaea > Idaea aversata. The sequence continues at coordinate 8,418,792 of OU026104.1, read as the reverse complement.
ATAATAAAAGAATAGAAAATCCATTTGTAACAAAGATTATTAGTTCAGGAATTGAGTATCTTTAGATAGAAGATAATGAAATCTAGAAAATAAAAAGACAGCATTTAAAATCAGGCGAAAGGATAAATAAATAAAGTTCGAAAGGGACTTTGGATTAAAATAACCAAAATTATAACTAGGATACGGTGGAGACGCACCTGTTTTTCTATGATGATTACGTGGAGCCGGGGCCACGTTGTCTCGAGGTGGGGGCGGGGGCCCACGTGCCCCGGGACCGGGAGGGGGCGCACCCGTGCCCGGGGCGCCAGGGGCCCCACGACCCCGCCCTGCAGTCGCTGACCCTGGGTTTGCACCACGAACACCGACTGCAGAACAATCAAAAGGAATGTGGTATGTACCTATGTAATAAAATCAATCCTCTAATATACCTGAGGTTATTCATTAACATGTAAGTTTAGGATCTAACATAGAGATAGTTCCTCCGAGGGATCTAAGTAATGTTTGACAACGTATATAACAGAATAGGTGGAGATGCCATAAATCATAGAGATTCCTCTTCTTTTTGAGTTTTCTTGCTTTCGGAATGTCGAATATCATGCATGGTACACGCTATTATCTATTATCGTCAAGAAATACCAACGGTGGCAATTTAGAATCTTAGAAATAAAAAAAAGCGGTAAAGCTATTGCATAGCATTTTTTTAACAACTTATGCTATAATTATTTTATTAATTGTGTAGTATTACACACACGCACTACACTAACGAACGCGAACTGAACTAGCGAACGCTCGGCCGAGCTACATGGTAGACGGAGTGGGGGGTGTTAGGTTTTATTTTCGTTACGGAATTTCTTGATTCGGACGTCGAAGCTATGCAATAGCTTAAAACTGTTCCTTTGTTTTCTTACCATTACCTTGACTAGGCTGCCCCTGAACAGGGTACTGATCGCTGGCGTCAGTGAGGAAGTTGCTCGGAACGAGTCCGCGGACGCCGTCAATCTCAGCCATATAGAACCCGTCGTCATCCATCTCGCCATACACATGGATTATCTGACCCGTCTGGAAACTTAGTTCCGCCTGGAATTTTAATTATACTAAGTTTTAGTTAATACTTGAATTACGCGACAAGTCGTGAACTTTTAATAGGGCCTAAGAGCGCCGATCTCTTCATCATCAGTATAGTTTAGTTTTACGGGGCTGTTTTCGTACTTAGCCTCTTCATTTGGGCCATTGTGCGTGTGAGATCCTACTTGTCACTCCTACTAGCTACCTACTTCAATTTTTTGGATTTTATATTTAAGAATGCAGTCAACTAAACCACCTACTTACCCTTATCAGCACGCCAGTCACATCACTGCGATTTTCGGCATGCATTATGTTTTTTAAGTTTATTTTTGTTTATAAATAAATTTAAAAAAAAACCCATCCTAGGTCCTTCTAGAAGGCTAACAGTCTTTACAGGCTGCTGCAGGCCTCCGTAAGAGATGCCGGCGATTGACGAGACCGAGCCTGTTGATCTGTCATGCTACTGCACTCCATGAGCACGTGCTGTGGGTTTTCTTCTTCATCATCAGTATCATCACCTCTCTAGTAACTAAAAGTACTTACATCAGCATCAACATTAGGGCTCAGCTCCTGTGGATCGTAGTCGTACATAGCGACCATCCGTCTGACAGGTTGGCTATTATATGCGTCAGTCCATCGGTCACGGGGCTTGGCCCCCGCTTGTGTCGCCTCTTGTTCCGAGATCTCCATCACCATGTTGTGGGGCACGTATCCACGTCGCCCGCGGCTCTCGCCCCAGTAGAAACCGTCGGCGTCTTTATCGCCCCATACCTTAAGACAAAAAGTCATGTTCATAGCCATAGGTACATAGTTAGATATCTCTTTACATGAATGAAATTCAGTATAAATGTACCTGTGCAAAACAGTCATCCAAAGTTGTCAGAAACACTTACCAAGCATCAGAAAGACTATAGGAAAAATATAATTAAAAATGACAATTACAGAATCCAGGATTTAGGATACCTTGATAGCATCTCCTTCACTGAAAGGCAGTTCTTCATCACAACTATCAGGGTTAGGACTCATGGTGGTGGGATCGTAGTCGAAGAGGGCGATGAAATAGCGACTTCGTTTGGACTGCTGGCCGCCTTGTTGGTGTCGGGCTCCGGGCTGTGGGCCACGAGGTCCGACCGGGCCACCTGGGCGGGGGCCGTATGGCATCGTGGAGCCGGGCTGACCTGATTGAAACTAGGAAACAGGAAAAGAGTAAAAAGAAAGGCTCAAATACAATCGAAGGCAGATTTTTTTAAAAACATTATTCTTGAAAAAATGCGAGGAAACCAAGGGTATACCTGATGCGGATTAGGTGGTCGTCCCCTTTCGTGATGGTTTCTGGGCGGCGGTGGGTTGTTGTAAGATTGCTGTTGTTGTTGCTGTTGCGGTTGCTGTTGGTACTGGTTCTGCTGTTGGCCCGGGTAGGTGGTCGGTTGGCTACTTGGGAAGTGGCCGGGCGCCGGATACGGCGGTTGCTGCGTGCCATGGTAGCCTGGTGTACTCGGGTGCTGCTGACCCGAAAGCGGCTGCGACGCTGGCACAGGTTGGGACGGTTGCTGCTGACGTCCGTACGAACCAACACATTAATAAGGTTAGATTTTCCATAACGAAGCCGACAGCAACATTATCAAGCTTGTAGCCATAATCCGTTGGCGTTGCGTTTGAAAGCGTCATATTACCTTATCCTCGGACGTTAATTAAGTAGAACGAGACATTCCGTTGCAGCGCTATCAACCCCCATGCACAACGAAAGCTAGCGTGCAGCGTATACACTTCATTCAAATCACATCATTCAATAGCGAATAAAGTATAACAGTCGCTTTCAAAAATGCTGCTTGGAAGATAAACAACAAACAAAATAGTAAATTTTATATACGAGTCGATCCTCGTCAAATTGCGCGGTCGATTCCCTTAAAGTTAGTAGGTAATAATGACATATAGAGACATCGAGGTGTGGCAATTGTGTGAGAGGATTTTGTACGGAGTGTGTATGGTTCGCGTTCGCATCGAAGCCAAGACAACATGCAGGAACAGTCATACAAACAAACACGCGCCGCATGCTCGAGTGGTGATTCTGTATCGAGTGCTCTGTGGACCTAGTGAAGTTGTATCATAGGTAGTAGTAGGGAGGAGACGCGAGAGAGGCCTAGTTCGGAAACCGTGCCCGGGCCGTAGCGGGCGTGAGACGATTGTCGAGTGTCACAGACGAAAGAGGACAATAGATAGATACATTTACTCATACTGAACAACAACATACAAACAACGAGAAGTGGAAACACGTGTCGTGATCGGGAGCTCGAATAAGAAGAGGCATAGTGATCAGTGCTAGCACATCGATGACAGATATACGAGTAACTGTAGGAGAGATCGCAGACCTGCGGCACAGGCCGACGGCGCGTCGCATCTTCATCTTCGCTACCCAGCTCCGCTGCTCCCTCCTTAGTGATTTCGATGGCCGGTATTCCCGATTGCTGATACCACATTCCCATTCAGTATTTTAGAATAACAATGTGACAAACGATAATGAAATTAAACGTGCTGAACATATTGACAATACTGGTGATGAACACGATGGTTGAGTCTCGTGAACGCGTGATTCACGTCTCGGGTGAATTAGAAAAATAAAAGCGAAAAGCTTCGCTGTGAGAACACATTGTGAGATGAACATATAAAAGTAGTGGAAGTGAACCATTGCAGTGAAAGAATTTGCAGAGAGATAAGAGCGAAGTGAAGCCGAATTTTTAGAGAGAAGCAGAAGTGAAGATAAGAGTTTACTGCCGTGGAAACTATCACTTATCTCGTGGCTTTGCTCGAATCATAGAGTTTGACATTTAACTTTACAAAATGTATCAATATTAAGGTAGTTAAACAGGTAAAATGGTATATGTGTTTATGAGTGATGTTTCAATGTATGAGTAATGTTTCAAAAAGTTCAACCAGATATTCAAGATCGTAATTTTCTAAATGCTTTGTCTCTTTGGTAATGTAGTTTGTTAAGAAAATAAACATTTCCAAATATCTAAAAAATAGAGAGCCATAATAGATAAGTACATTTTATCTAACAAACCTGTGTTTACTTAGTACTTGCTAAAACAGTGACAAAATTATTGTCTTTCATTTATATAAATGCAGTAGCTAACTTTAATACTCATTTTCTACATAATATTTTTGTATCTACTTGTATAATAAAAGCATAGATAGATACTGAAATTAAATATCATTTTCTTTATGCTGATTAATATAATGGCTACAGTAATAATGTTAATATGGCTATTATTACGGGCACACTGTGTAAAAAATATAAAAAAAATAAAACAAAACTATCCAAACGGAAAATCACTCTCAAAGTAAAGTCGATAAAACGCTAAAAGAAAAATAAAAAACGTGTGTAAACTTTAAAAAATGAAATAAAAGAAGATAATAATAATATAAGACGTGTTAAAATTCCTTACCGAAGGGGTTATTTTGTCGAATATACTCTTTAGAAGACCTGTGCCGAATCCACTCGTAGGCTATGGAAAGGTGTATAATAGTTTATGTGAGAGCGAGGTAAAGTAGAGCAACTCATGATACATGGAGGGCCTGTCTGTGTCACAAAGTACAACATCTTTATATGTTCTAGTATTGATTGTAAGTACGGTGTCGTGCGTTGTTCGGGTAACGGCCAATAGCACTAATTACTACACTATTTGCAAGCAATCGATGCATTTAATTTTGAACGATCGAGCCGAGTGCATAGCTAGAGTCGATGGCGCGCGTGGTCTTAACGTGTTGATTCAACGTTCGGCAGATATATTAACTACTCGACATTTAGAAGATTCCAGCAACAGAACCACAGGAGATAGTATAAAGAGTGCAGTTTGCAACACCGATTTCACCTGGCGAACTATCTTAATACAACAATCAAAGAAATTATGTAATTTCATCTTAAGTAATATAATTCTAAGTATGTAAATAGGTACAGTAAAGATTGTTCACCAAGCAAGAAGAGAGCATATGACACTGATTTTTATAATGATAGCTAAGAAGACACAGACGAAGAAAAAATCATCAGAGGTTAAATCAAAATGAAGCTCAGATTAAATACTTGTTCAAGAAAATGTACTGGCGAAATGAAATAGTAAATTACACAAAATGTACAACATTGATTTGCAAACAAACAATTGATACTCAGACAGAGTGACGTGCCAACATTTAATTTAGTAGTTACAGTTGAATTTAGATGATCCTCATTAATCTTTTATGAGTTTATTTGTTATTTAGCTATATTATTTTCAATATTAGTAATATGATTATGATCATCAACAATGGTATGAGAATTTACTGGTTTTCATCACAAATTAATAACATTAAATATTATAAAATGTTTCGTCACCTGTGCAGCAGCGTGTGGGTCGTGTCGATTGTTTGACGGGAATATTTCCTTATCGGAAAGGTTCTCATCGTGTTCAATGACTTGCTGCTGCTGTTGGTACGGTTGGGGTCTTTGTTGTCGACTAAAAGGGCCTGGTTGAGGCTGGTTGGGCCCCGGCATCGGACCGCGGGGCATCCGGGACATCACACCGCGAAGCACGGTCGGAGGTATAGCCGTTGGTGCACTGTCACTCGACTGGCTGTCCCTCGATTTTGTACGAACCTGAAAAAGAATCTCACTTGAGGATAAACGAAATCGTCTCCGACAATCGGTAGGAAGACGCTAAAGGTTGATCAGTATAATGTTATCGGCAAACATAGCGTAGACATAGCGGTAGGAAGCACCATAGATCGAGAGCGCGTAGGTAAGTACTCACGGTGACACATTTGGGATTGAGGCCGATCAGTTTGGCAATGTCGATGAGGGCGTGGTCGCCGGTCGGCGAGTCGACATCGGTGACCTTCTTGCCGTCAGCGTAGACCGCGTACCCGGTAACGGGTCCCGAGGCGGGTGGGCGCGCCACCGGCTGCCATGTCACCAGCAGCGTGCCGTCCTGTGGGCCCGCCTCCACCTGCGACACCGCACCAATCACCACCAACAATCCAGCCGACACGTACGTACTAAAGCCAATTGGTTCGATACTCGTTCATCATTTGTAACGTGATCTAATGACCGACACGACACTGACGATGCATAAGCGACATCGACTGAAACTGACACCACACTGATAGGAATGCTAAGCTAACGGGTGAGCGTTGGGATCGGTCGTTATAATTTTTATCCTGGAGCTGGATTTATGGTTGCGATTGACGCGACTTCCTCGAGATTGTCGGACGTGCTGTGTGCTCTGAGGTCGTGATTATTTGATAGGAACAAGGGTGTGTCAGTACAGTACAGTATCGGTGAGTAAAGTACCGTCATCACACATTGTGGAGCGTTGGAAAGCAACATTATGAACCGCCCGCGCCGCATCGAATCGTCTTTAATAATGATGTTTTTTTTTTAATTCTCTTCGCTTCGCTTCCACAAGAACGTGATTTGTATTCTTTGAATCTTGAGTTAGTAGGTATTTGCGAGCTAAGAGTGTGAGTGTATAAGAATATACATAAAGGTAAACCAACAAAAAGCATGCTCCGTTCACGTCATGCTAGAAGGGCATTGTCGAGATCCACGTACCATGATTTCGTTCGGTGGATCGGGCAAGCCTTTCGGTAGGGTTCTAAAATCAGTGTAAGCACCGGGAGCCTCCTCTATAGGCACACCAGGAGGACCTGCTCGCAGGTGCTTCGCCCTTACAGTGACTCGGTACTGAGTACTGGGTGAGAGACCCGTAATAATGTGCCGATATACACCCGGTTTCACAGTGCGGACCTGCAAAATTGCCGAGTATGACATTAATAAAACAAATTATTTAATTAAGTTGCAGACGAAGCCGTTGCCAAATTCGTAACTTACTTCGACGTTATTAACGCAGACGACATGCTGGTGGTTGGAGTTGGCCGGCAGCCAGGAGATGATAGCCTGCGAGCAAGTGACGCCACTGGCGCGCACGCACGTTGGCCCCATGTTCGCGGTGTCGCGCCCGATCACCATCGTGCACGCGGCGTCGCGTGATGTGCGCCGCGTCACCGTCACTGACCGCACGCTGATCCGGTGAGGCTTTAACAGAACAACGAACAATACTATTTGTCCATCCCATTTCAAACGCTAATATAGTAACTAAATCGATGGCACATGATACCAGACTAGAAGCAGAAATGAAATCGTAACCCGACTAATGACTGTGCATTTATTTACACAAAAATAGTACTTATGGCTACGAAATACTCACCCGATGTGAGTCGACACCTTCGACGAGAGCACGCGTGCGTTCGCAGGCCTTGACCGTCGTTTTGAGGACGCCATCCACGTAGACGTGGTAGCTCTCGATATTGGCCTGCTGGTAGCCCTCGGGCGCGGTCCACCCGATCAACACCGACTTGTTCAGCTGCCGCTCGAGCGTGAGCTGCCGCGGGGCGGGCACTAGCGACGAGAAAAACAGCCCTGCTGTTCAGGTCCGAGGGTAGACGCCATCACCAGGCGAGGTGCGAGGTATGCGAAGAAGCGTGCAGCGAACGGGAGCGGGACGTAGGAAGGAGAGAGGAACGACTATATAACTCTATCGCTACTTATCTTGCAATGTTATTGTGGGTTTAGTGTTGCGAATTATGAAGCTGCTTTCATGTAGATTTATTGTTTTGATCTATCAAACTTTTGTGAAAGTTAAAATGCACTGAGGCTGGCATGCGTTGTACTATAAGGCAAGAACTAGCGTTGAAATCTGTTCGATGAACTAATTTAACTAGGTACCTATTTAAGTCAAATAAATTATTAAGGATCAGTAAAACACGCTTGAGTTTAGTGAATGTTTTTCTACTTTTAGAGGCTAGTGAAGGTGTAGGTGTAAGTGAGTTGAAAAAGGCTAAGTTCTTACCGTTATCGTCGTCTTCCGGTCCTTCGGCAAGGTCAGCCATTTCGCTCAGACGCGCTACATCGCGAGTAGTCAAAGAGAGATCACTGATTGCCGTCGTGGCCGACTCGTCAACCCCCGACATGGTCGCGACTATCGACTGCAATACCAACTCAAAATACATTTATCGTTTATTTCAAAATGAACCAAGACAGTGATAAATTCATCGATATACCTGATGGAAATCCAGTAAATCGTCGCCGACTAATCTTTGGACATAGCTGACTGGAATAAAACCGCGGTTCCCCTCGAGAGTCTCAGCTTCTAATACAGTAGTATTGGGGTCAGGGGTACCCCAGGTTATAATATATTCGCCCGCACCGACTGATAGATTCCCTTCCGCATTATCGATCCTGAAATCGGTTTTTCTTTAGTATACATACAACCATACACGACTGAATCTTGAATATAGATAAATGTTACGTACTCTGAAGATTCGTAAGGATAGCGAGTGACGAAAATACAGCAGCGACCTTTCCCAGGGATATCCAACATATCAACTGTGTCTGCACCGTTCACGAATTGTGGATTCCGAACTGAAACTTTAGTCAGCAGTCAATCCTAATACTTAAGTAAAATATTTCGTATACAATTGATCGCGGAATGAACACAATACTTACCATCCAAATCAAGCCCTGAATTGGGCATGGTTCTCGCCAATGCTCTTTGGTTTCTGTCGTGGCTGAATCCTGAATCTAAGCCTCCTATTCTATCAGTTCCAAATTGGCTATCTAATCCTAAGTTCCACGTAGGCTGATGGGGTGTCACGGGTGTTCCCACTCTGCCAACCATTGATGTATTGTTCACGTATCTACCTATCAGATCGATCTCATCTAGTGGTTTTAATTTAATGTTCATCGCGTTGGTTCCTAATCCAGTCGAGAGTAATGGATTTGTGTATGTTCCTGTGGCTGTACCGTAAGCGCTCGTCGAACTCAGGTTCGTGTTTAGATTCCCAAGCTGACTCGCACCCGTTAAACTCGATAGAGCATTCCCTAATGCTCCACTCAAATTGCTCTGTATTCCACCTAGAGTACTCGTTAAACCTCCGGATAAACTTGTAGGTTGATTGTTCAAACAACTCGCTAAAGCTGAACCGGAGAGAGTACCAGGAATTCCGGTTCCTGTCCCCAGACCGCTGCCTAGGTTCATCCCTGAGACGTTACCGGTAATGTTTTGAAGGTTACTTTGCAAGCCAGTTAATGTGCTAGATATTTGGCCGATGCTATTGACCAACGGAGCGGTGACCGGGTTAGTGAACGTTACTTGATGAGTGTTTGATAGACCGTAGGAGTTGGTGGAGTATGCGGAGACAGGGTTCGAATAAGAGGTGGGATTGTGCGCGCTGATTGCATAAGATACGGAGTTCGAACTGGGAGCGGTGAATTGCCCTGTCGAATGTAGAGAGGAGAGTGTGGGCATCGTGTTACTCTGGCAGATCGCGGCGTGACCCGAGCTGGTGTACGAGTAAGGCAGGGGAGAAGGGGTGGGCGAGTGAAACTCCCCTAAACCTTGATTGGACCCGCTGGTTTGAATACCTAGGAAAAAGAAAAATAATAATAAACAGCATTTTTCTCAATAAGTTGTACTTATAAATAATAGTAAGTATAAATTTTTTACCATGTGTTGTAGATCTAGTATGTTCTAATTCAGCTAGAATACGATTGTCCTGTTCGATTTTTGCCATAATACGTTCAATTTCCGAGGCTGGTTGCGCCGAGTGCGTGGACCAAGTAGTGGTGACGCCTCGCGCTCGAAGAGCTGAAGACAGCTCTAGTTGAAGTTCTTCGCAACGGACTGTCTCTAAGGCGGCCTAGAGTACATTATTTATATAGCTATAAAACATGTTAATTTGTTATCTTTAACTTTTACTTAATTCACTAATTCTCTATTAAATTATTCTAAATCTCAAAACTAAAATGGTATCTACACTTTATTAAGATGTGCTTATTACTATTCTGAATTTGACCTCATACTTAACGTAAGAATTAAAACAGTTTAATGCTTGAGATCGAATTCAGTGGCTTCTGCAGCGACTATAATATGGTGGTGAAGTCTAAATAAATACCCTTGACACGATCAATATAACATCACGGCTCCTGTATAAAGCTGCACACATATCACCTGGTATAAATTCTGGAAAAAACGGTTGAGCGTCTTAATGGCTTTCGCAAAGCTCAATTACAGCATCTCTTCACACGTGCAGTTTTAAGCATGCAGCTTAAACTTGATTATATATTTGATCGTGTCTTGGGCTTAAAGAACAAGTTCTCGCAGGAAGTACCTTCTTCTCGAGCTCGCGCACTCTGCTCTGTAATTGCTCGGCGGCGTGTGAGTCGTGCGAGGAACGTTGGCCGGCGCGGAGCTGCGCAAGCGCATCCGCGTGGGCTCGCTCCGCGTCCGCGCGGGCACGTTCTGCTTCGCGAAGGCGTCGGGTCAGCGTATCTGTGTCCGATCCTCCGGACATACCACCAGAATAACTGGTCATACTCTATAACGAAAAATAACATACGTTTTTATTCTCTGAAATAACGAATATTTCATCAATAGAGGTAAAAACTAAAAGGTGTCCGAAATCTCTGAAATTGTTAATCAAGTCAATAAATCAGAATACTGGCTGCGTTAACTTCCCAAAAAGATTATACCTACTAACTAAACTATACCTAAACGTACGAAAATCAATAATCAACTATCTAAATATGAACCTACTGTGTAAAACTCATTCATAATTCCGATAAAACCGATCGAAACGACACGTAGCGCTATTAAAGTTGCCTCTCATCGCATATACAAGCTCCCTGCGTCATAGATAAAAAGTTGTTTACAGCTTTTATCTTTAATGTAGTAGCGAGGATGTAATACACCAACACATTTTCTCTTCGCATACAAAAGTACGTAGAAAAGTACAAATACTCCCCTAACATTTCAAAGATCCTCTATTTTACACTCTTTCTTCTTCTTCATCTAAGGTCCATACGCCAAAGACTTTGCTACACAGCCTACTACTGGCACCGGTCGCCTTCGTTGGTTAAAATCATTGATTGTTACGAATGTGTTTTGTTTTTCTCAAAAGTGCTGCGATGGAATTGTAGGTGAGATTTTTTGATATTTTGATGTGACTTTGAGCCAAAAATTCCCTATAGTTTTGAACCTATCCTAAAATTAAGAATTATAACCAGTCTAACTTTAAAATTACAAGGAATTTTCGTCTCAAATTACCCCAAAATATTGGTAAAGATCTCACCTACAATTGCATCAGCACTTTTTTTTTTTAGCACTCTTTTGTTACAATCAACAATGTTAGTTGTAAGCTCACATCAAGGGTTGTAAGCGACGGGTATTTCTGACGCGTTGCGTTTGGCAGCATAAAGCCTTAAAGTAATATTCCTATGCTGCCCTATTTCTGTCTTTTAAGATCTAGTGATCCTTATAACTGTAATCTGTGACTTAAGCTTACGGTTTTGCTCTATATTTGTAAGTAGATACCAAAAATGTTAAGTAGAAGATGGAAGAGAAAGTGCCAAAATAAATTATAAGTATGTCTAGACCGAGACATAATGTTCGTAAAGCCCTAGATACGGGCCAATGGTAGACTACATTTGTTTAAGAGTTACGATACGTTTTATGTGTACATTTGTTTGACGTACTCTCTCATTAAAACGTTGGAACGACATTGAGGAAAGAGCTAAACACTCCAGTAGATAACCCATTTTTATCTACCTATACACTAATCTATACTAATATTATAAAGCTGAAGAGTTTGTTTATTTGTTTGAACGCGCTATAGTCTCAGGAACTACTGGTTCGAATTGAAAAAATATTTTTGTGTTGAATAGATCGAGGAGGCCACTTTTTATTTTGATATTCCCACAGGATCGGGAATTACGCGGGTGAAACCGCGGGGCGCAGCTAGTTATATATTAATGTGGAAAGTTTTTTTTGTTTATTACGAATATAGTCCGAAACTATTGAACCGATTTTGATTAAACTTGGTATGAGGATACATTGATTCATTGGAAATAACTTAGGCTACTTTTTATCCCGATATTCCCACGGGATCGGGAGTTAAGCAGTAATCTTATAAATATAAAATTTAAAGTTCTGACTGACTGATTTATCGACGTACAGCCTAAACAGCTAGACACATGGGAGGGTGTGTACTTTGTGAAGTGAAGGAATCCACTAAGAAAGGGTTTCTCGAAATTCCACACATAAGATATGAAATACCAGTCAAAACCGCGGGCAAACGCTGGTCTATAAGTATAAAATTTTAAGTCCTAGACTGTCTGATTCATTAACGCATAGCTCAAACTAAAAGACGGAGCGAGTTAAAATTTAGCATCTATTATGACGTAGGCATATTCTTTCCTCGCAGTCGGGTAAGAATAAGTTAACCTACGAGTACTAAGGGCCATGTACCACCTGCCACCTTAATTAAAACTAAATATTTCGTTAAATAGGGAAACTCATTAGATAAAAAAATGGTTACCTGTCAATCTGAAAAACAACAATCAAGCAAACAAACAAAATTATTTTTGCGATGGATAGTCCATTTATCGAGGAAGGCTATAGGCTACTTTTTATTTTGATATTCCCACGGGATCGGGACTAACGTGAAACCGGGGAGCGCAGCTAGTAATAAAATATAGGTCACATCGTAATCCTACTAATATAATAAATGAAAGTTTGTATGTTAGTATATATGAAACAAATTATTTATAGATTATGGAAATATAGAGAAAAGAAAAGAGAAAAGACTGGTAAATTCAGCCCCGCCTTTCTGTCTGTAGATACTGTAATAAGAGAGGTCAACGACCCCTTTTCCGCAGACTCCTTGGCGCTCTTGGTCGGAACTACCGAATAGCTACGAACTCTATGTAACCCGATTTTTACCGAGGCCGCGAGGGTGCAGAGAACTTGATATTATCCGGAACAAGTTGAGTTTTAACCGACTTAATAAAAGGTTGGTTTGAATTCAGTTTTTACGCACTCTGCCCGTGGTCTACTTAGATAGTTCACCTACTGGTTGATTGGAACTTTGTTTGCGACAGGGGATTATAGGTACTGCTACTGGCTTTTAATTGCTCTGTTTCTTATATACCTTCAAAAATATAGGAATGTAGAAAATTAACATCTGTAACTTACCAAAGTTCAACGGAAATAAAAAATAATTTCAGCATCTAACTTTTAACTATCAACATCTATCTATTTTTTACTTATGTAAACTTCTTAACGGCACAAGATCTACTCTCTACCATTCGTGCTATGGATTGGAAACATCGTTTGAAGTAACGTTAAGGTCAGAGGTGATATCGATGCACCTATTAATAGTCAGTTGTTGACAACAAGTTTCAATTTATTAATTACTAGCATCACCTCACGGTTTACCCGCATAACTCCCGATCCCGTGGGAATATCGGGATAAAAAGTAGCCTATGTTATTCCCAATGAATTAATGTATCCTCATACTAAGTTTTATCAAAATCGGTCCAGTAGTTTCAGCACCTATTCGTTACAAACAATAAATCTTTCCTCTTTTTTTTATTATTTTTTATTTTTTTTATTATACGAGTATTAGTTGTTGAGTTATATACTAAAACCTTCCTCGATAACCACTCTATCCATTTGTGAAATCAGCATGAAAAACTGTGCAAAAAAACTTTAAAATTATGAATAAATCCTTTATTACCTTAAAATCTACTTCAAAAAGGTTAGTGAATTGAAGAATTATTTTAATTCATGCGATTAACTATTTGTAATATCATAGTTCTTATTCAATTTGTCAATACAATCAATACTAAGACGTTCCCTTTTATCTCAGAAAACTAAGATAGGACGTGTGCCTTCGGAACGCGTCCACCAATAGGAAGAAGGCACCGAGAAACTCTGGTTTTTTTGTGATCATGCTCATAAAGGTCATGATTACATACATTTATGTTAAATTCCTTTATCTCACCCCTTCAATAAATAACTAGATTGATTTCATCTCATCATCATCACTATCACTGCATAGTATAATACAAAGTCGCTTTCTCTGTCCCTATGTCCCTATATCCCTATGTATGCTTAAATCTTTAAAACTACGCAATGGATTTTGATGGGGTTTTTGAAGTAAAAACTTCTTTAGCGGCGTTGAGCACTTTTTCTGTAATGGGTATAAAATCTTAAACTCGCGTCAGGACACGTGACCTGATCGAAAAAGCGTAAGACGGATGGAGAGTAGACAGCTATCCCCTCTCTACGGCGCGGCGAAAATGTATGCCTGGGCCTCTGTTTTTAATTTGGCTGTGAGTGTATTAAGACGTACATATGGTATTTTTTAACGGACGACTATTGACGGACGACAAATGTCGGACTACAAATGTCGGACGACAAATGTCGGACGACAAATGTCGGACGTCTATTTGTCGTCCGACTATTTTTTTTTTTTTCATCTAAAACTCTTTTTGCGTATGTTCTCGCGACATATGAGATTTTACACAGATATACAGTTTTCACTTCTGCCTGCACTCCCGGAGTGCGCTGTTTTTTTTTTAATAGATAGAGTGATTCAAGAGGAAGGTTTATATGTATAATACATGCATAATATAGCCGTGCGAAGCCGGGGCGGGTCGCTAGTACATAAATAAATCGAGTGCCAGAAAATATCGTACGTATCAGTTAATTCATTACAGCAATAATCGTAGCTCGTAAACGTATCGAAATTGCAGTATTATACATTCTTGTTTAAGCCATACATTTAAAATAACTATAAAACGAAGTAACAATGAAATATAGTAGTTACGTCTGTAGCGTTTTGTAGTATTAGTCTTGCCGGAAAATTGCACTTCATAGCGCTTCGTAGCATTTGCACGTAAGTACCATTTCGTAGTACATATAAGTACTCACGAAAAGTAGAATATTTTATCACTAAATTAACATTTCGTTGTGTTTTGTAGCATATTATACTCCCGGATAGTTGCATTTCGTAGCATTACGTAGCACATACATAAAAATTAGTACCATTTCGTAGTTCATAGGTAGGTTTACTTATCATAGCATTAATATCTCATAGTGATTCGTAGCAAATACTCCCAGATAGTTGACTTTCATAACGTTTCGTAGTACATAGGTAGGTTTACTTATCATAGCATTAATATCTCATAGTGATTCGTAGCAAATACTCCCAGATAGTTGACTTTCATAGCGTTTCGTAGTACATAGGTAGGTTTACTTATCATAGCATTAATATCTCATAGTGATTCGTAGCAAATACTCCCAGATAGTTGACTTTCATAGCGTTTCGTAGTACATAGGTAGGTTTACTTATCATAGCATTAATATCTCATAGTGATTCGTAGCAAATACTCCCAGATAGTTGACTTTCATAGCGATTCGTAGTACATAGGTAGGTTTACTTATCATAGCATTAACTCATAGTGATTCGTAGCAAATACTCCCAGATAGTTGACTTTCATAGCGTTTCGTAGTACATAGGTAGGTTTACTTATCATAGCATTAATATCTCATAGTGATTCGTAGCAAATACTCCCAGATAGTTGACTTTCATAGCGTTTCGTAGTACTTTTTATTAAAAATTAGTAGCATTTCGTAGTACATAGGTACTCATAATATAGAAATTACGTGTCACGTTGTTTGTGCGCGATGGACTCCTAAACTACTTAACCGATTTTAATCAAATTTGCACACCGTGTGCAGTTTGATCCAACTTGAAAGATAGGATAGCTTACATCTTAATTTATCCTGATATTCCCACGGGATCTTGTGTTACGCTGGTGAAACCGCAGAGCGCAGCTAGTAAAATATAAAATCTCGAAACATTAAAATTTCGTAGTTTATAGTATTCCTGGACAATTGGATTTCGTAGCATTTTGTAGAGTTTAGTAATCTAGGATATCGTAGCATTAACATTTCGTTGTGTTTCGTAGCATATTATATTCCTGAATAGTTGAAATTCTAGCCTTTCGTAGTATATTAATGAAAATATAGGATATCGTAGCATTGAAATTTCGTAGTTTTTCGTAGCATATAGTATTCCTGGATAGTTGGATTTCGTAGCATTTCGTAGAGTTTAGTAATATAGGATATCGTAGCATTAACATTTCGTTGTGTTTCGTAGCATATTATATTCCTGAATAGTTGAAATTCTAGCCTTTCGTAGTATATTAATGAAAATATAGGATATCGTAGCATTGAAATTTCGTAGTTTTTCGTAGCATATAGTATTCCTGGATAGTTGGATTTCGTAGCATTTCGTAGAGTTTAGTAATATAGGATATCGTAGCATTAACATTTCGTTGTGTTTCGTAGCATATTATATTGCTGAATAGTTGAAATTCTTAGCCTTTCGTAGTATATTAATGAAAATATAAGATATCGTAGCATTGAAATTTCGTAGTTTTTCGTAGCATATAGTATTCCTGGACAGTTGGATTTCGTAGCATTTCATAGAGTTTAGTAATATAGGATATCGTAGCATTAACATTTCGTTGTGTTTCGTAGCATATTATATTGCTGAATAGTTGAAATTCTTAGCCTTTCGTAGTATATTAATGAAAATATAAGATATCGTAGCATTGAAATTTCGTAGTTTTTCGTAGCATATAGTATTCCTGGACAGTTGGATTTCGTAGCATTTCATAGAGTTTAGTAATATAGGATATCGTAGCATTAACATTTCGTTGTGTTTCGTAGCATATTATATTGCTGAATAGTTGAAATTCTTAGCCTTTCGTAGTATATTAATGAAAATATAGGATATCGTAGCATTAAAATTTCGTAGTTTTTCGTAGCATATATTCCCGGGAAGTTGTATTTCATAGCGTTTCGTAGCACTGGTTGTGAAAATTTGTAGCACTTCGTAGTACATAGATAAAGTACTTACAATAAATATTAGATTTCGAAGCATTAACATTAGGCTACTTTTTAACCAGATAATGCCACGGGATCGGGACTCACGCGAGTGACAACACGTGGCGCAGCTATTTTACTATATTGACGACCTCTGTGGCGCGTCGGGCGAACACCCGACTGCGACGCAGAAGGTTGCGGGTTCGATTCCCGCCGGGAACAAGTATTTATGCTGACCATAAATTCTTGTTTCTGGTTCTGGGTGTTTCCTATATGTATAATATGTATATATTTAAAAAAAAAAAAAGTATATAAGTAGTTTATCCGTTATCTGGCACCCATAACACAAGCATTAAGTTGCTTAGCTTGGGGCTGGATGGCGATGTGTAATATGTCCTGAAATATTTATTTATTTATTTTTATTTATTATTTTGTATATATTATACGAGCATTTTTTCCCCTTTAATGCTTCAAATAAATAATTAAATTCAGGTCACCAGTGTAAAAGCTACTAGCAAAGTGCAAAGCTAAGTTAATCGTAGGCATGACATACATAAAATAATATAAGTAACTGGTAGGTAGCCGCAGTAAATATGGTCTGCGTGCTTGCAGTCCCGATTCACGAGTACTGTCACCATTGTACGGTGGAAATTTGGGATAATATATTCATCTATACTAATCACTACATAGTATTTCAGTAGCAGAGTCTATGAAATAAAGTCACTTTTCGCCGTCCCTATGTCCCAATGTATGCTTAGATCTTTAAAACTACGTAACGGATTATGTTGCGGTTATTTTTAATAGATAGAGTGATTAAAGAAGAAGGTTTTTAGATATAATACATGCATAATACAGCCAAGCGAAGCCGGAGCGGGTCGCTAGTATTGAATATTATAACGCTGAAGAGTTTGTTTGTTTGTTTGAACGCGCTAATCTCAGGAACTGGTTCGATTTGAAAAATTATTTTTGTTGTGGATAGTCCATTTATCGAGAAAGGCTATAGGCTACTTTTTATTTTGATATACCCACGGGATCGGGACTTACGCGGGTGAAACCGCAAGGCGCAGCTAGTATAAAATATAAAACGCTCGGATGAAGTCACTGGCAAAAGCTAGTTTTTTATAAAATATCCTGGCGAATACATAGACTAAAAATCTTCTTAAAAACTTAGGTTGTGTCTTTTCGGAACGCACCCAAGTGCTCCTACCTATTCAAATAATACAATTTCAAATAAAATTACGAAAATAATCGCGTTTATGATATGTCGCGAAAACATTTAACTATATACTTAAGGTGAAAGGGTACCTGCGCGGTCTCCATACAATCGTAGTCGACTGTTACCTCCCTGGATAATGACACTAACACAAATATGTTTGTGCCATAAAACCTATAACTGCCATGACTATGCCCCTATGTTTTGGTTTTTTTCATTTTCTAATTATCATAGAAATTAAAATTACAAAAATTAAAAAATTAAAAAAAAACAAAAAATAGGGGCATGGTTATGGCTGTTATAAGTTTTATGCACCAAAAATATTTGCTCTAGTGTCATTATCCAGGGAGAAAACAGTCGACTACGTTTGTAATAGTTTGTATGGAGAAAGCCCCCGGTACCCTTTCCTCTTAAATCAGAATAAATGGTCACCATAAGACTAAGTTGGTGAAAAATGTACTTTAAGCATAAGCACGCCACCGTCATAACTTATACATAGGCTGTTTTACGTACTTACAGCCAAGTTACAACGTATTCAAGTAAGTATAATTTACTTACTTTGACGACAAAGTTGGCACAATGATCACCATGCCGGACTGCCAAACACAGGGTTGCGGGTTCGATTCCCGCCTCAGACAAGTATTTATGCTTAGATATTTGTCTGTGGTCTGGTTATTTCTATGTATTATCTATATAATATTACTAGCTGCCATGAAGCAGGTATCTGCTTCATGCTAGCTGCCCTACGCGGTTTCACCCGCGTAACTCCCGATCCCGTGGGAATATCGGGATGTAAGCTATCCTATCTCTCAAGTTGGATCGAACTGCACATGGTGTGCGAATTTTATTATAATCGGTTAAGTGGTTTAGGAGTCCATTGAGGACAAACATTGTGACACGAGATTTATATATATTAAGAAAAGCTGATGAATTTGTTTGTTTGTTTGAACGCGTTAATCTCAGGAACTACTTATTCGAATTGAAAAATACTTTATTTGTTGGATAGTCCATTTGTCGAGGAAGGCTATAGGCTATTTTATATTTAGATTTTCCCACGGGATCGGGAGTTACGCGGGTAAACCGCGGAGCGGTGCTAGTAAGAATATATTCACAAAAAAAGTATATAAGTAGTATATCCGTTGTCTAGCACCCATAATATAAGCTTAGGTTGGGGGCTAGATGGCGATGTGTGAAATGTCCTTCAATATTTATTATTTTTATTTATTTACTAGCGACCCGCCCCGGCTTTTCACGGCTATATTATGCATGTATTATATCTAAAAATCTTCCTTGTTAATCACTCTATCTATTAAAAAAAATCGCATCAAAATCTGTTGCGTAGTTTTAAAGATCTAAGCATACAAAGGGACATAGGGACGGCGAAAAGTGACTTTATTTTATACTAGCGACCCGCCCCGGCTTCGCACGGCTATATTATGCATGTATTATACATATAAACCTTCCTCTTGAATCACTCTATCTATTAAAAAAACCGCATCAAAATCCGTTGCGTAGTTTTAAAGATTTAAGCATACAAAGGGATATAGGGACAGAGAAAGCGACTTTGTTTTATACTATGTAGTGACTAGCTATATGCCTAACCTGCGAAATGCCTACTGCGAGGAAATATTAACCGTAACTTAGTTTTAAAGGAGACTAAACGGATCCGCATTGCCAAAAGGCAATGCAGCCATAGCATTTTGGGCACGTAGAGAAACTATTTGGAATTTTAATATAATTTTTTTGATGTAATACCGTACTTGCGGACAATAAGTGCGACTAAAGGTATTTTTAAAACCTTAATTTTATAGTGACAAAATGCTAAGACGAAGTATTGTATTTTTTAAGTATTTTTATCTTTTGATGTCACATTTAGACCACCCTATAAGAAAGAAAGAAAAACATAAGTTAAAATAAAACGAATTTACTTCTACTACTGTAGAGAAATTCGTTCCTTTCATGCAACTTCACTCGTTACTCCAAACTCAAAACAACCTAGAAGATTGTCTGTCTTTCTCTATGAAACAAACTGAAGCAAACTGTAATGGTGTTGAAAAATAAATAAAACAACTTAACAACAGCAGTTGCGCGAAGTTAGAAATGTTTTGATACGCGCGGGTTAATATTGATGGATTGAAGCCACATCGAAGCTCGGATATCCCCCGATATTTGCGGTCGCGAGGGATGCGATCCTACCCTCCGTTTCAGATTATTAGTTTTGACAAACTTATTGTTCTCATAGTATTATTTTCTCTGTCCTTAATCGCGTATTTTGTATTTATTTCGACGTTTTGGCTATTATTGGCTATGTTACAATATTATGAATAGAAAAAAAAACATTTTTGGACAAGCCAAGGGCACGAACATGGATTTCTATGGGGCAAGCACACGAAAAAAATAATATTTAGAACATTTGAGAGCTGATGTTGACAAACAAACTTAAGAACACTGACATGTGTATGTATTATCAATATAAATCTTAAATGTTTTTATAAAGTTACTAGCGACCCGCTCCGGCTTCGCACGGCTATATTAAGCATGTATTACACATATTAACCTTCCTCTTGAATCACTCTAACTATTAAAAAAACCGCATCAAAATCCGTTGCGTAGTTTTAAAGATCAAATCATACAAAGGGAAATAGGGACATAGGGACGGCGAAAAGTGACTTTATTTTATACTACATGTATATGTAGTGATTTAATTATATAAATCTATACATTTTAAAATAGTTTTTAACCGAATTTAGAAAATCTCAGTTGAAATACTCTGCGCTGACGAAGTCGTGAGCGGAAACTTAGTCGTTTTAGGACGTCATGTTAAAAAAAAATCAGTCATACATATCTTTATTTAGTCATTAAAAATTCAAATTCCTGACTGACTCATTGACTGATATATCAACGGAAGCCAATGGGCGGATCGAGATAAACAAAATCACTCTCAATCAGGCTCCTATAACGTAGACATCCGTTAAAAAGGATTTTATAAAGTTTAACTCCTACGCAAACGAAGTCGCAGAGGAACTAGTTTCGTTAAAAAATATTATACCTACATACTTATAGTTTGGGCGTAGAGATTGGTTAAGCAAGTACTCTTTTATGCTGAAATGTAAATTTACTCACAACGAATATACATACTATCACAGAAAAAAAAGTTTCTTAGAAGCAAGAAATAATCCTCTTCAGACGCTAGAGAATAATTTGTTGTTTTAGTAAATTTTCTTGAAAATAATAAGCATATTCTATTGATTCCAAATTAAGAATTACTGCTTATCAATTTAAGATTTTTACTTCGCATTTTTTTACCAACAAAACCTTAAAC
This sequence comes from Idaea aversata, assembly GCA_907269075.1. Classification (NCBI taxonomy): domain Eukaryota; kingdom Metazoa; phylum Arthropoda; class Insecta; order Lepidoptera; family Geometridae; genus Idaea; species Idaea aversata. The sequence continues at coordinate 8,397,425 of OU026104.1, read as the reverse complement.
CTTGAAGAAACCTTTTTCTGTGCTTGAAATGGGCCATGCTTTTTGAGTTTGTTCGGCATACATAGAAATCCTTCGCGAATGTTTTTAACTTTGCAAACACGAAACTCACAATATAAACCTCGTCTACTCCTGCATTTTTCATTATAATCCAAACACAACAATGGTTTACAAAACACACAGTTAACAAAACAGCTAAACGCCGTATATTTTATTCGTAATAATTCAAAGACAATTAACATTACAGTGTATTAGAGAAAACATAACATCTCGATATTCATTTTCCCCTCGTGTTTTTTTTTATCGTGTTAATCTGTCCAGCTGAATGGAATTGTAGTGCATTAGACTAAACATCATTAATCTTTGATATTTCCAGAAAAGCGGGGAATGATGTTGTTCTAGTCCACAGGAACTTCCACCAATTTCTCTGCACGTGTGGCAATTCCCCTGGTGGCGCTAAAAAGAACCTTTGGCTGTACTGTCTTAATATGACCTCACAGCCTGTAATCGATCAACCTACTCGAAACGTCTCATTTCACACACAAATGGTCTTCTAAAAGCCAAGAGATCAGAGATATTGGGCTTTCAACTCGAGTCTGCCAACTTAACAGAGCATTTGAATATAGAATTACCGTCCACTTCCATTGCTATAGTTTTTTTCCTCGATTCACTTGACATTGGCAGAATTGCGTCCTAATGTGAGCAATCAGCTACACAAAAAAGTTGAATTATAATATTGATCAACTATTGAATGCCACGCGATTAAATAAATAAAATAACCTGAAAAGCATGTACGTCGTCGGTGGCTATAAAAACATTAAAAGATCTTACTTTCTCTTTATTCTACTGCAATTTTAAATATCTTTGTAATATGCGGTAGAAGTGGCTCGTTTGAACCGAGGCCCAGTCGCGTGCCCCTCTGAATAATTTCAAAGGAAGTCGGTACAACGACCGATTTCATTTTCATGTACTCTCTAACGCTACGATATTATTTGGATTGTTCAAGCTGATAAGTTTGAATAAATATGAGCACTTTATTTAGCTTTTGAAAGGTGTAGTTAGTTTTCGTTTATCGAGTGACATCGTTAGCTTTGGACTCTTGTCTAAAGGAATCGATACTTGCGCCATTTTTGTTTTAGTGTTTTGTAAATAAAACCCAATTGGGTTAGGAGCTTTATGACTACATCTCGATATGACTAGATATCAGGTACGACTAGATTTATACTTATAATAAACAAATAAAATAAATATTGCAGGACATTCCACACATCGCCATCTAGCCCCTAGCTAAGTAACTAGACTGGTGATAAGGGTGCTAGAAAACTGATATATTACTTATATACTTTTGTAAATATATACCTACTTATAATACATAGAAACAACCAGACCACAGACAAATATCTAAGAATGAATACTTGTCTAAAGCGGGAATCGAACCCGCAACTCTGTGTAGTTGGTTGCCAGTCCGGCATGGTGACCATTGTGCCAACTGGGTCGTCAAAATAAAATGTAATTATATTTTGAAATCTACGACATAATTTCTACACAACAAAAATATTTATTTTTCACCCGCGTAGTCCCGATCCCGTGTGAATGTCGAAAGAAAAGTATCTGACGCTCTTAAAAAAATAAAAAGTCTACACAAGAAAAGTTGTAAATGTTCTTGGAAATAAGCAGTATTCTTAAATTAAGAATATTGCTTTCAAATTAGGAATACTGCTTATCATTTATAGATTTTTCACTAAAACCAAGAAATTATTCTCAAGAATTTATTTTGTCTTTAAGGAGATGATTAAACCTTTTTTTTCTGTAGTACTGTATTATTTTAACTTCATAATGAATTCCCAAAAATCAATGTATCTTCTAAGTAAAAAACCTAACGATCGAAACAGTCTGAGACTGTTGCCAAATCTAAGATATTTAGAGCAAAACTACCATTTACTTGGAAGGAGTAGCTCTAGGTATATAATATATATACTAAGCGTCCCAATTCTAAAGGCAAAGCCGCATAGTGAAAGGATTCTTTGTTGGGAATATGAACATAAAATCTATTGCTTAGGTATATTACTGAGCTAGTTGGCAGCCTAGGTTGTTATAGATCATCAATATGTAGGTATCTCGGTCTAAGGCCATAGAAAAGAATGAGATAGCAATAAGAAGCGATAATAATAATATAAAATCAGTTCTAAAAAAAAAGGTTTTTGCAAGCAAGTTATATTCCTCTCCCTATATTAATGATAATTTTTTGTTTACGCAAAAATCATCAAATGATAAGCAGTATTCTTAATTTCAAAGCAATATTCTTAAACTAAGAATACTGACGCAATATTCTTCAATTATATTAATTAATTATTTATAATAAATTAATTATTAATTAGTCAAAGCAATATTCTTGAAATAAGAATACTGCTTATTATTTTCAAGAACATTTACTGAAAACATGAAATTATTTTGTGCCGTCTATTAGGGAGAGGTTTTTTGAAACCTGTTTTTTGTGTAGACTTTTTATTTTTTTTACTTTGAAGATATATTGACATTTGAGAATTCATCTATGAAGTTAAAATAATACAGTACCACAGGAAAAAAAGGTTTCTTTGAAGAATTAATCAAGCTAGAGAATAATTTCTTGGTTTTAGTGAAAAATCTTAAAATGGTAAGTAGTATTCTTAACTTCAAAGCAATATTCTTAAACTAAGAATACTACTTATTATTTTCAAGAACATTTACTAAAAACATGAAATTATTTTGTGCCGTCTATTATAGAGAGTGTTTTTTATGTTATTTTTTATGTGTAGACTATTTTTTTTTTTGAAGTGAAAACTTCTTATGGCGCGTTGGGCACTTTTGTGGGTGAGCATTTTCAGCCGTTCTCGCGACAGATGAGATTTTACACAGATAAACTTGTCATTTGACATTTGTCATTACGACATGACAGTGACAGATAACCTTACAAAAAGCAATAATTATCTTCCTGTCATTGTCAAATTTTACCCTGTCCGTTCAAGTTTTCACTTCTGCCTGCACTCCCGGAGTGCGCTGTTTTTTTAAGTTCGTCAGTCTGAACTTTGCACTTGATACCTAGACTTGAACTCGCGACCTTCTGTTTAACGTGCAGCAGAAGGTCGCCAGTTCAAATCACGCCGAGGTGAAATTTTAAATAATATGCATTGTTCCAAAAAAAATCAGTAGTTATTAGAAATAATGGAATTACGGTTATGAATAATTAATTATAATTTTTTTGAACTTTAGGGGGAAGGGGGGTAAAATAGGGGATAGAAGTTTTAGCCCTATATAAGAGAGTAAATAATAAATAACTGTATCTTTTCGTATTTACTCAAAAAAAACCTATCGATTAACTTGATAAACTATATTAAGCCTCCTTATAGCGCTTTTATGGCGTATCCAGGAAGACAACCAACTACCTGTATATGCTTCTTATCCAAGAATTCAACCGACTTCCAGGATAATAAATAAATAATAATAATAAATATTACAGGACATTCCACACATCGCCATCTAGCCCCAAGCTAAGTAACTAGACTTGTGTTATGGGTGCTAGACAACGGATATATTACTTTCAAACTATTTTTTTTGTAAATATCACTACATACTACATAGTATAAAATAAAGTCACTTTTCGCCGTCCCTATGTCCTTTTGTATGCTTAGATCTTTAAAACTACGCAACGGATTTTGATGCGGTTTTTTTTTATAGATAGAGTGATCAAAGAGGAAGGTTTTTAGATATAATACATGCACAATACAGCCATACGAAGCCGGGGCGGGTCGCTAGTATACTTATAATACATAGAAACAACCAGGCTATAGACAAATATCTAAGCTTAAATTACTTGTCTGAGGCGGGAATCAAACCCGCAACCCTGTGTTTAGCAGTCCGGCATGGTGACCATTGTGCCAACTGGGTGGTCAAGGATACACTAATGATAAGACTCAATAGGTACCTACCTATAGTCAATCAAAACTAATCGATTGAATATATTTTGGTAGTTAGCAACTAAAGTTAATCATACATTACTGAAGTTTTGATTGCGTGACGGTAACGGCTAGGTACCTACCTAATTTAAGGACCGCGTTCAATACAAAATTACTAAGTACATAGTTTTATACATAGGTATATTCATTTTAATATGTCAGTAAGTAACTACACAGAAATAAAGGTTTCTCGAAGCAATTTCTTGTTTTAGAAAACAATTAAAATGATAAGCAGTATTCTTAATTAAAACACAATATTCCTAAATTAAGAATACTGCTTATTGTTTTCAAGAAAATTTACTAAAAATAAGGAATTATATTTTTAAAGGGAGAGAATTATTTATTGTTTCAAGAAACCTTTTTATCTGTTTCACTATCAAATATAGAAAACACCCAGCAGCAAAAGGAGATTGATCAATACACTCCTAAAGGATACTTTGTCAAGGTGATCCAACGGGTCTCTTGCCTGACATGCTATTGCCTAATGCCCAGTAGTTTCTGGTGTTAGTTTTTCTAGTAAAAATGTTAGTTTTTCCGAGGCTTGCAATGTACAGAGTATAAACAATTTGACGGCTAGCGGCTGTAAGATAACGAGGCGATCGATACCAAACTCTTTCGTGTAGCACACCATATCAAACCTTTTTGGAATGAACTTTGAATTTCGAAGGTGTAGCCAGACTCCTTTAAGTAGTTAGGAGTGTAATAATCAGCAATTGGTGCGCTATGACTTTGTCAGACATGAAATAGGGTGTGAAATACTCACTGAGAAGGTGGTCTACTCGATCACATGAGCCTTGATGGTCACCAGCCTGGGTCAGTCCTCGATAAAACCGCACCGTTCACCCACAGGGGAGCCCGACTTGCGTAACATTTATATAACGAGACACATGTCGGTAACTACGAGGCGGGTTCGTATAGGGATCGCCTTCGTCCTCCTGCCATATTGGTTTCGGAGAAAGACGCGCGAAAGGGTACGCCCGGCCGATGTTTCTAGTGTTTATGAACTTATCAAAGTATCGATTGAGTTATAAATTGAATATAAGTGTCTTGGTCACGTTCGATTTGGAAAATAAAAAAGTATGTAGTAGTTCGGGCGGAGCGTTCGGCCGGCTGGTCGAGGCACATGCCGTTCGATAGTCGAGCGCGTGCGCGAGGAGTAGGTATGTGACGTCAGACGCGCGCATCACTCGCGCCGAGACACGCCGCGCGCCGCCGACCTCTTCAATGGGACGACCTCAGGAGCTACCGACACCCTCCTCGCCCCGCACACGTCCTTCCCCACTAAACCATTACCTAGAATCTGGAATCTATTCCCCCGTATCAATCGCCAATTTCTACTAACTACATCTCCTATTGAAAAACGCACTTCACACAGCGTATTTGCGAAAGAAATGGCATACTACTCGATCGCCCCGCACGTCCTTCATTCACCCGTATTCCAGATTCTGGGTAGGTAATGACCTACCCAGAATCTGGAATCTATTCCCCCGTATCAATCGCCAATTTCTACCAAATGCATCTCCCATTGAAAAACGCATTTTACACAGCATATTTACGAAAGAAATGGCATGATACTCGATCGCCTCTCACGTCCTTCATTCACCACTAAACCATTACCTAGAATCTGGAATCTACTCCCCCGTATCAATCGCCAATTTCTACTAAATGCATTTCCCATTGAAAAAACTCACGTATTTACGTGAGAAATGGCATGATCTCGTCGGAAGCACGCATCGTACACACTACGTCATCATAAAGTTGTAAAACATTCATTATCAAGGTCTACAATTAGTCTGGCCCTTAGTGACTATTCTATTAATCATAAAAAATCGTTAAGCTGTAATCAAGGACATAGCCGCAGTAGGCTCGTCGATACGTCCTTGTTTAAACCAAGGAATTCTCATTTTAAACTCTTTATAGGTTGGATTAGCAACATCCGCCACACATTTTGACGTATTTATGAAATAACAGCATGAGACGGGTGACGGGTTGCTACTTCTTCTCTTCTGGACAGATTTTAAACAACAATACGAAACGTTGGATGTTGATGAGATGGACATATAAATACGTAGAATGTAGATACCTATGTATAATCATAGACGAAATTATATGGTAAGTACCTATAATGGCTCGATAAAAGCGATTGACTTCTATAAATAGGAATAAGTCTTAACCCATCATTTGTTTTTGATCAATGTTTTAGTAATACCTACCTACTTTTAGGGTTGTTTTGTCTATGCATGGAATTAAATAACTTAATAGAGAGCAGTCAGTAGCAAGGAATGAAAATTATTTGAAGGTAAGCTGATATAATTAACACCAATAGACAAAAACACGCAAGACATTTAGTTCTGCTGGGATAAAATACACTTTCAGCAAATTGTAGTAAAAACATTTTAAGATACGATTGAACACTTTTGTAACTTCGATTTAAAAGGTGCTTTTGCTACCAGCAATTTTGGCCACATTACGATTCTCAGTTACTGTTGCAGTTACTCGTTTTTTTTTAAATTTGACGTAGTTTGTTGACGATCAATTAGAAGGTTCGTTTCGCGCCTTAGTCCATATTATGAAGTAAAAACATTTCCGGTTAGTACAGTCACATTACCAGTTAGCTGAACCCCACGTGACCTAGAGCTCACTCTCAAATCCGTAAGGTTGTAAAGTACCTAATGTTACCAGATTCTGTTTTTTTAAAACAATATACTATACAATACATTATACAATATATATTTTTTATAAAATAGGTTTAATCTATATTTTTTACAGATATAAGAATGAGCTCTGGGTCACGTGGTGTTCAGCTAATTGGTAATGTGACTGTACCTAAAATAAAAGAAAATAATGAATTCCGTTTTTTTAGCTAATAACGGATCACAGTTATGCATGGATTTAATATTCCTTTCAACTATGTAGTTAAATTGCAAATCAGCAAATAATTTATTTTTCTTTCATACATGTTAATATGAAAAATAGTTAAGGAAATGGTCCAAAGGTTCAAATAATATGGTTTTGTCTTTGGTACTCACTTATGTAGATTTTATTTGCTTGCTCCTCTTTGCTTATCAAGGCAATCAGACACATAATTGTTGGTCCTCTAACACATATATTTAACTTGAGTCTGTCATCTGGTGTATTCCCACTATGTTGGAAATCTGCTGCCGTGACGTTGATCCACAAGGACGGTGATAAGTCTAACCCTAGTAATTATCGGCCCATTTCCCTGCTTCCGATTTTTTCTAAGCTTCTAGAAAAAATAGTGAATAAAAGGCTAATAAAGTTCCTAGACAAACACGCTATTATCCCCAAGCAACAATATGGATTTCGTCGCGGAAAATCGACGGAGGACGCCTTACTGCACTTGACCAACGCTGTGTCTTCTGCTTTGGACCAAAAACGACATGTTGTATTGGAGTTTTTCTCGATTTGGCCAAGGCATTCGACACAGTTTCAGTTCCTATTCTGTTAAAAAAGATGAGCGGTTTGGGTATTAGAGGCTTATGTTACAGCTGGTTTAGTAGCTATCTGACGGAGCGGCAACAATGTATTAAAATGAGTCAATTTGTGAGTGACACTCTTCCTATAAAATTCGGAGTCCCTCAGGGTAGCGTGCTCGGGCCTACGCTGTTCCTTATTTATTTGAGTGATTTACTAGACCTCCCTCTCAAAAATACTGCGGTCATCTGTTATGCAGACGACACAGTTTTACTCTTTAATGATGATAGCTGGGTAGGTGTTCACAAAACTGCAGAGAGAGGCCTGGCTCTGGTTGCTAACTGGCTTGATAAGAATTTATTATCATTAAATGTGGATAAAACTAAATACCTTACTTTTTTCAAGACCGCAGCTTCCAAACCACCAAGATCCAAGCTTAAACTGCACACCACGGCCTGTTTTTTGGGATCGTCTACGCTCAGTGATACCGGATCTCAAAAAACAAACTGTAACTGCCACACGATTAGTCAAGCTGTCAGTATTAAGTATCTGGGAGTGATGGTGGATCAGAGACTTTCATTCGACGACCATATCATAGCTCTGTCAGGTAGATTACGAAGGTTAATGTTCGTTATGAAATCCTTGCGTCACTGTGCAGATAGAGCTATGCTTCTGTTGGTTTATAAAACTCTTTGCCAATCTCTGATTCTATACTGCATCGGAGCATGGGGAGGCGCAGCAAAAACTAAGATCATCGGCCTTGAGCGAGCTCAGAGAGCCGTCTTGAAGGTTATGCTTAGAAGACCGTTCCGTTTCCCAACTGAGAGTCTGTACGCTGAGTGTGGTGTCCTCACTGTTCGTCAACTTTATGTATTGAGAGTGGTTACTGCCATCCACAAATCTGTCATGTGCCTACCAGAGCGTAGTAACTCTCTCAACCAAAGACGCCCTAAAATAGCTCCCCCTAGGGTTCATTCAGCTTTCGCGAGGCGTCTTCCACTGTTCATGGAACCATATCTTTATAACGTTGCGTACAGATACGTGAAGGAGATAAAGTCATGCTCCACCAGGCAGTGCAACAACATGGTGGAAAAATGGCTTCTTACTCTAAATTATTCGCAGACTGAACTTCTTTTACCAACGTTACTGACTTAACTAAACACACGCACACACACACCCAAACACACACACGCACACACACATCCACACGCACACACACATCCACACACACACACACACACACACACACACACACACACGCACGCATACACTCATACAGATAACAGCGGGACTACGCCTGTCTAACCAGCATCTTAAGATGCTGGTGTGAGCTGGGCTATCCCTACTCTCTTTCCTACATACACACACTTATAAAATAAAATAAAATATATATATATATAAACTTACTTTTGATTTAGACATTTAAATTGTAAAATATAAACTATTGTATAAATTCTCACCTATGTCCGAGGATATCTTGTTTTTGTAATTCCTGTATTGGTCACCTGCGATACAAGCATTGCTTAGTGCAGGGACCGCTGTTACTCCTAACTTGTACACCCTCGCTACTTTCATTGTTACAACAAATCTACCTTAATTTTGTAAATTTAGCTGTATAAGTTTTTGTAATATTTATGGCAAATAAACATTTATTATTATTATTATTATTATTTATACTTAGTTGAGACGAAACACATGTTTTATTTATATTCCCGCCAAAGACAAGGCATAAAGTTTTCAATTCAGGTGAATTGAAAAACCTCTTAGGTAACAGAAAAATTCTAACTTACCAGCTTCGATAAATTCTCTGGTTCATTATTTGACGGTATTTCAGCGACTTCTACAATGAAACTGTCACACGTAGACTCTAATTTACAACTACCTTCATTTTGTGAGAGTTCAACGGATTCTTTAAGATCAATGTAAAAAATATTTTTTTCGACATTTCTTAAATTATTTGGATTCCAAACACTTGGTATTGTTTCTTTATCCCAAACGCTTTTTTCTTTAGTCCAAAAGCATGCTTTTGCAAAAATCCAATCGCAGGAAACCATTTTCATTATTTTTCTTTTATTTTAAGCGAATAAAACCTCTTTCGTAATTATTTAATCAAATAAAACCTTTTAGTTACTATTGACGAAAACAAATGAAGTAAATTATGTTCGTAGTGCCTTAATAACCTCGCATTAATTAATTTTAATCAAAGCTTTTTATCTGCAAAGTGAAATTCGATAAAGCTATCTTCCTTTATCAATATGATACAATTTCAAGCTATAATTGTCCCCTGCTTCACCTATTATTAACCGACTTCAAAAAAGGAGGAAGTTTTCTATCCGTTGCGTCTATAAACAGGATGATTTTCTTAAGTAGGCCTTTAGGGATTTTCGAAAATTGAGATACAAAAAATGATAAAAGGAGTACCTAACGTGCCAGATTTTGCCAAAAATTAATATGTGTATCATTAGATTTTTGGTAAAGTAATTGCAAAAATAAAAGATACCTAAGTTCTAAAAATAATATATTTATTTATACAACTATTATTTACATGAAATTATTTATACAAATATAACATATTTGGCTTGCTACATCTGTCTTAAAATACAAACTATGTCCATATAAAAATTTATACAAAAATAGGTTTATAACCATTTTAAAATGTTCTAAAATATATTATGTATACAAAAAATAGATTTACACTCAGTACTAGTATTAATAACAGACCTCAAAATAACAGAGTTGGTATGGAAACGTTACAGATACTTGGACCTTCAATATAACAATTGAAAATAGCACCTAAATAAAGTAATAGAAAAATAGAAATAAAAACGTGTCAATAACAGTTCGTAACTTTATATACATCGGTAAGGTATATACTTAAATATAATTTTAACAACATTTTATGAAACACCCTGAGTCCCGAAGTAGAGAAATCATCATGAAATATTATTTATAATTTTTATTACAACAAGTTTAGTTCACAACCTACACTTTGAGCTTCTCATTGATAAACATGAAATTTAAATTCTTACACCAAAATTAAGTAAAGTGCGCGCCCAATTTTTAATTAAATTAAATCTAACTTAGGTAGCTGCTTGGCTACAAAAAGCTGGACCAATAACTATATTGGTAGAGAGAGAAATTAATATCTACCTCAAAATTGTTAATGATCAAATTTTTGTTGTTTACGTCAGGAGTTTAAAGTACATATTACAAAGTGTTTTCTTTGTCATCACGCCAGGAGTAATTAAGTAATTAAAACGAACACAAAATAAGATCGAAGCACCACCAATCGCTCGCAGCATGTAGTACTTAGGTACAGGCTACAGCTGTTCACAACAAACATTTTGAAAAATTACTTCGTTATTCAAAATTGTGACTTTTAGTCATGATACATATTTGCATTTAGTCATAGAAACACATTCATACTCAAACAAGATAGTAAAGAATCAGAAACTCACATAAAAAAACCAAGTAAAATAATTTTGGGTTTCGTGGCAATCACCCATGAATCACCCGTATAGTTTTAATTCTGATTAATAAACAAAAACTTAACTGACTTACACCAATGACTTAAATTCTCCTGCTACAATACAAGAATTGTTCAGACGCTCAGAAGGCCGATTCTCGTAAATAATATTGTTTTTTCAATATCATCCCGATTGCAACTCGATTACAAAAGATACCTTCAAAGTCAGTTTTCTTTTACAAAAAGCTAACTCTGAGGGTATTTTGAGCTACTTTGAGGGTGTTATTTGTCATCGAAATGCAATCGAAATGATATTGAAATGTAATTTGATGAATGTTATTTACGAGAATTGGCCTTCAGATCATGTGACTAGAATATCAACCAATCAGGTCGCATTGCAACTCTGATTGGTGCAATTCGTGGTCGCGTGATCATTTGGTCTATTTATGCGCTCCAATGCGTGCGAGCGAGCAAAAGCTGCATTAGAACTTATAACTTGATATTCTTTAACTGTTATTTTATCACCGTAAACGCATTGATTTGAGCAAGCTTCTTAAACATTGTCAGGTCCCAATAGATCAGTTATATTAGACACTTAAATTGAACAAATAAGTCCATATAGGGAGCATTCAATGATTGCGAAACTATATCCCTTCTTAGTTCAATTTATGTGCCGTCACGTATATTTAAAGTTAAGCCGAAATTAATCTATATCCAAACTCTTGAAACTGCTAGTAAAGCTTGCGAACATACCTCTACTCGGCTTCTTGATACGTTTCTTTTCATCAGCTTTGAATATCTCACTCTCTACCAACCAATCTTTGTAGTTCTCCTCCATATTTTTCCTGTAAATTTAAATTAATGTTTTAGTACAATCCTTTTTTTTACAATATGTAAAAATTAAATTCCAAGAATTTATGTGATTTAATGGCGTTGTTTATATCGTTATTTGTCTCTAAATAACAATTATTAGTTGTTGTGTAGATTAATCAACATGACTAGTGCTGCCATCTGTCATTGAAACACGAATGTGAATAGTTCCCCTTAGCTCCGTTTCCCGCGTGGAGGCGCTAGCGCTGCGAACGGAGGTAAGGAGGGTTCGTCGGCGATGGAGCCATTGAGCCATTTCGGATATTGTCAGCAGAACTAAGCATTTGTCTTTGGAGAAGAGGTCAGTGTAGGACAGGCGGCCTAGTACTTAGGCTTAGGTACCTAATACCTATCTACCTACAGTTGGAGTGATCACAATAATATGATAGGTCAACTTTTGACCAACACCTGCCTGATGGTAGGTGACGATGCGGCCTAAGATGTAGCACGCTTTCCTAGAAGATACCTATTCAATCGCGACTTAAAGACCCCTAAATTGAACACGTCGGGAAAGACAGACGCAGGCAACTGACTCCATTTCCTTGCAGTACGAATAAGGAATGACAAAGCAAAACGCTTAGTGCGGACGTCTGGTATGTCCACCATGAATCAGTGCCCCAAACTGAACAGAGTGTATTCGATGTATTCATGTATTTCGATGGATGACCAACAAATAGAATCCCTACTAATTATTGGTTGTTTCTTTGCGATCAAACTGCTCTATAGATTTAAATTCATCAATTCATCAAACACAATTTGCATACATAGGCAACTTCACAGATATGAAACCGCGGGGCGCAGTTGGTATTTATCCTTATGCCGTGGGATTTTCGGGATAAAAAGTGAGTTTTATATTTTAGGGTTTCAAATCCGAATATCAACTTGCATTGCATTGCATTTATAACGTTAGTTAGAGAAACGTACCTTTGTTCCTCGTGTAATTGCTTGATCGGTTTGACCGGGCCTCCAAAGTCTTCAGGCAGGAGTTCCTTATCGACAACAGAGGCTGGACCCTCGGAGGAGAAGTTCAGGAGGTTGAGGAGGTTCGAATGGATGAGCGGCTTCACGAGACACATCACTTGGTTGATGAAGGAGACTGTGTGGACTACGTGGATCTTTTTCAAACGGCAGGGGTGAGCGTTCTGGAAGCAATGGATTTCAATAAAGAGATTACGAAAATATAAATAGTATTTGGTGGAATTTCTTAGAGTAGACACCTCGTCGCTAGGTTCCATTTCTTAGCTTTTCTATTATTACATTTTCCCACTTTGAACTTATAGATAGATAGATGAATTCTTTATTCTTATTATTCATATAAAGAGTTATTTGGTAATGTGCAAATCGAGTCTTTGGTTTGATTCTTCACTCTTGGATATTTACTTACTTACAGTTCTCATCCTTCCTCTTGCAATACCGACCTATGTCCCTGACTTGCTCATCTTTATTGGTCTAAAAACTATTCACCATACCAAGAATTATAAAGATGGAGGCAAATTTATTCAAGTTATCGTCAACCTAACATTTTACGTAATTATTTCTACTAATCCACAAAAAACCACAAAATCTCGAGTTGGTGTTATGCGTCGAAAGGAAACATACAGGCACAATAAAATTCGGCACCTAGATCTGGCTTTTCGGTACCTAGAGAGGTCAATAAAACTCACCTGAATATAATGCATAAAGGCCCTCAAAGCTGGCAAGGTGACCCTAGTCAGATGCCCGAGACTGCAGCCCTTCATATCAAAGATCACAATGTAACCCTCAGAAAGCCTGTCTTCAGACAACTTGATATCATTGAACATGCAGAAGACGCGGACTGCGTCGGCGAAGTTCAACTTGCTGTAGTCGAAATCGGAGAGTCTGTAGAGAAGCACATGGTATCCTTCGGTTGTCTTGTTTGGGAGGGCTACCATATGGCTGGAAGTAAAATAAACAATGATAAGTTGTTTGTTAGGAAGAAAATATGATGGCAATCACTTAGCCAGCGTAAATGTAAAAGCTTAGATACTCGATGGAATGATATACAGCACTCTTTCATCTTCTCTATATATAAAATTCTCGTGTCCGGTATCCTCCCAAATGGCGTAACCGATTTGTGTGATTTATTTTGTGTATATTCGTCAGGTCTGAAAATCGGTCAACATATCTTTTGTTTTTGTATATAGGTAATTTATATATTTCTTCAACCGGGTATTATTTTGCAGTGCTGTTCCGATTTGAAGGTGTAGAGATTTCGGTGATATTGCAACAAAACGTTTCCTTTTGAAGTCAAGAGTGACGCATCCTAGCCTTTTGCTATTATTGTTTATAAACCAAGCCATTTGCAATTGCGATGTTACGGCAAGAGGATACATAAAGTGACAGCCTAGATTGTTTTGCTTGATCTATGTAAATAAGTATTTCGCAATGCCGTAAATAATCACTTAACAATATATCACAATGATAATAACTAGGTAGGTACATATAGACATGCAATTATATCTTCACCGTCAATTAGATATTATTGACTAGCTTCAAGCCGCGGCTTAGCCCGCCATTTTGCGTTTTCGTGCCATTATTAATTCTGTTACTTCGTGTTTGCTAGGTTGCGTTCGAGAGGTTGCAGTTTTTCGTTGATTACTCAGGTACTAATTGAATTTCGATGTAAAGTATACCACGACCTACCTAAAAATAGAGCTATCCAATAGTGGAAACTAGATTTCAAGTGGCTTAGCAGCTTTTAATTGTATAAGTAACAGAGAAACAAACAAACAGACAGAACTTTAAAAACTATACGTAAGTACATTTTTGTTGTACTATTTTGGCTTAAACTCTTTTTTATGTGTTTGCATGTACAGAATTTTGTCCATTCTTTTTTAATTACAAGTGATAGAAATACTTGACAGTGGCGTGCTATGACCATACCGAGCTATTTCTGTTAGTCTGCAATTAAGTTTGGCCTTAGTACGGTTCGGTAGACAAATAGGTACTTATACCTAACCATCTTAGGTTGCACTCTTTACCCATTGATCTCTACTTAACTCTACTCAAAAAGAAAATAAATGTTTGATTTTACCTTTAATAACACATTCTAAGTACATGATTATTGTTTCTAAATTATGGGAAAAAATACTAAATAACTAATCCTAATAGTTTGCTAGTAATTAGTAATTGAATTTATTTCATAAGTTAAAGTAAGTCCTAAATTCGTCTAAGATAAAGGAATCTCCTATTTCAGGCATAATAATTTATGTGTAGGCAGGACCTTTGGAAGGCGTGCGTGGAGCCGAAGCCAACACGTAGAGGCCCTTTACAATAACAAGTATAATAGCAAAAAATGGGGTGGATTCTAAACCGACGACTATCCCTGTCTACACTATAAAGTGCAATCAAGGACAACCTCCGGTTTGGATAAAACTATTATAATCTACAGCACAAAAGTACTTGAAATATTGTGATGAGATGGTAGTGGACTAGATACTGGGGAACTATGGATACTATGGCATCTGCCGTATCAATGTTCAATAAACACGTAAAAATGGCAGACGGAGACTCGCCAACTCTCAGACTGGGCCACCCTTATTAGGTATTTATTACTATCCAATCATTTGAAAAACTTATTTTAGAGAAGGTCTAATTACTAATTACCCAAACCTCTAATTGACGAAATTAGGTGGGATCAAGTTCATGCTCTTTTCACCCCCGAGTGCCTATTGTATGTTAATTATGTAGATTGTTATAAGTTAAGTAATTACCTTGGCAAATAAATCAATAAATAGCTACTGAAACTAAAGTTTCGAGATGTGAGATAAACCAAAATGAATCGAACTGTAGTAGGAATGTCCAGCCAAATGCAAAACAAAAGTCCCTGAAGCCATGAAAAACATGCAACTGTGTAAAAAATAAAGCAATAAAATGAAATCGTTACAGCCATTAGTAATTCCTATACTATAATAACCATAGGCTGGCGTAAATAGTTTTTACTTTCGACTTTTTTTAGTTCCTGCTAATTCACAACGTACCATAAAAGCTAAATCAGTTCTTATCCATACAAAGGTTGCCTAGAAGAAATTGCTTTCAGCGATAAGGCGGCCCATTTGTGCAACTTATATAGGTACTTTTAAATTGTTACTTTACTTTGTGTATATCCTGATCTATGTTCGTTCTTGTTCGTTCATGTCTTGTACAGTTTCACCCGGGTAAATCCCGATCCCATGGGAATATCGGGATAAATAGTAGCCTATGTGTTAGTCCAGGTCTCCAGCACTACTGCACGCACGAGTTTAATTGCAATCAGTCCAGTGGTTTATGAGTTAAGGAGTAACAAACATTATATCGAAACACACGTACTAACGCACAAACTTTCACATTTATAATATTAGTAGTATATATATAATTTACATAATTATGGTTTAGATACTCACGTGATATCCATAATAGTCTTATTCTTAGGCGATAATGGATCTCTATTGGTGAACA
Source organism: Idaea aversata (assembly GCA_907269075.1). NCBI lineage: Eukaryota > Metazoa > Arthropoda > Insecta > Lepidoptera > Geometridae > Idaea > Idaea aversata. The sequence continues at coordinate 8,381,207 of OU026104.1, read as the reverse complement.
AATCCGGTGTATTAGCTCTTAGCGTGAAGTAGCATTCAATAGTGTCCTTTGTTTCTTTCACTTTATAGTAGTTGGAGTGTAGGAATAGCATCACGTACTCATCAGATATGTGGGGCAAGTGCGCTTGGCTCTTCATCCTGGAAAGAATCTCATTTTAAATGTAGGCCAGATAATGTGGGTTTCAAATGAATATTCTAATTTCAGTGTCAGCAAGACCTCTATTAATTTGTGGTATAAAAAGGTATGATGGCAATAATTCTCAAGAAGATGTGCCTGTATTCTTGCGACTTAGATAGATAGATAGATAAACTCTTTATTGTACCACATTAAACCTTAAATTCTAACATAAACTCCTGCTATAAAAACAATAATAAACAAACAATATGGCACAAAGGGTATATCGCTAAAAGCGATCTCTTCCAGGCAGCCCTTGGATGGATAAGAATTAAAGAAGGGGATGGGTGGGTTGTATATAACGTTTAGGTAACGTGACTTTAGGTATATTTAGTAAGTATGAACATAGAAAATATATACTTACCTATATATTTTATATTGTCACAATACTTGTGACAGTACCTACTTATTTATAACAATAATATTTTTTTTACGATATTACAATCAATAAATAAATATTAACAAATGGCAATACCAATTTCATACTACACTAATAATAAACTAAAGAAGGTACGTCAAAAATCCTATTGTAATTTCTAATCAGGGTTCACTTTAAAATATGTAAGCAAACCCTACTGTCGAAGCTAATTTTTAGTGATTTTTGTTTTTGCAATTTTATTCTATAGGAGTGTTGTACTACTGTTACTAATACCCATAAAATTGAAATGGGGCATTTTGTAACTAGGGCAAAGTCCCTAACAAAATAAATCATACGGAACCACTCCATACCAACCTTACCTAGTCCCGACACCTATTTTAATTTGTTGTGCTTGGGTTCCGCGTCGCGGTAAGGCGAACCATAGTTTTGCTTTTATTATTTTTTTGTCCTTTTGTTTTGATCCTTTTTGTTTTTGCTCGATGTAGGTTCATTATATAACTCGTAAATTACATAAAGATTTTTTGAATAAATTCCCATACAAAATAAATTATACTGAACCAATTTCTTCCAACCTTGGGGAGTCAGAATGCATCGGTACCCTCATTTGCTTTTTATCAACATAGGTTACTTAAGCTTGATGTCCTCCTGTCCTCAGTCTCACTTTTGTTTGCCGTGGCGCTAGTCACGTACCTATATACTTCTTAAGTTCGCACAGTTATTATATTTTATTGGCGTTAAAGCCTGTGATAAAAGTGTTTTAATTAATTGCTCCTGGTAAGTTGTCTCAATTATTCTCTGTGCCACGATTGATTATTTAATAATATTTTCTTGTGCATCCCTTCTAGATTTTTCTAGCTTAATTTGCAAGTATTTATTCCGCCGTAGCTACCTGCATAGGTACCTACATTCTTGGCGAAATCTTATCTACGCACTACGACACGACACGGCCTCTGTGACGTGTTGGATGCATTCTTCCTATTGAAGGCCGCCGGTTCGATTCCCGCGCCAACAATTTATGTTTCTTATTTAACAGTGTTACTAATTATAAGGAAAGTGTTACTGAATATTTTCCTATTGAAGGTCGCGGTTCGATTCCCGCGCCTACAATTTATTTTAAGTTTCTGTGCTGTTCTTTTTATTACTGAACGTTGTTCCCAATTACAAGGGAAGTGTGTCTCAGTATTTTTTAACGGAAGGTCGCGGTTCGATTCCCGCTTCGTTAGAAAATATGTTAATTGATTTTCATTGCATTTTTAATTTTTATTACTTTAATAGAAAGTGCTTAGAATCCTCCGATGCTGACCTCCATAGCACAAGCCCAGTTTTAACATTTTTTCTCTTTAACCATTCTGTCTTAGATTCTCATTTCATCTAAAATTTAATCATCTCACTCGCTGCTTTTTCTTGACCACCCTCGGCTTGCTACAACAACACCAGCTCGCAGCTTTATTTTTATCATCTACCTTGTTTTTTTCTCTCAGATATTTAGATTTTTATATTTCATTTTCAGGGTTCTTGTACCGGGGCCACACCGAGGCTACAACCACCTGCCGGCACAGCGGACGTCCTGGAAGAGTAGACTTCGCGAGTCGAGTCTCCTCCAACCCAGTTCCCGAGCCACGCCGCCGCCTCGCGCCGCCTCCGGTCGTTGACCCATATTAATCACCAAAGCTAAGTTTCTCTTTTGCTTAGCAAAACTGCTAGAAACCAACTTCGTATTTCGTTCCCCCCCTGTCCTTGCATTATAGTCTCACTTATTTATTTATAACTTAAATTCACTTAACTTATATTATATTCTTTAACTTCTTTATTTTTCGTTTTTTTTATTATATAGCTTCACTTTATTGTAATAAATTTGTACTAGTAATTCCTTTTTCATTTCTAATTTTAAGTTAGGTTAGCCCCCTAAAAGGTTAACGTTTCAGTGGCGCCCACGGGTTTAATAATCTTTTGTTGGTTTCTGGCAGTTTTTATTTTATTTTTTTGCTTCTATTTTACTTGCATTTTTTTTTCTGTGTGTGATTGATGGTAATTCCAAGTGCATTTGCTATCACCAGGTGGTAGGGCTTTATTTTGGGTCGAAGCTCGAACCGGGGTGGTACCACCGGTCCTGATCGAGTACTAAAAGGTCAGGATAGCCGGACCCTATTTCACTGGGACCCAGGAGCACATACAATTACAAACACTACTTGCTCCCATTCTTTTCTTTTCATTTTTCGAAGAAAAATCTATACTTGTTTCAATTTTTTTTAAATTTTTCTTCTTATAAAAATTAAATTTTAACTAATTTCAAAAGTTAAATAGTTACTAACTTAACTGCGAACTTACATAATTTTATGCTTCTAAAAAGCATCTTAAATAAATTAATAAATAATAAATCTTCTTCAACACTTGGAACTACCTATTTCAGGATTTTTTTTTACTGTTATATCTTCTCTGCGAGTTGGTTGTTGTGGCTGAGATATTTGAGACACTTACCAGTTGTTTTTTGTTTAGCTGTGATTTTTTTTTTAACCTTGATATAGATTTTATTTTTTAAAATGTCTTATCCTATAAACCTATTATCGCTGCAAAAAGCAGAACTTGAATACGAAGTCGAACTTCGTGGCGGTTCCGGTGACACCGTCCGCGAACTTAGGAAGCAGATAGTAAAATTAGCATTAATTTCTCCTTCCGAGAGCATACTAGAGTCACATTTAGCTCCCGAGGACGATTTACGTGGTGTTGAAGAATCTTTACTGATATCGCAACAAAATCTAACGTTGTTGAAAACTAAATTTGAGAAAAACCTTTTCTTACGGACTGAAAATTTGCTTAACCATATTTATCACAGATTAAATCGCATTCATAAAACACCGGAAGTTACCGAGTTTTATAAGAGTTGCGTAACAAACTTTAAGTCTCAATTTAAAGAAATTTCGAACTTGAAACCTGCAACCGTATCGCCTGCAGTTAATCCAATACATACCGTAACAGACGTAGAGGAGAACGCATCTCCTATTGTTGTCACTTGCGATCGCAATTTTGCAAACGATCTCCATAAGCTTAAATTCAACGGAAAGTCATGTGTTCGCTCGTTTATACAAAAAGTCGACGAATATGTTCTCTCGCGAGGTGTTGTCCACGATAGGATTTTCAAAGCCGGTTTCGATATTTTCACAGACGATGCTTTACATTGGTTCCGTTCAGTTAAAAATAAGGTTTCTTCTTGGCAAGAGTTAGTGCCGCTTCTAAAATCAACGTTCAGTGTTTTTGATTTTGACTATAAATTTTTGTCTGAAATTCGTTCACGTACACAGGGCGAAACTGAAAATATTACCATTTACCTTGCTATAATGGATGGTATGTTTTCGCGTTTGTCAAGAAAGCCATCAGAAGAGGAAAGGTTGGAAATAATATTACATAACGTTAGACCGCGATATGCTACTATTTTGGCTGCTGTCTCACCAATTTCATCAATTGATGTTCTTGAAAATGTCTGTCGTAACTACGATAACATAAACTGTCAGTTCTCTGAGTTTCGCGAACCATTAGCTGCGTCCTCTCACACGCTAGCTCCTGAGTTTAGTTACAAACAGTGTGTAACCACAAGTTCCAAAACTCAAAAACCAGTATACAACACAACTCAAAATCAACAAAGGTCAATAGCAGCTATAACTACTGACACGAAAACAACTTCATTTAATTCGTTTTGTCCTAGGTGTCGTTCTAACACTCATAATTTGAAAAACTGTAAACAACCTCGTGATAACATTGTATGTTTTAAATGTGGTGAGAAAGGTGTGAAGACACCTGACTGCCCGAAATGCTCTAAACAAAAAAACTAATTTATGGGGATTGGAGAGCTAGGAGTTCGCATCATACTAGTGCTATTTCTAAATGCACTGATGCGGCAGACTGGAATGAGTGGCTGCGTTTTGTGAATAGGATTTTCACCTGCCATTCAGTATCTTCAATTCCGGAGTCAAAGTTGAATTTTTCAAGACCCTTTGTGTCAATCACTATACAGAACAAAATTTTTTCAGGTCTTTTAGATACCGGGTCCGGTATATCGATTATAGGGAATAATGCTCATAAAAGCTTAGGGAATATAAAAATAAATAAATGTAAACCGTTACAGTTGTCAGCGGCTGGCGGTCAAAAATTTGTTTCTACTTCGTTGCTTATTTTACCAATTAGTTTCAATAATCAAACACACTTCATTAACTTTTATATTTTCCCAGAAATCAAAAATAAATTGATTCTCGGTATGGATTTCTGGAGATCTTTCGGTTTGTTTCCAACTTCATTGGACACCGAGTTACTTAATATTCATGATGAACCTGACATTTCCAACGTGTCAATCGAAGACCCGTCAAGTTTATGTTCTTTAAATAATCTCTCGAATGAACAAAAACCCATTGCTGAAAATATTATCTCGCAATTTCGTAATATATCCTACGAAGAGCGGGGTTTAGGTCGAACTTCGTTAATTACTCACTCTATTGATACAGGAGACTCACCTCCAGTACGTTTAAGATACGATCGACCGTCCCCTCTTAAAACTCAAATCTTATCTGATCAGCTGGATGAAATGCTTAAAGAAGATGTCGTTGAACCATGTGAAAGCCCCTGGTCGATTCCTGTTCATCTTGTTCCAAAAAAAGAACGGCGAATTGAGATTTTGTTTGGATAGTCGAAAATTGAATACAGTCACTCGTAAAGATGCATACAAGTTGCCTTATATCTCTTCAATTTTGGATAATCTTCGAGACGCAAGATTTCTCACAAGTATCGATCTTTCTAAATCATTTTGGCAGATTCCAATAAAACCAGAGGACAAATGTAAGACTGCGTTCTATATTCCCACTAGAGGAACCTTCCAATTTAAGTGTATGCCTTTTGGTTTGTGTAACGCACCAGCTACACAACAAAGACTTGTAGATTTTTTGTTTTATGGTCCAGAGTTTGAAAATAAAGTCTTTGTGTACCTAGATGACATAATTATAATATCTAATACATTTGAACAGCATATTTCATTACTAGAACTCGTGTTAAAGAAATTAGAAATGGCAAATCTAACAGTAAATTATGAAAAATGTCAATTTTTTAGAGAACAATTAAAATATTTGGGTTTCGTAGTGGATTGCAATGGTCTTCAAGCTGATCCTGGAAAGGTTGAAAGCATAGTAAATTACCCTACACCTTCTAACAGGAGAGAAGTACGTCGTTTTCTCGGTACAGCTTCTTGGTACCGTCGTTTCATACCAAATTTTAGCTCGGTGGCTGCACCACTTAATAGGTTGACGTCTCAAGGAAAAAAGGCTCCGCCTTTCGTTTGGTCAGAGGAAGCGGACTCCGCTTTCAATAAACTCAAAGACTGTCTAACTTCACCACCTATTCTTTCGTGTCCCGATTTTTCAGAACCATTTCAGGTTCACACTGATGCCAGTGACTATGGGATCGGTGCTGTCCTTACACAGATACTGAATGGCGAGGAAAAAGTTATTGCTTACATGAGTAAATCACTAAATTCTCAAGAACGTAATTATAGCGCAACAGAACGTGAAGCTCTTGCAGTATTGACATCAGTCGAACACTGGCGATGTTATTTGGATAGTGGTAGGAAATTCGACGTCTATACTGATCATTCCGCTCTTAAATGGTTTCTAAACCTTAATAACCCTACTGGTCGCTTAGCGCGTTGGGGAATTCGTCTTTCAGCGTTTAATTTCGATATTAAACACAGACGTGGTAAGGACAATGTCGTTCCTGATGCCTTATCACGTGCAGTGCCTGTAGCTGCTATAAATAATATTTCTAACTCTAACATTACTGATACATGGTATTTAAACTTATATAATGGTTGCCAATCTTCTCCTACGTCTTATTTAAATTATAGGGTTGAAAATAATAAACTTTATCGCTTCATGAAAAGCATAAATCCCCTTACTAGAGAATTCGAATGGAAGGAAATAGTTCCTGAGGAAAACCGTCAGGAAATAATAACCAATAACCATTCTTGCCCAACTGCAGGTCATTTGGGCATATTTAAAACTTATAAACGTATTTCTTTAAATTATTTTTGGCCGGGCATGCAAAAAGATGTTACGGATTTTATAAATAATTGTGATTCTTGTAATGCACATAAACATGCAAATCATTCTACTTTAGGATTCATGGGACGTCCTAAGGACTGTTCTAGACCGTTCCAGATGCTAAGCATGGATTTGGTTGGTCCCTTGCCTCCCTCTAGGAAGCAAAATACTATGTTGCTGGTCGTCACATGTTGCTTTTCTAAATACTGTCTTTTATTTCCTATTCGTCGGGCTACTGCCGACATTATAACTCGTATTGTTGAGGAACAAGTTTTCCTCGTTCATGGTGTTCCAAGTACCATTCTCATGGACAATGGCAAGCAATTTGTTAGTCAAACTCTTCAACAGTTGTTTTCACAGTATAAAGTACCTAAAGTACGTTACACTCCTAAATACACACCACAAGTGAACACTGTAGAACGATATAATAAAACTATAATGACTGCTGTATCCACCTTTATTGACGATGATCACAGAACCTGGGACCTAAATATCCCAAAGATACAGTTCGCTCTGAACACCGCGGTCAGCGAAGTTACTGGTTTCACCCCGTCATTTCTAGTTTTTGGTCGAGAATTGGTAACTTGTGGTTCACACTATCAAGATGTCGATCTAACCGACGATCTAATTTTTTCGCCTAGGGATATTTATGCCGAGAATACCGGCAAACTTAGGAAAATTTTTGACAAAGTTCAAAGTTCTTTAATTAAGGCGCACGCTAGGAATTGTGGTCCATATAATCTCCGTCGCAAAGATGTTGAATTTAATGTAGGTGACGTGATTTGGCGTAAAACTTACTATCAAAGCGACAAGGACAAGCGATTCTCAAAAAAACTAGCTCCAAAATTTATTAAATGTCGAATAAAGTCAAAATTATCTCCTCTCGTCTATGAACTTGTCGATATGCAAGGTAAAAATCTTGGATCCTGGCATATTAAAGATTTCAAATTAAATAATTATACATAATCGAAATAAAAATCAATTGTCTAACTAACACATTAACAGGTTGTTTAGTCTTCTAAAATAAAAATAAAATTCTTTTAGGTAATACAACTATTAAATGTTGTCAATTTATTTCTATTAGGAACAACTTTTAAAAAAATACAGCTTTAAGATGGAAAAGAGCAACCATCAAACACATAAAAAAAAATTAACAGCCATATTATATAAATAATAAAATAAATAATCAGGTTAGAAAAGAGCAACTACCACAAGTTAACTAACAATCGTAGGTACTAATTGAAATGATTTTCCATTCTTTTTAATTACCCACCTAACGGAAAGTAAAGAAAATGCGGAATGACAATACTATAATATATTAAGCAGGATTCTCAATTGAAAATATCTAAAATTTCAATTGAAAATGCCATTACGGGTATATCTCTTTTGAAGTACTTGGTTCTATTGTTATACTTCACATAAGTTCTCGATCGCTAGGTTGTTTTTATATTCTATTTTATGATTCAATGCCTACCCATTGAACCATTCTCTTCCTGCGTTGGTTAGTCCCGTGAACTAGCGAAGACGACTAAAGTCTTATATTGGCATCACCTAAATTCTTACAGGCCGTGTCAAACAACCGGGTAAATTTTATATATTATTATTAACCTATCGAGCGATCATTATACTTACTGTTTTTGAAACATCTCCTTTAGATTACATTCTAAGTGATTCTTGTACTTAAACAAGACACTTTATTTGCAAGGTTGCGGTCTCAATAAATTAATTGTTTCTGCTTTATGTTAGGAGTGTATGTTAGGCAATGTTAGGAGCTATGAAAGGTGATGAATGTAGTGGATGTATCTAGATAGTCTGGAACATATAGAACCTTCCTTTATCGATTTCTCCTAGGAGAAATCGTCCGTTAAACGGGGGGATATGTCACAATACTTGTGACAGTACCTACTTATTTATAACAATAATATTTTTTTTACGATATTACAATCAATAAATAAATATTAACAAATGGCAATACCAATTTCATACTACACTAATAATAAACTAAAGAAGGTACGTCAAAAATCCTATTGTAATTTCTAATCAGGGTTCACTTTAAAATATGTAAGCAAACCCTACTGTCGAAGCTAATTTTTAGTGATTTTTGTTTTTGCAATTTTATTCTATAGGAGTGTTGTACTACTGTTACTAATACCCATAAAATTGAAATGGGGCATTTTGTAACTAGGGCAAAGTCCCTAACAAAATAAATCATACGGAACCACTCCATACCAACCTTACCTAGTCCCGACACCTATTTTAATTTGTTGTGCTTGGGTTCCGCGTCGCGGTAAGGCGAACCATAGTTTTGCTTTTATTATTTTTTTGTCCTTTTGTTTTGATCCTTTTTGTTTTTGCTCGATGTAGGTTCATTATATAACTCGTAAATTACATAAAGATTTTTTGAATAAATTCCCATACAAAATAAATTATACTGAACCAATTTCTTCCAACCTTGGGGAGTCAGAATGCATCGGTACCCTCATTTGCTTTTTATCAACATAGGTTACTTAAGCTTGATGTCCTCCTGTCCTCAGTCTCACTTTTGTTTGCCGTGGCGCTAGTCACGTACCTATATACTTCTTAAGTTCGCACAGTTATTATATTTTATTGGCGTTAAAGCCTGTGATAAAAGTGTTTTAATTAATTGCTCCTGGTAAGTTGTCTCAATTATTCTCTGTGCCACGATTGATTATTTAATAATATTTTCTTGTGCATCCCTTCTAGATTTTTCTAGCTTAATTTGCAAGTATTTATTCCGCCGTAGCTACCTGCATAGGTACCTACATTCTTGGCGAAATCTTATCTACGCACTACGACACGACACGGCCTCTGTGACGTGTTGGATGCATTCTTCCTATTGAAGGCCGCCGGTTCGATTCCCGCGCCAACAATTTATGTTTCTTATTTAACAGTGTTACTAATTATAAGGAAAGTGTTACTGAATATTTTCCTATTGAAGGTCGCGGTTCGATTCCCGCGCCTACAATTTATTTTAAGTTTCTGTGCTGTTCTTTTTATTACTGAACGTTGTTCCCAATTACAAGGGAAGTGTGTCTCAGTATTTTTTAACGGAAGGTCGCGGTTCGATTCCCGCTTCGTTAGAAAATATGTTAATTGATTTTCATTGCATTTTTAATTTTTATTACTTTAATAGAAAGTGCTTAGAATCCTCCGATGCTGACCTCCATAGCACAAGCCCAGTTTTAACATTTTTTCTCTTTAACCATTCTGTCTTAGATTCTCATTTCATCTAAAATTTAATCATCTCACTCGCTGCTTTTTCTTGACCACCCTCGGCTTGCTACAACAACACCAGCTCGCAGCTTTATTTTTATCATCTACCTTGTTTTTTTCTCTCAGATATTTAGATTTTTATATTTCATTTTCAGGGTTCTTGTACCGGGGCCACACCGAGGCTACAACCACCTGCCGGCACAGCGGACGTCCTGGAAGAGTAGACTTCGCGAGTCGAGTCTCCTCCAACCCAGTTCCCGAGCCACGCCGCCGCCTCGCGCCGCCTCCGGTCGTTGACCCATATTAATCACCAAAGCTAAGTTTCTCTTTTGCTTAGCAAAACTGCTAGAAACCAACTTCGTATTTCGTTCCCCCCCTGTCCTTGCATTATAGTCTCACTTATTTATTTATAACTTAAATTCACTTAACTTATATTATATTCTTTAACTTCTTTATTTTTCGTTTTTTTTATTATATAGCTTCACTTTATTGTAATAAATTTGTACTAGTAATTCCTTTTTCATTTCTAATTTTAAGTTAGGTTAGCCCCCTAAAAGGCTAACGTTTCAATATCAACGATTATCGTTCCCCCTAGTCAATTTTCAGAGGGACGGTTAATCGTGAACTATATTATTATATTGAGAACCTCCTCCTTTTTTTGAAATCGATTAAATAGGTACTTACTCAAATACTCATACTCAACTTACTTATGCATTGGATTTTCATTGTTATTTTAATTATACTTAAATTAAATTTTTGATTACAATAATAATGTTTGTATTGTCACACTAAATACGCCGTTTCATGCAATACAAACATTATTACAATAATAATGTTTGTATTGTCACACTAAATACGCCGTTTCATGGATGTTTTTTTGCACTTTAACTTTCATGGATGTTTTTTTGCACTTGGGTGTCTTCAAGTCGCGAGTGAATAGGTATCTTCTAGGAAAGCGTGCTACATCCGCATCGTCACCTGCCATAAGCCGGGTGTGATAGTGGTCAAACGCTGACTTATCATATGTAAAAAATATATATATACCATTCTCTAATCTGTTGTATTTCATCGTCGTGCCCCTCTGGCAGCGGCTTGAGGCCGCGTAGGAACGGATGCAGGAACTTTGTTGCGGCCATCGCTGCGCAGGCGCGACCACCTTCTGGAATAATACGTATAGAGAAGAGTTAGTAATATCATTCGTTGTTTAAGGATGGATCTGGTAAAGTAGAAGATCCACTGGAAATTTCTACGTCTTAGATGAGTCGAACATGTGGGAAGTATAATCTATAAGGTAGCTATAGCAAAAAAGGCCACGCAGGAGTCCGAAGAAAGGGAGGATCGACTTCATCCAAAAATACCTATCTCATCTTAGGCAACCAAAACAATGACGCACTTGAAGCTATAGCAGAAAAGGCCATGCAGGAGTCCGAAAAAAAGGAGGGTCCACTACGTTGAAGAAGATCTAAGAGCCTAAGGGCTTAAAGAAGTCATGGATTGAAGCGAGTGGTGTAAGAACGTAGAAGAAGCCAAGACCCACAATGGGTTGTAGCGTCACAGAAGATCTTCAAGGGAACGGATAACAAAAATCCATGGAAGAACATGATTTTACTCAAATTCCCTACCTAGAGCAAATTGTTATAAGCAAGGTGGCATACGACTACGGGTATCCATAGAATATTATCTTGTTTCATACATTTCACAGTGCCAAAAGCACAACCCTCCCTTTTGACTTCGCCGTAATCGGTTAAAAACAGGTCCTAAAAGGTAAATAGGTCACAAAAACGATTACTTCACTAAAACGTGACGACGACGTTGAAACAAATATGTAACGAAACCAATAATGATAATTTCAACCTGAAAACACACGAAAATTGCAATTGAAAACTAGTTATTACGTTTTTCAGCATTTTTTCAGGAACCGGTTCATAAATCGGCCGATTACATCGTAACGTGGTCAACGATGCGAAGGAAATGCGGTTCATGTTACCACATCCTTGCAGTTTTACGTTATTGAATCACAAACTAATAAATAAATGATTTATATACGCCTGCAACTCTTCAGCTACTTGTATACGGGCTGTTTTCCGTGATTATACCCTTTTTAACCTACGGTGCTCAGACCTGTCACTGACTGGGGCTCAGAAGTTCAAACTCAAAGTTTGCCAAGGGCGATGGAGCGTATCATTTTAGGTGTAAAAAGAACAGATCGCATACGAAATACCATTCTGCGAGAAAAGACCAAAATCACAGATGTGGGTTTCAAATCAGCGAGGTTGAAATGGGATTGGACGGGCCATGTTTCAAGAATTGACGGGGATAAGTGGGCTAAACAGCAACAAGCTGGACACCTCCGGGTGCTCGGCGACATCGGGGTTGGCCACGAAAGCGTTGGCGAGACGACCTCGACCGCCTCGAGCCAGCTTGGCCGGAGGTGGCCCAGGACCGCGACCGATGGAGGGAGATAGGGAAGACCTTTGCCCAGCAGTGGGATACTAGGGGTTAGATAAAAAAAAATACCTACCCTTTTTAATTGGGTTTTTTTGCGTGAAGATGGAGTAGGCTTGCCCAGCACCTATTACCCTCTCAGCTTAGTCGACCGTGTTCAGAGAAAAGAACTCGTAAATTCGTCTGAAGGCAACTAAGCCGCGGGTTTCATCACAAACTATTTAGTCAAGTTTTAATACGAAAAAGTAGAAATACCTCTGAAAAAAAATTGAACCTGGTACTGAAAATTTGGGTCAAATTAACACTTTTAAAAATAACCTTCTTGTGAATTCAATAACTCATTATTTTGTAAACAAATCTGACACCTAACCTACAAACTATACAGTAAAATTCAATCAAATCAAATCTATTTATAACGCCAAAGAGGTAGTTAATATATGAATTCGATGAACATAAAATGGCATAAATGTATGGCATGATTAAATAATTAATATTGTTCATAATATGCTGTAACGTATTTAATAATACTAGCTTTTGTAAAGACCAACTGATCACGTTGTCCCATACAAACTTTGCCCCCCCTTTTCACCCCCTTAGGAGTAGAATTTCGGAAAGTCCTTTCATATCCGATGCCTACGTCATACAAAGAACACACCCTCCAAGTTTCAGGTCTCTACGATCAGCGGTTTAGGCTGTGCGGTGATCCGTCAGTCAGTCAGGACAAATGATTTATTTGTATTTTTCTATCTCGACTTACTGATGAACATCGTCAAGAGCCTGCATAGCCTGCACCAATTTTACTCCAAACTTCAGACAGGTAGTACGCAACAAAAAATGTCATTTTTCTCATTGATATGAAAAAATCCCATGCTATTTTCGTAATTTAGTAAATTTTTTTTGTTGTGCGGACCGCTATGATCATTTCATTTCTTAAAACGGACCCTGAGCGAAACTAATTGGTGACCCCCTGACCTATAACCCATGCTTCACCCACCAGATGGAAGTGGGGACCCAATTCTTGTTCTAAATGACTCTACCATTTTATGTGAAAGTTAACCATGTCGAAGTTACATTATTAGTTTCGATCGTCTTTTTTTTTGTTTATTTTTGACGTGATAAAGTCTATTAAATTGATGGAACACCTGAATTCACAAAAGAGTGTCACGGTAATATTGTGTGACGTTATGCGTCATGGTAATATGACCAGAACTTAGGAAACAGAGTATTTAATAATAACATCGCTCATCTAGGCTTGTGTTATGGTGACGAGTGACGAATAGAAGACCTATGTACCTAGAGGAAAAAATTTATAAAAGAAAAAAAAAGAAATAATATATAAGGGAATAACAAAAAAACACTCAATTTTCTTATGACGTAATCACGTAAAATTATTGTCCGTAAACCGCTTTACAGACAACTTTTTTTTTTCGATCGTCTTTTAGGTACTTTGAATAGGGGGACGGATAAGCTTGAAAAAAATCTAAAACAGTTCAGCCGGTTCCCTGTGGGAGCATAGGACCCACGGACCCCTAGTCCGTGAGACCTTCAAAGAAAAAAAATGTGAGCCGTCACGGGACGCCTGGCAGATGTGAAACATCGACATTATTTTGTAAAAGTAATATGAAGAAAAAAGCAGATTGTGATACAATACAATACAATACAATACAATACAATATTTTATTATTAACTCCCTAGTTACATGTCATTATATTATAAGTACTTATCTAAAGATAAGGATTTCATGATTTCATTAAAAATACAATAATTTTACATTTGTTTTGTTGTCGTTACATAATATATTAATTCATTAAACATTATAATAATAGTCAAAATATAGAAATATTCAAAATACGATCGATTTATTTAAAATAAAGAAAATAATAAATATGTAATCAATTACGATAATGGTAGTTCTAGAAATTCGTTGAAAGTATAAAAAGTATGATCTATTAACCATTTTTTAAGTCGACCTTTGAAGCTCGGATGGGAAGGTGCGTTCCTGACATTATCGGGAAGTCTGTTGTATACAGCTGGCCCTATAATATACACAGACTTCTTTGATTTGACAAGTTTGTGAGTCGGTGTGACGAGTCTGTCCCTAAACTTATTGCTGCGCATCGCTCGTGACTCGTTCACGCCCCTTCGTTTGAATACGATATCGAGGTTCTCGCGGGTGAACAGGGCAATTTGAAAGATAAGTTCGCCAGGCAGTGTGAGTATTTGCAACTCCTTAAACGCATCCCTACATGTCTCGCCGACCGGTATGCCAGCGATGGCGCGTATGGCGCGCTTCTGCATGACGAACGCTCGTTGTACTTCAGCAGCCCGACCCCACAGCTCCAATCCATAAGATAGTTTGCTATGTATCGTGGCAAAGTAACAGGATCGGACCACACCACGGGTTGCAGTCTTGGAGAGCCGTCCCAAGGCATAGCACGCGCTACCTAATCTGGAACACGTCTCGTCGATATGGGTGTCCCACATCAGGGCGCTGTCGATATGGAAGCCGAGAAGTTTTGTTGTAGCGACTTGTTTCAAGGCGACGCTACCGGCGACCACTTTACATGGTGGTGGAGCGCTCCCATTTAGGTTGAAGGTCATAAAACAAGTTTTCTCTCTATTTAGTGCCAGCCCGTTTGATTTAAACCACCGTTCCAGCTGCTCGACGACGAAATTTAAGTTTACCTCCAGCTGTATCTTATTCGGTGCGGTAACCACTGCCGCGACGTCGTCTGCGTACATGAAAATCTCAGCACCAGTGATCACAGAAGGCAAATCGTTCAAGAGCAGGCTGAACAAGGTGTTTGAGAGACATGATCCTTGAGGTACCCCTATAAAATTACGAATCTCAGACGAGACTGTGTGACCCCTGTCGCCGGTAACTACTTGCATTCTCTCAGTCATGAAAGACGAAAGCAGCGCGAGTGTAGGGCCACGAAAGCCGTAGTGCTCCAACTTGAGTGCGATGAGACGGTGATCGGCGGTGTCGAATGCGCGCGAAAGATCACAGCAAAGCAGTGCGACTTGCTTACCGGCCTCACGCGCGCTCAGCACACGCCACACCACCTCCCGCGCTAGGTCCGTAGTTGAGTGACCTGGCCGGTACGCGTACTGCCGCTCGGACAGCATATTGTTCCCGGATATGAAGCTAAGGATTCTCTTGTTCAGCCCCACTTCGAGAATTTTACTTAAAACGGGAACTAGAGATATGGGGCGATATGAGCCTATTTCACTCTTCTTCCCTTTTCCTTTGTACAGAGGTACGATTTTAACTTTTTTGAGGGCTTTTGGATACACTCCCCACTGGATGCATTTATTGAAAAAATCGCATAGTACGCATGCTATCGACTGCACTATGATTCTGAGTAGATTAGTGGATAGGCCATATATGTCAGTACTATTTTTCGACGCTATGTGCTTATTAACAATGATATGGAGCTCAAATGGTGAAAAAGGTGTTAATCTAAGTGACGTGTTACTGGCGGGTGTACCCACTTCGAGCACGCGTACGGCTTGTGATGTGTCCGCGGTCGGCGCGCCACACCTATTCGCGGCGGTCGCGAATTCCCGATTCAACGCTTCTAGAGTCTCGTTATTTGATGCGTAAGGTTTGCCATCGGGGGCTCGAATTCGGTCCAGTTGGTCCACCCTATCGCGATTGTTGCGGCCTATCTCGGTGTTGATTATGTTCCACATACATTTGGCCTTATTAGAACTATCCTTCAACACGTTCGAATAGTAATCGGTACGTTTTACTCGGAGAAGTGAATTATATCTACCAGATAGGTTATTTTCAATAGATAAAATAGCCTCGTTAGAAGGATTACGGTGCCTAAGCTCTAGGACATCAAACAATAAATATTTAAAGTTGAGGATCTCGGTATCGACCCACGATTTGTTCAGGGTTTTTGGCTGTTTACGTAAGGGAAAACAGAGGTCGTGTCTGTTTACCAGTGTTGACACGACTCGCTCAGCCAGTGACTCGCAGTCGTCGCACGATTGTACCGTTTTATCCCAGTCGACTGCCGCGAGCGCACCCTCGAAAGTAGTCTTATTACTTGACGAGTAACTGCGCTTAGTGATATGGTGTGGGCCGGGGTTGACATCGCGCGAAGTGGACACCACTACTCGCTGAGCGTGATGGTCGCTGATGTGTGTGTCCACTCCTATCACCGATTTCAGTCGATCTGTATTTATATTTGAATAGACATGGTCTAATAAACTATCCGAACAACCATCCTCAAAATGAGTAGGGAAGTCGATAAGTTGTGAGAATTTGTACATTTCGAGCAAGTCAAATAACTTCCTACGGGTACTAGTATTTACTAAGAGATCTATGTTTATGTCACCTAGAATCATAGCATCTACATGTTCGTTAGAAATTTTGTTTAGCATTTTTTCAAAAAGCTCTAAATAGTCGTTATCATTAGTCAAATTAGAGTGATACACTGCTATGATAAGCAGTTTAGCGTCCAGTAGGTATACCGCGCAGACATCGAACATCTGTTCTCGCGCCAAATCGCAATAGTCCTGTCTATTCACAACTCTCACACCTGACTTCACATAAATGCAACTGCCACCGTGCGCTATCGTCGGTCGACAGTAATAAGAAATTAAATCATAGTTACACAACGTTACACTACCTATTTGATGATCGCGTAGCCAATGTTCGGTTACAATTAAAATATCGCAAGATAACTCTTTTGTCAACAAAACCTCGAGCTTCTTGGTTTTTGTACTACTTAAACTCCTAATGTTTTGGTGGCAAATAGATAGATAACAATCCGACGATTGATACGTGTGAGTTGGTTTGTTTGCATTATTTACTTTACTTGCTTGCGATGGCGTCTGCATCTGCGCTCGCGCCGAGTCCGATATCACCCCGCTCGATGCGGGGTCTACCGTGAAAGTAGTACCATTCCGACAGTCGCACGCCGGGTGGCCACGCAGTCGTTGACTTCAGAGTCTCGTACAGATTCCCAGGCATACCGATAACGTAGGAAGCGTGCCGGTTTGTCTTGATCTCGCGTTTGTTTACTACATAGTCGTCGGATTTGACAATCTTGTTGATGTGGGTTAGAATATTCTCTCTCGTAGTTTCTGGTTTTAAAGACCAGACTTGCAAGTATTTCAGCGTTTCGACTGATTGCAGTTCGGAATTTTCTAGTCCAGTTCCCACAATGACAGGTTTTCTTTTGGTTTTTTTATTTTTGGTCACAATTTCCCAGTCGTTCTTTGTATTAACGGTGTTTGTTTGTTCTATATTCTCACGATCTTGCGACACAGCGGTCGTTGTCGTTTTCGCAGTAGCACCAGCAGGGCAGCGCGTCGTCACCTCCGTTCGGGTTAGATCGGGTGTCCTCGGCTGTGCGACTAACGATGCTCGCTTCGTTGCAGCGGCTGCAGCGCTTTTATTTTCAACCGCTTTGTACTGGAGAGGAGCCGTCTTCGTACCGGAGTTGAGTCGCGCTTGACGCAGCGGTCGCTGCACCGCTGATTTTGCCTGCGCATCTTCTGCTGGAGTTTGATGCAGCGTACCCTCAATTGTCCTCTTCAAAGAATTTATTGTTTGATTTTGGTTTGCAATTAATTCATTCTGGTCGGATATCTTGCACTCCAACGTCGTTATTTTATTCACCAATTCGGTAAGAGTCTTCTGCATGTCACGTACCGCGCCGTCTAGTAACTTTTGAGCCATATTTCGAATTTTAAAGTATAAAAATATCACGGAGCCAATGTCACTGTGAGGGACACCCCCACCCCCATATATATCGCTAGATAGAATCGCACAGTCGATTGCACATATGGCGACGCGTCGCCACACCGTCCACACTACTGCATATAGACTGTATATATATACCATCATATAGCGTGGCGACGCGTGCGTGCCACGGCATGCGTCGCCACGCCAGAAATCGGTTTTACGTGCGGCTATGGATGTTTCACATCAAAAAATGAAGAAAATTGCGTAGAAAATAATTACGCGAGTGAAACCGCGGGGCGCAGCTAGTTTAGTAAAAAAAAAAATACCATACCATTTCTGGATCCCCATTCGAGAATTACCTTGGACTTTAACACACAGAATAAAAATGACACCATAGGTACGCGATAATTACATACTCGTGTCTTTAATCTGACTACTTTATAAAACGTCTTGCAGCTTCATACTAAGGTACAATCAACAGTCAAAAGTATCTGCCCACCGTAACGTTTACAATCCTATGCAGCACTATTTGAACATTATAACAACGTAACCTGTGGATCGAACCCACGTCGGTTGGTGTAGCGGGTGGCGGGTTATACCACTCGGCCAACTAAGGCTGCGGTCCGAAATCGACTTTTAGCGCTGTCAGGCGCTCAAACGCGTTCCGAAATGCCGTGAGCGTGCTCATGAGCGCTCACGAAAGACTGTTATGACGTCATGAATACAAAAGGAAATACGTCATCAACGACGCCATCTTGCGCTTACGACGACCCTGCTCCCCAGCGAAATCTCCGTGAGCGATCTGTCAAGTTGATGTTTGCATCCGTTCTTTTGCGAGCGAAATTCGAATTTGATTAATTTATCATGAGTTTAGAAGTAATTGACGACCCAGTTGGCACAATGGTCACCATGCCGGACTGCAAAACACGGGGTTGCGGGTTCGATTCCCGCCTCAGACAACTATTTATGCTTAGATATCCGTCAGTGGTCTGGTTATTTCTATGTATTATAAGTATATATTTACAAAAGAAAAGTATATAAGTAGTATATCCGTTGTCTAGCACCAATAACACAAATCTAGTTAATTCGTTTGAGGTTAGATGGTGATTTGTGGTATAAACTGCAATATTTATTTATTTATCTCTCTGTGTTTTTAAATGTGAATACCTACATATGTGTTACGAAGAACGAAGGAGCAATTTATTAATCGTATTTGCACACAGCACTTCAAACAAACAGTAAAAAGTATTATAATTACAATTCATTTGATAGTTGGCGCGCTAAAACCCGGTCCGAAATCTTAAGCGTCGTGATAGCACCGTAAGCATTTTGAGTAAGCTTACAATATCGGACCGGGAGATTTGATCGTTAGCACTGTCAGCGCTATCACCTGTATTCGGACCGCAGCCTAAAGACATAGCTAATTTAAGTATTTGTGTTTGTGTGTAACGTCTATTAGAAGAAGGTCGTAAGTCTTATACTTGTTTATAGTATTATTGTAGCAAACTGATAGTAGACTTATGACCCATACTGTACTTAAAGGTACGAGTAATAAGGGCCACCTGCAACCTTAATTAAAAACTAAATTTTTCTTATAAAAAATAAGGAAAACTACTTAGAAACAGGGTCATTAGATAAATATTAGCATTATTGTTGACCCAGTTGGCACAATGGTCACCATGCCAAACTTCCAAACACAGGGTTGCAGGTTCGATTCCTGCCTCAGACAAGTATTTATACTTAGATATTTGTCTACTAATATTATAAATGTTAAAGTGTGTATGTGTGTGTGTTAAAGTGTGTATGTTTGTTTGTTACGCCTTCATGCAAAAACTACTGGACCGATTTCGTTAATTGTTTTTTGATGTGTTTGTTATGTTTAGGAAAAGGTTCTTAAAAAAATGGTTGTCTGTAAAGTCGGTTAGCGGACGAAAATTTTACGTGATAACGTCATGAAAAATTTAATTTATTTTATCCTTTTCTTTTTCATTTTTTTTACATTTTTTTTCCTTAATAATTCGTCACTCATCACCATAACACAAGCCCAGCTGAGCGATATCATTATTAAACATATTGCTGCGTGCTGTGTGACGTCATTGGAACGTGACAATGACGTCACAAAATGGGAACGTGACAATGTCGTCAATTTTTTGTGAATGCAGGTGTTCTATCAATTTACTAGACGTTATCACGTGAAAAAGTTACAAAGTCGAACGCAGGTGAAACCGTGGAGCGTAACTAGTTTATAAATATATACAAGTTTAGCTTGTTGTCGTAATATTTGCCGAGTCGGTCGTATCTCGCTTTCTACGGCATCCGCGTGAAAGTGTTGGTCGAAATGTGAGCCATTCATGTCATGAGCAAGGTCTCTTTTACATAACTTTACAGGGTTATTGGTAATTATACTAGCAAGCCGTTGAGTGCTCCTTCTTTGTGCACCTAAACAAACAACTTTTGTTCTACGAGTTTTGAAAAATCGAACATTTTTACCCGACTACGCAACACAAAGGAGTGGTAATGTGTTCATCAGTCCTATGTAGCTCTCTGGAGCCCAAACGCGAGGGCCGATTTTGATGATTCTTATGTTAATCGATTCGTCTCAACCTTGCGAGTGTCACTAAAGACATTTCAATGATAATAATAAAAAAATGGCGAGTACAAGACGCCATATTGTCAAAAATTATTTTGAAAATTTTGAGGTTAGGTTTACCTGAAAATCAGCTGTTCCATACACGAAAAGGTTATTAACCTTAAAATTTTACTTATTTTTTAATTTTTCTCTACTGTTCTTAGTCAGAATGACCTTTGTTTTAAAAAATCAGCTGTATTTCGAATTTACGAAACTTCAAAAATTTCATATTTTTTTTCGAATTTCGAATAGTCGTAGAAGAAAAGTTGTTTGTTTAGGTGCACAGAAGTAGCCCTCAACGGCTTGCTAGTAATCAATACAGGGTTATCGATAATTATATCGATAACCCTGTATAAGTAGTTGGTCTGGTAGATGAACAATGGAGTAGGTACCTTCATAATGACCACTGACCGTGTCTTGCTTGCGACAAGGTAAAACATTTTGACTTGATACCTCTTATAAATCGATTGACACCGTACTTATGCACTCACAAAAAAGTGTCATGTTCCGAGAACGTGAGTGAGCGATATTGACAAGATAACCATAGCAACGTGTTATCGTTGCTGATGGTAACCATAGCAACGATAATACGTTGCTATTGGTTACCATCAATATTTTCTGAAGACGTTATTATGTAAAATTACGTCCGTAAACCGCCTTTAAAGACAACTATTGTTTTTTTTTAATTATTAGGAGGTACCTGTAGGTAGCAAATAGAAGCAATGCTTGAAAATAAATCACTATGTATAGTGTAAAGCAAAGTCGCTTCCCGCTCTCTATCTGTCCCTATGTACGGTCAGCTGCATAAATGCAAACCCACCGTAGAGCTCCAAAACGGCTGTTATAGGAATGTTTTCAACACGAGCAAGGTTCTAGACACCTGCTTTAGTTGAAGTTTAAAGTCTTCTAACTCATCAATTAATCAAACAAAAATTATTAGAAAGCAAACATTCCAATAATAGTAATTTTCGAACTCTACCTAGGGCTGCAATTATGCAGCCGACTGTTGTACAGTAAGGGTCATAAGTAAATGATCAGCTTGCTACAATAATACTATCAACAAGTATTGTAGTTACGACCTTCTTCTAATAGACGTTACACACAAACCTAAATACTTAAATTAAAATTTAAAGTACTCAGTGTTATTATTTTTTTTAACATGTTAGCTATGTCTTTATTTGGCCGTGAGGTATAAGCCGCCACCCGCTACACCAACCGAAGTGGGTTCGATCCACAGGTTACGTTGTTATAGTGTTCAAGATCAGTTCAGTTTCAGTTCAGATCTTTAAAACTACGAAACGGATTTTGATGCGGTTTTCTGAAAGAGTGATTTAAGAGGAGGATGGACACAGCGCCATCTAGCCCCAAGCTAAGCAAGGCTTGTGTACATATAGAAACATTCAGACCACACAATCGTAGTTGCTTAGTTGGTAGCCCCCATCTTATCTTATATAATGGGGGCTGACAAGTTGCCAGCAACACTTCGACCCAATGGGATCTTTTGTGTTTTACCTTGATGTTTCTTACTCTTTGAAGAAGTGGTCGATTAACGCGGTGATCCCACTGAGAGCAAGAAACCTATATTCCTCCGGTTTGGGATACGCATTCCCAAGGAGGCTCATACGCTTCGCTGCTAAGACGTCGCATTCACACAGTACGTGCTCCATAGTTTCCCTGACATCACCGCAGGCTCTGCAGTCATTATTTGAAGTTAACTTCATTTTTAAAAGCATGTCATTGGTTCCGTAATGTCCTGTCAAGGCACCAACCACAGCTCGTGCTTTGCTTCTACTGTGTAATATAAATTTAGAAGCCCCTCTGGTGCTGCTACCTATGAATTTCCTCGAATGTAGCAGCCCTTGACTGATTTCCCACTCTTGCGTGTGTTTCTTATCAGCGTAATCCTTTACGGCCTTTATGATTGTGCATGCTGGCAGGCCCATACATGGTTCTGGTCCAAGCATAGCACTTGCCGATCCTGTCCTTGCTAGCTCATCAGCTTTCTCATTTCCTGTTATTCCTGGTAGCCCCCATGGCTTAGTTGCTTAGTTGGTAGCCGGGGGGGGGGGTCCCGTGGATGGCGCTGTGTAAAATGTTTTACGATATATAATTTTTTTTTTATGGTAATCGCGCCCTAATCGAAGCACTATTAACGTGAAAGGGTACCTGCGCTCTCTCCATACAAACGTAGTCGATTGTTTCCTCCCTGGCTAATGACACTAGCACAAATATTTTTGTGCCATAAAACCTATAACTGCCATGACTATGCCCCTATTTTTTGTTTTTTTTTCATTTTCTAATTACTTATCATAGAAATTACTACTAAAAAAAAATAATAGGGGTATGGTCATGGTAGTTATAAGTTTTATGCACCAAAAATATTTGCTCTAGTGTCGTTATCCAGGGAGAAAACACTCGACTACGTTTGTAATCGTTTGTATGGAGAAAGCCCCCGGTACCCTTTCCTCTTAACCCCTCTGAGAGACGCCCTTGCCTTGCCGAAACTTTACTTTACTTTACTTGATCTTAAGTAGAGTAGGTTAAGTACAAATACTACATAATCTCTTGTAAACCTTGACCCAATTAATAAAAAAAAAGAAAATAAACAAGACGCTAAAATTAAATACCTACCTATTTAGCAGTTATTCGTTGGTATGCAAAAATAATAGGCAAAATTATTAATGTAATTGCAAAATTGGTCGGTTGCCTATAATTATGCAACAAATACTTATTTGATTAAGTATCTCTACTAGGTTAGCGTTGATTAAGCAAACTATAGCTGTGCGTCGCGGTTTCACCCGCGGTTATCCTAACTCCCATGGGATTAAAATGTAGCCTGTGATTTTATTCTATCCAATACTGATATTCAAATTATGTAATACCTAAGTAATATGTAGGTAGGTTTTAAATCTTGTGTTGCACAGTGGTGTTTGTTTGTGATATTTGCGAAGCGTCATCCGTAAAGGGTCCTGCCGGAAGACTGTGTCAGCAAAATGTTGATGCAGCTATAATTGCTGAGGCAGAACCATTTTGGAGGCACCCGGCTCCTAAGATCTTATTTCGTTTTTTATTTCTTTTGTATTCTCTTATTATTACCTATATATTTTTTCGTTTTTATATTTTTATTTTATACTTACCTACTTTTGTATTGAGTTAGTGCTTTTATGTTTGATAGTAGTACTTTTCTAATTGTCTTGTGTCGTGTGCTTGTCCAATGAAATGTTTTCTTTCTTTCTTTGCAATCCTTCCTAGCTATTTACATACGTATCCAAATCGGTTTAGGATTTGCGTAATTGAGCTCATTCAAAAAAAGATTCATCAAAATCGGTTGATAAACAAAGAAGATATGCGCGAACATCCATAAAAAAAAATACATACAACCGAATTGAGAACCTCCTCCTTTTTTTGAAGTCGGTTAAAAATTAATTGTAAAGTCGGTTTACGAACGATAATTTTACATGATAACGTCATAAGAACTGTTTCATATCGTTGGCATTACCATTTTGCATACTTACTTCAATAAGTTGCCATGGTTACCTATCATGTCAACAGAACCTGACACATTACCATTTTGCATACTTCAATAAGTTGCCATGGTTACCTATCATGTCAACAGAACCTGACACATTACCATTTTGCATACTTCAATAAGTTGCCATGGTTACCTATCATGTCAACAGAACCTGACACATTACCATTTTGCATACTTCAATAAGTTGCCATGGTTACCTATCATGTCAACAGAACCTGACACATTACCATTTTGCATACTTCAATAAGTTGCCATGGTTACCTATCATGTCAACAGAACCTGACATATTACCATTTTGCATACTTCAATAAGTTGCCATGGTTACCTATCATGTCAACAGAACCTGACACATTACCAATTTGCATACTTCAATAAGTTGCCATGGTTACCTATCATGTCAACAGAACCTGACACATTACCATTTTGCATACTTCAATAAGTTGCCATGGTTACCTATCATGTCAACAGAACCTGACACATTACCATTTTGCATACTTCAATAAGTTGCCATGGTTACCTATCATGTCAACAGAACCTGACACATTACCATTTTGCATACTTCAATAAGTTGCCATGGTTACCTATCATGTCAACAGAACCTGACACATTACCATTTTGCATACTTCAATAAGTTGCCATGGTTACCTATCATGTCAACAGAACCTGACACATTACCAATTTGCATACTTCAATAAGTTGCCATGGTTACCTATCATGTCAACAGAACCTGACACATTACCAATTTGCATACTTCAATAAGTTGCCATGGTTACCTATCATGTCAACAGAACCTGACACATTACCATTTTGCATACTTCAATAAGTTGCCATGGTTACCTATCATGTCAACAGAACCTGACACATTACCAATTTGCATACTTCAATAAGTTGCCATGGTTACCTATCATGTCAACAGAACCTGACACATTACCAATTTGCATACTTCAATAAGTTGCCATGGTTACCTATCATGTCAACAGAACCTGACACATTACCAATTTGCATACTTCAATAAGTTGCCATGGTTACCTATCATGTCAACAGAACCTGACACATTACCAATTTGCATACTTCAATAAGTTGCCATGGTTACCTATCATGTCAACAGAACCTGACACATTACCATTTTGCATACTTCAATAAGTTGCCATGGTTACCTATCATGTCAACAGAACCTGACACATTACCAATTTGCATACTTCAATAAGTTGCCATGGTTACCTATCATGTCAACAGAACCTGACACATTACCAATTTGCATACTTCAATAAGTTGCCATGGTTACCTATCATGTCAACAGAACCTGACACATTACCAATTTGCATACTTCAATACGTTGCTATGGTCAACTTGTCAATAACGGAACGTGTGAATGCCGGTGTTCATCGATTTATAAGAAGTTATCGCGTCAAAAAAAAACATGTTCAAGAAAGATAAAATAAATGAAGATGGATCAGTAAAATCGTCGAAGTTGTATAGGCCTAATATTCTCTGCCAAGCCGAGCCAAGCCAAGCGCAATGGCACTACCTACCTTTTCTCTAAGCGCTTCATCGTGTTTTTGAACCCTAATAAATAAAATAAAATAAATATTTCAGGACATATTACACATCGCCATCCAGCCCCAAGCTAAGCAACTTAATGCTTGTGTTATGGGTGCCAGATAACGGCTAAACTACATATATACTTTTTTTTTTTTGTAAATATATACATATTATACATATAGGAAACACCCAGAACCAGAAACAAGAATTTATGGTCAGCATAAATACTTGTTCCCGGCGGGAATCGAACCCGAACCTTCTGCGTCGCAGTCGGGTGTTCGCCCGACGCGCCACAGAGGTCGTCATAAGACAACAGTGACTATACAGCCCGCCATCTGTCAAGGATTCGGAACTTAAAAAACCGGTAAGTGCGAGTCGGACATAGCGCACGAAGAATGACAGATAAGATACAGTAACAGACAGACAGACAGTGGTCTAAGTAATAGGGTACAGTTTTTACCCTTTGGATACGGAACCTTAGAACAAAATCAATCTATATCCTAATTGAGAAACAAGCATACAGACAAACAACTTTCAACATGTTAGTAAATATTATTGTATGAAACATACTTAGTAGATAAGCATAAGCCATGGGAGTTTTTATATGAGAGGGTCATTCAAGGCCGTCAAGAACGGAACGTGACAATGATGCATTGTTAGTTGTTTTTGCGCATCTCATCGTTGAAGTTTCGACGAAAACTGTGGGGACTACATTTGTCTTTTTATTTATTTTACATATTTATAATCGATCGATTGAATTTTCTAAGGTTTTGGTGATTTTAACTGTGGGCACTACATTTATCTTTCTACTAGCAGCGATCCGCGGTTTCACCCGCGTAACTCCCGATCCTGTAGGAATATCGGGATAAAAAGTAGCCTATAACCTTCCTCGATAAATGGACTATCCAACACAAAAAGAATTTTTCAATTCGAACCAGCAGTTCCTGAGATTAGCGCGTTCAAACAAACAAACAAACAAACTCTTCAGCTTTATAATATTAACTATAGATTTAATTTACAGATTTATAATCGATCGATTGAATTTTCTAAGGTTTTGGTTATTTTAACTGTGGGGACTATTAATATTTATCTTTCTATTTGATTTACAGATTTATAATCGATCGATTGAATTTTCTAAGGTTTTGGTGATTTTTACTGTGGGGACTATATTTATTTCTATTTAATTTACAGATTTATAATCGATCAATTGAATTTTCTAAGGTTTAGGTGATTTTACCTCATATTGAAACTATGTGACTACAGACACTAGAAACTAGTTTCACTAGTTTTGGACCCAGTACTACATTTGGTCAAGTCTCAAGGACAGAGTTAGACAATTCTGCGTATCTAAGGAACGTTTTTATGAATGAGTGAAGCTCTGCCACGAAATACCTCTAGCCATACTTCAAATAGCGAGAAACCATGGTCCTAACATAACTTAAAGATCTGGTACCGAGATAATTACCATATTCAATGATTATAAACTCACGAGCCGCGAGTTCCATCTGACGATCTCACTTTGGAGGTCAAAACTTGTTTCTTTGAAGAATTCAAGTTTAGTTTATACCTACCTACTTAAACGTAGTTCCTACGTACCTATGTAACTACTTGTTGAATTGTTGGATTATGAGCTTTGGTTAGATAGAAGGTCAGAATACAGTTTTGTTCTGTATTCTGAGGATAGAAGCATTGAACTTTTAGATGAATAAATAACAAGAGTCTTAAAAATTAATGACTATTTGCATTAAAACAATAAAATTATATACAATATAAAATACCGATCCTGCGGAAATTTCGGGGTCAAAAGTGTATCCAAAACAAACAAAAAAAATTAATAAAATAGGATTTATAATATACTAGCTGCCCTACGCGGTTTCACCCGCGTAACTCCCGATCCCGTGGGAATATCGGGATGTAAGCTATCCTATCTCTCAAGTTGGATCGAACTGCACATGGTGTGCGAATTTTATTATAATCGGTTAAGTGGTTTAGGAGTCCATTGAGGACAAACATTGTGACACGAGATTTATATATATTAAGAAGATTAGGATTGGATTTCTTTCGGATTTATAATGTTAGTTAGTTCAGTTCTCTTTTCATATGCTTTTCATAAGGAAATTTTCCGTGTCAGTGACGCCACAATGCGTTAGTTCGATGCAAACGTTTTCTTCGACATATAACCTGAAATTCTTGAATAGAGAACCAAACAGTTTAGATATCGGTAAACCCTTGTAGACATCTAAAGAAAGTGCCTTTTGCATTCTGTGTGAAACTGTACTAAAGTATGAAATAAACATGTTTTTTTAATTAGACAGTAGGCATAATATTATTGTTGCGATCTAGGTAATGATTCTATGAAAGTTAAAAACCTCGGCTAAGTGCGTTAGAGGCAACCCGCTACGAAATCTTCTTGATGAGCACGTATCAAACCGTTTTTGCGAACCAAGGAATCCAATAAGGAAATATAATTTACAGTAAGCTAAAGTAGGTATTAGATACCTAACAAGCAGTCCGCTTCCAAGAGTCGAGCGGTCTGTCCACGTAACCGTTACGTTAGATGATGCCGTAACACTGTGGTCTGCTAGTCACGCTACGTCAGTTTGTTGATTATCGGCTCATTCATGGTAGGAGAGACTAGCATTTGCCTGCGACTATCTTACATTAGCTGTGTCCCGCGGTTTCACCCGCGTAAGTCCCGATCCCGTGGGAAAATCGGGATAAAAAATAGCCTATATATT
This sequence comes from Idaea aversata, assembly GCA_907269075.1. Classification (NCBI taxonomy): domain Eukaryota; kingdom Metazoa; phylum Arthropoda; class Insecta; order Lepidoptera; family Geometridae; genus Idaea; species Idaea aversata. The sequence continues at coordinate 8,352,753 of OU026104.1, read as the reverse complement.
TCAATTCGATCCAGCAGTTCCTGAAATCAGCGCGTTCGAACAAAATACAGAAACCCTTATATAGATGAATAATGTTTCCCTTTTTTTCCACATTTTCCACTGATTCTTCGCTCCTATTGGTCGCAGCGTGATATTACATAGCCTAAAAGCCTTTCTCGGTAAATGGACTATCCAACACAAAAATACTTTTTTAATTCGAACCAGTAGTTCCTGAGATAAGAGCGTACAAACAAACAAACAAACTCTTCAGCTTTATAATATTAGTATAGATTGGCGGGCTGACAAAGCCAGCAACACTTCAACCCAGTGGGATATTTTGTGTGTACCCCTTAATGTTTCTTACTCTTTCAAGAAGTGGTTGATTAACGCGATGATTCCACTAAGAAGAAGAAACCTCTATTCCTCCGGTTTGGGATATGCATTCCCAAAGATGCTTATACGCTTCGCTGCTAAGACGTCGCATTCACACAGGATGTGCTCCATAGTTTCCCTGACATCACCACAGACTCTGCAGTCATTATTCGAAGTTATCTTCATTTTTAAAAGCATGTCATTGGTTCCGTAATGCCCAGTCAAGGCGCAAACCACAGCTTGCGCTTTGCTTCTAAGCGCACTGCCCGCGACTTAGTCTGCGTAGTTGAATTTTCCAAATTTTTTTCAAAGCGATGCCCATATAAGTTGTGTCACGATTCCCCACCCCCCTAAAGATCTCCCTATGGTAAACGGTCCCCCTGTCAAGAACTATCTCACAATTAACGGTCCCCCTTTATCGGTATGTCTTTTGGCCCGATCAGTCCGTATCGATAGGGTTACTGGAGTATGAAAATCAGCTACCTATACCCTAATGAGAACAAAGCATCGATCATTGCGCGTATTAATTCTATCGAAACTATCGATTTCTGCCTACATTACAGAACAACTAATCAATCAATTGACGAAACACACCTTTGGCTAAACGTTTAGTTTGACTAAATTACGCCCATGATAGTACGAGGTTTTGACAAAACTTATATTTTGACGAAATACTCCTTTGGCGAAACGTGCACTTTGACCAAACACACCCTTGACAAACCGCCCCAAACCCATACTTTCGAATGCAATAGATACTATCGTGAGTAAAATACTATACAATACTATTGATAGTATTGATAATATTATTACTATTATGCATTAGGCTATCGATAGTATCGATACTATTGATTTAAAATGAACTAACGATAGACTTTATCGCCCTTATTGCAAAACGAGGTTTAAGGATAGTCCGAGATGTGGATTTAAATCTTAGATTTAGACACAGATTTACTCGTGAACTATGCTCTAAACACTATCCCTATAGATTATATAGGGAACTATAGTCTCACTATCCCTATAAATTATATTAGGGAACTATTGTCTAAACACTATCCCTATAGATTATATAGGGAACTATTGTATAAACACTGTCCTTAGACATTATATAGGGATAGTGTTTAGACTATAGTTCCCTAATATAACCTATAGGGATAGTGAGACTATAGTTCCCTATATAATCTATAGGGATAGTGTTTAGAGCATAGTTCACGAGTAAATCTGTGTCTAAATCTAAGGTTTAAATCCACATCTCGGACTATCCTTAAATATCGTTATGGAATAAAGGGATATTAGTTAATGAATATACCCTTATTCATAAATTCTATTACACCCGTAAATAGGTACCTACTTTAGTAGAGGAATAATTTCAAAGCCATAATTGTCGCATGCTCAAGATAAAAATTATAAATTAAATATAACCAATTAGGATGATTGAAAAGATTTTCCTCTCAAATCATCTCTCAGACAATTAAACACTAATGAAAATATAATTTACATACCCAACTACCTATTATTTTAATTACATTCTAAGCAGTTTAGAAATCATATATAATTGATAGTTTATGTAAGAGAGATCTCGATCATTTTTTACAAGGCTCAATACAAAACTACCTACTTACCCAAAACACTGCGATTTACGGCCAGCATTATGTTTTTTAAGTTTATTTGTGTTTATAAAAAAAACTTAATTTGAAATATCATATAATTACTTTCTTTTCTGGTAAGTAATTATTACGAGGATTACAAACCACGCACTTTTTCATATCAAAAGAAATTGCTCTTTTTACCCAGTTTATGAAGTGTTTATTTTTTTTGTAATTAAAATATCAATTATAAAACTGGGCTTGTATATTTTTTTTTGTTGTTGTTTTTGATCAAAGTTATAAAGTAGGTGAGTTAAAATTAGCTGCTTACACTTTTTTGAAATTATAAAACATGTAGGTAACCCTGGAAATTGGAATCAAACTATTCAAGCTAATTTACATTAATAAAATAACATTTTGTTGCGATTTAAGGAATGGAAACAAAACCCGTAGTGCAGGTGTTTTCGTAAAACAAACGCTAGAAAGTTGAAGCTTTGTATTACGTCCGCTATAGGCCCCTTTTAACTTTTCATATTATTTAAACATACTATATTATGATAGTAGTGTTTGGTATAGGTACGCAAAAAATCGCACTCTGTTTTCAGGTATGCTCCGAAACAAAAATTCCATTCCAGAATGTCATTGGTATTAATAAATAAATATTGCAGGATATTCCACACATCTCCATCTAACCCCATACTAAGTTACTAGACTTGTGTTATGGGTGCTGGACAACGGATATACTACTTAAACTTTTCCTTTGTAAATATAAATACTTATAATTATACATAGAAACAACCAGACCACCAGACAAATATTTAAGCATATATACATGTCTGAAGCGGAAATCGAACCCGCAACCAAGTTTGGCAGTCTGGCATGGTGACAATTGTGTCAACTCAAGATGCACATACTTTGATATTACGAGCTAATCCAGATCGCAAACTGGCAGATCTTTATAACGGCACAAATACAGAGTTGAACGAACCTAGTCATCGGAAATCCACAATAATGTTTTTAGACCCCGTTATCTTCTATAAATAAATAAATGTCAATAATGTTGCTTAGTATGGATGCCAGACATATAGGTCAGAATAATTAGATAAGTATGTTTTCTTTTGTAATTACTTTTGTTTACTTAGTTTTGGTTAGTTAGTTTGTTTTGTTTCAAAAATAGTTGGACCACGGGAGTGTTCGGAGACTTTTGGTAGAGAATAGTTGGACCATCACCCCGCACTTCATAATTTTAGCCAAATGCGTTTTTGGTACCTACAACACGTAATCAAATTTGGCCAAATGCGTTTTTGGTACCTACAACGCGTAATCAAATTTGGCCAAATGCGTTTTTGGTATAACGCGTAATCAAATTTGGCCAAATGCGTTTTTGGTATAACGCGTAGTAAAAATTTGGCTACATGCGTTTTTTGGTTAAACGCGTAATAAAAATTTGGCTAAACCGCGGCGCGCTGCTTGTATGTTATAAAGTAGGTACATTTTTGCATACCCACCGTAGAGCTCCAAAACGGCTGTTATAAGAATGTTTTCAACACAAGCAAGATTCTAGACACCTGCTTCAGTTAAAGTTTAAAGTCATGAATTTACATAATAAACTCCAAAACTTTTCAAATAAAATAGTAATTTGAGAACTCTACGGTGGGTCTGGATTATGCTGCCAGCCGGTACATACCTAAGTGTGATGTCACATAATACACACCTAAAGAATAATTATTTATTCGTATACTTTATTGATTGCATAATTTGCAACAGTGGATGACCTACTGGAAAGAAGTCCGCCTTCAACCGGAAGATTATTTACGATTTGTATCTGAAGATGTAATTATTATAATAAAGACAAGTAAAAATTTAAATAATGTAGGTACAAATAAATCAATTAAATATTAAGGTACGTACATAATTGCAGCCCCCGGTAGAGTTCAAAAATCACTATTATTGGCATGTTTTCATTCTAATATTTTTGTTAGATAAATTCATGAGTTAGAAGACTTTAAACTTCAACTAAAGCAGGTGTCTAAGAATCTTGCTTGTGTTGAAAACATTCTTATAACATCCGTTTTGGAGCTCAACGGTGGGTCTACAATTATGCAGCCGACCGTACCTGCGGTAGGATAATAAACTGTAGATAGCCTGTCCTTTTGGGTATACTATTGAAATTTGTTGGATAGCTCTATTTTTAGGGAAGGTTATCTACAACAAAGTAGAAACTGAATTATAAACTTTAACCAAATCATTGAATAGAACTAGGCTTTATAGACATCCGTATAAATTGTGAAGTTAGCTATAATTAGGTGGATTTCGATACATATGACCAAAAGCGCATATGGCCAAATTTTATTACGCGTTATACCAAAAACACAATTGGTCAAATTTTTATTACCTACGCATTATACCAAAACCGCATTTGGCCAAATATTTATTACGCGTTATACCAAAAATACAATTGGCCAAATTTTATATAATGTTTAATTTTTTTTTTATTTATAAAAATAATGCAAGACATTGATCTTAAAATTTTGTGAATTCTTGCTAAATGCATTTAACGGATAATCTAAAATTAAATTCTGTTTTAATAATCACAAGGTTAATTTTTTTTAATGAGTTTGTCAGTTGGTTAAGGTCTTAAATCAATATATTTTTTGTTGTGCAAGTCAACTTATGTTAAGAAACATAACCACTAATTCGATATTATTATAGTTTACCTACTATCTATACTAATATTATAAAGCTGAAGCGTTTGTTTGTTTGTTTGAAAAAAAAATATTTGTGTTGGATAGTCCATTTATCGAGGAAGGCTATAGGCTACTTTTATTTTGATATTCCCACGGGATCGGGACTTATGCGGGTGAAACCACGGAGCGTATCTAGTGAAATATAAAATAAAATGTAAGTAGGTAACATGTAGGTAATGAACTAATAAATAAACAATCTACATCAACTTAATTAGTAATGTCAACAAATTGTTGACGATGTTAAAATCAGTTTTAACTCCACGTGACACATTTTATAAGTACCTACCTAACTTTAAGGTTGCAGAACAGTAATTAAAAGAGCATAAAACCTCGTTTAAGATCAAATTGTAGTGATTTCCAATCCAACCTCTTTCGTTTAAGACTATACCCTTCTTTACTCATGTGACTCATATGTGACTATACTATACTAGCGACCCGCTCCGGCTTCGCACGGCTATATTGTGCATGTATTATACATATAAACCTTCCTCTTGAATCACTCTATCTATTAAAAAAAACCGCATCAAAATCCGTTGCGTAGTTTTAAAGATTTAAGCATACAAAGGGATATAGGGACAGAGAAAACGACTTTGTTTTATACTATGTAGTGATAAACATCATCATCATCCGAGCGATGTTCCCGGTTGCATCCCTCTCGGGAGCCCGGGGTCCGCTTTGCTCCGCTATGTAGTGATAAACATCAAACATGATTAATTAACCAACTGTCAAAGTGTCAAACTTATTAAATAATATCAAACTTTCTGGTTATTAAAATAGAATTTTTAGATTTTAAAATGCATTTAGCTAGATTTTTGCTAAAAAAAAATTTGCGCAATATCATGCATGCCTCCCTTAATATTTATACACTAGCTGTGCACCGCGGTTTCGCCCACGTAACTCCCGATCCTATAGGAATATAAAAAGTAGTATAGGTTACTGTCAATGAATCAACGTATTCTCATACCAAGTTTCATTCATGTCAATCGGTTCAGTAGTTTCGGACCCAATTTAATTCAAACAAACAATCAAATATTTTGTCTTTAAAATATTAAGTATAGATTTATACACATTAATAGAGTTAGAGTAGCTGTCCCGGCAGACGTTGTTTTGCCATAAACAAACAAAAAAATATAGGAAAAAAAAAAAAAGAAAAAAACATGTTATTCGATTTTTAGACATAATGAATTTACACAAAAAATTTAATACAAATCTGTTCAGCCGTTTAGGTGGAGTTTGGCAACTAATAAATAAATAAAAATACTCACTCTGATTCCTTTATCAAAAAAAAGTCTTTAATTAAAACACGATAAATCGTAATTAGAATAACATTCACTGAACAACGTGTTTACACTTTGAAATATAAAACGCGACTGTCCGATGCATGGTCCGAAGCTGACGCGAATACCTCTATAACCTGCCAGTGTTAAGTTACTTTCTAAAACTGCAAATCTTACGTGAATGTAGACGAAGCCGGTACCTGGTATACGTAGTACTAGTGGCGGACTAACAGGGGAAAGGGGCGGCCCGCCCCGGGCCTCCGGTCTTAGGGGGCCCCATATGCCCTCCGCGTTCCCTTGATCAAATCCTAAACAAGACTTTAACAGACAGACGGGCGGACAAGAAAGTGATGTTATAAGGGTTCCTTCTTGTACGCCTACATTCAATTTACATCGAAAAATAACGCTTCGGTCATATTATTCAAAACCAAGGTTCGAAACCGGTTACTAAATAAGAAGAATATTTTTTTTTATCTCGAAACTCGTTTCGATAAAAGAATAGAAATTCGCCTTTCGGAACAAAAATAAACATTGGCCTCATTTAAAATATATTAAATTTCGTTACGTGGATATTTAATAGTTTATTAGTGTGTTCTGACATTTTCGCGAACGGTAAGCATCTTTTTTTTTATTGTTAAGTAATAAACGCGATCTTATCCGTTCAAAGTAAAATTTCATTAAAAACTGTTCATACATTCAAATGTGAACTGAATAAAAATATTGTAAAACTAATTTTTTTCAAGTGTAAATCTTCTTTTAGCGCGGTACGCATATTTTTAGCTAAGATAAAATCTCTGAACTCTTTACCGAGACGCAATGTGTCAGCGACGTCATTATTCAAACAGTACTATGTTTTCGTCGCTCGGTAATAAGACTTTGTGGCTTGGTGGTTTTGGGCACTTGTATGAATGTTTATGTGGTTCGAATCTCACCGAACACTTCAGTTAATGCTTGAATATTTTGTAAGTATTCGTTTTTTTTATGAGTTTTCACTTCTGTCGGTACTCCCGGAGTGCAACCGTTTTTTTTAAGCTGGTGGGGGCCTCATTCAGCTTTGCCGCGGGCCTCTTACGGCCTTAGTCCGCCACTGTAGTACGTACGTACTGTAGGATGGTGAGGAGAATTGCGGTTAGCAGGTCAACAAGTGCATCTAGACATGCTCTTGGAATAGTGCCCTTATGTTATGGTTTTGCTTCCATAAACGTGTTTGGACGAAGGGTTTTTAATGAGAAAAGGGATTGTCATAGACGTCTAGGCGAATAACTTTTGTTCTATGACTTTTGGAATTTCGAAGTTTTATTTGAAAGTTTTAAGAGGAAACTGGGCGCTCTCTCCATACACATTTGTATGGAGAGAGCGCCCAGTTTCCTCCCTGAATACTGACCATAGAGCAAATATTTTTGTTGCATAAAACTTATAACTGCCATGACCATGCCCTTATGTTTTGTTTTTTTTTTGTTTTTAAATTTTAATTTCTATGATAATTAGAAAATGAAAAAAAACCTAATGTAAGAAAAATAGAAACTCAATAAACAAAAATAAAATATTATGCTAAAGTCAATGTCCTCTTATTCTAAGAAAGAGCAGATTTTTTATTTTTTATTTTGTTTCATTTAGAACAAAAGATGTTTGCTTAGAAATTTTTGTTACCTTTGTCCAATAATTAATTTCATTAAGTAATTTAATTTATTTATTTTAAACAATATTATAGAATGCACTTTTTATCGTCGTCGCCCATTCACGTTCTCTACATAAGGAAAAAGAGAGAGTGTTAAAACCGGCCCAGTCCAAAAATAAGTATTTTAAATCATATTTAAGAGGAAAGGGCTCTCTCTTCATACAAACATTAGAGTAAATATTTTTGTAGCATAAAACTTAGAACTGCCATGATCATGTCTTATATGTCTCATTTTTTATATATTATAGGTATTTTGGTTTTTTTAGCTCTTACTTTCTATGATAATTAGAATATGAAAAAAACCAAGACATAAGGGCATAGTTAAGTTAAGTTAAGCATTATCCAAGGAGGAAACAGTCGACTACGTTTGTATGGAGATAGAGCGGGAACCTTTCCCCTTAACAACTTGCGGCTAAGATAGGCTTCTTGCGGCTAAGACGGGTGATTCTGTGGGGCTATTATTCCCCTAAGTTAATAGACTTGTGTTATGGGTGCTAGACAACGGATATACTACTTTTATACTCTTATTTTATAAATATGTACTCATAATACATAGAAACAACCAGACCACAGACAAATATCTAAGCACACATACTTGTCTGAGACGGAAATCGAACCCGCAACCCGGTGTTTGGCAGTCCGGCATGTTGACCATTGTGCCAACTGGGTCGTCGTTGGCGTTACACCTTATTGCTAACTTAACATCTAGGGACTAAACAACTATGGTACCTGCGAGTAATAAGGGACCTACCACCTTTTAAAACTAAATATTTCGTAAAAAAAAATATATAGGGAAAACTACTTTAAAACAACCTTAATATATACTAGCTGTTTCACGCGCGTAAGTCCCGATCCCGTGGGAATATCAAAATAAAAAATAGCCTATAGCCTTCCTCGATAAATGGACTATCCTACACAAAAATATTTTTTCAATTCGAACCAGTAGTTTCTGAGGTTAGCGCGTTCAAACAAACAAACAAACTCTTCAACTTTATAATATTAAGTATAGATTTGCTTTATATTGTCAACCTGAAAACAATTCTTATTGTTTTTGTCATTTTGTCACTAATAGAATCATGTAACATTACTTTACAGCCTTACAGATGTGCGAGTGAGCTCTGGGTCACGTGGGGTTCTGCTAATTGGTAATGTGACTGTACATACTCAGTGTTATTGGGTACTTAGTAGATAATATCGTACCTGCGGGTAACCAAAAGTCAACAAAGGTTTATTTTAAACCATCAAGGTTAAAAGTCAACAAAGGTTTATTTTAAACCATCAAGGCACCCTAAATTTTATTGTTTTTATTTTTGTGTGAAAATCTTAATGCGGTTCACAGAACACATCTACTCACCAAGTTTCAACAGCATAGTTCTTATAGTTTCGAAAAAAAAATGGCTGTGACATACGGCAGACAGACAGACATGACGAATCTATAAGGGTTCCGTTTTTTGCCATTTGGCTACGGAACCCTAAAAAAACAAACATAATATTAATTGTTTTTCAGAGTGACAATAAAGCAATTTTTTGTCTAATGGCCTGTTTTAAGATAGTTTTCTCTACTCTTACGAAATATTTAGTTTCAAGTGGCCCTTATTACTCGCCGGCACCTTATAAAATAACCGTAAAAGAATATAAAATTACCTCTATTTATTTATCTACATTTGAAATTTCTCAATAACACAATTTACTTTATTGCGTACCAATATGCAGTAAAACATTTCATTTCTGATTTTGTAACTCAATTTTCGTTCCTTCAGAAATCTGTGAAAATAAATATCAATGATTTTCTTATTATAAATCTGAAATATGAATAACGTTGTGAAATTATCAATTTTGTTATGTTTTCAATATGTTTTGGTGCAATGTATCGTACCCAGTTTAAATGTTCGGAGGGGTAAGATTTAACTTAAAGCATGATATATTATCTTTTTATATATCGGCGCAATTATGATTATTGACCTAAATTTTGATTGGTAAAACTAACTTTCATCTAGAATTCATGAAATTATTGATTATTCAAAACAATATTATTGTTTTGTAATAACATGTTTTCATTTCCTTATAATAATTCTTGAAACTAACGGTTAATTCAAACTACAATAAAAACAGTTAAGAATTTAATTGATAGATCGATTTACATTGAATTTAACTATTAAAAACAAGATTCTAGTGTTTGAAAATCACTCAATTGACTTAACACAAAATCACAGCCGCAAAACAGTAGGAAAGCCTCATTCTAGCGCTAGACTCCGGACCGAGCAGACCTCCCTGCAACTTGCGGTTTCTACTCAGCACCATCGAAGCTACTATTTGAAGATGAAGCTGCTAAAAAATTAAATAGAAGAAAGAATATCGGTGCGTCAGCTTTGCTGACGTCACTGATGTTATCACTTAAAATTATTGTCCGTAAATCGACTTTACAGACAACCATTTTTTTATGGCAAAACAACGGCAACGTTTGCCTAGACAGCTAGTAATATGTATAATTCTACTGTACGTGTGTATGTCACTAAACTCCTCCTTAACGGCTGGACTGATTTGAATGATTTTTTTTGTATGCGTTTGGGTGGCGCTATGGATGGTTTAGATTCACAAATCAGCGAGGTATTTTTTTATCACTTCACTATCATTACTATCACTATCTCTACATAATATAAAACAAAGTCGCTTTCTCTGTCCCTATTTCCCTTTGTATGCTTAAATCTTTAAAACTACCCAACGGATTTTGATGCGGTTTTTTTTAATACATAGAGTGATTCAAGAGGAAGGTTTATATGTATAATACATGCATAATATAGCCGTGCGAAGCCGCAGCGGGTCGCTTGTCACTACATAGTATAAAACAAAGTATCTGTGTCTTAACAGCCATAGCCTAAGTCATGTTTATCACTTCACTATCACTACATAGTATAAAACAAAGTCGCTTTATCTGTCCCTATTTCCCTTTGACCGCTTAAATCTTTAAAACTACCCAACGGATTTTGATGCGGTTTTTTTTAATAGATAGAGTGAGTCAAGAGGAAGGTTTAATGTATAATACATGCATAATATAGCCGTGCGAAGCCGGGGCGGGTCGCTAGTTTTCTTGTATTTTTAAATGCAAAACAACGTTTGCTGGGACAGCTAGTGTTACATAAAAATTAAAGTTCCTTTTAGGACATCAGTCGTCGTCGGCGCAAAGTTTCAGGAGGTTTCAGGTGTTAATATGGTAACAAAATATGTCTATATTGTAACCAGCGCCATCTATATGTATTTTACTCTGTGTCGTTTTGTCTATTAAATTCTGTCTGTCAAAAACCGTCACTGCGTTTATTATTAGGTTATGGGCCCAGGCGGAGAAAAAAATATTTAAATTAAAAAGCTTTCAAAATTAGTACTGTGTGGTTTCGTGAAAATGACGACGAACTATATCGCTAACATTCCAAAACTGAAAGGGCGCGAGAACTATGAAGATTGGTGTTTTGCAGTGCAAAATGTGTTGGTGTTGGAAAACATGACCTCGGCCATCACAGAGATGTTACCGGCTGTGCCTACGGCAAGTCAAATAAATGACGATGCAAAAGCTAAGGCGAAGCTAGTTTTAACAATTGATCCTACACTCTACGTGCACATAAAGCATGCAGCAACAACCTATGATTTATGGTGCAAGTTGAAAAATATGTTTGACGACAACGGCTATACAAGAAAGATCGGCTTGTTGCGGAAGCTCATCAATATTCGACTTGAAAACTGCGACTCTATGACCCAGTATGTAACTCAAATCGTAGAAACAAGCCAGCGGCTTCAAGGAACAGGCTTTAAGATAACCGATGAGTGGATTGGAGCATTAATGTTAGCAGGATTGCCTGAAAAATATGGACCCATGCTGATGGCCATTGAACATTCCGGCATAGATATAGGCGCTGACGTCATAAAAACAAAATTGATGGACATGTGCAGTGAAGTTGAAATGGTTTCCGGTTCCGATAGTGCTTTTGCTGCAAAAAGTTCGCAGACTACGAGATATGGCAACAGTAATAATGACCATAAACAGTTGACAGGACAAAAGTCAAAAGTCGTCAACAAGATTATAAAATGTTTCAAATGTAAACGAACTGGTCACTACAAAAATCAATGTCCCAATCTCGAAATAAGCAAAAGAAAGCAATCGAATGCGTTTAGCGCTATTTTCTTTAGTAGCAAATTCAATTGCGATAATTGGTATATCGATAGCGGAGCCAGTAAACACATGACAGCGAAACAAGAATACGTTGTGAATCCATCATACGAACATGAAACCAAAGAAATAATTGTTGCGAACAAATCATGTGTCCCCGTGCTGTGTTCTGGTGATGTAAACATTATTACAGTCGTGAATGGTGTAGAATATGACATCACAGTTTCAAATGTATTGTGCATACCAAGTTTAACGACAAACTTGCTTTCAGTGAGTCAGTTGATTGAGAATGGCAATTATGTCACATTTATAGAGAAGTATTGCTATATTTACAATCAACAGAAAACTCTTGTTGGAAAAGCAGAATTAGTAGATGGTGTGTACAGGTTAGATACAAAGAAAACAGAACAGTTATTAGCAGCCACAGTTAAGGCATCGAGTGAAACTTGGCATCGACGCTTGGGGCACATCAACAGTACTAGTTTAACCAAAATGAAGAATGAAGCTGCAGAAGGTATCTCATACACAGATATGGCAGACATAGATAAATCTAAGTGTACTGTTTGCTGTCAAGGAAAGCAGGCTAGACTACCTTTTCAGCCTAGCTCGACAAAAACATGGACAAAAACACAGTCTTTACTAGAATTGGTACACTCAGATGTGTGTGGTCCTATGGAAAATCTCTCTATTGGAGGATCCAGATACTATGTATTGTTCGTGGATGACTACAGCAGAATGGTCTTCATTTACTTCATGAAAGCAAAGTCTGAGGTATTTAAGTTCTTTAAAGAGTTTCAGTCCATGGTTGAGAACCAGAAAGACAAGAAAATCAAAATTCTAAGAACAGATAACGGTGGTGAGTTCTGCAGTCAAGATTTTGAAAGGTATTTAAAACATCATGGAATCATTCATCAAAAAACTAATGTCTATACACCCCAACAAAACGGTGTATGTGAACGAATGAATAGATCATTAGTTGAAAAGGCAAGATGTATGATTTTTGATGCTGGTTTAAAAAAAAAGTTTTGGGCAGAAGCCGTAAATACTTCTGTGTATTTAAGAAATCGTTCGCTTGTAGCAGGATTAAAGAATATGACTCCATACGAAGCCTGGACAGGAAATAAGCCTGACTTAAGTCACTTACGCATTTTTGGAAGTAAGGTTATGACGTACATTCCGAAAGAGAAGCGCTTGAAATGGGATATGAAGGCTAAAGAACTTGTTTTGGTTGGCTATTCAGAAAACGTGAAGGGTTATAGGGTTTATGATCCAGAAGATAACTCTGTCACTACGAGTAGAGATGTGATTATAATGGAAACAGTAAAGAATACAATTGATATCCCTATAGAGTGCAAGGCTTCAGCAGAGGATGACAGAACATATGAGGAAGAAGAGGAAACCACAGACACTGATGATAATGACTTGACCTATGTTCCAGAAGCTTCTTCGAGCCTGAAGACCAAATTCTAACTGATATTACACTCGAAGAAGCTTTAAATGGACCAGAAAGTAAATGTTGGAGAGCAAGCATGGAGGAGGAACTAGAAGCATTCCAAAATAACAACGCGTAGGAACTTGTTGACAAGCCACATGACTCTACAGTAGTACAGTGCAAGTGGATTTTTAAAAAAAAATATGATAGTGCAGGTAATGTGCGTTATCGTGCGCGGCTAGTGGCGAAAGGTTTTTCACAAAAGGCTGGCATAGACTATCATGAGACTTTTTCCCCTGTGCTTCGTTATAGTACTTTAAGATTATTATTTTCTTTAGCAGTTAAGTTAAGTTTAGACATACGTCACCTGGATGTTACTACAGCCTTTTTAAATGGTTTTTTGAATGAATGTGTGTATATGAAAAAACCTGTAACTTATAAAGATAGTAGCGATGACAACAAAGTATTAAAACTTAAGCGTGCCATTTATGGACTTAAACAGTCATCACGAGCTTGGTACCAGAGGGTCAATGATTACTTAGTATCTTTAGGATATTCTAAATCCAAATATGAACCTTGTTTATTCACAAAGTTTGAAGGTAATGTTAAGGTAATAATTGCACTTTTTGTTGATGATTTTTTTGTTTTTTCAAACTGTAAAATTTCAACTAACCAGTTGGTAGATGAATTGAGCTGTGAGTTTAAAATGAAGGATTTAGGTCAGATAAAACAATGTTTGGGCTTAAGAATAAATATGTATGAAAATGTTATAACTATTGATCAAGAACAATATGTAGAAACATTATTAAAAAAATTTAACATGTCACATTGTAAGACTGCTGAAACTCCAATGGAGATTAGTTTAAAATTGGAAAAAAGTCAGAAGAACTGTTGTGATAAGAATATTCCATATAGACAATTAATAGGTAACTTGATGTATTTAGCTGTTCTGACCAGACCAGATATTGCTTATAGTGTTTGTTATCTTAGTCAGTTTAATAATTCATATGATGAAACTCATTGGAAACACCTGAAAAGAATTTTAAGGTACTTAAAAGGTACAAAAGATTATGGTCTTGTATTTTTAAAAGATACATCTTGTATAGAGGGTTATGTTGATGCCGATTGGGGTTCAGATATAATTGATCGAAAATCTTTTTCTGGGTTTTGTTTTAAATTGTCAAATTCAGTTATTTCTTTTGAATGTAAGAAGCAAAGAAATGTAGCACTGTCCTCAACAGAAGCTGAATACATTTCTATGTCCGAAGCTAGCAAAGAGGCCATTTATTTAAAGAATTTGCTGTTTGAGATTTTGGGTAATTCAGAAACTATTACTTTGTATAATGATTGTCAAAGCGCACAGAAATTGGTTTTGAATCCAATATTTCATAGAAGATCTAAACATATAGATATAAGATACCATTTTGTGAGAGAGGCAGTTGCAAATAAGTTTATAGAAATTAAGTATTTGGAAACAACTGAAATGCCTGCTGATATTTTTACAAAAAGTTTAGGATCTGTAAAGCATAAGTATTTCACAAAAAAGCTTGGTATTGCGCCTGTTTCAAAGTACCAATGATTTTGTTAAGCGGAGGTGTTAATATGGTAACAAAATATGTCTATATTGTAACCAGCGCCATCTATATGTATTTTACTCTGTGTCGTTTTGTCTATTAAATTCTGTCTGTCAAAAACCGTCACTGCGTTTATTATTATCAGGCTTGTAGATCTTGTAGTTTCAGAAATTGCGTGACGAATCTTTTTCTCGTTTACATAATACTAGCGACCCGCCCCGCTTCGCACGGCTGTATTATGCATGTTTTATATCTAAAAACCTTCCTCTTTAATTACTCTATCTATTAAAAAAAACCGCATCATAATCCGTTGCGTAGTTTTAAAGATTTAAGCATACAAAGGGATATAGGGACAGAGAAAGCGACTTTGTTTTATACTATGTAGTGATAGTGATAAGTACTCTCTGTCCCAGCCAACTTAACGTAACAAAACGTTGTTTTGCGATTCATTTGCGGATTTCCGAGACGCTTTGGAGGTTCGGTGTTTGTTTGCTATAATGCCCTCTATTGATTAGCATGGGTCTCGAAGTGCACCGATCCAAAAATATCACTAAGCCAAGCTCCCATACTAAATGTCCGAAACCTCTTTGCAGTTGACAAAACAGCGGTCGCAAAGAAACGTCAAGACACCCTCGACATGTGTAGGATCTTCAACGAAGAGACAGTTAAAGTCAACAACATATACTCCCCGATTGACATCATCAAATCTTACACCCGTCCGCGTATTGGTAGGAACAGGTTTAAGCGATCTCTCAAATATGCTGACAATCCGGATTTGGATAAACAAGACGAGCAGAGAGTTGAAGAGATAGTTGATAAGTTGTATGATGATATTGATGACTATAAGAAAGCAAAGTTAACTAAGGTAAGGAATGACGATTAAAAAATATTTATAACGATCTCGTGATTTAGCATCCACCTTATACCATTTGTCTGGTAGCAATATTTAAAGTTAGAGGCCTATAAAGTGAGATTTCTCTAAAACACCTTATACAACTTGTCCTGGTAAGAATATTTAAAGTTAGAGGCCTGTAAGGTAAGATTTCTCGAAAAAACCTTATACCATTTGTCCTGGTAGCAATACTTAAAGTTAGAGGCCTGTAAGGTGAGATTTCTCTAAAACACCTTATACTGTTTGTGCTGGTAGCAATACTTAAAGTTAGAGGACTGTAAGGTGAGATTTCTCTAAAACACCTTATACTGTTTGTCCTGGTAGCAATACTTAAAGTTAGAGGCCTGTGAGGTGAGATTTCTCTAAAACACCTTATACTGTTTGTGCTGGTAGCAATACTTAAAGTTAGAGGACTGTAAGGTGAGATTTCTCTAAAACACCTTATACTGTTTGTCCTGGTAGCAATATTTAAGGTTAGAAACCTATAAAGTGAGATTTCTCTAAAACACCTTATACCGTTTGTCCTGGTAAGAATATTTAAAGTTAGAGGCCTGTAAGGTGAGATTTCTCTAAAACACCTTATACCGTTTGTCCTGGTAGCAATACTTAAAGTTAGAGGCCTGTAAGGTGAGATTTCTCTAAAACACCTTATACTGTTTGTCCTGGTAGCAATACTTAAAGTTAGAGGCCTGTACGGTAAGATTTCTCGAAAAAAACCTTATACTTACCATTTGTCTGGTAGAAATACTTAAAGTTAGAGGCCTGTAAGGTGAGATTTCTCTAAAACACCTTGTACTGTTTGTCCTGGTAGCAATAGTTAAAGTTAGAGGCCTGTAAGGTGAGATTTCTCTAAAACACCTTATACTGTTTGTCCTGGTAGCAATAGTTAAAGTTAGAGGCCTGTAAGGTGAGATTTCTCTAAAATACCTTCTACCATTTGTCCTGGTAGCAATAGTTAAAGTTAGAGGCGTACGATAAGATTTCTCTAAAACACCAATCAAACCATACGTCATACGAATAGAAAACAAGAATCATCAGAAATACGTAAACCACAATTGAGAAAATAATAAAACGTAGATAGACTTAAAACATATTTACTTCTTTTGTAAGCAAATTTGTAAAATTCCAGGGAAATCAGAAGGGAAAGCCCAAGCAACCGAGCAGACGCTTTGATTTCGCCCCTCAAGTGATGCAAGGTCCTAATGATCAGGATAAGGATAAGAATAAGGAGAATTATACAAATGAACCAACGTCCTTTGTCAGCAAAGGACGGTGGAAACATGGAGTTATTCCATATTTCATAGACCCAAAAACTTATGGTAAGTACAATCAATGGTCAAAAGACTCTGCCCACCGTAACGTTTACAATCCTGTGTAGCACTAATTGAACATTATAACAACGTAACATGTGGATCAAACCCATGTTGGCTGGTGTAGCGACCACTCACACAACTAAAGACATAGCTAACACGTTGAAAATAATAATCACACTGAGTACTTTTAATTCAAGTATTTATGTTTGTGTGTAACGTCTATTAGAAGAAGGTCGTAAGTCCAATACTTGTTGATAGTATTATTGTAGCAAACTAATCATTTACTTATGACCCATACTGTAAATAAATGATACACAAATGATGATGCTTCGTGAATATTGGAATCGACAGCTAACTATAGCCATCGATTCCAATATACACGGAAGGTACTCATACCTGCTCACTTTTATGGTAATTTAAAATCTGCATAATTAAATGTACCTACTACTTTTAATTTTATTTTTGGGCATTTTTTGTTTTACAAAATAAAATATTCTTTATAACATTTAAATAATAAAAACTTAAATTAATGAAATAACCTACTTACCTTTATACTTTTACTTAAATAAATAAATAATTTCGTAAAAAATAAAATCCATAATAAGGGTGCCCAAAAGGCAGGTTGCATTACCCCGTTGGATGGCATTGTTTATCCGCTGTTCCAGGTAGGAAGCCAGCCCTTTGATCACCCGAAGCTGAAACTAGTAATTTTAAAACTTTTGATAGTGTTTTAACGACAAAAAAAATTATTTAAAATTTAAAAAAACCGACTTCAAAAAAAACAGAAAACAAAAATTTAAAAAACCTGAAAAGAAAAACCAAAAAGTGAAAAATATTCCATTTCGGGTCACTAAGACAGCAGATAACTTAAACATAAGTACTTACTTGGAAGTCGGACTGGGTTAGATTGAATGTTGAGAGGTATAAAGAAAACATGGTGATGAGCAATTTGCTGCACTCTCGAGGTGCAATTCTGTTCATCACTTCGAAGATCCTCATCAGAACTTCATTTAAAATAAGGTTCTCTATCAACATTCGTTCAAACCCAGTCCGGCGACAAAATTCGACTAAATTCTTCAAATTGTAACCTGTAAGCGTAACTGATTTAAGAGTTTTCTGATGAGAAGGTGGTTTCAAATATTCCATTTATCGGTAACTATTCGTTTATGGGCCAATTTTACTGGTGGAAATCTAAAACTGAGCAATTTGCTGCACTCTCGAGGTGCAATTCTGTTCATCACTTCGAAGATCCTCATCAGAACTTCGATTAAGATAGGGTTCTTTATCAACATTCATTCAAACCCAGTTCGGCGATTAATTTCGACTAAATTCTTCAAATTATAACCTGTAATTGTAACCGATTGAAGAGTTTTCTCATGAGAAGGTGGTTTCAAATATTCCATTTATCGGTAACTATTCGTTTATGGGCCAATTGTACTGGTGGAAATCGAAACCTGAGCAATTTGCTGCACTCTCGAGGTGCAATTCTGTTCATCACTCCGAAGATTCTCATCAGTTCCTCACCAAATTTTTATGGGACCACCCCTGAGGTATCACCTTTTGAACACAAAAAGAATCATCTCAATTGGTTGACTCGTCTTCGAATGATCGCGTAACATACACACAAAAAAACAACAACATACAGACGAATTGGAACCTCCTCCTTTTTTGAAGTCGGTTAAAAAATAATTTAAATAGCGTGATGAAGGATCATCGTGCTACTGACTCGAAAAACTGTCTAAATTGCAACATTTAATCTTTTGCTTGTATCACTTAGATGGCCAACTAGCCGAACAGATAATGAAAGCATTCGATTACGTGGAAAAAGCAACATGTATTAGACTGCAGAAGCTTAGAGAGAAGCCAGTGGATGAAGATTCTATGACGAATGTCAACTGGGTCTATATCACAAACCCAACAGGGATCAGGCAGTGTGTTCACAGCAATGAGAATAGGCCACTTGATGGTGTTCAGGTAAAAATAATAATTTAAAAACCCGACTTTTATGCCCCATAAATTTTAGACAGCTGAACCTATTTCAATCAAACATAGCTAAGAACCACTTTGCGTATGTCGTCGCTCCACCTGGTCACAGGGCGTCCTACACTACGTTTGCCAATTCGCGGTCTCCACTCCAGGACAAGTGGAGGACAAAGCGGTAGGCATTGAATGGAGAAGAAGAGCCGAAGATCGGGCTCAGTGGCGTATTTTGGGAGAGGCCTACGTTCAGCAGTGGACTGACACCGGCTGATGATGATGATGATGATGATGATAGCTAAGAACACTCCCGACTAATTTACCTTTTAAACAAAAGAAACAAAATCGAAATTGGTTTATCCGTTCGGGAGCTACGATGCCACAGACAGACAGACACACACACACACACACACACACACACACGTCAAACTTATAACATCCCGTCGTTTTTAACCCCCGACTCCCCGACGCAAAAACGTCGTGTTGGTGTGTTATAAGTTTAACGTGTGTGTCTGTCTGTCTGTGGCATCGTAGCTCCCGAACGGATGAATAGATTTTGATTTAGTTTTTTTTGTTTGAAAGATAAAGTAGTCGGGAGTGTTCTTAGCTATGCTTGTTGCTTCGGGGTTAAAAATATATAGTTTTGAGAAAGAGAAAACAGGAGCTAATGAAAGAGACCTTTTTACCACCAACGTCACACTTAAAGGAGCTGTTGGATGTGTCTTAAAAATTATCTCTTCAAAAAAATATCGTAGTACATTTCACACAGCAAGCGCCATCCAGTTTGAAGCACAGAATATATATGTAAAAATACTGAAGCTAAAAAACTAGGCTTTTATTATACGGTGTTTAGACAACAAACAATATTACCAAAATTTTTACCAAATTTTTTTTTTGCAAATATATTATTTAATATATAAAGCAAATATTTATCGAATGACCTGTTTTAAGTAGTTTTCCATATTTTTAGGATATATTTAGTTTTTAAATAAGGTGAGAGGGTACCGACGCTCTCTCCATAGAAACGTAGGCGACTGTTTCCTTTCTGGATAATGAGACTGTGCCATTATACCTATAACTGCCATGACTATGCCCCTATGTCTTATTGGTTTTTTTGTCTTTGTCTTGGTGTCATTATCCAGGGAGGAAACAGTCGACTACGTTTAATAAATCTATATATATAAAAATCAATTGCTGTTCGTTAGTCTCGCTAAAACTCGAGAACGGCTGAACGGATTTATCTTATCTTGGTCTTGAATTATTCGTGGAGGTCTAGGGAAGGTTTAAAAGGTGAGAATTTAAAGATCGGACTTACGCGGGTGAAACCGCGGGGCGCAGCTAGTCTAATATATAAAAATCAATTGCTGTTCGTTAGTCTCGCTAAAACTCGAGAATGGCTGAACCGATTTGGCTAAAAGATCGGACTTACGCGGGTGAAACCGCGGGGCGCAGCTAGTATAATAATAAATATTGCAGGACATTTCACACATCACCATCTAGCCCCAAGCTAAGTAACTACACTTGTGATACGGGTGCTAGACAACGGATATACTACTAACATACTTTTCTTTTGTAAATATATACCTACTTATTATAATATACATATAGAGACAACCAGACCACAGACAAATATCAAAGCAACAAATATTAATACTTGTTTGAGGCGGGAATCGAACCCGCAACCCTTTGTTTGGCAGTCTGGCATGGTGACCATTGTGCCAACTGGTTAGTTTGTATGGAGAAAGCGCCCGGTACCCTTTCCTCTTAAGTTGGCACTTATTACCCGTACCTAGGCTACCTACCTTATATGCTGTACCATTTTACAGATGACAGTACTAGGCTACGACTGCATGACACAGGGAGACATCATCCACGAAGTGATGCACATTCTTGGCTACACACACGAACATCTACGTTCTGATCGGGATCAATATATATCTGTACTTTGGGACAATATTAAACCTGGTTAGATTTTTTTCTAGTTAAACCACATTCTGTTGCTTGGCAAATATTTATAGTACCTACTTTCATGGCGTGATCTCTTCTTATTTTTGACGTGATAACGAAATAAATGTGACGTCATTATCACGTTCCGGTGATGTCATGTCGTCACCGGATAGTCATGTTTCACCATGGTAAGGAAAAAAATTTATATACTTACCTAAAGGAAAAAATATAGGCAAACAAAATCAATCTAAATTTTTGAAGAGTTTGTTTGTTTGTTAGTACTCGCTAATCTCGGGAACTACTGGGTCGAATTGTTTTTTTTTGTGTTGGATTGTCTATTTATTAGAGAAGGCTATATGCTACTTTTCATTTGATATTCCAACGGGACCGGGACTTGCGCTGGACAAACCGCGGAGCGCAGCTAGTTCTTCAAAAAGTATGAACTTTTCTGTCGTCTAGGTTACAGGAAATACTTCGACATAGACGGTATTATGGGACACTCATACGATTTGGAAAGTCTTCCGTATGATTACGCAAGCATAATGCATTATCCGGCCAGGGCATTCTCCAAAAATGGACAACCTACTATCATTACCGAGGTTAGTTTTGAACTTGTACTTGTATACAGGCTATTTTCCGCAATTAGATCCTTTTTAATTGGGTCCTTTTTGCTTGGAGTAGGGATGCCCAGCACCTACTAACCTCTCAGCTTATCGTCTCCAGAGGAGAGAACTTGTCAATACTTCTGGAGCCAACTATTTCAGTTTCATCACGATGTTTTCCTTCACCGTGAGAGCAATGTCAATTAGCGCACATACATTTTTCTTAAGAAAAATTCACCGGTGCACGGTCGGCCGGGATTTGAACCCACGACCTTCAGAATAAAACTCGAGGTATCTATCTATCACTAAGCTCTCACCACACAGGTTAGTTTTATTAAACAGCAATAGACTAAGTTTTATCTACGTCTTCTCGTACGTAGGGAAGTACTCTAATGATTAGATACTCGATATTAAGACGATTTTCATTACTCATACTCCGAAAGTAGGTCTAAATATGCCTGAAGAGGGTGTAGAAAATAAAACTTCCAGCCCTAGGGCTTTTCGCTTTCACTGACAGCTGTCATGTCAAATTATGGCTTCGCACGACTTGCGCAATGTGCATATAGCCAGTATCAGTATCATTATACATTAGGAACTTCAAAACCTAACCTCCTTGCTTTAGGTAGCACCAAAGAACACTACATGTATACATATAACCTCTTTGGTCCCAACCTTGTAAGAGGATCAGGTAGTATGGAGTCTCTTATCCAATCTCGTTGTTAGGAAGAATTTTATGGATTATTCGTAATGAAAAGCACAGTGTTTACCTCGGGTGAAAGACTCATTAAGTCCCTCGAACTATTAGCGCCCTCGCTACGCTCGGGCGCCAAACTCCGTCTCGGGACTTGTAATGAGTGACTTTCACACCTAGGATAACAATGTACTATTAATTAGCTCTTATAAGAGCGAGAAAACAGGGGGACCCTTAAGTTGAGAGTCAACCAAAACATCCTATGTATGTCAGACTCTAAAGAAATTACTTATTATTTCATTTCAGGAAGGAGTAAAAATAGGCCAGCGCGAAGGCCTCAGTGAGATAGATCTAGAGAAAGTAGGTTTGATTTATTCACCTGAGTGTGTCGATAGAAATAGGGAGTATCTTCTGAAGACTTGTCCTAGCGTCGTGAAGGCAAACATTCAACCAACCAATGTAACGCAGGAGAAAATCGAAGATTACTTCCGTGATCGACTGTGGCCTTATGGAGTTATTCCGTACAAATTTAGAGATAATATGGAATTTTGTAAGTAGTCAATAATTACATAGTATAAAACAAAGTCACTTTCCGCTGTCTGTCCCTATGTATGATTAGATCTTTAAAACTACGCAACGGATCTTGATGTGGTTTTTTTAAATAGTTAGAGTGATTCCAGAGAAAGGTTATATGTATAATACATGCATAATATAGCATTGCGAAGCCGGAGCGGGTAATAATAACGAGCTGCATGGTAGGCGGAGTGGGGGGTGTTAGGTTTTATTTTCGTTACGGAATTTCTTGATTCGGTCGCCGTGCTAAAAACCCGCAATAAAAGCTTTGCAATAGCTTAAAATAAATTTTGCCCGTCGGGCAACTTGAGGCGGGGGGGGGGGGTAGCGACCCTGCGGTCCCGAGCGGTCAAGGGGGAAGCCACCGTTCCTCATCTCCGGCTGGCCTAGGTTGGTCGGAGTGAACACTGACTAGGAAGCGGTCCCCCGCGTTTGGCTTGCCTTCACAGGCCGTCCAGAATGGATGCCGAACGCCAGTGATTAGTTGGCTCGCTCGCTTAAACTATCAGAGAGTGAAACTTATGTACAAACCCTCGGCGCACGAGAACGACTCGCCCTTGACCAGTTTTTTAAATAACGAGCGTGTGGTCTTATACCGCATTGTCACTTACCATCTTATGACATCATCATCATCATCATCATGTCAGCCCATACACGTCCACTGCTGGACATAGGCCTCCCCCATACGACGCCACAAACAGCGGTCCTGAGCCGCCTCCATCCACCGACTACCCGCGACCGCCACAATGTCGTCGGTCCACCGGGCAGCTGGTCTCCCAACACTCCGTTTCGCGTTGCATCGTGGCCGCCACTCGAGAACCTTTACTCCCCAGCGGTTGTCAGTTCTGCGAGCTATATGACCCGCCCATTGCCACTTCAGCTTACCAATCCTGAGAGCTATGTCGGTGACTTTGGTTCTTCTACGGATTTCCGTATTTCGGATTCTGTCACGTAGAGAAACTCCGAGCATAGCTCTCTCCATAGCCCGCTGAGCGACTCTGAGCTTATGAACGACGCCTATAGTCAGCGACCACGTCTCGGATCCGTATGTCATCACTGGTAACACACATTGGTTGAAAACTTTCGTCTTGAGGCTCTGTGGTATTTGTGACGAGAAGATATTGCGAAGCTTCCCGAACGCTGCCCAACCGAGTTGGATTCGTCGGCTGACCTCTTTATCGAAGTTGGATTTACCTAGTTGGACCATTTGGCCTAGGTAGACATAGTGATCAACAACTTCGATAACATCGTCTCCAATGTGAACAGGTATGGGTACGACGTGGGCGTTCGACATGATCTTTGTCTTACCCATGTTCATTTTAAGACCCACCTGTCCGGAGACGGTGTTGAGGTCTCTCAGCATCCTGCTGAGGTCCTCCAGCGATTCTGCCATGATGACTATATCGTCGGCAAACCGAAGATGAGTGATGTAATCGCCATTGATATTGATGCCATATCCGTCCCAGTCCAAGAGCTTAAATATATCCTCCAATGCAGAGGTGAACAGTTTCGGAGAGATAACATCTCCCTGTCTCACCCCTTTTTGCAATGGGATCGGATTTGTGCTCTGGTTCTGAAGCCGGATAGACATAGTGGCGTTGCTATACAAACACTTCAGCACTTGGATATACCGATAGTCAATTTGGCACCGCTGGAGGGACTGCAGCACTGCCCAGGTTTCGACTGAATCAAAGGCTTTCTCGTAGTCCACAAACGCAAGACATAACGGCCGATTATACTCCTCTGTCTTCTGTATAATCTGCCGGAGCGTATGAATGTGGTCTACGGTACTAAAGCCTTTTCTTATGACATATAGTAGCAAAACGTAAAAAGCGATAATAAAAAGATGATATTGAAAATTTAATAAAATTCAAAATGAAATTCATTATTCATTTGGAATCAAACAACTTGCATGACATCACATTGAAACCGTTTTAAAAACTAAGTTAGGATGTGTACCTTCGGAACACCAATATGAACACAAGAAACTTTGTAACTTTGAACCTGTTAATGGACATTTCAAATACATCTTTAGGTAACTTAACATAATAGAAAATGCATAAACTTATTAACACTTTCAGTGCGTTACCCTGCTGCTCTTACTTTCAAAAAGTGCTGTATAGGGCTTAATAGACCTGATCCTAAACTTTGTTGATGTGCGTTATCGGGTTCTAACGACCTGTTCGGCAATTTACCTTTGAATTAAAATAAATCTGGAATTTATTGGATTTTTTGTAAATATGTACCTGAAAACTGTTTATATTGAATTACTACATCCTAAAATTACATTAGTCCTGGAATTCAGATCTTTTAACATCTTTACAAAATCAAAACAATCTGTAGGGTCGTAAGCACCCGATATAGGCACAGAAGGGCAATTATATCGATAAACTGCTATATTGGCTGTTGACGGTGGTTTCGTCTCCGGAGAGATAGGTACATTTTGGAGAATAGTCATCGTATAGCCAGTTGATGGACGGAAAAATTGAAGAACTAACGTTACTTCGACGTACTAAAATATTCCGCCACTTTTCTGTTGATTTCGCACTCTTTTCTTCAGAGTTTTTCTCAGCTTGTTTACATTCACTACACATTTTCCTTGAAAGCTTAATTTTTTGCTATTCAATTCACGTGGATAGATAAACGGAATTAGCAACGCGCCGCGCCGCTACGACGTCATCGATCATAGCACATCACTAACGTAATGACATGCAATTCAAGTGCGTTTATCGGGTCATCGGGCATCAGGTCTTTAACACCTGATAAACTCACCTTAAGAATAAAATTTCCTTACAGGCCGTATCAGGTCTTAACGACCCGATACATTTTTATTGTTTTTTTGGGTACTATTTGACGACATAAGACCAATAATATATATTTGTCACTTTTCCACTACTAAAATTCCTATATTTATCTAACCCGCATCGTGAGATAGCAATAGATTCTTGCGCCCGCACTATAGATAGAAGAGTTATGCAACAGGCATTTTCAACCCGATACAGCACTGAACATGTTAAACTCGAACGATTTGTATTTATAGTCATTATTTTACCGGGTCTTTAATCGCATTTTTTTTTATTTCTCTTACCTCGACGTTTCGACTATGTTACAATAGTCATGGTCGCGAGGAGACCTGGGAATACGCGATTAAGACCCGAGAAAATAATTATTAGAAAATAGATCTTTAGGTAACTTGCTATAATAGAGCAGCTTACTATCAGATCATCCTAAATATCGCTATTTTTGCGAAAATATCAGGATTTTTGTGAATAACTTCTTATAGGTCGGTACGCATATTTTTAGGTGAGATAAAATCTCTGAACTCGCGACACCGTTACGAGACGCAGCTACAGTGTGTGCATAGATGCATGTACAGTCGGCTGCATAATTGCAGCCCCCGGTAGAGTTCGAAAATTACTATTATTGGAATGTTTTCCATTCTAATAATTTTTGTTTGATAAATTGATAGTTTAAATTTCAACTAAAGCAGCTAGAATCTTGTGTGTTGAAAACATTCTTATAACAGCCGTTTTGGAGCTCTACGGTGGGTCTGCAATTATGCAGCCGGTCGTACATATATTTGTATTTGTTTAGTACATAAGTTTTAATTCTTTTATTAAGTTTAAAGTTTTTATTTTTTATTTATAAGTTTTCACTTCTGTCTGCACTTCTCTAAGTGATTCCCTGGGCATCATTTTGTAGATAACTTTTGTAGATAGACTGCTAGTAGATAAACGTTAATTTCTTATTGTAGCTGCAGAAGAACGTGAAAACATGCGAGCAGTTTTTCGTCATATTGAAAAAGAAACCTGTATTGTATTCCGAGATATGGGCGAGGATGAAAGTAATGAAATAGGCGAGGATGAAAGTAATGAAATAGATGATAAAAATAATGAAATAAATACGGGACACCATCAACTGACCAATGAAATACCTGGTACAAATAACAACACAAAGTTAAATGGTACTAAAAAATTGGCTGATGAAGATAGCGATGAAACTACTGAAGCTGCCGTTACAGTCGATTTGAATATCTCTGGTGATGTGCACTTCTCTGGTGGATTCAACAAAAAAGGTAACATAAACTTATCTATACACCTATACATATAAAATGCTTTGTCCTGAATGACTGATTGACTGACTGACTGACTGACTGACTGACTGACGAATCAACGCACAGCCTAAACTGCTGATCGTAGAGACTTGAAACTTGGAGGGTTTGTTCTTTGTATGACGTAGGCATCGGATAAGAAAGGATTTTTCGAAATTCTACTTCTAAGGGGCTGAAAAAGGGGGGCAAAGTTTGTATGGGATAACGTGATTCCTTGGTCCAATCTACTTCACGGGGTTAAAAAGGGGTAGAAAATTTTGGTGGTGATTTGCTTCGAAGTTGATATCAATACTCTTTAGTGCTTTTGATTAGATTGGTAAGACGTCACCTCAAGCTGACAGCAGCTGATGTTAACGTAAAACCAAAGAGGTTAAAAACTTCGAACATTGAACTAAAAAAAGGCGTCTTGCCATTTAGTACTATGTGGTACTAGGAACTTGACATAGTATTTTTGGGCGCGATATTTTTGAGAACCATACTAATCGATAAGGGACATTACGACAAATCAAGTATGCTTTTACACCAAATCTTAAGCGTCTCGGAAATGGGGTATTTAACCAAACGTGATGTCTTAAGATTTTTCAAAATTGCGGGTTGCATTTAGAAAAGAGGTTTTGCGATGCTTTCTAACCAAACTTCTAAACCATCTCGAAGACGGGATATTTGTTGAAACATGGAACGCATCACGTTTCTTTCAATTTCCCATTTAATAACTAGATTTGGTGTGAAGGCATTATTTATTTGCCTTTAGTGCCCTCTATCGATAGATATGGGTCTTAAAGTGCATCACGGCCTTTTTAAGTTACTAAGTTGTGTCCAAAAGCCTTTTTCCTACTCCATGACGTTCATGGTCACAGCATACCTACTCATGTGGTCACAGTTCTCGGTCTTCCAATTTTTTTTTATTCGGTTTGGCCCCTCGAACTTCATACAGCCAATGTCATGTATTTCTTAGGTAATAATATTTTATAATTACCTGTTTTTTGCAAAACTCTATATTTTATTAAGGTACGCCAAAATTACTCTCTGCGCAACTGCTCTGCTCAGCCCTAACTTATAATAAAATTCTGCCAAAAGCCAAAAGTCACAAATTCCCAAAGTTAGTAGGTACTAATTAGGTACTTAGTAATTTAAAAGAAATATTAATTGAATGTTAAAATACTAAAATACCTAACATATGAATAGGACTTTCACACCTTTTTAATTTTAATTATTAAAACAGAAATACAGACATACGGACAAGAAAGTGATCTTTTAAGGGTTCCTTTTTTACGTTTTAGGGAGGGAACCCAAAAAAAAAAGTAGCTGTGACATACGGCAGACAGACAGACATGACGATATAAGGGTTCCGTTTTTTGCCATTTGGCTACGGAACCCTATAAACACAAAAGATGACTATGATAGAAAGGTAATTAGCACAACATAATTAAGGATTTATTTTTGTTTCTGTGAATTATTTATTTATTTTCATTTTGCATCACATCCCAAGACAATTGGGTGTACCGGAGGTTTTCGTCTTCCAAGTTAAAATACATGTAATTCAAAATCTATCTTCTCTAAACAATCATATAAAATTATTTGTCCTGACTGACTGACGGATCAACGCACACCCTAAATCGCTGATTGTAGAGACTTGAAACTTGGAGGGTGTGTTCTTTGTACGACGCGGCGACGTAGGCATCCGATAAGAAAAGATTTTCCGAAATTCATTCCCTAACGGGGTTTAAAAGGGGTAGAAAGTTATTTTTAACCGACTTCAAAAACAGGAGGAGGTTCTCAATTCGGTTGTATGTATGTTTTTTTTTATGGAAGTTCCCGCATATCTTCTTTGTTTATTAACCGATTTTGATGAATCTTTTTTGTTGGAAGGAGTGGAAGGAGTTAAACATAAGTACTTACTTGGAAGTCGGACTGGGTGACACCATTTTTTCTTTATACCGCTCAACATTCAATCTAACCCAGTCCGACTTCCAAGTAAGTACTTATGTTTAAGTTATCTGCTGTCATAGTGACCCGAAATGGATTATTTTTCACTTTTTGGTTTTTCTTTTCAGGTTTTTAAAATTTTTGTTTTCGGGTTTTTTTGAAGCCGGTTTTTCAAATTTTAATTTTTTTTTTTAGGGTATTTGCTTCGACTCGAACTCCTTAGTGCTTTTGCTTTAAATTAAGAAAGTACAATTTATTTTGACAACAAGTTTGAAACTCCATCCAATTTTAAGTCACTAAAAAAATCCTATTAGAACTATTTTCGACTCCTGCGCGGACGAACTCGCGGGCAAAAGCTAGTCTTACTAAAAGGTTTACCGGTTACAATTGTTTGTTTAATCATTTTGAAGCAGACTATTTTTAAACGACTGAACTAAATGTTCTTCTTCATCAGTACATAGTATAAAACAAAGTCGCTTTCTCTGTCCCTATATCCCTTTGTACGCTTAAATCTTTAAAACTACGCAATGGATTTTGATGCGGTTTTTTTTAATAGATAGAGTGATTCAAGAGGAAGGTTTATATGTATAATACATGTATAATATAGCCGTGCGAAGCCGGGGCAGGTCGCTAGTTATTTTATAAAAAAAAAACTATCTGCGCTCCGCGGTTTCACCCGCGTAAGTTTTATAAGGTTTTTTTTTAATTTTCAATTGTAAAGTTTAAAGGTTATTTTTTAAGTGAAACCCTCTTTTAGCGCGGTAGGTACGCATATTTTTAGATGAGATAAAATCTCTGAATTCGCGACACCGTTACGAGACGCAGCTACAGTGTGTGCAACTGTGCATACAGGGTGATTTTTTTATGTGGGCCTTCAGGGCTATATTATCCTTAACTATAAGAGATAGCGCAAAATGCTAAAAGGAGTTGCGTGCCCGATTTTGACAAAAACTAAAACTACATCAGTAAATTTTTGAAAAATTCATTACCCTAGCCAGGAATCAAGAAACCTGTTTGCCCCACTAAGCCGCCCAACAGTGGGCCAAAACCTATGGATTTTGCAAAAAATAATCATCCTATATTTTTATACCGATACATAGTGTTACTGATGGAGATCAATTTTTGGAACCAAACATAGTATGGCAAATCAAAGGAAATAGCTCCTTTTTGAAGTATTCTACAATTTTCATATTTCCGTCTCTGGCAAAATAATAGCGTTTGAGGCAAAGAAAGGAAGTAGGTATTATTTTTCTACCTTTTTTAAATGTGTTCTAAATTCTCTACATCACATAAAATTTGTAAAAAAAAAAACAGTTTATGTTTTTCGTACAGCAGTTTGTTACGTCATCAGTACCTCCTCACTACATTTTTTGAGGGACAGCAGTATGAAAATTACTAAATTACTAAAATTACTAAAATTAAAAAATTAAAAAACTCTTGATTCTCTTTTTTTTTATATTGTTCAAAATATAATACCTACAATAAAAGTGATTTTACATAATATTTTATTAGAAATTTTATTACCTTTCGTTTGATTCGTAGTTTGCTCAAATCGAATAAATGGTTTCGTAATAACCGACAAAATTTAAACCTATGAAGTGCTATCTTTGTGAAGTCATAGAGGGCACCCCCACCACTTTAGGCAGTGTCAACATAGATTTTTATAATGAGTAAGCCCCACCAATTCCAACGATGCCTTTTGTTGCTTTCTAAATTGGTGAGGGTGCTATCTATGAAGTCACAAAGATGGCGCCTGAACCGACAGCCGACAAAATCTAAACCTATCAGGGTCCATATTTGTGATGGCATAGATGGCACCCTCACCACAATATCTATAGATAATAGATATCGTTGGAATCAGAGTGGCTTACTGATTATCAACACGCATGTTGTCGTTGTCCTAAGTGGTGGGGGTGCCACGTATGACGTCACAAAGGTGGCACCTAATAGGTTCGGATGTTGTCGGTTATTGGGATAACCATTTATCCGATTTGAGCAAATTAGGTATCAAATGAGAGGTAAGTAGTATTTGTAACAAAACATGCAAAGTCACTTTTATTGTAGGTATTATATCTTAAACAATATTTATAAAAGAGACGTTTTTTAAGAAAGAAAAAATTCTAAACACATAACTAGCACAATGCATTAAACTTCGTTAATTTTACAGCAATTTGGAAAATTGAAGCTTTACAGAATACTACGAAAATGTAGCTAATTAGTTATTGCCAAAATTATAATCTAATTTAAACATTAATGGGGTTTTCTAACCCCATGAATGTTAAAACTAATTAATGTTAAACTTTTTTTTTACTTTTTACTAAATATTGTTCAAAGTATAATAGCTACAATAAAAGTGACTCTGGATGTTTTGTTAGACTTTTACTACCTTTCATTTGATATCTGGTTTGCTCAAATCGGATGAATAGTTATCGTAATAATCAACAAAATCTAACCCATCTTTGTGACGTCATAGATCCCCCCCCCCCACCACTTTAGGAAGCGACAACATGGATTTTGATAATCAGTAAGCCACGCTGATTCCAACGATACCTGTTGTCGTTATAAAACTGTCCAGTCCTACGGAAATTGAAATTTATCAACTTGGCTTCTCTACTACTCGGCCTTTTTAAACGCCCTCGCGTACCGCTTGCGCGTGTTAAGCCGCCTCTATGCAAAGATCAATTTTCCACACTTGTATCGCAATGTAATATTGTCAAACTTGTAAAGCTACACTCGCTTTTGCATTCGTGGGTTAAAAATTTAATAAATTATTTGATTACTAGAAAGAAAAAAAACAACTAAAAAACCGAAAAAACCGAAAAAACCTAAAAAACCGAAAAAACAAGGAGGAAAAGGAAGAGGAAGAGGAAAAAAGAAGTTATTATCTGTTCTGGCTTCTTTGAGACGGCATGCTGGTGCTTCGCTCACTTTCACCAGATCTACTACGCCTGGATGCCAGTGCCCTGATCCTGGAAAACCAAAAGGTGATGTGGTAAGTGTAAAATATATTTTAAAAAAATGTTTGTATTCGAAGTCGCTTTAATGTAACGTGATAACGTCATAAGAAAACGGTAATAAAAAAACCCCGACACAAAATAATAAAAGAAGTATGAACGTAAAAAGCCTAAAACAAGCAAAAAAACTATGAAAAAAAAAGCCACAAATAGAACAAAAATGGTATAAGTACGTGAAACCCTACAAAAAGAAAAAAAATAACCCCGAAATTATGACCCATGCAGGTACTTACGTAGGTACCTAAATGTGAATTTTTTTGATTAAATATTGTCGCGTCGGGGGGACCGCTCTTTTCGTTAAATTTTTTGTTAAAATCTTTGTTTTTAGTTTTTAAGTAGTTTCACTTGTAATTCTTAATAGTTACTATAACATTTTCGTTGAATTTTAATCATTATATGAAGGTTTTTTTTAAAGGTAAAGAGCGGTCCACCGTCGCGACAATATTAATCAAAAAATTCACATGTAGGTACTTACGTAGGGGTCATAATTTCGGGGTTTTTTTTTTCTTCTTGTAGGGTTTCACGTACTTATACCTTTTTTGTTCTATTTGTGGCTTTTTTTCATATATTTTTTGCTTGTTTTAGTCTTATTACATTCATACTACTTTTTTACCCCCGACGCAAAAACGCCGGGGTGTTATAAGTTTGACGTGTCTGTGTGTCTGTGTGTGTATGTCTGTGGCATCGTAGCTCCCGAACGGATGAACCGATTTTGATTTAGTTTTTTGTTTGAAAGGTACATTAGTCACGAGTGTTCTTAGCTATGTTTGATCGAAATCGGTTTAGCCGTCTGAAAGTTATGGAGGATAAAAGTCAGGATTAAAAACCGAATGTAAGTAGATATGTTCCAGAAGTATTGACAAGTTCTCTCCTCTGGACATGGTCGACTAAGCTGAGAGGGTAGTAGGTGCTGGGCAAGTCTACTCCATCTTCACGCAAAAAGGACCCTATTAAAAAGGGTCTAATCGCGGAAAACAGCCTGTACCTACCTATACAAGTAGTAGGACCTTCCTCCATTGATGGAAATATTGACAAATAACCTCATTACAGATTTTGAAAACTTGTAGTTTTATCGTTAATTTCAAACGAAAGTAAAAATTCATTAAAAAAGTATTTCAAGCGAACGATCATATAGTCCACTCCGCTCCAATAGCCATTGAGAATGGCATTGGGAATTAGTTTCATAACAATCCATCCAAGAGTCCAAATTACAATAGAATAGAAAGTTCATCAAATCCAAATTCTCATTTTTTTATTCAATAGGAGTTATGCAGTGCATTACATCACTTTGAAGCGCCTTAAAATTAAGTTAGGTGCCTTCTGAACGCGCCCGTTCCGAAGGCACACACCAATGAGAAGAAGGCACAAGAAACTCATGGGGATTTTCATCTTTTCCTAGACATTGATTCTGATAATATTGGTAAAATGCAACCCTTGCATTTTACCTATATTAGATACCTTTTTATTTTAGATTGCATATAGTCCGCGCGAACGCATAGAACCGGAAATAAGACACTAATTCGCTAGAGTGAAGAGAGCACAAAATTGACTAATCATAGGGCCGCATTTAGCGCAGTGCGTTTACTTATCCAAGATCAACTTAAGTACTGTTTGAGAAAACGGGCGTTAGTCTGTCTTTTTATAGCGGCTATACGCCAACAACTTGGAGACAATGCATCGGGAGGATATCGCTGACGGCGTCTTTTAAAAATTGTTTAGGTTGGGACTTTAACTCTATAAGTAGGTTTAAGCTGTAGTATAAGTAAGGTACTGATATTCTAAATCTCTTTTTTTAAGGTGAAAAAGTTTCTGCGCTCTCTCCATTCAAACATACTGTTTCCTCCCTAGATAATGACACTAGCACAAATATTTTTGTGCCGTTTTTTCATATTCTAATTATCATAGAAATTAAGATTTAAAAAACAACAAAAAAAAATGGGTACGTGTACTTATGTACGCACGTAAGAAGTTATAATTTTTTCCAGTCACATATAAATAATTAATTTCATTAAAATAATTATGTAGTAGTACCTCTTTGTACTAACCTCATTTTCAGTTTCACGTAGTAGATATATGCATACTATTTGTTTTTATGACAGCTGTCATCTTGCGGTTTGCGGACAACTTCAACATGGTTTTATGACAGCTGTCATCTTGCACCTAGAACTAACTTTACGATGTAGAATTTAGGTGTCGGTGTGCGCGCGCATCGTAAAAATTCACTCTCATCATTTTTCTCCATCGCGCCAAAAGAAGTAGGTATAACTTCAAAAACATAGTTGCACGGTCATGGCAGTTATAAGTTTTATGCACTAAAAATATTTTGCTCTAGTGTCATTATACAGGGAGGAAACATTCGACTACGTTTGTATGGAGAGAACGCCCGGTATCCTTTCCTCTTAATGTTTAGACTTTATCACTATAAAAAGTAGGTATAAGCTATAGAGTATAAGGTAGCTACTGATATTCTAAATCTCTTTCTTAAGGTTCCGCTGGTCGATCGTGTTTTCCATACAAATGAATTTAGAGTGTTATCCATTTATTCTTTATGGAATTTGAAAAAACAAAAGTTAAAGCTACTTAACAAGTCTATATAAATAAATAATAAATAATAATAAATATTGCAGGACATTCTACACATCGCTATCTAGCCCCAAGCTAAGTAACTAGACTTGTGTTATGGGTGCTAGACAACGGATATACTACTTAAATACTTTTATTTTGTAAATATATTCTTATAATACATAGAAACAACCAGACCACAGACAAATATCTAAGCATAAATACTTGTCTGAGGCGGGAATCGAACCCGCAACCCTGTGTTTGGCAGTCCGGCATGGTGACCATTGTGCCAACTGGGTCGTCAATAACTATAGACAATAGAAATAGACAAATTATATTTAATTTAATATAATAATTATATTAAATTAAATATAATTTGTCTATTTCGTCACCTACATGGGCCCATGTAGGCGGCGAAATAGACAAATTATATTTATTTATATTATTAACTAGCTGCGCCCCGCGGTTTCACCTGCGTAAGTCCCATTTCTCACCGTTTAAACCTTCCCTGGACTACGACAAACATATCAAAACCGAAATCATCTAAATCGGTTCAGCCATTCTCGAGTTTTAGCGAGACTAACGAACAGCAATTGATTTTTATTTATATAGATATAAATAAAATAAATATAATTTGTCTATTTCGTCGCCTACATGGGCTAGATATAGACTTGTTATGTAGATTTAACTTTTGTTTTTTCAAATTTTATAAAGAATAAATGGATAACACTCTCAATTCATTTGTATGGAAACACGATCGACCAGCGGAACCTTAAACAATCCTAACAAATAACAGGTGTTGAAAGTAAATGCGGACTGCTTCAATTCGGCCAACGATCTGCTTCATTACTTTGTACATATTCTGGGACTGGACCATCAGCATAATATGCACGACAGGGATTCTTATCTTCAAATTGCTTGGAACAATTTAAATGATGGTAAGATGGTTGAACTAAGTTAACTGTAAAACAAGGGCCCAAAGAAATAAATAATTATAAATCAGTCTCGCCTCAGTTGCAATTTTTGAAGACGCATTTTTCCTTAAAAATATTTTCAGATAGCCCAGTGCAGGCCATGCACTTTAAAAGATAAAAAAATATTGAGACTAGTAAAAGCGCCATCTCTTGTCGAATACGGTAATTAGATGGTTAACATTCGAGTTATATGTAATGAAAATTCATACTAACAGATGTCGCTAACGAAACTTAATTCGAAACTTAAATTCAACTATGACGGTACTTGACTGAGTGACGTAATTGGTAAGCGCACTTGAACGGTATTCAAGGGATGCGAGTTCGAGTCTAGTCTCAGTTGCGATTTTTCCTTAAAAAAAACTGGTTGCCTGTAAAGTCGGTATACGGGCGAAAGTTTTACGTGACAACAACTGTGCTCGAGTGAAAGGGACGCGTGCCTTTCACTTTTTATGTCTGTCTCTCTCGCTCTTAGGCGGGCTAACCATGCCCGCGTGCCTCTCACTCGCTCTCATTGTGAGCGCATAACGTCAGCGGAGCGTAACGCAGTTTCTTGAAGTGTCACCCGGCAAACCAATTTATAAGACGTTGTCACGTCAAAATATTTTCGGATAGCCCAGTGCAGGCCATGCACTTTAAAAAATAAAAAAAATATATACTTATCATTTATATTTATATTATTTCTAGATTTGAAAGAAGATCTACAAAATAAACTGCCACCTGCAGCATCACTTGGTTTTTCTTACGACTACCAGAGCGTCATGCACTACCCCTGGTTGGAGATTAAAAACGGAAAAACTAATATCATGTATCCTATTTGGGTATGTATAGATAACTTAAATAAATAAAATAAATATTTCAGGACATTCCACACATCGCCATCTAGCCCCAAGCTGACTAACTAGACTTGTATTTATAGGTGCTAGACAACGGATATACTACTTATATACTTTTGTAAATATATAATTATAATACATAGAAATAACCAAACCACAGACAAATATCTAAGCATAAATATTTTCCTGAGGCGGGAATCGAACCCGCAACCCTGTGTTTGCAGTCCGGCATTGTCACTATTGTGACCATCGTCTTCGCACGCGTAGGAGTTAAATTTTTCCAAAATCTTTTCCTACGATTTACATAGAAAGGATTTGGCTAATTTTGGTAGGAGTCCAGGGTATGTTTGAATGGTGAGAAAATATGAAAAAAGCGAGACGCCTAGCTACCTAGTTTCTAGATACTAAAAAAACTAAAATATAAATTTAGAATTAAAAAAAAAACTCCGACATCAATCCGCTATACTTTCAGACGGCTGAACCGATTTCAATCAAACATAGCTAAGAATACTCCCAACGAATTCACCAATCAAACAAAAGAAACAAAGTCAAAATCGGTTCAGCCGTTCCGGAGCTACGATGCCGCAGACACACACAGAGACACGACAAACTTATAACACCGTTTTTACGTCGGGGTTAAAAATAAATGATGACACGATATTTTCCATCGTGATGAAACTCAATGTAAAATGCCTAATGTATTTTTTTAGAATGACGGCTGGTCGATGGGCCACTGGCAGGGCCTGAGTTCAACAGACGTCCAGAAGTTAAATCTATTATACTTCCAACAGTGTTCGCAACGAAAGAAAGAAGAATCTTCGTAAAAAGATAGTGATCTAGACAAATAAAGTAAAAATTCGATTAAATAATATTGGTTTACTATTTCATGCACCCTTTAAATTATAAGTCTGCGAAACTACAAATCCTAAAGGTGAGTATAGACTAGAGCATTTCCTCGAGTATTATCATTACACTAGCTGCGCTCCGCGGTTTCACCCGCGTAACTCCCGATCCCGTGGGAATATCGGGATAAAAAGTAGCCTATAACCTTCCTCGATAAATGGACTATCCAACACAAAAAGAATTTTTCAATTCGAACTAGCAGTTCCTGAGATTAGCGCGTTCAAACAAACAAACAAACTCTTCAGCTTTATAATATTATATAAGTATAGATAGTATAAAACAAAGTCACTTTCCGCTGTCTTTCCCTATATTATATGCTTCTTTAAAACTACGCAAAGGATTTTGATACGGTTTTTTGAGTGACTAGCTGTCCCGGCAAACGTTGTTTTGCCATTTACAAAAAAAAAACTGAAAGAAACAAAATAAAAAATAGATGTTGGCCGATTCTCAGACCTACTGAATATGCTCACAAAATTTCATGAGAATCGGTCGAGCCGTTTCGGAGGAGTTCAAGTTCGAACCCCGTGACACGAGAATTTTATATATATAGGGAAGTAGATAGATAGATAGATAGATAGAAGTAGATTTAAAAGGAATGTATGTGGTATGTATAATGCATGCATAATATAGCCGAAGATCGCTAGTAATTTAAGATAACATTCTTATGAATGGTACGGATACAGGCAAATGCAAGGCAAATTTTCCAAGTGTGGTTCTAGTAAATTTAAAAACATCATTATGCTCAAATTTCTGTTACTAGTAAATTATCTAGTCTATACTCACTAAGAGTGTTTTATTTTTCCTAATCATCTTCGTCGTCAGGTTGGTTATCATCATAACTTAGTTCTGCTTTTAACTTTTGATCCTTATTTGCTGCTGAATGTAACTCTTGATCATCACTTGCTTCTGCATTTAACTTTTAATCTTTTTTTCGTGCTGAATTTAACTCTTGATCATCACTTACTTCTGCAACTAACTTTTGATCCTTATTTCCTGCTGCAATTAAATCTTGATCATCATTCGCTTCTGCCTTTAACTTTTGAGTACCATTTCCTTCTGGATTTAACTCTTGATCATCACTTGCTTCTGCATCTTACTTTTGAGTACCATTTCCTGCTGGATTTAACTCTTGATCATCACTTGCTTCTGCATCTTACTTTTGAGTACCATTTCCTGCTGGATTTAACTCTTGATCATCACTTGCTTCTGCATCTTCTACAATTATCGTCGTCCGTTTACGCTAAACAGCTGTTGTTGTGCTCTGTGATGAAAATATTTTTACATCATACTGCTCGGTAAGTAGGATTTACTAGTATGGTTGATCATCACTTGCTTCTGCATCTTACTTTTGAGTACCATTTCCTGCTGGATTTAACTCTTGATCATCACTTGCTTCTGCATCTTACTTTTGAGTACCATTTCCTGCTGGATTTAACTCTTGATCATCACTTGCTTCTGCATCTTCTACAATTATCGTCGTCCGTTTACGCTAAACAGCTGTTGTTGTGCTCTGTGATGAAAATATTTTTACATCATACTGCTCGGTAAGTAGGATTTACTAGTATGGTAAGAGGCTGTGTAAGTTGTCATTTACAACACAGTACATTGTTTAGATGGGACGTTCCATTTTCAAATCACTTTACCATTCAAGCACAGGGTGAATGCTTGAACTGTAAAGTTCACTTTACCATTCAAGCTATGTCAAACTCCTTGGTTAACCAATCTCTTTTCTTATAAAATGACGAAACTTTTTACTGAAAAAAAAACCAATAAAAATGGCGGCATTTTATTTCAGTTCAAGCTATGCAAAACTCCTTATTCAAATATTTTTTTTTTTCATAAAATGATTTTTATCGTAAAAAAAGAAAATGACAGCATTTCATTTGAACTAAATGTTTGTTCACTTGCGACGACTGTATTAAAATTTAAAAAAAGAACATACAAGTTTATGCTAGTTCATCATGTCAAGTATTCGTCTGATGAATAAGTGGTCGGCACGCCTGATTTCTGTCATCTTGAAGCCGAAGATGTCGTACAAAAATGTTTTAATTACCTCGCATGAATGATGTAAAGTTGTATACCTACCTCGGTTGTAAGTAGCTATTACACCCTCGAACTATAGTCTAAATATCTCGGGTGCACTCGATCCATAGCGCCCTTAGCGAGCTGCGCACGCACGGGTGCCATATTGGATCTTGTTCTGTAATAGCTCGCTTACATACCTTGTGTAGTAAACTACTATTAAATGGTACAAAAGTGTGTGAAAATCATCTAACCTGTGTGAATTCTATAAATAAACTGCAGTACTACAAATTGTCAAAAGAAATATAGTGTTTTAGTGCGTAATTTCTCAAAATCTAGACAAAATTCAAGCAATAATAAACCGACGGTTGGTGACGAGGTGCATCGTGATAAAACGCGTAAGTGCCTCATATCCCACGGCGCTTGCGACCTTCTTTTCGCGAGCTCACAGTGCATCGCACTCAAACACCGACTGCACGCGCGCGCTTCATGCGATTGAAGGCAGTGCAGACGGGGCCAGAAGAGAGAGTCAACAGGGCAGTAAAAAGAAGTCAAAGTAAGAAGCGCTTGCGTACTGAGTCACTTGACCCTCCTACTAGCCCCGGTGGTTCAAGTAATGAGATTTCCAAACTAAGACATGACTTAATGGAGATGCTTAAGGAGTGGAAAGCGGAGCAAGATGTGTCTATGAGTAAACTGATCTCCGAGGTGACCGACCTTAGGGCTAAGTGCATTGAGATACAGAAAACTAACTTAGAGATAGATAAATCGATTGACTTCATTAATAAAAGCTACGAGCAGCTGAAAGAAAAAAATTTCATTCTGGAAACGGAGCGAGGTAAACACAGAAACTGTATTATAAAGCTGGAAATGCAACTACTGGACATTCAGGCACAGTCACGATCGTCTGCTGCAGTTGAGATAAGAGGACTTCCTCTCAAGGATAATTAAACTTCGGAAGATTTGTTACATGCTGTGTCACAGTTGGGGAAAGTTTTGTCAGTTGGTATTGAAAAATCCGATGTTCGAGATCTATACCACCTACCTGGAAAACCTGGCACAGTAAAGGCGGTAGTCACCGAATTTAAGTCGGTTTGTACTAAAAATGCCTTAATTGCTGCGGCCCGAGCTTACAATAAGAATAAGCCCGTTCAACAAAAACTAAGTACGAGATCCCTGGAACTAAATGGAGAGCAGAAGCCAATATTTGTAGATGAGCGTCTCCCGATGACCCAGAGGAAACTATTCTACGAGGCTCGTGAATTCTCAAAGAAGAACAACTTCTGGTTCTGTTGGACGGTGAATGGAAGAATCCTTATCCGTAAAACAGCTGAAGATAAAAACGTCTATGTTATTAAATCGGAACAAAGTTTGCTTGACCTTTTGCCAAAAATCTGACTAGTTCTATGCTATTCTCATCCTATATTGAACCTGAAATATTTATGTGCCTTAATTTTCATATTTGTTTGTTTGTATTTAATTCATCACTTTAGGAGCTATAATTTAAGTATGGTTAAATTATAGCTCCTAATTTGAGTCAAGTCTGAAGTGGTGTAAGAGTAATGATTTAACTAATATTAAGATAGACCTACTACTCGTAAGAATTTTGTTTAATTGTTACAGATATCACTGCATTTTGTGTGCTATTCTGTGCCTAAATAGTAATAGTAATGATGCCTTTAGAGACTTATATTATAATACGGTGTTTGGTAATTTCCCTGGTAATATTTTAATGAAAAAAATGTTGGCGTTTCTGATATTCACAAATGGTTTTCTCTAGTGTAAATCTTAACTATCTAAATAATAAGATTGATAATTACAGTGTTGCAAATTCTTACATGTGTGTTCCGGATGATTGCTCAACTTTCATTGAAAGTTCAAAATATTATTTAATAATAATTTCATTTAAATATTAGGAGTGTAAATAAAAACATAGATCAGTTCAAGTTAATGCTTGCGATGGTAAATGTCTCGTTTGATATTATTGTCTTTAGTGAGTGCTGACTTAAAGGTTGTGATATCGTCCTTGCTATAAGCGGTTATGAGGCACATGCAACCAGTAATAATAGAATTCAAAATGACGGGATTCTGATGTTCACTAGGCAGGGTAAAATTTTAGATGTAAAATTTTTGAACCCACTTTTACCGACGCTAACTGTCTAGTTTGTGCAGTAGGGGATACGGCTGTTATAGGTATCTACCGCTCTCCGTCTTATGATAACTTATCACTATTCTATAGCAGTTTGGGTAATGTGATGTCGCATCTTAGCTTCTTTAGAAACGTAAT
Source organism: Idaea aversata (assembly GCA_907269075.1). Classification (NCBI taxonomy): domain Eukaryota; kingdom Metazoa; phylum Arthropoda; class Insecta; order Lepidoptera; family Geometridae; genus Idaea; species Idaea aversata. The sequence goes on along the minus strand of OU026104.1, from coordinate 8,311,325 downwards.
TGTGGTTGGAGATATGAATGTGGATATCAAACTACATAACAACATTGATAGGCACTCTGATGAATATATGCTATACACAGTTTCTCTAGGTTTATTACCGGCACATACCTATCCAACAATTGTCCAAATCAAACAGAAATGGTAATTGTCTAGATCATATACTTTTAAAGACAGAGTTGCCTGCCATTGCTGTCGTTTTGGAAACTCACATTACGGATCATTTGCCTACAATAGTATCCTTGTCTCGTACAACATCAGATTACAAAAAGAGAAGACAATTGCGTCTCGACTATGATCCATAGCTAATTATATCAGGATAATCGGCCCAAAGTTAGTAGTAACTAACTTTGGGCCGATTATGCTAGAAGAAAACGCCAACTTAGTTATGGAAATGTTTATCACTACTCTGCAATCTATAATCAATCAAAATTCAAAAAAATTCAAACTTGTACTAGGCAAGTAAGTAGTAAAACAAGCATTTTAAAACCATGGATTACACCTGGTCTACTTCAATGTATCCGAAATCGGGACAAAATGCATCGTAAACTTAAGTATGATCCGGAAAATGCCATCCTTAAACTCACTTACAAACGCTATCGTAACTTTTGTATTTTACTTCTAAGGAAATTGAAACGTCTATATGAATAGAGCGAATTTGAGAAAGCTAAAAATAACCCTAAGAAAACCTGGGATTTAATTAACGTAATTACATCTAGACATAATAATAAGTCTAACCAACCTACGGAATTATTACAAACCTCAGAGAGTGAAAGTGCATCTGTAAATACTGTTAATTCCTACTTTGTTAACATAGGTAAGAATTTGGCCTCTCGAATAAAAGCTATCCCATACACGGGAAAGTCTCTTTCATGTGATAAAGATCTGTCTAGTAATTCTTTAGTCATACATCCAGTGTCCGAAGTAGAAATCGCTGGCATAATCAAATCTTTGCGTAGTGATTGTGCTACTGGATTTGATCAGATCCCTGCGAGGGTTATTCAGAAATCCTTGCCATCTCTAATCAGCCCAATAACTTACATATGCAATCGTTGTATAGAATCTGGGGTTTTCCCGAATGCCCTCAAAAAGGCGTTGGTTACCCCAGTTCACAAGGGTGGTGATAGAGACCGTATCACAAACTATAGACCTATTTCGATACTCAGTGCCTTAGCTAAAATTCTTGAGAGGATTCTTAACAACTGTTTGACTGGGTATCTAGCCAAATACAAAATTATTTCACCGAATCAGCACTGGTTTAGGTCTGGTCTATGTACTGAAGATGCTGTGGTTAAGCTTAGTAAATCAGTTGTTGAGAAAATAGACGCTAAAAAGAAATGTTATGGCATATTTTTGGACCTTTCTAAGTCCTTTGATACGGTCTCTATCCCAATTCTACTCAAAAAACTTGAAGAAATTGGTGTACGTGGTCTGGCACTAAAAATTTTTGAAGATTATCTCAGTAATCGCACGTAGTCAGTTAAAATTAACGGTGTAGTGAGTGATGAAGAAACCTTTAGCTATGGAGTTCCGCAAGCGAGCATTTTGGGCCCAACATTGTTTTTCTTATATGTCAATGCCCTCTGTCAATTAAAATTGCCTTCTTGTGAAATATTCTCTTACGCTGATGACATCGTTCTCTTAGCTTATGGGACTACTTGGGATAGTGCGAGAGATAATTTAGAAAATGCTTTACGCTGCGTGATTAAATGGCTCTCATCTAATCTATTGACTCTTAATCTAGATAAAACCAAATTCATTCGCTTCTGTATTCCACACTCACCTATACAACCTCCTTCATCTTCGGGACTGTTAAAACCCCATAGCTGTTCAAACTGTGAATTACCTTGTGCTTGCTTGGCATTAACAAGAGTTCCTCATATTAAATATTTGGGTGTGAGTGATTGACGAGAAACTCTCGTGGAGACAGCACGTTGAATATGTGTCTGGACGAGTAAGGAAGTTAATTTATATATTTAAAAAACTCCGGTATTCTGCTGATGCCAATTTAATGCGAACCGTCTATACTTCCTTATGCCAATCTATTTTAAGATACTGCATTCCTGTCTGGGGCGGTACACATAAAACTATTTTATTAGTTTCACCTGTATGCTTGCTTGCTTGTTTGTATGTATGTAAGCGACTCTTTTGCGCACGATTTTGCCCTACTTAGAATGATCAGATTTAATTCAAACTTTGCACACTTGTCAAAGACCGATGACAATGCAATATTATGATAACATAGTGCTGATCTGATGATGGAGCTGGAAGGTGGTCATAGGAACTCTGTAATGAAACGATAAAACCCTATCGAGTTTGGGCTCGTTAGAATCGTCTTGATGAGTAGTTTGGCTTTTAATGGTGACCAGGGTCTGATGATGGAACTGGAAGGTGGTCATAGGAACTGTGCAATGAAACGACACAACCCTATCGAGTTTGGACTCGTTAGAATCGTCTTAACGAGTAGTTTGGCTTTCAATGGTAACCAGGGTCTGATGATGGAACTGGAAGGTGGTCATAGGAACTTCGCAATGAAACGACACAACCCCATCGAGTTTGGGCTCATTAGAATCGTCTTGACGAGTAGTTTGTCTTTCAATGGTAACCAGGGTCTGATGATGGAACTGGAAGGTGGTCACAGTAACTTCGCATTGAAACGACACAACCCCATCGAGTTTGGGCTCATTAGAATCGTCTTGACGAGTAGTTTGGCTTTTAATGGTGACCAGGGTCTGATAATGGAACTTGAAGTTGGTCATAGGAACTTCGCAATGAAACGACACAACCCCATCGAGTTTGGGCTCGTTAGAATCGTCTTGACGAGTAGTTTGTCTCTCAATGGTAACCAGGGTCTGATAATGGAACTGGAAGGTGGTCATAGGAACTTCGCAATGAAACTACACAACCCCATCGAGTTTGGGCTCGTTAGAATCGTCTTGACGAGTAGTTTGGCTTTTAATGGTGACCAGGGTCTGATGATGGAACTGGAAGGTGGTCATAGGAACTTTGCAATGAAACGACACAACCCTATCGAGTTTCGGCTCGTTAGAATCGTCTTGACGAGTAGTTTGGCTTTCAATGGTAACCAGGGTCTGATGATGGAACTGGAAGGTGGTCATAGGAACTTTGCAATGAAATGACACAACCCCATCGAGTTTGGGCTCGTTAGAATCGTCTTGACGAGTAGTTTGTCTTTCAATGGTAACCAGGGTCTGATCTAACATATTTCGGTAATAAAGACCAAAAAGTATAAAATAAATTAATAGGTAGTTCAAAAAAAACTAAAAAACACGCTTTAAAAAAAACCTACTAAAAAAATAGAAAATAAAATTTAATAAATTTGGATTAAGAATGTTGTAAATAGTAAGCGTGTTACATTGTGATTGCAAAAGAAAAATAATGAAGGTGTAGCATCACAATGTATGTAACACGCTTACTATTTACAACATTCTTAATCCAAATTTATTAAATTTTATTTTCTATTTTTTTAGTAGGTTTTTTTTAAGCGTGTTTTTTTAGTTTTTTTTAACACGCTTTTATTAGTTTCACCTGTATGTTTGCTTGCTTGTTTGTATGTATGTAACCGACTCCTTTGGGCACGATTTTGCCCTACTTAGAATGATCAGATTTAATTCAAACTTTGCACACTTGTCAAAGACCGATGACAATGCAATATTATGATAACATGGTGCTGCTGCTGATCTGATGATGGAGCTGGAAGGTGGTCATAGGAACTCTGTAATGAAACTATGAAACCCTATCGAGTTTGGGCTCGTTAGAATCGTCTTGACGAGTAGTTTAGTTTTCAATGGTAACCAGGGTCTGATGATGGAACTGGAAGGTGGCATAGGAACTTCGCAATGAAACGACACAACCCTATCGAGTTTGGACTCGTTAGAATCGTCTTGACGAGTAGTTTGTCTTTCAATGGTAACCAGGGTCTGATGATGGAACTGGAAGGTGGTCATAGGAACTTCGCAATGAAAAGACACAACCCCATCGAGTTTGGGCTCGTTAGAATCGTCTTGACGAGTAGTTTGTTTTTCAATGGTAACCAGGGTCTGATGATGGAACTGGAAGGTGGTCATAGGAACTTCGCAATGAAACGACACAACCCCATCGAGTTTGGGCTCGTTAGAATCGTCTTGACGAGTAGTTTGTCTTTCAATAGTAACCAGGGTCTGATGATGGAACTGGAAGGTGTTCATAGGAACTTCGCAATGAAACGACACAAGCTCATCGAGTTAGGGCTCGTTAGAATCGTCTTGCCGAGTAGTTTGTCTTTCAATGGTAACCAGGGTCTGATCTAACATATTTCGGTAATACCTAAAGACCAAAAAGTATAAAATAAATTAATAGTTTAAAAAACTAAAAAAACATGCTTTAAAAAAAATCCAACTAAAAAAATAGAAAATAAAATTTAAAAAAAAAATCGTAACACGGTTATTATTTACAATATTCTTAATCCAAATTTATCAAATTTTGTATTTTCTATTTTTTTATTTGGATTTTTTTTAAAGCGTGTTTTTTTAGTTTTTTAAACTATTAATTTTTAGGTTAATTTAAAGTACGGTCATTCATTTGGATTTACAATAGCATAAGTAGATATTGCATGCATTAGAATGAGGTATAAAGTGTTCTATTAATAAATAATGTAATCTTACAAGGTTTAGCTAAATAGAAACTGAATAATGAATCTTTAGTACAATGATTCCTAAAATACAAGCTAGTCTTAGTTTAGGAATCGGTTTTTTGTCACAATTTGCATATAGAAACTGAGATTTAATTACCAACCTAAGATATATGTAAGTTAATTTTGTATTCATTTTACTGCAATAAAACATTTATTATATATAGATATACCAAAAATCATGAAGATCAGAGCAACGGTACTCAAGTTATCGTCGAACAAACATACAAACATACGAGCGACCGACCCTTCTCAACACTAGACCTCTCTCGCTTCGCTCGTTCGGTCAATTATTTTCCTATTTCTAAGCCAACTCCAATCTTTATACGCGTTTTTTTAATGCGTTTTAACTTTTGAGTATCATTTTCTGCTGGATTTAACTCTTGATCATCATTTCCCTCTGCATTTGACTCGGGATCATCATTTCCTGCTGCATTATCCTCTTGATCATCATTTCCTTCTGCATGATATAGTACATTTTTACAGTTATCTATGAGATTGCCGACTTTCCGTTTGTTACATTCGTGGCCGAACTTTATTCTTAATTGCATGACATCCAGTTGGGATAGATTGTCTGATGGTTCGATCACTAGTCCAGGCATCTGTTAAGATTTTTAGAAAATTGGGAACATTATAAATAAATAAATAATTGTAAATTATTTAATGTATCTCTGCCATAGCGTAATATGTAATAACATCAGGAAAAATGGTGAATCTCAGGAAAAAACAACATTTTTACTCTGGAATTGACCATTTTTCCTGACTTTATTGCATTACACTGTTGTTTTTGAAATTTTCTCACTAGTTCTTTTTTAATAAATTGAATATTTTTAAACTTTTAAACGTGGTGACGTCACCATCGGCGTTATGACGAAATCGACATGTTATGGCAAATGTCGATTTCGTCATAACTGTCATCACTACATAGTATAAAACAAATTCACTTTCTCTGTCCCTATATCCATTTGTATGCTTAAATCTTTAAAACTACCCAACGGATTTTGATGCAGTTTTTTTAATAGATAGAGTGATTCAAAAGGAAGGTTTATATGTATAATACATGCATAATATAGCCGTGCGAAGCCGGGGCGGGTCGCTAGTAACAAAATAAATAAAAAATGAAATGACAGTTTATACGTCCATGATATGGACACACTTTTTTTACACAACTTTGGAAGACATTGATATTACGCCATTAGTTTGAATGTTTAGAAATTTAAAAAAAAGACTAAAAAAGAACTAGTGAGAAAATCTCAAAAATATTCAAATTAGTATCAAATAGTCTATATTTTATAGAAAACTAGCTGCGCCCCGCGGTTTCACTCGCGTAAGTCCGATCTTTCTCACCGTTTAAACCTTCCCTGGACTACGACAAACATTTCAAAACCGAAATCATCTAAATCGGTTCGTGCGTTCTGGAGTTATAGCGTCAGGAAGGAAAACCCGACTTATTTTTATATAGTAGATAATAAAAAAACCATAGGTCAGGAAAGAATAATGGCCAAACCTCGAACCTAAATTTTCTGTATAGAAATATAGGGAACCGGCATCACACTAGGCTATGTGCCTTTCTTGTTTAATCGTCAATCTTTTTTCTTTAACCATTTAGACGCAGCTATAGGGGTATAAAATAATAATTTAGTAATAATTAAAGAGAGTGAACATGAGACTCCATTACTACTTATTCCTATAACAAGGTTATGAGCAAAGAGGTTAGATGTAGTTTTTTTAGGTTTCCGCTATTTGGATTCTGTACTCAAATACTTCAGTACTTACCAAAAAGGTTTTTTACTATTGAGTTAACGTCATACCTAATAAACATGTGAAATAAGGTCGAAATAACCGACTATTCATTACTAATAACAAAATAAATTACTAATTAAAACGAATTTAACATAAAAATAAACAAAATCATTTCCCGCCCGTTTATTTTTTTCTCAAGGAACGACACTAAACGCACGCCGCATAAAGACACGTCCTGTCGCTTTGACCGTTTGCTCTTTTATTTTTTTATTAGAGATTTTGAACTCAATATTTCTCGAATTCGATTACTGAGAATAAAAACCTACTAAGTACCTACTAAACTCTGGCAGTATGCATGAGCCGTGCGAAGTCTTAATGGCTTCATGGCCCTAGAAAAAATGGTTATTATTTGGTGTTACCTAAAGCAAGGAGGTTAGGTTGTTAAAGTTCCTAATGTGTAATGGCGCATGGCGTCAGATCCTGACGTAGAAAATGAAAAACAGGTGACTTTAAATGCTTATATCTTTTTTCCACACCTATTACATGAAATTCTAAACATTTCATTGTAATCTAGAAAAAACGGAGAATTTTATCATATTTTTTCTATTTAGGTACATGCTTGATTATTGCCCTACCATCATTCTTTGGACAATCCCAATTATCCGCTTTGTTCATACAGGGAAAAATGGATCATACTAAAGTAGTCAAAGTGTCACCCTATGAGAAAGTCAGTCATTTCGTATGTACTAAGGTGATAAAAAAACTTCTAGTGCGATCGGTCGTATAAACTATCTGCATCCAACAAGCGTCATCTCGAGACCTTAATATATACTTAATATTATAAAGCTGAAGAGTTTGTTTGTTTGTTTGCGATAATCTCAGGAACTACTGGTTAAAATTGAAAAAATATTTTTGTATTGAATAGTCCAATTATCGAGGAAGGCTATACTTAGGCTACTTTTCATTTTGATATTACCATGGGTGAATCCGCGGAGCGCAGCTAGTTTAATATATGACTAGTTAAATATTTACCACTGGTGCTATGGTCAATCCTCCATTTTCACTAAAATCTCTGTCGTGGAAATGCATTACGCTCATTGGATCATACTCTACCATTTTGTAGAGAGCTTTATCACGGCGAACTCGGAACAGTGGTCGGTATTCTGGAGATAGAAGAAGAGAATAGCTTAGTTTTTCTTATGAAAACCACGAAAAGTATACCTACTTATTTTTGCGGCTGGCAAAAACGTTGTCCACCTGACGGAGTTGAGTGGTATTCTCTGCCTATAATTATTACTTGGATTAAGTTTGATCCCATTGTATTTCGCGGCTGTAAGTCTAGGGTTAGGGTATCCTATAGGTCCTAGCAGCCGCGCCTCCTCCTATGAATTCCTCTCTGAATAATGCCTCTACAGCGACTGCAGTCATAATTATTATTTTTCTTAAGAAATGCTTATGAAATATATGCTTTATATTATCATTAAATAGTATAAAACAAAGTCACTTTCCGCTGTGTATGCTTAGATCTTTAAAACTAAACGCAACGAATTTTGATGCGGTTTTTTAATAGATAGAGTGATTCAAGAGAAAGGTTTATATGTTTAATACATACATAATATTGATTGTTTATCATTGCTTTTTAACCGACTTCAAAAAAAGGAGGTTCGGTTGTATGTATTTTCTCTTAAAACAAATAACAGGTTTATAGGTAGATATATGCCTCTGTATATAAATAACATAGTTAGGTATATGTCTACATTTACTAGGAACTAATATATTTAACATTATAAATACAAAAAAATGAAAACACCAGTTAGTCAAATAACCCGCCCCTTATCGTTCCCGACGTAAAGGTTCCCATAATGCTAGAAGCATTGCCACGCTGAATGGCGATGGCTAACCTCTGCGCTAGAAACAAGCCGGAGCTGGAGTCACCCCCATTCCCCCTAATCCTATCGCCCAACTCTTTAACACATTTTTTTGCGTCGTCTCCCCAGCACCCCAAACTAATTAGTAATTCCTATAGGAAATAATTGATGACCTTCAAATACTTAAAAAAATAAAAAGTAAATAACAGTGGCATGTGAACAGCAAACCCTTATGGATTCTACTTAAAGGATGATTGCTCTAGACAGGCCGCCAAAAAAGAGATCAGATTTTGTCAGGACCACCGCTCTGATAGCGCATTTAAAGAAAATATGAGAATAGATTTATTGAACTTTGCTTTAATGATGTCCCTATAGCTATACTTCTTACTTGGTTGAACGTTCTCCCAGAGTATCTTGATGTACTTGTCTCTATGAGGGTGTGACACTTCATCCTTGAAACCCAGCCCATGGAGCACAGAGTGTAAAATGTCACGTGGTTTTAGACAGTCTATCCCTAGAACTATGATCTGAAACAAGCGTGTTGGTCCAATAAAATCACACTGAATCGCGCAAAATATCCACAACAAACGGCTTGTGCGCCAGCGGATCTTACTCGGATTTGTACAAACTTCATGTGCTAATGATTAGGTAAGTCAGCAAATACCTAAATATGTAAATATATAAACTGTCAAAATTTAATTTGATGTACCTACCTACTTATATTTTCTTTTATTATTTTCAGGATATTATTCTTAGTTAGCTATGTATAGTCTGAAATGTTTACCTATCACAAACCCGCTTTCTTTCATCGAAGATTTAATTAGGAATTAATTAGGAAATCTACACTAATCATATTACAAAGAGAAACCACTTTTTTTTTGTTTGTAACTGAAATGGCTGAAATGTGAATAGGCTCTGAAACTGGGGCCTGTTTGGGGATACTTAGATTCATTGGGAGTAACATAGGCAACTTTTTATCGCGATATTCCTCAACTTGCGTGGTTTAAACCGCACGCACTGTGAATAAATAAATCTTGTTAGTTAGGAAGGTTACTTACAATGTCATTATTGTCCCCTTCTGCCGTATCATGAGAGCATTCCCTCTGCTGCTGTGGATTAGTGAAATGTAGCCAGGAAGTTGTCTCGCCGTCTTCAGGCTTATTCGCCTTTTCCTTGAATATAACACATGAAGACGCCTCGACCAATGACATAGCTTTCTGTATCCGCCGTTTAAGATTCTGGTCTAGGTAAAACAGATAGAGCATTTTCAAAGATCCGTCTAAAGGTCGTAGCACATATACAACTCGTAAACGGAACGTAAACGTATCAACTCGAGCAGTTCAGTATTCTTTGTATGAAACTCCCTACTGCAACGCACACTAATCGGAATCGTAACGTAATCGCCTCGCCTCGGGACAAGCTGACTTGCCGTTCCCGCGCTTACGTCTCACCGTACGCTATCTTACAACTCTCCGTACCCTAGCTTGCGTTTCTTCGTCTACACTTCACGTGACTTACTGACTAACCGCGCGGCGGCACCCCGCCTAGCCGTAGCCGAGTTGATTCGGAGCTGCCGATCGGTTGGCAACGCGCTTACGTTAGGTTGACGGCGAGGCAAAACGGTGACGATCCGTGTCCGAGTTGATATAATAATATATGCTACAACCTTTAGCAGGACTCGATGCTGTGACTTGGATCAACCCCTGAATTCGTGGGGTAGTGTGTACCAGTGTACCTAGTTACGTTGGTTTAGATCAAATCATGGGGCAAGTTTTTCGTTTTTTTTTACATAATATGATAGGTTAGCGTTTGATCTCTAACACACCTGCCTGATGGTGAGTAACGATGCGGTCTAAGATGACGCTTTCCTAGAAGATACCTGTTCGCGACTGAAAACGCCCATATTGTACACGTCAGGAAAGACAGACGCAGGCAACTGATTCCATTCCCTTCCTGTACGAATAAAAAATGAAGAAGCAAAACGGTTGGTGCAGGTGTCTGGGATTTCGACCATGAGTCGATGTCGCATATCAGTTTGCCCGGTCGTATGATGAAAGTATGAAGATAGTAAAATTAGATCGTAAACCTTTCTACATCTAAGTCATATTCCGTTACAAAAGTTAGAACATTCTCCTAATGCATAATTGAATACTTTCGAGTACCTATGGTGCTTATTGAATGAATGGATATCAGATACTATAAAACCAAGTACAAAAACATATATTTAATTTTACAGTCTTAAAGTTAAAAATTCAAATTAATAGCCCCACATGACATTTGTATTTTAATTTTATTGTACTTGGTTTGATTTTCATATGGACTTGTTCAGAAATAAACTTAAAATATTATTAATTTTTTTTATTAATATAAGGTTAGGGTCAAAAAGCTGGCTGCATTGCTTCTATGAATGACAATTTCGATCCATTAACCAAAATAGCAGCCACCCCTTTGGTCACTTGATGATACTTACCGGCAGTTTCTTCATCTATATAATAAGGTATTATTCCATAAGACCATTCAGCCGTAAAGGTGGTAGCGTACGGAGAGTCTGCTTGTGACGGGGCTGCGGACTCAAATTTATACATTCTCGGTGACGGCAACCCTGCCTGCCCTGCCTGCACTGCCTGGTTCATAATCACTTTTGAGTTTTTCAATGGAACAAACGGTGGCGGGAAGAATGTTACTTGTTTTGGATCAAACTTCAGTTGCTGCGTCTGTGTAGAAATATTCTTGGATTGAGAATCAAACTTCAACTGGTGCTGCGACTCTGCAGACGTAGACTCCAGGTATTGAGCATCAAACTTCAACTGGTGCTGCGACTCTGCAGACGTAGACTCCAGGTATTGAGCACCAAACTTCAACTTTTCCGGCGACTTCGTAGCTTGAGAATTATTCAAGGGCCTCAATGTCCAAATCCTATTAGAGTCCTGGGATTGAGGATCAAATTTCTTCTGGTACGGCGACTTCGTAGCTTGAGAATTATTCAAGGGCCTCAATGTCCAAATCCTATTAGAGTCCTGGGATTGCGGATCAAACTTCTTCTGATACGGCGACCAAGTAGCTTGAGAATTATTCAAGGGCCTCAATGTCCAAATTCTATTAGAGTCCTGGGATTGAGGATCAAACTTCTTCTGATACGGCGACCAAGTAGCTTGAGAATTATTCAAGGGCCTCAATGTCCAAATTCTATTAGAGTCCTGGGATTGAGGATCAAACTTCTTCTGATACGGCGACCAAGTAGCTTGAGAATTATTCAAGGGCCTCAATGTCCAAATCCTATTAGAATCCTGGGATTGAGGATCAAACTTCATCTTTTGCTGCTTCTCTGTAGCTTGAGAATTACTAAGTGGAACCCAGCGGGGCCGCAATGTCAAATTTTCCCAAATTGACCTCAATTTAAAAAGGTTCTGGTATCGAGGATCAATTTTCATATGTTTCTGCATCTCTCGATTATGATTATTAACTGAAATACGATTTTAATGTCACAATATAAATAATAAATATTATACACATCACCATCTAGCCCCAGGCTAAGTAACTAGACTTGTGATAAAGGTGCTAGACAACGGATATACTAATTATATAGGTACTTTTCTTTTGTAAATATATACATTGAAACAACCAGACCACAGACAAATATCTAAGCATAAATACTTGTCTGTGGCGGGAATCGAACCCGTGACCTTGTGTTTGGCAGTCCAGCATGGTGACCATTGTGCCAACTGGGTCGTCAATATAAATTAAGGATAGCTTAAAGATAGAACAAACGCAAACGTCTTAATTCCAAAAATGTAAAGTCGTTAGGTTACTAGGGCGGCGTGGGGCGATCCGTGTGTGAGATAAAGGGTACCGGCTCCCTTTCCATACAAACATAGTCGACTGTTTCCTTCCTGGATAATGACACTAGCACAAATATTTTTGTTGCATAAAACTTATACCTGCTATGGCCTGCTATGTATTATTAACACGCTTTTATTATTATATATGTTGGAGAAAAGGTGCTTCTGACAATAGAAGCTAGATCTTTTGGTAGTTTAGTTTAATGGTAATAGGTACACAACACAAACAACGGGTAAATAACATGATAAAACGGTTCCAACATAAACCACTGGCGTGGACGGCCAAGCGAACCACACTTGACCTTTTATTACTAAATCAACAACTATTTAGAATATTAGCAACAACTGTTAACTTCAACAAACTAGACAATAATACACTGTATCAAAAATATGGAATGGGCTTACTTTATGCATCGTCGAACCCAACCACCTTACCGACCGAAGACTGAGCAGCAAAAGATCCCATGATCGCCTCAGCGCGTACTTTTATAGGCAGTGGCAATGTCCACAACAAGTTTGACAGACGTGACGTCACTTTTCTATCTTTAAAATCTAAATAAGTAATTTAAGGGCTCAATACTAATCTTTAAAATTAATAGTAAATTGTTTCAATCATTTTGATAGGAACTTATGAATTTTTAAACATTTAAAATATAAAAACGTAAAATAAAAGTAGTCAAATTGATTTGGTAAACAATTCGCTGCCATAGTCAATCTAGCAACTTGAAATAACATTTTTCTATTAACAAAATAATATTAAAATCAATAGTCGCTATCATATATATATACCTACTAGCTGTTGCCCGCGACTTCGTTCGCGTGGTGGTTTTGTTTTGTTTAGAACGTTCGCGATTGCCTACCTTACATAATACGCGTGTCCTTATATTATGACAGCTACAAAATTTTCTTGTACACAACATTGTGGGTGACGCTGTGGCGTTGTAGGAACAATATACGAACATGTTAGCAGCCAAATACCGCTAGGCTGACTGTGACTGAAGCAGCTTATGGCAAGATCTAAGCCTGCGATGCGCAAGTCTGGCCTTGCACCTTCTTGATTGCCATTTGCGAAGCATAGGCTCACTGGAAATTGAATGCGCTTGAAGCCTAAATGAAAATTATTTATATCAGTGGTATCCTGGGGATGAAAACTTGTTCACCGGCACCACACCTAGTTAAAATTTCGGCCTCAATAACTTTCTGCTGCAACCTGACTACTCTGAACCAAGTCACGTTGCATAATTTAGGCGGATTAAATTACACAACAGGATAACCGACACACCAAGTCTAGCTCCACTTAGGCTCCAATACCCGAATAATGGAGGTCTACGTTTTTTCCTCTCCAGGCACGCAACTTAGTGTATGTCATTGTTTAAAAGACGAATTTGTCATTTCGGGCAGTGAGAATGACCCTCTCGCAAAGCCATGAGTTTTCTCGATCTATTACTTGGTGAATGTCTCCATACACCGCCGATATCAGTTCCTCAGAAAAAGGAACAGTTAGACATAGGCTAGTCGGGAGTCCTACTGTTCTTCTTCTTTTGGTGCGCCGTACACTCATCCCATACAATTAAAGAACATCCTCAAAGAACCTGTGCTTTGTCGCTATTGCGAGAGATGTGACATACAGTTGTCTGGAATATCTCTAACTGTATGGGAATCTTACACATCTTGTCTGCTGTTTTTAAACCGGGCAATAATTGTGCTGCTATAGGTCTATGTGATTCCACAGCCAGGGCAATTTTATTTTGTAGCATGAATAAAATAAAATAAAATAAAATAAAATAAATAAATAAATAATTTATTACACAAAAACAACATTAACAACATAGAACATAGAAACCCTGACCCTCAAACTAGGTAAAAACCTGTGACTTGAGGTATCAGTGTCCTACCGCATTTGCTAGGTAAACAATAGTATACGCTTACAAAACTAAACGCTATTTGTATGAACAGTAGATAGGTAGGTACTTATCATTTAACATAGACACATTTTAACTAATACCTGTCTGAAAACCCGCAAACTCCCAGCCTCTAAAGAGTTGGGTTGACGGAAAACAGAAACAGATTTACAGATGAGAAGCAAAAAAAACAATATAACAATAACGGAAATAAAAGAAAACAAAAACACTTATTTCAAAGCCAATAATAGGTTCTCTGTATCGTCGTAGTCAAGTTTCTGAAGATAGCCTTTAAGTCTTTCTTTTAGCTCATACCTAGTAAGTGAATAAACATTGAGACATTTGTTAATCTTATGGTATAGCATTTCACTTGTTGCATTAAATTGGTTATGTGCAAAAACTGTTCTCAAAGGGGCAGATATGGGAAAGATCAAGCGACCGAATCTTCTAGAAGGAAGCGAAGGAGGCCGTAGAGAGTGCTTTCGCAAAAGGGCATGCAGAATGAAAAGCTGCCTGACAGTGAGGACTTTATTTTCTTGATACAAGAGAGAAGTGGAGTACCAGCGAGGTCTGAAATTGATAATCTTTAAAATAGCTCGTTGAGCTCTTTCTAATGGCATAATGATGGATTTAGAGGCACCACCCCAAACAGGAATGCAGTAGGTGATAATGCACTGACAAAGTGAAGTATAAACCAATCGCAGCACTTTATCGTCAGCTGAACCTCGTAGCTTCACAAAGATGCCCACAAGTCTTCGAACCCGAGCTGTTACCGAGTCTATTTGGGTTTTCCAGTTTAGATGTTGATCAATGTAGACACCCAGGTACCTCACGCAAGGCACTTTAACGATTTTAAGGCAGTCACAAGAATCGAGATCCATATCACAGATATGAGCTTTAAGCTCAAATGAATCTGACGGTAAGGTGTTGGATCTAATACTAAAAGACATAAAAACGGTTTTATTTGTGTTTAACGTCAGCAAATTGAATGACAACCACCGTGTCACCGCAGCTAATGCCCTACCAGCTCTACGATAAGTCTCCTCCCATGTACCACCCTCAATAAGAAGAGCTGTATCATCGGCATACGCATAAATTGAGCAATTTTCTAACCTAAGTTGACAGAGGTCGTTTACATAAACTAGAAAAAGAGTGGGCCCAAGAATACTTCCTTGCGGGACCCCACATGTCACAAAGGCTTCATCGCTCATAGTATCTGCTATTTTAACAACTTGCGTACGCCTTGTTAAGTAGTCCCTAAAAATATTGTAAGGGAGACCTCTGATGCCAATCGCCTTCAGCTTATTTAGCAAGATGGGGACAGATACGGTGTCAAAGGCTTTTGACAAATCCAAAAACATACCCAAACATTTGTTCTTACAGTCGAGAGAACGGGTCACAGCAGAGCAGAAAGACATAACTGCATCTTCAGTGCTGACGCCTGGTCGGAAACCATATTGGTTGGGGGCTAGAATATTATTAGAGAGCAAATATTTGGTCAAACGATTGTTTAGTATCTTTTCAAGGATTTTAGACAATGTTGATAAGATAGAAATCGGCCTATAATTATTGACATCGTCTCTGTCACCTGTCTTATATATTGGGTGAACCACCGCTCTCTTAAAAATTTCAGGAAAGACACCATGTCTAATAGATAAGTTACAGACGTGGGTAATAATAGGAGCGAGGACCTCCTTACAGGTTTTAAGCAACGTAGCAGATATACCGTCCCATCCATTTGAGCAATTACTACGTAGGTTTTTTATAATACCTCTAACTTCATGCTCATCTGTTTCGAGCAAAAACATTGAATCTGGCGAACTGTTTGCAGCAGGTTGACAACAGGAAGTCATGCCTTGAGTGGTACATTTTTCAGCCATTCTTTTACCAATGTTTGCGAAATAGTCATTTACAAAATTTGCCGAATCCTTGGGAGAAACTTTCAAGTCTAGCAATTCAGTAGAAGGGATATTTTGTCATAAGCTCATGTGGTTGCCAACCCGCCTTCGCTGGAATCGCTCTACAAAATCTTATTCGCCCCCTCCTCTCCTCACTACCTCAGGGAACGTTTCCAGTTCCTGAGTGACGCCCATTCACGACAACTGTGTTCAACAGAATCCCTTCTCCTTCAAGCTCCTCCCCACAACTCCACTTTCTACAACAAATCCTTATTCTTTCACTCTGTCATCCTCTGGAATTCCCTTCCGATCTGCTAAGTCCCTAACCATTTTCAAAGCTATGGTAACTGATCACTACCTCAGTACTGTCTAATATCCGTATGTCTTCCTGTATTATTATTTATGTATGTATACATGTATATATGTACTTATTTGTATGTATCTATTTATACAATTATTTGTTATGTATTGTATAATTAAACATTTTATAACCATAATTATTCAAATAAGTACTTTTTAATATCACTCTATTATAAGTTAAGTTTATTTACTTTATGATATCCTGCTTGAATGAACTCACAACCTACCATAAAAGCTAAATCAGTTCTTGTCCATCCAAAGGTTGCCTGGAAGAAATCGCTTTCAGCGATAAGGCCGCCCATTTGTGCAACTTATACTTTATAGCTATTACTTTACTTTGCTTTGTGTAAGTATATCGTGTTTTATGTTCCTTACTGTGTTGTACAAATAAAGTTATCTATCTATCTATCTACTCATAATTTTAGAAGTTTGGCGTAGATTAAGCACTGTTGTGTGCTATAAAGGCAAAAAAAATAAAGTGTAAGTATACTAAAAGAACGATAAATTATTAATTTTTTTTTTTCTCTCTTGTTTGGCCCCAGGAACTTATGCCATTTTCATCTTGTTCTTCATTTTCAGCAGGTTTTTTTTTTTCTTCAGTTATGGCTTCGCACGGTTTGTGCATATAGCCAGTATCAAGTAATATTTTGCATCAAGTTATGGCCCGATTTACAGAAATCGGGCTCAAAGTGTTTCAAAATGGTCAAGTCGTCAAGTCACAGTTTGTCAAGTCAGGGGTCATAGTAAAGCGGTGGCTACTTTACTATAACCTTGTAGGAGATTTTGGAGGCAACGAGAAAAGTCCATGTTTGACACTGATTTTTACTTTCACTACACTTGTGCACTTTCACAGAACTAAATTAGATAACTTTCCACCGGAATTATACAATTTAACTCGGTTTACAACTAAGTTTCGTGTAAATAAAACTGCAGCACGACATGTTGTTGGCTCGTTCCCGCCAAAACCTCTAAATTATAATTTGATTGAATAAGTGAACTTTGACATGTGCTTTGACGACATAAGTAACTTGTTAACTTTAAATTCGGTGGTCATTTCGGCAGCGCTCAAATAGACGTATTCAAATTTCAAATTTTGAAAGCACACATGAAATATACAAATGACAGCATACTGTCAAAACTTCATGCAGTATCATAATACTGCATGAAGTTTTACTATATTGGAAGAAGTTTTGCCATCGAGATCGAGATATATTTTTATCTTTAATGAATCAGGAGTTTTGTGGTGAGAAGGTGATTCAGGGTGTTCCATCATACTTTATCTATTACTTTAATGGAGAATTCCACTGATGACGGTTGCAAATCGAGCATTTTGCTATACACGGCGGCAGGCGTTGCAATGCAAGTTTATAGATTTTCGTTCATCAGCCCCACCACTGAAACCGTGCTGAATTTCAGGATAAAAAGTTGATATGATGTTACATCAGTAGGAAGGCTATATTCATACCGAGTTTCATTTTAATCCATTCAGTAATTTCGACGTGATGCGCGGCCAAGATACTTAACTTTCATCACCCCTACCACTGAAACTATGACGAATTTCAGGATAAAAAGTTGATATGATGTTACATCAGTATAAGGCCTATATTCATACCGAGTTTTGTATAAATCCATCCAGTAGTTTCGGCGTGATGCGCGGCCAAGATACAGACAGACAGACAGACAGACAGACAGACAAAAATGTTTTTAACTATATTTTCTGGTTCAGTATCGATCATAGACTGCCCTCCAGTAAAAAATTTCAAAATATCTTCAATGTACAGAATTCATCCACGAACGATTTTATTATATGTATAGATAGATATATTTATTTTTTTAAATTTTAATGTCTATGATAATTAGAAAATGAAAAAACCAAGACATAGGGGCATAGTCATGGCAGTTAAAGGTTTTATGCAACAAAATATTTGTGCTAGTGTCATTATCCAGGGAGGAAACAGTCGACTACGTTTGTATTCAGAGACCGCCGGTACCCTTTCACCTTAATTTAGCTCTACAAGTCTAGTTTCAATTAATTTATATCGGCAACAGAAATACATCATCTGTGAAAATTTCAACTGTCTTGCTATTTGATGAGATACAGACAGACAGACAGAAAGGGTCCCGTTTTTGTCAGATGTCGGTATTGAGGAAGTTCGTTGAGCTTGCTCGTCGTATAGATACGAGTCAACTCAGGACATATTAACACCATCAGTCTTTTTACACTTCCGTTTTAAACAAGGTACCGTCGGAATACCAATTACCTGAACCATGCCTGAACCCCACGTGATCTAGAGCTCACGCGCACATCTGTAATGGCGGCTCCACATACACGCCCGAAAACCGAACGTGACTGTGGATGAACGTGAATGTGGATGCTTTTCGCGGGGTTCACGTACGTTCGCGCCTGTTCCCCGATCATAGTCGGTATGTACTCTGCTCGCGCGTGAATTTACGGCGTGTAAGTGGAGCCGCCAAAGTAATGTTACTTGATTCTGTTTTTCTTATTTCAAAACAAATACAATTTAAACAAATAACATTTTTTTTTAATAAGTACTACATTTTAACAGTTTTTATTTGTGCGTGCGCTCTGGGTCACGTGGGGTTCAGCTAATGGGTATTCCGACTGTACATGCGGGTAATAAATACCACCTTGATTGAAGACTAAATATATCCTATTAATTGCGTAAAACAGGTAATTAGAAAAATGTCGATACAAAGTTCCTTATCGCGGGTTGGCGGGGGACCGTAAGAGAAGAAGAGAAAAACCGTAAGAGAAAAAGAGAATGAAGGATACCGATAACTAATCTCCCACATATACAGGGTGTAACAAAGGGGGTGGATCATCGGTTGTTATGAGGTTGTGGCCCTAGTACCCATCGATTTAACCCCCATGTATGTTCTGCAATATTCACTGGTTCAAAAGTTATTTGGACTTTAGTGAACTTTTTGTCAAAATCAGATTTTGGCCTAAACCACGTAATTATAGCCAAACTAGCAAGTCTGCGAATCTTTCAATAGCAAATCAGCTGTTATACTAATAAAAAATAGGTTGTCTGTAAAGTAGGTTTACGGACGATAATTTTAATTAATAAGATGAATATTTTGGTTTTGTTATTCCTTTTTTTGTTTTGTTTTTCTTTTTTTTCCTTGTACCTAAGTATATATATTTTTTCTTTTATGAAAGTCTTCTATTCATCACTCGTCACCACAACACAAGCCCAGATGAGCGATATTATTATTAAATAGGTACTCTGTGTCCTAATGTTACCATGACTCATGACGTCACACATCGGGAACGAGACGCATGACGTCACGTCACACTATATTACCATGACCCTTTTTTGGGAATGCAGGTGTTCCATCAATTTATTAGACATTATCACGTCAAAAAATTAAATTAAAATGAATACTAACACCGCAGAGCCTTTCTCACATTAGGAACATCGCGACCATGTATAAACTTGATTGTTAAAACTATCATAAATAACAATCCACATATTTTGATTTTCAAATCCATATTTTTGCAAATTTCACGATCACAACACCGATTTAGGTAGGAACTTAAATTTTAAGTGCTTATTGCTTAACAAATTCTATTATTGAAAAAATATTATTGTTTGAAAAAAATCGATTTTATTTACAACCAATTACTTCAAGGTGGAAAGCATTATTTATTAGGATTCCGTATTCAAAGGGTAAAAACGGGGCCCTACACATTCTTTACTCATGTGCCTACACTGTCTGTCTGTCACTAGGCTGTAGGTATCTCAAGAACCGCGATAGTTTGATATTTTCAAGGATAATGTACAGTCACATTACCAATTAGCTGAACCCCACGTGACCCAGGAATCACTCGCATAACTGTAAAAAATATAGTATTTACCTATTTTGTAAAAAAAATTAATATTGTTTTCGTATTGTACCTGTTACAAACAAATAGGCCTCCAAAGGGTGGTGGAGCGAGGAGAAGCGAGGACGGCGGCGCTCGCTTTTACAAACGTAGGACAACTAACTGACAACTCGCCGCCGCCCCCGTGTCACCCGCTCCCGTTTATTTTTAAAAATCCAAAAGGTTATATACATATAAAAACAAGGTTGTAAAAGATTACAAAGCGTCGCCTACAGTACCTATATATTATATTGTTTAAAAAAAACAGAATTAGGTAATATTACTTTACAACCTTACAGATGTTCAATATTGATATTGAACTTATTTATATAATTAGTTGTGCCGACCGCCGCTAGGTGGCGCCACAGGTATGTTCTATATTGATAGATAGAAGAAAAATAAACGTTAAAGCTCATACACTTACCTGCATCGGCGAGGGAGAGTCCTTCCTGGAACGATTTTCTTCATTGCGTCGGCTCGTTCGTGTGCTAGCTTGGTGTCGTAGAGCATATTTACCTAGGAATCATCCTAAACCATCCTGGCTAACTGCAAAGGAGCTGCAAGATGTTTTGGTTATTTGCATTAAGGTAAGTCAGGACCAATACTTTGTCAAAGATCTGGAGGATAAGAGGAGCAAGTTTGCATCTCTTAACCCCTTTAGAGATGTCAATGGTATTTGGCAGGTTGGAGGTAGGCTACAGAGAGCTGATGTGTCCGAAAATCGGAAACATCCCATCATGGTACCTCGCCAGTCGCATTTGGCTAAGTTAATTATCGCAGATGCTCACGAACGGACACTTCACGGAGGTCCACTACTTACTATCAACAAATTCACACTAAGTATTGTATAGTTAATTTACGAAATTTGGTGAAATCATATATACACAAGTGCGTAACTTGTATACGTTACTCTGCTCAGGCAGTCCAACCACTAATGGGTCAACTGCCTCCAGCACGAGTTACAGTCGATAAACCGTTCCGACAAAGTGGTGTTGATTACGCCGGTCCCATTGCAATCAGGACGACTAAAGGCCGTGGTCATCGTTACACGAAGGGCTATATTTGCCTTTTCGTCTGCATGGTAACTAGAGCTATACACCTAGAGGTAGTCAGTGATCTGACATCTGAGGCTTTCCTAGTAGCCTTCAAACGTTTTGTTGCTAGACGAGGTCAGTGTGCCGACTTGTGGAGCGACAACGGCACAACGTTCGTAGGAGCTGATCGGGAGCTTAAGACCTTGTTTGCTGTTGAAAGATCGAGTTTTAACACTGAAATAGCGGACTGGCTTGCTATCAATGGCACGACTTGGCATCGAATTCCAGCTCACAGTCCAAATTTCGGTGGACTGTGGGAAGCTGGAATTAAGTCCACAAAGGGTCATCTCAAGAGAGTGATCGGCACCTCTTACTCAAAAGTAAGAACTTTTGAGGAACTCACCACGGTATTATTGGCTCAAATTGAGGCTTGTCTTAATTCGAGACCAGTAACAAGGTATAGTGACAGCTCCTCAGAAGACCCATACCCGTTGACTCCTGGACACTTCTTGGTCGGAGAACCCTTGGTTCTTGTGCCCGACCACAACTACGAAAATTCCAACATCAACAGTCTGAAACGCTGGCAGCTCACCCAGCGCATGGTTCAGTCGTTTTGGAGACGTTGGTCTCGGGAGTATTTAACGCAGTTCCTCCAACGCTACAAATGGAAGGATAGCACTTCTGAACGAGAGATTAGTGATGTTGTGTTAGTAAAGGAAGACGATCTTCCGCCAGCTAAATGGTTGTTTGGCATCATCACGGAGAAACACACTGGTTTGGACAAGGTTACTCGCAATCAATAGATCGCTCGTAGATCAATAGTGGGGCAAGGTAGTGGGCGTGGCGTCGACAGTGCATAAAAAGGGAAGGAGCGGCGTCGTTGACTCACTCTTGTTCCAGCGTTCAGCGAGGCAACATCTCGGAGAGCGACGTCGTATCTAACGTTTGTCGCCCTTATAGCGCGGTCGGAGTCCAATCCTGATGATGCGTCGTGTAGACGCGAAACACGTGTCGTGGTTTATGAATGGTGTCACTAATACTAACTTTTGCTTGTCCTCATTGCATGCCTCTTCAAGTGGGCGGGAGGGCGGTGCTCATTGCATTTTGTGTTTTGGCACTAGGCTCGGAACTAAAAACTAAATATTAATACTTCCATTACAGATATTATGGAGTTCCGAAAAGTAACGCCGGATTCAATCAACTATCTAAGGTTACTCGCGTCGTCAGTTTGCGTTATATGAACAATACCTTTCAGCGACCAGTGTCCAAGATTGTAAGACTACCCATAACTGATTGATACCATATACCTTTAGTTTACTTAGTTATTATGGGTGCCGAACTATTTTTGTCTCCTCCTTTTTTTTTGATGGCATACTTACTAACGATGTTCTGTGTCATACTTTTACTTTAGAAATTGGTTAATTTGCTGTGCTCAATGAACTGTCTTACGTTACATAATATTATATTATTAAGATCTCTGTTAGTTTTATTATAGGATATAGTTATCGTTCCTAGCTTATGCCTAGTTCTAGTTATTGGCTGTAGGTTAAGATTTTCTGTGTTTATTATGTATATGGATGGACTAAGTCGTCCATGTCGGCCGGAATGTTCAATATTGATATTGAACTTATTTATATAATTAGTTGTGCCGACCGCCGCTAGGTGGTGCCACAGGTATGTTCAATATTGATATTGAACTTGTTTATAGAATTAGTTGTTACGACTGCCGCTAGATGGCGCCACAGGTAAAATTAAATCGCGCTATCATTGTGTTTTATCCATTTGTATAGACGTTTGTATTTTTAATAAAACCATACTACTTTTTGAACTCTATTGACCTGAGTTTTATTTATTGGAGTATTTTTGGGACTCGTATACAACAGATTTGCGAGTGAGCTCTAGGTCACGTGGGGTTCAGCTAATTTGTAATGTGACTGTACTTACCTATTTCAGTTGCCGCTATAACAACAAATAAGTACCACTTACTTACTAAAAACTGAAACAGGAAGGGTTAAAGACGAATAAATGAAAGTAAAGAAATCAAGACATTTACCTATTGCAAAGTTATGTAGGTACACAAGGATCTTAAAATATACTTAATTAAGTAACAATAACTTACCCATTACAGGCATGCATATATTAAACTTATATACTAAACTAGCTTTTGCCCGCGACTTCGTCCGCGTAAAAGTCCGAAAATGGACCAATCACGTTGTCCCATACAAACTTTGCCCCCCTTTTTTACCCCTTAAAAAGTAGAATTTCTGAAAAATCCTTTCATATCGGATGCCTACGTCATACAAAGAACACACCCTCCAAGTTTCAAGTGTCTACGATCAGCGGTTTAGGCTGTGCGTTGATCTGTCAGTCAGTCAGTCAAGTCAGTCATTCAGGACAAAGCATTTTATAAGTATCTATAGATTAATATTTCCATACTTAATATTAAAGGTAGGAAGGCATTTTAAAAATATAACCTACCTTTGTTTCTTCATAAAATTCAGACAGACATGCAAAGAGATGAGACGCATGTGACTAGAAGAGTGATGAGTATGAATGTAGAGGGATGGAGAGGAAGAGGGCGACCGAAGAAAAGATGGATGGACTGCATGAGACAAGACATTAGAGAGATGAATGTGAACGATGAGATAAAAATAAAAAAAAACTGGTTGCCTGTAAAGTCGGTATACGGGCGAAAGTTTTACGTGACAACAACAGTAACTGTGCTCGAGTGGAAGGGACGCGTGCCTTTCACTTTTTATGTCTGTCTCTCTCGCTCTTAGGCGGGCTAATCATGCCCGCGTGCCTCTCACTCGCTCTCATTGTGAGCGCATAACGTCAGCGGAGCGTAACGCAGTTTCTTGAAGTGTCACCCGGCAAACCAATTTATAAGACGTTGTCACGTCAATAAATAAATCTTCTATAATATAAAAATGAATCGCAAAATGTGTTGGTAAGCGCATAACTCAACAACGCCTGGACCAATTTCGATAATTCTTTTTTTGTTGGGTTTGTTATTGTGTGGAGAAGGTTCTTATGGAAGAAAAAATTAAGAAAGTTGCGTAGAAAATTACTAAGCAGGTGAAACCGCGGGGCGCAGCTAGTATTGAATAAATATTGCAGGACATTCTACACATCGCCATCTAGCCCCAAGCTAAGTAACTAGACTTGTGTTATGGGTGCTAGACAACGGATATAATACTTATATACTTTTCTTTTGTAAATAAACTTATAATACATAGAAACACTAGCGACCCGCCCCGGCTTCGCACGGCTATGTTATGTATGTATTAAACCTTCCTCTTGAATCACTCTTATCTATTTAAAAAACACCGCATCAAAATCCGTTGTGAAGTTTTAAAGATTTAAGCATGCATAGGGATATAGGGACAGAGAAAGCGACTTTGTTTTATACTAAGTAGTGATATCGATATTGCGCTGGATGTGTGGAGTGACGCGAAAGGATCGCGTCAGGAACTCCCGCATCCGGGGCAGCCTTCATGTCCGAGACATTGCAGATAAATTGCAAGAATGTCGCCTACGCTGGTACGGTCACGTCTTGCGAAAACCGGCTAGTTACGTGGGGAACAAATGTCTTGCCATGGCGCCTCCGCCGGGTCGTGGCAGACTGGGTAGACCCAAGAAGTGCTGGCTTGACGTCGTAAAGGGTGATATGCGTGCAAATGGCCTTACAACCCAGGATACCGAAGATCGTGCGAAGTGGAGGCGTAAAAGTAGGAAAGCGGACCCTGGGCTCCCGAGAGGGATGCAACCGGGAACATCGCTCGGATGATGTAGGGATATAGGGCCAGAGAAAGCGACTTTGTTTTATACTAAGTAGTGATATCTAATAATTTGGTTCTAAAATGAGTTATCTTTTAGTTTTTAAATTATCTTAGAGTTTAGAAACAATCATTTCAAAAGTTTAACTGTTTCTAAATAGAAATCTATCTTATTTAACTTAGGGTGCCAATGCCTACAATTACTGTTTTTAAATTGTACTTAAGTTGATATATAGTTCAAATACTCACTAATTACTAAAAGTTTAAGATTGGCAAATTGGTCATCATTAACATAGTATTAAAACAAAGTAAATAAATAAATAAATAAATATTTCAGGACATATTACACATCGCCATCCAGCCCCAAGCTAAGCAACTTAATGCTTGTGTTATGGGTGCCAGATAACGGATAAACTACTTATATACTTTTTTTTTTGTAAATATATACATATTATACATATAGGAAACACCCAGAACCAGAAACAAGAATTTATGGTCAGCATAAATACTTGTTCCCGGCGGGAATCGAACCCGCAACCTTCTGCGTCGCAGTCGGGTATTCGCCCGACGCGCCACAGTGGTCGTCTAGATAGAGATAGATAGCGGAAAGTCACTTTCCGCTATCTATCTCTATGTATGCTAAGATCTTTAAAACTACGCAGCGGCATATTATATACTAGCTGCGCTTCGCGGTTTCACCCGCGTAACTCCCGATCCCGTGGGAATATCGGGATAAAAAGTAGCCTATAACCTTCCTCGATAAATGGACTATCCAACACAAAAATAATTTTTCAATTCGAACCAGCAGTTCCTGAGATAAGCGCGTTCAAACAAACAAACAAACAAACTCTTCAGCTTTATAATTTTAGGTCCGTATTAATAAACCGAACTCAATATCGATTTCAATCTTGAGTTTGCTCTTGAGTTGTTGCGCTGATTAATAAACCTATCTTAAGACGCGATTAAAGAGCGACGTATCACTTGAGTAATACCGTATTAATAAATCAAACTCAGCTCTCAAGATATGTCTCAAGATGTAGTTTCGTGAACTCAAGTCTGATTGCGGGTCATACATGACATAAGTTAGCTGTTTCGTTAGTTTTGTAGTTCAGGAACATGGAGCTAGAACAAATTTTGTCAGAAATCAATTATTATGATGATATTTTATGCTAATGACTTTTTGAACAAATCATTCGCATTTAAATAATTATTTAGTAGTAAAATCTTACATTTTGTAAAAAAAATCACATTAAAAACAAGTTGACAGCAAAATATGACGACACTACCTACCATAGGGTAAAAACATACCATTCAAGGTAAGAACAAAGCGTTACTGTCATTCAATGTCGCCCTCAAGATCAGTTTCAAATCTCAAGAGCGATATCAGCCTGGTTAGAACTTGAGTTTTATCTATTAATTAACGCCTAACTTAAGACAGTGTCAAGACTCACTCAATTGATACGCACTCAATATCGATATTGAGAGCGATTTATTAATACGGGCCTTAACATCTTACATACGTGATAACTTTTAAACGAAATATCCGATGAGATGAAACAAAAAGTATTTTACTTCTACATAAATACTCTTGATAACATAATGCTTAATTTCGATAAAGATTTATATTACGATACATATTTAACGTAGTTTTTTTTCTTCAGACGATTTGATGATTATTTTG
Organism: Idaea aversata; assembly: GCA_907269075.1. Lineage (NCBI taxonomy): Eukaryota > Metazoa > Arthropoda > Insecta > Lepidoptera > Geometridae > Idaea > Idaea aversata. The sequence goes on along the minus strand of OU026104.1, from coordinate 8,284,646 downwards.
AACACAAAATCGGTTATTGTGATTAAACCATGATAGCTAGATATATGTTCTCGCGGACTTTTTTGTAGGTTTTAATGGGATCTACAAACCTGTAGTACATCATTTTGTTCTATTGTCAATAGTTTTTGCAGCGCACGCAAAAATAGGTTTTCGATTTTACACCTTGTGTTAAAAAATAGCAATTTTATTACAGATCCCTAATTTTGAAAAAAAAAACATAGCCTATAGCCTTCCTCGATAAATGGACTACCCAACACTGAAAGAATCATTCAAATCGGACCAGTAGTTCCAGAGATTAGCGCGTTCAAACAAACAAACAAACAACTCTTCAGCTTTATAATATTAGTATAGATAAATAAGTATTTTGCGTAATGAGTAGGTTGCGGGTACGATTCCCGCCTCAGACAAGTGTCTGAGGCGGGAATCGAACCCGCAACCCTATGTTTGGCAGTCCGGCATGGTGACCATTGTGTCAACTGGGTCGTCAAAACGACGACTAATAGGAATGATACCCCAAATTAATTGGGATAAGAAGGGTAGGAAGATAATGATGAGACATGCGATTAATTCAGAGTAATTTCAGTTTACTGAAAGATCTTTCTGCTGCCGCGGAAGTAACAGGGGTTATATCAAACAGTAGGATTGCTTTAGACACTTCCGTAAGGTCACTTCCGTAAGCGCTAAATTTCGTTATATTTCCTACCAAAGGCGAATGGACCACGACTCCGTCAATCGAGGAAGCGCTTGCTCACAAGATTTTTAGACGTGATAACGCCTTTTAATTCGATGAATATCGGTGTTCACAAAAAAGTGTGACGTCATCGCTCACGTTCCGTTATTGACAAGGTAAACATAGCAACGTATTATCGTTTCTATGGTTACCATCAATGTTTTCTTAAGACGTTATCACGTAATATCATCGTCCGTAAACCGACTTTACAGACAACCAGTTCTTTTTCTCGTATTTATGAGCCTCTATTTTAAAAGCTGAGGTTGGAGGGTCCCCTGCGCTGCGGCCGAAAATCGAAAATCGTAACACGCTTATTATTTACAATATTCTTAATCCTTTATTAAATTTTGTATTTTCTATTTTTTTAGTTGGATTTTTTTAAAGCGTGTTTTTTTTTAGTTTTTTTAACTATTAATTTTTAGGTTAATTTAAAGTACGGTCATTCATTTGGATTTACAATAGCATAAGTAGATATTGCATGCATTAGAATGAGGTATAAAGTGTTCTATTAATAAATAATGTAATCTTACAAGGTTTAGCTAAATAGAAACTGAATAATGAATCTTTAGTACAATGATTCCTAAAATACAAGCTAGTCTTAGTTTAGGAATCGGTTTTTTGTCACAATTTGCATATAGAAACTGAGATTTAATTACCAACCTAAGATTGTAAGTTAATTTTGTATTCATTTTACTGCAATAAAACATTTATTATTATTTTCCTATTTCTAAGCCAACTCCAATCTTTATACACGTTTTTTAATGCGTTTTAACTTTTGAGTATCATTTCCTGCTGGATTTAACGCTTGATCATCATTTCCCTCTGCATTTGACTCGGGATCATCATTTCCTGCTGCATTATCCTCTTGATCATCATTTCCTTCTGCATGATATAGTACATTTTTACAGTTATCTATGAGATTGCCGACTTTCCGTTTGTTACATTCGTGGCCGAACTTTATTCTTAATTGCATGACATCCAGTTGGGATAGATTGTCTGATGGTTCGATCACTAGTCCAGGCATCTGTTAAGATTTTTAGAAAATTGGGAACATTGTAAATAAATAAATAATTGTAAATTATTTAATGTATCTCTGCCATAGCGTAATATGTAATAACATCAGGAAAAATGGTGAATCTCAGGGAAAAACAACATTTTTACTCTGGAATTGACCAGTTTTCCTGACTTTATTGCATTACGCTGTTGTTTTTGAAATTTTCTCACTAGTTCTTTTTTAATAAATTGAATATTTTTAAACTTTTAAACGTGGTGACGTCACCATCGGCGTTATGACAAAATCGACATGTTATGGCAAATGTCGATTTCGTCATAACTGTCATCACTACATAGTATAAAACAAAGTCACTTTCTCTGTCCCTATATCCCTTTGTATGCTTAAATCTTTAAAACTACCCAACGGATTTTGATGCAGTTTTTTTAATAGATAGAGTGATTCAAAAGGAAGGTTTATATGTATAATACATGCATAATATAGCCGTGCGAAGCCGGGGCGGGTCGCTAGTAACAAAATAAATAAAAAATGAAATGACAGTTTATACGTCCATGATATGGACACACTTTTATTTCACAACTTTGGAAGACATTGATATTACGCCATTAGTTTGAATGTTTAGAAATTAAAAAAAAAGACTAAAAAAGAACTAGTGAGAAAATCTCAAAAATATTCAAATTAGTATCAAATAGTCTATATTTTATAGAAAACTAGCTGCGCCCCGCGGTTTCACTCGCGTAAGTCCGATCTTTAAACCTTCCCTGGACTACGACAAACATTTCAAAACCGAAATCATATAAATCGGTTCGTGCGTTCTGGAGTTATAGCGTCAGGAAGGAAAACCCGACTTATTTTTATATAGTAGATAATAAAAAAACCATAGGTCAGTAAATTTGGACAATCCCAATTATCCGCTTTGTTCATACTGGGAAAAATGGATCATACTAAAGTAGTCAAAGTGTCACCCTATGAGAAAGTCAGTCATTTCGTATGTACTAAGGTGATAAAAAAACTTCCAGTGCCATCGGTCGTATAAACTATCTGCATCTAACAAGCGTCTTCTCGAGACCTTAATATATACTTAATATTATAAAGCTGTAGGGTTTGTTTGTTTGTTTGCGATAATCTCAGGAACTACTGGTTAAAATTGAAAAAATATTTTTGTATTGAATAGTCCAATTATCGAGGAAGGCTATACTTAGGCTACTTTTCATTTTGATATTACCATGGGTGAATCCGCGGAGCGCAGCTAGTTTAATATATTTACCACTGGTGCTATGGTCAATCCTCCATTTTCACTAAAATCTCTGTCGTGGAAATGCATTACGCTCATTGGATCATACTCTACCATTTTGTAGAGAGCTTTATCACGGCGAACTCGGAACAGTGGTCGGTATTCTGGAGATAGAAAAAGAGAATAGCTTAGTTTTTCTTATGAAAACCACGAAAAGTATAAGTACCTACTTATTTTTGCGGCTGGCATAAACGTTGTCCACCTGATGGAGTTGAGTGGTATTCTCTGCCTATAATTATTACTTGGATTAAGTTTGATCCCATTGTATTTCGCGGCTGTAAGTCTAGGGTTAGGGTTTCCTATAGGTCCTAGCAGCCGCGCCTCCTCCTATGAATTCCTCTCTGAATAATGCCTCTACAGCGACTGCAGTAATCATTATTATTTTTCTTAAGAAAAATATGCTTAATGCTAATGAAATATATGCTTTATATTATCATTACATAGTATAAAACAAAGTCAATTTCCGCTGTCTGTCCCTATGTATGCTTAGATCTTTAAAACTAAACGCAACGAATTTTGATGCGGTTTTTTAATAGATAGAGTGATTCAAGAGGAAGGTTTATATGTATAATAGGTACATACATAATATTGATTGTTTATCATTGCTTTTCTCTTAAAACAAATAACAGGTTTATAGGTAGATATATGCCTCTGTATTTAAAAAACATAGTTAGGTATATGTCTACATTTACTAGGAACTAATATATTTAACATTATAAATACAAAAAAATGAAAACACCAGTTATAATAGTCAAATAACCCGCTCCTTATCGTTCCCGACGTAAAGGTTCCCATAATGCTAGAAGCATTGCCACGCTGAATGGCGATGGCTAACCTCTGCGCTAGAAACAAGCCGGAGCTGGAGTCACCCCCATTCCTTCTAATCCTATCGCCCAACTCTTTAACTCATTTTTTGGCGTCGTCTCCCCAGCACCCCAAACTAATTAGTAATTCCTATAGGAAATAATTGATGACCTTCAAATACTTAAAAAAATAAAAAGTAAATAACAGTGGCATGTGAACAGCAAACCCTTATGGATTCTACTTATAGGATGATTGCTCTAAACAGGCCGCCAAAAAAGAGATCAGATTTTGTCAGGACCACCGCTCTGATAGCGCATTTAAAGAAAATATAAGAATAGATTTATTGGACTTTGCTTTAATGATGTCCCTATAGCTATACTTCTTACTTGGTTGAACGTTCTCCCAGAGTATCTTGATGTACTTGTCTCTATGAGGGTGTGACACTTCATCCTTGAAACCCAGCCCATGGAGCACAGAGTGTAAAATGTCACGTGGTTTTAGACAATCTATCCCTAGAACTATGATCTGAAACAAGCGTGTTGGTCCAATAAAATCACACTGAATCGCGCAAAAGATCCACAACAAACGGCTTGTGCGCCAGCGGATCTTACTCGGATTTGTACAAACTTCATGTGCTAATGGTTAGGTAAGTCAGCAAATACCTAAATATGTAAATATATAAACTGTCAAAATTTAACATTTTGATGTACCTACCTACTTATATTTTCTTTTATTATTTTCAGGATATTATTCTTAGTTAGCTATGTACAGTCTGAAATGTTTACCTATCACAAACCCGCTTTCTTTCATCGAAGATTTAATCAGGAATTAATTAGGAAATCTACACTAATCATATTACAAAGAGAAACGTCTTTTTTTTTGTTTGTAACTGAAATGGCTGAAATGTGAATAGGCTCTGAAACTGGGGCCTGTTTGGGGATACTTAGATTCATTGGGAGTAACATAGGCAACTTTTTATCGCGATATTCCTCAACTTGCGTGGTTTAAACCGCACGCACTGTGAATAAATAAATCTTGTTAGTTAGGAAGGTTACTTACAATGTCATTATTGTCCCCTTCTGCCGTATCATGAGAGCATTCCCTCTGCTGCTGTGGATTAGTGAAATGTAGCCAGGAAGTTGTCTCGCCGTCTTCAGACTTATTCGCCTTTTCCTTGAATATAACACACGAAGACGCCTCGACCAATGACATAGCTTTCTGTATCCGCCGTTTAAGATTCTCGTCTAGGTAAAACAGATAGAACATTTTCAAAGATCCGTCTAAAGGTCGTAGCACATATACAACTCGTAAACGGAACGTAAACGTATCAACTCGAGCAGTTCAGTATTCTTTGTATGAAACTCCCTACTGCAACGCACACTAATCGGAATCGTAACGTAATCGCCTCGCTTTGGGACAAGCTGACTTGCTGTTCCCGCGCTTACGTCTCACCGTACGCTATCTTACGACTCTCCGTACCCTAGCTTGCGTTTCTTCGTCTACACTTCACGTGACCTAGGTCCGTATTAATAAACCGAACTCAATATCGATTTCAATCTTGAGTTTGCTCTTGAATTGTTGCGCTGATTAATAAACCTATCTTAAGACGCGAATAAAGAGCGCCGTATCACTTGAGTAATACCGTATTAATAAATCAAACTCAGCTCTCAAGATATGTCTCAAGATGTAGTTTCGTGAACTCAAGTCTGATTGCGGGTCATACATGACATAAGTTAGCTGTTTCGTTAGTATTGTAGTTCAGGAACATGGAGCTAGAACAAATTTTGTCAGAAATCAATTAATATGATGATATTTTATGCTAATGACTTTTTGAACAAATCACTTCTACTTGTATACAGGCTGTTTTCCGCGATTAGACCCTTTTTAATTGGGTCCTTTTTGCGTGAAGATGGAGTAGGCTCGCCCAGCACCTACTACCCTCACAGCTTAGTCGACCATGTCCAGAGGAGAGAACTTGTCAATACTTCTGGAGCCAACTAAGCCGCGGGTTTCATCACGATGTTTTCCTTCACCGTAAGAGCAATGTCAATTAGCGCACATAAATTTTTCTTAAGAAAAATACATTTGTGCACGGCCGGCCTGGATTCGAACCCACGACCTTCAGAATGAAAGTCGAGGTATCTACCACTAAGCCAACACCGCTCCTTGAACAAATCATTCGCATTTAAATAATTATTTAGTAGTAAAATCTTACATTTTGTAAAAAAATTCACATTAAAAACAAGTTGACAGCAAAATATGACGACACTACCTACCATAGGGTTAAAACATACCATTCAAGGTAAGAACAAAGCGTTACTGTCATTCAATGTCGCTCTCAAGATCAGTTTCAAATCTCAAGAGCGATATCAGCCTGGTTAAAACTTGAGTTTTATCTATTAATTAACGCCTAACTTAAGATAGTGACCGCATCTCAAGACTCACTCAATTGATACGCACTCAAGATCGATATTGAGAGCGATTTATTAATACGGGCCTTACTGACTAACCGCGCGGCGGCGGCGGCACCCCGCCAAGCCGTAGCCGAGTTGATTCGGAGCTGCCGATCGGTTGGCAACGCGCTTACGTTAGGTTGACGGCGAGGCAAAACGGTGACGATCCGTGTCCGAGTTGATATAATAATATATGCTACAACCTTTAGCAGGACTCGATGCTGTGACTTGGATCAACCCCTGAATTCGTGGGGTAGTGTGTACCAGTGTACCTAGTTACGTTGGTTTAGATCAAATCATGGGGCAAGTTTTTCGTTTTTTTTACATAATATGATAGGTTAGCGTTTGATCTCTAACACACCTGCCTGATGGTGAGTAACGATGCGGTCTAAGATGACGCTTTCCTAGAAGATACCTGTTCGCGACTGAAAACGCCCATATTGTACACGTCAGGAAAGACAGACGCAGGCAACTGATTCCATTCGCTTCCTGTACGAATAAAAAATGAAGAAGCAAAACGGTTGGTGCAGGTGTCTGGGATTTCGACCATGAGTCGATGTCGCATAACAGTTTGCCCGGTCGTATGATGAAAGTATGAAGATAGTAAAATTAGATCGTAAACCTTTCTACATCTAAGTCATATTCCGTTACAAAAGTTAGAACATTCTCCTAATGCATAATTGAATACTTTCGAGTACCTATGGTGCTTATTGAATGAATGGATGTGCTGCGTCAGGGAATGGAATACTTCATTCCTTTTTCTGAAGTAGCACTGTCTAGCAAAGCTCAGCCTTGGTTTGGGGCCGCGTGCAGACGTGCTGAGGCACTAAAGCATGCGGCTTACCTCGCCTGGGTTGATGCTCGTATCCGCAAAGCTATGGACGTTACCGTGAAGAAGAAAGCATATAACAAGGCCGCCAAGTCCTGCAAGAAGGCTCTACAGAAGGCTCGGTTCGACCACATAAGCCGGATAGGGAGCAAACTGGCCTCATACCCTGCAGGTAGTAAGGCGTTTTGGTCTCTGGCTAAGGCGGTCGAGTCGAACTTCTGCCGCTCCTCACTTCCTCCTATGCTGAAGACCGACGGATCACTGGCCCACACTGCTGCGGAGAAAGCGAATTTATTCGCTTCTCTATTTGCGGAATCTTCGCGTCTAGACTCTGCTGGCGAGTCACCTCCTAGTCTACCGGGATGCGGGATATATATGCCGGAAATACGCATCCGTCAGACGGAGGTCCTTAAAACGCTGCGGAAGCTGGACGTGAACAAAGCCAGTGGTCCTGATGGGATTCCAGCGATAGTGCTTAAGACCTGCGCGCCTGAGCTCGCTCCTGTTCTGACATGCCTCTTTCGCCTCTCAATGGCGGCTGGTCTGGTCCCGAAATCGTGGAAGCATGCCAATGTGCAGCCAGTGCACAAAAAAGGCAGTCGTGCCGACCCAACCAATTACAGGCCGATTTCAGTCACTTCCATACTCTGTAAGACTATGGAACGTGTTCTGAACAATAGGCTCCTGGCATACCTAGAAGAGAACGACCTCTTCAGTGACCGACAATACGGGTTTCGCCGAAATCGGTCCACTGGGGACCTCCTAGCGTATGCCACATACATCTGGGTTGAGGCCATCGAGAGATACGGAGAAGCCCTTGCCGTTTCTCTAGACATCTCGAAGGCCTTTGATAGGGTTTGGCACGATAGTCTTATAGGCAAGCTCCCATCGTACGGTCTGCCAACTGGTCTATGTGCCTGGATTTCGGATTTCCTGAGGGACCGGTCACTGCGTGTAGTCATTGATGGCTGCGCGTCTGACCAAATGGCTATTAATGCCGGGGTTCCTCAGGGATCCGTGCTCTCTGCAACCTTATTTTTGCTGCATATCAACGATCTGTTGAAGCCTGGTATATATGGGTACGCAGATGACAGCACAGTTGTAGAGAGGTACACGGCCAGTGCACGGACTAGTATGGCGGAGATCCGGTGTCATAGGGAGGCGATGGTCGAGCGCATGAACTTGGCCTTGAAGGCAGTCTCTGATTGGGGTGACGCCAATCTGGTCAGGTTCAACGCGTCTAAGACCCAGGCGTGTCTATTCTCCGCTAAGAGGAGTCCATTCCACCTGACTCCCACTTTCCGAAATGTGTCCGTGCCGATAGCTGGCCATCTTGAGCTTCTTGGCGTCTCTTTAACACCAACTCTCAACTTTGGCACCTACATCGAGTCCAAAGCCCAGCTAGCTTCAAAAAAGCTTGGTGTTCTGGCGAAGGTGAGACGGTACTTCACGTCGGGACAGTTGCTCAACTTGTACCAAGCACAAGTCCGCTCGTGCATGGAGTACTGTTCTCACCTCTAGGACGGTTCGGCAAAATACCAGCTGGAGGCGTGGGAGTCAATTGAGAGGAGAGCCAGGAGACTCATCGGTGACGATAAGCTGGCCAACAAAAGGCTCCAGAGCCTGGAACATCGTCGCAAGGTGGCGAGCTTGTCGGCCTTTTATCGGATACATTTTGGGGAGTGTGCAACAGAACTCCACGACCTAATCTTGTCATCTCCATTCTTTCGTCATACAACCAGGCAGACTGGTGTGCGGCACCGATTCATGGTGGACATACCACACGTTCGCACTAAGCGCTTTGCCTCGTCATTCCTTATTCGTACTGCAAGGGAATGGAATCGGTTGCCTGCGTCTGTCTTTCCTGACGTGTACAATTTGGGGGTCTTCAAGTCGCGAGTGAATAGGTATCTTCTAGGAAGGCGTGTTACATCTTAGGCCGCATCGTCACTTACCATCAGGCAGGTGTGATAGTGGTCAAACGCTGACCTATCATGAATAAAAAAAAAAAAAAAATATCAGATACTATAAAACCAAGTACAAAACATATATTTAATTTTACAGTCATATAGTTAAAAATTCAAATTAATATCCCCACATGACATTTGTATTTTAATTTTATTGTACTTGGTTTGATTTTTATATGGACTTGTTCTGAAATAAACTTAAATTATTATTAATTTTTATTATTATTATAAGGTTAGGGTCAAAAAGCTGGCTGCATTTCTTCTATGAATGACAATGTCGATCCATTAACCAAAATAGCAGCCACCCCTTTGGTCACTTGATGATACTTACCGGCAGTTTCTTCATCTATATAATAAGGTATTATTCCATAAGACCATTCAGCCGTAAAGGTGGTAGCGTACGGAGAGTCTGCTTGTGACGGGGCTGCGGACTCAAATTTATACATTCTCGGTGACGGCAACCCTGCCTGCCCTGCCTGCACTGCCTGGTTCATAATCATTTTTGAGTTTTTTATTGGAACAAACGGTGGCGGGAAGAATGTTACTTGTTTTGGATCAAACTTCTTCTGATACGGCGACCAAGTAGCTTGAGAATTATTCAAGGGCCTCAATGTCCAAATCCTATTAGAGTCCTGGGATTGAGGATCAAACTTCTTCTGATACGGCGACTTCGTAGCTTGAGAATTATTCAAGGGCCTCAATGTCCTAATCCTATTAGAGTCCTGGGATTGAGGATCAAACTTCTTCTGATACGGCGACCAAGTAGTTTGAGAATTATTCAAAGGCCTCAATGTCCAAATTCTATTAGAGTCCTGGGATTGAGGATCAAACTTCTTCTGATACGGCGACCAAGTAGCTTGAGAATTATTCAAGGGCCTCAATGTCCAAATCCTATTAGAGTCCTGGGATTGAGGATCAAACTTCTTCTGATACGGCGACCAAGTAGCTTGAGAATTATTCAAGGGCCTCAGTGTCCAAATCCTATTAGAGTCCTGGGATTGAGGATCAATCTTCTTCTGATACGGCGACCAAGTAGCTTGAGAATTATTCAAGGGCCTCAATGTCCAAATCCTATTAGAGTCCTGGGATTGAGGATCAAACTTCTTCTGATACGGCGACCAAGTAGATTGAGAATTATTCAAGGGCCTCAATGTCCAAATCCTATTAGAGTCCTGGGATTGAGGATCAAACTTCTTCTGATACGGCGACCAAGTAGCTTGAGAATTATTCAAGGGCCTCAATGTCCAAATCCTATTAGAATCCTGGTATCGAGGATCAAATTTCATATGTTTCTGCATCTCTCGATTATGATTATTAACTGAAATACGATTTTAATGTCACAATATAAATAATAAATATTATACACATCACCATCTAGCCCCAGGCTAAGTAACTAGACTTGTGATAAAGGTGCTAGACAACGGATATACTAATTATATAGGTACTTTTCTTTTGTAAATATATACATTGAAACAACCAGACCACAGACAAATATCTAAGCATAAATACTTGTCTGTGGCGGGAATCGAACCCGTGACCTTGTGTTTGGCAGTCCAGCATGGTGACCATTGTGCCAACTGGGTCGTCAATATAAATTAAGGATAGCTTAAAGATAGAACAAACGCAAACGTCTTAATTCCAAAAATGTATGTAAAGTCGTTAGGTTATCAGGGCGGCTCGGGCGCATTTATCCAGCCTGCCTAGCATGAAGACCAAAACACGATACGATAAAGCGATATAACTACATCAACTCTCAAAATATGATAGATAAAGCCGCCATGCTGAATTTTTATTATAAACTAGCTTTTGCCCGCGACTTCGTCCGCATAGAAGTCGAAAATGGCTTTAACAGGATTTTTAATTGGTTTTATCACTAATATATTTCTGTGGGTTTTAATATTACCAAAATCGGTAGGTTATTTTAAACATTCTTTTGTATTATCATGTATTTTCGTATGTCGTATTTTACATGTTTTCTCTATACGCATAATAAAGAAAGAAAGGACAAAAGTGTGTACTTGGAAGCAAATTAAAAAAATGGGTTGTGGGAAAAAGTAGTAGAACGAAAATACCTATATAGTATTTAAATTTCATGTTACATATACAATTAAAAACGCCTAAATCAATTGAAATCTGGTTTTCAATATTAGATAGCTCTATTTTGAGGAAGGTCGTGGTATAGGCACATTTTAGGAACATCAAAATCCAATTAGTAGGTCCTGAGTAAACAACAAAAAACTGCAGCCGCTCGGCCGAACGCGTTCCAGCAAACACGAACGTCACAGAATACTTAATAGTGTAGCATACATTTTATCCCGATATTCCCACGGTAACGGGACTTACGCGGGTTTGTTTAGGGAATAATTCGTAAACATAACCAAAATGTTCTAGCACAGTTCTAGTCCTCACCATTTTAAATTTCGAATACTACGTTCCTATGAGGCCGTGTCCTCTTTTGAATAAAATCGGATTGTGTTTTCAAACATGTGTCAAAATACAATGTAGGTAAGTTAAAAGGAGTATTGATATCAACTTCGGAGGACCCCCAAAATAACTTCCTACCCCTTTTTAATCCCGTTAGAGGATGAATTTTAATAAAATACGAAACACGTGTTTCATCAATTCTGTTAAAGAATGTTTATGCAAAATTTGAAGTAGATTGGACCGAGGAATCACGTTGTCCCATACAAACTTCGTCCCCCCTTTTCACCCCCTTAGGGGTAGAATTTCGGAAAATCCTTTCTTATCGGCTGCCTACGTCATACAAAGAACACACCCTCCAAGTTTCAGATCTCTACGATCAGCGGTTTAGGCTGTGCGTTGATCCGTCAGTCAGTCATTCAGGACAAAGCATTTTATACGTATAAGAGAAGAGATACTGTATAATAGCCGTGCAAAGCCGGGGCGGGTCGCTAGTACTTTGATAAAAGAGATCCAATCAAAGAGTATTTAAGTTTTTAATAACCCCAGCACGCCGCTTCATACACATGTTCATACAAAATTGCTGGAGCGTTGTAATGTTCCAAATTCAAAAAACGCTCCTGCATTGGATTTAATTTTCTTTGACCGCGACACTGGCTATATGCACGATAGTGGTAATGCGAAGCCATAATAAAATTATAAATAAAAAAGAGATGGCGCTAGATGCTTCTTTCCGTATGTCAAAATGACAATTTTGACATCATCCCTACGTTCTGTACGTTTTCATGCAAAAATTTTATGGTTTATTTTTTTACGCCAAGAAATATCAAATTTTAATTAGTAACATAAATCTACTTGAAATACCTAAACCTCTTCTGATATTTTCTAAACACATTCGTGAAGATTATGTTAAAATCTGTTTCTTATTTCCCGAAATTAGACTGCACAAACAAAGGTAAACAAACCAAATCAACATTTTCTGAAATGAATGGTAGTTTCGCGAAAATAAAGAGATGGCGCTAGTTACTTGAAATTAAAAAAAATATCTTATTAAATTAATTACTTTATTTTTTTAGTTAAAAAATGTGTATATTGCTATGTATTCTTAAAATACATAAGTGTACAAAATTTTTAAGCAGAACAAAAAGAATAATCAACTAATTTGTGATTTTCTAAATTTAAGAAAACCTGAATCGCGCATGCAAGATTTTTTTCTACCGGAGCTATATAAGGTTAGCGAATTCTATAGTGCTAAGATCATTATGGACGTAGAACGCTTACTTCCAAAACTTCGAATTTATTATATGTAGAGATTGCGATCAAAATTATGTTAAAAATTCAACATGGCGGCTTTATCTATCATATTTTGAGAGTTGATGTAGTTATATCGCTATAGTGTATCGTGTTATGGTCTTCATGCTAGGCGTACAGGGCGGCGCCGGCGTGGGGCGATCCGTGTGTGAGGAAAGGGTACCGGCTCTCTTTCCATACAAACGTAGTCGACTGTTTCCTCCCTGGATAATGACACTAGCACAAATATTTTTGTTGCATAAAACTTATACCTGCTATGGCCTGCTATCTGCCTGCTATGTATTATTAACACGCTTTTATTATTTTATACAGGGTTATTGGAAATTATACTAGCAAGCCGTTGAGGGCTACTTCTGTGCACCATAACGAACAATTTTTATTCTACGACTTTAAGAAATTCGAAAAAAAAATGAAAATTTTGAGGTTCTGTAAATTCGAAAAACATTTGGTTTTTTAAAACAAACGTCGTTCAGACTAAGAACAGTACGTAAAACTTATAAAATAAGTAAAATTTTAAGGTTAATGACCTCTCCGTGTAAGGAACAGCTGATTTTCAGATAAACCTAACCTCAAATTTGCTTGCTAGTATAATTACCAATAACCCTGTATATATTTTTTTTCTTTGATAATTAGAAAATGAAAAAACCAAGACATAGGGGCATAGTCATGGCAGTTATAGGTTTTATGCAACAATTATTGTGCTAGTGTTATCCAGTGAGGAAACAGTCGACTTCGTTTGTATTCAGAGAGCGCCGGTCACCTTAATTTAGCTCTACAAGTCTAGTTTCAATTAATTTATAGCGGCAACAGAAATACATCATCTGTGAAAATTTCAACTGTCTTGCTATTTGATGAGATACAGACAGACAGACAGTGGACAGACAGTCTCAGTAAAAGGGTCCCGTTTTTGTCAGGTGTCGGTATTGAGGAAGTTCGTTGAGCTTGCTCGTATAGATACGAGTCAACTCAGGGCATATTCACACCATCAGTCTTTTTAAACTTCCGTTTTATACAAGGTACCGTCGTCGGAATACCAATTACCTGAACCCCACGTGATCTAGAGCTCAGGCGCACATCTGTAATGGCAGCTCCACATACACGCCCGAAAACCGAACGTGACTGTGGATGAAAGTGAATGTGGATGGTTTTCGCGGGGTTCACGTACGTTCGCGCCTGTTCCCCGATCATAGTCGGTATGTACTCTGCTCGCGCGTGAATTTACGGCGTGTAGGTGGAGCCGCCATAAGGTTGCAAAGTAATGTTACTCGATTCTGTTTTTCTTATTTCAAACAATATTATAATTAAACAAATACAATATAAAAAATAACATTTTTTTTAAATAAGTAGGTACTACATTTTAACAGTTTTTTTGCGCTTGCGCTCTGGGTCACGTGGGGTTCAGCTAATTGGTATTCCGACTGTACATGCGGGTAATAAATACCACCTTGATTGAAGACTAAATATATCCTATTAATTGCGTAAAACAGGTAATTAGAAAAATATTTGTCGATACAAAGTTCCTTATCTCGGGTTGGCGGGGGACCGTAACAGAAAGAGAGAAAAACCGTAAGAGAAAAAGAGAATGAAGGATACCGATAACTAATCTCCCACATATACAGGGTGTAACAAAGGGGGTGGATCATCGGTTGTTATGAGGTTGGGGCCTTAGTACCTATCGATTTAACCCCCATGTACTTATGTTCTGCAATATTCACTGGTTCAAAAGTTATTTGGAGTTTAGTGAACTTTTTGTCAAAATCAGATTTTAGCCTATACCATGTAATTATAGCCAAACTAGCAGGTCTGCGGATCTTTCAATAGCAGATCAGCTGTTCTACTAAAAAAAAATGGGTTGTCTGTAAAGTCGGTTTACGGACGATAATTTTACGTAATAAGAAAAATATTTTGGTTTTGTTATTCCTTTTTTTTTTTTCCTTGTACCTAAGTAGGTATATATTAGAGATGGGCCGACTATGGCATTTGCCGACTAGCCGATCAGCCGACTAATCGGTTTTCAAATTGCCGACTAGTCGGCAGTGCCGATCATTTTAATACTAGCCTTTCGGAGGTTTTCGGACTATGTCGTCATCACTCGGCTCGCTCGCGGACGCAACGAGTGATCGTGCGACCACGCCGAACGTGTGGGACGTTTTTTGTTTACATTTTATTTTCAACTATTTTATTGATTAAAGCTACTCAATTATAATGACTGACTGATTTCTAACTAAGTTCCGAACTAAGTTATATGGTAAGTAGGTACATTTATTTAAATATGTAAAATTTAAATAAATTCAGATAGTTAGGTGTCGGAAACTATTGAAGTTTCTACATATAAATAATTGTTTTATCTTACAGGTTAAGTGCCGATTTTAATCGGCATATTTTGCCGATTAGTCGTCGACTAGTCGCCGACTATAAAATATGCCGAATAGTCGGCTTTCCCGACTAGTCGGCAACTAGTCGGCCCATCTCTAGTATATATATTTTTTTCTTTTATGAAAGTCTTCTATTCATCACTCGTCACCATAACACAAGCCCAGATGAGCGATATTATTATTAAATAGGTACTCTGTTTCCTAATGTTACCATGACTCATGACGTCACACATCGGGAACGGGACGCATGACGTCATAGGGCTTGAATATCGGTCCATTTTTCAATTCCGGAGTTCAGTTTCAATATTGATCTATTCAGAATTCTGGAATTCCGGAATTCGATGCTTCCTTTACAAAATGCATAATATTTTTTGAATAACAGATGTTATCGAAATGAAGGGGCATTTTAGGTAGGAATAATAAATCCATTGAAATAGCTGTTCAAAACTGTAATTATAATTAAAAATTAAGTAATCTATCATCTAGAACTTTTGTTGGATGTGAACTTCTTACACGATTACAAATGTTAGAAACTAGTGAAAAGTAGCGTTCAGTCTCGACACTAGTAGGCGATATTGTTTTTAGATACTTGAAGCATTGGACTCTATCGCCTCCGTCTTAGAAAACTGCCTTTTCGACTCTTAACAAACGATATCGAAATTCCGGTATTGCTCTCACCAATTCCGGTATTACAAACGATACTGAAATAAGTCGGAATTTTCTTAAGAGGAAAGGGTACCGGGGGCTTTCTCCATACAAACTATTACAAACGTTGTCGACTGTTTTCTCCCTGGGTAATGACACTAGAGCAAATATTTTTGGTGCATGCCCCTATTTTTTGTTATTTATTATTCTATTATTTTTTTAATTTTAATTTCTAAAATAATTAGAAAATTAAAAAAACCAAAACATAGGGGCATAGTCATGGCAGTTATAGGTTTTATGGCACAAAAATATTTGTGCTAGTGTCATTATTCAGGGAGGAAACAGTCGACTACGTTTGTATGGAGAGCGCGCAGGTACCCTTTCACCTTAAAACCGGAATCCCGGAGCTCAAGCCCTACGTCACACTATATTACCATGACCCTTTTTTGGGAATGCAGGTGTTCCATCAATTTATTAGACATTATCACGTCAAAAAATTAAATTAAAATGAATACTAACACCGCAGAGCCTTTCTCACATTAGGAACATCGCGACCATGTATAAACTTGATTGTTAAAACTATCATAAATAACAATCCACATATTTTGATTTTCAAATCCATATTTTTGCAAATTTCACGATCACAACACCGATTTAGGTAGGAACTTAAATTTTAAGTGCTTATTGCTTAACAAATTCTATTATTGAAAAAATATTATTGTTTGAAAAAAATCGATTTTATTTACAACCAATTACTTCAGGGTGGAAAGCATTATTTATTAGGATTCCGTATTCAAAGGGTAAAAACGGGGCCCTACACATTCTTTACTCATGTGCCTACACTGTCTGTCTGTCACTAGGCTGTAGGTATCTCAAGAACCGCGATAGTTTGATATTTTCAAGGATAATGTACAGTCACATTACCAATTAGCCGAACCCCACGTGACCCAGAGCTCATTTGCAAATTTGTAAAAAATAAAGTAGGTATTTACCTATTTTGTAATTTTTTTATATTGTTTATTGTATTGTATAGTAATATAATTAGAAAAAAAAACAGAATCAGGCAACATCACTTTACAACCTCACAGATTTACAACCTCACAGGTTCAGCTAATTGGTAATGTGACTGTACTTACCTATTTCTGTTGCCGCTATAACAACAAATAAGTACTAAAAACTGAAACAGGAAGGGTTAAAGACGAATAAATGAAAGTAAAGAAATCAAGACATTTATTGCAAAGTTATGTAGGTACACAAGGATCTTAAAATATACTTAACTAGCGACCCGCCCCGATTTCACACGGCTATATTATGCATGTATTATACATATAAACCTTCCTATTGAATCACGCTATCTATTAAAAAAAACCGCATCAAAATCCGTATTTTTAAAGATTTAAGCGGTCAAAGGGAAATAGGTACAGAGAAAGCGACTTTGTTTTATACTATGTAGTGTATGTAACAATAACTTACCCATTACAGGCATGCATATATCAAACTTATATCAAATCAAATCAAATCAAAAATCTTCATTTCTTTGGATGCTTAATACTTAAAAGTATACAGGACCACATAAAATCATCTTAAAAACTAAGTTAGGATGTGTGCCTTCGGAACGCGCCCACCAATGAGAAGAAGGCACAAGAAACTCATGGGGTTTTTTTTTTTCATGTGGTCACGCTCAAAAATAATCATCATCATCATCATCATCATCAGCCGGTGTCAGTCCACAGCTGGACGTAGGCCTCTCCCAAGATACGCCACTGAGCCCGATCTTCGGCTCTTCTTCTCCATTCGCTGCCCACCGCTTTGCGTATATCGTCACTCCACCTGGTCACAGGGCGTCCTACACTACGTTTGCCAATTCGCGGTCTCCACTCCAAGACAAGTTTACCCCAACGATTATCAGTCCTGCGGTAGATATGACCAGCCCACTGCCACTTCAGTTTGCTAATCCGTTGAGCTATGTCGATCACTTTAGTTCTCTGGCGAATTACTTCGTTCCGGATTCGATCCCGCAGAGAAACACCGAGCATAGCTCTCTCCATAGCTCGCTGAGCGACTTTAAATTTGTGGACTAGTCTAGCTGTGAGTGTCCACGTCTCGGCTCCGTAAGTCATCACAGGTAGGACGCACTGATTAAAGACTTTTGTCTTTAAGCACTGCGGTATAGGCGACGAGAAGACTCGACGGAGTTTCCCGAATGCTGCCCAGCCCAACTGAATTCTTCTCTGGGTTTCCTTCTCAAAGTTGTGTCTGCCTAGTTGGAGCGTCTGCCCTAGGTAAACATACTTCGCAACAACTTCGAGTGGGATTCCATCTACGGCAATCGGTTCCGGGACAACGTGCTCGTTGTACATGATTTTGGTTTTATCCAAATTCATCAGGAGACCGATGCGACGAGAAGAATCAGCTAGGCCATTCAACATTCTCTGTAAGTCCGGCAGCGTTTCTGCCATTATGACGATGTCATCTGCAAATCGTAGGTGAGAGATGTACTTACCGTTAATATTGATGCCGCGATCTTTCCAGTCCAGCGTCTTAAACATATCTTCCAAGGCATTAGTGAACAGTTTCGGGGATATGACATCCCCCTGTCTCACTCCTCGGCGCAAATGGATATGTTTAGTTTTCTGGTTCTGTACTTGTACGGTCATCGTTGCGGCATTATACAGACATCTCATCACTTCGATATATCGCCAGTCCACTTGGCAACGCTGCAAGGACTCCAGAACGGACCAGGTCTCGATTGAGTCAAAGGCCTTCTCATAGTCCACAAATGCTAAGCACAATGGTCGATTGTACTCTTCGGTCTTCTGTATAATCTGCCGCATTGTGTGGATGTGGTCTATGGTGCCGTAACCGCTTCGAAACCCGGCCTGCTCCGGAGGTTGGAACTCATCGAGTCTTCGCGCAAGACGGTTCGTGATGACCCTTGAAAACAGCTTGTAGACATGGCTCAGTAGCGAAATCGGGCGGTAGTTTTTCAATAGGGTTTTGTCTCCTTTTTTGAAAAACAAAATCACCATTCTACTGTTCCACGCCTGTGGAGTTCTCCCAGTGAAAAGAACGGAATTGAAAAGCTGTTGAAGCTGATGAAGTACTGGAGCTCCACCGGCTTTTAAAAGTTCTGTTGTGATTCCGTCTTCTCCCGGGGCTTTTCCATTTTTGAGCTGTTTAAGGGCCCTCACGATCTCGTCTCGGCTGATTTCGGGCAGATCTTCTGTGAAGTGGCGGGTTAAGGTGGCTCTACAATCCTCAGTACGGGCCTTGAAGCATGCGACGCGTAGAGCTTACCGTAGAAGTCTTCAACTTCCGACAGAATCTCCGACCTGGATGCAGCGACTTGTCCAGTTGATGTTGTCAGCTTTGTGAGGTGGCTTCTACCCAAAGGCTGGACAAACACTTTCGACCCCCGATTTTGCTCGATTGATTCTTTAATCAAGAGCGTGTTAAAGGATCGGAGGTCGCGTCGTACCAACTTCTTAATGGTTTTGTTGCGCACCTGGTTATTCGACAAAGCTGACAGTGGATCTGTACGTCTCTCTTCCATTAGTCGAAGTGTTTCCGCTGAAAGTTTAGACTTTTTGCCCTTACGCTTGCATTCGCAAAACTTCGTCCCTTCTTCCCTGAGGATTTCCACCACTTCTTCGAGTTTCCGATCTACGTCATCTGTGGTTTCCAAGGCAGCGAATCGATTTTCCAATTTTATTTGGAATGTTTCGGACCCAGCAATGGTTTGGAGTAGGTTTGGTCGGAGCGTGAACTTCATCAGGCGGACCCTCTCGGCTTTGAAGTCGATATCCAGAGCGCCTCGTACAAGTCTGTGATCACTTCCGGTATTAAACCTAGTGATTACTGAGACGTCTCTGAATATGCGCCGTTTGTCCGCGATGATGAAGTCAATCTCGTTTTTGGTCACAGTGTCGGGACTTTGCCACGTCCATTTTCTTTGGGGCTTTTTTTTGAAGAACGAGTTCATTAAGAAAAGCCCCTCTTTCTCGAGAAAATTGACGAGCATTTGCCCCCTGTGATTCCTATTGCCAAATCCATGTGGTCCTATAGTCGATTCGCTGCAAGTCTGTACTCCCACTTTGGCGTTAAAGTCTCCCATGACAACATTGTAGTGAGCCTTGGAGGTGGCGTGTAAAGCTCTGGAAATATCTTCGTACATGCTCTCCACCTCATCATCCGAGTGTGTCGAGGTCGGTGCGTAAACCTGAATAACTTTGAGGCTGTACCTCTCGGTTAGTTTGATTATAAGGTACGCTACCCTGGTCGACACACTGGAGATTTCTACAACGTTGTCACTAAGAGCCCTGTTGACCAGAAACCCGACGCCGCCTTGGGATGGCTGATCTCCCTCTCTGTAGTACATAAGATGGCCCGATTCTAGGGTTATTGTGTCCTCCCCCTGTCTTCGGACTTCACACAACCCCAGAATGTGCCATCTCAAGTGTTCCAGCTCCTCTTCCAGCTGCGCTAGATGATCGTCCAGCCGAATCGTGCGTCCATTGTACGTTGCGAGGGTCAGTTTGTTTTGGCGGCCTACCGTAGCCCGGGGATTCTTAGCACCCCCTGCCCTGCCGTAACCATGACCGCCGCCGTGGTCAGGAATAGCAGGGCGGCCGGGAACTGGGGGCCGCGGCTTATTGTGACGTTCCATTGGGAGGATTTTGCCCTAATCGCCACGCTGGGCAGGCGGGTTGGCGATCGCAGGACGTAGCTTCTTGCACCGGTGACGCTGCTGCCCGTAGGAAAAATAATAGTAATAATATACTAAACTACCTTTTGCCCGCGACTTCGTCCGCGTAAAAGTCCGAAAATGGACCAATCACGCTGTCCCATACAAACTTTGCCCCCCTTTTTTACCCCTTAAATAGTAGAATTTCTGAAAATCCTTTCTTATCGGATGCCTAAAGAACACACCCTCCAAGTTTCAAGTGTCTACGATCAGCGGTTTAGGCTGTGCGTTGATCTGTCAGTCAGTCAGTCAAGTCAGTCACTCAGGACACAGCATTTTATAAGTATCTATAGATTAATATTTCTATACTTAATATTAAAGGTAGGTAGGCATTTTAAAAATATACCTACCTTTGTTTCTTCATAAAATTCAGATAGACATGCAAAGAGATGAGACGCATGTGACTAGAAGAGTGATGAGTATGAATGTAGAGGGATGAAGAGGAAGAGGACGACCGAAGAAAAGATGGATGGACTGCATGAGACAAGACATTAGAGAGATGAATGTGAACGATGAGATAAAAATAAATAAATAAATATTGAATAAATATTGCAGGACATTCTACACATCGCCATCTAGCCCCAAGCTAAGTAACTAGACTTGTGTTATGGGTGCTAGACAACGGATATAATACTTATATACTTTTTTATCACAGTTGCTCATAAAGTGGATCTTATTAAACCGCTTTTAGGCTCATAAAGCAACGTAATACACGCGTGCAATAAAAAAAAAATCCAACTAGTGTTGGAAAATAATACGTCATCCCGATATGTCAAATACGTATCTTACTGCTAATGACATATAGTAGATGAAACATTCTTAAGGACATCGTTCAAATCGTACCCAAAAATTAACGTGCCGGCCACAAAAAAAAATGTTTCTATCTTGTAGAGAATAACATTTTAAATAATGTTTAATAAGGCAACAAAGAGCTACGATGAACCATCGTTGAGTTATTTTACATTGAAAACCCAAAAAAATGCATTTTGTAGAGATCCGTTTGACCACTTCTAAGATATTACTACAGAAAAAATATAAAAATAAGTAGTAAATGGATAAGTTTTGTCTGTTTTTATTATATTTATATACATAGGTATATCCAATAACCCTTTCAGAAGTTATAGTGGGATCTTAAAAGTGGTCAAACGGATCCCTATAAAATGCATTTTTTGGGTTTTCAATGTAAAATAACTCAACGATTTTTGATCGTAGCTCTTTGTTGCCTTAGTAAACATTGTTTAAAATGTTATTCTCTACAAGATACAAATAATTTTTATTACTGGCCGGCATTTTTTTTTGTGGGTATTTTTTGTTAGAAACATGAATGATCTCCTTTATCTGGGTTATACTGTTTTGATGTATAGAAAAAGGTACCATCCAAAGAGTTTTTAAGCCTTGCTGGCTTAAAACTCTTTGTTGGTACCTTTTTTCTTCTTTTCAAAAGGTTGTCTCTAAAGTCTGCGAACGATAATATTACGTAATGACGTCTTTGAAAATAATTAAAAATTGAGTTTTGTTTTTATTTTGTTTTTTCTTTAGGTACATAAATATATTTTTTTTATATATTCTGTTTTTAATGAAACCCGGAACTAATATATTCTGTTTTTAACCGCCGACGCAAAAACAAATGAAAAAAACCCTAAAAAAATATTGTATGTCAGACGCTGTATAGGTTAAAAGTCTTTTGCCTAGCCTTTCGGGAGTGTAATTAACAAAAAATAGTAAACATAACCTAAAATTCTTTAAAACTTTTTATTATTAAAATTTTAACAAGTCTTTTTTTTTATTCGCAACTGTGATAAAAAACGTCGTACGATACACGTGTGGAAAGTTGATCATTCCATAGAGGCGGCTTTTGCCACGCTCGCGTTCCGCTCGCGCGTCATAAACCGCCTCTATGGAATGATCAACTTTCCACACTTGTATCGCAATGTACTATTTTAGCATTCGATAGCACTGTGGCGACGCTTCACATCGCCACCAACAGATGGCGCCACTGATAAGATCGTTGATCCTAGATCGCGCAAGCGAAGTTTTTCTGAAGATAAGCTCATATACAAGTTCCAACGAAACATCGTCGGGCCGCGGCCTACCGGGTATAACACCTGCCCGGTGGAAGATCTTTCCTTTGGAGGTACATACCACCTCGTACCTCCAAATTGGTGACTCCTCATATGAACGACGAGCGCAACCTTCGCCGACATGAGCTTCTTCACCTCCGCATTCATCCTGAAATACTATCCAAAAAACAGATTGGAATAATTCCTTCATTTGCAGTTTTGGCTTTTGGTGCCAAAACTGCAAATGAAGGAATTATTAGCATGGAGAATTTTAATTTTTTTTTATTCGTATTCAAAATTTTAAAAAAAATTAAAAAGGCGGATATCTTGGAAACCGCGAGACTTTCATAGCGCATAATTTTACTTTTCTGAACCGGCACAGTGTTCTCTATCCGTAGGTGTCCGCTTATCCATTCATTACCCTGTATACTTAACCGTTGGCATACAAGATGTGAGAGGAGGAAAACTGAATGGAATGTCGAATTTTATAAATAAATAAATATTGCAGGACATTCTACTCATCGCCATCTAGCCCCAAGCTAAGTAACTAGACTTGTGTTATGGGTGCTAGACACCGGATATACTACTTATATACTTTTTTTGTAATTATATACTAATAATACATAGAAACAACCAGACCACAGACAAATATCTAAGCATAAATACTTGTCTGAGGCGAGAATCGAACACGCAACACTATGTTTGGCAGTCCGGCATGGTGACCATTGTGCCAACTTGGTCGTCATATACATTATATACTATGTATATTTTTTCTTTTAAGCATATTCTCAGGGGGGATTTCTGGACTTGTTTTTATTTTTATTCCACTTTTCCCCCTTGAGGGGGATTTGAAGGGGGATTTCTGGACTCGTAAATTTTCAATTCCACTTTTCCCCCCTGAGGGGGATTTTGGGGTGGATTTGTGGAATAACCCTTCAAATAGTGCTGCACAGGATTGTAAACGTTACTGTGGGCAGAGACTTTTGACCGTGGATTGTACCTACGAGTATACCCGCGCTCTATTATTTTTGACGTGAAAACGTCTTATAAATCGATGAACACCGTAGTGCACTCACAAAAAGTGTCATGTTATGGTTACGATCCGTTATTGACAAGGTAACCATAGCAACGTATTATCGTTGTTATGGTTACCATCAATGTTTTCAGACGTTATCACGTAGAATTATCGTCCGTAAACAGACTTTATAGACAACCAGTATTTTTGTAAATAAAGATTCACCAATTAGATGCGCCCACGGCAGGCATAGGCCCACGGTCTTGTACTCAACCTAAACGTTTCGGTAAACGCAAAATTATAGTGCGCCACCTTAGAAAGTGCGTGTCCGCATAGAATAGTGTCAGAAATAATATTTTCGAGACATCATCGAGACTCCGAGACCATGATGTTTTTATTCGTTGTCACAGGGAAAAACGATCTAAAACAATCACACGCACTCTACAACGAAATCAAAGTAATTACTTAATACAATTAAATAAGATAAACATTACTGAAAAAATGTAGAACGGAATGTTATTTATTTTACTTTGAGTGTTGCCTACAAGATGCAAAAATCGCTAATTTAATAACTTTTTATCAGTTAAGTTATCCCAACTGTTATCAACAACTAGTACAACTACCTATTGATTTTGTCGCACAGACAAATGTGGCGTGTTCGTTTACTTACTTGTACCACCTTGCACCAAAAATAAATTTAGTTAGTAGTCATTAAAAAACGCGCGAGACCCTGTCTGAGAGTTTGGTAACAGCAAAAAGTGTGGGGAAGTTTTTTTACACAAAACGGAATCATTTTATATACTTAATATAAGTTTCATCAAAATCGGTCCAGTAGTTTCGGACCCTATTCGTTACAAACAAACAAAAAACTCTTTCCTCTTTATGATATTAGTGTAGATACACAGAAATAATGTAGTTTTAGTTTTTGTCTAAATCGAGCACGCAACTCCTGTTTTTCAGCATTTTTCGCTATCTCATATAGTATAAGATATTATAGTAGGTAGGTACATACCTACCTACTGATGAACCATGTAAAAAATCACCCGGTATATACACACATACACACACATTATCGCGGGCCTTGGGGGGCGAGAAAGAAATCAAGAAATTCCGTAACGAAAACACCTAACACCCCCGACAAATGACGGACGATTATTAACGGACGACTATTGACGGACGACAAATGTCGGACGACATGGTTTTTTAATTTTTTTTTTTCTATATATAACCCAATCAAGAAATTCCGTAACGAAAATAAAACCTAACGGCCGCTCGGCCAAGCGTTCGCTTAACGTGTATGTATGTATGTATATGGTACGACTGTACGAAGCTCGCACGACGCAATAGCTTTCCGCGGCAGTCCCCGAGTGCCACACGTTTTTTTTTCTTATGAACCTTCTCCTTACAATAACAAACAGAACAAAAAAGAATTAGCTTAATTGGTTCAGCTGTTTTCGAGTTAAGCGCTTAGCAACCATGGACCTATAAAATTAGCAACACATTCAGCAATTCATTTTCAAAATATTATAGTTTGTTAGGTACCAAATTGGGATAAATAGAGGCACAGGCTGGCAACACAAAAAACATCACCGACTGTCAACTGATCGGCCAATCGGCTGTCAGTCAGAAAAATATAAATTTAGGTGGCCCGGCTAGTCGGCTTTATTTGTTTATATATTTACTTATTAGGAAATCGATTAGCACTTACTTATATTACAGTAATTTAATCAATTGGCAGTCATGCAGCCCTACCTTGTCCTCCTGTGCATCGTTCTAGCGGCACCATACGCCTATCCATCAACTGCTCCCAGCGGCTCTGTTGAACTCGACGATCTTTCTTTCTTCAAAATTACCAATAAATTCGAAGCTTCGTTAGTGAAATTTGACGTGGCATACCCGTATGGAGATAAACATGACGCCTATGTGGCACTGGCGAAAGACGCTAGAGATATCGACGATCTTTTGGTCGCTGAAGTTGGTGTAAAGGACTACGGAGATAAAGATAACGAGGGTTTAGCGAAAAAGTATGGTGCTACGAAAGATAATTTCCCAGTAGTGAAGCTGTTTGTCAAAGGGAAAGATGAGCCGGCTACCTTCGATGATAGTAAGGGCTTCACGACGGATGCATTACGTCGTTTTGTTCGAGAACATTCAGGCATCTATCTGAGCCTACCGGGCTGCGTTAAAGACCTGGACATTATCGCTATGAAATTTAAAGAAGCTAAGAAAGATGACAGAGAAAAAATTCTGAAGGAGGCAGATAATGTGCTGAAGAAATTGTCCAGCAAGGTAAGTACCTACTAATTAAAAGCTGTCCACTTTTAAACATCTTCTGTCCCATACATTCTGACTGCACATTATCTAAAACCCCTTCGTGGACTCTAAGACACATGGCAATTTTCGATACCTACCGATACTGTTTACCGATATGAAAGAAAATGAACACTACTACCCCTGTGCCAAATTTCTTTCAAAATGGTCAAGCTGATAAGCTTATAAACATCCATATTTATAATGTTATTTTAAATTGAATTTTATAAATATTATTAATTTAACAGGATGCTGCATCTGGCAAGATTTACAAAACAATAATGAACAAAGTTATCGAGAAAGGTGACGAGTTTATTTCCGCTGAGTATGAACGAGTCAAGAAACTACACAGCGGTAAGGTATCTGATGAGAAAAAGAAGGAACTAGAAATAAAATTAAATATCTTACAAACATTCCTTTTGCCGTCCAAGCAGAAAGACGAACTGTAATTATTTTAAAGTCCTAATTCCTAATCTTCTAGCACGCAGCTGCAATATCTTGTAATCTTTTTTAAAGTCTTTTTATGTATGTGACAACTTCTAAATGAATGAAGCTGTTTGCTAATAGAAATAATGTTATTTTTAATTGTTTAAGCTGGTTCTTTTTGCTCAAATGTCAAATCCTGGCAAGCTGTGTGGAAGAGCAATAATTCTAAGTCATTTATTTTGAAAACTTACAACAAGCATTTTCACCTACTATAAAGTCATATTTAATTTATATACATCATAGTAATTAAGTAATAAAATGGTCTTTAAGTCTAAAATATACACGGTGAATTTTATACATGGGCCTTCAGGGCTATATCCTAAACTATATGAGATAGCGAAAAATGCTGAAAGGAGTTGCATGCTCGATTTTTACCAAAAACTAAAACTGCATCATTAGATTTTTTTAAAAGTCAATACCCTAGCCAGGAATCGAACATGAGAATAAAACTGAGAAGACCCTTGTCTTCTTTGACGCGTGGCCATCCTTATGGCCACGCGTCAAAAGTCGCGGGAGTGAAAGAGCAGCATAATTTTTTTCGTTTTGGTAGCCTTCCGATGGTTTGTGAATTAGACTGCTGTTGATTTTGTGACTTTTTTTTTAAATCTAATGATGCAGTTTAAGTTTTAGTCAAAATCGGGCACGCAACGCCTTCCAACATTATTCGCTATCTCTTATAGTTAAAGATATAGCCTTAAAGGCCTATGTAAAAAATTCACCCATAGACTGCTTGCTTAAAAAATCTACCCACAATGTTTTCAAATTCTACCAACAACGCATCAAAAGCAATAACACTGTTATTTAAAAGGATAGTTTTTAAGCTTAATTGAGGGTTCTAACTGGTAAAAACTAGCCTTAAAATGCTAAAACTAAATGAGAAAATGGCCTGAACAACAGTTATCTCTATTGTTTGCAACGTTTAGAAGGCTATGCCTGAACCCCGATAATACTGCCAGCAAAGAACTATCTAAATATAAATAGATTAGTTATTTCCTGTTCATTGATAATATTACATTCCTATGGCTTTATCCAAATTAGTATGTTATTTTTAGTAAATTCAACCAAATAAATATATGTACATATTTACGTTTAAGTAGGTACAGTAGGCAAAAGAATTGGAGACCTACCATAGAGTTCTAAAATAACTTTTTTTGAAATATTTTCATTCTAATAACGTTTGTCTAATAAATTTAATGAATTGAAAGGCTATAAACTTCAACTCAAGCAGGAACTTAGATTTTTGAAGACATTCAAATAATAACAGTTTTAGAGCTCTAAGGCAGGTCTCCAATTTCGTGGCCTGATTGTACCTACTTAATTTAATATTAGTTTTTTTTTTAAAGTCATAACTGTATAGTAGTTTAAATAACCATGGTTATTTTCACTATTAAAAACTTTAATGTTTTAAAAATGCAACTTTTTGGTGTGTAAGTGGGTATATTAAAGGTCTTGAAAACTTGGCAATCGGGATGTTATACATATTACTTGCACCTACAATTAGGCAACATAAGTGCAAACCCACCGTAGAGCTACAAAATTACTATTATTAGAATGTTTTCAACTCAAGCAATATTCTAAAGTCCTACTCGACTTGAAGTTTAAAAACTTTCAACTCATGAATTTAGTAGACAAACATTTATAGAACGAAAACATTCCTAGTAAAAATTTTAGAACTACGCTGGGTCTGCAACTGTTGCCGACTGTACATAATGACATATTTCCGGGTTTTTGGATTTTCACATATTAAGGAGGAATTTGGTTGGTGAATATTTAAAAGAAATTGTCGTTATTTTTAAAGTAAGGATCTCGTAACATTGCTATGTTCATTAACTCTTTAATATTCTACTTTTTTTAAATGTCAATTAAATAAAACTACATCTTTCCATAGCATAAGAGTTCAGACCCTGGAGTGCGAGTTTTTTCATATAGCAAACGTTGTTGCAATCACGTTTGCGTTAACGAGACAATTGTATGGCAAATTACATCCTCTAGGGGCGCTACGTAAGATGCACAACTCTACTGCGGCCGCGTCCCTTATTTAAATATTCCACATTAGCATAGGTGTAGGACTGTAGATGTAGGTACTAGGGCTTGAGCTCCGGAATTCCGGTATTAACAAAATTCCGGAATTCCGACTTATTTCAGTATCGTTTGTAATACCGGAATTGGTGAGAGCAAAACCGGAATTTCGATATCGTTTGTTATGAGTCAAAAACGCAGTTTTCTAAGACGGAGGCGATAGAGGAGAATGCTTCAAGTATCTAAAAACAATACCGCCTACTAGTGTCGAGGCTAAACGCGACTTTTCACCAATTTCTAACATTTGTAATCGTGTAAGAAGTTCACATCCAACAAAAGTTCTAGATTATACATTACTTAATTTTTAATTATAATTACAGTTCTGAACAGCTATTTTAATGGATTTATTATACCTACCTAAAATACCCCTTCATTTCGATATCATCTGTTATTCAAAAAGTGTTATGCATTTTGTAAAGGAAGCATCCAATTCCGGAATTCCGGAACTGGATAGATCAATTTTGAAACTGAATTCCGGAATTGAAAAATGGACTGATATTCAAGCCCTAGTAGGTACCTAGTTAGAAAATAAAAGTTGTGGAACACTACAGAGCGCCATCTAGCTCCCAGCTAAGCAATTAGACTAGGTAGAATTTATGGCCATTTTAAAACAAATTAAGAAGAAAGGGTACCGGCACTCTCTCCATACAAAC
This sequence comes from Idaea aversata, assembly GCA_907269075.1. Lineage (NCBI taxonomy): Eukaryota > Metazoa > Arthropoda > Insecta > Lepidoptera > Geometridae > Idaea > Idaea aversata. The sequence goes on along the minus strand of OU026104.1, from coordinate 8,255,458 downwards.
GTAGTCGACTGTTTCCGCCCTGGATACTAGAGCAAATATTTTTTTAGCGTAAAACTTATAAATAACAGCCATGACCAAAAATGACCATGCCCCTATGTTTTGCATTTGTATTTTAATTCTTAATTTCTATGATAATTAGAAAATGAAAAAAACCAAGACATAGGAGCATAGTCATAGCAAGATTTGTGCTAGTGTCATTATCCAGGGAGGAAACAATCGACTACGTTTGTATGGAGAGAGCCTGTACCCTTTCCTCTTAATTACATAAACTAATTTGTCATGGTTAATAAATAGGTAGTTAATGTAGGTATATTATGTACCTAATATTTTGTGCAATAACGAGTTTCGTGTTACAACATTCCAATAAATCGTGAATTGTTATGTTTCATTTACTTTTTAGAGTAAGATTGCATTTTTTACGATTGAAATGTAGGTATATTGCAATATGTGTGGAGTATATTTCGATATTTTGGCACGTGTGGTTCACAATAAAATGTTGCAAAATTAATGGACTTTTTTTTAATTTAATTTTTATACATACCTACTTGTGACTTACCCAAAAGAGGGGTTACCTACTAACACTCAAAATTTCATTAGATGTACGGTCGGCTGCATAATTGCAGACCCACCGTAGAGCTCCAAAACGGCTGTTATAAAAATGTTTTCAACACAAGCAAGATTCTAGACACCTGATTTAGGTGAAGTTTAAAGTCTTCTAACTCAATAATCAAAGAAAAATTATTAGAATGCAAACATTCCAATAATAGTAATTTTCGAACTCTACTGAAGGCTGCAATTATGCAGCCGACTGTACCTACCTACCTACTTATAAATATTGTATTTTACGAAAAATGGACTTTTTGTTAGTTGGTACTTATTGCGATTATATTTACCTACTTAATTCGATTTTGGATCAGTGGTACAATTGGAAATAAATAACCCAAATGGGGTTATTTCCGCTGAACGAACCCTAAAATACGATTTTGTTAGCAATAAGACTGCCAGTGCTATTCTATCAGAGATGAGCTAGAAAGTTGAGCGGTGTGCGAGAAAAAAAATCCATTAATATTTCAGAATCACTTCATTTTCCTAGTCTCGCTTTTCCAAGTATACGGCACGTATCTCTTTGGAAACGCTCTCACAGTTTCACAGCTTCGATAATCCCTGCACCACTCAGCTTCTTCGCACATCTATCTACTGTGGAAAAGTAGCCATATCCTACCTTGTACCTAAGTATGTAGGATAAGGTTCTTAATTGCATTGAAATATCTTAATACTTTTGGTAGATACATACTTACTCTAACTCAGCTAGCCTAGCATGAAGGCCAAAACACGATACGATAAAGCGATATAACTACATCAACTCTCAAAATATGATAGATAAAGCCGCCATGTTGAATTTTTATCATAATTTTTATCGCAATTTATAATAAAAATTCAACATGGCGGCTTTATCTATCATATTTTGAGAGTTGATGTAGTTATATCGCATGATATAGCTTTATCGTATCGTGTTTTGGTCTTCATGCTAGGCAGGCAGGACTTCCCAAGGGGGCATGAAGTGGGCATGATTTTGTATAAAACGCCTTCTCCTTCATCCTAAAGTTGCCACTTTTGCTTTGCGAATAGGTACCTACTTCTGCCGTTTTCCTCGACTTGTGTGAAACCGGATTTTCAGCATTAGTGCTGATTAAGACAAAACAGTGAAATCGTCTTGCAGTCGTTAATGATTTGATGATAACTCTATCAAAAACTGAACGCGATATCGACCAACTGGTTCAAAAACTACAGGCACAAACATCGCATTAATAAAATAATTATTATTTTTTATGTTTTAGTTAGTAACACCGAATAAATAAGAGATTTAACTCTCGTGTGAAATATATGTCTCAAAAATAATTTGTGTTTTTTTATTGAATCAATGAAGAAAAATATAGGGGGGCATGGAAATATTTTATAATACGGGGGGAGGCACCATGCATAAAAGGTTGGGAAACCCTGCTCTAACTAGTAAGTACGTATCTTATTAATAGTCACGATTTAATGTCAAGTTTTCGTGATACTATTATTTATTAACACCTACATTTCAATTCAATTCAACCTACATACCTAGGTAAGTAAGTACTTATATCTAATGGGAGATGTGGTACCTAGTTATAAAATGAAACGCTCGCATGAAATTACGTACATCTATTAAATTTAAAAAATATAAATGTAAAATAGTAATGTCACAAATACAATTTGGTCTTATTTTTATCAAAATTGAGAAAAAACCGGAATGTAAAATCACCAGAAATATTTGTGACAATCATATTTCTACATACTGCAATAAAACATTACATTTATGCCAGGCACCCATACCATAGATTAGCGGTAGTTATCAATGCTATTCGCTAACTTCATACCACAAAATTCTTACAATACAGTCAAAGGTACTAAAATATGGCCCCTTTACATGATGGACCAGCGAGATGGCTATGCGATAGTTGAAACGCAACTACACGATGGCCAAGTTCAGCCATCGTTGCCCACTTCCTTTGATGTGTGACCGAAAAACCGACACCGTGGCCATCCAGTCGCCATCCCACAAACCATCAGACACCACTACACCCTTCACATGCTGTCCCATATTAGTGGGCCAGCATGATGGCCCATCATGTAGAGGGGCCAGGAGTTAGCAGGTCTCGCTTAGCTATCAATGAATGGTAAGCGCCTACGTTCACACAACTAAATTCTTTTGGAACAGGAAAAGTTTGGTTTCGGTCTCAACTAGTGGAAATGGAGTTATAAAGAAAGACTGAAATTAGTTCCTTCGTGATCCGGATTCCAGCAACGCTCAAGGACATGTTCTTCTCTGCCAATTATTGGCCCGGTATATCGGCGCTAGAGAAAACCCTAAAACTTGATTAATTATAATATTATCTTAATGTATTTTAGTCTGTAAGGTATCTTTTTTATATGGGTCTGTACTTATTTTTAAGTCTGTTACCTGTAATACATAAATAATGATGATTGTTTAAGAAAATTGTGGTGTGAAGATAGGTGTAGGTATACCGGTCGTTGACAGGCGAGCGATGGCGATAGCTTTTAGGCCTGAATAGATTGTGTTAAAAAAATCTGATATTAAGTTCGTGAATACTCACGTATTCACGTCGTCTGGTTCAAATATGCGTATTTTACAAACATACATTTACTTTAGGTATTTAGGCATCTATGTGAAAGTTTTAGGTACATAAATATCTCGATGTCTAGTTTTACTAATACAAATATTCTAAAAACAGACCCTACTTCTATCCTATTTATAAAACTGGACTTTTACCACCTAATTAGTAGGTATACCCCGCGCAGCGAATTATGAGCTCTGGGGTAGGTGGAAGGGGTATGCGCAGAACTCGATATTTATATGAAAATTGTGTTCTGCGCATACCCCTTCTACTTTCCGTCAGAGCTCATCATTCCCTGCGCGGGGTATACCTGTTAATATAAGGGTAGATTCAAATTGAAAAACTTAAAAGTATATTTTTTTAAGTAAATGCAGTTTCTTTATCTACTATGCGCCTCGCATTTTCCGCCAAATTTTTCCGTGAGAAGAAAATTTAATAAATAAAAGCGATAATCATTTTACTAGATGGTAAAGGTCCTGCTATAGTTTAATGCTGTTACAAAGTTATTTAAAGATCTTAAAATTCTTAACAATAAATCAGAAAGTTTGTCTGTTACTTGTTAACCACGCAAAAATTCAAACCTCAGAACACATAAGCTACCTTTTATCTCGAAATGTCGAAAATTAAACGGGTCAAACAGCGTGGCACAGTTAGTCTTCAACGTTTAACTGGAATGTTAAAATCTATGTACCCAATAACTGTAAACATAGTATAAATGCTACATTATGCAAAAAGATGACTTCCCCTTTCGATTTCTTAATTAATTAATAATATCAAATCCGTTCAGATTAAACTCTAATTACGACTAATATTACATACGTAAAGTAATTAATAACCATTCGAATATTCGTAAAAGGAACACCAATTGTAACTTATTCTATACATTTTAGGGCACACAGGCCAAACGCCACAACCACAAAACGCCACCACCTATTTCCAGTAGTTTTTATACATTTTACTAGATGTCCCGGCAAAGTTAGTTTGCTATAAACAAAAAAAAATAAAGGAAGAAAAAAAGATGTTCGATTCTCAGACCTAACGAATATACACAAAAATAATCATACAAATCGGTTTAGCCGCTTAGGTGGAGTTTGGCAACTAGCACCGCGACACGAGAATTTTATTTATATAGGGATAATGGATATGGTTGAAATCGTCGCTGCTCGCTTCTTGTGGCCGTAAAGAAATCGAAGGCAACGCATGCGATGGATACAGAATTATGTATAGTTTAATTTAATATATTAAATTAGTTATAGCCATAGACCGCAAATGCCACTGACCACAAGTGGATGTCGCGCGCGTCAGGTGCTTTTGTAGCCGTGTGGTGGCGTTTGTGGCTGTCACTAGTGGCCCGTGTTGTTGGTTTAAAAGGAGGTTCCTTTATAATTTATACAAACTCCTTACATACATTGTGTCATTGAATTCAGAATACAAGTTCTTATTAAGTTACGGCAAGATAACCTTGACTTATATTTTACTAGCGACACGTCTCGGCTTCGCACGGCTATATTAGGCATGTATTAAACATATAAACTTTTTTCTTGAATCACTCTTTCTATTAAAAAAACCGTATCAAAATCCGTTGCGTGGTTTTAAAGATCTACGCATACATAGGGACAGACTGCGGGAAGCGACTTTGTTGTATACTATGTAGTGCTAGTGATATTAACAGTTGATTAACGCTTACAGAGCAATATAATTAGGTAATCGCCCGTCATGCATGAAGTATAATTCGCTAAAATCAGCCAGTTTGAAGTTGCAGGGGAACTGCGCTCATTGGTAGAGACTAACGTTTCGCGTACTGCGACGCCTTTCGCCGCAACTTCCGATTGGTCTACTATTTTTTTCAGTAACCTCAATAAAGCCAGTGCCAAGTAAAAGTTGATTCAAATCCCAATGATGACAAAGATTTTAGAAAATCATTTCAATTTCTAGAACATAGTTACAATTGGCCTCTTATAAGAACTGTTATAACAACGTTCACTCTTCACTATCGACTTTAAGCTCTTTTAACTTTATAACAACACCGCTAGACTCGTTATCATGTTCGTCTTGAGTCTTGTCGCTGCGGGGCTCCGTGTCGGTATCCTCGCTCCGTGTGATGCTGCTCTCGTCGTCCGATGATAGGTCCTGGGTGTACAGGCTGCATTTTGTTCTTACTATTTCTTGGGCTTCGGCGAATTTTTTCTTCCATAGTTCTGCATCTGAGAAGTTGAATATTTGGTAAATATGTTAAAAAGTTATTTTTTTGGACGTTTTTAACATCGGCATAACTCGGAGCCTAGTGGTACATACTTCGACTTTCATGCCGGAAGTAGTGGGTTCAAATACCGGCCGTGCAAAAATTAATTTTTGAACGAAAAATGTAAGTGCGTTAATTGACATTGCTAAAGGTGAGCGCACACCTAGCCGCACCGCACGCGCCGCAGCGAAGGAAATCCCCAAGGCCGATGCTGATGACGTCACCAACTCGGCACTGCGCGCATACAAAAGGAGACTGCGGCGCGTGCGGTGCGGCTAGGTGTGCGCTCACCATAACAGTGAAAGAAAAAGTAACAGGTTGGAGCTGAGTAAGTCAAAAGTAACAGGTTAAAGTTGCGTTACACGAAAGTAACAAGTTGAAGCTGCGTAACACAAAAGGAACATGCAGCCCGCAAATCAAATATCAGACAGACGACCGTAAAACTTCTAGAAGTATAACTTCTCATGCGCACATTTTTTTAAAGCATTAAAAGTGTATCTTACTCTGTGCATTCCCAAACTTGATAGCCAGCAGTTCTTGCTTGCAAGTCTCGTCTGCGTAATCAGCGAAGACGGACCAATTGAACGCCTTATCGGACCCACAGTGGACGTTCATCCTTATGTCAGGGGTGATGAAGTGGTTCGCACACACTTTGAGTGTTTTGTCGCGCCGCATCACAACTCGTACTGTGTTGTTTTGTGTGTGACGGAGAAGTTTAATGTCACCCGTGCCACGTTCCTGGAATAAAACACAGGTTTTTTTACCAACAATAAATTGTAAAACACTTTACACAGCATCATCTAGCCCCAAGCTAAGCAACTAGGCTTGTATTATGGTGGCCAGACAACTTAATATAACAAAATATATACCACCCAATCCCATGGGAATATTGGAATAAAAAGCCTATATGTTAATCCAGGTCTCTAGCTATCTACGTACCCAGTTTTATAGCAATCGCTTTAGTCGTTTTTATCGTGAAGAAGTAACACACAAAATTTCACATCACTACATAGTATAAAAGAAAGTCACTTTTCGACGTCCCTATTTCCCTTTGTACGCTTAGATCTTTAAAACTATGCAACGGATTTTGATGCGGTTTTTTTTAATAGATAGAGTGATTCAAGAGGAAGGTTTATATGTATAATACATGCATAATATAGCCGTGCGAAGCCGGAGCGCGTCGCTAGTTTATAATATTATTTGGGTTTACATACAGACTAAGAGTTGTGAGTTCTAAAGGATTTTTAAAAACTTTCATTTTCAAAGAATTTGGGTCTACGTAGCTAATCTCTAAATAACTACAGTGTAACTACATGCAAAACACATAGTTAGAAGTTGAGTGTGATGTTTATAGTGTTCTTTGTTTTACACTGTTAAATTAAGTTCGTACCTACTCTAATCTGAAGCTCAATTAAAAACAAATTAAAAAAATGGAAATAGAATAAGTAGGTACAGTCGGCTGCATAATTGGCGCCCTCGGTAGAGTTCTAAAATTACTATTATTGGAATGTTTGCATGTTTGTTTGTTTCTAATTATTTTTGTTTGATTAATTGATGAGTTAAAAGATTTTAAACTTCACCTAAACCAGGTGTCTAGAATCTTGCTCGTGTTGAAAACATTCTTATAACAGCCGTTTTGGAGCTCTACGGTGGGTCAGCAATTATGCAGCCGACCGTACCTATTTACCTAGAAAATTTGAATAACCTCTTCATCAGTCAAACAGAATATTACAAAAATCTACTTGTATTTATTATTTTGAGTAGGTATTGAAATAGATAGGTATCTATGGTGAAAAAAAAGATAATATTATGAACAAAATACTTTCGTACTTCTCCCTACTTACTCAGTTCTTTTCTTTTGTTTACCTTCCATTCGTGGTCGCCAGTATCATATCTGTACAGCCTAGCTCGTATCTTGGCCAGCTCCTCCTCATCTTCCTCATTGGTGTTAATGTCCACCAGCGGCAAGGAAACTATAGGCTCGTAATGAGGATCGTGTTCTTCTACGTCTCCGGCTTCGCTCTCACTGTTGCGCCTCACGCTTTCCTCAATCTACAACAAAACAACGGAATTTTTAAATAACATTTTTTACTACGATACGATGCTGTGCTGTAAGATAAACAGGTGATATTTGAAGGATTCTTACGGGCGACGACATAATAAGCGATTTTATTACAAAAAAACCTAAAAACGCTAATTTATTTCGCTAAAAAATTAACAAAACACAAACAAACTCTCGCAATGTCAATCAATTTTTTTCATTTGTAAGATTTTTTTTTTATTTCGATAAATTGAAAACTCAGTCTTTTGAGCCTAACGGAAAAGAATGAAATGAATGGGCGATTTCCATGGATGAATGAACAGAATGGAAAATTCATGAATGGCCGTTTTCAATATGTGCTCTCTCTGTTTTACTATAGAGAATTAGTCTGGTGTTATCTCTTTCTCATGCTTCAACAAATATCACAATTTCATCGGCTTTTTTGAAACATTAAACATCAATGAAAGTTGTCAAAAATATTCTTTCTTCCCGTGTTGTGGGTTGCTTTCTTGTGTGTAAAATAAATAAATTCTGTGAAATCAATGCAAAAAAGAAAATATATTGTGTCGCAATTTCAGTGAAAGGTAGGCCCATTAAGCCGCATATTTCTCAATCAAATGCGGATGTAATTATTTATATCAAAGATAAAGTTGTTGACTTTTGTATTCGATTTTTTCTCGACCTATTTTCACGGTTTATTTTGAGATTCCTTCCTATTTATCGGTTTTTCTGCGTTCACCTGAAGTAGGACAACTGTCTAGTTCATTAGTTAAAACCCCATTAGTTGAAGCTTTTGTGCTGTGTTTAATTTCATAAAAACTTTTCTTATTGCAGAATTCCCAATAAAACACCCCTGATTTCCTTCTAAATCGTTGTAAAAAGGCGTAAAAGGTTCGTAAAAACACTTTCCTACTACTTCATCTTTATACCCAACTATCTGATCCAAGCACCCCACAACTTTAACCCATGTTGATTGATTATTTAGATCTTGTTGTTAAATAAATCCGTTTGCAGTCCTCAATTACGATATTTACAGAAACCCTGTGCAAAATTTTCTTTTTCTAGACCTAGTGGTTAGGCTGTTGGACTAGTTAGTCTATGAGCTACAATTCTGAAGTTAAACAAACATAAATAAAACACATATGCCTACATAAAAGAAGCCTTATGTGTTATTTCAAGACAGTCATCTACATACCATATTTTATAACAATAATAAATAACAAACCGGAGGTTGTCCTTGGCTGCATTTAAAAGTGTAGCCGGTTTCGTGTCCACATACATTGCCATTAAACTTGTTATTATAAAGAAGCTCTACATGTTGGCTTCGGCTCACGTACGCCTTGCAAAGGTCTGGGGCTCCATAGCCTTGTGATATAGAACAAAGAAATAATAATAAATATTGCATGAAAATCGCAATAAGTACAGTAGTTTTTGTTTGAAGACCTAACAAACAAACATGGACATAATTCATAATATTATTCTTATTATTGGTCTTATTTATTTTGCAAACAGAGAGCAGTATAATAAATAAATAAATATTGCAGGACATTCCACACATCGCCATCTAGCCCCAAGCTAAGTAACTAGACTTGTGTTATGGGTGCTAGACAACGGATATACTACTTATATACTTTTCTTTTGGAAATATATTATGCTTATAATACATAGGAACAACCAGACCACAGACAAATATCTAAGCATAAATACTTGTCTATGGCGGGAATTGAACCCGTAACCCTGTGTTTGGCAGTCTGGCATGGTGACCATTGTGCCAACTGGGTCGTCAAAGTAAAATATTATAAACAGGGACAAATACAGGTTTTAAAGAATCAGACTTGATTTTTATGTTAAAAAAATGGTTATCTGTAAAGTCGGTTTACAGACGATAATTTTACGTGATAACGTCATATGAAAACATTATGTTGCTATACCATTTTGTCAATAAAACTCACGTTCCCGGAACCGGAACGTGAGCGGTGCGCAATGACGTCACACTTTTTTGTGAGTGCTGCCGGTGTTCATCAGTTTATAAGACATTATCACGTTAAAAAGTTTAGATAAATGTTATTATGTTCCTTCAGTGTCGTCAACTCGCATGCAGGATATAGGGAAGATGATAACGGAGCAACTTCGTAATCCAAACGAGTTGGATATTAGTCTCAGAATGGAGTTTGGACCATTCGAGGCTGTACATAAATGGAAACGACTCTCCGAGTGCTATGAATTTGTTGGGGCTAGGTAAGTTGTGAAGCAACCATACGTAGTATACAAGTCAAAGTCAAAATTCTTTATTTAATAGGAATCATGAAATGCATTACATCACTTTGAAGCAGTAGCGTAGCGGTGGGCGGGCCGAAGGGGCGGTCACCATTAGGAGGGCGGCAAAATTGAGAACAATATACAGGGTTATTGGTAATTATACTAGCAAGCCGTTGAAAGCTACTTCTGTGCACCTAAACAAACAACTTTTATTCTACGACTTTTGGCGTCCAGTAAAACAATTATTTTTTTCAAGAAAGTAGCTCTTATCCACTTGCACATATTGAATGTCCCTCCCGCCCAATACAGTTGTTGTAAATCACAAACCGCCCCGCATCCTTACATGGTTTTGAAATAAATATATTTCCTTCAATTCTTTCATATCGTTACGTTTTTTCTCTTAAACACCAACTTTATTATTTTTATGATGTCAAAAGAGCGGCAAATTGCCAACATTATTATTTTCATGACGTTAAAAGGGCGGCAAATTGTTAAACTTATTATTTTTATGACGTCAAAAGGGCGGCAAGTTATGACTCCGCCCCGGGCGACAATGACCCACGCTACGCCACTGCTTTGAAGCACCTTAAAAATTAAGTTAAGATTTGTGCCTTCGTAACGCGCCCACCAATGAGAAGAAGGCACAAGATACTCATGGCTTTTTTTTGTATTCATGCTCACAATATTTTTGAACATAAAGGTATTTGCAATGAAGCTAAATTAAGTTATGTCCATGGGTCCTTATCTTTAAAGTATGATTAAGTATCATTTTATTATTTTGCATTCATATTATTATGGTAGGTTCACATAATAATTATTTGCATTGCAATTGCGTAATACGCCTTATATCAATTTGTCCTTGTTTTTTAACTATATTTGTCAGTGAAAAAACGAAAACGACTAAAGGAAGTCAACAATACAGTGCTTCATTGATGTATACGTCATTGGCGCCACCACCTTGACTAATGTTAGGTGTCTATAAATGAAAAAAAAAATGACGGAACATGGTTCATTCTGTCGCAGTAGCTTCATGATGTCTGAACTTTTTCATGGTCGCACAATTCATTTGAGTTAATTAATTTAATACCAATAAAATGAATATGAATTGAGTAGTAGATTAACGCTGATGGGTATGTAATTTATATAATTAAAATATGTTCTGATGATAAGTGCCTTTAGATTTACGTAACCTACACTCAGATTTTGAATAAAATACCTAGTCCTTTATTTATTTAATAATAAAACATATTTACACACACAGGCGCAGTAAACACACAGTAGTAGCCTTTAAAGATGCTCTCTACGTGTTCGGAGGTGACAATGGCAAGTCAATGCTGAATGATCTGATTAGATTCGATATCAAAGAAAAGTCTTGGACGAAAGCTGGTTGTCTGGGAGTTTTGCCCGCTCCTAGATATCACCATTCGGCTGTGGTAAGTTATTAAGACAACTAGCGACCCGCCCCGGCTTCGCACGGCTGTATTATGCATGTATTATATCTAAAAACTTTCCTCTTTAATCACTCTATCTATTAAAAAAAACCGCATCAAAATCCCTTGCGTAGTTTTAAAGATCTAAGCATACATAGGGAAATAGGGACAGAGAAAGCGACTTTGTTTTATACTATGTAGTAAAGTGATAGTGACTATGTAGTGATAGTGACTTAGCAGTGCCCTGGGGTTTCACCTGCGTAACTCCCACTCCCGTGGTGATATCGGAATAAAAAGCAGTCTATGACGCTCCTTATTAATCAATGTATCCTCATACCAAGTTTCATCAAAATCCGTCTAGTCAGTTGGTCCCCTTCAGCCGCATACGAAACCGGAGATTCGTTACCAGTTACCAAAGAAGAAAAAATCCACTTCGTACGAAAACAGTTTCTTAACAAGAGGTTTTTTCCTAACACGTAACCCGGTTTCGAAATAGGAAATCAATATTTTTTTGCTGAGGCTAAACCTTTTTGGGAGGCACATCGTTCCTTAGATCAATATGAAATTCTCGTGTCGCGGTGTTAGTTGCCAAACTCCACCTAAACGGCTGAACCGATTTGTATGAAATTTGTATATTCGTTAGGTCTATTTTTTCCTTTATTATTCTTTTATATATTTTTTTGTATATGGCATAACAGTTTTTTTGTACATGGCAAAATGTTTGCCGTTACAGTATATATATCTTTTTGTATTTTTTAATTATTATTATTTTTTTGTTTTTATTTTACACTTTTGTTCCTGTACATGTCAGTGTTTATATGTTTGTTGCTACTTTTCATAATGTCTTTTTTTTCTCTCATGTTTGGCCCGACAGACGTTATGCCATTTTTAACCGACTTCAAAAAAAGGAGGAGGTTCTCAATTCGGTTGTATGTTTAATTTTTTTTTTTATGGATGTTACCGCATATCTTCTTTGTTTATCAACCGATTTTGATGAATCTTTTTCTGTTGGAAAGGATCTACCTCAAGGGTGGTCCCATAAAAATTTGGTGAAGATCTGACGAGGATCTTTGGAGTGATTAACAGAATTGCACCTCCAAAGTGTTTCAATTTGTATCTGTCGAAACATCTTTTAGACGTTTTAAAAAAAAATATGCACTAAAAGGCTAAAAAATGATGTGGTACTTCGAAAACATGAAGAGATCGTTCCACATAATCATAATACAGTAGATTGTTCAGTTTTTTAACCGACTTCAAAAAAAGGAGGAGGTTCTCAATTCGGCGGTATATATATTTTTTTAATGTATGTTCCCCGATTACTCGGAGACGCCTACACCGATTTGGAAAATTCTTTTTTTATTTGAAAGGGGATAACTCACAGGTGGTCCCATAAAAATTATATGAAGATCTGATGAGGATCTTCGGAGTGATGAACAGAATTGCACCTCGAGAGTGCAGCAAGTTGCTCAGTTTTAGATTTCCACCAGTAGAATTGGGCCTTAAACGAATATTTACCGATAAATGGAATATCTGAAACCACCTTCTCATCAGAAAACTCTTCAATCGGTTACGATTAAAGGTTACAATTTGAAGAATTTAGTCGCCGGACTGGGTTTGAATGAATGTTGATAGAGAACCCTATCTTAAATGAAGTTCTGATGAGGATCTTCCAAGTGATGAACAGAATTGCACCTCGAGAGTGCAGCAAATTGCTCATTTTTCAATTTCCTCCAGTAGAATTGGCCCATAAACGAATAGTTACCGATAAATGGAATATCTGAAACCACCTTCTCATCAGAAAACTCTTCAATCGGTTACGATTACAGGTTACAATTTGAATAAAATAGTCGCTTTCGCCTCTCCGGACTGGGTTTGAATGAATTTTGGTAGAGAACCCTATCCTAAATGAAGTTCTGATGAGGATCTTCGGAGTGATAAACAAATCTGCACAGCGAGATTCAACAAATTGCTCAGTTTTCTATTTCCACTTATAGAAGTGGCTCATACACAAATAGGTACCGATGAATGGAGCCTCTGAAACCACCTTCTCATCACCAAACTCTTCAATGGGTTACGATTAGGTACAGGTTGCAATTTGAAGAAATAGCCGCTTTTGCTTCATGGAATTTTCAGTGACAGCGGCACTAAAAACGGTTAAATAAAAAATAAATTAAAATTTAAAAAACCGACTTCAAAAAATCCTGAAAACAAAAACAAAAAAGTGAAAAATAATCCATTTCGGGTCACTAAGACAGCAGATAGCTTAAACATAAGTTCTTACTTGGAAGTCGGACTGGGTCTGGGTTAGATTGAATGTTGAGAGGTCTATAGAAAACATGGTCTCACCCAGTCCGACTTCCAAGTAAGAACTTATGTTTAAGCTATCTGCTGTCTTTAGTGACCCGAAATGGATTATTTTTCACTTTTTTGTTTTTTGTTTTCAGGTTTTTTTGAAGTCGGTTTTTTTAATTTTAATTTATTTTTTTTCTTAATGTCTGGTGTCGTGCTCTTGTCCAAATAATGGTCGAGCCGCGATCCAGTGACGTTTAGTGATGTCAGTGATGCACTGTCACTGACGAGTACGGATAGCCTAATAGTGCAGGCTCATTCACAAACCATCGGAAGGCTACCGAAACGAATAAAACTGAAAAGACAAGGATGGCAACATTGGCAACACGCCAAAATTCGTAGGAGTGAAGCGCAGCAAACAATTTTTTCGTATCGGTTGCATTCCGATGGTTTGTGAATCAGGGGGCTGTTCTGTGCGGATCGCCCTTAAGGTGACCTAAGGGACTTAGTTAAGGGTACCAGCGCTCTCTCCATACAAACGTAGTCGACTGTTTCCTCCCTGGATAATGACAGTAGCACAAATATTTTTGTGCCATAAAACCTATAACTGCCATGACTATGTCCCTACGTTTTGTTTTTTTTAACCGACTTCAAAAAAGGAGGAGGTTCTCAATTCGTCTGTATGTTTTTTTTTTTTTTTTTTTTTTTTTTTGTGTGTATGTTACGCGATCATTCGAAGACGGCTCAACCGATTGAGATGATTCTTTTTGTTTTCGAAAAGTGATACCTCAGGGGTGGTCCCATAAAAATTTGGTGAGGATCTGATGAGAATCTTCGGAGTGATGAACAGAATTGCACCTCGAGAGTGCAGGAAATTGCTCAGTTTTCGATTTCCACCAGTAGATTTGGCCCATAAACGAATAGTTACCGATAAATGGAATATCTGAAACCACCTTCTCATCAGAAAACTCTTCAATCAGTTACGATTACAGGTTACAATTTGAAGATTTTAGTCGAATTTAGTCGCCGGACTGGTTTTGAATGAATGTTAATAGAGAACCCTATCTTAAATGAAGTTCTGATGAGGATCTTCGAAGTGATGAACAGAAATGCACCTCGAGAGTGCAGCAAATTGCTCATTTTTCGACTTCCATCAGTAGAATTGGCCCATAAACGAATAGTTACCGATAAATGGAATATCTGAAACCACCTTCTCATCAGAAAACTCTTCAATCGGTTACGATTACAGGTTACAATTTGAAGAATTTAGTCGAATTTAGTCGCGGGACTGGGTTTGAATTAATGTTGATAGAGAACCCTATCTTAAATGAAGTTCTGATGAGGATCTTCGAAGTGATGAACAGAATTGCACCTCGAGAGTGCAGCAAATTGCTCATTTTTCGATTTCCACCAGTAGAATTGGCCCATAAACTAATAGTTACCGATAAATGGAATATCTGAAACCACCTTCTCATCAGAAAACTCTTCAATCGGTTACGATTATAGGTTACAATTTAAATAAAATATTCGCTTTTGCCTCGCCGGACTGGGTTTGAATGAATTTTGATAGAAAACCCTATCCTAAATGAAGATCTGATGAGGATCTTCGGAGTGATGAACAGATCTGCACAACGAGATTCAACAAATTGCTCAGGTTTCCATTTCCACTAATAGAAGTGGCCCATACACAAAAAGGATGAATGGGGCATCCGAAAACACCTTATTACCAAACTCTTCAATGGGTTACGATTAGGTACAGGTTGCAATTTGAAGAAACAGTCGCTTTCGCCTCATGGAGTAGAATTTTCAGTGACAGTGGCACTAAAAATGGTTAAATAAAAAATAAATAAAAATTTAAAAAACCGACTTCAAAAAAACTTGAAAAGAAAAACTAACAAAACCTGAAAAAAAAACCAAAAAGTGAAAAATAATCCATTTCGGGTCACTAAGACAGCAGATAACTTAAACATAAGTACTTACTTGGAAGTCGGACTGGGTGACACCATGTTTTCTTTATACCTCTCAACATTCAATCTAACCCTGTCAGACTTCCAAGTAAGTACTTATGTTTAAGTTATCTGCTGTCTTAGTGACCCGAAATGGATTATTTTTCACTTTTTGGTTTTTTTTTCAGGTTTTGTTAGTTTTTCTTTTCAAGTTTTTTTGAAGTCGGTTTTTTAAATTTTTATTTATTTTTTTTTTCATTTTCTAATTATCCTAGAAATTAAGGTTAAAAAAAATAAAACAAAAAATAGAAGCATGGTCATGGCAGTTATAAGTTTTATGAACCAAAAATATTTGCTCTAGTGTCATTATCCAGGGAGAAAACAGTCGACTACGTTTGTAATAGTTTGTATGGAAAGAGTCCCCGGTACCTATCTTCATCTTCTTTCTTTATTTCTTTCTGTATATACACAATGTTCCGTTACTACAGGTCCACAGATCATCAATGTTTGTATTCGGCGGCTACACGGGCGACATTCTCGCCAACTCAAACCTGACCAACAAGAATGATTTATTCGAGTACAAGTTTACAAACGCACAATGGGCCCAATGGAAGTTTACCGGACAGTAAGTATACATATTATAATTTAAAAAAAAAACAAAATTATTTATTCATAACAAACATTGACAAAAACACAATGTGTGGGAGCTTCTATGTTAATGTGAAAGGGTACCAGCGCTCTCTCCATACAAACGTAGTCGACTGTTTTCTCCCTGGATAATGACACTAGCGTAAATATTTTTGTGCCATAATACCTATAACTGCCATGACTATATGCTCCTATGTTTTGGTTTTGGCTGATAAATATTTGCTTTATTGTCAATCTGAAAAACTATTTGTTTATTTTCTTGTTATTTTGTACGGTCGGAGTCAAAATTGCATACCCACCGTAGGGTTCAAAAATTACTATTATTGGAATGTTTTTATTCTAATAATATTGATCTAATAAATTAATGAGTTGCTTAAGTTAAAAACATTCTAATAACAGCAGTTTTGGAGCTCTACGATGGGTCCGTAATTCTGACTTCGACCGTACCTTTATCTATACAGGGTTATTGGAAATTAATTGACACGGCGTTAAGGGCTTCTTCTGTGCACCTTAACGATCAACTTTTGTTCTACCACTTTTGGAAATTCATTATAAAAATATTCCATACAAAAATAAAAAATTAAATCCAACAGTTCAAATAATACTCAAATCTACGTCTACGTCACAGAATCAATCATAGTAGGTATGGTACAACCCGATCGGGTCGCACGCAGTGCGCCCCGTGCCGATCGCGCGCGCGCACTTGCCGCATAGACAGAAAATTACCAGACAGTACGAGAAACACTTAAATATTTTTTTTGGGATATGTATTAAGTTTCGACAAAAGTCGTAAAACAAATGTTGTTTGTTAAGGTGCACAGAAGAAACCCTTAACGCCGTGTCAATTAATTTCCAATAACCCTGTATCTATAATATAAAAATCAATTGCTGTTCCTTAGTCTCGCTAAAACTCGAGAACGGCTGAACCGATTTAGATGATTTTGGTTTTGAAATGTTTGTCGTAGTGCAGGAAAGGTTTAAACGGTAAGAAAGATCGAACTTACGCGGGTGAAACCGCGGGGCGCAGCTAGTCTAAAATATAAAAATGAATCGCTGAATGTGTTGCTAAGCGCAAATCTTGAGATTAAAAAATTGCTTGAAATAGTCTAACAACTCTTTTCTATACTCCCAATTCCCATACAAACGATTAGTAATAATCCTTAAAAGTCAATTTAAACTTTAATACCATATCAAGGTTTAGTGGAGAGGTTCCGGGAAGACAAAACAATTGAGTGACATTAGTATCTAAACACCTAAACGGCTGAACCGATTACCGGTATGAAACTATTTGTTTATATTCCTTAGGTCTGAGAATCGAACAACATCTATTTTTTTTTCCTTATATATTTTTTATATAAGGCAAAACAACGTTCGCCGGGACAGCTAGTTATAAATAGATTTTATAGGTGTAATCTTTAGAAAAATGTAATAAAAAAATGTTCGAATTTCCAAAAGTCGTAGAACAAAAGTTGTTTGTTTAGGTGCCCAGAAGTAGCCCTCAACGGCTTGCTAGTATAATTACTAATAACCCTGTATAAAAGTTATGTATTGTGAACAGAGAGCCAGTGCCTCGATCGGCACACGGAGCTGTTGTATACGACGATAAACTATGGATATTCGCTGGATACGATGGAAATGCAAGACTCAACGACATGTGGACTTGTAAATTAGTGGTAAGTTTAAATAAAATGGCACTCCGGGAAGTGTGAAAGTAATGAGAATGAGAATGTCATTTATTTGCTCGAAACATGGTATAAGGATGTTACATAAAAATATAGTTCAACATATTTCACCAGCACTTAGCTTAGCATGCAAATATATATTAGGTTTTAATAAATCAAAGTATCACTATAATATCTAATAATTAATCCAATATCGAAAAAAAATTGCTATAGATGTCAGAAAAATGTCATTTTATAAATTGACTAGCTGCGCCCCGCGGTTTCACCCGCGTAAGGTCCGACCCCGTGGGAATATCGAGATAAAAAGTAACCTATGGGTTAATCCAGGTCTTTAGCTATCTAGGTACCGAGTTTCATCGCAATCGGTCCAGTAGTTTTGGCGTGAAGGAGTAACAAACATACATACACACACACACACGCACACACAAACTTTCACATTTATAATATTAGTAGGATATATGGACGAAAATAGACTGATCATAAATTGAAATACGTATTAATTAACAATAATACGAATAATACGAAAAGAAAGAATAAATCACTATGTGTACGCCCAATATTATGTCAGTTTGTACAATTTGTCAATATTAACATTATTAAAATTAAAAAATTTAACTAAATAATAAAATAAAATTAGAATGTCAGATCAGAATTAAAGTGTAAGTAAGTGTATATATATTACGAAAGAAACGTATATAAGTAGTATATCCGTATAGGTGCTAACTATTAGGGCTTGATCATCTTCGACCGCATCTTCGCTTCCCATCAGGTGAGATGAGGTCAAACGCAAGCCTATTTTGTATAAAAGATTGCGATGTGTGGAATGTCCTGCAAATTTTTATTTATTTATTGTAGGGTGAGAACCATCAGTGGGAGCGTATAGAACAGAAAGGCCAATGTCCGCCGACTTGCTGTAACTTCCCAGTGTGCGTGGCTCGAGGGAAGATGTACGTGTTCAGTGGACAGAGCGGCGCTAAGATCACGAACGCATTGTTCCAGTTCGATTTCGAAACACATACGTGAGTAAAATTTTTAAACTCACACGATTTTTATTTATAGTAATAATTTTCACGGGATAAAAGTAGCCTATGTGTTAATCCAGGTCTCCAGCTAACTGGATACCGAGTTTCATCGCAATCGGTCCAACAGTTTTTGCGTGAAGGAGTGACATACATACACACACACAAACTTAGTAGGATTCTATGTTTTTTGTATTTACCTCTGTAACTATATCTTATTGTTTCTTATTTGTGTGTATACTATGTCGTTGTTTTTGTTCGAATGAATATTATTATATTATATTCTATAATGCAGAGATATTATGAAGCTCCGTACCTAACCGTAACTGAAACTATCGGTTAGTTTCATATATGGGTGGAGTCTAAATAAAACTATACGTGAATGTTGCAGTTTTTTTGCTATTCCGTTTAAAATAATAATAATAAAATATTTATTCCAGGCATAAAATCCCATATCACAATAATTATTACTTAAGCCTTAGCTATAAAAAATAAAAATAAGAAAAATAAAATATACTTACTTAATAAAGAATAAAGTAAGATCCAAAAGCTTCAGTCTTAACATTGTCAAATTATTTACGGTTTTTGGCATGATGCAAGTGAACCCAATGCTTGAAAGTGGAGCAGTCCATGCACTCGGTCAACGCTGCTAGGATGGTATTTTTGGACGTACGCAACCGATTCCAGAATCCCGCGACGCAAGATCTGATGATCCCGAAGAAGTCAGTGACCCCAGCCTCAGCAAACATGTTTGACGAAACGTATATCCATAACCGAAAGTATTCAGAACTAACGGATAATGCGAAATAATTACATATCCGTAACCGTATCCGAAACCGATATTATGTTATTCCTATATCCAGATCCGAAATATCATATCCATAACATCTCTACTTTATAGTATATCCGTTGTCTAGCACCCATAACACAAGTCTAGTTACACAGCTTGGGACTAGATGGCGATGTGTGGAATGTCCTGCAATATGTATTATTATTTATTTGTATATTGTGCAGTTGGTCCCGCGTATGTACGGAACACCTGCTCCGTTGCGCCGGCCCCGCCCCGGCTCGACGTTACGGTCACGTGATGGTGTCACACGCGCGACATCTGTACGTGTTCGGTGGCGCCGCCGACAACACATTACCTGCCGATCTACATTGCTACGATCTCGATACACAGATGTGGTAAGTCAATATCCAGAAGGCCAATTCTCGTAAATAACACTGTTCAAATTACATTTCAATATCATTTCGATCACAAATAATAAGTGTAAAAGTTGCCCTCAAAGTTGCTTTTTGTAAAAAAAAAACTGACTTTGAAGGTATCTTTTGCAATCGAAATGCAATCGGGATGATAGTGAAGTGGAAAAAATATTTGCTATATTGATATATTTATATTTGCTGGCCAGGTCGGTAGTGAACCCGACTCCGGACTCACAGATACCATCAGGTCGGTTGTTCCACGCGGGCGCTGTCGTCGCGGACGCGCTCTACGTATTCGGTGGTACTGTCGATAATAATGTACGGAGCGGGGAACTCTTCCGGTTTCAGGTATGTACACTACAGAACATCACTACATAGTATAAAACAAAGTCGCTTTTTCTGTCCCTATTTCCCTTTGACCGCTTAGATCTTTTAAACTACGCAACGGATTTTGATGCTGTTTTTTTAATAGATAGAGTGATTCAAGACGAAGGTTTATATGTATAATACATGCATAATATAGCCGTGCGAAGCCGGGGCGGGTAGCTAGTATTTGTATAATATTTATATAGCGTTGTTGGTTACTGTTAAGGCTAACATCAAAATTTATTTTACTTTTTATGTTTTATATGCGTGGATTATTGTTGTACTGTTTATATAATTATGTATTAGCTGTTCAGTTTCCTAAAATATATAAATAAATAAAAAGGTAACTAATCTGCTCTTATTATCAACAGTTATCAAACTACCCTCGCTGCACTTTACACGAAGATTTCGGTCGCATACTTAAGTCTCAACAGTTCTGTGACATCACACTCCAAGTGGGCAGCGAGCCGACACCCATCATGGCGCACCAGGCCATGTTGGCTGCAAGGTCGCATTATTTGAAAGCTAAAATAAAGTTAGTATCAGAACCTATTCTGCTAACCATTACATCACTATCACTACATAGTATAAAACAAAGTCGCTTTCTCTGTCCCTATTTCCCTTTGTATGCTTAAATCTTTAAAACTACGCAACGGATTTTGATGCGGTTTTTTTAATAGATAGAGTGATTCAAGAGGAAGGTATAATACATGCATAATATAGCCGTGCGAAGCCGGGGCGGGTCGTAGTATATAAAACAAAGTCGCTTCCCGCTGTTTATCCCTATGTTTGCTTAGATCTTTAAAACTACGCAACGAATTTTGATAAATACAGTTATTCAAGAGGAAGGTTTTGGTACAAAAACACAGAAATAACATCAAGGGCTGACTGAGCCAGCAACACTTCGACCCAGTGGGATCTTTTGTGTTTACCCATACCTTAATGTTTATTACTCTTTGAAGAAGTGGTTGATTAACGCGGTGAGAGGAAGAAACCTATATTCTTCCGGTTTGGGATACGCATTCCCAAGGAGGCTCAAAGGCTTCGCTGCTAAGACGCGCATTCACACAGGATGTGCTTCATAGTTTCCCTGAGATCACCGCAGGCTCTGCAGTCATTATTTGAAGTTGTCTTCGTTTTTAAAAGCATGTCATTGGTTCCGTAATGTCCTGTCAAGGCACCAACTCGTGCTTTGCTTCTTCCGTTGTTCAATATAATTTTAGAAGCCCCTCGGGTGCTGCTACTGGACTGATTTTCCACTCGTAATAAATATTAGATTATCAGTAATTAAGTATACATAATTACCATTTGTAATAATTTCAGAGAAGCTCGCGAAGAACAAGCTAAGCGTATATCGTCTGGTGAGGAGACAGCTTGTGAAGTGACTTACAAGTCTACTCCACAGTTGACTGTGAGACTGCCTGAAGCGACGCCTGAAGCCTTCCAGATGGTCTTGAATTATATATATACGGATAGGATTGATCCTACTGAGAAAGGTAAGAGGTTATACCTTGTTTTTTATTAAGCTATTGCATAGCTTTTATCGCGGGCTTTGAGCGCGGCGACCAAATCAAGAAATTCCGTAACGAAAATAAAACCTAACACCCCCACTCCGCCTACCATGTAGCTCGGCCGAGCGTTCACTTAATATTTTATAGTGCGTGGCCTGCACTGGGCTATTTTAAAATATAGATAAAACTAGCTGTCCCCGCCAACGTTGTTTAGCCGAGACAAAAAAAAATAGATATTGTTCGATTCTCAGACCTAACGAATATACACAAAAAATATAAACAAATCGGTTCAGCCATATAGGTGGACATAGGTAACTAACACCGCGACACGAGAATTTTATATATAGGGATATATCTATAATTTTCAATTATTTCGTCATACAATCAGGCAAACTGATATGCGACACCAATTAATTGTGGAAACCCCAGATACCCGCACTATGCGTTTTGCTTTAGCATTCCTTATTCTTACAGCAAGCGATTGGAATCAGTTGTATGATATATTTTAGGAAAGCGTGCTTCATCTTAGACCGCATCTTCACATAAGTGTCATCAAAAACGCAACCCCCTTTTTTACGAAGAGAAAATCCTCACGTATACTCGCCATCCCTGGGGTGACGGGTTATATCGGAGTCAAACCGACTAAAAACTCTTCTCAGTGCAACTTGGAGGCCCAGGGTCTTATTTGAACTCTTCAGAGCCTCCGCACCGCGTGCATCCCGAGGGAATCTTCCCCCAGTTTCCGCAAAGGGTGGCGCAAAGTTTATTAAATACTAGCTTTTGCCCGCGACTTCGTCCGCCCAGGCGTCGGAAATAGTTATATTATGATTTTTTTGGTTGACTTAAATTGGTTTGAGTTTCAAACATGTGTCAAAATAAAATATACTTAATTTAAATCAAAAGCACTAAGGAGTTGTCGAAGAAAACCCCCTAAAATAACTTTCTACCCCTTTTTAACCCTGTTAGGGAATGAATTTCGGAAAATCCTTTCTTATCGGATGCCTACGTCATACAAAGAACACATCCTCCAAGTTTCAGGTCTTTACGATCAGCGGTTTAGGCTGTGCATTGATCTGTCAGTCATTCAGGACAAAGCATTGTCCGTCCATGTATAGAACATAACTTAACACTGGCAACATGCACAAGTCGTGCTAAGCTAATATTTACTTGAATAAAAATGCATAACTGTTTTGTCGTTTGAACCTTTGAATCCAAATTAAACTTTATCTCGTCTACCTTATCTAATTTCACAGATGAAGACCCAGCATCGCCAGCGACTATCCTCCTCGTCATGGAAGTACTACGGCTTGCCCTCCGACTAAACATCCCGCGACTGCGCGGTTTGTGCGCGAGATATTTGCGCGCCAACTTGTGTTCCAGTAACGTGTTGCCAGCATTACATGCTGCTCATCATGCTAACTTGAGTTGTATTAAGGAGTATTGTTTAAGGTAAAAGAATTAACCACAATATTAAGACTTCACCCCCCTCTTTCCTCTTCTTTCTTGCCGGTTCGATTCCCGCCTCAACCAGATATTTATATACATATACTAGCTGCGCCCCGCGGTTTCACCCGCGTAAGTCCGATCTTTAAATTCTCACCGTTTAAACCTTCCCTGGACTACAACAAACATTTCAAAACCGAAATCATCTAAATCGGTTCAGCCGTTCTCGAGTTTTAATCGATTGCTGTTCCGAGCGAGACTAAGGAACAGCAATTGATTTTTATATATAATAGATTTTGTTTCTGCCCCCTTAGATAGGATTACTTCCCATATAGCGATAACGCCAATCGACAATTTTTTTTTGTACGAAATTGGTATTAGATAAAACTTGCCTACAATGGTAGACATAAAATTGGTCTTAAATTACCCCAAAATATCGGTAAAGATCTCACCTACAATTTCATCTCAGCACTTTTGAGTGAAACAAAGCACATTCGTTACAATCAACAATGTTCACCAACGAAGGCGACCGGTGCCAGTAGTGACTATTTAGTAACCTGTGTAGCAAGGTCGTTGGCGTAGGAACCCACTTTAACTCTTTGTTTTGTATACAGGTTCGTAGTAAAAGAGTACAATTTCACACCAATAGTGATGTCTAAAGAGTTCGAAGAGATGGAACAGTGTCTGATGGTGGAAGTGATCAGACGGAGACAACAACCTCCGACCAAACAACCGTCCAGTGTCACGCATGATACAGATGAGGAAATATTAGGTGAGTTGTTGATTTTATAAATAAGAAGGCACCCCGCGGTTTCAGCCGCTTTAGGAGGCTCACAGCTACGCGACGCTCGCTGATCGTTTACGGTCTTGCGGGTCAATCGACGCCTGGCGCGGTCATTACTTCGATGGGTGACCAATTAGTAGTGTCGCATAAATGTGTTTTCGTGAGCCCCTCCGTGCTTCGGAAGGCACGTTAAGGTGAAAGGGTAAAAGGGTAGGGTAGGTGAAGGGGTAAAGTTTTATGCACCAAAAATATTTGCTGTAGTGTCATTATCCAGGGAGAAAACAGTCGACTACGTTTGTAATAGTTTGTATGGAAGGCGCCCCCGGTACCCTTTCCTCTTAAGCCGTTGGTCCCGGTTGCTACCTCTAGTAGCAGTCGTTAGGTCAAGTTAGAGGCCTTAGGGCGATCTGAAAACTCTAACAATAGGTGAGCCACACCACTATACGAGAAGAAGCAGACCCTCTTTAGTGTCTCTTTAAAAGTGATATCCTACAAACAGAATACATAATACTTACTATCAACTACAACCCTTGTCAGCCCTTTTTACCCCTATAAAGCTTGAATTTTTTAAAAATCCGATCTTAGTGCTCCCTCAGAAACCCTCATGCGAAGTTTAAAACTCGTAGCTCTTATAGTTTCAGAGATATCTTGATGAGGTTTATTCTCTTTTTAATATTAATATATCAATAAAATAGCCTCTTATTTTTCTACTACATTGACAAAAGATATTCACTTATTAATTGATATTTAGCAGATAACGAGGGGTAAATACAATTAATTTCCTACTGTCTTAACTTTACAAATTCTATTACTAACTATTTATTTATTTTATTTGTCCTTTATCACGGGGCTATGTAGCCCCGGACCTTTGGAAGGCGTGCGTGGAGCCGAAGCCAACACGTAGAGGCCCTTTAATAACAAGTATAATAGCAAACAATGGGGTGGATTCTAAACCGGCGATTATCCCTTTCTACACTTTATTTTATTTTTATTTATTAAGGAAGACAAACAGTTTCTTTCTTAAAAAACTAAAAAATAAAAAAATATTAAAAAGTAAACGAAATAAGCTTACAAACGTAAGGATTACAATATGCGTAATTTGCGTATGTGTAAATTCACAGGAACAACTTTAGAACAAGACATGTCAGTTCTACTATCGGGTGACGGTGAACTGAGCGACGTGCGACTTCGAGTGGGCGCGGCGCATCGTGCGGCGCATCGCTCCGTGCTCGCTGCCAGGGCTGCGTACTTCGAGGCCATGTTCAGATCGTTCTCACCCCACGATAATATCGTTAATGTAAGTTATTCAACAAGACATGTCAGTGCTACTATCGGGCGACGGTGAACTGAACGACGTCCAACTGCGAGTGGGCGCGGCGCATCGCTCCGTGCTCGCTGCTAGGGCTGCGTACTTCGAGGCCATGTTCAGATCGTTCTCACCCCACGATAATATCGTTAATGTAAGTTATTAAACAAGACATGTCAGTTCTACTATCGGGTGACTGTGAACTGAGCGACGTGCGACTGCGAGTGGGCGCGGCGCATCGTGCGGCGCACCGCTCCGTGCTCGCTGCTAGGGCTGCGTACTTCGAGGCCATGTTCAGATCGTTCTCACCCTACGATAATATCGTTAATGTAAGTTATTCAACAAGACATGTCAGTTCTACTATCGGGTGACGGTGAACTGAGCGACGTGCGACTGCGAGTGGGCGCGGCGCATCGTGCGGCGCACCGCTCCGTGCTTGCTGCTAGGGCTGCGTACTTCGAGGCCATGTTCAGATCGTTCTCACCCCACGATAATATCGTTAATGTAAGTTATTCAACAAGACATGTCAGTTCTACTATCGGGTGACTGTGAACTGAGCGACGTGCGACTGCGAGTGGGCGCGGCGCATCGTGCGGCGCACCGCTCCGTGCTTGCTGCTAGGGCTGCGTACTTCGAGGCCATGTTCAGATCGTTCTCACCCCACGATAATATCGTTAATGTAAGTTATTAAACACTTGTAGCGCTCCGCGGTTTCACCCGCGTGACTCCCGATCCCGTGGGAATATCGGGATAAAAAGTAGCTTATGCTATTCCCAATGACTCAATGTATCCTAATACCAAGTTTCATCAAAATGGGTCCGGTAATTTCAGAGCCTATTTGTCACGAACATAAAAAGAAAATATATCCTTGTAAATTATTATAGACAAATCATATATGAAGGTCGCGGGAAGTCGTTGGATGCAGAGAACATGCGACCGATCGCTCTGGAAGTCTTTGGGGGAGGCCTTTGTTCAGCAGTGGACGTGTTGTAGCTGATATGATGATGATATGTATAGATTAGTGTAGATAATATTTTACCCTATTTTATGGTTAGAATCTCGTGATTACTAACTTTATGCTACAAATATAGGTTGGTATAGACCCCTAGAATAGCATATTAAGATATTCCCACGGAATCAAGCTGGTGTAAATATTAAAATAGATTTGGCCTAAGGGGGATGGCGACGGACGTTAATTTAAAATTAGATTCCAACGCCTCGCGGACGCGGATGGTCCTCGTGGGGATTCATCGGGAGTAAAATACCTAGGAATTATGTTGACTTATTTTTGAATTGCTTTCAGATTCAAATTTGCGACACGATCCCATCAGAAGAAGCATTCGATTCACTTCTCCGTTACATTTATTACGGTGACACCAATATGCCTACGGAGGACAGCTTGTATTTATTTCAAGCACCTATTTACTACGGTAAGTGTTAGATCTATATAAACTAACTATTATAATAATGCTGAAGAGTGTTTGTTTGAATTTCTGGTAGTACAAGTTGGATTTGGCAATGAGAAAGGCTGTAGCCATTATATGCTTATTATTTACCCGACTGCAAGAAAAGAGTTGTTTTTTTTAGCGCCTACTTTTGTATGTTTGTTATTGTTTGACGCAAAAACTTCTGTACCGATTGCTATGAAACTTGGTATGTAGTTACCTCAAGACTTGGATTAAGATATAGGCTACTTTTTATTGGAATTTTTGTGGGGTCACATTGGAAATTTCGTGGAAAACATCGGAACGCAGTGTGTAGATATTTATTGTTATAATATGTACAGATAAATATTAATCGCTTGAATTCAAATTTGTTTCGATATAGCTGAACTTTTAGGCTTAAAGTAACATTTTTATCCCGATATATCACAATAGAAAACGGGCGCCACTGCTCGTATGAGAATAATATTACACCATTAAACAAGTTTCGTTTAATTTAAAACTAGATGGCGCTAGTGCAAAATGTTGTTGTACCCAAATGGTAAAAAAACATACATTCAACCGAATTGAGAACCTCCTCCTTTTTTTGAAGTCGGTTAAAAACGGGACCCTATGACTTCGCTGTCCGTCCGTCTGTTTGTCTGTCCCCAGGCTGTATCTCATGAACCATGATAGCTAGAGAGTTGAAATTTTCACAGAAGGTACCTATTTCTGTTGTCCCTATATTTGTTTTATATTGTAGGTTTCACAAACAACCGTCTCCAAGTGTTCTGCAAACATAATTTACAAAGCAACGTGTCACCGGTCAATGTGTTGGGGATCT
The DNA here is from genome assembly GCA_907269075.1 of Idaea aversata. NCBI lineage: Eukaryota > Metazoa > Arthropoda > Insecta > Lepidoptera > Geometridae > Idaea > Idaea aversata. The sequence continues at coordinate 8,227,860 of OU026104.1, read as the reverse complement.
TGCAAGCGGCGGACAGGATGAGGGCGACTGATATCAAAGATTACGCTTTGAAAATTATTGTACATAATTTTAGTTCTGTGAGTTTTTTTTGTATATTCTTAGGAATGTTTTGAATCATTTCCTTAACATAATAGCTCTCAGGATTAGTAAGCTGAAGTGGCAATGGGCAGGTCATATAGCTCGCAGAACTGACAACCGCTGGGGAGTAAAGGTTCTCGAGTGGCGGTCGAAGCTACAATACGTCAAACTTAATGTAGTGGTTACACGAGCATTATACTTAGAAAGTATTCAATTATGTTCATTTATCTTAGATTCTACCTTCCAGTTACAAGTTTTTCTTAAAATGCTAATTAGCTTTAAAAAGTCTCCAATACCATTATGTTGAATTAATAGGATTAACTTACACTGTTATTTCAAATGTTTCTTAAGTTATGTTAATAAAGATATTTATAAAACAAAACAAACAGCTTGGGGCTAGATGGCGATGTGTGGAATGTCCTAAAATATTTATTTGTTTGTATCCAGGTCGCCCGACAAGAAGCTGTCAAGAATCTAGCCCAGCCTCTCCTGGTCGACATTATATGGGCACTTTCAGAGCAACCAAACTCCGAATCACCAACCCCCACGCAACAGAAGTCTTTACCGAACTCCTCTTCAGCAGACACACTCGCAGAAGACCAGGATAATGTTAGACATAAATGTGGAAAGTCGTAGAATTTTCAAATACTAAGAGATAATGGAAGATACTGTATTGATGCCAAATAAATTGGAATAAGGGTAGGAAAGTTACAAACAAATAAAATCTACTTTGACAGTTCTCATACAAAGGCTAAAATTGTTCTGTGGAGTCTGATGCCCTTACCTATTCATAAAAATTTTGGCTGTCAACTGGCGGAAGAAACCGCTCGGGGGTTTCTTCATACATTTTTAATATGGCGCCATCTATCCACCAGTTGATGAATTATTGATTTAAGACCTTTTTAAGACGTTCAAAATATCAATCTGATCAAATAATATCAACTTGATTGAAATATAATTTAAACTTTTTACTCGTTATATGTATTTAGCTGAATTTGTTTAAACACAATGACAAGCAAGCCGCTCTTAATAAGCCTTCGTTATTAGTTTAAATGTTTTTGTCAGTTTCGCACATCTGTGATTTGTGTATAAGTGAGAATGGAACAAAACACAAAAAACACCTACCATCAGGCAGGTATGATAGTGGTCAAACGCTGACCTATCATATGTAAAAAAAAACACATTTTTACTTGCAAAGACTTTAAAATATTTATGAATTAGCGTGAATAATATACTTAAACTAGCGACCCGCCCCGGCTTCGCACGGCTGAATTATGCATGTATAAACCTTCCTCTTGAATCACTATCTATTAAAAAAAACCGCATCAAAATCCGTTGCGTAGTTTTAAACATTTAAGCATACAAAGGGATATAGGGACAGAGAAACCGACTTTGTTTTATACTATGTAGTGATATACCACAGCCTTGTCCGAATTCTATCCAACAGTGAAATTAGATCTGAAAATATTCTAGCAATCTATCTCTTTTCTCAAAGGTTACTAAGAAAATTATGTGTTAGATTGACTAAGTATTTATTTTGTAAAGAATCTCTTTTCTAGAAAATTTATAAGATTTTTAGATCATCAAAGAATTTTAATAAGATTTTAAATCATAGTGTATTGTATATTCTCTTTTAAAATGTAAGTATTAAGCTTTATCAAAGTTAACTCTAGTCAATTAAGAATAAATAAGATAATTATGTTACCTGTAGTTCCTCTGTACCCCCAGGACCTTACTGAAATATTTTATTTTTTGGGAAAATTCGCCTAGTTTTCCCATTGTTTAGGCGAAATTTCAAAATGTGACAACACCATTAATTGCCTGCATGGCTTCCCAAACTTATTTCAAATGTGATGCCATTGAGAAATTTCCATATTTTTGCGACGTTCTTGCCTTACATTTACCTACTTAGTAGTTATAGTTCTAGCCTAATTACAATTTGTCAGAAAAAACGCCAAATAGCTTCTAAAATTTTTATTAGAACATAAAGAACAACAAAAAAAAAACAATGATTAAAAGAAAAAGCTTTTTTTTTATTTGGAGTTTTTCTGACAAATTCTTATTAGGCTATGTATGGTTTATTTCTTTTCATTAGCTAACTAGCGACCCGCTCCGGCTTCGCACGGCTATATTATGCATGTATAATACATATAAACCTTCCTCTTGAATCACTCTATCTATAAAAAAAAACCGCATCAAAATCCGTTGCGTAGTTTTAAAGATTTGAGCATACAAAGGGAAATAGGGACAGAAAAAGCGACTTTATTTTATACTATGTACATAGTGATAGTGAAGTGATAATGAAAAGGATGTGCTTGCTTTTCGGAGCTTTCCAAACCAAGACTTCTAAAATATCTTTAAATTTACGTTCGCTCTGTCTATAAAGATCGCCTCACGACGACGAGACGCCGCGCCCCTGGGATATCGCACAGTTAGCGAAGCCCTGAGCCCTAAGGGTCTGCCCTCAGTAATAGTGTTACCACATCTTGAAAATTAAGTAAATTAGGATAAATTTTCCCAAATTTAAAAGATTTCTTTCATGCAATACTGTTTTATATATTTTTATTAATGTTTTGGGGGGTACCTCAGAGAAATTACAGGATTTTGAAAACTTAGAAAATAATAATTATGTTGAAAATAAAACTTAGATTCGAGATTAAAGTAATTTAATCAAAACATTATTTAACAATTTAACTAATAAATTAAAGATTAATATAACTGTTGCCAGATGGTGGATTTTTTAATTTCTTAACTGTTCTGTTTATTCTTCATATTTGTGCTTGATGTCCTTCCAGAGTTTCTGCAAGAGAAAATCTATAATTAGTGATATTTAAATATTTGATTTGCGGTTTCACCTATGTAAGTTCCGATCTGGTGGGAATATCATAATGAAAAGTCTTTTTATATAATTACTAGCACCGCGGGATAAAACCTCGGACGGGACAGAGACGTGACATGCATCGTTCATAAAGTGTTCGTGGTATTTAAAGATATGTAACGTCATTTTCCTCATGCCGGACCGGACATGACGTTTTCTTGACATTGTTTCATATAAAAATATGACTTCCCATCAGGCACGAGAAAAATCACGTTACGTATGATGCGACCTTAACTCCCAATCCCTTGGAAATATGGGATTAAAAAATTTGTCTATGTTACTGTCAATGAATCAACGTATCCTCATACATGTGTCATCTAAATCGGTCAAGTAGTTTTGGAGCCTATACAGTGCAAAAAAATAATTATTAGTCAAGTGACATTTATTCATCATCTAACACTTCACAACACGACTGTCAAAAGTTTATTTATGCACAAAGAATATATACAGGAGGATAAATACGTTACTGAACACAGTAATGGGACCACGAGAAATAGTTCTCCCTCGTGGTCCCATTAATGGGACAAAATCCTGGGACCACGACAGGACACAGCCAAATAATTTCCTCTATAAAATATTAATATAGATAGGTAGGTATAATATCCTAAGCACTATGAACTATTAAATCAGTCTATAGTCCATTGAATAGTTACATTTGGGGTTGCATTTGTCTGAGGACGCAATTTTATTTTTTAGATATCAAAAGGGGGTTAGTCTAAGCTTAAATCCAAGTTTGAGGGATTGTAGCTCTTGTCCCGCCGCCATCTTGGAAAAAGGGATTTAAACGGTTTTTATGGTTTATCTGACAAACTATAGGTCTCACAAAAAATATTACTTAACATTTTTTATTGCAAATAACATTATCTACAACTGTTATAAAGTAACTTTTAGTCGTAAACCAAAAATAAAAAAGTTATAAGCGAAAAAAGCGAAAAATAAAAAAGTTATAAGCCATTACTCAGATTCCTTAGCTCTTTTTACGGTCCCATCTGGCTGAAAGCATAATACTTGGCATGCAGGTAGCTTTTACATAGATAATAAGATAAAGAAGTAGAAACAAGTCGTATGGCGATTGGTTCCCCCCTTTCCCCCCCTTTTGTGTGCCAATTTTGAGTTTTTTGCATTTTTTACGAAAACGGTTAAAGCTATAACCAAATTGCGAATAAGCAATATGATTTTCATCAAATTCACTATAGTTTAAAAGCTGTAAAGTGATTTTTACGCCCCAGCGGCCCTTGTTTTGCCTTACAGTTTTTTATTTTATCATAAAAACAGTTAAAGCTATAACAAAACTGTTAATGACCAATATGTTCTTCATTAAATTGTCTACAATAATTGTCTTAAAATATGTTGATAGGACTTATAATTTTCAAAATATGCTTATTTGTCTTCTTCTGAAAATTAACACAATAAGGTAAACATCGAAAAAGCGCATGTAATAATTTTTATATTTTTAGACCCTCGGAGCGTAGCCTATACCTGAATTTACATCCTTGAAAACCCTGGACTACTCCCATGGTGCTACGAAATAAGTATTCTTAGTAAAAATAAAAACTCAATTTTTCATGGATTTTCGCTTATAACTTTTTGTTTCTTGTTCTACGACTAAAAGTTACTTAACAAAAGTTGTAGATAATCATATTTGCAACAAAAAATGTGAAGTAATATTTTTTGTGAGACCTATAGTTTGTCAGATAAACTATAAAAACCGTTTAGATCCCTTTTTCCAAGATGGCGGCCGTGGGACAAGAGCTACAATCCCTCAAACTTGGATTTAAAGTAAGACTAACCCCCTCTTGATATCTAAAAAATAAAACTGCGTCCTCTGACAAATGCACGCTAAGCCCAAAAAAATGTAACATTTCAATGGACTACTAACCGACTTTGAAGATACACTCCAAGAAAAAGTCAAACATAAAAACAACAAAACATCGGGAAACAGTTTGGTTTTTTAGTAGTTAGTGGAGCGCCCATATGAATTAGGTAGGTACCTAAGTTGGTGCTGCTTGCTTAGCATAAAATATCATTGTTTAATAGTGCCGGAAGTCTTAGGCCCGGTTATGGTTCTTGAATTTTTTGCCTTTAGGATTGTATAAAAGCAGAGGTTATAATTCCTAGTAGGTAAGTACGACTGGACCATCTGTTTAGTTTATAAACTTATATAAAATAATCGTATAACCTACCTAACACTAATGAAATAGTCAATATCAAGAAGGATTAATATGAAAGAAATTACATAACAAAATACTCACTCCCTTGTTGAGACTCTCAAAGATCCCAATTGAAGCTAATTCAAAGGTCCTCTCAAAGAAGAAAGTGCCTGCAGCCACCGCGATGGCAAAGGTGGACGTGCGTTTGAAAACAGCACGATTTAGGGTCTGCAACAGCGACATTTTTGAAAAAATTCAAGAAAATTGCTTTTCTTGTCGAACTAGCTCCTTCACAAAATCATAGACAATATTACAATAAAAAATGACAACAACACCTCTGTCAATGTCAAAACTTGACCATAGACAGCTTTATAGTTTTTAACCGTGAGATCCTGTAATTGGCTTTCTGTTGTTACACTATGTTTGTAAGTATCATAGAATCATAGGTAAGTATGCTTCGACCATTTCTACCTCCATAGTATGTATTATGTAATAGCTGTTGGATCTCCGAATAAATAAATAATTACAGTCAAACAGCCACAATGATATCTTTGTATAAAGATAGAGGCGGATATCCAAATATTGGTGTAAGTAATTTTTGCAGCTGCAGAACTCATTAAACACTTTTGCCTTTTCCTTTTTTATAAAGTAGCCATTGGTTTGTAAAAAGTACTAGGCTATCAGGATCCTCATTCTCTATCAGTGGCTCACTCGGTGGACATCAATTTGATATGCACTTTGCAGTACATTGCTGCTATGACGTAACGTGGTAATCACCATCATTTTAGGAAAACAGCAATGTACTGCAAAGTGCATATCAAATTGATGTTCACCGAGTTAGCCACTGATAGAGAATAGGCCAACTAAACTTAGTAGAAGGTATAAAACATACCTACTGATTGCATCATGTCTCTCTTTCGTCACTTCTTCTCCTGACAAAGTATGTGCGATGTCCATGAAAGAAGCTGGAATAAAATATCCAATTATCTCGAGAATGTCTCCTAGTCTTCTACTTACTTTAATTTAATTTAATTTTGTCCCTAGGGTATGTAAGCCTTAAAAATTTGTTATCATAACCAGAAACTAGAATCTGTTAAGGCAAAGTTGTGTATACCTATTATTGGTAAACACACTTTATTTTTATTTCGGTAATGTTTTTCTTTATTCTTAGTGTGTTTTACTGTTGGTGTACCAAATAAATAAATAAATAAATTAAATGATTTCACGTTAGGTATAAGATAGTTTTTTGTCGGATAGGAATACTGAGTTCTCATAGTACTTTTTACAGATCAAGGACTACCTACTTCATACAATTTAACAGTAACGGAAACTGGTGGTGGTGAGACGTAGCTTGTTGCAATGAACCACGAAAAAGTGTTCCCTACGTCACACGATTTACTAGGATGTTTGTACTAGACTGTAGAACTCTGTAGGAGATATTCTACTTCGTTTATGACCAAGCCCCTACACACCACCACCACTTTTCGTGACTGTGTAAATTGTTTGATAGAAATTGGTCCGTAAGTACTAGGCTATCAGAACTCCGTAGAAGGTACCTACCCCAAAAAAAAAAATCTCATCTGTCGCGAGAACATACGCAAAAAAACTAAATCAAAATCGGTTCATCCGTTCGGGAGCTACGATGCCACAGACAGACACACACACACACAGACACTTCAAACTTATAACACCCCGTCGTTTTTGCGTCGGGGGTTAAAAAGAGTTTTAGATGAAAAAAAAAAATAGTCGGACGACTATTTGTCGTCCGACAAATAGTCGTTCGACATTTGTCGTCCAACAAGTAGTCGTCCGTTAAAAATACCATATGTACGTCTTAATACACTCACAGCCAAATTAAAAAACTGTATATCTGTGTAAAATCTCATCTGTCGCGAGAAAATATGTCGTCTGTCGCGAGAACGGCTGAAAATGCTCACCCACAAAAGTGCCCAAGGCGCCATAAGAAGTTTTCACTTCAAAACCGAAAAATAAAAAGGCTTTTACGTGGTAGTCCGTTTTGCAAAGTGAATCGGAGAAAAAACGGTCGAATGAAAGCGTTTCTTACGAACGCTGCCTTAACTATGAAAAGATGTGGAGCTTGAAAATGCCCACAAAAAAGACAACGACAGCATATTATGTCTAACTTTCATATTTAAGTTAAAAAAGTATTTTTTTAAATATTAGTAAGTAAGTAGGTACTTATAGATAATTTAATTTTTAATATTAATAAAATAAATGCCCAACGAAGTGGGCACGGGTCAGCTAGTTTTATATATTTTTATTGAGTTTCGCAGATATACATTACTTGGAAGTCTAAAAACCTTTAATCCAGGTGGTACAACCAGGTGCAAACACCATCAAACCACCATTCTAGGAGCCAGTAAAGCACTTTTTTGCTTAAAAATAAATTAAGTAAGTAAGTCTTATATTTTTTTTACCTAGCCGATTGCAATTTACCTCTATTCTATTCTATAAAAATATTTAGTAGAGTAAGTAAATCCTATGACAAAGCCGACTGCTTAGCTAAGTTTCTTGGTTTTTCAAAAGGGTAAACAAAAACACCATTTATTATGGGCAAAATATATGGTCTATTTACAATTTTAAAACAAATAAAATGCCAGTTTCTATCAACAAATATAATAAAACTTAAAAATAAAATGAGTAAGTTATATTCATAAATCATGCATAAATAAACATAGGTACCGTACTTTATACATTTGTACGGAGATTCGTTCAATTTAATCATGTTTTTGTGGTACTAGCGATTAATTTTGGTAAAATAAAAATACTTTAGTAAACGGAAAGGCGTCATAATATTATTAAAGCCCGGAGTAGACTAACCTACAGGACAGGACTGAACAGTGACAGCCGTCATACAAATTCTTAGGGTGCGGCTATGTCTAATAGCTTATACACACGTCCCGATTTGGTCGGGTCCGACATCAGTGTTGCCACATTTCATTTCGACAAATCTGTATCGATAAGTGAAAAAATCTGTGTAAAATAAAATCTGGACTATTCATAATCGTAGACAGAGAATAAATAGTTATTCTCTGTCTACGCTCCATAATACCTAATATTACAAATGAATAGTTCAGATTTTATACAATTATAGCTGTTCTCATACAGATTTTACACAGATTTTTTCACTTATCGATACAGATTTGTCGAATTGAAATGTGGCAACACTGATGTCGGACCCGACCAAATCGGGACGTGTGTATAAGCCCTTAGATACATCAAACATTACTTATTCCCATCGGCCCCGCTAGCTCTGGCCTGTTAACGGGGCAGATGGGAAAAAGAGTTCCATCGGCCCCGCTGAACGCCAACCCCGTCACTAGCGGGGCCAATGAAACTCTTTTTTCCATCTGGCCCGTTGACGGGGCATCTTCGACATACCCGTACCCTTACTCATATCATATCATTGACCAATGGCAGGGCCGTATTTTAAAACCATGCTTCACTCGTCTGTAAAACATGAAGATTTTGGTTAGTACGATAAAAACAGCGCTATTATTGGTCAGTGATACATTGCGATCGTCATTGGCCGGACTAGTCTGTCCCGTCTGGGCCTAAAATATTCAAAATAATTTTAAAATCGCGATATGTCTGATTCCAATATATATTAGAATAATTTCAATATGATCTCCACCACAAATCAAGGCTTGTGTTACAATGATCTCAAACGCATGGTTTACATAGTAATCTAATAAAATAATAAAGCATATTTTCAAAGAACTTAAATGTGAAATCATTGTTGCATTGAACATAATGTTAATTTTAATACAATTCATTTGGTAACCCAAACATTATCATACTCACAAGAGATAATAAATGCCAGTTATAAATATTTCGATAATGAATCACTGTGAAAATAAAATGAGAAATACAACACCACATTTAAAAGCCGGCGCAGATGGCGTACATTTACCCCAATTCGTCGCCGCCCCTTATTAATTAAACATAAAAGAAAAAATCGAACTACATTCGTCGAATATTATCTAAGTTTTCAATCGATATTGAAAAATTGATTCGATACAAAAATACTGCACAAAACTATGTACGCCAATTAAATAAATAGGTAATTCTCTCACTAATATACTTCTAATTTTACACTGGATCCCAACTATAGCTAAATAATAATTATATCTTCGATCGAAATAATACTTTGATATAGATGAAAAGTAATGTCAAAGAATTTTAAAGCATACTTTTGAATATACGTGTACAAATTGAGGTGCGACTGGGTTCACGGCCAGTCGCGACGCATGCGAGACAGATCGAGATATGACTAACATGACCATAACGTAACGTAACGTGTCTCATTTTGGGCGGGACAATCTCACTTTCAAACTGTGTGTCCCGCTGTCCCCGGCAAGGGAAAAATATCCCGCTTCCATATTCAAGTAGTGTCCTTTAACGTTGTGATGAATATCGAGGAAGGTTAGAAGTTCTAACCTAACTTAAGAGGAAAGAGTACCGGCGCTCTCTCCATACAAACGTAGTCGACTGTTTCCTCCCTGGATAATGACACTAGAGCAAATATTTTTGTAGTATAAAACTAATAACTGCCATGGCCTGCTATGTCTTATTTTTTATATTTATTTTTGTTTTTTTAACTCTTACTTTCTATGATAATTAGAATATGAAAAAAAAAACAAAGACATATGGCCATAGTTACGGCAGTTATAGGTTTTGTCCATTATCCAGGGAGGAAACAGTCGCCTACGTTTCCTCTACTTTCCTGCGCTAATAAGTACCATCATTTCCAGAAATAAAATTGGTGTATGATTCCCACAAATACAACAATATTCTTTCGTAGATATTTATTGCAAAATCTAACCATTTTTACCCGACTGCGCAACGTAAAGGAGTGGTAATGCGTTCATCAGTCTATGTATGTAAGTTTGAACCTATGTGGCTCTCGAGAGCCCAAACGCGTGGGCCGATTTTGATGATTCTTACTTTAATTGATTCGTCTCAACCTTGCGAGTGTCACTTAAGACATTTTTTTAACTTAATTCTTCAGTTGTATCGCTCTGACGATAGACAATTATGGCCACGTTAGTATGCCTCATTTACACGTTGCTTAGGGATGTACGTCCAACCTATTTGTACACGTCGTTTGTCTATGGTACACGCACACACAGGCGTATGGACCGCCTGTGTGCGTTCATACGCCTATGCCAGGGACGCATTAGTTAGTTAAAACACATGTTTGTAAGCACACAATAATAGTGTACAGAATTAAATAATTAAGCTTGTAATAAAACAGAATCATGGTTCCCTTACACATAACAGAAATGTACTAAAAAAGCAAAGACAATAATATTATTGCTTCTTTTTTAAATTATTTAGTTATACGGCGTCATACAATAATGCTAAACATACCAACACTCCTTTGTCCCTAACTAGACACATAAGAGATAAAAAAATATTGCAAAAACTACATAATCTCTTGAATTTTTTACTTTTTGGACCGAAGTTCCTTATCGCTGGTTGGCGGGGAACCGAGAGTCGAGAAAAAGTAACGCGTTATGAAAACGTGAAACGTGACCCATAACTTATCTCCCACATAATATATAATATATGTATATAAAATCTCCCGTATATGAAAAAAAGGGCCTAAAAAGGTAAAGGGACTTCGTTCCAGGGACTTCGTGTCCTGTAGTTTCATTTTTTTTCTTACAGAGACACCTTTGTACCTTAAAACCATCTATCTATAAGTATTCTTTGTTACAAAAAACATTAAAAATTCTAAACGCGATTTTTTCTAACATAAAAATTAGGTTTTTGAAACATTTTTTTTATCTAAAATGTGTCGAAAGTTAGAGACTATAATTAATATTTAAAAATGAATACAATCATACGCAACTATAGATTTAGATTAATCTAAAGATTGTTTTTTTGGAGAGTAATTATATCTACATAAAATCTTAGAAACTTGAACCCAGCGTTGTCTAAGCCCGGCGATTTCACCCGTGTAGGTCCTGATCCCGTGAAAATATCGGGATATAAAGTAGCCTATGTGTTACTCCAGGTATCTAGTTATTCACATTTATCGCAATCAGTTTAGTAGTTTTTGCGTGAAGGAGAAACAAAACATACAAACATACACAATGAATTAGTAGGATTCACAGAAAATGTATCTTACTAATATTATTAAGAGGAAAAGGTACCGGGCGCTCTCTCCATACAAACGTAGTCGACTGTTTTCTCCCTGGATAATGACACTAGCACAAATAGTTTGGTTTGTTTATAATCTATAACTGCCATGACTATGCCCATATGTCTTGTTTTTTTTTCATGTTCTAATAATCATAGTAAGAGTAAAAAAAATAAGCAAACGCTCGGCCGAGCTACATGGTAGGCGGAGTGGGGGGTGTTAGGTTTTATTTTCGTTACGGAATTTCTTGATTCGGTCGCCGCGCTCAAAAGCCCGCGATAAAAGCTATGCAATAGCTTAAAACAAAATATATATAAAAACTAAGACATAGGGGCATGGTCATGGCAGTTATAAGTTTTATATTACAAAAATATTTGCTCTAGTGTCATTATCCAGGGAAGAAACAGTCGATACCCTTTCCTCTTAATGTGAAAGTTTGTGTTAGTATGTGTGTGTGTGTTTGTTTGTTACATCTTCACGCAAAAACTACTAAACCAATTGCGATGTTATGCAGAATGTAGGTATATAGCTAGAGACCTGGATTAACACATAGGCTACTTTTTATACCGATATTCCCACGGGATCGGGACTTACGCAGGTGAAACCGCGTGGCGTAGCGAGTGTTTAGATATACCTACAATATAAATTTTAGTTTTGGTAATTTAGGCATTTCTTTTTTATAACAAGTTTTAAATAAAACTGATGAAATATTGTCAAGTATTTATATTTAATAAAATGAGTTTGATTAAACTTTTCTATTCCTAACAGGGGCGGATTGTGAATTACTGGGGCCCAGGGCTAATGCAACTTAGGGGTCTGCCTAATTGCTATTTTGTCAAAAACTGATTTGTATCCAAGTACGGAATTCCCTGATTCGTTCAATAGTCGCATGGGGTTGCCAATCTTAAGACTACATTTTTATTTTTTTTAATAATACACATCGCCATCTAGTCCCAAGTTAAGTAACTAGACTTGTGTTGTGGGTGCTAGACAACGGATATACTACTTATATACTTTACTTTTGTAAATATATACGTATAATACATAGAAACAACCAGATCACAGACAAATATCTAAGCATAAATACTTGCCTGAGGCGGGAATCGAACCTGCAAGCCCGCAACCCTGTGTTTGGCAGTCCGGCATGGTGACCATTGTGCCAAAGGGTCGTCAATTTTACCTTGTTTTCCTTTACAATATTGTCTATTATTTTAATGGAGGCATATGTATGTATGTACGCGACCCTAGGCAATCAAAAAAGCTCTTACTTAGATCCGCCCCTGTTCTTAAACCAATTAATTTTTAATCTAATCGATTTTGTTAGAAAAACATGTTTTGGTGATAAAAACGGCACAAATAAGTTCGCCCAACTGCAGCTATAACACGTTTTTTTGATCAAATGGACAAATCTGACAGGAGTAACTGCCAATTCTTCAAAGTATTTTAAACTTTTTCATGCAAATAAAATGTAACTCTGGTTCATTTGTTCAAAAAAGTGATATAAATTAAAAAATCTGTTAGTAATATCCATGAATCGATCACTAATTATTGTAAATGACAACGCTATTATTGGGTTCAAATCTCATGATACAAAGAGCGAGACCTCTTTAGCCTAGAAATGTCAAAATACTATTTGGAATGGTCACACTGATCCTAGCAAAGTTGCCATTTTAAAAAATAAGGTCTTAAAGCTTGTCCAAACCAATGCGTTATAAGTCACTTTGGAATTGAAATAAAATAAAATTTATTCTTTCAATTTTGGGATTGCTTGACCTAGTACACAGCGCCATCTAGCCACAAGCTAAGCAATTATGACTAGGCTTGTGTTATGGTGGCCAGACGACTGATAGAAAACTTATATTTTGTAATCATTTATAATACACATTCGAAAACACCCAGAAACAAATATCTTAATAAAAATAAGGTACACAAATACTTGTTCTAGGTCGGAATCGAACCCGCAACCTTTGCAAAAACATAAAATTAGATAGAAACAGACGCGTCTTTTAGGTCAAAACTTTAGGGTATCCAGCGTTATGTAAGCTAAAATGCACTCTATTGCATTGTCAAAGGGTTGCAATTGATTTGTTACTGCAGAATTTTCTGCGTCGATGATTTTTACTATTAATTATTCTGTGACGCAACCCGCATTGGTTTGTCTAACTTTTACCTGACAATATTGTACCTGTGTGATTTACAACAAGGGTTCCACCTTTTCCTATTGAGATACGGAACCCTAAAATGAGGTACAAATGTTAAGGGTTGTGCAACACATCTCCATGTATTTGAGCATTTAGTCCATAACACTAATTTAGAGCACTAGCAACACTTTTTCTTTGTTTTGTGGCTCTTTTTTAAGTGCACTGTGTCCTTAGGTGGTACGTTTTGTCGCTCATTTAATTCCAGTTTAGTTCTTAGTACCTGAAATTTAGAAATATTGTGTTTAGTTTATATTTAACTAATAAATAAAATAAATCGTACAGTATGGGTCTTAAGTAAATGATCAGTTTGCTACAATAATACTATCAACAGGTATTGGAGTTACGACCTTCTTCTAATAGACGATACACACAAACTTAAATACTTGAATTAAAAGTACTCAGTGTGATTATTATTTTCAACATTTTAGTTGTCTTTAGTTGGTCGAATGGTATAAGCCGCCACCCGCTACACCAACCGACGTGGATTCGATCCACAGGTTACGTTGTTATAATGTTCAAATAGTGCTGCACAGGATTGTAAACGTTATGGTGGGCAGAGACTTTTGACCGTGGATTGTACATCACAAAAGCATCAATTAAAGAGAAAATAGGTATGACTATGTTTTTTTTGTTACTACATAGTATAACACAAAGTCGCTTCACGTTGTCTGTCCCTTTGTATGCTTAGATCTTTGAAACTACGCAACAGATTTTGATGCGGTTTTTTTAAATAGATAGAGTGATTCAAGAGGAAGGTTGTGTTAACAATAATATTTTTGTGAGAGACTGCAAATGTCTATCTTTACTTATAACTAGCACCTCGCGGATTCACCCGCGTAACTCACGATCGATAATATCGGGATAAAAAGCCAAACACTCCCAATGAATCAATGTATCCTCAAGTTCATCAAAATCGGTCCAGTAGTTTCAGAGCATATTCAATGCAAACAATCAAATTTTTCCTTTTATAATATTAATATAGAAAAAACACTGCCCCCGCCGCGTCTGTCTGTCTGACTGATACTGAGGAGTGATTCATAAGGAAGGGTCATTGTATTTTTCATTAAGGTTTATGTAAACTAAAAGTATGACATAAAATACATGCTCTGTACTAGGATAATCTACACAAATATTTTAAAGAGGAAATATTTTTTTGTTTGTTTGTAACGAATAAGATCCGAAACTACAGGACTTATTTTAATGAAACTTGGTATGAGGATACATTGATTCATTGGGAATAACATAGGCTACTTTTTATCCCGATATTCCCACGGGATCGGGAGTTACGTGGGTGAAACCGCGGAGCGCTGCTAGTTAGTCAAAATTGCTGCTCATATCATAACTTTAAAAAGGTTCATGAGTTTCATAAAAAATATCTGGAAAATCTTATTTTTAAGTAGGTACCCACAGTTTATCGTGTTGAAACAGACAGACAGACGCGATATAGAGGGGATGGTTTATCATCATCACTACATAGTATAACACAAAGTTGGTTTCTCTGTCCCTATATCCCTTTGTATGATTAAATCTTTAAAACTACGCAACGGATTTTGATGCGGTTTTTTTTAATAGATAGAGTGATTTAAGAGGAAGGTTTATACATGCATAATATAGCCGTGCGAAGCTGGGGCGGATAGCTAGTAATAATAATAAGTATAGATGGTTAAAAAACAATACAAAATGATAATTTCAATAGTGTGATACAACACAAAACTGAATTAGAACTGAACTGAATTGTGAATTAGTCACAATTACTGACTGGGTCATTGGAAAATCCTATGTTTAGCCAACAGGTCAATGAGGTATTTTTGATAGATAAGAATGTCAAATATCCTTTTGGTTAATGACAAATAAGGTACATTACAATATAACTGTGGTAAATATTAATCATTGCATAGAGGCCGTTCACAACGCGCCAGCGGAACGCGAACGTGTTTAGCTGAGATGCAATGATCAATAATCCACACGCGTATCGTACGACACGACGTTCTTATCACAGTTGCAAGTAAAAGAAAAGACTTGTTAAAATAATAAAAAGTTAACAAAATATGTGTTTTTAGGGCGGCAATATTTTTTTAATGGTCTAGGTCCAGTTTATATTATAAAAAAAAAATCTTAACTATTCTATCCTATTCTATCTTCTCTATTTCTTTTCTTTATTTTTTTCTTCTTTCTTATTATAATGCCATATGTTTGAAATCTTTTTAAAATTAAAACTGGTTTTGCTGGCTTAAAAACTCTTTGTTGGTACCTACCTTTGTTAGACATCAAAACAGTATAACCCAGTTAAATTAAGAATGTTTCATCAACATAACATGTAATTAGCAGTAAGATACGTATTTAACTTATCGGGATAACATTATAGTACTTATAGCACTAGTTGGTTATATTAACTCACGCGTGCATAATACGTTGCATTATGAGCCTAAAAGCGGTTTAATAAGATCCACTTTATAAGCAACTGTGATAAAAAATAATAATGCGTATAGGCTACGGCACCTAGAGTTCAGAGAGTAACGCAGTTCCGTACCTTTGTAAAACTGTCAAGCATTACTCAGTCAAACAATAATTGCCAAGTGCGAGGGATTCCGTACCAAGTTTATATGGAGGCCCCACTTAAATTTTATTTAGTAACTAGCTTGCGTTGCGTTGTTTTGCTATTTACAAAAAAAAAATAGATGTTGGCCGATTCTCAGACCTACTGAATATCGAGCTGTACTGTCGAGCCGTTTCGGAGGAGTTCAAGTTCTACCCCGTGACACGAAAATTTTATATATAGAGAAGAAATAGCGACCCGTCCCGGCTTCGCACGGCTATATTATGCATGTATTATACATATAAACTTTCCTCTTGAATCACTCTATCTATTCAAAAAAACCGCATCAAAATCCGTTGCATAGTTTTAAAGATTTAAATGCTTAAATCTTAGCATTTTAAGGCATACATAGGGATATAGGGACAGAAAAAGCGATTTTGTTTTTTGTTTTAGTGATTTGTTATTATAGTGGCAACAGAAATACATAATCTGCTATCATAACTCTCTAGCGATCACGGTTCGTGAGATACAGCCTGGCGACAGACAGACAGTGAAGTCTTAGTAATAGGGTCTTGTTTTTACCTTTTGGGTATGGAACCCAAAAAAAGCCAAATTATATTGAAGCCTTTAGGGACCTGGGGCCTGATTCACAAACCATCGGAAGGCTACCGAAACGAATAAAACTGAAAAGACAAGGATGGCAACACGTCAAAAGTCGCGGGAGTGAAAGAGCAGCAACATTTTTTTTTCGTTTCGGTTGCCTTCCGACGGTTTGTGAATCAGGGGGCTGGTTGCTTATTTTCTCAGTTGACACTAAAGTGAGCACCATAGTCCATCAGCACCAGTAGTCTTTTATTGGTTGGGGTCCAAAAAGTTGAAATGAAGCCATTAAAAATGAGTAAACTATGGGGCTCCGATTTCCGCATTAAGACATCAGTCTGCCCATATCGAGTGATTGTTGTCTGTAGTGTATGAGTAAACTAGTTATAACGAAAGGACTTACCATTTTAGTAATAGTAAGAAACATTTCTTCAACATTAATATTTTCCTTTGCGCTCGTCTCAAACAATGGTATGTTCATTTGATTGGCGAACCTCTGGGCATCTTCTGTGACCACCACCTTTCTTGATGGACAATCATTTTTGTTACCAACTGTAAATAATTAATTATTGTGGATATTAGCACAAAAATAAATCCTAACTAATATTATAAATCCTTTTTGTTTGTTTATTTATTTGTTTGTTCCCTCTTCATGGTCAAACTACTGGACAAATTTGGATGAAAATCGGCATAGCGGTAGTTCGAGGTATCGATAAGGACATAGGATACTTTTGACCCAAAAATTCCCGCGAGATCGGAACTTACGCGGTTGAAACAGGGGTGCAGTAAGTACAGTATAAATATGTTAAAAATACCCCCAATACATTAAAGGAATCAAAAGAACATACATATCATTAAATACATTATGGACTCATTCAATACAATATCACCAATTCAAGCTGAATTCACTATAAAATCTGATTACGGCCAGAAAGGTTGAATAGCAGATAAAAGAAAGAAAAAATAAAGATTCTTATTCGAGTATAAAAATAAACTTTTAAAAATAAACTGAAGAAATGGCTTGTTGAGCAGACGTTTTATGACATTAATGATTTTATTAAGAATTTATATATCACTTGAATTTTGTAGTAAAAATTGACATTATATTCTTCTAATATTATTTTTTATACTAATTTTACAATTTGACCCAATTAATTTATGAAAATTGTAATTATTTTATTTATTTTATTATAATTTGAATTTTTAAACTCGCCTTAACTTACATAATAGTAAGTAATGTATGATTTTTGTTTATTTGACCTGTAATGCCTTACCAATAAATGAGTATTTGAGTATTTGAGTATACCCTTAAACATGACCTCATTCATCAATTCCATTGAAAACCAACTAAAATGCCACAGAACATTAAACATAACATAGACTTGATGTATCAGTATACCTACTTCATTATTTCAACTCAAATAGAAACAAGGTGATTTGTAATGCAAGCAATCATAATAAAATTAACATAAGAGTAACTAATGTAATTTCCTATTGCAAACATTCTCTAAGTGTTGAGCATTGATGGAATAATATTAAGGTCGCCACAGTATAAATATAGCAATAGGTAAGTAGTTGTGTAAAGCTGTGGTTCTCAAAGTGATGAGACTTTATTATCCTATCCTACTAATATTATAAACTATCAGCGCTCCGCGGTTTCACCCGCGTAACTCCCGATCCCGTGGGAATATTGGGATAAATTAAAATGTAAGCTATCCTATCTCTCAAGTTGGATCGAACTGCACATGGTGTGCGAATTTCATTATAATCGGTTAAGTGGTTTAGGAGTCCATTGAGGACAAACATTGTGACACGAGATTTATATATATTAAGATCAGCGCTCCGCGGTTTCACCCGCGTAAATCCCGATCCCTTGGGAATATTGGGCTATAAAAGAACATTCATATAATTACTTACATTATGGACTCATTCAATAGAATATCACCGATTCAAGCTGAATTCATGATCAAAATCTGATTATGGCTAGAAAGGCCGACCCGCGTAAGTCCCGGTCGATTGGAATATAAAAAAGCCTATAGCCTTCCTCAAAAAATGGACTATCCAACACAAAAAGATTTTTTTAGAACCAGTAGTTCCCGAATTTGTTTGTTTGTATGTCAAACAAACTCTTCAGCTTTATAATATTAGTATAGATGTGAAAGTTAGTATGTTTGTTACTCCTTTACACAAAAACTACTAGACCGATTGTGATGAAGCTCGGTATGTGAATAGCTGGAGAGGTGGATAACCACAAACTAATTTTAAGCACAATATTCCCAAGGGATCGGGACTTACGCGGGTGAAACCGCGGGGCGCAGCTAGTATCCTAAAAATTAAGCGTTGCTCCAATGATTTTACACAATTTGACATCATGTTTGTAGAGCTTTAATGTTAACTTTTTATACTGCCGAAATGTTGATTTTATTTAATTTATTATTAAATTTACTGTAATTTCGTTTCTCATGGATTTTTACCTGAGATAAAATGAAAATCGAGAAATCGGAGAAAAGGATTTTCATGGCCTCAAGAAATCCATAATTTTGTGATCATGTCTTTGAGTAACATGTGATACTGTTGCTAAAATTCCCATAGTTTGGGAATGACTGGTGTAATGCATTGGTAGGCATTAACCATAGCATGAGTTGAAAGATTAAAAATACCTATGTTCCAACAGCGTAACTATTTTGATTGAATATTTATACTGAGATTGTCAAAAGTGTGAAGGACATAGATAAATTGCTTTTTCTGCCGATATTCCCACGGGATCGGGCGTAAAATCGTATGTTGCAGATGTAAAGGTTTTAAATTATTATTGAACTCACCTAGAACTTTGTTTACAACATCACAGTTCTGTTCTATTTCATGTAACCACCGTTTAACATTAGCAAATGATTCTCCATTAGTAACGTCGTATACAACGATAACTCCATGCGTCCCACGGTAGTACGTGCTCGTTATCGTCCTAAACCTCTCCTGTCCAGCAGTATCCCATATCTGCAGCTTCACTCTTTCACCGTTTATTTCTAAAGTTCGTATTTTGAAGTCTACTCCAATAGTAGTAATGTAGCTACCGGAGAAGGTGTTATCAGCGAACCGTAGTAGCAAACAGCTTTTACCGACACCTGAAACACATTATTACTCATAACGGGAGGGAACTAACTCCGATTGTTGTGAAGACAGCACCACAGGCCTCGCCCACTCACCACTGTCACCGATAATCAGCAGTTTGAATAGGTGGTTGAACTCGCGCGCCATGGCTCAAAACTGTCCTCACTGATTCACTACTTGGTCATGTGTCCACTAATCTTGTTTTGAATTGATTATTCGATAAAATAACTGAAGAAATATTGATAAAACGCATGCCGTAGAACGTTACACTTGCGTCATTTTACAATACGTCCGCCATTATTGATTTATGTTGCAAGTTTCCAAAAAAATTTCATTAATTTGCATTTCTTTGCCATTTAAAAAAACATATTTAAAAAAAAAATATTTTGGCCACCCAGTATGTAGCTCGACCTTAAACAATAAAAATAAAAGGAAACTAGGATTTTATTTATAGGATTTTAGTGGTTTGCGTCTTTTTTAATTGGAATTATTATTGGTTATTTATTTTTATTTATATATAAATCCAATGCATTATTTCTGAAATCGATATTCTGGAACGTTTTTGACATTTGGATGACTCAATGGGATTTGTCATATTTTGTCAACAAAATGTCAAAAAGTCGCCCAAACGCTAGGTGTGGTAACAGGAAGATAATAATTTTGTGAATTACTAAAATGTCTGCCACGTTAAAACCATATTTGACTGCTGTACGGCACACGCTGACTGCGGCGATGTGTTTAGAACACTTTTCTTCACAAGTGGTGGAGCGATACAACAAACCCGAAGTCGAGGTTAGAACGAGCAAAGAACTGTTGTTGAACCCTGTTGTGATTTCTCGGAATGCAAACGAGAAAGTGTTGATAGAGTCGTCGATAAACTCGATACGAGTGAGTATTATGATCAAGCAAGCGGACGAGATAGAAAAGATACTTTGTAAAAAGTTTATGCGTTTCATGATGATGAGAGCGGAAAACTTTATCGTGTTACGACGGAAACCGGTAGATGGATACCATATCAGTTTCCTAATCACGAATTTCCACACAGAGCAAATGTACAAGCACAAGCTGGTCGACTTCGTCATCTACTTCATGGAGGAAATAGATAAAGAAATAAGTGAGATGAAACTAGCAGTGAACGCACGCGCTAGAATTTGCTCAGAAGAGTTCTTGAAAAGATTCTAGGACAATGCACAAGTCTGTAACTACTTACTTAAGCCTGTAAAAAGTAATCATACTTGCAATATAGTGTTAATTTCATTAATTTTACGACTGATTATGTGATTCTTAGATTTGTAGGTGTAAACAGCGCAATCAGACACTTCAAACTATTAGTATGAACTTAAAGCAAGATAACTTTGATAAATATTTTTTATGTTGGCATTATCTTTACATTATATGGCTAACAATACTGTTTTATTTTGAGTGTATTATCTAGACAATTTCTCTGCACACTAAAACCATAATTTATCATTATTTACCTAACTTTGTAGTCGATTTTTACCACAAAAGTTGCCCTTCATGACTTTTGATCAAAAAATTGGTCATAAAGCTTAATTTTTTTTTTTAAACTGCTTACTGATGTGCAAATGATATCTAACTATTCTAAACCGTATAAAAAATGCAATTATAGGATGAATTGCATTTTCTATAAAGTTTAGAATGTTAACAACTCTGAAATCAATTAATGATAGATATCTTCTTTGAAAGCGTGCTATATCTTAGACCCCATGGTCACCTACCATTAGGCCTACCTATCATTTGTAAAAAAATAAATAATAGCATGTCGCTTAGAAAAACAAAGCTTTTACTTGAACCAAAGTTTTACATCAAATAGTAAAAAAGTTTTGAAGGGAACTTTGCAGATTAGCCTTTCAGTATTTTCATTTATCATTAAGACTTAATTTAATAGCTTTTACACACGTCCCGATTTGGTTGGGTCCAACATCAGTGCTGCCACAATTCAATTCGACAAATCTGTATGGATAAGTGAAAAAATCTGTGTAAAATCAGTATGAGAATAGCTATAATTGTATAAAATCTGGACTATTCATTTTTAATATTAGGTATTATGGAGCGTAGACAGAGAATAACTATTTATTCTCTGTCTACGATTATGAATAGTCCAGATTTTATACAATTATAGCTGTTCTCATACAGATTTTTTCACTTAACGATACAGATTTGTCGAATTGAAATGTGGCAACACTGATGTCGGACCCAACCAAATTGGGACGTGTGTAAAAGCCTTAATTTTCTACCAAAATTCTAATCAATTAATACAATTTTATTCCATAGGCATTTAAGTTTTTACTTTGTAAACCATTTAATTATGAAAATTCTTTTAAAATAAAATATTTTCTTTTTTTGAATATAGTTATTTTTAAAAGGGTATTTCGAGATGCCCAACCCCCTAAAATCTATTTAAAAAAATGTTTTTTTTTGCTAAAATAGCAAAGATAGAAATTTAAATCTACTGTACTTGTATATGGACGGTTTTCCGCAATTAGACCCATTTTAATTGGGTCCTTTTTGCGGATGGAGTAGGCTTGCCCAGCACCTACTCTCTCAGCTTAGTCAACCATGTCCAGGGGAAGAACTTGTCAATACTTTTGGAGCCAACTAAGCCGTAAGAGCAATGTCAATTAGCACACATCAATTTTTGTTAAGAAAAATCCATTGGCGTACGCCCAGCCGGGATTCGAACACATGACCTTCAGAATGAAAGTTGAGGTATCTACCACTAAGCCAACACCGCCCTTTAAAAAAATCGAAATATCATTTTTAGGGTTCTGTACCCAAAGGGTAAAAAAGGGACCCTTTTCCTAAGTCAACTGTCGGTCTCTCGTCAGGCTGTATTACATAAACCGTGATAGCTACAGTTGAAATTTTCACAGATGATGTATTTCTGTTGACGCTATAACATCAATAAGTAAAAATAAAATGCTACGGAACCCTTCGTGCGCGAGTCTGAGGCGGACTTGTCGGTGTCTCAACTTTTAGTAGTTGGAAAATTATGGTAAAAGCTCTTTTCACGAAACAACGTAGATTTCGATTTCTAAGTTAGGAACTTTACGATAAACTAAACTGGCAATACTTATAATATGCATAGTAGCCAACACAACGGCATAGGAATTATTTGATGAAACCTGTGGTTAAAACGCACTCAAGTACAACATCCTTAATTTATTCACTAACATGATAAAAATGTTAAGTAAACTTTATTTAAAAAAAATCTCTTATTTGTAACATTTTCTGAATCTAACAACATTATAATAAATTAAATTAACTATGTATATTCAATCGAAATTACAATAACTAATTTTGGAAATGCAATCGATATAGATAAAACTTTAATTTTTCTTTTATGGCTTATTGCTATTGTTTGAAATCCTAAGGTTGAAATATTGATATTTTATTAAAGCCAAATGACACATTCTCAGTACAAAGTGGCTCCATCTATTGCATTAGTTTTTAGATTTAGTAGTCCTAAGTGTGAATCCTTCGCCTTTGAATGCTTGGAATGGTTCACTTGGTGTGTCTTCTTTAGCGCTAGGAGGCCGAGAGTTGCGCATAAATCTGATAGTCCCAAATACAAAGTCGTTGTCAGGTATACCGCGGACATAAGGCTGCAAAAAACAAATATTTATGATGAGAATATTTCACAAAACACGAAATTATAATAATAACTAGCTGCGCCCCGCGGTTTCACTCGCTTAAACCATGAGGCACTTTTAAGCGCAAAACACACAGAAGCAGGATATATGTTCTTTATGTATGTGTGTATTTAATATATTGTTTTTTGCATCCCACTTAATTTCCTAAGATTGAACACCCTACCCTTTACCTTCCTCAACTTCTTGTCCATCCAAAGGTTGCCTGGAAGAGATCGCTTTGTGCGATAAGGCCGCCCTTTGTAACACTTAGACTTAATGTTTGTTTTTATTTTATTTTATGTACTTAATTTAAAAATGGTGTTTACAATAAAGAATTTATCTATCTAAGCAGAAAGATAGCAATGTTTTGAAAGGACAAGTTTTGAAGCAGCTTCAAATCAGCATCGTGGCGCGGCGGGCACAAAGTTGTATGGAAACGAGTCGCATCGCTGTGCTGCTTCTGTGTTTCGCGCCTAGATGTTCAGAAATAATGACGGGAAGGCACTTGAGCCAAATAGAAAAAATATGATAAAACACGCCGTTTTTCTAGATTACATTTAAATTGTATATTTCGTGAACTAGGAAAAAAGATGCATTTAAAGTCACGTGTTTTTCATTTTCTTCAATAGCATCTGACGCCATCACACATGTAGGAACTTCAAGACTGTAACCTCCTTAGTAATTTTTGTTTGAAGTTTTGCCAATATTCTTTCTATTTACCTGTCTAGCCTGTGATGTTTGTGGTTCAGATTCGCTCTCGCTATTCAATTTCTTCTTCTTCCCATCCAACCGGTTCCCTTCACCGCTAAACGCTCGGAACCCGCTCGATTCAGGCATCATGTTTGACGGGTCCTCTTCCATGTGTTCCTGGCGGGTGTCATCGGTGCGGGTCATGTGGTCCTCTTCTTTGTAGCCGACTGGCGCGGCGAACTCGACCTAGTGGCGATGACGGTAGATTGATGGTAAAGTTGGAAGAGGTGTTAATAGACAACTGGATACCAGAGGCTGTGGCCACGCAGCCTAGTTGCATAGTAATATAAATATAGATTATAGACAAAATAGGTAAGAAAGTTGGTTTGGAGGAATCACATTGGGGTCACCAATTTGGTAGTTGGTGGTATGTACCTACAGAGGAAAGATCTTCCACCCGGCAGGCCGCGGCCCCACGATGTTTCGTTGGAACTTGTAAAGTATATGAGCTTATCTTTAGAAAAACTTCGCTTGCGCGATCTAGGATCTACGATCGTATTAGTGGCGCCATCTGTTGGTGACGATGTGAAGCGTCACCACAGTTGGTTTGTTTGTTCCCTCTTTATGGTCAAACGACTGGACAGATTGGGATAAAATACGATATAGTGGTAGTTTAGGGGATGTCAAAGTCAAAGTCCAATTTCTTTATTCATTTCGATGCTTATGTATATATACAGTGATCACTTAAATTCGTCTTAAAAACTAAGTTAGGATGTGTGCCTTCGATGGACGAGGACATAGGATACTTTTGATCCCGAAATTCCCGTGGGATAAGGGCTTATATGGGTTCGAGTCCCAGCCGGACTTTCAATGGATTTTTCTTTAAAAAAATGTATGTGCGCTAATTGACATTGCTTTTACGGTATGTGATGAAACCCGCGGCTTAGTTGGCTCTAGACGTGAACTGAAACCGCAACCTGGGTCGCAGTTGTTTGTCCGCCGCGCCAATGAGGTCGTCATGTTAGTAAAAGCCCAACGGCTTCTCTGGTGACTCCCTAGAGTTTTTGAATTTCATCGGCGCCTCTACTCCAGGGGAAGTGCAGCAGCGTTGCCCAATACAGGGCGACTCAACTGAGCTTGGCTAGGTCTCTCCCCGAGGTAAGAACATTTATGGGTCTTTTGGGTTCTACTCCTTGGGGAGTTGGGGCCGCTAGAGTAGCAGGAGGTAACAAAACTCCCACCAGGGCGCAAAATAGGCGTTTAGACGTCGAGTTGCGGAAGACATCCGTTCTGATTCTTAGTTCAGAGGAACCGCCCGACCAAGTTAAGTTTCTCTTTTGGCAATTCTAGCAGGAAGAGTTGAGAAATTAATACTTACATTCATATCACATTCAATAATGATAACAGCATTGCC
Organism: Idaea aversata; assembly: GCA_907269075.1. Taxonomy (NCBI): domain Eukaryota; kingdom Metazoa; phylum Arthropoda; class Insecta; order Lepidoptera; family Geometridae; genus Idaea; species Idaea aversata. The sequence goes on along the minus strand of OU026104.1, from coordinate 8,202,383 downwards.
AGGTTTCGTTTCCAAAACACAAAGTTCATAAACTTTAGAATTATATTTAATGGCAATCACATCTCCAGTTGTAAGACATGAGAAATTTCTTAAACAGTTCTCTAATACTGAAAGAGAAAGAAAAAAGAAATATAGTAGAACACTACACAGCGCCATCTAGTTCCAAGCTAAGCTATTAGGCTTGCGTCATGGTAACCAGACAATGATAGAATACAAATATACTTTTGTAAATACAAATATAGTAAGTAATATTATAAAGAGAACATATTTGATTGTTTGTTGTTTGAATTGAATAGGCTCCGAAACTACAGGACCGATTTTGATGAAACTTGGTATGAGGATACATTGATTCATTGGGAGTGGCATAAGCTATTTTTCACGGGATCAGGAGTTACGCGGGTAAAACTGCGGAGCGCTGCTAGTATTTATTACAGATACATAAACACCTGGACCAGAAACAAGTAAGCACATAAATATTTGTTTGAGGCGGTAATCGAACCCGCAACCTTCTGCGCTGCAAATCGAAAATCCGCCTAAATATCTCCTGACAGACTGACTGTTATAGCAATACACAGCTTATGCCAATGGATGGATCAGGCTATAATTTGGCACACAGATGACTATTATGTAAGTAGGCATTCACTAAGGATTTTAGCCCCTACGCGGCCGAAGTCGTGGGAAGTTTTAAGGTGAAAGGGTACCTGCGCTCTCTCCATACAAACGTAGTCGACTGTTTCCTCCCTGGTTAATGACACTAGCACTAATATTTTTGTGCCATAAAACCTATAACTGCCATGACTATGCCCGTATGTTTTGGTTTTTTTCATTTTGTAATTATCATAGAAATTAAGATTAAATAACACCCCGTCGTTTTTGCGTCGGGGGTTAAAAAAAACAAAAAATAAGGGCATAGTCAATTATAAGTTTTATGCACCAAAAATATTTGCTCTAGTGTCATTATCCAGGGAGCAGTTTGTAATAGTTTGTATGGAAAGAGCCCCCGGTACCCTTTTCTCTTAAAAACATACAAAAATAATATTTTAAAAACAACGCATGGACAGGTAGAATACGTTTTCCGCATATATTGTTTTAGAATTCAAGAATTAACCTTTCTCATGAAGACTGACAGACATTACCACAGAAATATATTAGAGTGAATCACCAAATCAACATACATTGATGAAAACCATATAAAAATCCATTCAGCAGTTTTTCAGTTATCACATACAAACTTTGTTTGATAAAAGGTTTTGTTCTATCACAGATAAACACACTTAAAAATATAAGTTAGAGCATAGAGTATCATAATTTACCTGCTTTAGGATTGGAAATGTCTAAGAAGTCTTCAGAGAGTGGTTGGAATTTAGAGAAGGTAGCGACGGGCAGTGATTCACTTTCTACTTGTACTAAAGCATCTTCTTCTAGTACTAAGTTGGCCATCATCTGAAATTATACTTTATATTGCGCCTTACAGTTTTACCAGTGTAATACTTGATTCCGTGGGAATATCGGGATAAAAATTAGCGTATGTGTTACTCTAGGACTTCAGCTACACAAGTTTCCATTGCAATAGGTTCAGTATTTTTTGCATAAAGGAGTAACAAACTTATATTTACAAAGAGGAAAGATTTTCTGATGATACATTGATTCATTGTGAGTATTATACTTTATGTTTTGATATTCTCACGGTATCAGGACTTACATGGGACTATGATAAGTATTTATGGATTATAAGAGAAAATACAGTTCTCTACTTGAAAAAAACTAGGCTTCAAATTTTTTACAAATTCTAATAGGACTTGAGACTGATTGAAGTTGCTCCATGGCGTATCTGTCGATGACGAAGAGCTCTACTTACTGATGACAATCGGTTTCAGAAACATAAAATTATATTTCAGATAGACCCAAAAGTAAAGGCACAACCATATAAATGCACAGTGGCCAGGAATAGCTAGAGATTGTATGTAATGTAAAGAAATAGAACTTCTAGTTGCAGAAACATGAAATTATATTTTACTAGCGACCCGCCCCGGCTTCGCACGGCTGTATTATGCATGTATTATATCTAAAAACCTTCCTCTTTAATCACTCCATCTATTAAAAAAACCGCATCTAAATCCGTTGCGTAGTTTTAAAGATCTAAGCATACATAGAGACATAGGGATGGCGAAAAGTGACTTTATTTTATACAATGTAGTTCAAAGTAGATTCAATGCAGAGTAGCCAGAATTGATTGTTCTTATGGAAGGAATAGGGAAAGTCTTTAGTTTGCAATAATAAGACACAGCAGGCTAATTAAAAAAGTTAGTTCCTCGTGAACTCAGAAGTAATTTTCAGTTTTAATTTGATTATAATGAAGGTGAGTGTTACTAAGGTTGCAGTTGGTGTATTAAATTCCAACCTGATTGCCCTTAGTACAATGCCACATAATAAAATTAATGAACATAACATCTGATCCTTCTGTAATAAATAATAAAAATAAATAAATAAATATTACAGGACATTCCACACATCGCCATCTAGTCCCCAAGCTAAGTAACTAGACTTGTGTTATGGGTGCTAGACAATGGATATACTACTTTTCTTTTGTAAATATACACTTATAATACATAGAAACAACCAGATCACAGACAAATATCTAAGCATAAATACATGTCTGAGGCGGGAATCGAACCCCCAACCCTGTGTTTGACAGTCCGGCATGGTGACCATTGTGCCAACTGGGTCATCAATCTAATGAGTAAATACTTTTCTCATAATTATAATTACTAATAAGTTACCCAGTGAGGTAAATACACTCTTCCTTCATCAGCAACAAACTCCAGCACTCCGCAGTGTGTCACTCTCTTTGTCTTTTTGTTTGTTAGTTTGAAGATCATTGGATATTCTATGTTGAGTCGAGTTAATTGTTCTAGAGCTGATGGAGGCATTATTACTGAAAAAACAAGGAGTAGGATCTATTTATTAACGTTTTTAGGGTTCCGTAACGAAAAGGCAAAAACGGGACCCCATTACTAAGACTTTACAGTCCGTCCATTCATCTGTCTGTCACCAGGCTGTCTCATGAACCGTTATAGGTAGACAGTTGAAATTTTCACAATTATGTATTCTCTAACAATAAAAACAGAAAAAATATATATTTAAGTGGGGCTCCCATAGAATATGGTACGGAACCCTTTGTGCGTAAGTCCGACTCGAGCTCGTTGGTATACTGACTTGCTGACAGGACCCTTTCTTTGTAGGTATTTAAAATTGTAACAAAGTGATTGTGAAATTATGATATTCTTACTTTTGCCTCCCCTTTCTACATCTTGTCTCTCGTTACCAGGCAGCATAGATACGGAAAAACATCGATAGGTCATGTTAAAAGGCCTCGAAATCTCATGAAACATGTTGAACCCAAACTGAAACTGAAAAATGTGTACATTTCACAAACCAAACATAGAAAAACGCTGTATAGCACTGTCTTATGAAATTACCATTTTGAATCTTTATTTAACTTTACGACTGAACTGGAAATTGGAAAAATAAATGCAAATCATGCAATCAACACAAAACATTCAATTTTTATTTTTATTTTTTTAATGGTCGACATTGACATGACTTTGACGTTTATAAACTTTTTTTTTTAAAGCATTTCATTCACACCCAAATCGTTTAGGCCATCCTTCAAGAGTTCGTCCACCTACGAATCGCATGCCGATGCCGCCCACTTGCCGGCCTTTTTTTTAACTTCCTTGTTGCTGGCCAATATAGGCAAACTTAAAATGAATGAATGAAAGAAATAAAAATGTTTTCTTGGAACGCAGCCGTAGAAAAATGAATGAAATTTGTTTTCTCTTTCTATTTTATCTTGCCATTTCATTCATTGTGTATGTGGCAGTGGCAGTTGTGGGTGTAGTTCTTTCGTCATAATTCGGAGAAATAAATTAATTTAACGAAATTCAATAATTCTTCATGTAGAATTCAAAATAATCGTGAGTAAATACATTTATCGAGCAAAAAACCGTATTTCCGTGTTCCGGTAATTGTCATTTCACTTTGCGGACATGAACGCCATGTTGATTGTCAAAAGTGTTTTCGGATGAGATGAGACAGCAGTGAAATTGATTTGTGAATTTGTGATCTAATTTTCAGACACCGCGATATAAAAGGGTCGCTTTTTGTTCGTTACGGCTTGATTAGGAGGCAGGGATTAGCAGCCATGGCGCAAGTATTGCCAATACGGTTTCAGGAGCATTTACAGGTAAGTACGCCCATCGTTTTATTGGATTTACCGATAGCATTTCCTATGTGGAAGCTCTAAGAATATGTGAGGGGAGTTTCTTTGAACTGATACTTGGCTATTCCTTATCTGATAGGGGGTGTTTCAGTGGGCACTGACGTTGCGCAATTTTAGTTGTCATGTTTCCACCCCCTCAAGTGAAAATCTGGAGTGCGCGCCCGGTATCGATTTGTAGAGTAACCAATCCACACTACGCTCTGGATCATATGTTTTGTGAACTATATCCACAATTTTTACATCTATTATTCAATAGTATGATTCATAAATCCAATTAGAAGCAAATAGGATTGTAAAAAGATAAATCAAAGTGGGAAAATATTTAGTTCAATACCACCTCTACCTACAATTTTTATGCAATCTCATCAAAATACTACTACTAATAATCTACTACTACTACTACAAATTACTTCAAAAATAAAACTTTGTACAAACTGTTGAACCAAATTCTGAAAAAACTAGTTACCAAACCTTATAGACTTTGTAGCTAAAGCTATGGAATAACACATCATTTTTATATCTACGGAAAATCGCCAGTTACATGTGTAAAATCATGTAGATAGTAAAAAAAAATGTTTTTTTTTTTTAGACAATAATACATTGTCTTACAGCCAACAAAGTCAATGACACTCAATACTATCACTACATAGTATAAAATAAAGTCGCTTCCTCTGTCCCTATATCCCTTTGTACGCTTAAATCTTTAAAACTACGCAACGGATTTTGATGCGGTTTTTTTTAATAGATAGAGTGACTCAAGAGAAAGGTTTATATGTATAATACATGCACAATATAGACGTGCTAAGCCGGGGCGGGTCGCTAGTATGCTTATAGATTTTAAAAAAAAACAGGCCTAATTCAAGTTGGACTCGCTCACAAAGGGTTCTGTACCATATTATGGTATGAATATTATTATTTTTAGTTTTTCAGTATTTGTTGTTATAGCAGCAACAAAAATACATCATCTATCTGTAAAAATTTCAACTGTCTAGCTATCACGGTTCATGAGATACAGCCTGGTGACAGACAGACAGTGAAGTCTTAGTAATAGAATCCCATTTTTACCCGACTACGGTGAAGCCAAAAGGGAGGGTTATATGTTTGTTACCCTCTGGGTACAGAACCTAAAAAAAGCTATCTATTTAAACTTTCCTCAATAATGTTAACTGATCAGTTAGCAGGAATTTAACCCTGTATAATTATGATAAATGATATGACCACATTAATTTTCCTACTGTTAATAATACAGAATCTAATCAAACAGTTATGGTCTACCTACCTCTAGGCCTAGTTGCGGAAAATCTATAAATATAAAATATGTCCTGACTGAGTGACATATCAATGCATATCTCAAGCCAATGCACAAATAAGTACAATATCAATCAAAGCAAAATAATTCAGTTTGATTAAGCTTTGCATAACTCAAGCCAATGCACAAATAAGTACAATATCAATCAAAGCAAAATAATTCAGTAGTTTTTGCGTGAAGGTGTAACAAACATACCTACACACACACACACACAAACATACTTTCACATCATTACATAACATAAAACAAAGTCACTTTCCGCTGTCTGTCCCTATGTATGCTTTAAAACTACGCAACGGATTTTGATGCGGTTTTTTAATAGATAGAGTGATTCAAGAGGAAGGTTTATATCTATAATACGTGCATAATATAACCGTGCGAAGCCGGGACGAGTCGATAGTTTTTAATATTAGTAGGAAAGTAGAATTTATGAAAATCCCATCAATCAAATTTCATTTCCCCACATAACCTTATGCCTTTCTTCCAGCTCACAAATGTCGGGATCAATTCAGCATCGATCTCGTTCAACACCCTCACGATGGAATCGGACAAGTTCATCTGTGTCCGAGAGAAGGTCGGAGAGACAGCCGAAGTGGTCATCATTGATATGGCAGACCCGACGAACCCAATTCGTCGGCCAATCAGTGCCGATTCAGCTATCATGAATCCTGCAAGCAAAGTCATTGCTTTGAAGGGAAAGGCTGGTGTCGAAGGTAAGAATAATATAGAATAATCTAACTTGCTGACGGACTATCGGGCAAAGCCACTGAGTTTGTTTTATCTATGCCAATATCGTCATCACGCATTGGGTGCCAGAGAATGGACGTCAGGATCGAAGCAGACCCCGTAAACGATGGCATGACGATCTTGATGCATTTAACACAGTCTAAACCTAGCCCAGGACCGAAATGCTTGGAAAGATGTTAGGGAGGCATTTGCCCAGCTGTGAGACAATATAGGCTAACAAAAAAAAAATGCTGATTTTATAAAGCGGAAAGATTTGATTGTTTGTTTGCATTGAATAGGCTCCGAAACTACTGGATAGATTTTGATAAAACTTGGTATGAGGATACATTGATTGTTTGAGAGTAACATAGGCTAGTTTTTATACCGATATTCCCACGGGATCGGGAGTTACGCGGCTGAAACCGTGAGGTGATGCAGGTGTTGAATGAAGTTAATTTATATGCATTTATAGTTATTACTTGCGTTAGGGTCTTTTTACAAGTGAAGGATATCACACAAACACAGAATACATAATAGTTACTATAAATTACAAACTTTATTAGCCCTATCTTCAATCTCTTCAATCTCTACAGTGGTACTGTAGAGATTGAAGTCCCAAAAATCCTTTTTTGGTGCTTGCCTACGTCCTAAAAGGCCCTCATGTGAAAGTTCACACTCATAGTTTCAGATATTTATTGATGAGTATTTTTCTCTTATAAATACATGTATACTTAGATAAAACAATTGAGTAGGTCCTAGATATCTGTATGAAAATCATTTTCACAATAATATTCAATGTCAATAAACATTTCGCGCGCTGCAAACTCAGATTCAACTAATCTTTGTTATCTCTTATCAGCTTATAACCCCCCGCAGAATAGCATTTTATTAACCCCTAGGTAAGGAATCACGAACATATTCATAGATGTTCTTTGGGAGGAACAAAATTAGACGTAGGTATTTGGGAATATTCTCACAAGAAATACTCAGGTAAAACCGACGGGTAAAGTCCCACTGATACGACGAAGTCAACGTTAATTGCGTAAATCGACAGTGAAAAAAAAATAGATAAGACCGGTATTGGTTCGGGGGCGTTGCATGACGTCACCACTAGAAAAATAAGGTTCATCTACACATTTTTTTGAAGTGAAAACTTCTTTAGCGGCGTTGAGCACTTTTTCTGTAATGGGTATAAAATCTTAAACTCGCGTCAGGACACGTGACCTGATCGAAAAAGCGTAAGACGGATGGAGAGTAGACAGCTATCCCCTCTCTACGGCGCGGCGAAAATGTATGCCTGGGCCTACTGTTTTTAATTTGGCTGTTAAGACGTATTAAGACGTACATATGGTATTTTTTAACGGACGACTATTGACGGACGACAAATGTCGGACGACTATTGACGGACGACAAATGTCGGACGACTATTGACGGACGACAAATGTCGGACGACTATTTGTCGGACGACTATTGACGGACGACAAACGTCGGACGACAATTTGTTGGACGACAAATGTCGGACGACTATTTGTTGTTTTCTTTTTAGGGTTCCGTACCCAAAGGGAAAAAACTATTACTAAGACTTCGCTGTCCGTTCGTCTGTCTGTCACCAGGCTGTATCTCACGAACCATGATAGCTAGACAGTTGAAATTTTCACACATGATGTAGGTATTTCTGTTGCCGCTATAACAATAAAAACTAAAAACGGAAAAAGTACCTACATTTTTTTTAAGCTATTGCATAGCTTTTATCGCGGGCTTTGAGCGCGGCGACCGAATCAACGAATTCCGTAACACAAATAAAACCTAACACCCCCCACTCCGCCTACCATGTAGCTCGGCCGAGCGTTTTTTTTTGTTAAGAATAGTCTCCGAAACTTGGTATGAAGATTAATTAAATCCTTGGGAGTAACATAAGCTTTTTATCCCCATATTCCCACGGGAACACGACTTACGCGGGTGACACCGCGAACCGAATCTAGTATGAAATAAACATAATGTTCCTTCTAAGTGACTACTGAATAAGTTAAATCTTGTTATCTTAGTAGCTCTTTATAAATTTCATTTCTCTCTGAAGATAACTCAAACAATAGTAGATTGCGATACAAGTGTGGAAAGTTGATCATTCCATAGAGGCGGTTTATGACGCGCGAGCGGAACGCGAGCGTGGCAAAAGCCGAGATGGAATGATCAATTCACACGTGTATCGTACGACGTTTTTTATCACAGTTGCGAATAAAAAAAAGACTTGTTAAAATTTTAATAATAAAAAGTTTTTAAGAATTTTAGGTTATGTTTACTATTTTTTGTTAATTACACTCCCGAAAGGCTAGGCAAAATACTTTTAACATATACAGCGTCTGATATACAATATTTTTTTAAGGTTTTTTTCATTTGTTTTTGCGTCGGCGGTTAAAAACAGAATATAATGGTAAGGAAAAAATATATTTATGTACGAAAAAGAAAAAACAAAATAAACACAAAACTCAATTTTTAATTATCTTCAAAGACGTCATCACGTAATATTATCGTTCGTTATCAGACTTTAGAGACAACCTTTTGAAAAGAAAAAAAAAGGTACCAACAAAGAGTTTTAAGCCAGCAAGGCTTAAAAACTCTTTGGATGGTACCTTTTTCTATACATCAAAACAGTATAACCCAGATAAAGGAGATCATTCATGTTTCTCACAAAAAATACCCACAAAAAAAATGCCGGCCAGTAATAAAAATTGTTTCTATCTTGTAGAGAATAACATTTTAAACAATGTTTACTAAGGCAATAAACAGCTACGATCAGCAAAATCGTTGAGTTATTTTACATTGAAAACCCAAAAAATGCATTTTATAGAGATCCGTTTGACCACTTTTAAGATCCCACTAAAACTTCTGAAAGGGTTATTGGATATACCTATGTATATAAATATAATATAAACAGACAAAGCTTATCCATTTACTACTTATTTTTATATTTTTTCTGTAGTAATATCTTAAAAGTGGTCAAACGGATCTCTACAAAATGCATTTTTTTGGGTTTTCAATGTAAAATAACTCAACGATGGTTGATCGTAGCTCTTTGTTGCCTCAGTAAACATTGTTTAAAATGTTATTCTCTACAAGATAGAAACATTTTTTTTCTGGCCGGCACCTTAATTTTTGGGTACGATTTGAATGATGTCCTTTAGAATGTTTCATCTACTATATGTCATTAGCAGTAAGATACGTATTTGACATATCGGGATAACGTATTATTTTAGCACTAATTGGATTTTTTTTTATCGCACGCGTGTATAATACGTTGCATTATGAGTCTAAAAGCGGTTTAATAAGATCCACTTTATGAGCAACTGTGATAAAAAGGATGTAATGGTAATATCAAAGTTCCTTATTTTAGAATATTATTCACAAAGGAAATGGCCACACAATACAAGCTGCGTCCAGCGTTAGTGTCTCTTTAAGTGATATCTATTTCCTACAAACAATATTAATATTATTTACTACGAACTACAATTTTTAACGACCCTTTTTAACGGCTCAGTCGCAAAATGCCCACTTCGCAAAATGTCGCCTAGGCGCAAAATGTCTCTTTCTCATAAAGTAACTTTCGCATAATGTCTCTTTCTCATAATGGCGCTTTCGCACAATGTCTCTTTCGCTAAATGTCGCGACAGGGACTTAGAATAAAAATGAGAAAGCTGATGAGCTAGCAAGGACAGGATCGGCAAGTGCTATGCTTGGACCTGAACCTTGTATGGGCCTGTCAGCATGCACAATCATAGGGGCCGTAAAGGATTACGCTGATAACAAACACACACACAAAATCCTTTCTTAGTGCGCGCCTATACGTTCCAAATGGAACCTCCATGCGTAGTTTTTGACTCGTAGCTCTTTTAGCTTAGAGATTTTGTGTTGAGTCTCTTTCTCTTTTATAGATAACGACACGCCCCAGCTTCGCACGGCTATATTATGCATGTTTTGTACATATAAACTTCTTTGAATCACTCTATCTATTAAAAAAACCGCATCAAAATCCGTTGCGCAGTTTTAAAGATCTAAGCATACATAGGGACAGACAGCGGGAAGCTACTTTGTTTTATACTATGTAATGTATACAAACAAACAAAAAAAATCTTTCCTCTTTATAATCACTACATAGTATAAAACAAAGTCGCTTTCTCTGTCCCTATGTCCCTATATCCCTGTGTATGCTTAGATCTTTAAAACTACGCAACGGATTTTGATACGGTTTTTTTAATAGATAGAGTGATTAAAGAGGAATGTTTTTAGATATAATACATGCATAATACAGCCGTGCGAAGCCGGGGCGGGTCGCTAGTAATATTATATAGATAACTATGCAGTGAAGATTATAGAATTTACCCTAGTTAATACGTAAACGGTTCTTAGCAGACATTAATTAGTGATATGTTGACGTGATTACATTAAATAGGCGCTTGACCATATTCCTTTATCTCTATTTACTGGGATAATAATAAAAATGGGATGTTTTATGCAGAAAGTAACCAACTTTTAATTAATTATTTAAAGTTTAAAAACGACTAAACAAAAAAAATTCTATAACAAATTAAACGTTGTCTATTCGCGGGGCTGCTAAGTATGTTTAAAAAACAATATGTTGTTCAGTAAACACCTAAAGTAAAATTATTATACTTTAAGTGGCTAAAGTAAAGTTATTATTAATAGCAAATTCACTGCTCAAGTGATCACATGACTATGAAATACACCAATCAGGCTGCCTAAAGACAGCTCCTTGGCTCTGATTGGCGCATTTCTTGGTCACGTAATCAACCGCGTTGCTAATTTGCTATCTCTACAATTTAGAGACTGACGAAAACCAATTTTTATAAAGAGAGCGCGGAAACTGAGCAAAGTAATACAGCAAATCTTTTTTTATCAAGTTAAATAAATATAAATATTTCAGGACATATTACACATCGCCATCCAGCCCCAAGCTAAGCAACTTAATGCTTGTGTTATGGGTGCCAGATAACGGATAAACTACTTATATACTTTTTTTTTTGTAAATATATACATATTATACATATAGGAAACACCCAGAACCAGAAACAAGAATTTATGGTCAGCATAAATACTTGTTCCCGGCGGGAATCGAACCCGCAACCTTCTGCGTCGCAGTCGGGTGTTCGCCCGACGCGCCACAGAGGTCGTCAGAGGTTGTTTTAGTTATCTAGTTTATGCTTTCAGTGCATCTTAACAAAAAACGTAGAATGGCCTATATTCCATAATAAAAACAGTGTTCAGTTTACAAAATGTGCCAAAATTCTGATACAATATACAATTTAACCTACATTTAAAAGAGACCACAGCATCCGTTATAACCTTGGGTGTGTTGCCAATTCGTTTCAAGCAATGTTACCTTCCAAAAATGTTGATATTTCACCTACTTTCCAAAAAGCAGGTTCTTTAGTTAGACCTGTATTACCTAACAGTAATTTCTCCTCTATTTTTCTTTAGTTATTTGTTTTTTTAATGACTCTAATAGACAGATAAGTCTTTTTTCGTCGATTTGGCTCACAAATATGTATTACTAACGACCCGCTCCGGCTTCGCACGGCTATATTATGCGTGTATTATACATATAAACCTTCCTCTTGAATCACTATACTATTAATAAAAAACTGCATCAAAATCCGTTGCGTAGTTTTAAATATCTAAGCATACAAAGGGACACAGGGATATAGGGACGGCGAAAAGTGACTTTATTTTATACTATGTAGTGATGAAGATAAGACGTGTATACATACTTAAACTAATGAAACTCATTAATTGACTAACAATCTATCTTAAATTTATCAATAAATGTAATTATTGACTAAAATAATTAATTGATATCATCTCTCATACCGCCATCCGTTGGCACTGAGTCACATCTGTGTACATAGTTACTACGCAGTTAATCTGTACTCTTGGCACAATGCTGTAGTGTAGACTACGGAAATTGATAATAAAAACAATATTGAAGAAAGTTTTGATAGTGTCAATGCACTGCCATGGTCAGAGATATAGATAAGTTGATATCTATTACAAATTATCATAAGGACATTCTATCAACGTACGGTCGGCTGCATAATTGCAGGCCCACCGTAGAACTCAAAAACGGCTGTTATAAGAATGTTTTCAACACGAGCAAGATTCTAGACACCTGTTTTAGGTGAAGTTTAAAGTCTTCTAACTCATCAATTAATCAAACAAAAATTATTAGAATGCAAACATTCCAATAATAGTAATTTTCGAACTCTACCGAGGGCTACAATTATGCAGCCGACTGTACCTACTGTTGGTAAAAAAAGAGATTCTATAGACACCTAGGATTCATCCTATCTATTACTAACATCACTAACTGTGGGAATATCGGGATAAAAATTCGCCTTATGTTTTTTCCAAAGATACCATACCAAGTTTCATCAAAATCGGTCCAGTAGTTTCGGAGTTTTAAAAAGAGCTGATAAACTTTATAGTACTTGTACTTTTATAAGGGCTGTTTTCCGCAATAAGACCCTTTTTAATTGGGTCCTTTTTGCGTGAGGATGGAGTAGGCTTGCCCAGCACCTACTACCCTCTCAGCTTAGTCAATCATCTCCAGAGTAGAGAACTTGTTAATACTTCTGGAGCCGACTAAGCCGCGGGTTTCATCACGATGTTTTCCTTCACCGACCAATGTGCGCTAGTTGCACATTTTTTCTTAAGAAAAATTTATTAGTGCACGGTCGGCCGGGTTCCGAACCCATAGCCTTCAGAATGAAAGTCGAGGTATCTACCACTAAGCCAACACAGCTTTATAGTAACTATTAGGTAATCTTTGTTTAAAGGAAATTAATTTCAATTTTAAAGAAACACTGGTTAAACTCCAGGGTACAGCTGTTGTGTTGATCTTTAACTTGACCTGTTAGAAAATACGTAGCTTCTAACACCCTGTCCGTTCAAGCTAGGTTAGATATTGATTTAAGTTAATTTGTCTTCAGTCCACGTCTTCACACTGGACTGAAATACATTCTCCTTCGTTTTGTAAAAAGAAAATTATTTTCAATGTTCTGTATTTTAAAATGGTTAATGTAAAAGGGCACTCTCTCCTTACAAACGTAGTCGACTGTTTCCTCTCTGGATATTTGACACTATCTTGTCTTGGTTTTTTCATTTTCTAATTATAATAGAAATTAAGATTAGTTAAAAAAAAACAAAGCATAGGGGCTTGGTCATGGTAGTTATAAATTTTATGCAACAAAAATATTTGCTCTAGTGTCATTATTCAGGAAGGAAACAGTCGACTACGTTTATATGGAGAGAGCGCCCGGTACCCTTTCCTCTTAATGTTCTTGTACTAATTTTTTGACGTGATAACGTCTTTTAAATCGATAAACACCTGCACTCACAAAAAAGTGTGACGTCATGTCACGTTACCTTTATTGACAAGGTAACCATAGCAACGTATTAAAGTACGCAAAATGGTAATGTCAACGATACAAAAGAGTTCTTATGACGATATCACGTAAAATTATCGTCCGTAAACCGACTTTACAGAAAACCATTTTTTAAATAAATAAATCATTTAGAGTTTAGAGGTTCTGCGAGCACATCCTCTTGTTAAATGAGTACTTGCTGATTACCTACTTAAAAAAATACTTCTCGTTTTGGTGTGTGCCAAGTTTATTACCACGCGAATTGGTATATGACGTCACTCGTAAGTTACGATTGAGAAATGTAAATTCTTGAGCCAAATCCAGCTGCAGATTTAGGTCAATTGCACTAGATAAACTATAGAACTCTAATGTGTCCTAAATGGAACCCCTATGCAAAATTTTAGACCTTTAGCACTTGTAGTTTCTGAGCTTTTGTGATCAGTCAGTAAGTCAGTGATTTTTAACTGACTTCAAAAAAGGAGAAGGGTCAATTCGTCGCGTACATTTTTTAAATGTCTTTCTACACTAATAATAACTATACATCACTACATAGTATAAATAAAGTTACTTTTCGCCGTCCCTATGTCCCTTTGTATGCTTATATCTTTAAAACTACCCAACGGATTTTGATGTGGTTTTTTTAAATAGATAGAGTGATTGACGAGGAAGGTTTTTAGATATAATACATGCATAATACAGCGTGCGAAGCCGGGGCGGGTCGCTCTGGCGGATCAACGGACAGCCTAAACCGCTGATCGTAGAGACCTGAAACTTGGAGGGTGCGTTCTTTGTAGGCATCTGATAAGAAAGGATTTTCCGAAATTCTCTTAGGGGGTGAAAAAGGGGGCTAAGATTTTTTCGTTTGTTTTGTTTGTTTGTTTGAAACGAATAGGCTCCGAAACTACTGAACTCGATGAAACTTGGTATGAAAATACATTGATTCATCGGGAGAAACATAAGACAATTTTTATCCCGATATTCCCACGGGATCGGGAGTTACGCCGGTGAAACCGCGGAGCGCTGCTAGTTATAAATTAGATAGATTCGCTAACGTGTCAGTTAGAATTAATTATCTTATAATGTCACGCAAAATGCATGAGTACTTACGCTACGTCTAGGTCCTAAAAACTACGTGTGAACAGTGACGTAATCAACCTTCGAATATTGGTGTCAAATGCTACCTGCTTGACCTATCGGTGCGAAGATCTTCATTAGAGTCTCTGCATATTACAGACTTGTTGGCAGCCGATAGTTTTATATCCATATTCCATAGTGTTGTGAAAGTGACGACGATTGCCATCAAATGTCAATTCTCGGCCAATAGGAAACAATCCGTAGTCTGCGGGTTTGTTTAAAGATATTATATTTATGAAATAACATAGATAGACACAGTTTTTACAATCCGATTACATACAAAATTAACATGTTTGCCTTCCATTTTATTAGGTTTCCCACTCCGCAAAATTGAAAGTCACCACTTCCCTTAATTGCTCCATCTGTGTCGTTAAGGGATGATTCTCATTAGACCAGGCCGAGTCAGGAGCGGAGCTCTTCCGTGCTAGACGTTTATATTACACCGGGGTATCAGCAGCCGAAGGGACGGGGCGGATCCGTGGAGTAGACGAGCGTCGGTCGTCCGGGCACGGACGGGACACGGATTATGCACTGTGTAATATAAATTGCTTTTTACAACATGTATGTAACGTTTCAAACCCGTCTCCTTCAGGGCCACGTACAGTATGGGTCATAAGTAAATGATCAGTTTGCTACAATAATACTATCAACAAGTATTGGAGTTTAGTTTAGTTTTACGGGTCTGTTTCCGCACTTAGCCTCATTATTTGGGCCATTGTGCGTGAAGTATTGGAGTTACGGCCTTCTTCTAATAGACGTTACACACAAACTTAAATACTTGAATTAAAAGTACTCAGTGTGATTATTATTTTCAACATGTTAGCTAGGTCTTTAGTTGGCCGAGAGGTATAAGCCCCGAGCACGGCCCGGTCTAATGAGAATCATCCCTAAAGGCCCCCATTTAAATATGACAGGATGTACTGTGTATTTCTAAATTTTTCATACTGTCCGATGCCCGTCGGAAAGGTCAAACGGATTTAGCCAACAATTTAAAATGCCCTTTGTTACATGAAAAGTTTTTCAGTTTAAAATTCCCTTTACCGTTTGTCATTTTGCTTACGTCATGTCGTCAAAAATCGTTACGTATATTCGTGTAGGTTATGTAGGACTACAACAGATGAATCGCTAGCGTTTTGTACGAAAAGTGAATCATATAATGTAAACAAAGCAGGCTACAGATGACACAAAGCGATATGAGGATAATGTAAAGTTTAATCGTCTTTGTATGTCCCATATCACGGGGCTATGGAGCCCCGAGCCTTTGGAAAGCGTGCTTGGAAGCCAACCCGTAGAGGCCCTTTGCAAAGTATGACGTGGGCACCAAACTGGCGATATTATCCCTGTTTGTACTATTGCAGCCAATGTCAACCTCCGGTTTGGATAGAACTATTGATAAACTACAGGAGAAAACGTCTTTATTAATTAACTAGCGACCCGCTCCGGCTTCGCACGGCTATGTTATGCATGTATTATACATATAAACCTTCCTCTTGAATCACTCTATCTATTAAAAAAACCGCATCTAAATTCGTTGCGTAGTTTTAAAGATCTAAGTGTACAAAGGGAAATAGGGACGGCGAAAAGTGACTTTATTTTATACTATATGTAGTGATTTAATCTGTAATTTGCAAAGAAGTACAAGTGAACTACTGTTTAGTCCCAGAAAAACATGGGAGCAGTTAGTTAGTCAGGTTATTACCAGCCATCATTTGATCTTCGCGAATCCAAGATCATTGCGAAAGACAATAAAGGTTTACATAACGCAAGGAACTCTCCAATTTTCGAACAAGGTACCGTGACGTAAACACGCGATGGTATCTACCACTATAGAGTATAGTTTACAGACTCATCGCGAGAGTTAGTGATTCTAGCTATGCTATAAACGGATGGTATACGCAATGTTCACACCGTTAATATTCCTAGAGAATTTGTGGTGTGAACATCGCAAATACTTGTAGTTGAAAGATACGCGAGAATCGCTAACTGCAGTGATAATAGAGCAGTAGGTTCCTCTTAAATGCGATTTATCAACATGAACGCTGAAACATAGGTAACATAGCATCTTCCGTATAGGATGTAGAGGGTTCCGTAATTGTTACAGATGTGCAATATAAGACGTCAGTACTTAGATCTTATCTGTTTCATTATCAGTTGGCTACGTTACAGCATCGCACGGCTTTGTTTTGGTTATCTATCAGACTCTATTGTGAAGCTTAACTTTTCCCTATGTTGGAAATGACCTTTTCTCAGACCTTACCAGGCTATATAATAGGACTCATCAGCCAGTCTCTAATATTATTATAACAATTAAATTTCGATTTTTATGAAACACTAGCTGCGCCCCGCGGTTTCACCCGCGTAACTCCCGATCCCGTGGGCATATCGGGATAAAAAGTAGCCTATAACCTTCCTCGATAAATGGACTATCCAACACAAAAAGATTTTTTCAATTCGAACCAGCAGTTCCTGAGATTAGCGCGTTCAAACAAACAAACAAACTCTTCAGCTTTATAATATTAGTATAGATGAACTAAATAGATCGTGTTTGTAGTTATAGTCTATCATAGTTACGAAAGATCTCATTTGAAATTCATAATAAAGTGTCGGATAAACTCTTTGATTTAATCTACGGCTACGGTCGTAAACTATCGATGACGTCATTTAACTAATCACTCGCTTAGTCATCATCAAAACCATTTGTTATCATCACATTTTATGTATTTACTTAAAGCCAAAGTATACTTTTGAGTAGATCATCAGAATAGCGGAAAACTTTTTCCATTCGATGATTTTGGCGGTGCGGTGGAGTGCAAAAATAATTGCCCTATTGTGTATTGTTATGCTTGCAACCCAATAAATTACTCTGAAACTTGACCTGTGAGATATCGTGCTAGATTTTTAGGACAAATTAGCATGGACTCAATTTGGAAAATACAAAAAATACATACAACCGAATTGAGAACCTCCTCCTTTTTTTTAAGGTCGGTTAAAAATACACAAATACAAAATACAAAAAGTTTGTTTCATTAACATATTTAAAATTACATAGATTTACACAGTATACAGAGTCTCCTTTTAAGTATAAAACTACCTGTGATAGGAGACTCTGGTCTTCCAGTTTGGTGTTACTTAGACAATTAAATATGTCAAATTAAATAATCATACCAAATATAACATTCAAATTAATCTCGAAATCAAATTACAAAAACAAAATCAAAAAAAACAAAATAAAATAAAATAAAAATCTCAAATTAAAATTTAAATATTAGCACAAGGAAAACGTATCATTAACTCCTGTAACAAGAGAAGTGTTATAAGTTTGACCCCTATGTCTATTTTATCATCACATCACGAATAAAACGATTCAGATGGAGTTTCATTTGTAATTTTTATTAATCTAAAACTTGAATATTTCGTTCAGGGTTCGAGGATATATATCAATGGATATATATCATGATATATATCCGATATATATCAAAGGGTTTTTTGTGATATATATCAATAGAAAAATTGTTTAAAAATTTGATGAAAATAAGTCGTGTTTTGCAGTTTTCTACTGTAGTTCTCCATCCTAAATATAGATGACGTTGGAGTAAAGTTAAAACATACTCCCTAATAGTAAGTTTAGGTATTAACGTTTAAAGTTTAGGTATTTTAAGTATTAGTGTAGGTATTCAGAAAATTAATGAAGCCATTGAATGATTGGAATTTATAAGATTTTATCTTTTTGAGTTGATTTTACCTGATGTTGTTTATGATTTTTCTGATTTATAAGAAGATTTTACATTTTTGAGTTGATTTTTCTTTTTTATGTTGTTTATTTTTTTAATAATTTATTATATTTATAAAACATAGCTATGCAAACAGTATACATAAATAATACAACAATATAACAATATGGCTGTCATACAAAATGGATAAATATCATGTAAATATCTCATTTTTGATATATATCGGATATATATCAAAAAAATCCGATATTTTGATATTTATTATAAATATCAGATATTTTCGAACCCTGATTTCGTTGGTGGTACTCAGCCATGATAAAATAATTCAAACGTTTGAAGTTGTGTGCAATTTTCTTTATGAATTGGGTACTTTTTAAATTTGTCTGGTTCAATGTAGTATTAGGTACTTTATCTAATCTAATGACACTGATAATTTTAGTATCACAAATCGGACATAGATTTCACAGTCATACGGTATGATATCATGATAATTTGGGGGTAACCTTTGATAAGCGTAGTTTGACCATCACCCTGAGCATTGAAAATAAAGCGTCTTGGTATCCGTAGGTCCTTATTGCTTCGGCAACCAAACTTTTTTTGACCTAATCGACCATGTCCAAAGGCAAGAACTAGTTGCCGGATGAGTGACTAAGCTAGCCAATTTATACAGCGCTGGCAACTTTAATCCGTGCGTAATTTAGGTCGCTGTAGTGCCTTGTACCCTCTCAGCTTAGCCGACCGTGTCCAGATGAAAGAGCTTGACAATACGTCTGGAGCTAACTAAGCCGCGGGTTTCATCACGATGTTTTCCTTCACCGTACGAGTACCTAATGTTAATTAAGAGAATCATGAGTTTTCGATACGCAGCGCGAGTAGGTATTTTCAATAATGACCCGTATCGTGCGATAGAGAGAGTGTAAGTTCGGACGTAATTTGCTTTCAAATAATGTTGCGGGCCGTAACGTTTTTACCCCGTTTATCCTTCACAAAATGAAATAAATTTGGTCTCATTTAATTCACTGCATCTTATACGGTTTTACGGTTTATACGCTTTTCTTTTTTGGTAATTCAGTTTAATCTATTATAAAACAATTGAAACGCTCGAAGAAGTATTTAAGTCAAAAATATAGATATTCAGATACTAATAACTTTTATCTTAGGCAATATTTCTTTAAAATAAAAACGGTTAAACCTAATTTTCCATTAGATCTAGAACATTTTCAAAAATTATCAAAATCGGACTTCGTTTATGGGGGGGAAAACGTTACCGCTTTTTGTATGGAAATTGACAGCCTCACACTGGTCTTAATGAGTGGTATATGTGCTGGAGAAGCCTAAATGGCATGAATTAAATAAGCTGCGGGTGGGGTATAAATCATCTACTTTAGAAGTAAAAGTCAATATTATCCATACAAGTTTAGCCACAACACAACACTCAAAACAGCGCCAAGTCAGTCAGCGTTTTGCTTCGTCATTCCTTATTCGTACCGCAACGGGATGGAATCGCTTGTCTGCGTCTGTTTTTCCTGACGTGTACAATTAGGGGGTCTTCAAGTCGCGAGTGAATAGGTATCTTCTAGGAAAGCGTGCTACATCTTAAGGCCGCATCCTCACCTACCATCAGGCAGCTGTGATAGTGGTCAAACGCTGACATTATGTAAAAAACATCTCAAACACTCCTTTATAAATTATTCTACTAACAAATTGTACAGTACTACTATATTTGAATAGATTGACCACAAATACTCTATATAGCATTTTATAGCCAAATTATGTTTGTTTACCAGTTTCATTTTGGTTCGAAACAAATTAACCTGAATAATTTCAATTTAAGCTTTATTTATTTGGTAGCTTAGGTTACTTCTGGTCACTCTGCGTCGAAAACAACCAGGTCAACGCGCTAACGTCTTTTAATAATTAAAACCCAGAAAATGGGAACAATAAAATATGAAATTCTTTCATGAAATATGTCACTGGTAGAGCGCAATGTCCATGCATAATACATGAGTCTCACATACGTATGTCTAGTGGTACTGAAAAGATGAACTATACCTACTTTATACTAATCGATGCAAGACTATTTATTGCATACATGCGTAAGTTCGCAGCTCATCTGTTGAACTTTGACATTTAATGCGTTCCTCCATTTTCTAAGACGTTTAAAGGAAATGGTTATGTAAAATACATTGGCGTCTTCAAGTCTAGAATTAATATGAGGTACCTTCTAGGCGAGCATGCTACATCCTCGAGCTCATTTTTGGTTCCCATCAGCTGATATGCAAATGCTAGCCTATCTATCTTTTTCTATATATAAATTACGTGTTGTTTGTGCGCGATGGACTCCTAAACTACTTAACCGATTTTAATCAAATTTGCACACCGTGTGCAGTTTGATCCAACTTGGAAGATAGGATACCTTACATCTTCATTTATGCCGATATTCCCACGGGATCGGGAGTTACGCGGGTGAAACCGCGGAGCGCAAAAAGTTTTGTATAAAAAAAGTATTTTCATAGATATTGTATAAAAATCATATTAATAAAGATGTTAAAAACCTACAGCCGAGTTGATAATGTAATTTTTTTTAGTCTGTAAAACAATACTTTATAACGGGAACTATTTCACTATTTAGCAATCAAAAACTTGAGTAGACGACCAACTATTTATTTCACTGAATTGACACACGTACAATGAGAATTAATAGAAAATAGCAACTATAATAATTATTAACAACTATTCACATCGAGAGACCAACCATAAAAGAGAGCGTTTTGTGTCGGACACCGGTATTTATATCTACCCCTTCCACCGCCCGACGATCGAGCCGTTTCTTGTTCGTTGTCTCGTCGGGCGGTAGGACTGCCAGTAGAATAATTGACTACTACCTTTGAATTGAAGGATACGATTTAATTAGGTAACGTTACAATCGGCCATCCGACCCAAAACGAGTCCTCTCGTTTTAGCATGTGTAAGTATATGTATAATTTGATAAGAAATAAAATAAAACATAAAAGAATAAAATGACAAAAGCTAAAATTATAACATAGAACTTGTGAAGAAAATAAATCACAATAACAAATAAGTAATACCCAATAGGGAGAAAGAAAAAAAAATCAGTTTACTATAATTAATTCATTAAAATAATTACATTTTTCTTCAAATAAAAATAATAATTCAAGCAACAAGAAAATAACGTATTTACTGCATTTTATTTTATAAGTAATTAGGTATCTAAGTAGTGTGATTTATCGTGTTTCTACTTTGCGGTGAATCAACATCTCATTCAATCGAACAATCTTATAGTAGTGTCTGAACAATGCTTTAACCTTCTGAAGAATCGTTATCGCTAGAAGTTTCACCCGTGGGATCATTATCAAAGCTAAGCCATGGGAATATTTTGTCTATAGATACTGTGCCCTCATAACGTCTGCCTTTTCTCGTTAACGGAGTATCCTCAATAATAAAGCGGTCATTAGGTAATACCTTTTTAATCCTATAAGGTCCTTGACATTTCGGTTCAAGTTTCTTAGACTGCCCCGTTCCTCCTACTATAGTTCTTATTAACCTAACTAAATCACCTTCTCTATACTGTGTACTACTTTTCCTATGCTTATCAAATCTTTCTTTATTTCGAGCTTGATCTTTGTCTATTAACACTTTTGCCTGATGTCTGACGTCATCTAGACTTTCTTCTGTAGCCCCACTACCTAACTCATCAATAATATCATTAAATACACCCTGTGACGGATTAGTAACCTTCTTACCAAACAGAAGTTCAGTTGGGCATTTTTTTGTTACTTCATGTACAGTAGAGTTGATGCCTATTTGCACGTCTGGCACAAAATCGTCCCATTTATCGGGACATTTCCCATGAGACATTGTACCTAAAGCAGAAAGAATCGTACGATTGTATCGTTCGACCTGTCCGTTAGCACGAGGTGTGGCTACTGAATTCAAAATATGTTTTACACCGGATGTTTGTAAAAACTTTTTGAATTTCTTACTAGTGAAGCTAGTTCCTCTATCGGTTACCAATCTACTAGGAGTACCGAAATAACTGAAAAAATTCTTGAAAACTTTGATGCTTGCCTTTGATTTAGTGCTACGGACTGGCGTTAGATTAACATACTTTGTGAAAGAGTCTACTATTACTAATAAATAAGTATTTCTCCGTTTGCTGCGAATAAATGGCCCTAAATGGTCGGCATGGATAGTGTGAAATGGAATCTCCACCTTGGGGATGGGATGTAGTTTACCTTCCTTGGCACCGGATGGAGTTTTGTGATGGGCACATTCGAAGCATGCAGACACATATTTCTTAGTGAATCGTCGCATCTTTGGGAACCAATAATATGATCGAAGCCGTTGCAGTGTTTTCTCAAACCCAAAATGCCCTACATCGTCATGGTTGGCTTTCAATAGTTGCCAGCGGACACCTCTAGGCACCACCCAACGCATAGTATTTTCATCAATGATGCGAAATACTTTATTATTTTTCAACTTGTATTCTTTATGAATTTTAGCAATTTTTGTAGTCGAGGGGTCTTCGAGAACCTCTTTGATAAGTTTAATTTCAGCGTCTCCGGACTGCACAGTTGTTATCCAGTCATCAAGATTAACCGTTAGTATGTCAATTGTGTGTGGTTGCTCCTCCACCTCGGACACGGGACTCCTGCTCAGTGCATCTACATGGCCCATCCTATCTCCCGCGCGATACTCAATTTCACAATCGTACTCTAAGAACTGTATCCACCATCTGGATATTCGTGGAATCAGGTCTCGTTTAGTAAAGGTTGAACGCAATGCGTTACAGTCTGTCACGATTGTAAACTTGATACCGATCAAGTAAACTCTGAATTTGCTAAGTGAGCTTACTACTGCCAGAGTCTCAAGTTCGAAGGAGTGAAGCTTTTGCTCATCAATAGTAGTCTGCCTACTGTAATATGCCACAGGTTTCCATGGATTCGAGCCTAACCGCTGTAACAAGATGCCGGCTAAACCTATTTTGCTCGCATCAGTATGTAACTGGGTTTCTGCATTATGGTCATATAGAGAAAGTATAGGCCTTTTAACTAGGTTACATTTTAATGTCTCAAATGCGTTTTCCTCAATACTACTCCACTTCCAGGGAGTGTCCTTCTTTAGAAGGTTAGTCAAAGGCTGCGCTATCAACGCAAAATCCTTGACGAACCTTCTAAAGAAGCCAGCCAAACCTAGAAACTTTCTAACCTCATGTTGATTAGTGGGAGTAGGAAACATAGATACGGCTTGAACTTTTTGAAACCCGGGTTTCACTCCTTCTTTACTGATCTCGTATCCCAGAAAATCTATGCTATTTTGAAAAAAATTACATTTTTGCATTTTTAAAGTAAGGCCACTTTGTTTTAGTACGGTAAGAACTTCTTCTAGACGTTTCAAACCTTCCTCGAATGAGGACGCAGGAATTAAAATGTCATCCATATAAATAACTACGTACTTTACACCCGCGAGGACCTTGTGCATGACTCTTTGAAACACCGCTGGTGCATTTGCTAAGCCGAAAGGCATTCGAGTATATTCGTACTGCCCATCCGGCGTAACAAACGCAGTCTTTTCTACTGAATCCTCGGCTATAGCTATTTGATGATACCCTGATGCTAGATCGAGAGTTGTAAAAACAGCTTTACCTGATAATTGATCTAGCAGATCTTCAATTCGTGGGAGAGGATAATGATCCCGTTTTGTCTTATTATTAAGTGCGCGATAGTCCACGCAGAGCCGTTTTTCCCCAGATTTCTTGTTAACAAGTACAATAGGGCTGGCATAAGGTGATTTTGACTCGCGAACTATCCCGCACTCAACCATCTCGCCTATCAAACCCTGTACATATTGTCGTTCTGAATGTGACATCCTGTAAGGACGGTAAACAATTGGCTCAGTATCCTTTAATTGAATAACCATTTGAGATTCATTGGTAAAACCCAAGTCGTGCATTCCAGTAGAAAAACAAACTTTAAATCTATCTAGTAAGTCACAAAGTCTCTGTTTTTCACTAACAGATAGGTTATTACCACATGGAATAATCGGTTCATCCTTATGAGCATGATCAATTGTGACGCTTAGAACTTGCTTTGGAGTCCCTAAATACCTAGCTCGCGTAACTAGCACCCCCTTCTTAAAGATAATAGGTTGTGTGCCTAGGTTTTGTACTAATAATAAACATCTTCCTGAATGAATTTCATATTCTCCCGGTAAAAGGTAATATTCCTTTCCTGGCCATCCCCTTACCGAACCTCCCACGTAGACGCATCCGCTAAGTGCTTTATCAACATTAACGCGTACGCTACCCATTTTATCTACATCAATAATCACATCATTTTCAGTCTTAAAAAAGAGTTTTACATCATCTAAATTATTTACTTTTTCAAATTTTATGTCTGTTGCAGTTTTAATAATGCGTAAACTTGGTCGTTCGGTAAAGGTATGTCCCAACAGAACAGGGCTGTTTATAAGATGATCATCAATAACCATGACGTCAATGTTTGATTCTAGTACTCCCTGTACCTCAATATTAACTTGAACCTTACCTAATGGAAGATATGGTACATTGCCTAAACCACGTAACAGCGGACCATCTACTGTATACCATTTCAAATCAAGCATTTGTGCGTCCGTTTTACGAATCAAGGTTGCCTCGCTACCTAAATCTAATTGACATGTTATGGGTTTATCATTTATCTTAATCGCTATTTTATACTTGTCGCTTGAACTATCGTCCGATGGGACATGGCTAATTTCTTTATATTGTTTTAGTAAGAGTTTGTCATTATGATCCTCCATAAGTATATTCAATACGCTTTTAACATTTTCAGATTCAGGTTTTAAATTTTTCTTAGGGCAGTCAGCAATAACATGACCAATCAGACGACAATACGAGCATTGTAATAGAGGTTTGGGGCACCTTGAGCACGGGTGTCCCTTTTCTTTGCAATTGAAGCACGTGACAGAGTCAGAATATTGGCGTGGCTTGGATGTAACTTGGTCATTCGGCTTGCTAACTGTTCGAGTGACAAGAGAGCTGTTATTGTTGGAAATACGCATAACCTTCCTAACATCCGAACTACTATCCTTCGATTGCACTTTCAGTGTTTTGAAAAACTGCAATATCTGTTCTGGTTTAACAAAATTAGCTGCTTGGGCTCCAACCCTAACCCCCCTATCATCTATACCATGTACTAAACAGTCTATGGCTTCTTTACCGAAAATTTTGCAGCGATTCAATAAATTAATTTTAGAATAATAATATAATTCGAATGAATCTCCAAATCGTGCTCTTTTGTTGAGCATTTCAGTTAATAAATCTGCATAATTTTCGGTAGCTGGAAAGGATTCAGTTAATAGTGCTTTCCACTCGGACCACGTATGCTTAAGGGACGGTAAACCCTGGTACCACATTTTAGCATGGCCAATAAGTTTAGGCAAAGCATAATGTATGGTTTGTCTATCATTCCACCTATATATATCGGCGCACTCATCTACCTTATCTAGCCAAACGGTGATTGGTTGTTCTCTGCGTAAAGGGTCAAATTCTGGCAAAACATTGTTCAAGACTGGAAAACTATCACGCTCAATGCCCTGATTTTTAACAACTTTTAAAAACTGTTCGAATAATAAAGATGCCGACTCACCAGATCGTTGATTGTTCTTTCCAGGGCTCCGATGTCTGTCCCCTAAGGGGCTCCGATGTCTGTCCCCTAAGGGGCTCCGATGTCTGTCCCCTAAGGGGCTCCGATGTCTGTCCCCTAAGGGGCTCCGATGTCTGTCCCCTACGGGGCTCTGATATCTGTCCCTTACGGGACTCCGATGTCTGTCCCCTAAGGGGCTCCGATGTCTGTCCCCTACGGGGCTCCGATATCTGTCCCTTACGGGACTCCGATTTCTGTCCCCTACGGGGCTCCGATGTCTGTCCCCTACGGGGCTCCGATGTCTGTCATGTCTGTCCCCTAAGGGGCTCCGATGTCTGTCATGTCTGTCCCCTAAGGGGCTCCGATGTCTGTCATGTCTGTCCCCTAAGGGGCTCCGATGTCTGTCTTGTCTGTCCCCAAAGGGGCTCCGATGTCTGTCTTGTCTGTCCCCTAAGGGGCTCCGATGTCTGTCTTGTCTGTCCCCTAAGGGGCTCCGATGTCTGTCAAGTCTGTCCCTTAAGGGGCTTCGATGTCTGTCTCTTGTTTGGCTGCGTATCTCAGATTCTCTTATTCGTTCGCGTCTTCTCTCTAACTGACTCGCAAAAACTTCTAGGCGTTGTCTTTCTAATTCAAGTTCCTCGCGAATAATACGGTTTTCAAACCTGGGACTGCGACTGCGTGTGCGACTATGTTGAGATCTTGATCTGTCGTTTTCGCCTCGGATTTCTCCTCTCCTTAAGGCATTGTTAGATTCTTGGTGTATATCCGCAGTGGTTACTACCATCTGTAGTATGGGACTCTCTGATCTCATTGGTTCCTCATCTTGGCCACCATCATTAATATTCATGATAAATCTGAAACTTTCAACATAGGTATGAATGAATTGCTCAACGATCAGTCTAAAGTCGTACCATAATAACGTGAAATAATGATAAACAATAAATTAGGGTAGGTACCTACCTACCTAGGTAGGTTACGTAGGTAGGTTACGTTTTTAAATCAGGTAATCTAGTTAACAACATTTTTGTTTCACATGCTTATAGGAAATAAAAAAAATAAGAATTAATTACATAATTTACAACATAGCATAAACAAAGTCGCCTCCCGCCGGCCGTTCCCATGCATGCCCAGATCTTCAAAACGCAACAGACACTGATGCGGCCCTATTCTATAGATAGAATGATTCAAGAGGAAGGTTTTGGTATATAAAACAACTAACACGCGCACGAAGTCGCGGGCAACAACCAGTAATAATAATTCTTAAGCACTGTAGTAGATAGGAGTAGGATATGCCAAGTGTTCCAACAACACGGTTGCACTACCAGGGAGTGCCCTGGCCAAATGCCACCG
The DNA here is from genome assembly GCA_907269075.1 of Idaea aversata. NCBI lineage: Eukaryota > Metazoa > Arthropoda > Insecta > Lepidoptera > Geometridae > Idaea > Idaea aversata. Next base: position 8,174,751 of record OU026104.1, on the reverse strand, counting down.
TAATCATGGAATATCTATGCAACAATTAAGTATGTAACATGGGTAGAATATCAGGGAGTGCCCTGACCAAATCTCACCACCCTACCACTAACTGACGCATAGTCTTGTTAGGAGTATTTCAGGACACTACAAGTGTTCCAACGACACAGCTGCATTACCAGGGAGTGCCCCGGCCAAATGCCACCGTAATCATGGAATATCTATGCAACAATTAAGTATGTATCATGGGTAGAATATCAGGGAGTGCCCTGACCAAATCTCACCACCCTACCACTAACTGACGCATAGTCTTGTTAGGAGTATTTCAGGACACTACAAGTGTTCCAACGACACAGCTGCATTACCAGGGAGTGCCCCGGCCAAATGCCACCGTAATCATGGAATATCTATGCATCAATTAAGTATGTAACATGGGTAGAATATCAGGGAGTGCCCTGACCAAATCTCACCACCTTACCACTAACTGACGCATAGTCTTGTTAGGAGTATTTCAGGACACTACAAGTGTTCCAACGACACAGCTGCATTACCAGGGAGTGCCCCGGCCAAATGCCACCGTAATCATGGAATATCTATGCAACAATTAAGTATGTAACATGGGTAGAATATCAGGGAGTGCCCTGACCAAATCTCACCACCTTACCACTAACTGACGCATAGTCTTGTTAGGAGTATTTCAGGACACTACAGGTCTTAGTGTTCCAACGACACAGCTGCATTACCAGGGAGTGCCCCGGCCAAATGCCACTGTAATCATGGAATATCTACGCAACAATTACGTATGCAACATGGGTAGAATATCAGGGAGTGCCCTGACCAAATCTCACCATATCACTCACAATAATTAACGCGCAGTTTCACAAAACAACTAATGTGGGCAATGGTACAATAACATAGGTATAAGATATGTACAACAAAGGAAGAAAAAAAAAATTGCACGTTCACGTACCTTGTTATTGTCGTCCCTCTTCTGAAATATAACGGGAACTATTTCACTATTTAGCAATCAAAAACTTGAGTAGACGACCAACTATTTATTTCACTGAATTGACACACGTACAATGAGAATTAATAGAAAATAGCAACTATAATAATTATTAACAACTATTCACATCGAGAGACCAACCATAAAAGAGAGCGTTTTGTGTCGGACACCGGTATTTATATCTACCCCTTCCACCGCCCGACGATCGAGCCGTTTCTTGTTCGTTGTCTCGTCGGGCGGTAGGACTGCCAGTAGAATAATTGACTACTACCTTTGAATTGAAGGATACGATTTAATTAGGTAACGTTACAACTTAATCTCCAGAGATACAATACTTGTATACGGGCTTTTTCTGCAACTAGACCTATATAGTCGAGCCGTTTTTGCGTGAGGCAGAGGAAAATTCTCCAGGGATTCTTGTTGATATTCTTGCTTGATACCTACGTCACCTTTTCCAAAGTTACAAAACGTAAGTGTTCTACTGAAAGGTTTAGTAGATAAATTACCTATTTTCAAAATGACTTCTAGGCGTTTTTAACCTATATGCGGAATGCCTTCTAAATCATTACAACATTAATATGTCCAAAACAATTGTTAATTAGTAGTATATCGATTATCAAGCACCCATAACACAAGTCTAGTTGGGGCTAGGTGGCGATGTGTGGAATGTCCTGCAATATTTATTTATTTAATTTATTTTATTAAATAACACTTTTGGAATACGTTTAAAATAACAAATCTAATATCGAAATTTCTTCCAACAGCTCAAAAGACGCTTCAGATCTTCAACATCGAGATGAAATCCAAGATGAAAGCCCACACCATGAACGAGGACGTCGTTTTCTGGAAGTGGATCTCGCTGAACACCCTGGCGTTAGTCACGAAGATGTCCGTGTACCATTGGTCGATGGAGGGGGACTCTACACCAGTGAAGATGTTCGATAGGCATTCATCGCTCGCCGACTGCCAGATTATCAACTACAGGACGGATCCGAAGCAGCAGTGGTTACTGCTCGTTGGTGAGTTGAGAATAATAATTTCTTTATTTACGGGCTTGAGTCTTTTCAATCGCCGGCATTTCTTCCGGAGGCCTGCAGCAGTTTGAAAACTTCTGAGAGGACCTGGGATGGTTGTAGTAGGATATTCTCAAACGCACAATGGCCCAAATAAAGAGGCAAAGTGCGGAAATAGCCCCGTAAAAGTGAACTAATTTTTTCTTTGTGATCCTTTGTACAATCGACGCTCGAAATTCCACCGCCACCGAAACGTTTACAATCCTGTGCAGCACTATTTGAATATTATAACAAAGTAACCTTTGGATCGAACCCACGTCGTCGGTTGGTGTAGCGGGTGGCGGCTTATACCACTCGTCCAACTAAAGACAGCTAACATGTTGAAAATAATAATCACACTGAGTACTTTTAACTAAATTCAAGTATTTATTTATTTTTAGTAACGTCTATTAGAAGAAAGTCGTAAGTCCAATACTTGTTTATAGTATTATTGTAGCAAACTGATAGTGTACTTATGACGCATACTGTACGTGTTTTGGTGGCTTCCACTGTCAATAATTTCCCCCATACTATAGAGGTGTTATAGGTCATTTCAAGATCACCTTTTCATTATTTCTCAGGTATATCTGCCCAGCAGAATCGCGTAGTGGGCGCTATGCAGCTCTACTCCGTAGAACGCAAGTGCTCGCAGCCCATTGAAGGGCACGCTGCTTCCTTTGCCACGTTCAAGGCTGAAGGCAACGCTGAGCCATCAACGTTGTTCTGCTTCGCTGTCAGAACTGCTCAGGGTGGCAAATTGCATATTATTGGTAAGTGTTTTGGTATCTCTTTCAGAATTTTATCTCTATCCATTAGTGTAGTGTAATAATACAGGTACTTAGTCTTTTTACCCGTCTGCAAGGAAAGGGTTATGTTTTTCGCGCCTATCTTGTATGTTTGTAATATTCTTGTTTCCCTCATATCTTTCAAACTACTCGATGGATTTCTTTTAAGGTATCGTTAGATTCGTCTCGTTAGTCCAAGTGTTTTTAGATAGGTGACATAAAAAAATTATATATGGCTAGAAATTAAATATGGTAGTAGATTTAAAGGTGACTTTTTTAAATCTTCTTTTTCCGCAGTATTATGTGTATCAAATTAAAGGGCTCATTGCAAGGATTCAAAAAACGTATAACTTATACAACTTTTGAGGAATCCTTATATTTAAATCATCAGCCCGGCAGTTAGTTTTTATCAAAATCTGCCGTGATTCCTTTGACTATATTTCGCTTTAATAACAGTAGTTTAGGGTTAAGCCATCCAGACTCTGAATTGATTCTATTCTCTTCTTCCAGAGGTCGGTCAAACACCAGCCGGCAACCAGCCGTTCCCAAAGAAGGCGGTCGACGTTTTCTTCCCCGCCGAGGCCCAGAACGACTTCCCTGTGGCCATGCAGGTGTCTCCCAAGTATGACGTCATATACCTGATCACCAAGTACGGGTACATACACATGTATGATATAGAGACCGGGACATGTATTTATATGAATCGTATATCGTCGGATACCATCTTTGTGACTGCTCCTCATGAAACTACTGGTGGGATTATTGGTAAGCCTTTTTTGGAATCTTTTAATGCTGATTATCTGCAACTAAGAAATGAAATAAATATTGCAGGACATTCCACACATCGCCATCTAGCCTCAAGCTAAGTAACTAGACTTGTGTTTTGGGTGATAGACTACGGATATACTACTTAAATACTTTTATATAAATATATACTTATAATACATAGAAACAACCAGACCACGGACAAATATCTAAGTATGTATAAATGTCTGAGGCGGGAATCGAACTCGCAACCCTGTGTTTGGCAGTCCAGCATGGTGAAATTATGCCAACTGGGTCGTCATACTCCAAGCCTATCACGCAAAAACTACTGGACCAGATGCAATGTTAGTTAATAAATAGATAGCGGGACTTGTTATCCCAAAATGACTACGGGTCGTATATAATCCGGATGAAACCGCGCAGCTAGTTCTAAATTATATTAAACATTTTCGTTTCCCGGCTAGTTGCATTCAATGCCGTTATTCCGAAGAGGTAAATTACGCATATAAGTAATCCACGGCAAGTAGGATTTTAAATTTTTTGGTCTACAGTGCACACACTATTGCTGTAGGTTTGTGTAGAATATTTTTTTCTATTTCTATTCAAAATAGTACAACGAGTAATGGAAGCTCCTCGGCCTTTATTCACTAAGATTCAAGTCGTTGGGCGCGCGTGATTAGGGGCGGAGAGGGAGAGGTTTTGTATGGGAATCTCACCCTAATCACGCGCGTCCGACGACTTAAACTTTAGTGAATAAAGGCCCTGGGCCCATAACATACTATGTTTTGGGCCCTTAGGCGGGTTTATTCGTAAGAAAGTAAGGCGTCTGATATTAAGGCTAATAATTTAATTTTTAGTTCAAATTGTTAACTTGCAACAACTGAATTTGCGATGCAATTTTGCTCATACTAACTATTTAATCATAAATAGCGTCTGTCTTTGCAAATATGGACATTATTAATGGCATACTAGTTTTGGAACCTGGCGTCTCTCCAACAATGTCTCGAAACGTTACTTACATAACCAAAGGGGCATGCCCACTCTCCCTTGTAAAATATGCTGTCACTGCACACACTTGAAACTTAATGCTAATGATTCTAGGGTATGTTAGCTATAAGAGAGCTTATAAGTTAGGTATAAAAAAAGTTTTTAGTAACGAGATATAACAATTTTTATTTTCACAATAAACCAGTTTCACATCAGTACATTAAACTACAACTGAAATAGTTTAGTAATGTAATTATCACGATTATATTATATAAAAACAATTAAATTGATAGTTAATCATCATTATCTCAACCAACAGATAGTCAATTGATAATTAATCATCGTAAACTATTAATATATTATCTAGAAATTGTGCCGGAGGTGAAACATCTGTTTGATGCCGTGCCCACCCCAGATACCATATCACAGTCATAACGTGGGCACAGCATCCCACTGTTCGACGACCAACAATGCAATTACAACAGTATTTTTTAACTGCATTGTAGCCGCTTTCATTTGCACTTACTAAAATATATACAAAGTATATTTTGCGACTTATATGTCTGCTGGATATCCTGGCCCTTATTAGCAAGCAATTATTATCAAAGTTTGAAGCATCCATTAGGCTATTTCTTCGATTATTACATACTTCTATTTGATAGGAGCCATCATTGCGTATATGCTCTCCGTAGTAGGATTTTGCTTGTTTAATTTGATAGGTACCACACGCAATCAAAACTAAATCATTTAATGAGAGGACAGGGAATTCAGTAACATTTTCTACATTAACATTTATGTTTCTAAAGTCGGCTCTTGCTCTATTTAAGTTTCTTAGCCTAACATAATCCGATAAATCATTATCTATATTCATTTTATTATTTACAATTTCTAGGATTTGTGCTGCATCTTCCCTGTCTCTTATTTTCGTATGGTATTTATTTATTAGAGCAGCAGCTATGGAAAAATCTACCATTAGGTGTGTGGAAGCGGTATTAAAATAATTTTGGCGAAATATTTTAAATGCAGTTTTAAAAATGCCATTTACCACTTCCACAACCCATCGACACATAGTTACTGCTCTTGATTTGTTGGCATCGATAGTTGTCAATTGTGATTCCCCGTCCTCAGGTGACAGTGGTACATGAACATGATAACCACAAGCTTCTAAAAGTGGTAACGCGTCTCTAAAGCCCCTATCTAAAATAAACACATCTCCTCTTTGAAAATATTGCCTAAATGGACTCGCTTCATTATGAAATTCCTTTTTTATTATGTCTGCATCAGAGGTTGTTGCTGCATAAGGACCAAGAACATCCACAATATAACCATCAGTGCACACAATAAGAAAAGGTTTGACTAAATTCCGATATTTATGCAATGAATATGTTTTCTTTTGGTATAGGTAATTCGAGCTTTTTTCAATATATATATAGGTGCCATCGGCAATCACTATTGGCCTTCTTTCTTCTCCTCCATATAATCCATTCGGAATTAACAAGTTTCTAGAAGCAATTTGTTCGCGGGACATATGATTTATGCCCAGATTCTGCGGAACATAATCCTGGTGTAGTATTTCACGTACTTTCTTCATTAGCCGCTCTAATGTACTTCTAGGTACTTTTAGTAATGCTGACAGACGTTCATCACTGTCTCCAGTTCTTAGTTTTATTAGGTACGCAGCAAGTGCGAAAGAACCTCTGTACATAGCAGACAGTCTCGGAACATCTGTTAATATTTGATTAAATTGTTCCTTTGTATGTCCAATGTAATAATGGACAATATGGTCAGGCAAACTGTTAAAGTCTTCAAAATCTAAGTTTGTGACCATATTTTCTTTTAGTAATGAAGCGAAATCTTCTATTTGACTCGCGCTAAATGTTCTTATAGGATTTTCAATATTTTCTAAAAGTGATTCCCAGTCGTTACTTCTTAAATGATAAGAACAGATTTTACAATTCTGAGGTACATAGTAATTGTAGTCACAAAATAAGCGTATCCGCAGTGGTGATGGGACAATGTGTCGATCAGACTCAGTACAGTGTGGGTAGAAACACCTACTTTGGTTGTGAGGTGCCCTTATGTAGTTAGGCAATGATATGCTATCAGATATTTGCAAACCTGGTTGCACTGCTTGGTTTCCGGATTGAGTGACTGATTGCACCGAAGGTGATGTAGCTGATGTAGATTCTCGTTCATCAGCCAATCTTGTTGCTGCTCTGTCAGTCCTTCGCCAGCAAGTATGACATAAAACCGCTGATCTTGGCAACTCTCGTGGTGCTATTTGACTTGCAATCATATCTCTTATGCGTACCTCACGTTGAGTATCAGACCGCAATGTGTGTAATCTGCCACTAACAAGAGATCTACCACAGCTGATGCACACACGTCTATAATTAACAGCAGGTGCTGCTGTATTATGTGGTTCTTGGGTTGAGTTTCGTATATGGTCCCAGGCTGCAGTCCAACAAGAATGGCAGACCAAACTGTCACTCGACACTAGCACCTAAAAAAAAAACAATAATTATATTCATAGTTAAGTACAATTACTTAAGTACTATTTAATAAATATGCAAGTTATTTGTAAAAATAGTTAAAAGGCCCCCACTGACAAGGATTGCACTTATTCATTCATTTGATTGTGGTAAATTGCACATAACAAACAAACCGAACCTAACTTTTAAAGGGGTAAACCGAATTTCATCAAACATAGCTAAGAACATTCATGATGATATCATCTTTCAGACAATAATATAAATATCGGTTCATACATTCAGGAGCAATGTTGTCACAGACAGACGCACATATCAAACTTAAACATAAACTCACCTCTGTTTGGGTCGGGGGTTAAAAACAGGGGATATTATGAACCTAAATCTGAAAGCCTACTTAGTGCTCTAAAATAAATGACAATTAATTACCTGCTGTGATTGAACCCATTGCTGAACAAGACTACGGACTTCTGCAATTTCTAATAAATGTCTTCGGATTCTCGTGACATTCAAACCACAATTCACACAACGTAAATGTCCTCTGGTGGTGAAGACCGAAGGTTGGGAAGTACTTGGGCCGGTATTCATGCTGGGGTCGTTCGATTGGGCAGATATTGTATCCAAGTTCGCGCTGAGGTTGTCGTATGAGGCTGATACGGTATCCATATTCGGGCCGTGGTCATCGAGGTTAAAAGAAGTATCGGAGTCCATTTCAAAAGCTTTTAGTCAACAAATAAACAACAAAAGTATGCGAACAAATATAGCGAAACAACTTTTCTGAGTGACGTTTATGTGACAAGTCATAGGGATTGGGATGTCGACCATAGACTATTATTTGAAGTATTGATTTATCGATTAAAATAATCGATTACCTATAATCGTTACAGTGAATTAAAATTCAATATTTTTGTTAAAAATCATAATAAAAAATAAATAGCTACCAATTTACTTCTGAAAATCAGATATTTACTGTGATAAGGGAAGTAATCTTATCTTATATAAAATCCTGACTGACTGACTGACTGATGGATCAACGCACAGCATAAACCACTGATCGTAGAGACCTGAAACTTGGAGGGTGCGTTCTTTGTATGATATTGGCATTCCCTTAGGGGGTGAAAAAGGGGGGCGAAGTTTATATGGGACAACGTGATTTCTTGGTCCATTTTCGACTACTACGCGGACGAAGTCGCGGGCAAAAGCTAGTTAGGTGATCAAAATATATTGTATTGAACAATCAATACATTATATTATTGTATTTATATTTTTGACGTGACAACGTTTTATAAATTGGTTTGCCGGGTGACACTTCAAGAAACTGCGTTACGCTCCGCTCACGTTATGCGCTCACAATGAGAGCGAGTGAGAGGCACGCGGGCATGGTTAGCCCGCCTAAGAGCGAGAGAGACAGACATAAAAAGTGAAAGGCACGCGTCCCTTCCACTCGAGCACAGTTGTTGTCACGTAAAACTTTCGCCCGTATACCGACTTTACAGGCAACCAGTTTTTTTTTAATGTATTTATTTATTCTAGGAGATAATTATTCATTAGGTGTTATGTGTTGATTTTGTAAAGTTCGATTGAATAGGTAGTCGATATCGCTCGATATCGACTATCATTCGAGGAGGTTCTTAATTCGATGATTTGGCAGAGAAATGAAGACTGATAGGTGCTTAACTAGAAAAAAAACTGATGTCGTTTATTTTCTCTCTACTGGTGAATCCCAAAGCCATCTAGAGAAGGGTAGGTGGCGCTGGGATCAACGGCCCGCTTATTAGCTGATCTAGCGAGCTAGATCAGCTGTCAACGAAAGATAGGTATGTCTAGCTAGATGAACTGTCAATAAACGTTGTGAAATTATGTTTATATCTCAAAAACTACAGTCGGAAGTTCGGCGCATACCCTTCGTTGACAGGAGTAGCGATAGAAAGGGTAAATGTATGTATATAATAAGTCTGCTGGTTGGGTAGGTACATTAGAGAAAAAAAATAAACAAAAACAAAAAGGGGGAGCGACTACACAATTAGATATGGCGATAGCGAGAGCTCGAGTGAAACTCTTGAACATTCCTGTTTTTCCATGTCGTCGTCCATGAAGTCGTTTGGTCATAGGTATATAGCTACGCTATTCCCTATCTCTACTTAGTCTAAGTCGAACGGATAGTAAGCAGTGAATTGGCGCCGTATACCTACGCACAAATATTTAATCGTTATGATTTCGTACTTCAGAAATCGGTGACCGATTCTTCCTGTCGTGAAAAACACAGTTATACAAATCGATTGTTTTATTTATGGTCAATTATCAATAATCGATTGTTGTCTCAACAACTCTGGGAAAAAAATGCTACAGCACTAGCGTGAGCAACTTGTCTATTAAGTAAGTAGGTACTATTTAATTTCCTGTCGTTTTTATATCAATTATTATAAAATATTATAAAATACTTTATATGTTAATCGATTGATACGTAAATTAACAAATTTTTTTTACATATGTTTTGAATGAAAGCAATTTTTTGTGCAGTAACAGCATTATATGGGCGGGCCCCTTTAAGTCATATGTAATCGAAATGATGCAATGCCAGACTCCTACTAATACTAATATTATTATAAAATTTGAAAGTATATGTGTTAGATTGCTCTTCACGCAAAAACCATTGAACCGATTGCTATGAAACTTGGTATGAAGGTGGATAGAGCCTTGGAATAGCATGAACACTTGTTATGCCAGACTTATACGGGTGAAACCGCGGGGCGCCGTTCGTATTGAAATAGATAATAAACTCTTGCTACGACGCAAATAATAAATAAATAAATATTGCAGGACATTTCGCACATCGCCATCTAGCCCCAAGCTAAGTAACTAGACTTGTGTTATGGGTGCTAGACAAGTAGTCTACTTATATACTTTTCTTTTGTCATTACATGGTATAAAAAAATGTGAGCCGTCACGGGACGCCTGACAGATGTGAAACATCGACATTATTTTGTAAAAGTAATATGCAGAAAAGAACAGATATCGGTTTTACGTGCGGCTATAGTGAGCTCTAACGATCTGCATCGAAAAACAGCCCTATGTCCATCATTTGCAGTTTCGACCCACTGTGCGTCGCCACGGCTGAAATCGGTTTTACGTGCGGCTATAGATGTTTCACATCAAAAAGTCTCTTTCTGCTGTCTGTCCCTATGTATGCTTAGATCTTTAAAGCGACGGATTCTGATGCGGTTTTTTTAAATAAATAGAGTGATTCAAGAGGAAGGTTTATATGTATAATACAAGCATAATATAGGCGTGCGAAGCCGGAGCGGGTCGCTTATATACTTATAATACATCGAAACAGCCAGACCACAGACAAATATCTAAGCATAAATACTCGTACTTGTCTGAGGGAATCGAAACCTCAATCCTGTTTGGCAGTCCGGCATGGTGACCATTGTGCCAACTGTAATGGCGGCTCCACATACACGCTGTGAAGGTCCGCGAAGAGGCGCGATCGTGAATGTGGATGGTTTTCGCGGGGTTCACGCTCGTTCGCGCCTGTTCCCGGATCATAGTCGGATATGTACTCTGCTTCACGGCATGAACTCGCGCGTGAATTCACGGCGTGTATGTGGAGCCGCCATAAAGTGAAATTTATATCACTCCGAAGTCGATCCTTTCCTTATTCATGCCTTTCTCCCCAGGTGTAAACCGCAAAGGCCAGGTCCTCTCAGTGACAGTGGAAGAAGACTCTATAGTTCCCTACATCAACACTGTACTCCAGAACCCGGAGCTGGCTCTCCGTTTGGCTGTGAGAAACAATCTGGCCGGAGCCGAGGAACTGTTTGTAAGGAAGTTTAACATGCTGTTCACTAATGGACAGTATGGGGAAGCTGCTAAGGTTGGTGTTGAATTAGTTTAGGTATTTAATTGGTTAGAAATATCTATTTTGATGGTCTATGTTAAAATAACTAGGCCAGAAGGGCTCACAGCAGTTTACAAAAAAAAAACGAAGTTCCTTTCGTATGCTGGGTTGACACCCCTAAAAGAAAGGAAGACAGACAGACAGACATATTTTTGGATATCCAGTCCTTGGTTTTAATAGTACAAACCTTTAGTTTTTCCTACGGTTTTTCCTTTCACAATTTTTTGGTAACGCTTAAACTGTTTTGATTTGGAGTTTTTAAGGAATAGGTCCCGTCACAAACCCGTGATAAGGAACTTCGTTCCAAAAAAAGCACTTCTGTTAGTTTGATGCGACAGCGGTACACATCCAAAAGACAACTTATTCACCAAAAAGAACAACATACATACATATTTTTTCTACTTTCAGCAATTAATCAATGAATTGAAGTAGTATTTTCAAGGTGTACCTAGTATTATAAATCATATTGCAAAATCCATATTAAAATGCGAGTTCCAAAGTTTCACCTACTATAATTGTCTTTCTACCATAGGTAGCAGCAATGGCGCCCCGAGGCATACTCCGAACACCCCAAACGATCCAACGTTTCCAACAAGTGCCCACCCAGCCGGGACAAACATCCCCACTGTTGCAGTACTTCGGTATACTGCTTGATCAAGCTCAGCTTAACAAGTTCGAGTCGCTGGAGCTATGCCGACCTGTGTTATTACAAGGTAAACCTTAGACTTGGCACTGTCTGTCGAACATGCCTCTTTCAGTTCTGAAATTGAGCTGAATTCGGTTGCCACAGGATTCTAGCGCATCACTCATGACTGCTGCCATTACGCAAGCGAGAGAGGACATCCATAAATCACTAGTGGAGTAAAACAAAGTTTACTCCACTAGTGATTTGGATGTCCTCTCTCCTATCTATTTCTTTTTGCATAGTTTTCGTGGGTGACGAATTGGTACTAACGCGGGCTAAATCGTGTGGAGCTCAATGATTTCATTCAAAAATTTATGATAATTAACTAATTCTCTCTAATTAATATGTCTACAGGCCGCAAACAACTGCTAGAGAAATGGCTTAAAGAGGAGAAACTGGAATGTTCAGAAGAACTTGGTGACTTGGTGAAACAAGTCGACCCGACACTCGCTCTTTCCGTGTACCTTCGGGCTAACGTCGCTGCCAAGGTTATACAGTGCTTTGCTGAGACCGGGCAGTTCCAGAAGATTGTGCTTTATGCTAAGAAGGTGAGGTTCATAATATTTTTTATATATGACTCTATGTCTTCTACAGGGCGCCATATTTAATTTATTGTGACGTCACATAGCCTATAACCAGCAGACCATTGAGGAGCTTTTAACGGTATCTCAATTGTTAAATTATAATAAGTAGTTTTTAGGTGGAAATAGATGAACATACATCGTCGGCTGCATAATTGCAGCCCTCGGTAGAGTTCGAAAATTAGTATTATTGGAATGTTTTCATTCTAATAATTTTTGTTTGATAAATTGATGAGTTAGAAGACTTTAAACTTCAACTAAAGCAGGTGCCTAGAATCTAGCTTGTGTTGAAAACATTGTTATAACAGCCGTTTTGAAGCTCTACGGTGGGTCTGCAATTATGCAGCCTACTGTACATACAGGTCAAAAATATAACCCTCCCTTTTGGCTTTGCTGTAGTCGGGTAAAAATTATATAACAGTTGCCTTGAATTAAACAGTGTGTAATCTCTCGAGTTTTTTGGGCTAAAACTGTGACACAAGCGCTTTTATAACTAATTTAGTTTAATTATTTTAGGTTGGCTATACACCGGACTACATCTATCTTCTCCGATCCGTAATGCGTACGAACCCGGAACAAGGCGCCGGATTCGCCGGCATGTTGGTAGCTGAAGACCCGCCTTTAGCCGACATCAACCAAATAGTAGACGTTTTCATGGAACAGAACATGGTGCAGCAATGTACTGCTTTCCTCCTCGATGCATTGAAGAATAACAGACCTGAAGAGGGACCATTGCAGACTAGGTGAGAAATTGATTAAGTTAAAGATATTGGTGAACTGAGAAGGACTTCTATGAAAGCTTACATTTTCTGACTTTTTATTGCTTAATCTATACATATAAAATGCTTTGTCCTGACTGACTGACGGATCAACTCACAGCTAAACCGCTGATCGTAGGGACCTGAAACTTGGAGGGTGCGTTCTTTGTATGACGTAGGCAACTGATAAGAAACGATTTTCCGAAATTCTACCCCTTTGAGGGTGAAAAAGAGGGGGCTAAGTATGTATGAGACAACATGATTCCTTGGGCCATTTTAGACGTCAACGAAGACGAAGTCGCGGGCAAAAGCTAGTGACTAGAATAAAGGGTTACGGATCTGAGTCTATTGGCTCAGATGACGAGCATTGACTGACGAATGGATAGCTTACATTTGACTGTCCGTCTGAGCTGTATTAAGAGTTGTATTTTCTCATACAGATTGTTAGAAATGAATCTAATGTCGGCGCCGCAAGTGGCGGACGCTATCCTCGGTAACGCAATGTTCACGCACTACGACCGCGCGCATGTAGCTCAGCTCTGCGAGAAGGCGGGTCTGCTGCAGCGAGCACTAGAGCATTACACCGACTTGTATGACATTAAACGGGCAGTGGTGAGTACAATGACTTTATAAATTTATCACTTCATCTCACCTTTTTGCGCAAAATGTGTACGTCATAATAATTTAAATTATTTTCGCAGGTTCACACTCATCTTTTGCCAGCAGACTGGCTAGTCGGTTACTTCGGCAGCCTCTCTGTAGAAGATTCCCTAGAATGTCTCCGTGCCATGCTCACGGCGAACATCCGTCAAAACCTCCAGATTTGTGTACAGATAGCTACTAAATACCATGAGCAGTTGACTACTAAGTCTCTCATTGAGTTGTTTGAAAGCTTCAAGACTTACGAGGGCTTATTCTACTTCCTGGGCTCGATTGTGAACTTCAGCCAGGACCCGGAAGTCCATTTCAAATACATTCAGGTAAGTTATAAACTTGTTTAAGTATGAATTCGTCTTTTGTTTCTTATTCGAGCTGAAATGAACCTTATTGTGTAGTAGCAAAAGTTGTTATTTGTTTAAATGTCTTTATAGAATGTGTAAATCTAAATCTTTATTTCCCCTAGGCTGCCTGCAAAACTGGCCAAATCAAAGAAGTGGAAAGAATCTGCCGCGAATCGAACTGCTACAACGCAGAACGAGTCAAGAACTTCCTCAAGGAAGCGAAGTTACCCGACCAGCTGCCATTGATCATCGTATGCGATCGCTTCGACTTTGTCCACGATCTCGTGCTGTATCTTTACAGGAACAGTCTACAGAAATACATTGAGATCTATGTTCAAAAGGTTAGTATTTAAAACATTTACAATTGCTAGATTTCTATGAAAGATATTCGCGAACTTTAAACTGCTATTTTCTGACTTAAATTTTGTGGTTTGAAGTTAGCAGAAGCTTTTCTTTTTTTACACAAATTTTAGTACATTTACTATAGTATAATACAAAATCGCTTCCTGCTGTCTGTCCCCCTATGTATGATTTGATCTTAAAAACTACGCAACGGATATTGATGCGGTTATTTTTAATAGATAGAGTGATTCAAGAGGAAGGTTTATGTGTATAATACATGCATAATATAGCCGTGCGAAGCCAGTGCGTGTCGCTAGTTCCCTATATAAAAAAAATGTGTTTCTTTTAAGGTAAACCCATCCCGTCTGCCAGTCGTAGTAGGTGGTCTTCTAGACGTGGACTGTGCTGAAGACATCATCAAGAACCTTATCCTGGTTGTACGTGGACAGTTCTCCACTGATGAACTAGTTGCTGAGGTTGAGAAACGTAATAGGTGAGGAACCTAACACTTCTATGAACAGCACTATATGATAGTTCAGAGTATCTAGCTAGATTTACAATGTTAATGCTGTCCTTCAAAGATAAATGGAATAAGTGTGATTTAGTTATTGCTTACTACTCTTATTTATTCCAGACTAAAGCTTCTCTTACCTTGGTTGGAGACCCGCGTCCACGAAGGCAGCACAGAGCCGGCTACGCACAACGCACTCGCTAAGATCTACATCGATTCTAACAACAACCCTGAACGATTCCTCAAAGAGAACCAGTGGTAAGTGATATTTGACAGCGAAGCTACATATAAGTGGCGAGGTGTGGCCACAGATACAAGATCCTTCCAACGTGATCCAACAACCAGAGAGCGGTGTTGGCTTAGTGGTAGATACCTTGACTTTAATTCTGAATGTCGTGAGTTCGAATCCCGGCTGACTGTGTACCGATGAATTTTTTCTTAAGAAAATTAATGTGCGCTAATTGACATTGCTCTTATGATGAAGGAAAACATCATGATGAAACCCGCGGCTTAGTTGGCTCCAGAAGTATAGACAAGTTCTTTCCTCTGGACATGGTCGACTAAGCTGAGAGGGTAGTAGGTGATGGGCAAGCCTTCTCCATCCTCACGCAAACAGGACCCAATTAAAAGAGGATCTAATTGCGGAAAGTTCCAACGTAATTTATTCTAAATCTATAAAATTCCATAGGTACGATTCTCGCGTCGTAGGACGTTACTGCGAGAAACGCGACCCGCATTTGGCATGTGTCGCTTACGAACGTGGGCAATGCGACCGTGAACTCATTGCCGTCTGCAATGACAACTCGCTGTTCAAGACTCAAGCTCGCTACCTGGTCAGGAGGCGGGATCAGGATCTGTGGCTCGAAGTCTTGTCTGAAGCTAATCCTTATAAGAGACAGCTTATTGATCAGGTAAGACCGTGGACATTGCAGCGGCAATCGTCTGCAAACACAACTTGTTCAAAATTTTGGGCACATCACCAAATTATGTGGCTCCAAGTCATAACATCCCATATATCTATATGTCCTGAATGACTGACTGAGGGATCAACGCACAGCCTAAACCGCTGATCGTGAAGACCTGAAACTTGCGGGGTGTACTGTGTATGACGTAGCTATCTGATAAAGGATTTTCCAAAATTCTACCCCTTAGGGGATACCTTTGTTCATTTTCGACTTGTTCGTGGGCATACTCTAGTATTCTATCTAATGCCAACAAAAATCTACTTCCAGGTGGTCCAAACAGCCCTATCAGAGACTCAAGACCCTGAGGATATATCAGTAACGGTAAAGGCATTCATGACAGCTGATTTGCCCAATGAACTAATTGAGCTGCTAGAGAAAATCGTGCTGGACAACTCTGTGTTCTCCGACCATAGGAATTTGCAGAACTTGCTTATTCTTACTGGTAAGATTATAATTGATTTTCTTATATATGTTTCAGTAGCCAACCATATTCCCCAATGTTGATTTTTATACATTAGTCTTGAGGCTTCTAGGTTTTGACCTTCGAAACAATTCTATAAAAGAGCATCTGACCAGACAGTACCTCAGTTGAAACCCCGCGGTGTTAGTTTAAAATGTATACTAATCCACAGAGGATATTGATACTGACAAATAAAGTCTTCACACACCAACTCTATAGCTTCTTGAAAACTTCTTCTTCTTTTTGATAGCACAAATTAAAGAGGAATTGATGAAGTAGGGTCAGATCCGCCCACTCCAGTGTGGTGCTAGGTCATTGGCAAATCTTGGAAAGTAAAATATTTGGCAATTAATTATGCCACAAATATTAAGCCCAATTTATTAAATTTTAGCAATAAAAGCGGACCGTTCTCGCGTTATGGAATACATTAACCGTTTGGACAACTACGACGCGCCCGACATCGCTAACATCGCGATCAACAATGAATTGTATGAAGAAGCGTTTGCGATCTTCAAGAAGTTTGATGTCAATACATCTGCTATTCAGGTGAGTTCATCTTAATAGTTTCGCAGTCATAAAATGACTATTATTATACTATTAAGATTAAGGAAGCAGTGCTTAAATTCCCTTAAAATCGCTGCAATTTTATTTATAAATATACTTGTATTCTTTAATAAAATATAACATTGAGTTCTTGTATATCTATTTTATGTCCTTTCATTTCTATTGCCAAACAAAAGTATAGGCTTTCTGACATAGGATGGTAATTGCCTAATCTCTGGATTAAACCATCTGAAATTGTCATTATAACAAAAGCTTCAAGACTATGAGTACCTATGTTTATGAAACATTTTCTCTCTGCAGGTCCTAATAGAACAAGTGAAAGACCTAGAACGCGCTTACGAGTTCGCCGAACGCTGCAACGAGCCCGGCGTCTGGTCTCAATTAGCCAAAGCTCAGTTACAACAAGGATTGGTGAAGGAAGCCATCGATTCATACATTAAAGCTGATGATCCCTCGGCCTACATGGATGTTGTTGATACGGCGACTAAACAGCAGTCTTGGGAGGATCTCGTGCGCTATTTACAGGTCCGTTTCTTAAACTAAACTCTGCGCTTGATCTCAATTAGCCAACCTCAAAAAGCTAACAAGGATGTTAAATATTTTTTGGAATCCTTGTTATAAGCTCTTTAACTTGATACCCATATTGCAGAAAAAGATTTTTTTTTTTTTACAATGAAATGTAGTAGCCCCTATATATTTTTTTTTATGTCACCTATCTAAGAACACTTGGACTAATGAGACGAATCTAACGATACCTCCTAAAGAAATCCATCTAGTGGTGGAATATATGAGGAAATAAAGAATATTACAAACAAACACATAAGATAGGCGCGAAAAACATAACCCTTTTTTTACAAATGATAGGTCAGCGTTTGACCACTATCACACCTACGTGTGTGACGATGGTGCCTTATCCTTGCAGTCGGCTAAAAAATGTAATGTATCTGTTAACAGATGGCCCGCAAGAAAGCGCGCGAGTCTTACATCGAATCTGAACTTATCTACGCTTACGCCCGCACTGGCCGTCTCGCCGATTTGGAAGAGTTCATCTCGGGACCGAACCATGCAGACATACAGAAGATTGGAGACCGATGCTTCGACGATAAGATGTTTAACGCAGCCAAACTATTGTACAATAATGTCAGCAACTTTGCACGATTGGCTATTACGCTTGTTCATTTGAAGGAGTTCCAAGGTGAGTTAAAAGAGCATCTAAAACTTATTTATTACTAGCAGCGCTCCGCGGTTTCACCCGCGTAAGTCCCGATCACGTGGGAATATCAAAATAAAAAGTAGCCTAAGCCTTCCTCGATAAATGGACTATCCAACATAAAAATATATTTTCAATTCGAACCAGTACTTCCTGAGATTAAACAAACTCTTCAGCTTTATAATATTAGTATAGATTATGTACAATTACTGACTGTCAGGAAACATTCTTAAAATACTGCAAACTATTTTCCTAGAATTAATCTCAGACCTAAACAAAAAGTTCGCCAATAAATATCCTTCGAGGACAGCTAGCGAGTTCATTCTATTATGTAATTAGGTTACAATTGGCGTACAGGTGTTTGAAAGAAATACAAATGCCTTTTTTGTATCCTGCAAAACAACGTAGCAAATCATGTGTATCATAGATAGTATTCTTTAACTACTAATATCGTTTAATTCCTAGGTGCTGTTGACGGCGCTCGCAAAGCTAACTCGACCCGTACGTGGAAGGAAGTTTGCTTCGCGTGCGTAGACGCTGGAGAGTTCCGTCTCGCTCAGATGTGCGGCTTGCATATCGTTGTACACGCTGACGAGCTAGAAGACCTTATTAATTACTACCAGGTTAGTTATTTAGCTCACCTTCTTGATCAACAACGTCAGCCTACGTTACTCAGTTACGTAACCTGCTGATGGTATATGCCCTGTTAGATGATCAGCAGACGATCTCAACAGGGCATCAGTTGGTGCGGTTACTGTAGCAAATGTTTGGGCCAGGATACTGACGCCAATGAGACATTTATGTTGCCCTAATTATCAGGGATTGCCTTGGAATGGGACATAAATTGCTAATTATGTCATTTACTGTCCCTGTTGAGGCAGCAGGCGGGTTCTATTCCCGTAATTGTAAATTATATGTACTTTGTTTCCTAAATATTATTTTATTTAATGGAACACAAAACAGAATACAGTCATATCAAGTATTTATGATAAATAAACCAAATAATTTAAAGCTAGACTATATCTTAAAATATTGTGGCACTACATACTCTTAGGTAAAGCTCTTATATTATTTTCCATGGATGTGTTGCTTGCTGCTTATTTATAAAATCTCCTTTCATTTCAGGACCGAGGCCACTTTGATGAGCTCATCAGCCTTCTAGAAGCAGCTCTTGGCCTGGAACGGGCTCATATGGGCATGTTCACTGAACTGGCCATCCTCTATTCTAAATACAAGCCGGCCAAGATGAGGGAGCACTTGGAGCTGTTCTGGTCGAGAGTTAACATTCCTAAGGTGAGTCTAGTTTTTTCTGGTTTTTATCATTTAAACCAACTGTAGTAATCACGTGAACATAGGACATAGACGTCAATAGCCTTCCAAATTTTTTTGAGAAGTAAATCCTATGTACAATATTTATGCATGAGCTTGGCTGGTTCTCCCCCTGACAAGTGGAACCTCACGCAAAAGGGACTCAAGAACGAAGGCTCGCCATCCACACACGGTGAAAGTTCCTATTTCGCGCACAAAGCGTCATGCATCCACCTTTCTCGTACGCACTGCTAAGAAATTCAGGTGAGATGAGGTCAAATGCAAGCCTAAAAAAATAAAAATAAAACTCAACTAAAGTGGCCTAATTGCGGAAAACAGCCCGTAAACTAGTACAAGTACAGAGTACAGTGGACATACGGCAGCCCATAATGATGCATTTTTTTTATAAAAATTATTAAAATTGTAATTTCCTACCACTATTGGACAAATGATAGTGCTTTAATACCGGGATAAAATAATTTACTATCCAAATCGGTAAAGTTTTTTACCTGTGAAGACGAAGTAAAGTAGTAATAGATAAATAAATAAACATATTTTACAACAAACAGACCATTATACATAAGCAAAAACAAAACACAACTTAATCCAACTTGCACGACAGACTTATCGCTAAAAACCATTTCCAGGTAACCATTGGATTAAAAAGGCTGTTTTGACTTGTGTAATAAAATCTAACAAAGAAGTAATCAAGGTCTTAAAAATTCCAGGTCCTGCGAGCAGCAGAACACGCTCACCTGTGGTCTGAACTAGTGTTCCTCTATGATAAATATGAAGAGTACGACAACGCGGCGCTCACCATGATGCAGCATCCGACAGAGGCGTGGCGCGAGGGACACTTCAAGGATATCATTACTAAGGTAATAACCTGGAGGTGCTTTGGTAGTGAACTCACTTTTCTACAAACTTACGTTGGAAATATTGAATAATATGACTGTTGATTATTCTTTTAAAAACACTGACATAAATAATTATAGGATATCTATGATTATATACCATATAGTTAATGCAAGTACCTACCTATTAAGCTATTTCTTTTGTTACCCCAAATATATTTTGTTTCAATTTTTTTAGAAGATTTAGGCAACTGGTTATGTTATCGATGTTTTAGTATTATTTTATAGCTTTTCTCAGGTTAAGTCAATCAATCAATCAATCAATATAAAATTTATTTCTCTCACAAAAACTTAAGTCAACAAGTTTTAGAAAAAAGTACTTACATAATAATTGAGTGAGCAATTACACTTAAATAATTGTGAAAGACTGGTGCCTGCGATAGGTAGTAAACAAACACCTGTGATACAGGTCACCAGGCTCTCGCCATCCTTAGTAGGTACGTACACAATGCTCGGAACATAAAGTATACTAAGTCACATCACAGTAGGTATAGATATGTAAGTGAAACATTACAATATAGTAGTAGTAGAGTAGGTAGTAAATAAATAAAAATATTTGATGTGGGTAAATTTAAAAACTTTTAGGTACCTTCAAATTTTTCAGATCTAAAATAGAATAGAATAGTTAGGTATAGGATTTGAAATGATAATAGTATAAGTAAATAATAAATATTGTGGGACATTTCACACAGCTACATCAAGAAAGAAGGAAACTAGTCTTATGTTATGGGTGCCAGACAACGGATAGAATTGTGTGTGTGAATTGTTAAGTGTGAAAGTTTAGCCAGTTTATTTAATTCAATTTAATTTTTCGAAGATGCAACAGCTATTATATACTTGAATTATAGTGTTTAGCGAAGATTTATTGTTAAGGATCTTTTAGAAAAGACTTCTGGATCAATGGCTATACTAAAATTATTGTAGACAGTTAAATTAACTTATCAAACTGTCAAAAAACCTAACCCTTACCTTCTGATTCCAGGTTGCAAACATGGAGTTATACTACAAAGCAATACAATTCTACCTGGACTTCAAGCCTCTACTACTCAACGACTTACTCCTTGTACTTGCTCCACGAATGGATCACACGCGTGCCGTCAACTTCTTCACGAAGGCAGGACACTTGCAGCTTGTGAAGGCCTATCTGAGATCGGTGCAGAGTTTGAACAATAAGGCTGTTAATGAAGCGCTGAACTCTTTGCTTATTGATGAGGAGGATTACCAGGTAGGACCTGTACCTATTTTAACCCTGAATGAAAAAAAAAACGACCAACAGAAGTGAAACTAATTAAAAAAAACTTTAAACTCAAAACTTAAAAATAAAAGATTTAAACTTATTTACTAAACAACTACAAAAAATATGTACATGCATAAATGCACACACTGTAGCTGCATCTCGTAACGGTGTCGCGAGTTCAGAGATTTTATCTCATCTAAAAATATGCGTACCGCGCTAAAAATAAGTTTTCACTTTAAAAAAAGAATTTTATTGTTAGAAATAGATATATTTGACCACTATATTGTGGCATTGTAGTGCTGAATATGCTAACCTGGTGAAAATTGTGCGTTATAATTTCCTATAAATCAAGTGTAAAATTAGTGAGATTACATGTAACTTTACGTTATTAACAAAACAAGTTGCTGAAATTCGATGAATTTGACACAGACTGGCTAAACCTAGCCCAGGACCGAAATGCTTGGAAGGATGTTAGGGAGGCCTTTGCCCAGCAGTGGGACAAACATGCTCTGAAACTCCAAATTAATAACAGAAACGAAACGCGATTATACTTCAGTTACTCAAAATGTTTGAACTAAATCCATAGTCATGTCCAAGTAGCTATATCACTAAAACTTGTTTCTTTTATGTTTTTCAGGGCTTGAGAACATCGATAGATGCGTTCGACAACTTCGATACCATTGCGCTAGCGCAACAACTCGAGAAACACGAACTTACTGAGTTTAGAAGAATCGCTGCTTATTTGTACAAAGGTAAGGTTTTTAATTTAATTTATGACCTCTGCGGTGGGCGAACACTCGCCTGCGACGCAAAAGGTTGAGGATCCAATTCCCACCGTCGAATAAGTATTAATAAATAGACATTTGTTTTTATAAATAAAAATTTGTTTATCCATTTTTCTATATATTTTTTCATCATCCATGTTTCTATACGTATTTACAAAAGAAAAATATGTAAGTAATCTCTCCATTGTCTGATCACCATAACTCAAGCCTAATTGCTTAGCTTCGGGCTTGATAGTGTGTAATGTCTTTCAAATTGGAACAAAGCAAAGTGCGAAAGCACTTATGTTTAATTGCAGTACGTAGCGATGTTTAAAGCGCCTTGTCAAAGTATTTTACAGTAATATCACACTGTTTTTATAGTAAACTTATTTGAAGATGCATTTTTCCTTAAAAATATTTTTAAACTTATTATCTTGTCAAACAGGCAATAACAGATGGAAACAGAGCGTGGAGTTATGCAAGAAAGACGCCTTGTACGCGGACGCGATGGAATACGCGTCAGAGTCGCGACAGCCTGAAGTCGCGGAGGAACTACTCAATTGGTTCCTTGAACGAGATAACTACGAGTGCTTCTCTGCTTGTTTGTATCAGGTATGGTCATATAGTCAACACACAGCCGAACATTTAATATATATTTTTTTATATAAAATAAATAGGTTAGCGTTTGACCACTGTTTGACGATGATAAGTGACGATGCGGTCTATAAACCCCCATGATTTTTTTGTAGTTTATTAAGATTGGTGCCCCTGAAACCACACACCCCAACTTAGTTTCAAGAAGATGCAAAAAATTATGTGAATGTTTGTTTTTGATTGATAGATTTTGATTAATTAATAGATATTGATTCCTTTGGTTTGCTTTCAGTGTTACGATCTTCTGAAACCCGATGTCGTGATAGAACTAGCGTGGAGACACAACATCATGGATTTTGCAATGCCATTCCTTATTCAGGTAATACACATATTATATCACTGCTTTAACACCCTTAGGTCGTCAAGTATATCGCATAGTTAATTACTCATTTATAATTAACAATTGCCGTTGAGTTCGTACGCGTGGTTTTGTTTTATATACTAAAACCTTCCTCTTGAATCACTCTGTCTATAAAAAAACCGCATCAAAATGCGTTGGGCAGTTTCAAAGATCTAAGCATACATAGGGACAGACAGCGGAAAGCGACTTTGTTTTATACCATGTAGTGATGACTATGGTGATGAAAATATACTAAAAATATCATATTGTTTGTAGACTGTAAGAGAACTGACAACGAAAGTTGAAAAGCTGGAGGAAGCTGACGCAAAGCGCACCACCGAGAGTGCCGAACATGAAGCCAAACCGGCCATGATCATGGAACCACAGCTCATGCTTACTGCTGGTATGTACATCTTTTGACATGACGTCATTTTTCTCTAGGGTGCATTGGAGCTGACTCTTGTCCTGAAATCCATATCTATAGAGCTATTTGAAACTGCTTTTAAAATCCCTAATTGAGGCCAGCATGTAGTGGCTAACGAAAGGTTTAAAGACGAGGTCAAATTACTGATACTCGAAAAGAGATTTTAAATCCTACCCAGACTAATAATATGAATGCAAAAGTAATTGTCTGTCTATATGTTTTACGCCTAACCGTTGAACCAATTCATTAAATTGGTAGAAGGACGTTGGCTACTTTTTATAAAACCACGTATATTATAATATTATTATTAAATGACGACCCGACCCACAATGGTCACCATGCCGGACTGCAAAACACAGGGTTGCGGGTTCGATTCCCGCCTCAGGCAAGTATTTATGCTTAGATATTTTGTCTGTGGTCTGGTTGTTCCTATGTATTTTATGTATATATTTACAAAAGAAAAGTATATAAGTAGTATATCCGTTGTCTAGCACCCATAACACAAGTCTAGTTACTTAGCTTGGGGCTAGATGGCGATGTGTGGAATGTCCTGCAATATTTATTTTATTTAATGTGTTCCGTAGGTCCCTCAATGCCCTACGTGCCAGTGCCAGGCGGTATACCACCCCAGGCTTCACCGTACGCGTACGCAGCTCAAGCGCCTTCACCCGCGCCCTACCACGGTTACGGCATGTAGGGACCCGTGTCCCCCCAATGGGGGACCTATGCTCACTTCTGAGCGTGTTACGTCGAAGCGGAGTGAAGGCGAAGTTTACCGATGTGCAGCGGAGACTAGCGAAGCTGGGGATAGTGCCGCGTTTCTAACTTGCGTGAGAGTTCTCTGACTGTTTGATGCTGATTTTTTTTACTATTTATTGTTTTAATTAGATGAAGAATGATATCATTGAATATATTTTTATTTTATTTATGCTGATAGATAAATTAAGTATTTTTTTAGCAACACGCCTGAATCGTATACTTTAATAGAAAATTTTCTATAAATTCGTCACTGATGGCGTTGCGATAGTCGCCTAACACTGATCTAAAGTATTAGGTTCGACTCCTGCCGAGACCAATTTAATTTCTGATCAGATTGATACTGTAAAAAACTTTTTCAAGTGTAGATATAAGACATAGACCACTATAGCAATTACCTTATCAATCAAAATATTAATTCAGTAAAACAGTGAGATAATTCATACGTAAGGCGGTAAACGCGGTAAGTTTAAATAATCATTATGCACTATCGACTCTCATTACCTCGACGGCTTTTTATGTAGACAAAGTTTCAGAAAGGCTGGGTCGAAGCGATAAAGCGGAGGCTTTACCTGACTGAATAAAAACTTACACAGAAACTGAGTAGCTTTACTAGCCTCATGTTGCTAAGCCTTATCATGCAATGTTTTTTTTATATTTTTTATTCACTCATCCGTGGCCTAAGTTTGAATAAGTCGTCAGTGCATACTGATCCAGTAGCAATTTAATAAAAAACCTAACTACGGAAATATTGTTAGCCTGTACAAATTATATTAATATATTCGTACGCTAAATAGCTCTCATTCAAACAAAGTGCTTTATTTTTAACATTATATGAGAGTTAGATCGCTTTGCATCATAAATTCTATAGATGAAATTTTAATATTGGCGATTAATTAGATAAAAAGAAATGTATAATATTTGATGGTTGGAAAGTAGAAGTTCTCGCTGTGTAATGTATAATTTATACTTTGAGCGGCTGAGACCAAATACACAATTATGTATTACATAATGGTACGTAGAGTCGATTCACGGTAGTTCGAACACACGTACATGGTAGTCTATGTAGGTACACAGTTACCGTGATATCATTGTTCGAGATTTAAATTTTAGTATTGAAATTAATTAACTACCTAACTATTACTTATTTATGAATAAATATCATTAATAACTTCATTAATTGTTGTCGCGGTTATCGAGCGAGCCTTCAGTGCAATAATTTTGTTTAGACGATTTTTCTATAACACGAAATAATATTTTGTATGTATATAATGATTTCGGGTTTCGTACTTGGAATCGAATGCAATATACTCGACTAACGGTAGCTCGAAAACGGTAAATCGATAACACTTTAAAACGATCAATCAAAGAGCACGGCAGTTTATTGTATCGACACATCAAAATCAATATCTTTATGAACTTAAGCTTTAAAAAAAATTGCAAATTTAAAATTAGGCTCATAATTACCATTTTTCGAAAAAAAATCGATCAATCGAGATTTTGATACATTGAGACAGTAAAATTTATCGATTTCGAATTCAAGTTTTTCGTCAAAGCGTTATTCGGTGATACACCATTCGGTTTTAAGTATGGACACAATTATTTCACAACGCCAGTTGAAATTATATGGAAAATGGAAATTTGAATGAAAACCGAATATTTTTCTAGATATTTTGTTTAGATTTAGTTAGGTGGATAGCAGTATGCTATGAGTAATGTTTGCGTACGTGTGCTAGTTGCAAAGATAAAGGTATTTCACGCGTGGAGCTTTCTATTTTTATTTTTTATTAAATCACTTAATTGATGCCTTCACTAGATTATGTAAGTCTTAGAAAATTTTCCTGGGGATATAATGTTAATCTTTTTGAAACACCTGACTATGTTAAAAATACCTAGGTACTGTTTTTTTTTTTCGTATTTTTCACGGAAAATATGTATGTGCAAATATTGCATGTTAAATAGATAGGTATAATACCTACTTGTATTTTAAAATCGTTTTGTAACACCTCAGATTTCTAGCTTAGACTCGCGGAATAACGAAATATGAAAAATCATTATAGATCGAAATCTATCAATATAATCAAATCATTCCTATCATTATCTGATATTGTTATTAGTTTACTTTCTTTCGATGAGAAATTTTATTAACGTAAAATGCTGAAAGGAAGTTAATTGTTTATTAATTAGCATTGTATTTATTCATGTATGATACTGTTTCCCTGAATTTTATTATTGTAAGATTATATTATACGAATAAAACGTAATTGAAATGGATTGAAGTGTTTTTTTTCTTTGATGGAATAACTTTGTAAATTCCCCTCACATCTCCCTAGCTTGCCCCTACCTAGTTTGTAGGAAGAAGGTAACTGAAAATAAATATAAACTATCAATGCAACGAATTTGTCATGCGTAAGTTTGTGAGTGAATTTGATTTGTATGTATGTTTGTAATCTCGTTCCGCAGAAACTACTGAAACGATTGTGATGAAATCTTAGAATAACAGAGTACCTAATAATTAGGTAGGTACTTACTCTGTTATTCTAAGATTTGTAAAGGATACAATTGTAAGGTAAAGGATACAGCTTTTGTAAAGGATTCATCAATTAGGTCCTAATTGATGAATCCTTTACAAATTTAGCTGTACATAAGTGGAAGTTATATTTTAACTAGCGAGCCGTCCCGGCTTCGCACGGCTATATTATGCATGTATTATACATATAAACCTTCCTCTTGAATCATTCTATCTCTTAAAAAAACCGCATCAAAATCCGTTGCGTAGTTTTTAAGATTTAAGCATAGATAGGGAAATAGGGACAGAAAGCGACTTTGTTTTATACTATGTACTTAGTGAAGTGATGTAGTGATTATGATCTATACTCTTTCGATGGAAAATGTAAATTAATTCACATACTTACTTAATTATTTTGAATAGGCCACTTGTGCTATTTTTTCTTCGATTACTGACCGAAGTATTTCATTACCCACCGCACTACCAGTTTACACTACCGGTCGTGTCGTAGGGATTTTTTTTCCCTTCTACTACTACTACTCGCCAGTAGTGTTAACATCTCCGTGCATATTATAATACCAGCTTAGTTAACCATTTTCTCTTTAAAATAGAGTCGTTGGTCGGTCTCGTTGGACTAGGCAATCAGAAGTCAGTAGAAGGTATAAAATTACACTTATAACGTTATCTCTCTCTTCAATTTTTCTCTTTCCTTTATCGTGTAGTATTTGGTCTGTAAGTACTAGGCAATCAGAAGTCAGTAGAAGGTGTAGCGAGATGGGTCACTCTAATAGATATACAATCATATTATATTTCCGGGGTATGTAACTTGTATTCCTTTAGGTAATTATCTAGAGGCCCAGCAACGCTAATATTTTAGGATTTAGTAGCATGTGCACATACCTGGATTCTTAATAATTTCCTTCGTTGAATACCATATGCTCTTTCTCTCTCTCTGCTTCCTTATTGTCTTGTCCTGGTAATTACTATGTCCTAAGTAAGCTTCGTCTCTCTACCTCCCCGTCCTCCTTCTGTAGAATTAGAGATATAATAAACTAAGTTGCCATTGACCCTTGAAGATCTGCACAACTGCTCAAATCTAAATCTTATCATCGGCCAGTGCCGACCTATAATTCGAATATAAGATAATTATATTTTAGCGGAGATAGTTAAAGTTGTTAGACCCTCAGGTTTCAGCTTTCCTGAGTCACCAGGTACTGAGACACCAGGTACCGAACGATTGGCTTTTAACGAAGCTGAGGCACGCTCCTTATACGGAGAATACCAATCGAACGGCTTTGCACTTAGAATGAGCGTGCCTCCTAGCAAATACAGTTAGGGGGCCCCAACTACTTGAATCAGTTTAGTTACACTTCACACAGATATCATTAAACCAACATTCATGCCGATCGACTGGCCTTCGGAAGGAGGCGACCTTTGTAGACTGCCAATCGACCGGCCTTGCTGTGGTAGGTCGGTCGCCTCCCGTAGTGATAACAGATCAATGATTTAACTTACTTCCTTACCGTTACTTGAGGGCCTATGCAACTGACAGTACAACAGTGTGTCATGGTATACATACCAACAGGCAGCAGATTCAGGTAAATCTGCAAGGGTCCATAGTGAATAACTACTTATAATATGGCTACTTAGCTTTAACAATGTAGAAGCACAAGTCACAATTCCCCAACTGGTTATATTTTCACTTTGTCGTATGAAGAAAATATTTAAACTGATATTACAAACATCTGTCACTTGCTTACCTGAAGTAGCGCGAGATGGCGCTCTCAAAGTGTTGCTAGTATCATTATTGTCTATTCGCGGAACATGCCGCGACACTGCCCGCGAAGGGAAGAAGAACCGTTGCCAA
This sequence comes from Idaea aversata, assembly GCA_907269075.1. Taxonomy (NCBI): domain Eukaryota; kingdom Metazoa; phylum Arthropoda; class Insecta; order Lepidoptera; family Geometridae; genus Idaea; species Idaea aversata. Next base: position 8,145,937 of record OU026104.1, on the reverse strand, counting down.
ACTCTGCGTCCATTCTTTAATTTTCTCTAGGGCTTTAATTGCAGCACTACGTTGCGGAGGTCTATCATCAGATTAGTTTCTAGTGTCCTGATTCGATATCTCAACATCATCAGTTAGACTGTCTGCCACACTCTCATTTTCCGAGCGTCCATCCGTACTCATTTCCTTCTCTTCTGTAATAATGTTCTTACTCTGAGCAATATCTTTGTGAAATTCAATATCCATATTTATGTCTTCTTTTCTTCCTCTAATTGTTTCACCAGTTACTTCACTTATTGGTTGAGGTGCTAACGTTATGTTGAAGTCATCTGTTGGTAAGTTCTTAGCTTCTTTCTGGCAATTTTCCTCACCATCTTCTATCTCGAGAGGATAAAGATGGGCGATAGACCGAGTAAAGACGTTGTTACCCACTTGAACCTTAGCAATCCTACAAAACCCTTCTGATCCTTCAATCAAGGAAATAATTTTCCCAACTTTCCAATTCGTTCTGTTCTTATTGTCTTCCTTAATTTGTACAATTTGTCCAACAACTGGTAGGAGTTTCGATGTCACTCTAGGGTTTTTGTGAGAGTGCCAATACCTTTCTCGCAAGCAAGGTAGATAACGGTTTGAGAACATCTGTTTAAATTCTTCAAGTATCACAAGTGCTTTCTTCCAGCCTTCAATAAGATGAGACTTGGTTACGGTGCCTTGTACGATGATAGTGTCTTCTGATGTGTCTACACTTATGCATTTTCCTAAAGTTAGAAAGTCGGAAGGTCTTTATACGTGTTCTAGTTCCGAATCGACGCTAGTCAGGGGTCGCATATTTACTACAGCTTCAATTTCTTTACTAATTGTAAGTATTTGAGTATCGGTATTAATCGTTTCTTCATTGTTTTCTTTTCTTTCTAGATTTTCTTTCTGAGTGGGCGCGATCAGACCCTCCCCCGACAAAAAGGAACAAGACGTAGTACCGGAACTATTAGGTGGCCAATACTTCGAACCTCTTATCAAGAACTGCGGGCCTTCTAACCATTCATGTATGTCTGTATTTGTGTTTTGAGGCCTCGTAGCTACATCTGCTGGGTTGAGTATAGAGGGAACGTAGCGAAACTCTAAATCCCTGTTCATTTTTATCTCTTCGATTCTCCTAGACACAAAGGGCGGGAGTAACTTTGTTGATTTAATCCATTCTGTTACAATTTGACTGTCTGTCCATAAAATTTGCCTTCTTATTTTTCCTACTAGAAACTTAAGTGTAAAATTAATCAAACGTGTTCCGATCAGGACTGCCATCAATTCTAAACGTGGAATTTTTAAGTTATCTTGGTCTTTTAATGGTACTAAACGCGATTTCCCAATAACAAAATTCTTTTCTTTCCCGTTCACAGGATATATTACCGCTGCATACGCCTTTAGAGATGCATCAGTGAAACAATGTAGATCATAGTATTCTTTATAACTTCCACTAAAATAATACCGACTTAATTTTATTTCTTTTATATTGTCAATCTTTTCTTTAATGTGTGACCATTTATCAATCAGTTCATTAGGGAATGCATCATCCCATTTAGTTTTGTTTTTCCATAATTCTTGTAAAAAGAGTTTAGCTGCAACTAACAAGGGTGCTGCGTAACCACATGGGTCATATATTGCAGCGATGGTTTTCAAGACACCTCTTTTTGTATTTGACTGAATAGAGTCATTTATATCCTTGACTCGTAGTTGCAGTGTATCATTCTTTACGTTCTAGTTAAGACCAAGTACCTTAATAACTTCTTGTTCACATATATCATTAACTGTGTTCATGAATTCCTGTGAATTGGAGCTCCACTCTCGGATGTTCATAGATATGGTATGAAATACTTCTTTAGTTTTCTTAGTCACCAAATTATCTACATATATGTCTTTCGCTAACTCTTGGATCTGTTGGTCGTTGGAATTAGAAAGATGATGTTTAATGGTCGCGTTCAGAAGAAATGGACTTGATATAACGCCGAAGGGTACCCTACAAAATCTTAAATAGAGAAGATTATCTGGAGTGATAGGACGAGTGATGTCTTTTAGCCATATAAACCTCGTAACATCTCTGTCCTTTTCATGTAAAGCAATTTATAAGAATGCTTTCTCCACGTCTGAAGTCAAACCGATTGGATAGCATCTAAATTTTATCAATATTCCCGTAAGATCTTCGAGTAGAAGGGGACCACAGTACAGACATTGATTCAAGCTTTTATTATCACCGAGTTTTGAGCTTGCATCATACACAATTCTTAAGTTCTTCCCTTTCTGTTGGACACCATGATGAGGTAGATAGTGGATAATGTTAGTAGTTAAGTCTCCCTTAATATTTGAAACCACCTCTATGCTGCCATAGTAGTCTCAGGTTTGCTAGAGTATGTTCCAAATTTATTGGGACACAATGATCTATGATGGACTCCCATTTTTTTACAGTAAAAGCATGTTCTCCTTTCTGAGCATATTTGTTGACGATGGCCTGGCATTAAACAATTAAAACATCGTCCTCTGAGCTTCGATCTTCTTTCCTGTAATGTCTTATATCTGTTACATTCATCGTTGTAATGATCGTTGTTACAGAAGATACACAATATTCTCGGTATCTTTCTATCAGGCTCATTCTGGGCTCCTTCTCTGTCATAACTCATCACTCGTTTCTGGTATTTATTATCATTCTGAACGTAAGTATTATTTTTAATTTTATTTTCTCTGTTTCCAATATATTTCTGTGCCGGCATATGAACTTCACGGATGTGAAGTGTTTCCGTGGTGAATGTATCCGCACCATCAGAACTTTTCTTCTGAGCAATTCTATTAGCATCTTCTCTGGCGGTTATCATTGCATCAAGCTGTTTTCTTATTACTTTTATAGAATCTGTGTTCATTTTTATTTTTAGTTCGTAGATTAAATCTGAAGGGAATTTTTCCATTATAAGGAACCTCAAATGGTTATGGTTTATATCTTCGCCTAAAGTTTCCAAAATTCTCAAATGCCTTTCCAATTCATCGTACGTTTTTCTACAACTAAGAAGACTATTGTCGGCTGTCTCTATTTTATATAACGCAGAGTAGTGGGCATCAATTAGGTATTGTGGTTTCCCATATCTATCTTCGAGAGTTTTTAGGGCAATCATATAATTCTTATTCGTGGTTTCTAACCCATCTATTGCTTTCTTGGCTTCACCTTGTATTGATGCTTTTAGATAATTTAGCTTGTCTACATCAGGAATGTTTCTGGTATGGATACTCGACTTGTATTGATCAAAGAAGGAATGCCAGTGTAATATATTGCCATCAAATATGGGCAGGTCTAGCCTGGGTAGCCTAACCGCTGAGTCTGTATTAATTGTGGTCTGAACGTTATCTTGTCTTTTTGTATTTAACATATCTAACCTTGCTGTAAGACAAGCTAATTCTTCTTCAGCCATCAGTTGCGTCTCAGACATTCTTGAGATTTCTTCAATGTCTGAGGTGTTGTTAAATTTGAAGTATTCAGTGAGTTCTTCGCGGAAGATTCTGATGTTACTAGATAATTTACTCTTTATAATTCGTGCGTCATTTATATTTTCAGAAGAGAAGGCTTGTGGAACTTGTGGAAGCGTCTTGAGTTTAGCTATGTTGACTCTTATTTGGTTGTGCACTGTTTCTAGCCTTTGCTTTAAAATTTGTTCCATTTTGTTCTGGAATAGTTCAAAATATAAATATAGCATGTAGCAAAATATGCACGCCTACATGATAAGTAGATACATCCAATTTTTATTAAACCACTAAATTATACTTTCATTCAAAAGATTAGAATCATGTCTCAATTTTACATAAAGAGCTTAGTTCCTTTAATAAAATATGGTATTTCAATGTGTACCTACTCAAATACTTATTAGTTAATAGTTTAGCTGTTAATACATAAGATACAGTATGATGACATACGGACAAACAGACAGACATACAGCGACGTCTCTGTAATATGGTTTTAGTATGGTACCCTAAGAAATTAACAATTCACGGAGACACGAAGTCACCTCCTTGCCTCACAGCAAATAACAATTATTTTAGAAGTTTATTTCATGTCTAGTTTATTTAATATCAGATTTACAATAAGCTGTCTCGAAATTATTTTATTCCACTCTATGTTGTTGAAGCCCAAATAAAGAGGGTAAGAGTAGAGACAGCCCCTTAAAACTACACCAAACTAAGTATTTAAAGCCAGGCGTGTAGCTAGGCAAGTGTCTACGATATCCTTCCACTTTCATGTAAGTAGGTAAAACTAACTATCCAACCTAGGAACTAATTTTCACCATATCTATATAGAAAATCTCGCTCCCTTTTTCTGAAAATCTCAAGGCTCTCTTCATAGCTCTAATATGAATCTCCAAAACTTATATAAGCTCACTTGTATAGTACAATAAGTGCACTGACAGTCCGCTACAATGATAGCATAAACCAATATTGGACTTTTGTATGTGTATTGTACCTATCTCAAAACAACAAACTTAAAGTAGCTTCACTTTTTATAATCCTTTTTCAGATTCAACTATTTTGTCCCGCGGAGTCCCAATCCCCTGGGAATATCGGAATATCGACAATTGGAATACCTATTTAACACAAAATCATTTTTCAATCCAAACCTGTAGTTCCTGAGATTAGCGCGTTTAAACAAACAAACTCTTCAGCTTTATAATATTAGCACCTATGGATATTTTCTAAGTTTGTATTTATACCTGTTTATACCTAGGAACTGTTTCACACTGTCTTATCTTCCTTTAATTGGTCTAAGACTAGGATTAGGATCTTTAACTCTCAACTCATACTCCCTCCCTCATGCGACAGTACTTACGCCTACACCTTATAATATAACCTCGTTGATTTTATGGATTTCGATCAATGTTAATTAATTAGAAAATTGTTTGAAGTAAAATACCTGGTGAGGCAAGGGGTAGAATACGTTTGATATTTAATTAAGTCATGACTGTAATTAATTGCAAAACTGTACATTTTTTCAACTGACCGCCATATTTGAAAAGTTTTGTTGGAATGGAACACAGAATTTTACCTACTTTCTGAAAAGAAATTACTTATATAAGTACTTTGTTGAAAGTTATATCATGTACTAAGATTATTAATCAAAACTCACCGAATAGAAAACACATGTAATTTATGAAGAATGTATACAAATTTCTCGACAGCGACAAGAACGCGGCGAATAGTCGCGTGTCGGTCATTAATTATGGCTAAAAAACTTTTATCCAAATATTATCCTCTTTATAATGCGTAGAACACTATTGTTTAACTAAATCTGAACGAAAATATCTCACTGGAGACTATTTTTAATAAATTTAAAATTGCAACAAAATTTTCTTTGCCGACATTTTCAATTTGGAATTTGGATGACCGTTCTCTAGTAAAATGACACTTCCATTTGAAAATATTCGAAATTTATCTTCGTAAAACAGTTCGGATGTTTACTTCTCTATGCAATAAATAAAAAGATTCTAAAACGTATTCATTCGGTCACCACTATGCAACGTTCTACCAACAGTACCAACACAACACCAAATATAAAAATCAATAATAAATCATTAATAATTACAATAAACGGCTAAAATATAACTGTAATAAATTCGTACAGTTATTAATTTACGTAATTTCAACAAGAAAATTACTGGTTCTGTCTCAACTCTGTTTGATTTTTTTTTTTTTTCCATGTATTTTCCTTTTATATTTTACTATAATTACAACTAATGCCATCTGTCGCCGAGTAGAATTACTAATTATTTTTGATGTAAATCTTTGAATCCATTTTTCTAGAAGGTTCTTTGCAGCATTATAATGATTTAATTTGATTTATCTCTCTTCTAAGCACAGGGTATTCATTATTATTCGATTGTCATCACAAAGGTATTATATCACAGCATTCTCCACCATGTAGCGAGATGGGTCACTCTAATAGATATACAATCATATTATATTTCCGGGGTATGTAACTTGTATTCCTTTAGGTAATTATCTAGAGGCCCAGCAACGCTAATATTTTAGGATTTAGTAGCATGTGCACATACCTGGATTCTTAATAATTTCCTTCGTTGAATACCATATGCTCTTTCTCTCTCTCTGCTTCCTTATTGTCTTGTCCTGGTAATTACTATGTCCTAAGTAAGCTTCGTCTCTCTACCTCCCCGTCCTCCTTCTGTAGAATTAGAGATATAATAAACTAAGTTGCCATTGACCCTTGAAGATCTGCACAACTGCTCAAATCTAAATCTTATCATCGGCCAGTGCCGACCTATAATTCGAATATAAGATAATTATATTTTAGCGGAGATAGTTAAAGTTGTTAGACCCTCAGGTTTCAGCTTTCCTGAGTCACCAGGTACTGAGACACCAGGTACCGAACGATTGGCTTTTAACGAAGCTGAGGCACGCTCCTTATACGGAGAATACCAATCGAACGGCTTTGCACTTAGAATGAGCGTGCCTCCTAGCAAATACAGTTAGGGGGCCCCAACTACTTGAATCAGTTTAGTTACACTTCACACAGATATCATTAAACCAACATTCATGCCGATCGACTGGCCTTCGGAAGGAGGCGACCTTTGTAGACTGCCAATCGACCGGCCTTGCTGTGGTAGGTCGGTCGCCTCCCGTAGTGATAACAGATCAATGATTTAACTTACTTCCTTACCGTTACTTGAGGGCCTATGCAACTGACAGTACAACAGTGTGTCATGGTATACATACCAACAGGCAGCAGATTCAGGTAAATCTGCAAGGGTCCATAGTGAATAACTACTTATAATATGGCTACTTAGCTTTAACAATGTAGAAGCACAAGTCACAATTCCCCAACTGGTTATATTTTCACTTTGTCGTATGAAGAAAATATTTAAACTGATATTACAAACATCTGTCACTTGCTTACCTGAAGTAGCGCGAGATGGCGCTCTCAAAGTGTTGCTAGTATCATTATTGTCTATTCGCGGAACATGCCGCGACAGAAGGTTTAGAATCACATTTATAACGCTATCTCTCTCTTTCTTCAACTGCTCTCTTTCCGTTATCGTGTAAATTGTTTTGATAGTAATTTGGTCTGTAAGTACCAGGCAATCAGAACTCAGTAGGTAGAGGGTATCCTACAAAAAAACTGTCAGATATCTAATGTGAAATCATGCTCGAGTTAATATAATTTTTTTTCTAGTTTTATTAGTTACCTAATTTATTATGTATTTCTGTTGCCCCTTTAACATCAAATACTAAAAACAGGAAAAATAAATATTTTTTGAGTATGTTTTTTAAGAATTTTAGATTATTTTCATATTTAGGTACTATTATTTTAGGCAATATTTTTTTGTTAATATACTCCCAAAAAGGCAGGTTTGTTTTTTTATTTTCAATTCCTTCATGGCATTATACTTTTTGAGGAGAAAATTTGAAGAAGGAGACATGATGTAATAAGTGTGATTCGTATCTTCTACTAACTTCTGATTGCCTAGTATTTTTTACAGACCAACGACTATTTTATAGAGCACTAGCTGCGCCCCGCGGTTTCACTCGCGTGATAATTTTCTACGCAACTTACTTAATTTTTTCTTTCATAAGAACCTTCTCCTGACAATAACAAACACAACAAAAAAAGAATTGGCCAAATTGGTCCAGGCGTTGTTGAGTTATGCGCTTACCAACACATTTTGCGATTCATTTTTATATATAAGAAGATAAGGTTGGAGCAATGGTTGACTAAAGGTAAGCGCACACCTAGCCGCACCTCACGTGCCGCAGTCGCCCGCGCCGCAGCAACCGTCACCAACCCGGCGGGCGCGGGCGCTGCGCGCATACAAACGGAGACTGCGACGCGTGCGGTGCGGCTAGGTGTGCGCTCACCATAAGCTGGTATCATAAGCACACTACATTATACTGGCGAGTAGTGTAGAAGGAGAAAAAATTCCCTACGACACGACCGGTAGTGTCGACTGGTAGTGCGGTGGGTAATGAATCCGTGGTAATGAACACAGAACGTAATGAATGACCGAAATATTCAAAAAGGTTTTTCCGATTCATTCTTTTTTTTGAAACTTATACCCTAAAGTACCCTACATTAATAATTAATAGATTTGTGTAAACATACGTCAAATAAAAGTTGACGTTGATAGTGATATCAAAATGTCAATCCATTTTTTGTTATAATATTGCCATTACCTATAAAAAGATCTATTTTTGGAGTTTCTACCTTGTTTATTGAACTTCGAGCATATAATAAAAAACGACTTGTTCTATTCGACACACTTAATTATTTATAATAGCGAACTTTAAACTGTTTTGAAAGTTGTGACATCCTAAATTCAGTTTTAATCACACAGCTGCTCACTGACATGTACTGAATAATTTTAAAGAATTTAAACAAATCTCTTTTGGAGTCTGGTAACTCAAACAATCCAAACTCAGACTTTTCCATCCTTTCAAAACTTTGTTTTCATTTTGATCAAAATGACAAATAAACGGAGAAAATATCACACTGGGGATACTCATTTGAAAAAACGTTGGAGAGTCCGAAACAGAAGGAAAGATCTTGATCAAATTGACGAAGATTTAAAAGAAGGTAAGTTTTTCAACATAGTCCAACAATATTTATCACAACATGCTTGCTTTGGTGTTTTGAGGTTATTTTACCCCATGTATGATGTATGAGATGATGATCTCGATTTTAAGTAACATTTACAACACTTTGCCGCACACAACCGTTTGTTTAACATGAGTTTGACAAACAAAATATAATGTTTATAAATTCTGAGTCAGTAATTTTTCATATTTTCTACAGATAATGCGGAGAAACTACTAAGTCAGGAAGTAGATTTAGACCTCCCCGGTGCAGCACAACATTACTGCCTTCACTGCGCGCGGTATTTCATCGACGATCAGGCTCTAAAGGAACACTTCAAGACAAAAGTTCACAAACGGAGATTAAAAGCTCTAGAACTCGAACCATACACAATAGAAGAATCAGAACGAGCAGGTGGGCTCGGTAACTTCAAACAAGCAGAAAAAAGGAAAATTATAACACAAAATAGTGATAAAACTAAGGTTGATCCTGATGGTGACACAATTTTAGAAGAAGTTAGTCCATATAAAAAGATAAAAATTGATAATGAACAGAACACTGAGCAAATTCTATAAATTTAACTCTAACATAAATCTAACAAGGCACTCTGCTTTATTTGTTAACGGAGCGAAAGCTACCGAGCAATTTGTCTACGTATCGCCCCATGTCGATATCTCAGAACACTTAAAATATAAAGATGTTACCCAATCACAGTTAAATAAGAGAAAAGTTAATATCAGTCTTGAAAATGTCGAGAACCTCTGGTCTGTTTACAAAGAACTAAAAAATAGGAAAGAAGAATATGAACAGAAGAAAGCGGACATATCCAGAGAACTTGGGAAGCTATTAAAAGCTGAACCGGACAGCGAAACTGCTAAACAAATGAAAATTCAAGTTAATTTAATCAAAGACAATATAAGAAAGTTAAAGGTGCCTCTATGGTCAGCTGAAGAGGCAGCCATCCTTGAGGCTTTGAAACTTCCAAATAATTTACACCCAAAAACTCCAGATGATGAATACAAAATACTTCACACTCATTTATCAACACCAAAAAACAGGAAAAACCATTTAACAATCGGTCAAACAGATTCGAATCTAATAAAGTTCAAGAATAATGAGAATTACTATTTAACTGGAGACGCAGCAATATTTGAACTTGGTTCTAAATTCCATTTCAGTTCAATACTAAAAAGAAATAATTTCGTTCAGCTATCGAATCCAGATTTCGTTAAAAGTGTAATCATTGAGGGTTGTGGAGAAAATCACAGGAACCCAGACTCAACTTACATTTTACATCATAACGAGGAAACTAAAGTAAACAAAGATAGTAGATTACATTTAACAGGAGGTGCGTCTTTATATTCATTCTGGGCGTATCATACAAAAAATGTCATCTATTCAAAAGTATTACCAATTAAATACTTTACAATGGGACGTAGATATGTACCTTCTTCAAAACAAAATGGCCTCTTCAATGTGAGCCAATCGACTGTAATCGAAGTATTTGGAGTAACAAAAACAGCTTCAGAATTAGATAACTTAGTTGAAGAATTAACAGATATATTAAAATCAACTTTTACAGAGTTCAATTATCATTTTCGTTTGGTGACTGTACCGGCAAATAAACTCAAAATGTATGAGAGTTTAAGGATAGAGTTACAGATGTTTTCAACATCTTTACAACAGTATATCGATGTTGCTAATATTTCATTGATAGGTGATTTTATTCCTAAAAGATTGATGTATACTTACGTTGAAAATAAAGAGAATAAATTCCCTTATGTTTTGAGTGGGACTGTATTAAATGTGCCTAAGTTTTTAGCTTGCGTTTTGGAGCAAGATCATAATTTTGTGCTACCAGAATATTTTTCTGTAAATAAATGGATGTAACAGATATAATATTATTTTTATAGATGTTCAATAAAACCAAATTTATTTAAAAAAAATAGATTTTTTATTTTTATGGAGTTTCCTAAATAAATATTGCACAAAATAATTACTTAAATCAAAATAACACTACCAACAAAATAGGTAACTTATTAAAAAAATAAGTTATAAAAACTATTAATTACGTACTTAGATCTTATTTAAATGATGAGGATATTATTTAATTTTAAAAATTAATATTAGAAACATCATTACTTGGCTCTGCTCATAAATTTTAAGACAGATGAGGAACTTATGCGCCAGACAAAAGTCCAAAATACAGGAAAAAGTCGTAGTATTTTACAGTCTGCTAGGTATTTGTAACTGCAATTCAGTTCTATGCCAATCAGGATTGTTTATATCTATGGGTGATTGCAACGTTTCTTCAATAACATCGACTTTACCTTCCTTTGTTATTAATATTATTGTGTGTGTTCTGAAAACAATAGAAATGTTTAATTTATGTAGTAAGGCGCCGCTCCGATTCTGTGGAACCACAACGTAGGGCCCATAAGAAACAAGCTATTTAGTTCTGCTGTGGGGAACAGGTCTTCCAAGCATCTCAGTATTCTGTCCTGGGCCAAACTTGGCCAGTCTCCGTTGAAGATCGTCACGCTATCTTTTCCGGGGTCTGCCTCAAGTTATTTTTATTTTTTTTGACGACCCAGTTGGCACTATGGTCACCATGCCGGACTGCCAAACATAGGGTTGCGGGTTCGATTCCCGCCTCAGACAAGTATTTATGCTTAGATATTTGTCTGTGGTCTGGTTGTTTCTATGTATTATAAGTATATATTTACAATAGAAAAGTATATCCGTAGGGGGGGAGGGTTAAATAGGGTTTAATAACAACTTTGAAGCAGGTCATTATTATATATTTTTTTGTCAATCTACAAACCAATTCATTAGTTTATTTTCTTGTTATTTTGTCCCTAATATCAAGATTTTTTAAAAACCTTAATAAGTACCCGCAGGGACATTAATTATGATTTCCTTGAATAAAGACAACGGTGGCTATAAAGCCCGCCATCTATCCAGCGATTAGGAACTAGCATAAGAAATAAGCTAATATAGTATCCCCATGAAGATTATGAGCATTGTACCTAAAATTGACGACCCAGTTGGCACAACGGTCACCATGCCGGACTGCCAAAAACAGGGTTGCGGGGGATATTTGTCTGTGGTCTAGTTGTTTCTATATATTATAAGTATATATTTACAAAAGAACAGTATAGAAGTAGTATATCCGTTGTCTAGCACCCATAACACAAGTCTAGTTACTTAGCTTGGGGCTAGATGGCGATGTGTGGAATGTCCTGCAATATTAATTTACTTATTTATTGAATTTTTAGAGTTCCGTACCTAAAGGGTAAAAATGGAACCCTATTACAGACTTCACTGGCCGCCCGTTCGTCTGTCTGTCTGTCACCAGGCTGTATCTTAAGAACTGTGATTATCTGTTAAAATTTCAACTGCTAGACAGTTGAAATTATGCATTTTTGTTGCCGCTATAACAACTACAAAAATAGAAAAAGAATCAACATGGTACGGAAACTATTCGTGCGTAAGTCTGATTCGCACTTGGCCGGCTTTTTACCTACCTAGTGCCGTATCCGACTTGTGGTATCGTTACGAAAATAGAACTCAATTGTTCACTAGCTGCAGGCCTTCTTAATTCTAACTCTGGGTCTGGTAAATATCTGTAAATGAACAAAGGATTTATTTAGAACTAGCGACCCGCTCCGGCTTCGCATGGCTATATTATGCATGTATTATACATATAAACCTTCCTCTTGAATCACTCTATCTTTTAAAAAACCGCATCAAAATCCGTTACGTAGTTATAAAGATTTAAGCATACAAAGGGACATAAGGACGGCAAAAAGTGACTTTATTTTATACTAGCGACCCGCCCCAGCTTCGCACGGCTATATTATGCATGTATTATACATATAAACCTTCCTCTTGAATCACTCTATCTATTAAAAAAACCGCATCAAAATTCGTTGCGTAGTTTTAAAGATACAAAGGGAAATAGGGACAGAAAAAGCGACTTTGTTTTATACTATGTAGTGATAGTGAAGTGACTATGTAATGAAGTCCAAAAACACTGCACTCAGAAACTCAGTAGCGTGGTTCGGACCTGCGTATCGACATATATCGTCCTCTCTATCAGACCCCTCTTTCCCATTGGGCACTCTGGGCGAGTGCCAGGGCCCCGTGATCGATAGGTTCCTGCCCCTTCCCTAGTTCCTTGTCACCAGGCTGTATCTCATGAACCGTGATAGCTAGATAGTTGAAATTACAGCCCAGTTGGCACAATGGTCACCATGCCGGACTGCCAAACACAGGGTTGCGGGTTCGATTGCCGCCTCAGACAAGTATTTATGCTTAGATATTTGTCTGTTATCTGGTTGTTTCTATGTATTATCCTACTATCCTACTAATATTATAAATGTGAAAGTTTGTGTGTGTGTGTATGTATGTTTGTTACTCCTTCACGCTAAAACCACTGGACCGATTGCGATGAAACTCTGTATATAGACAGCTGGAGACCTGGATTAACACATAGGCTACTTTTTATCCCGATATTCCCACGGGATCGGGACTTACGCGGGTAAAACCGCGGGGCGCAGCTAGTAAGTATATATTTACAAAAGAAAAGTATATAAGTAGCAAGTCTAGTTACTTAGCTTGAGGCTAAGCGGCGATGTGTGAAATGTCCTGCAATATTTATTTATTTATTTTATTTTATTAGATATTAAACAGGGTTATTGGAAATTAACTGACACGGCGTTAAGGGCTTCTTCTGTGCACCTTAACAAACAACTTTTGTTCTACGACTTTTGTCGAAACTTAATACATATCCCAAAAAAAATATTTAAGTGTTTCTCGTACTGTCTGGTAATTTTCTATGTCTATGCGGCAAGTGCGCGCGCGCGATCGGCACGGCGGGGCGCACTGCGTGCGACCCGATCGGGTTGTACCATACCTACTATGATTGATTCTGTGACGTAGACATAGAGTTGAGTATTATTTGAACTGTTGGATTTAATTTTTTATTTTTGTATGGAATATTTTTATAATGAATAATGAAGTCGTAGAACAAAAGTTGATCGTTAAGGTGCACAGAAGAAGCCCTTAACGCCGTGTCAATTAATTTCCAATAACCCTGTATATTTAAGTACCTACAGCATGGTAGGTACTGAACCCGTCGTGCGCAAATCCGACTCGCACTTAGCCGTTTTTTGTTTAGATTCGGATGTTACAGAATTCCGCTGAATTCCGAATTATGCCCTAATTACAACAGTTTACCTTTCCTCCGACTTTAACAACTTCATCAGTTCAGCCACAAGTTTATCTCTACTGGCAACACTACCGTGTCTCGTGCAAATATCTTCTAACAGCATTCTGCCGGCTTCTACCTTCTTCAACGGTACATTTGGTAGACTATTGCCAAAGCCGAGTGTGATATCATCGTGTTGTATTAATTTGTCTGTCTCGTTACTGTATGTGTGGATTGATGGTGATAAGTTACTGGAATGGAAAAATAAGTAAAATAAAATAAAAAAATAATAAAAAACGGTTGCACTCCGGAGTCCGGGAGTGCCGACAGACGTGAAAACTTTTTAAACTTATTGAATAAACAACTACAAAATACAATGTGTTTCAGCGAAGGGGTATTAATACGAAAAGAGGTTGTTCTAAGCGTCTAGACGAACAACTTTTGTTCTACGACTTTTGGAAATTCAAACATTTTTTTCGATAATTCTGAGGGAATTTTTACTTGAAAATCAGCTGTTTCATACAAAAACTTCGAACGAAATGTTCGAATTTCCAAAAGTCGTAGAACAAAAGTTGTTAGCTTAGACGTCTAAAACAACCCCCTTTCGTATTAATACCCCTTCGCTAAACACATTGTATATGTAGGTACATGCATATATGCATGCACATACTGTAGCTGCGTCTCGTAACGGTGATTTTATCTCGTCTAAAAATATGCGTACCGCGGTAAAAGAAGTTTTCATTTCAAAAATCCAACTATAAAATAGTGAAATTTAAAAGTTCTTAGAAATAAAATTTTATAAAAAGTAAAATAATATAAATAAATAAAAACAAACAGTTATAATATAACAAACTGGCCAATGTGGAACGGACAGTGAAGTTAGTAATACCTGTTTTTACCCTTTGCGTATGAAACCCTAAAAAACAAGTAGGTACCTACCCATTCGTTAATCCGCTACAAAAAAAGTTAGCTTCCAAGTTAACGTTAATCGTTAATCCGTTAATATGTGTAAAATTACATTTTTATATCGTTGCGTTAGTGAACTTAAAAAACTTATTGGTTTATGTTCATGATATGGTTTTAATTACTACACTGCACAATACCCTTTTTCTAACTAAATTACACTCACAAACAAAACACTCGTCACTGTAAGTACCTACCTAATAAAATGATCAAACGAAAAAAATTCTTCGCAGTTTTCTCACTCGCACGCGCCGGCCAAATATATCTAGTTTTGTTTTTGTTTCACGCGCTGCCACGCGCCGCCCGGCACTTGTCATTTCATTCCTCAGAATAAGGAAAGATATAGAAGGGCCCTAACCACGAAAAAAACGTGCATACCTACGCGACTAAACATGGCTGCTTAGTGTTGTACAACGTTGTAGTTTGTACATGGAGGTAGAAACAAATGGAGAAAACAAGCAGGGTCTTCCCCCTCAGGCTAAGTACATTGGCCACTGGTCATCTACGTTAAATAAAACTAGTTCAAGCGATATCAAACGATGTTGTTGGTGATTGTGTCGCAGTTACGAGCACCTCCAAAATGGTGAAATGCGCAGTCAATTCGTTCAAAAGGCGATCAGAAACGTCAAATATGAAAAATCACGGTGTTTCTTAGCACAGCAGCTTGAACCCATACGTGTGGGTTTGATGAAATTTTTAAGCTATTGCATAGATTTTATCGCGGGCCTTGGGGGGCGAATCAAGAAATTCCGTAACAAAAAAAAACCTAACACCCCCGACAAATGACGGACGATTATTAACGGACGACTATTGACGAACGACAAATGTCGGACGACAAACTCGGACGACATTTGTCGTCCGACTTTTTTTTATTTTTTTTATTTTTATTTTTTTTATTATTACTTATTTTTTTTTCCATATATAATTCTTCTATCAATTCGACCCAATCAAGAAATTCCGTAACGAAAATAAAACCTAACGGCCGAGCTACATGATAGGCGGAGTGGACTCCCCACTCCGCCTATCATGTAGCTCGGCCGTAATGAAAAAAAATAAAAGTAAAAAGTTGGCCAAGCGTTCGCTTAACGTGTATGTATGTATGTATGTATGTATATGGTACGACTGTACGAAGCTCGCACGACGCAATAGCTTTCCGCGGCAGTCCCCGAGTGCCACACGTTTTTTTTTTTGAGTTTCAATTCTAAGTATGGGGAACCCTAAAATTTATTGTTTTTTTTTTCTATTTTTGTGTGAAAATCTTAATGCAGTTCACAGAATACATCTACTTACCAAGTTTCAACAGTATATAGTTTTTATAGTTTCGGAAAAAAGTGGCTGTGACATACGGCAGACAGACAGACATGACGAATCTAAGAGGGTTCCGTTTTTCGCCATTTGGCTACGGAACCCTAAAAACGTGCCGGTGCATAATTTTTACTTAGTTGTGATAAGAAACACCGTGATTTTTTTTCTGATCGCCTTTTGAACGAATTGACTGCGCAGTTCACCATTTTGGAGGAGCTCGTAACTGCGACACAATCACCAACAACATCGTTTGATATCGCTTCAACTAGTTTTATACAACGTAGATGACCAGTGGCCGAAAATACTTAGCCTGAGGGGGAAGACCCTGTTCCTCCTCCCTTCATACCTCCATGTTTCAAAAGCAAAGTGACAGTTTAAACCGGAAGGAACAGCGCGGCACAATATGGCGGACAGGCACACGTCTGACGTCACGAAAAATGTAGCTGACATAGCGAAACTGTTGTTTATAGAGTTGGCTTGTTTTTATTGCATACATTAGATAAAGACGCCATCATGTTTATTACAATCGTCTTCTAAACCATAAATCTGTATTTGTTGCACCAGTTCTATATCTTTCCTTATTCTGAGTTTCATTCATACTTGTCTGAACCTGTTTTTCGCGCCGCGCCGCGGTGCCGTGCGGTAAATAGTAGGCATTGGATTAACGATTAACGGACTTCTGCATATTAACGGAAGTTAACGTGTCCGTTAACATTTTTAAAAGTTAACTTAAAAGTTAATCCGTTAATCAAAATGTTAACTTCGTTAATTAACGATTAACGGATTTACGAGTTAATGCCCAGCTATGTACCTACCTACCTAAGTACCTACTACCTAATAAGTGTCGTGCATTTTGTTTTGTACTATCGTTCAATGGACTATGACCTCTAGAAATAACAAAATAGTAGACATGGGGCGGGTAGTGGTTTTGCCGGGTACTCGCTGAACGGGTACCCGACACATTCTGCGCCGGGTACTCGTGGGTACCCGGCGGGTACGTAACGGCGAAATATCTATGCACACCATCTAGTTATGTATACAGCGAACGCCTGTTCTCAGAAGCAGGGCTAATTTATGACAAGAAACGTAGTCGCCTAAATGCTAACCGCGCAGAAAAATTGGCGTTTTTACATCACAACTTACCCATCTTAAATTACCAATATTAAAATAAAATATATACAGTGTAAACTCTTTATAACGTTATCCTTTATAACAATAAACTCCCTGTAACGTTGAAGTGAGCCCAACTTGGTTGGTTTGCGTTAAAACCCACATATTGAAACACTCTTTATAGCGATACGCCATTCTCTATTACGAAGAAATGTGTTCATATTTGTAGACAGTAAATATTTATTATCGGTATTATTGTTTATGTTATGTTATCAGGTAACAAAAGACTTTGAAGCTCCGAAACATCCGAGGTCGGTCTAACTTTTATCCTTAATTGCCTTGAACACGTGCAGTATGACGCATTGTTTTTCTCGGAAGGGATGGTCTTCGACCAAGCATACTGGGTACCTATCGTATTATTAGTCGTAAACCTACTTTGAAACTGTTAACATGGCCAGTAAACGGAAAGCGATTAGTGTTGACGAAAAAGTTTGTGTGATACGTGCAATTGAAAAGGGAGAAATTCTTGTTAATTTGGTTGTTTTTTTTGTTCACTCCATATAACGATAACTCTCTATAACGACAAAAAATGCTCAGTCCCTTGAGTTTCGTTATAAAGAGTTTACACTGTATTTAGTTTTTTTAGTTCTTCCTGATAAATTAGTGAGCAAAACATAATTATAATGATTACCGTTTGTGTTCAGCATAATAAATAATTTAAAAAGTGTAATATGTTTCATTATTTTTGGTCTATCAATTTACCCGGCAGAGCCGGATACCCGGCACCATTACCCGGTACCCGGCCGGAACCTAAAAAAAGTGCCGGATCCGCCGGGTACCGGATCCAAACCGGGTACCCGCCCCATGTCTACAAAATAGGTATTTTGATAACAAAAAATGTTTGCAATTTGACGGAATTTTCTACGACGTCAGATAAGTCAGGGTTTCTGCCACATAGGTAGCTCATTATTTGGTACTCCTTCATGCAAAAAATGGTTGTCTGTAAAGTCGGTTTACGGACAATAATTTTACGTGATAACGTCATAAGAAAACGATGAAAAGTTAAAAAGAAAAACTACATATTTATTATTGCTTTATTTTTTTTTCTTTATATTTTTTTCTATTCTAAAGTCTTCTATCCGTCACTCGTCACAAGCCCAGATGAGCGATATTATTATTAAATACTCTGTTTCCCAAGTTACCAGGACGCGTCTGGTCATATTACCATGACGTATGACGTAACACAATATTACCATGACATTTTTTTGTGAATGCAGGTGTTCCACCAATTTATTAGACGTTATCACGTCAAAAACTACTGAAAATATTGCGATAAAACTTGATAAGTAAATGGCTGGAATCCTGGAATAACAAATTCAAACTAATTTTTTTTTCGTTTGAAGCGTCTTAAAAATTAAGTTATGATGTGTGCACAGCTAGTTGAATATTATATTTACCTGAATTCAACAGCAATAAACACAAAGCCATTGGATTTATCAACATATTTTCTTAATTCTTTAGTATAATCTTGTATACATAAATTATTTTTCATAAAATCTTCTACAATCTTTCCTCTACCTGAAAACAGAAAATCTCTATTAAAATAAAATTTTCGTGTTGCAGTGTTAGTTGCCAAACTCCACCTCAACGGCTAAACCGATTTGTATGAATTTTTTTGTGTAGGTATATATATTCTTTAGGCCTGAGAATCGAACAACATGTATTCTAACACGCTTTTATTAGTTTCACCTGTATGTTTGCTTGTATGTAACCAACTCTTTTGGACTCGATTTTTTTTTATTTATTTTTTCCTTCTTTTTTTTTGTAAATGGCAAAACAACGTTTGCCAGTACAGCTAGTACCTAATATAAATAACTATACATGCCTATTGGATAGGTAGCATTGATGTAGGTAGTGGGTTTGATTCCCGGTTTCTACGTATTTGTAGTTCTGTGGCGCGATGCGGGAAACCCGCCTGCGACATAGGTTGCGGGTTCGATTCTCGCCGTCAAACAAGTAATAATTGTGTACTATAATTAATATTTTGTATGTAGGTATAACAAGTATGTATTTTTATTTACTAGCTGCGTCCCGCGGTTTCCCTCGCGTAAGCTCCAATCATAAGAATATTGTGATAAAAAGCAGCATAGGAATGTTTAATATATTTGTTTTAAAAATTAATTGTCAGAAATCTTAATACTTAGAATTATTTATTGTGAAATATTCCTTACTGATAGCATCATCTTTAGGGGTCCTTGGTAAGTTGAGTAAGACACCAATTTTCTTCTTTATCGTAGACATAGCTAGCCATGTTCCACCATTAGACTCAGCTTCCAAATCTCTACCTGAAAATAATTGGGTACCAGTTACTTTTAAACTTAAATCATGCATCTTTAAAACTAAGCAACGGATTTTGATGTGGTTTTTTTATAGATAGAGTGATTCAAGAGGAAGGTTTATATGTATAGTACATGCACAATAAAGCCGAGCGAAGCCGGAGTGGGACGCTAGTAAGAAATAAATAGTAAGTTATTAGAGATATCCAGTAATCCCCCTTATGATAACAAGTAATTCCCTATTGAGAATTGATTTTGATTATTCTATTTGAATTGAAAGGTACTTAGTACAGTCGGAATACCAATTAGCTGAACCCCACTTGACCCAGAGCTCACTAGCTAATCTGTAAGGTTGTAAAGTAATGTTACTTACCTGATTCTGTTTTTTTTTTCAAACAATATAAGTACTTACTATACAATACAATATAAAAAATATATCAAATAGGTACATTTACATACACACACATACATACACACACATGCATACACACACACATACTTTTACACACATACATACACACACATACACACATACAGTACTTTTTTTTTACTGATGTGCGAGTGAGCTCTGAGTCACGTGGGGTTCAGCTAATTGGTATTCCAATTGTACCTTTACGTTGTCTAGCTGGATTTACACGGGTGAAACCGAGGGCAAGTAATATTATAAAGTGAAAGATCGTGTTTGTTTTGTTGCTCATTAACGCAAAAATCACTGGACCAATTGCAATAAAACTCGGTATGTAGATAGCTGGAGACCTGGATTAACACATAGGCTACTTTTTATCCTAAAATTCCTATTAAATCGGGACTTAGGTGAGAGAAAACGCAAGGCGTTAGGTATATGGTTTTTTTTTCTATTTCGGTTTGAAAGCGAATATTCAGTTATTGTAGATAAGTACATACCTCCAAATATATTCCGATCTTCATCCCAAGGAGCCAAATTCTTTGTAGGCCGCTTATAATATTCATCTCGATTCGAAATTAGAATCAAACTGTAATCACTAGACTTCACCTTAGCACCGTTGTAGGCAAATAAAATACACATTTTGCGGTTACTTTGTTGACTGTAACCAAATAACCTTTTGAACATAGCACAGGTGATTTGGCGGCTAATAATGATACGGTTTTTAGTGGTATTTACTTTTATTTATTGTTGTTGATGGAATATTATTGATAACGTTATCACTTGTTATGAATTATTATATTTGTATGCTTGTTATCAATCACTCACTATCAGTTATTAGGTCGTAGGTACCATTATTTCGTTACCAAGAGAACGTACTGTAGGCTTAAATATATTACTTTACTCTTTGGGCTTAAAGCTTTAATTCTGTATTATTTTTGTATCATTTTTTCTAATTACAATATTTTCAATGGGATGATGAAAACAATGCAAACCAAAGAGAATTTAAGATGCAAACAGCTGTTTTTGACAGTGACAGATTTAATGTTTTTGATTATTTGTCACCCAATGCTGCCAACTTTCATGAGAAGAAATGAAGAAATAATAAAAAAAGCGCCATCTACATTTGATTGATAGTGCTGCCATTTAAAAGAAAACAGTTAAGTCGATCGACTTGACTATTTTAGTTTAGCAAAAGAAAACGAACTACATTTTGCTGTCAAATAGTTTTTGTTGACATTTGTCATTTGTTGAAAAAAATAATAATGGATCATGAATTTATTGTCTCTCTTTCGATTGAGTTTGATGTGATATAACAATGGAATCGAATATAACTTTTTTCAGTCTACCTGTAAGTGTCCATATTTTTCCAACTTATCTACGTCAGCCTCGAAAAATATCATTATTCTGGGCCATATTTTTTGCAGTTCGTGGACGCTCCAGAGATTGATTTTGGTAAAATCAAGGAGGAATGCGGGTACAATGAGTTTAACCCAGGGTTATCAGGGCACGGGTCAATTCTTGGAGCTGACGATGTGCTGGCACAGTTCCTACCTGGGGACGAGCCGTTGGAGGAGCCCGATCTCAATGGTCCCACAACTCTTCATTGTGAAATATGTAGAAAGCAGTTTGATAACGCTAAGAAATATTACGGGCATTTGAGGGTACATTCTAAGGATAATCTTTGGACTTGTGGTAAGTCTAATTATTTGCATTATTGACTGAAATGGGCTTAACTGAGTGATTGTAACATTAGTAAGTATAGATGGCAAATAGCTAGTACCAGACTGAGGGAGCATCTTTGCTAGGCAGCTGCATGAGGCAAATCCTCGGTCGGTTGAGACGTGCCTTGCCTGCGACAAACTCTACAGGCTGCAAACATCAGGACCTGGCTATTGAGCATAAATACAGGAATACAAATAAAAACAAATTCCAATTCGAACTACTTTCATACTGACTAAATCAGTGTTTACTGATTTAGCCTATTTGTTTGATCTATTTGATCTATTTGTATTTATTTACCCTAATTGGGAGGAGATAATCTGTTTAGATTATCTCCTCCCAATTAGGTAATTTCATTTTCAAAAAATATTTTTTATTCAAAATGTTACACACCTAGTTACGTTGTTATGTGATGAGTATGTTGATGAGTATTATTTCTCAGGCTTAAAGCACTTATTTATAAGCTAATCAACAAATTACAGATAAATGTCCCAATGAGAAGTTCTCGACCAAACAACAGTTAATGAAGCACACATTAATACACAAACCATTGGCTCGAGTGTGGAAGTGTCCGCACTGCGAGTTGTCTTTTGAAGCATTATGGAGGCTCCAGCAACATCTGTTCGCTAAACACTTGGGATATAAGTATGTTTTATTTTTATTTATAGTTAAAGTTCATTTATTCATACACAAATTCATCAGATTACAAATAACAAGGGTACAGACGCCCTCTCCATACAAACGTAGTTGACTGTTTCCTCCCTGGATAATGACACTAGCACAAATATTTTTGTTGCATAAAATTAATAACTGCCATGACTACGTCCCTATATTTTGTTTTTTTATTTTTAAATCTTAATTTGTATGATATATAGAAAATGAAAAAAACCAAGTCATGTCATGGCAGTTAAAGGTTTTATGGCATAAAAATATTTGTGCAAGTGTATCTAAGGAGGAAACAGTCGACTATGTTTGTATGGAGAGAGCGCCGGTACCTTTTCACCTTACTTAATTCAATTATGTACACAAAATGTAAAAAGATAATTAAAAAAATCTAATTAAATCTAAATATTAAACTAAAACATCACAAAAAATAAAAATGAAACTAACCCTAATCAAACAAACCCCTCCACAACGTTCCTGGTGCAAAGCTGGACAAATTGGAGGCAGCGTTACCCCGTTAGGCAGTATGATTTTGTTTATTATACTCTATTTTATTGCATAGAAGTATTATGTTTCTTAACACCATAAACAATTATTTATTAATATTGGTCCAGTACTTTCAAAACCAAAAAAAAAAGATTGGTTTGTAATTAAAATAAATAAATAAATAAATAAATATTGCAGGACATTCCACACATCGCCATCTAGCCCCAAGCTAAGTAACTAGACTTGTGTTATGGGTGCTAGACAACGTATATACTACTTATATACTTTTCACTTTTTTTTTTTTTTTTTTTTTTTTTTTACTTTTTTTTTTTCTTTTTACTTTAATTAATTATTTTATTTTTATTTCAGACCACACAAATGTGGAGAATGTGAGAAAGTATTCCATAAATTATCTGATTTAAAGAAACATGAGGATACACATGAAAGTAAGAATTTGTCTTATTTAGTTCTTTGAATTGACAATTGTTGTGTAAAAATTTGGGAAAATATTATGGGATATAAAATTAATGTATATTTTTGATAAAATAAAAATAAAAAATATTACTTGAGATTGTTACCTATGATTTCCCATAGGAAATCACGTGTAAGTCCAAATCTCATGGAAATATCAAGATAAAAAAGTATCACAGATGATGTATTTCTGTTGTTGCTATAATAACAAATACTAAAAACGAAATATAATGGTTAGATTAGAGCTTAGATGTTTAAAACTATGCAACGGATTTTGATGTTTTTTTAATAGATATAGTGATTCAAGAGGAAGGTTTATATGTATAATACATGCATAATATAGCCGTGCGAAGCCGGAGCGGGTCGCTATCACTACATAGTATAAAATAAAGTCACTTTTCGCCGTCCCTATGTCCCTTTGTATGCTTAGATCTTTAAAACTATGCAACGGATTTTGATGCGGTTTTTTTTAATAGATAGAGTGATTCAAGAGGAAAGTTTATATGTATAATACATGCATAATATAGAGAGAGAGGCAGAGAGAGAGAGCGGTGTTGGCTTAGTGGTAGATAGCTCGACTTTCATTCTGAAGGTCGTGGGTTCGAATCCAGGCCAGCCGTGCACCAATGTATTTTTCTTAAGAAAAATTTATGTGCGCTCATTGACATTGCTCTTACGGTGAAGGAAAACATCGTGATGAAACCCGCAGCTTAATTGGCTCCAGAAGTATTGACAAGTTCTCTCCTCTGGACATGGTCGACTAAGCTGAGAGGGTAGTAGGTGCTGGGCAAGCCGACTCTATCTTCACGTAAAAAGGACCCAATTAAAAAGGGTCTAGTCGCGGAAAACAGCCCGTATACAAGTACATGCATAATATAGCCGTGCGAAGCCGGGACGGGTCGTTAGTTTTTTTAATATTTTCAGATATAAAATCACATAAATGTCATATATGTGAGGTTGGGTTCACGGACAAGTCTAATCTGAAGCGGCATCTTGTGACGCATGAGAAGGCCAGACCTTTCCCTTGTCCTGGATGTAGGCGGCCATTTACTCAGGTCAGATTAAATAATTACATTCTTCAACATTTACACAGTGTCAGCTATGTTGAATGTATTTTATTTATATCTTTAGAAAGCAGACAGTCAAAGTTAAAAAAAAATATTCACATATAAAAACTAAGTTAGGATGTGTGCCTTCGAAACCTTCGAAGCCTTCGAAGCCCACCAATGAGAAGAAGGCACAAGAAACTCATGCCCCCTTATTCCAAAACGAGGTTTAAGGATAGTCCGAGATGTGGATTTAAACCTTAGATTTAGACACAGATTTACTCGTGAACTATAGTCTAAACACTATCCCTATATAATCACTCACGTCTCTAAGGCCTCCGTTAATTTAGGGGTCTTTTCAGTCATGAGCGTATAGGTATCTATTAAGTTAGCGTGCTACATCTTGAACTACATTCACTTACCATCATGTGAGGTACTTAGTGGTCAAACGCTAATCTATTTATTAGAAAAAAAAAGTATTTGTTTCATAAGTACGTATTTACAAAAGAAAAGTATTTGACCACAACACGAGTCTATTTGCTTAGCTTTTGGTTAGATGGCGCTGTGTGGGTTGTCATGCAATTTAAATATTTTAAATGATTTATTTCAGGTAGCATCAATGAGACGCCATGCTCAAAACTGTCGTAAAGTTGTGAAACAAATCGAAACTGATGAAACTAAAAAGAATAATTTAAAAACACCAGTCATGGAAATAGATTTAAGGTAAATAATAATACAAGAATATATTGTACTTGGGAATACTGGAATAAACAATAACCTATGTTACTTCCCAGGATTGAATGTATTCTCTTACCAAGTTTCATCAAAAGCGGTGCAGTAGTTTTAGAGTAGTACAGCTTTTGCCCGCGTAGAAGTCGAAAATGGAATAAGGAATCGCGTTGTCCCATACAAACTTTGCCCCCCTTTTTCACCTCCTAAGGGGTAGAATTTCAGAAAATCCTTTCTTATCGGATGCCTACGTCATACAAAGAGCACACCCTCCAACTTTCAGGTCCCTGCGATCAGCGGTTTGGGCTGTGCGTTGATCCGTCAGTCAGTCAATCAGGAGAAAGCATTTTATATGTATAGATTTAGTCTCTTCTGTCTACCAGTGGCGCCATCTGTGACGGCCATTGACAAGATACTTTGACTTATGAAGGTTGTTTACCAATTTCTTATGAAATTTGATGTGCGCTATACATATTCCTCGTACGGTGAAAGAAAACATTGTGAAAACCCGCGGCTTAATTGGCCTTGAATAGCATGGATTAGATGTGAAGGCCTATAGACTGGTGATAAAAATGGATAATTATTTCAGACCAACAGAATTACCTAAAGAGGACAAATCCAACCAACTTCACGCCGGTACCTGCACTGTGGACAAAATAGTAGACGACATACTTTCTGCTGAAGACGATTACAACATGAATGTAGCTCAGAATCAAATGTTAAACTATACAGGTATCAACTATCTTATTCTATTTAACTACTGAATTTAAATAAAGGTGTTATAGAACGTATAAGGGTGACTTCCCTAATCTCTCCCAATGGTACCATGGTTAGTCAAAAAATACCGTGATTGCATCTGAGTGGTACTATAGCAACTTTTTCCTAAAAGTACTGTGGCGCCATCTGAGCGGCGAATTTGGGCTTTTTATTCTGCACCACTTAGCTTGGGTCTAGGAGACCACTCTGCAATATTTATTTACTAGCTTTATCTCGCGATTTTCGCGGTTCCACCCGCGTAAGTGCCGATCCCGAAGGAATATCGGTATAAAAAAGAACCTATATGTTAATCTAAGTTTCCAGCATGCATGAAGTAAGTACTTCTTCAACAAACGGGATGTTGAGCCTTTCTTCATTTCATTTTAGAATGCCAAATACCTATAATTGATTTAATCGACATAATACCTACTAAGTAAATATATTTTTTACAGATAACATAATACCACCAACGGATAACCTACAAACGGAATTACTAAGAGAAATGAATCAAATGCACGTATTGGACGATGAATTCCTATACAACGACTTAGATTTTGATAACCTATACAATTTCGACTGCTCGGACCGGAACGAACTGTTCGACATCAATGACACAAGAGGCTTAGACCCGGACATCATGAACGCATTCTACCAAACGAAATACGATATACCTGATCTTATGAACATAACTCCGGCACCGAAAGAAGATTTTCTCAACACCGAATGCGCTACCATATTTGAAAGTGATGTGGATTTAGAAGCTAGTACAAGTTTAGCTGCTAATTTAAATCAATTGATTGGAGAGAATAGTGTTCAGTATATTTCAACGGAGCATGATGATACGTTTATTATAAGTTTGAATAGTGAGATTGATGCTGAAACTCTGACTGATATGTTGAACATTGGTATGTATCTATCACTAGCTGCGTTCCGCGGTTTCACCCGCCTAAGTCTCGATCCCTTGGAAATATCAAAATAAAAAAGACCTATAGCTTTCCTCGAACAATGGACTATCCAACACAAAAAGAATTTTTCAATTCGAACCAGTAGTTCCTGAGATTAGCGCGTACAAACAAACAAACTCTTCAACTTTTTAATATTATAGTTAAAAAACTTTTTTCTATTATAGCTTCGCACGGTTTGCATATAGCCAGTATGAAGTAAATTTTGCATCAAATATCGACCCAATTTTAAAAAATCGGGCTCAAAGTGTTTCAAGATGGTCAAAAACGTCATAGTTTGTCAAGTATATAAGTAATAAAACTACCAGTGGCGCCATCTTGGTGGCGATCGTTCACAACAATCATTTATAAAATGCGATGTGCGTATCCTGCTCAGACACTCAGCCTTCACCGGTCATTTAAAGTTTTACTGGTCATATGCACCAAATTGTCTCCCTCGTTTTCGGTGTTATTCTCCCACACACGACATTGGCAAATCCACGGCGTTATTATTAGCCAGTAGAGAGGCCATCACTAAAGTTGAAGTTGAAGTTGTGCGTTCAAAATATTCTGAAACCACTAAATTCTCGATATGATATCGATGCTTACCGCCAAAAAGCAGATTTGATTAAATAAAAAACTAATATATAAAACTTTCAATGCTTAATAATATTAATAGTTAAAATTAACGATTTCGATTCATTTTTACAAAAACCTACTTATTCTTCATAAAATATGCCAAAACCAAATGTTATGTGCGTTTAAAATTAACAATAACTGGTATTTAACGCACATAGCATCTTGTAACGAACTATTGTTAAACTAGCGACCCGTCCCGGCTTCGCACGGCTATATTATGTATGTATTACAGACTTGTAGCTCTTGTAGTTTCAGACATTTCAGACTTTTTCTCTTTTATATATAGATTTTTCAAACCTCTACTGGTGGCGCCACCTCTATGGTGGTATCACTATCACTATCACTACATAGTATAAAACAAAGTCGCTTTCTCTGTCCCTATATCCCTATGTATGCTTAAATCTTTAAAACTACGCAACGGATTTTGATGTGGTTTTTTTTTATTAGATAGAGTGATTCAAGAGGAAGGTTTATATGTATAATACATGCATAATATAGCCGTGCGAAGCCGGGACGAATCGCTAGTCACTTATAAAGAGAACCTAATCGCGGGATTCAGCTTGTAATACATATAAACTTATTATTTCAGGTTTAGAATCATCAAAAAATAACGAAAACACAGAAACCGAAGTGACAGAACAAATTTCCGAACCGACGGAACCAATTGTGCTCAAAATAGAAGAACCGGTCACTGATAAGGCAGATAATAAAGAAAATAGAAGAGTTAAGAAGATAAAGAAAAGCGTTCTGTATATGTGTAGGAAATGTAATAAAGTTTTTAACAAAAAGGATAATTATAAAAGTCATAGAGGTAAGGAATATTTTAAGATTAGCTTTTCATCGCGACTTTGCGCGTATCACTCCTGTCTTGATTAGGTTTAAAAATCTTTATTCTCAAAAAAGACATGACTATCACTTACATGAGAACTTAACTAAAACAAAAATATTTAAAACGTTCGTCTAGTCGCAGAACAAACAAGGGACATGCCTTGACACCGCTGCTCTTATACGAAATTGCAAAAGGATGCAAATTCTGAGAACTTTTGTTGTTAAAGTTGGAAATCCATTTTGGATCTATATCCAAAACTCCATCAAATTTTAATATGTAAATTTACTAAATTTAGTTTGGGAGGCTTTTGTCGCAAGAGAGTTCAACGAGATTATTTTTCTTGCTATTTGAAATCTGGCAGAGCGAGTGAGTAACGAGCGAGGGCGCGTGCAGCGAGCGCGCGAAATTATAAATTACAGATCGCCTCACGACGCCTCTCTGTAGTTTCTACGGCACTCAGGTTGGGAACCCCTGACTTATGTAGTAAAACCATGGTTATTTAAAATCCTATAATAGTGTCTAAGATATAGACAGAACGCTTACATAACCTTCATAAGATTTAACTATTTTCTTACTATGTTTTCAAGCAACCCACGAGCCCTCCCTGCGGCACCACAAATGCAGAGTATGCAATGAAACATTCAGTTATAAATCAACATTAAACAAACATATGCGTAAAATGCACCTGCCTATAGTAAGGGTCGCACACATATGTGATGTTTGTGACAAGAGTTATATGGCTGCTTGGATGGTGAGTCTACTACTTTATTGATTAGCCTACTTAGCTGCGACCCGTTGGGGTCCGGGAACGGAAAAAATGTCCCATCTTCTATATATATAAAATTCTTTGTCCTGACTGACTGACGGATCAACGCACAGCCTAAACCGTTGATCGTAGAGACCTGAAACTTGGACGGTGTGTTTGTATGACGTAGGCAAGGGCAAAAATTTTTTTAGCGTCAAACTTATAACTGCCATGACCATGCCCCTGTTTTTATTTTTATGTTTTTTAACTCTTACTTTCTATAATAATTAGAATATGAAAAAAAAACAAAATAAAGGGGCATAGTCATGGCATTTATAGGTTTTATACATCAAAAATATTGTGCTAGTGTCATTATCCAGGGAGGAAACAGTCGACTACGTTTGTATGGAGAGAGCCTTACCTATTATTATTTTTTGTTTTATATACAGCTAAAACGTCACAAGGAACGGGAACACGTCATGCTATTGCCCTACGCGTGCGATTTCAAAGATTGCGGGAAGAAATTCTATAATAACAGTGATCTTACTTGTCATAAAAGGTAAATTAAAACCATATTGTAACTAATGAAATAGAATCTATACTAATATCATTTTTAATATCAAATCAGAGTTTGTTTGTTTGAACGCGCTAATCTTAGGAACTGCTGGTTCGAATTAAAAAAATATTTTTGTTTTGTATAGTCCATTTACCGAAAAAGGCTCTAGGCTACTTTCCATTTTGATATTCCCACGGGATCGAGACTTACGCTGAAACCGCGGAGCGCAGCGATAAAAAATGAATATAGCAGGATAATCCACTATACAGGAAAAGTATTTTTGTAGTGCACATTTTTTTTCTGCTGAATATATGTCGGCAGTGGAGTACATTTACGCAAAAAAATAAATTAAAAAAAAACCAAAACTTAATGTGAAAAACTTCCTGCAATTTCTAAATTATTGGGTATCTCAGTATTGATACACACAGTGACACGTAGGTACCTACCTTCATTTAGAGCGCGCTATTAAACTCGCTGGCGCTAGTATTGTGTCCATGGACTTCGTCGTTTTGTTAGAAACACTTAAATGGTTATAGCTCTGAGAGTTTTTGAGTTAGCTCCAAAATAAAAAAACAGTATTTTTTATTTTAATGTGCTTCAAACATACCGAAATTTGTGCACTACAAAAATACTTTTCCTGTATAATATCTAGCCCCAAACGAATCAACTAGACTTTGGTGACCAGACAACGGAGAGAATAATAATTATATACTTTTCTTTTGTAAATATAAACTTAGTATTCATACAGAAACACATTTTTTTTACATATTTTATGATAGGTCAGTGTTTGACCACTATCACACCTGCCTGATGGTAGGTGACGATGCGGCCTAATATGTAACACGCCTTCCTAGAAGATACACGCCTTCCTAGAAGATACACGCCTTCCTAGAAGATACACACGGTGGTTACACACGGACAGACAGACATGAGAGTGAGGGTTCCTTTTTTTTTAGCTTTTGAGGTACCGGAACCCTATGAATTATTAGTATCGATATGAAACATACTTACTTTTCCGAGAAAAAAATATTTTTATAAATACTTGTAAATTTTGTTACTGTTTCAGGTCCCATACTGGCGAGCGTCCGTATTCATGTGAATACTGTTCCAAGACATTTAGATATATATCGCATTTGAGAAGACATTCTCGTAATACGGTAAGTTTTTATTGACATTACATACTAGTTTTTACCCGGCTCCACGCTGCTTGCGGCTACAAGGGTATGTTTTTCGCGCCTATCTTTGTATGTTTGTTTTTTCATTTTGCTGAACTTATTTCGGTAGTAGAGTATGTACATTTTAGCAATAGTCATTGTTTGGTTCAAAAAACATTAAAAACTAGCTGCTCCCCGCGGTTTCATTCGCGTAAGTCCGATCTTTCTTATTGTTTAAACCTTCCCTGGACTACAGCAAACATTTCAAAACCGAAATCATCAAAATCGGACCAGCCGTCCTCGAGTTTTAGCGAGACTAACGAACAGCAATTATTTTTTATTTATATAAGAAAGATTACAAGACGCGTGCACCGCAGTACCGTATTCTTTGATAGCGCGCGTCAATGAACTCGCGGCGACAATCGATTACAAGTCCCATTCTTAAGAGGAAAGGGTAGGTACCGGGGGCTTTCTCCATACAAACTATTACAAACGTAGTCGACTGTTTTCTCCCTGGATAATGACACTAGAGCAAATATTTTTGGTGCATAAAACTTATAACTTCTATGTATTATTAGTTTTTTAATTTTTAAAATTTTAATTTCTATGATAATTAAAAAATGAAAAAAAAAAAACCAAATCATAGGGACATAGTCATGGCAGTTATAGGTTTTATGGCACAAAAATATTTGTGCTAGTGTCATTATCCAGGAAGGAAACAGTCGACTACGTTTGTATGGAGATAGCGCAGGTACCCTTTCACCTTAACATGGCATACAGCTATTATGACGTAGGCGTAGGTAAATCTGTCTGTCTGCCTACGTTAATAGTTATCTGTATAAGGGATTTTGGAAAGATTAATGGCAAAACTTCGAACAATAATTACTTTATGCAAGGAGGTTAGATTCTTAGAACTACCTACGTGTAATGGCGTCAGATGCTGATGAAGAAAATAAAAAACACTTGACCCTGAATGCTTATATCTTTTTTTCACATCTAGTTCACGAAATACTATCAATCTCATTATAATGTTTTTTTTTATAAATATATTTTTTAAAGTGCATGGCCTGCACTGGGCTGTAATATCTATCTGTTTTCAAGGGCTGCGAGTTCGAGTCTCGTCTCAGTTGCAATTTTTGAAGACGCATTGTTCTTCAAAAAATATTTTTAAATCCTACTAATATTATAAATGTGAAAGTTTGTGTGTGTGTTTATGTTTGTCACTCCTTCACGTAAAAACTACTGGACCGATTGCGATGAAATTCGGTATCTAGATAGCTGGAGACCTGGATTAACACATAGGCTACTTTTTATCCTACGCGGGTGAAACCGTGTGGCGTAGCTAGTATCATTATAATTTAGAAAAACGGAGAATTTTATTAACATTTTTTATTTGTGTATATGCTTAAGTATTGCCTTGCCATAATTATTTGAAAAACTCCGCATGATAAAGCTAGGTTATGCTTAACTCGAAGTTGGTATTTTGCGTTTTGCTTAAAGGTGGTATTTTGCGTAGTTGGAGTTATGCGTCTAAAGGGCCGTCCATTTAATCATGTGATGTTTTTTTGACGTGACAACGTTTTATAAATTGGTTTGCCGGGTGACACTTCAAGAAACTGCGTTACGCTCCGCTGACGTTATGCGCTCACAATGAGAGCGAGTGAGAGGCACGCGGGCATGGTTAGCCCGCCTAAGAGCGAGAGAGACAGACATAAAAAGTGAAAGGCACGCGTCCCTTCCACTCGAGCACAGTTGTTGTCACGTAAAACTTTCGCCCGTATACCGACTTTACAGGCAACCATTTTTTGGCAATTTTTCACCCGTGGTGATACATTGCGAGGTTTAAGACTACCAATATATCACGTGTATTTTTTAGTACCTACAAAGAAACTTATTTTTCTTTTCTAAATATTAATAAAACACAGGTACAGTATGGGTCATAAGTAAATGATCAGTTTGCTACAATAATACTATCAACAAGTATTGGAGTTACGACCTTCTTCTAATAGACGTTACACACAAACTTAAATACTTGAATTAAAAGTACTCAGTGTGATTGGTATAAGGGGCCACCCGCTACACCAACCGACGACGTGGGTTCGATCCACAGGTTACGTTGTTATGATGTTTAAATAGTGCTGCACAGGATTGTAAACGTTACGGTGGGCAGAGACTTTTGACCGTGAATTGTACTTATAAGTATACGCGTTTGTCGCAAAAATAATTACACGTATTGCCGCTTTTCGGTTGAGTATCGCGCGTTTGCCGAAAAAATCAACACACATGATATATTACCACACCCCCTCCCTTGTGAGGTTTTATAGACCCCTCTCCCCCTTTCAAATTCAAATTCATTTATTCGCATGAAGTAGGTATAAAACAGTTGGTCAGTTGGACTTTTTCGCGCCTTTCTTGATTAATGCACAGCCCCTTAAGGGTATGGACTAACATCTTAATATTTTTCTTTACAGTGCAAAAAGAAACCGAAGGAAAAACCTGTAGCTGGCAAAGGTAGCTCTTCTCTATTAAAAAAAATGTAAATAGTTAGAAATGTGTATTTGTTTTAGTAATTTTTTTAGATAATCTTGCAGAGTGCTTATAAAATAAAACATGGAGCATCCT
Organism: Idaea aversata; assembly: GCA_907269075.1. NCBI lineage: Eukaryota > Metazoa > Arthropoda > Insecta > Lepidoptera > Geometridae > Idaea > Idaea aversata. The sequence goes on along the minus strand of OU026104.1, from coordinate 8,112,659 downwards.
TTTTTTGAAGTCAATCAAAATCTGTACATACATTTATTACTTAGTCGTTTTAGTTTAAAAAATCATGTTTAATTATTATTATATTTTCCTAAAGTGTAAATAAAACAACAGTTACGAAAATAAAAAAAAGAATTTTTATTCAATCATCACATAATGTACTTACTTATTGTCTATGAGTAATTATATTACAGAATAAGGATATATCAATGATTAAAAATAGACCAAATGCAGGTTGCGGACGCGGTGGTAACCAATGGGATGCATATAAACCAGGACATTCCACACATCGCCATCTAGCCCCAAGCTAAGTAACTAGACTTGTGTTATGGGTGCTAGACAACGAATATACTACTTATATACTTTTTTTTCTAAATATATACTTATAATACATAGAAACAACCAGACCACAGACAAATATCTAAACATAAATACTTGTCTGAGGCGGGAATCGAACCAGCAACCCTGTTTGGCAGTCCGGCATTGTGGCCATTGTGCCAACTGGGTCGTCGTATAAACTGTTTCATTGCAGTTTATTTGATGGTACACATTTGATGCGATACATCCCTTTTATTAACTAAATAATTATGGGACCCTGAGGAATCCCCCTTTCAACATAAAAATAATCATCACAATCGGTTGAGCCGTCTTCAAGAAAACTGACATTAAAAAAAAATATAAGCGACAAATAGAAAACCTGTGGTTTCAGAAAATTGTACTAAAAAAATAAAGAATCATTCACAACAATATAAAAGTGAACAAACAACAGACGAACACAAGTGAACAACAAACAAAGTGAAGTGAACAAGTGAGTAAACGAACAGTCCCTCGAAGGCCTCTGTGTATTTGACTCACGAGCTTCTTCACCGTGCTACATCTTAGACCGCATCGTCACTTACCAAATAATCCTACTAATATTATAAACGTGAAAGTTTGTGTATGGATGTCTGGATGTTTGTTACTCTTTAACGCAAAAACTACTGAATGGATTTCAATGAAACTATAGGCAATATAGCTTATACATCAGAATAGAACATAGGCTATAATTTATAAAGATACTAGCTGTCCCGGCAAACGTTGTTTTGCCATTTAAAAAAAAAACTAAAGAAAACAAAATAAAAAATAGATGTTAGCCGATTCTCAGACCTACTGAATATGCTCACAAAATTTCATGAGAATCGGTCGAGCCGTTTCGGAGGAGTTCAACTTCGAACCCCGTGACACGAGAATTTTATATATATAGAGATTGTGTGAATTGTCTAAAATATAACCAAAAGTGACGAAAAAGTGACAGATGTCAAAGTGACAGATGACATCTGTTAAATGTCACTTTGACATCTGTGAAATTGCTCAGCGTTTTTTGTCACATACTATATAGATCGAGACTAACGCGGGTGAAACCGTGGGGCGCAGCTAGTTTAATATAAAAAAAGTCCCGTAGATCGCCATCACGCGCACGCAACCGCGCGTGAATGCCGTCTTAAATAATTACATTATCTAAGTTTGATCGAATTCTTCATCATCCTTTATTGACATGATTTGCATGAACGATTCCAAACTGTTTGTACTATTGACGAGGCTCTCGTATGTATGGTGATTGTTCGCTAACTGGAATAATAAAAAAATAAATTCAGAATTTAAAAAAAAAACACCATATTATCCCCCATAACTTTCAGATGGCTGAAGCGTTTTCGATCTAACATACCTAAGAACACTGCCGACTAATTCATCTTTCAAATAAAAGAAACCAAATCAAAATCGGTTCAGCCGTTCGGGAGCTACGACGCCACAGACAGACACGTCAAACTTATAACACCCCGTCGTTTTTGCGTCGGAGGTCAAAAATAAATGTTAGTAGATAGATAACGAGCCAGAGTAGGGTTAGATGCAAAATGGGCACATCGCAAAAGGTGCACTTCGCAGGATGAGCACTTTCTGCGAAGTGCACACTGTCTAGTGAGAGGTGCTTTGACCTTTAATCTTAATTTCAGGCCTTGTGTTCGAATCTTGGCCACATCATCGTATTTTCCAAAATACTTCAAACATATTGATAGATAGATAAATTCTTTATTGTAAACACCAATTTCAAATAACATTAATAATAAAATTTAAAAAAATAAATAAAGCTTAAGTCTAAGTGTTACAAAGGGCGGCTTATCCCTCAAAGCGATCTCTTCTAGGCAACCTTTGGATGGACAAGAAGTTGAGGAAAGTGAAGGGTAGGGTGTTCAAACTTAGGAAATTAAATAAGATGCAAATAACAACAAAAACATGACAATAAATACATACTAATAATAATTACTTATGTTCAAAGGGTAAAGGAAAACATATCTAGAACTCATCACAATAAAGGCGAGTGTACACCCGTAAAAGGCGGAGGGTTATAGCGTCAAATCAAATGATCACTTCAAAACAACCTAAACTAACATATTTAATGCTAACAAGGTATGGATTCTAAAGCTCAGGATTTTTGGCTTTGGCACCCGGAGGAGGCACTTGTGGCTTCTAAGCCAGGCCAATATAGGACATAACATTAATTATATATACTTACAAACTTTACGACCCATTTGGATAGATGTTCAGTATACGTCTGTGATTGAAATCTCGCATCGACTAATAAAACAGCACCCCAATCGCCTTTGTGACGGACGCACCTTCCCACAGCTTGGTTTAACGCTCTGAAATTAAATCATAATAATCGGTAAACATACATAAAACAATATATCACTACATAGTATAAAACAAAGTCGGTTTCTTTGTCCATATGTCCCTATATCCCTTTGTATGCTTAAATCTTTAAAACTACGCAACGGATTTTGATGCGGTTTTTTAATAGATAGAGTGATTCAAGAGGAAGGTTTATACATGAATAATATAGCCGTGCAAAGCCGGGGCGGGTCGCTAGTATAATACATGAATAGACAGAATTTTTGAAATGGAGCTTTCTTCAGGGCCACTTTCTAAACGATAAGACATAGCAATAATCGATAGTGTTGCTGATAGATAATTTCCTGGAAACATAGTATGGAAAAAATCAAAGGAAGTAGCTCATTTTTGTATTTGTCTGCATAACAGGAGAGTATAACTTGAATCTGAGAAAGAATGTTTAGTTTCAGAGTGAGGCTCCTTTTCACCAAAATAGTGGGTGGGTCGAATTTTTTAAAGATTAAGTGTATTAAGATTTCCTCTTAATATACTATTATTTCAAAGGGGCATGGCAGTTATAAGTTTTATGCCAAAAAAATATAAGTGTCATTATCCAGGGAGGAAACAGTCGACTACGTTTGTATGGAGAGAGCGCCGGTACCCTTTCCTCTTAAAGTGTTACCTGTAAGCTTGTACTTGAAGCCACTGCCGTCCCGTCAATAAGTTCCTTTGCTTAGCGTACTTGTCGTTGTACTCCATTTTAGCTTTCACCGCCTTGTCAAATGTATTCGGGTACGGAACGCCGATCTGTAAATAAATAATTACCCAACTTACTATAACCCGAGAATTTAAAAACATTGTGACTATGACGACCCAGTTGGCACAATGGTCACCAAGCCGGACTGCCAAACACAGGGTTGGTTCGATTCCAGCCTCAGACAAGTATTTATGCTTAGATATTTGTCTGTGGCCTGGTTTTTTCTATGTATTATAAGTATATATTTACTAAAAGTATATAAGTAGTATATCCGTTGTCTAGCACCTATAACACAAGTCTAGTTACTCAGCTTGGGGCAGATGGCGATGTGTGAAACGTCCTGCAATGGCTGCAATATTTTATTTAGTGCATTTGATTAAAACCCATTAACTACATCGTACAACATACCATACAACTACACCCATCGCGGGCAAAAGCTAGTTATAAGTATTGATAGAAACTTCAGTATCTACTCACAGTGATAACAGCTCTAGCCTGTTGATCCTTAAAGTCCATCCCTTCAGATACCTTCCCTCTGTATACAGCAAACAATATAGCCCCTTTCTCTGTTGACACGCTGTTGTAATAATCCTGTCGACAACAATTTAAATTGTGATAACATTCACTAATTAATTATTTTTTCTAGTTAGTATTTTGCAATGAAATTATTTTAATTTATTTTATAAGTTAATGTAAGTTCTTTTTCGCCTGAGACACAGGATTACCTAGTTCAGGCACATGTGTTATTTTTGTTATGTAAAATGAGTTTTAAGACCACTGTGAAGCTGTAATTCCATACAAAAAGCGGTAACATTTTCCCCGCCATAAACAAAATTCGATTTTGATAATTTTTGAAAATGTTCTAGATCTAACTGCAACCCGCAACATTATTTGAAAAGGAAAATGTAGGCAATTACGTCTGGATTTAAACTCTCTCTATTGCACGATATGGGTCATTTTTGAAAACACCTACTCGCGCCGTGTATCCAGAACTCACGATTCTCTTAATAAATATATTTGTATTTCTATGGGTAATTTTTACTTTAGCTTCTCCGAGCTTTTTCTCTCACCAGGGCGGCACCACTAGCAATCAAGTGTGGAAATAATATAAAGGCCTTTAGATACAAGTTAAAATTGAATTAAATTTAAAAAATTATGAATCTGTAAATTGGCAGTAAGTTTAGTGAATTATTTTACGTTAAATTTAATTGCTGTTAATTCAAAGTTAAATAATAAAAATGCACCCATACCTATCGATAGAAGGCATTATGGCGAACAAATAATACCTTGACACCAAACCTCTAAAGTGTCTCAGAAACGTGATGCGTTCCATGTTTTAACAAATATCCTTTTTCCGAGACGCTTTAGATGTTTGGTGGGAAGGCATCATTTGTTCGCGATAATGCCCTCTATCAAAAAGGGTCTTAAAGTGCAACGCGTAAAAAAACAAACTCCCAAAATAGTAAACAAAATAGTAATTATCACCATCTTAAAGGAACGGTTTAAGAATTCCTGAGCACCACAAAACAGGCTTCTAAGAGTATTTTAAATTTTTTTGGATATTTGTTTGTAAAGAATAAGCTCTAAAAGTACTAGGCCAATTTTGATAAAATAAAGTATGAAGGTCCAATGATTCCTTGGGAGTAATATAGGCTACTTTAATTCCAATATTCCCACGAGATCGGGAAGCGTTTGAAATAAGATTCATACCTCCATAACTTCATTGTGGTCTTTCACGTTTCTGCTCTCTTGAAATACGTTTTTGATGGCACACAATTGCTTCCATATACCCGTCTCTTCCCAACTGAAACGAAAATAAGGTGTAGGACGCAGTCGCAGTGGAGTACGTGAAGTTTCGTACTAGAATACTGGCGAAACTTCGAACAAAATATACTTTGTTTGCAAGGAGGTTAGATTCTTGAAGTTCCTATATGTGTAATGGCGTCAGATGCTGATGTAGACAATAAAAAACACGTCACTTTAAATGCTTATATCTTTTTTCCACATCTAGCTCACGAAATACTATCAATATCTTTGTAATTTCGAAAAAAAAAACGGAGAATTTTATCATATCTATATACAGGGTTATTGGAAATTATACTAGCAAGCCGTTGAGAGCTACTTCTGTGCACCTAAACAAACAACTTTTGTTCTACGACTTTAAGAAATTCGAACTTTTTTCGAAAATGTTGAGGTTAGGTTTACTTGGAAATTAGCTGTTCCTTACACGGAGAGGTCATTAACCTTAAAATTTTATTTATTTTAAAGTTTTATCTACTGTTCTTAGTCTGCATGACCTTTGTTTTAAAAAATCAGCTGATTTTCGAATTTACATAACCTCAAAATATTCTTTTTTTTTTCGAAATTCCAAAAGTCGTAGAACAAAAGTTGTTTGTATACAGAAGCACAGAAGTAGCCCTCAACGGCTTGCTAGTATAATTTTCAATAACCCTGTATATAAAAGAAAGTCGTGTTAGTTATACCTACCATTTATAACTAGAGAACTGGTGAACCGATTTGGCTGAAAATTGGTTGAATGGTAGCTTAGATCTAGAAGAACCAGGATCGGGATTAAAGTGGGTAAAACCGCAGAGCACAGTTAGTTTCCAGCGTTCAGCGAGGCAACATCTCGGAGAGCGACGTCGTGTCTAACGTTTGTCGCCCAAACAGCGCGGTCGGGGTCCAATCGTGATGATGCGTCGTGTAGACGCGAAACACGTGTCGTAGTTTATGAATGGTGTCACTAATACTAATTATTGCTTGTCCTTATTGCATGTCTCTTCAAGTGGGCGGAAGGGCGGTGCACATTGCATTTTGTGTTTTGGCACTAGGCTCCGAACTAAACCTAAATATTAATACTTCCATTACAGATAATTTTGGAGTTCCGAAAAGTAACGCCGGATTCAATCAACAGTTAGTTTTTTCTATTTGTGTATATGCTGAAATATTGCCATATCATCATTATTAATCTTACCTAGCAACGAGTTTATTTAATAGCATGTATGAGGGTACAAAGCAGAGCACCCCATGTGGAGTGACTTGACACACCCACAACACGGCCTGGCCCAACGAGTGCTGTGTCTCTGGGAGGTTGGTGTCTTTACTCTTGCATTCCAGCGGGGAACCATCAGGGTGAGATGTTAGGGTGCCGATCCATACCTGGGAAAAAGGCATCATACGTCAATTAGATAATTTAATTCAGTTATTCACATTAAGTACAATTTTGATGGGTGCAATCTAATCTTCCCTGGGGTAATCTGCCATTTAATACATTTTATAAGTAACCTTTTTTAATAAAAAAGCCGGATATCCACACCAAGCGATCCAACGCGTACCGATCTCGCGTGATTATTTTTTTTGGAAAATTAACAGGTTCGATCTCTGGCTAGGGTAATGACTAGACATCGGATTATATGCACTATCAAAATGCCAAAATGTGCACTAAAAAGGCGAAATATTTGCACAAAATATGCACATTCAAAAACAATTATTTTTAGAATTTTACATTCCTGTGCTAATAAACAACAATATATTATTCCAGTATTTCTGGAGCAAACTTGTGACTTAATATTAATTTGTAAGCTCGTCGTCAACTCGACGTTACCGGACAGAACTTAATATTTGGCGCCATTTCTGCAGAGACCTCTTCAGGCCGAGTTTGTCCGGTGCCGTTGATAAATGGGTCACTGCGAGCTAGTACTTTAACTACTAAAATAAGCACTGTCAATAAAAAAGTACCAAAATATAAATAAATAAATAAATAAATATTTCAGGACATATTACACATCGCCATCCAGCCCCAAGCTAAGCAACTTAATGCTTGTGTTATGGGTGCCAGATAACGGATAAACTACTTATATACTTTTTTTTTTTGTAAATATATACATATTATACATATAGGAAACACCCAGAACCAGAAACAAGAATTTATGGTCAGCATAAATACTTGTTCCCGGCGGGAATCGAACCCGCAACCTTCTGCGACGCAACCTTCTGCGTCGCAGTCGGGTGTTCGCCCGACGCGCCACAGAGGTCGTCAAAATATGCAATAACGCTATAAAATATAATTATATGCATTGGCATATGTAAACATACAAATGCATAAAATCCGATGTCTAGTAATGACTTTTCAAAAACTAATGATTCACATTTAGTTTTTGTTAAAATTGGTCAGGCAACTCCTTTCACCATTTTTCGCAATCTCAAGTTTAGGATAATATCCTATATTAAATAATATGCTATATTATAGCTCCTAAGGCCCGTAAAAAAAAATTCACCCTTTATATAAAACTTACCCTATCAGCTGGTATGACATGACTAGGACTGACTTTAATAGGAAACTCTGTCCCGAGCTCCGAATGTAGACTTATGAGTGGAGTCAACGTTCCCGATGCAAGTATTATACACCGGGCTATTTGTAGACTCTCGAACACGACAGCTGGATTCATACATATTAGACGGAGCGATATTATGTCTTCTTGGGGCTGAGAAAAAAGAAAATCAATAAATAAAAAAAGAAAATAAATGGTTGTCTGTGAAGTCGGCTTACGGACGATAATTTTACGTGATAACGTCTTATGAAAACGATGTTTTTTTTTATTTCTTTTTAATTTTTTAATTTATATTTTTTTTCCTTTAAGAATATATATTTTTTCCTTTAAGTCTTCTATTCGTCACTCGTCACCATAACACAAGCCCAGATGAGCGAGCGTGCGGTGTAAAGTCATTGTTGGCATGATGTCACACAATATTACCATGACACTTTTGTGTGAATGCAGATGTTCCACCAAATGATTAGACGTTATCGCGTCAATAAATAGTGCAAGACATTCCAACATCGCCATCTAGCCCCAAGCTGAGTAACTAGAGTTGTGTTATGGGTGCTAGACAACGGATATACTACTTATATACTTTTCTTTTGTAAATATATACTTTGGAAATAACCAGACCACAGATATCTAAGCATAAATACATGTCTGAGGCGGGAATCGAACCCGCAACCCTGTGTTTGGCATCGTGACCATTGTGACAACTGGGTCGTCAACTGGGTGGCGACGAAGATATAATTCATCCGATTTAGTCCTGATCCCGTAGGAATATTGGGATTAAAAGAAGCCTTTATGTCATTCCAGGACTTTAGTTACTAAGCAAGTTTCAGTTCAATCAGAAGGCCAATTCTCGTAAATAAAATTGTTTAAATTACATTTCAATATCATTTCGATTGCAAAAGATACCCATAAAGTCAGTTTTATTGAACAAAAAGCTAACTTTGAGGGTATTTTGAGCTACCTTGAGGGTATTATTTGTGATCGAAATGCAATCGAAATGATATTGAAAATGTTATTTACGAGAATTGGCCTTCAGTTTAGTAGTTTTTGCGTGAAGGAGTAATAAACTAACACAGAAACTTTTACTTTGTAAAAAAGCCGAGATGCAATGATCATAAGCCGCACGCGCATCGTACGACGTTTTTTATCACAGTTGCGAATAAAAGAAAATACTTTTCGAAATAATAGATCAAAATAAAATACCTACATACAAAATATTTGTGTATGTTTACTATTTTTATAGGCAATATTTTTTTGTTAATTATACTTCCGTAAGGGCAGGCAAAATACCTATACAGCCTCGTTTGCCATACTTTATTTTTAAGGGTTTTGACGTGACAACGTTTTATAAATTGGTTTGCCGGGTGACACTTCAAGAAACTGCGTTACGCTCCGCTGACGTTATGCGCTCACAATGAGAGCGAGTGAGAGGCACGCGGGCATGGTTAGCCCGCCTAAGAGCGAGAGAGACAGACATAAAAAGTGAAAGGCACGCGTCCCTTCCACTCGAGCACAGTTGTTGTCACGTAAAACTTTCGCCCGTATACCGACTTTACAGGCAACCAGTTTTTTTTTTTTCCATTTGTTTTTGCGTCAGGGGTTAATAACAGAATAAAATGGTGCGGAAAAAATTATATTTAAGTAAAGAAAAAACAAAACTCAATTTTTTAAACATTTTTTAAGACGTTATCACGTAAAATTGTCGTTCCTTAACCGACTTTATAGACAACTATTTTTGCTGGAGTAAAAACTCTTTGTTGGCACCTACACCTACCTTTTTTTTATCCATCAAAACAGTATAACCCAGATAAATTAAGAATGTTTCATTTACCTAACATGAAATTTGCAGTAAGATACGAATTTAACTTATCAGGATAACATATAACAGTACTAGTGCATATGGTAATGTAAAACGCACGCGTGCATAATACGTTTACATCATACTGCTCGGTAAGTAGGATTTACTAGTATGGTAAGAGGCTGTGTAAGTTGTCATTTACAACACAGTGCATTGTTTAGATGGAACGTTCCATTTTCAAATCACTTTACCATTCAAGCATAGGGTGAATGCTTGAACTGTAAAGTTCACTTTACCATTTAAGCTATGTGAAACTCCTTGGTTAACCAATCTCTTTTGTTATAAAACGACGAAACTTTTTACTGAAAAAAAAAACGATAAAAATGGCGGCATTTTATTTCAGTTCAAGCTATGCAAAACTCCTTGGTCAATTTTTTTTTTTCCATAAAATGATTTATACTGTAAAAAAATGAAAATGGCGGCATTTCATTTGAACTAAATGTTTGTTCACTAGCGACGACTGTATTGAAATTTAAAAAAAGAACATACAAGTTTATGCTAGTTCATCATGTCAAGTATTCGTCTGATGATTAAGTGGTCGGCACGCCTGATTTCTGTCATCTTTGAAGCCGAAGATGTCGTACAAAAATGTTTTATTTACCTCGCATGAATGATGTAAAGTAGTATACCTACCTCGGTTGTAAGTAGCTATTACACCCTTAAACTATATTCGCCCTCGCTCGCTTCGCTCGCTCGTGCGACTAAATATCTCGGGTGCACTCGATCCATAGCGCCCTTTGCGAGCTGCGCTCGCACGGGCGCCATATTGGATCTTGTTCTGTAATAGCTCGCTTACATACCTTGTGTGGTAAACTACTATGAATTATGAGCCTAAAAGCGGTTTAATAAGACCCACTTTATGAGCAACTGTGATAAAATAGTACATTGCGATACAAGTTTGGAAAGTTGATCATCCCATAGAGGCGGTTTATGACGCGCGAGCGGAACGCGAGCGTGGCAAAAGCCGAGATGGAATGATCAATCCACACGTGTATCGTACGACGTTTTTTTTATCACAGTTGCGAATAAAAAAAAAGACTTGCTAAAATGATAAAAAGTTTTTAAGAACTTTAGGTTATGTTTACTATTTTTTTGTTAATTACACTCCCGAAAGGCTAGGCAAAAGACTTTTAGCCTATACAGCCTTGTCTGACATACAATATTTTTTAGGGTTTTTTTCATTTGTTTTTGCGTCGGCGGTTAAAAACAGAATATAATGGTAAGGAAAAAATATATTTATGTACCTAAAGAAAAAACAAAATAAAACAAAACTCAATTTTTAATCATTTTCAAAGACGTTATCACGTAAAATTATCGTTCGTTATCAGACTTTAGAGACAACCTTTTGAAAAGAAGAAAAAAGGTACCAACAAAGAGTTTTAAGCCAGCAAGGCCTAAAAACTCTTTGATGGTACCTTTTTTCTATACATCAAAACAGTATAACCCAGATAAATTAAGAATGTTTCATCTACCTAATATGTCATTAGCAGTAAGATACGTAATTGACTTATCGGGATAACGTATTATTTTAGCACTAGTTGGATTTTTTTACCGCACGCGTGTATAAATCCACTTTATGAGCAACTGTGATAAAAATAATATTATAGTAGGTTAAGGGAAGCTATAGTTTAGTTACCTTTTTAAACTGTGTTACGACAGTCCGAACCAGTGTCGGTTTGAAGTCATCCATGAATTTACACTGTTCACGAAATAAATAACCTGAAAAAGACAACTTTAAGCTATACGTGTGTATGGGATGTTTACAGCAACTCTCGGTAAAGTCCTCTTTAGTTGGGTTCTTTTTCGGCTATCAAGTGCATTTGCCCTAATCCTTTAACCTGGATCCTTTATAAATCTAAGACTTTGATTGGTGTAGGAGTACAAAAGGTCCACTATTGAACTTGTTTAAAAAAAAAAGCAGAATCGCAGACCTGATAGTTTGACTGTAATTGCGAAGTTCAGGCTGAAATCTGATTGACTATCACTACATAGTATAAAAGAAAGTCGCTTTCTCTGTCCCTATATCCCTATGTATGCTTAAATCTTTTAAACTACGCAACGGATTTTGATACGGTTTTTTTTAATATATAGGGTGATTCAAGAGGAAGGTTTATAGGTATAATGCATGCATAATATAGCCGTGCGAAGCCGGGGCGGGCCGCTATAAAGTATAAAAAAACATACCTAGACCATTGTCCATAGATTCCAAAAGCGTACCAGTCGCGGAACTGATGCCCGGTAATTTGTCCGCCTCTTCGCGCAATATCGTGCAAAATTTCTGGGCATTCTCTTTGAAAACTGGAAATAAGAAAGAAAGAAATAATAAAAAGAAAATACTTGTTATGGAAGCTCTGAAACTACAAGAGCTACGAGTTTGAAACTACCCACGGGCGGGGGTTGCGTTTAGGACGTAGGCAAGCACTTAGATAGTATTATGCTTAGTATGTATGCTTATAGTACCTACTTTTGGAAATTCTCGACTTCTAAGGGGGTGAAAAGGCCTGATAAAGTAGTCCATAGTGAACTATTGTCGACCCAATTGGCATAATGATCACCATGCCAGACTGCCAAACACAGGGTTGCGGGGTCGATTCCCGCCTCAGACATGTATTTATGCTTAGATATTTGTCTGGTTATTTCTATGTTTTATAAGTATATATTTACAAAAGAAAAGTATGTAAGTAGTATATCCGTTGTCTAGCATACATAACACAATTCTAGTTACTTAGCTTGGGGCTAGATGGCGATGTGTGGAATGTCCTGCAATATTTATTTATTTTATTTTTATTTATTGTGTATTTTGTGTTTGTAAAAATTATCCCATACACACAACTATGTAAAAACGCACTCCGGGAGTGCAGGCAGAAGTGAAAACTGTATATCTGTGTAAAATCTCATCTGTCGAAATCTCATCTGTCGCGAGAACGGCTGAAAATGCTCACTCGTGTATCAGTGATGGCGCTAGCGTGCGACGCGAACTGCGTACGGCAGCTCGCTGCGAACCTGCACCATCCACCGAGAGATGTCGCTGTTAACACTGTTGTACAGAAGTGAGTATCGTAGTTCGGCCGTTTGCACAGAGATGGCGCTGTTTTCAATATTGCATAGTAGTAGAAGCACAATAACTGTTAAAATCTCATCTGTCAAAATCTCATCTGTCGCGAGAACGGCTGAAAATGCTCACCCACAAAAGTGCCCAACGCGCCATAAGAAGTTTTCACTTCAAAAATTAAACTCTATTTCATAAATATAAACACGTGTTTCAGGGTTTTTGAATTTCCCCTAATGATTACATGAAATATCGGTATTTTCAGAAATCATTTATTGAGTAAAAATTAAAAAAATTAAAGCAATTATCATTTTTAAAGAGAGTATAAAAGAAGTTAGATAGAATTACCATAATAATTTTTATGTCCAATGTTATAGTTGTCCAATGTCTTAACGAAGTGTTCTACCTGCCAGCCGTCGTACGTCGCTTCGTTGTAGTTAACAGGCAGATTGTTTAACAAGCGAGCGTGATTTGAAAACCTTACAACAGGAAATTATATATCACTACATAGTATAAAATAAAGTCACTTTTCGCCGTCCCTATTTCCCTTAGTACGCTTAGATCTTTAAAACTACGCAACGGATTTTGATGCGGTTTTTTTTAATAGATAGAGTGATTCAAGAGGAAGGTTTATATGTATAATACATGCATAATATAGCCGTGCGAAGCCGGAGCGGGTCGCTAGTTTATAATAAAAAGTAGTTCTGTGGACAGACCATGCGAGCACTAACTTTGAGGAGTTTTGTGTGAGAAGGTAGTTTCAAGGGAATATAATATTATACAGGGTTATTATATTAGTAACTATATTAGCAAGCCGTTGAGGGCTACCTCTGTGCATGTTAACGATCAACTTTTGTTCTACGACTTTTGTCAGAACCTAATACATAACAAAAAAAATATTCATGTGTTTCTAGAGTACTAGAAACACTTGAACACACACAGTAGTCTTGATAGAAGTCTAGCCATTTCATATGTCTATGCGGCCCAGAGCGAGCACGAGGCCTGTATATTTGCAAAAAAAGTTGTTAAAGCTAAATAAAATTTTTTTTTTCAGCACCTTTTCCCATCATTATCGACTGCAGAAGTTCATATCTCGGATTCCTCAAAAGATTACCTATGTAAGCAACTGGATAAACATATTACTTACCAATAATCCCAATCTTTGAGTGCTTTTAACAGATAATCTACGTAGTCCGTCGATGTATCGTGCTGGTAACGATATTTTATGTGATGTTCGAATTCCTAATAAAAGAGAATAATAATAACAAAATTATAATGGACTACAATAATTGTATCTAGGGCTTGAATATCGGTTCATTTTTCAGTTCCGGAATTCAGTTTCAATATTGATCTATCCAGTTCCGGAATTCCGGAATTCGATGCCTCTTTTACAAAATGCATAATATTTTTTGAATAACAGATGTTATCGAAATGAAGGGGTATTTTAGGTAGGAATAATAAATCCATTGAAATAGCTGTTCAAAACTGTAATTATAATTAAAAATTAAGTAATCTATCATCTAGAACTTTTATTGGATGTGAACTTCTTACACGATTACAAATGTAAGAAACTGGTAAAAAGTCGCGTTCAGTCTCAACACTAGTAGGCAGTATTGTTTTTAGATACTTGAAGCATTGTCCTCTATCGCCGCCGTCTTAGAAAACTGCCTTTTTGACTCTTAACAAACGATATCGAAATTCCGGTTTTGCTCTCACCAATTCCGGTATTACAAACGATACTGAAATAAGTCGGAATTCCAGAATTTTGATAAAACCGGAATTCCGGAGCTCAAGCCCTAGTTGTATCCAAACCAGAGGTTGTCTATCCGTTGATTATCAATGGTTTGGTGTTCACATCATACTTTGCTATTAAGGTGCTGCTGGTCGATCGTGTTTCCATACAAATGAATTTAGAGTGTTATCCATTTATTCGTTATGGCATTTGAAAAAACAAAAGTTAAATCTACATAACAAGTCTATATCTAGCCCATGTAGGCGACGAAATACACAAATTATATTTAATTTGGAAATTATAGCCATCAAAACTTCAGTATTTTTAGTAAAAATAATGCGTATTTCACGGGTAAAATAGCTACGCTGGGAGAAATATAATATCAAATAAGAAACCTACATCAAGTAGTAAATTTATCAATTAGTTCAAATAACTTAACTTTCAAAGGATTCATATTGCAGATTTTTCGTATTTTTCTAAATTCGAAAGGTCTGTTTACAAAATTTCCCAGCCCGTATTTTGTTCAAAACATCGTTACCTTTCACCTCTAGAGTAACACCCCGTCACGCGGGTAGCGGGGGGAGATGTAATCCAATGCGCGCTATAGCTTCACGAATACTTTTGTATAACTGGCTTTACTAGCAATGTATACGTAACGATTTAGCATTCAATGTGTGTGTGATGCTATCGACGAATAGTCGTAATGTTTGCCAAAGTCGCACGGGGACCAATGAAGACAAGTGACAGTGATTTTGCCAACCAATAGTGAACTATTATCTGAATCTCGCATCCAATAAAAACAGTTTATACGACGAACCGACGAACGAGTACCTACCTACCTAGCTGGTGAATTTCACATGTAATTTCGGCTCGTGTCATACCGTGAAGGTCATATCGTTCGCGCCAAATTCAAATTGCACAGCGCTAATTACCTACCGCAATATTTACGTACAAGTTGCGTAACTCTTGTACCGTTTGAGGGTTCTCTTTTTCACTATCACTACATAGTATAAAATAAAGTCACTTTTCGCCGTCCCTATGTCCCTTTGTATGCTTAGATCTTTAAAACTACGCAACGGATTTTGATGCGGTTTTTTTTAATAGATAGAGTGATTCAAGAGGAAGGTTTATATGTATAATACATGCATAATATTATAGCCGTGCGAAGCCGGAGCGGGTCGCTAGTATTTAATATAATTAATCTGAATATTTAATTACTTACCAGTGAATTAATTACCTATTAAAATATTACAGTTATTTAATTACCCGTCAACAATTAAAGTTTCAAATAAACCTTAAAAAAACATGTAAGTACGAGTGTCGAGTATGTACCTACTATGTACCCTGTTGTCTATTTTTTTTAGTTGTGTAATTTATATTTGCTATAAGTATAATAACTAAGATCAAAATATACATAAATACAAAAAACGTCAACGTACCTAAACATTTTTTGGAACGATAGTTCCATATCGCGCGTTGTGAAAGGGGGCTAGACGGAAAAAAATCTTACGAAAATTTGCAACGACACTTTTTGCTATAGTAAGTAATTGTAAGCCGTGCGGCGTGCGCATGTTTCTCTGTCTGTCTCTCTCTCTCTTATAGAAAGCAAGCCAGATATTTTCATTTCTATTTCGCATTTTTTAATTCGAATAGGCTTGTGTTATGGTGACTAGACGCAATTAGGCTTGTGTTATGGTGACTAGACCCAACTAGGCTTGTGTTATGGTGAGTAGACCCAACTAGGCTTGTGTTATGGTGACTAGACGCAACTAGGCTTGTGTTGTGGTGACTAGACGATACTAGGCTGTGTTATGGTGACTAGACGCAACTAGGCTTGTGTTATGGTGACTAGATGTAACTAGGCTTGTGTTATGGTGACTAGACCAAACTAGGCTTGTGTTATGGTGACTAGACGCAACTAGGCTTGTGTTATGGTGACTAGACACAACTAGGCTTGTGTTATGGTGACTAGATGCAACTAGGCTTGTGTTATGGTGACTAGACGATACTAGGCTGTGTTATTGTGACTAGACGCAACTAGGCTTGTTTTATGGTGACTAGACCAAACTAGGCTTGTGTTATGGTGACTAGACCAAACTAGGCTTGTGTTATGGTGACTAGACCAAACTAGGTTTGTGTTATGGTGACTAGACGCAACTAGGCTTGTGTTATGGTGACTAGACGCAACTAGGCTTGTGTTATGGTGACTAGACGCAACTAGGCTTGTGTTATGGTGACTAGGCGCAACTAGGCTTGTGTTATGGTGACTAGATGCAACTATTTCAATGTTTATGTATATATACATAGATCACTTTGAAACGTCTTAAAAACCAAAAGCTGTAACGACACTTTTTGCATAGAAAGCAAACCAGTTATTTTCGTTTCGTCTTTCTATTTCGCATTGAACAGTGTGGTGTTGCGACGATTATTTGCAAAAAAATAATATAAATAAAAAAAAACGTGTGGCACTCGGGGACTGCCGCGGTAAAGCTATTGCATCGTGCATTGCATGTCAATAGTCGTCCGTTATTTATCGTCCGTTTTTGTCGTCCGTTTTTTGTCGTCCAACATTTGTCGTCCGTCATTTTTCGTCCGTCATTTGTCGTCCGTCAATAGTCGTCCGTTTTTTGTCGTCCGTCATTTGTCGTCCGTCATTTGTCGTCCGTCATTTGTCGTCCGTCATTTGTCGTCCGTCATTTGTCGTCCGTCATTTGTCGTCCGACATTTGTCGTCCGACATTTGTCGTCCGACATTTGTCGTCCGTCATTTGTCGTCCGTTTTTGAGTTTTTGGTCGTCTGACATTTGTCGTCCGACATTTGTCGTCCGTCAATAGTCGTCCGTCAATATTCGTCCGTCCATAGTCGTCCGTTAATAATCGTCCGTCAATAGTCGTCCGTAAATAATCGTCCGTCATTTGTCGGGGGAGTTAGGTTTTATTTTCGTTACGGAATTTCTTGATTCGGTCGCCGCGCCCAAGGCCCGCGATAAAATCTATGCAATAGCTTAAAAATATAAAAAAAAAAATACAATTCCTTCACTAATGATTTTTGACACAAAGTGGTACACTACTTGTGTACCCTAACTTTCTAAAAATCAGTTTTTGTTTGATAAAAATTGTTCCTGATTTTGGGAGGGTAGGCGCTCGCGCCTGGCGGTCGGCGTGCCGCGTGGCGCGAACGGGTCGCAGATTGTCTTCATACCTAACTAGCAGCGCTCCGCGGTTTCACCCGCGTAACTCCCGTTCCAGTAGGCGAGACGCGGATAGAACGCGCCCGGTCGTAAACTCGTGATAACTTCAAAACAAAATGTCCGATTCAAATGAATAAAACAGCAATTTACTGGTTCATTTCGCACGTCTACACTAATAATTATAATTTATGGATCAATATGGATTTATTTCGTATGGTTTCGGACTTTTGAATTAGCATAAAAATAAGTCCGTTTTGTGTAATAAGTTTTAACCGACTTCAAAAAAGGAGGAGGTTCTCAATTCCTCTGTATGTTATTTTTTTATTATTTTTATTACATACTAGCTGAGCCCCGCGGTTTCACCCGCGTAATAATTTTCTACGAAATTTCCTTATTTTTTTCTTTCATAAGAACCTTCTCCTGACAATAACAAACACAACAAAAAAAGAATTGGCCAAATTGGTCCAGGCGTTGTTGAGTTATGCGCTTACCAACACATTTTGCGATTCATTTTTATATATAAGAAGATTATAAAGGGCCGATTAGTAACTATTAGTACATAGTAACTATTATGTATTCTGTGTATATAGGAAATCAAAATATCATTCATCACCAATTTAAAATTAGAATGCCTATCCAACTTTTGACATAGAGAATAATTAATGCCTGTAGAATAGACAGAACATCGAGAATTTTTACTGAGCTCTGTGATGTTCCCTCTATTTTGTTTTTTTTTTCACATTTCGAACTTACAAAACAGGTAAAACGTACGTACTGGTAGGTTTGAGTCATAGAACTTGAAAATAGAGGAACGCGCGACGGGGCGGGGATGTTAGCAACCAGGCTATGTTTGTTTGATTTATTCGCAACACCTAAACACTGCTACACCGATTTTGATGAAATGAACGATGGCGCGACTTTCATGATTTTTCTTCTCTGGTAAAAAAGTGCTCAATGCGCCTAAAGAAGTTTTCACTTCAAAAATTGATAAGACCATGGAGACGGTTTTGTCTCGTTTTTATCTGTCTAATAATTAAAGGTACTCAGTGTGACACGCGCGCGCGTTGCGAAAGGGGGCTATACGGAAAAAAATAAGACTAAAAGTTGTAACGACACTTTTTGCATAGAAAGCAAGCCAGTTATTTTCGTTTCGTCTTTCTATTTCGCATTGAACAGTGTGGTGTCGCGACGATTATTAAAAAAAATACAATTTATTCACTAATTCATCGAAAGGAACTTCGTTCTATCCGGGTGTCCCTTGACACCTCTCAAGTTTTTTATTTTCAACATGTTAGCTGTCTTTAGTTGGCCGAGTGGTATAAACCGACACCCGCTACACCAACCGATGTGGGTTCGATCCACAGGTTACATAATGTTCAAATAGTGCTGCACAGGATTGTAAACGTTACGATGGCGGTGGACTTTTGACCGTTGATTGTACACATTCGCACGGCGGCGCTCACCACCGCGACCGCACCGATCGCAAGCCGAGCACGCGGTGTTTACACTCGCGCAGTTCCGTAAGCGTGTTGTCACTGTGTGTGTGATGTGTCGCGCCGAGTCGCGCGGCGGTAACGACCGAAGCGAGCCCGAACGTGTTTATGTAATGTAGTGTGTGGTAGTGTTCTGACGCTGAAATTGTTGTATGCGTAATATCTTTATACTGCTCTTTACTGAGCCTTTCCTTTTCCTAAACAGTGTAAGGTGAAATAGCTATAATTTTAGCCACGTGCGTCCATGAGTTGAACCCGTCGAACAGGGGATTCTTAAACTTGTTATTGTAAAGGGCCTCGACATAAGACTTTACTGTCCGTCCGTCCGATGTCTGTCGCCGGGCTGTATCTCATGAACCGTGATAGCTAGACAGTTGAAATTTTCATAGATTATGTATTTCTGTTGCCGCTATAACAACAAATACTAAAAACAGAATATAATGGTACGGAACCCTTCGTGCGGGAGTCCGACTCGCTCTTGTTTTTAATCTAAATCCACTTATAGAAATAGTAGTTGTCAACACTGATAAAATATGCATCACAGCCTGCCTAGCATGAAGACCAAAACACGATACGATAAAGCGATATAACTACATCGACTCTCAAAATATGATAGATAAAGCAGCCATGTTGAATTTTTATCATAATTTTTATCGCAATTTATTATAAAAATTCAACATGGCGGCTTTATCACTACATATTATAAAACAAAGTCGGTTTCTCTGTCCCTATATCCCTTTGTATGCTTAAATCTTTAAAACTACGCAACGGATTTTGATGCGGTTTTTTTAATAGATAGAGTGATTCAAGGGGAAGGTTTATACATGCATAATATAGCCGTGCGAAGCCGGGGCAGGTCGCTAGTCTATCATATTATTATTTTGAGAGTTGATGTAGTTATATTATATCGCTTTATCGTATCGTGTTTTGGTCTTCATGCTAGGCAGGTAGGGACATGGTTATCTTATTTTTTTCATAGATAACACCATATTTATAATCAACTACATACTTTAATTACCAACTTTGGCTACAATTTTCTTCTTCAAAGTGTACTTATTATATTATTATTTATGTATATTATTATGTAGGTGTTTTTTTATTTTATTTTATTGTATAATAATAGTAAATTTATTCTTAAAGATATGTGTATTAATTGTATAATATTGTTTAATTGTCTCAGTTTTTTGTAGTTGTACCATTTATATTATCTCTTCTTCTCTCGCCTTACCCATAATCTTAGGTCAAATCCTCTCCATCCTAAGGTTGCCTGGAAGAGACCGCTTTCAGCGGTAAGGCCGCCTATTGTGCCACTATTTTATTTTGTATAATTCAAATTAATTGTACCTACTTTTTCTGTAACTTGTGTGTGCAATAAAGCGTTCTATCTATCTATCTATGTACTTACCACTATAGCAGTTTTAATATCAGCTTGTGTTAATGAGAAAGAGGCCGCGTCCCGACAAATGTCCTCAATGTTGTGCGCTTCGTCTATTATCAATATACTGTCGTTTAGGTCTATTCGCATCTGTTGACAATACATTTTTAAAACTAGATGGCGCCACAAGCTACAAAAACCTCCTTATAATAATCATTACATAGTATAAAACAAAGTCACTTTCCGCTGTCTGTCCCTATGTACGCTTAGATCTTTAAAACTACGCAATGGATTTTGATGCGGGTTTTTTATTAAATAGAGTGATTCAAGAGGAAGGTTTTTATGTATAATACATGCATATAATAGCCGTACGAAGCCGGGACGAGTCGCTAGTAAGGTATAAGTATAAAAAAATCTTTCCTAATTCGACGACCCAGTTGGCACAATGGTCACCATGCCGGACTGCCAAACATAGGGTTGCGGGTTCGATTCCCGCCACAGACAAGTATTTATGTATAGATATTTGTCTGTGGTCTGGTTGTTTCTATATATTATAAGTATAAGTATATATTTACAAAAGAAAAGTATATAAGTAGTATATCCGTAGTCTAGCACCCATAACACAAGTCTAGTTACTTAGCTTGGGGCTAGATGGCGATGTGTGGAATGTCCTACAATATTTATTTATTTATATTTATTTATTTATTTATTGATTTTTGACAAAATAGCCTTTGATAGTTAAGATCTGCAGATTTTTATCCGACAACAAGAAAAGGGTTAAGTTTTTTGCGCCTATGTTAATATGTTTGTTGGTAATATTCTTTAATCCCTCATATCTTCCAAACCACTCGATGGATTTCTTTATTTAAGATACCCTTAGATTTGTCTCATTAGTCCAAGTGTTCTTAGATAGGTGACATAAAAAATTTAAATATAGGGGGTGGTTGATTTCATAACTAAGGGCGATATTTTTAAAATCCTTTTATATATTATTTTTCATAATGTTACCTAAGCCTACTTCAATAAAAGTAGGGAGTAACATACAAAAATTAATGGCGTAAACAGGTATTACAGGTATGAATAAATTTTCAATAGTATCGAGGATTCTAAGTTACAATATTTAACAACGATAGCGCGATTCAGAAATGACGTCTCAATTCAGTGGTGCCATCTAGTTTAATATCTTGTAAACTGCGCCCTGCGATGTTACTCGCGTTAGTCTAATAGTGTGCTAATAGTACATTATTGCAAAAGCCGGAAAATAGGCCATTGCAGGTCGAGTATGAGTTTGAATTCATTAATACAAGACAAACAATTGCCATTTCCGCGGAGGCATATATAGTGCTTTTCTCAAAAGACAGAGAAATAAATATTGTCATTATTTTCGAGGAGGGAACTCGCGAGGTGTCGAGTTTGCGGACAAGGAGAATCAAATCAATTGCAGGAGAGTTTTTTGAATTTGGAACATTACAGCGGTTCAGCAATGTTGTATAAAACGGCGTGCTAACGCTCCTGCAATGTGTTTGTTTGAACGCGCTAATCTCAGGAACTACTGGTTCGAATTGAAAAGTTATTTTGCGTGTCGGATAGTCCATATATCGAGGAAGGCTATACGCTGCTTATTATTTTGATATTCTCACGGGATCGAGAGTTACGCAGGTGTAACCGCGGAGCGCTGCTAGTGTGTAACAAATTAAGATCGTTGGTACCAAATTGGTAGACAGAAATTCTGTATTCCGTGATAACTTACACTGCTTCTAATTGTAGGTTCAATTAAATAGTTATACGGACAGAAGACAATATCGGCCGACTGAGCCATCTCCCTAGCAGCAAAGTACGGGCAGGCTGTCAACTCGTGACCAGCATTCTCAAAGTCTTTAAGATCGAACACCCGAGGTAAAAGGCTTTTTAACGCATTTAGTTTACGGAATACTATCAATTTCATTGTAATCTTGAAAAACGGAGGATATTATTCTATTTGTGTATATGCTATGCCATATTTTTTTACTTACACTGCTTCTAATAGTAGGTTCAATCAAATAGTTATAAGGACAGAAGATAATATCAGCCGACTGAGCCATCTCCCTAGCAGCAAAGTACGGGCAGGCTGTCAACTCGTGACCAGCATTCTCCAAGTCTTGAAGATCGAACGCTGGTGGTAAACGCGAGTGGTTCAGTCTCATACGACCGTCGTAGTATTTGCAGTTGGTTTCATCGCGTTCTTTCTTCACTATCACTTGTTCTTTGAATTTTGGCGCAATTTTCTGTAATGTTTATGAAAAATACAGTGAGTGTGTATAAAGTCAGAGCGGTATCGGTATTGGCCTAGTGGAAGATGCCTCGACTTTAATTTCCAAGGTTTTGCCAATCCAATCCTGGCCGGCCGAGCGTTTGTTAGGAAAAAAATATGTACGCTAATTGACATTGCTCTTATAATACGGTGAATGAAAACAGACGTATTGTCGATTACTTTTCTCTAGACATGGTCGACTAAGCAGAAAACCTTTTCAGCTGAGTCGAGAAGAGAGACAAGCCTACTCCATCACGCAAAAAGGACCCAACTTATCGCACCTTACTCCACTCTCAGTAGGAAGAATATTATTTAACCCCGTGCGTCTCAGTAAGGTTCGTGCTGAGGACAACCATGGTAATCCTAGCTCCATGAGGACAACCCTTTTTTCTGGGAGCTGTTAAAAACGGGACCAAATTACTAAGACTTCGCTGTCCATCCATCTGTCTGTCACCAGGCTGTATCTCATGGACCATGACAGCTAGACAGTAGAAATTTTCACAGATGATGTATTTCTGTTGCCGCTATAACAACAAATACAAATTATAAGGGTTAATTTTTTACTTTTTGAGGTTCGGAACACTAAAAAACAGAAAAAAGTAAATATTTTGTTTTGTTTTAAGAATTTTAGGTTATTTTCATTTTCACAACTATTTAGGCAATTTTTTTTTGGTAATTATATTCCCAAAAGGGCAGGCAAAAGACTCTTAACCTATACAGCCTCGTGTGACATACAATATTTTTTATATAACATATAACGAGTACCTATATAAAAGTCACTTACCTTAATACAACTCTTGCACATATCATTCTTCGTACCCCACAATTGCCTATCAAACTCCCTTATACAGCTATACTCTCTACTCGCTAACAGCGACATCTTCATCTCCATACAATACTCGGTCCGTTTGAACTCCTTAATCACTTGCTGCAGTTGCTTATGTGTCCGTGCTCCGTAGTAGATCTTCGGTGCGCTGCAATGTACAAACATCGATGTCCTGATTCGCAGGTTTTCGATGAGGTGTCTGCAAAACCTGATCTTTAATGATCCATGCGGTTTTAATGCTAACTAGTGCTAGATAGAACTAACTATTCCAAATAAAATAAATGTTGCAGGACATTCCAAACATCGCCATCTAGCCGAAAACTAATTAACTAGACTTTTGTTATGAGTTCTACACAACAGATATACTAATATACTTACCTTTTGTAAATATATACTTATCACTACATAGTATAAAATAATCACTACATAGTATAAATTATAAAACAAAGTCGCTTTCTCTGTCCCTATGTCCCTATATCCCTTTGTATGCTTAAATCTTTAAAACTACGCAACGGATTTTGATGCGGTTTTTTTAATAGATAGAGTGATTAAAGAGGAAGGTTTTTAGATATAATACAGCCGTGCGAAGCCAGAGCGAGTCGCTAGTAATAGAAACAACCAAATACCAAATTACAAAATACAAAAATACTTGTCGCGACGAGGCGAACCTGTTCAATATGTACTTTATTACATGCATTTAATATATCTTGCAAGTAAATCATCTAACTACAACACCCGTGTACCAAGTAAATAAGACTAATATTACAAACAACTCAAATCACATAGTCAAATCTTAAGTTACTAAGTAGTCATTTAATTATTTCCATCAAAGCAAATTATAAATTAAATATAATAAAATAAACTAATAAACAAATATACATTCATAATAAAAACAAAATTAATCAAACTTATTACAAATCAATGTCCTTTTTAATTACCAAAAAACTACCAAAAGTTATTTTACTTACTTTCATATAAACAAAAAAGTTATAAAGACCTGTGTGCATACACAAAATATAAGTAAAATAAAAATATTTACACCAATGAAATAATATATCACAAAACAAAAGGTTGGGTTTTCATTTCATCAGATTCTCCAAAATATTTCCAAAATGTCTTTAGACCATTTGAAAGAGTTACATTTTCTTTGTGTTACTATATTTTGGATCGAATTGAATGAAATAAAGGAAAATAAATAAATATTAATTGATTTTTAACGTGATAACGTCTAAAAAATTGGTGAAACACGCACGTCACACAATATTACCGTGACACTTTTTTGTAAATGCAGATTTACAAAAAAGTGTCACGGTAATATTGTGTGACGTCATGCGTCATGGTAACTTAGAAAATATCACTCATCTTTTAGAGTTATAAGGAAAAAAAGAAAAAAATATAAAGGAATGACAAAAAAAAAACTAAATTTTTCATCGTTCTTATGACGTAAAATTATCGTCCGTAAACAGACTTTACAGACAACCGTTTGTTTTTTGAGTTAATTCGAAATCTTACCTTAATTTCTGTGGTGATTCCTCATCTTGTACTTCGACTTTTTCTGGAGTTAATCGTTTAGAACTTGGTTCAGGAGCTTCGGAAAACTCACTCGAATTCAATCTCTTTCGCTTATGGATTCTCACTTGACCAACATCTGTAAGCAAAGAGGTATGTGATTCTAGGTTACCTATTAAGAGGAAAGATACCCGGTCGCTTCTCCATACAAACATAGTCGACTGTTTCCTCTCTGGATAATGACTCTAGAGCAAAACTTTTTGTGCCATAAAACCTATAACTGCCATGACCATGCCCCTATTTCTTGGTTTTTTTTTATATGCTAATTATTATAGGAAGTATTATAGTTTGTGTTTTTTTTATGACTCATAGAGTCTTAAAAAAACACAAAATATATATACAACTAGCTGCGCCCCGCGGTTTCACTCGCGTATGTCCGATCTTTAAACCTTCCCTGGACTACGACAAACATTTCAAAACCGAAATCATCTAAATCGGTTCGTGCGTTCTGGAGTTATAGCGTCAGGAAGGAAAACCCGACTTATTTTTATATAATAGATTAAATAAAACTTAAACGTACATAAATACATGGGAACATCAGAATAAAAAGTACCAAAATATGTTTCATAATTGGTTCAGTAGTTTTTGCATGAAGATGGAACAGACATAATAACTATACTAACACACAAACATTCATAATATTAGGTTTCTACCTAATATTAATAGGATTAATACATACCATTATCTGGCTTATCATAAATGCTCTTATCGCCTGTAACAGAAATGTTCACAATTTAAATTGAATCCAAATGAATTAAAGAGCCTTGACGACACAGTTAGCACAATAGTCACCATGCCAGACTGCCAAACACAGGGTTGCGGGTTCGATTCCCGCCTTAGACAAGTATTTAAGCTTAGATATTTGTCTGTGGTCTGGTTGTTTTTAAGTGTTATTACAAAAAAAGTATATAAGTAATATATCCGTTGTCTAGCACCCATAACACAAGTCTAGTTACTTGGGCAAGATGGCGATGTATGGAATCCTGCAATATTTATTTATTTATTTGTCAGGGCAAGCTTGTCGTCTTTACAAATGTATTAGCCTGTAGACCATTACTAAAGTTGAAGTAGGCCACAAATATCTTTCCGGTTTTTATTTCGTAAATGGTGCTGCCCCCTATCATAATGGAATTACTACCTACTTTTTTGTAAGCCATCAAGCTTTTAAGAAAAATCAAACATTGATACAGCAGTCAAAAAGAACAAGCCATGGTTATGTTTAGAGACATTGTTTTATTTCATGAATGACTAGCAGCACTCCGCGGTTTCACCCGCGTAATTCCCGATCCAGTGGGAATATTGTGATAAAAAGTAGCCTGTTATTCCCAATGAATCAATATATCCTCATACCAAGTTTCATCAAAATCGGTCCTGTAGGTTCGGAGCCTATTCGGGGCCTATAAAGGCTCTTTATAATATTAGTAGACTAGCGACCCGCCCCGGCTTCGCACGGCTATACTATGCATGTATTATACATATAAACCTGCCTCTTGAATCACTTTATCTGTTAAAAAAACCGCATCAAAATCCGTTGCATAGTTTTAAAGATTTAAGCATACATAGGGATATAGGGACAGAGAAAGCTACTTTGTTTTATACTATGTAGTGATGTTGCATACTCTAAATGTAAGTGCATTACTACTTAGTGACTCTAAGATAAACTTAAAAATATGTTACCAAAATTATTTTTAGTAAACATTTTGTCAGGTGTTTTTGGTCCATTTTTCTTAGGGCTTGTTATAAAGTCCCTAGCTCCGTGTACCTCATTCAATATAGGGTGATTTGTGAAATACTGTGTCGCTTGAATTTCTGCAATACTCTCTGAAATAATGTTTTAACAATTTATGTAAATTTCAGTGCGACCGTTATCTTGTCCCTCTAGCCAAGCTGTATGTTGACTGACCTAAAGTCAGCTAATAACAAAACCAAAGATCTGGCAGAATATTGGAACCAGATCTGACTCTACCCAATCATTCCCTTCCCTTTTAATTTGAGAAGAAGAATAACAATAAGAATATTATAAAATGTATGTAAACCTTTGACCATAGAAACTAAGTGATTCCTAACCTCATTGATGTAAACTCCTGTGGTATACACTAGCGGTGAGGTGTGATATTTAATTATAAGTCAGTAAAATACAACTCTCCCTTTTAGCTTCACCATAGAAGGGTAAAAACACCATGTTAAAGGAAGGGTAGAAACACCATGTAAAAGGGTAAAAACACCAATATGTTAATTGACATTGTTTTCTTCGAAGTCCAATAAATGTCTATTCTATAAGTCAATGTTAAAACAGATAGGTTTAGGAAGGCACCTTTGCCTCAATTCGTCAGGGTAAGCCGACAGGAACTTTGACTAATTCAGGCATAGGCATATTCGAACTCAGCCAACTGAGCTATTAAGACAGATTATGAAGTACTATGACTCAGATTCATGTAAATTTATAAGTTAAAGTTTATTTCATACATTGCTTATTTTTAGGAGTGCCAAAAACCCTTAGAGGCTTAAATTATAGTTATAGACATTATAAAACTAGCTAAGCAGTTATTAGTGCAGCAGTAAAAGCTACTTTAAACATAACTTACTCTTCTCATTGCTAAGCCATCCCAAAGCACCACAAAGGAGTGCTAAAGTCTTTCCCGAACCAGTTGGGCTCTCCAGTAGACAGTTTTGGTTTCTTTTTATGCCTTTTATTAGCTGAAAATAGAAGATAGACATTCATTCAGTTACTATAACAAAAGCTAGACTTAATACCATTTTATATTATAGTTTTTTTTGTAAAGAATAAGCTAGCCAACATTAAGCCATGCTATTGGAAGGACACTTGTTCTGTCCTGTTGATTGTGTTGAAAATCAAAATTATCTAAAACCACCTGCGCACTGCGGTTTCATGAATTTAAGTCCCGATCTCATGAGAATTTTGGGATCTAATGTATCCTATGTCTTTATCCATGCCCTTAACTACCACCGATTCCAATTATCATCCTAATTGGTCCTGTCTTGTGATAGTGAAGAGGGGAACAAACAAACTTTTGTATTTACAATATTTTTGGGAAACAGAAGTTGAACCTATAGGAATAGAAGCTAAACCTGCTAAATCTCTAGATAGTTAAGTGAAGGACAAATAACGGTTAACATTATAAAACGGTTCCAACATAAACCACTGACGTGGATGGCGAGGCGAACCACACTTCACCTTTTATTATTAAGTGAGTGTTGTTACCTTTCCTATAGAATACAAGTGAACCCTATGGCATAATAAGGAATAGTCTTACTGTATGCAGCGTCGATCCCAAACACCTTACCGACAGACAATCAAGCAGCGAATGAACCCGCTCTCAACTAAAGCGCTCGCTTTAATAGGCGGTGGTGGGGATCGGCAACGCATACAGCCAGTTAGACTAATATTAACAGACATGACTTCGCTTCGTTACCAATAATATTATCAGTTAGGATTAGGATTTAGGCCGTATCACAAGACTTACCATAGACATAAGAACAATCTGACTCCCATAAGGCTTCACCGGCAGCTTTATATTAACACCTTCAATCATTTTGTTCTCACATGGCCCTTTTATAATTTCCGGCTCTAATTGTGTACTCGTCGACGTAGTAGGCTTATTTATCACTTCCTTATGATATATATGACTATTTATCAATTCCTTAGCAGGGTATTTATCGCTGATTTTCTGTGTATTTGTCTGATATATATAAGATTTACTATTGGAGGAAAAAAGTTTACGGATCACCTCGCTTTTCCTTTGTAGATCAACTTCGGGGAGTTCATCTTCTGATATTAGTTCCGAGTTATCAGGTTCCAATGCTGAAATATCTTCATCGCTACTCAGTATAGTAACATCATCAGAAAAATCATGACTAAAATCATTTTGTATTTGTATAGAGAAACTTTCGTCGTCTTCGGTTAAATCAATCGGTGAACTCATCTTTTTTCAGCGATAGTTCAACAGCCGGTAAAATATTATTATTTAATCATCTCACAATAAATACAGAGTTTTGTACAAAAACAAATGAATTAAAATAGAAAATAATGAGAAAACTGACCACCCCGCAAAAACCTGTTTATCTGTTTGACACTGACTACTGATATAAATTGACGGAAAAGTCAAGTTTCAATGCTGTCATATTGTGATGAAGTTTTTTTCTAAATAATGGCTTCGTACGATTTATGCTATAAAGCCAGTGTCGAGTAATTATTTATTTATTTCTATATCTATGTTTATTATTTATCTTCAGTCCGCCTTGTTTCACTAAAACAAGTACAGTGAGTGACGCTCTTTTTCCAGTCGGTAGGTAAATAAATTATTAAATTAATAAGGATCACGTGGTTACCTAACTTTTTATAAAAATAATATTATTATGATGTTGAATAGCATTCAACATTTTTTTATACCTATCCAACACAGAAAGGTATGCCTGCCCACTCAAGCCCGCAAACGAGAATGCCTCGCGGAAAGCCACCTCATTACGCAAATTCAAGATGGCTCCGATTTGACAATGGTGCCATTACGTGGATTACGCGGGGGACCGCTAATGAAAGTATTGAGCCCCCTCGCTCGTCACATCGAGTGCTATTCGAGATTACCCGCTGTGATGTGAATGGCGGATTTGTATGCCCTGGCGGAGGTACTTGAAGCTCGATGACTACATTGCCTTGTAGGTACCTATACCTACTTGAAAAGGATGGTAGGGAGGTCTGTGAGGTAGGTTCAACAAGCATACGTAGGTACAAGACTTTATGTACCTACCCCTTCAACTTATGGGATCCCTCAACTGGAAATGCGTAGAGACCAAAATGTAATTATTAATCCCAAGATTTGATCTTTAAGCTTTGAAACGACATCTCAAAGTGTCGGTGAATTAGCCTTCAATCATTGGCAAATTTCATTATTTTTATTAAGGTTCCGTACTCAGAGGGTAAAAACAGGACTCACCATAACCTAGGGAACCTACTGACTCCACCATAACCTAGGGAAACTTAGATGTTTTTTAAATATTATTTCGTTACCTGTGCAATAAACTAATCTGTGTATTACTTAGTGTGATATTAGCCTAAGTTAAGAAAAAAAAATACTAAAACATCCATAATTTAAGCATAAAGTTACATTTAGATTAATTAAAAAAAACTGATAAAATTTTTCATTTTCGCGTGAAAGTCTGTAACATTCACCTTTATTTAGATAATTTATTATATCCAGATAAAGATATAAATATGTACATATGTTACACCCAGTCTTATCACTGCAGCGTTTATTGTTAGGAAAGATAACACGGTGAGAACGACCGCACCGAAACACTACCGAATCGGTATTATAAAATATTGTGTTGTTTAGTTCCTATTGCAAACAGTGAATATTAGTTACCATTTAATAGTTAAATATAGCTTAAACTAGTAGCTATTTAGATAATACCTACTAACTATTTACTTAGAATATTTACAAATGTTAATGATAATTGGTGTATGTACCTATTCAATAAATAAATTGTGATCTCAGTGTTCAAGTTTCTAATGGTATTGTGCTATTTTTGCTTCGAACCGACGAAAAGGCATCGAAAAGGTGTGTTTTTTTAAATAAAATAAGTTTTTATTTTAATGAAGGAACTTTTTGGTTATTTTGCAGTCGGCTTAAGGAGGTCCTTAGAATGTTGTTTGACTTGAACATTTAATACAATTTAATATTAGTAGTTTTGGATCTCTACGTTTTTGGGTACTTTTGTTGCTTGTACACCAGGCGACAAAAGTGGAGGCTCGTTGTAGAGTTCCAAATCGTCTTGCTAATAAAATTATTATTAAAAACCTAGAATTGCTTTTTGGTCGAATTGTATTAGTCGAATTTTCCGTACTTAGACGAAAATCTTCATCTAGATGGCCGTTTGTCGGCAGTGAAGCAGGGCCAAGTCTATATCCCGATGCGATGGTAAGGGCCGCAAAAAGAGGAACCTTCTGACATTCCGTGCCGTATATCCTGCCTTCTTATTATAGCTATTATTTAAAACATAACCCTCCCTTTTGGCTTCGCCGTAGTCGGGTAAAAATATAAGTCTTTCAACTTAAGACTTTATATCCCAGATTCAGTTGAAAAAAATCTAGTAAAAACATTTTTAAAACTCTACGGTGTGTCTAATTGTTTTTGCCAACCCTACTTTTCTATCTAATACTAATATTATAAAGCTGAAGAGTTTGTTTGTTTGAACGTGCTAATCTCAGGAACTACTGGTTGGAAATGAAAAATCATTTTTGTGTTGGATAGTCTATTTATCGAGGAAGGCTATGGGCTACTTTCATTTTGATATTCCCACGGGATTGCGACTTACGCGCGTGAAACTCTCCGCAGTTTCACGCGCGTAAGTCGCGATCTAGTATTTAGTATTATTCTTTTTTAGGTTACAGATAAAGATTTGTATATCAACCTTTTTTTAGACAAATATCTAGTATAACTGGCCTCGCTGACCTAAGTAATATCTACTAATATTATAAAGTGGAAATATTTGATTGTTTCTTTGTTTCAAGTATGTTTGCATTGAATAGGCTCCGAAACTACTTAATTGATTTAGATGTAACTTGGTATGAGGATACATTGATTCATTGACAGTAAAATAAGCTACATTTTATTCGGGAGAGTTTGGGAGTAGGGACATATGTGAAACCGCGGAGCGCTGCTAGTAAGGTACCTACCTATAAAACGACAAGCTTTGTTTTTTTATAATTTTTTTTAAAACTATTAGGTGCAATAAAAAATAAATTGCAGTATTATCTGCTTTTTGTATAGGTGTAGGTAGGTAGAACTATTTAATCAATGATTCTTACCTCCTCACCTCAACCTACTCATGTGCCTCGCGGGTTCAATTGTGTATTTAGATCGTATATGTTTAAAAAGCTCACGTCCACTGATTTTAGAATTTTTTGCGACAGTTTCTTTCGACGCGGCGACGATAGGTAATATTAAAAAATATTTGTTGTCATCTTCACCTTTGTGAGCATGATTACAAAAAACCACATAGGGTTTGTTGTACCTTCTTCTTCTACATCCTCTTTCTGGGTCACTATCAAAATATCCGCATTGCTAAATGACAATGTTCGTTACAAATTATGACGTTGTTTTTTGCAAGTGATTCCCTACTTATAGGTACTTATAGTCAATTATAAAAGTATGTCTCACTTGTATTTGTATACGGGCTGTTTTCCGCAAATATTTTTTGTGTGACGATGAAAAAGCTTGTCGAACACCTATATACTACCCTCCCAGCTTAGTCGACCGTGTCGAGAGGAAAAAACTTTTCAATACTTCTGGAGCTACCTAAGCCGCGACGATGTTTTCCTTCACCGTAAGAGCGATTGCAAAAAATCTATTAGTGCTTGGCCGATTCGAACCCACGACCATCAGAATGAAAGTCGAGGTATCTACCACTAGGCCAAAACCGCTTTTATAAAGACGTTAAAAGTAAGGCTAATGTTTGTGTAAAACAATACTTATCTACCATTATTTTTTGATATGAAGAAACAGGAAAAAACACCTTAATTAGAGTTTTTCATACATCTAACTTTAATTTAACTTTTTATTTTTACGATCATTCGTGTTGATGTAGTCGTGTTCGTGTGTTCTGTCAAAAGACCTTGTAAAATATACTAAAATTACATTAATTTTAGTCGTATGAATTATATGTTGCAAGGCAACTACCGTGTAATTTTATTTTTTAGTTTTTGTCACTTTGGACGCATTTTAAATAATGTGAGTTTCATTGTTTGTTTTATTCTACTATTTGGTAAGCATCTAAACATACAAAATACATGGTCATATCCTATATTGAAATTATAAATAAACCTATCTAAGTTAAATGCACAAAATGAAGTTATTACATTCATTAAGTCAATAATATTGTACAATGAGAGAAGAGAGGCCAGGAGACCAATAGCACAGGTTTACCTAGTTTGGGCTCCTGTCTCCCAGTTAAATTTGGACTAATATTATTAATAGATATAAAAATGGCTGTATTTACATAAGTTTATTTATATATAGTCAACCGGGGCAATCGCGTCTGGCGGGGCAAATGCATCTTTTCAAATTTATTCAAGAACTGTTGAATCTATGTAAACTGCTTACATCTAGTTGCAATTTGCTTAAACTAAATATTTTACCCGCGGTTAGTACAGATGGCGTTGTAGTACAGGTTTTGAATAAATTTGAAAAGATGCATTTGCCCCGCCAGACGCGATTGCCCCGGTTGACTATACTTACCCAAATAGTTGCTATACTTATATTTATATTGTTTTGTATTTTTTGGGAGAAAATAAAGATATTTATTATTATTATTTATGGTAAGAATAGTGTAATTTTTAATGTTTAATAATAAATTAAACTTTATTAGAAGTTATGATCATTAAAAGTTAATTTTAAATAAACTATAATGCCGGACTATAGAGAATGATCCTATCAGTAGGTAATTTTACATAAAAAAAATATAGGTACGAGTACTAATGGTCGTCTCAGACAGCTTGTCTGTAAAGTTGGTTTACGGACGATAATTTTACGTGATAACGACATGTGAAAACGAGTTTTTTTGTTAGGCATTGCTTTAAATATTTTTTTTCTTTTTCTTTTCTTTTTTTCCTATATATAAGTCTTCCATTCGTCACTCGTCACTATTAGGTACACAAGCCCTGATGAGCGATATTATTTTCAAAGACTCTGCTTCCTAACGGGAACGGACGCGTCATGGTCATGTTACCATGACGCATGGCGTCACACAATATTACCGTGACGACCGTGACTCTTTTTTGTGAGTGCAGGTGTTCCATCAATTTATTAGACGCTATCACGTCAAAAAAAATGATTAAGATAGTTAGTAGGTACAATCCAGGGTCAAAAGTCTCTGCCCACCTTAACGTTTACAATCCTGTACAGATAGATAGATAGATAGATAGATATATCTTTATTTGGCCAACAACAAAACTAAAAAACTTAGACAAAACTTATTTTTAAAAATAACAGACTGACTTAAATATTCTAAGCTATGTTATTTATAACACAATAACAATGTCGCCGCCAAATAGGCTCCTGCTCAGCTATGTGTTGCATAAATGCAACGCTGATTTTCAGCAGGGACCCTGTGATTAAAGAGAGTAGGACGATGCTGTAATTCTGTTATAATAGGCAGGAAACACTGATACTAACTTTATAACAAAAAAATGATATATATATTCTAAATTGTCTTTAGAACCATAAATATAAATATAGATTGAAAATAATAATGTCTACAAAAAACAAGCAAAATGCCCATAAAGAAAACCAAAATGTTATAACTAACAACCAAGCAATCCAAAACAAAAAACATAGAATTATACACGAAGACTTAAAGCGTAACAGGACACATCATTATCTGCCTAATAATATCAGCTCACATGAAGCCGACCGGACAGAGGCTTCAATAAAGTAAAAATAAAAGTAAACTTAATAAAATTAAAATTAATAAATAAATAAAAATTAATAAATACGCCACCAAATGAAGCTTAAAATGAATATAAAAAATAAAATAGTAAACCACTAAAATTACATACATTTATACTTCTGCATAAGCATATAATACCTCTCGCATCAGAAACAACCATGTCTTAGTTCGGCTAATTGTCTACCCATTAAGAGAAGTTTATATGCAGAACTGAAGGATTTGACAGTGCAGCACTATTTGAACATTATAACAACGTAACCTGTGGATCGAACCCACGTCGCGTCGGTTGGTGTAGCGGGTGGCGGCTTATACCTCACGGCCAACTAAAGACATAGCTAACATGTTGAAAATAATAATCACACTGAGTACTTTCAATTCAAGTATTAAGTTTGTGTGTAACGTCTATTATAAGAAGGTCGTAACTGCAAATTCTTGTTGATAGTATTATTGTAGCAAACTGATCATTTACTTATGACCCATACTGTACATAGGTACTTAAGTAAGTAATTAGTTTTGTTTTCAATTTCAGAGTGAATTGAAGATGGAAAAGTTTTTAGGATTACGTTATCGGTTGGTTAAGAAGGAGAATTTCAGTGATTTGCTGTATTTCTTAGGTAAGTGTTTTGTATTTTTAGCCGACTTCAAAAAAAAGGAGTAGGTTCTCAAATTGTCTCGTTTGATTTTCATGACTTGAACATATTTTTATAAAAACATAATAAACACGATTATACAGGGTTATTGGTAATATTATAAGAAAGAGGTTGGCACTTCTGGGTTGGCAGAAGTAGCCTACTTCCGCTTCCGCTTTTTCTGTATTTTTAATGTTCTTAAGGTTGCTTGTCAACATCTCTTAAATTGTTCTAAATATTTATTTATGTCGTGTGCTTGTCCAAATATTTTTTTTTCTATTCTATTCTAACAATCAACTTTTGTTTTGACTTTTGGTTGATTTGTTTCTTTGACTAAATGGCCATTAAAACTATACCTACCTAAATTTTAAGTTTTATTGACTTATCTAAGTTTGAATGATCCATTTGTTTAATTAGCTAATTTTCGAATTAAGATAATCTTAAAATATATTAGACAAAAATTGAATTTCCAAAAGTTGTAGAACAAAATTTGATTGCTTAGGCGTAGCACAGAAGTAACTCTCAACCGATTTCTTATAGGTATGAATACCAATAACCCTGTATAAAATTATTTTCTTAATTATAATATTAAACGTTTATCGTGATGGCTGTACCTAACTTGATTTATTAACTCCATAAAAATGGTTGTCTATAAAGTCGGTTTAATGACGATAATTTTACGATATAAGAAAACGATGAAAAATTGAGTTTCTTTGTTTTTTTATTTTTTTTTCCTTTTCATTATTATTTCCTATAAATGTATATAGGTACCTAGTCTTCTACTTATTCGTCACTCGTCACTATAACACAAGCCTTAAGCATACAAAGCTTATAAAGATTTAAGCATACAAAGGGAAATAGGGACAGAGAAAGCGACTTTATTTTATACTATGTAGTGATGAATACTTTTCTTTTGAACTTCCAATATATCTACAATAATAAAATATTGTTAATTATTCCTTTCTAATCACGAATCACGATATTAATAAAACGTATTATCATAATGATATATTTTTATCTAAGTATATGAAATCAAGGGCATAATGGAAAATATACATGAATAATCACCGTTCGGTAGCGTCTATTGATAGTCTGACCAATCAATAGATCGGTTTTATATGTAACTCTCGATCCCGTGGGAACATCGGGATTAAAAGTAGCCTATGTTATTCCCAATGAATCAATGTATCCTCATACCAAGTTTCATCAAAATTGGTTCACTTGTTTCGAAGCGCATTCGTTACAAACAAACAAAAATATTTTTCCTCTTTATAATATTAGTGTAGATGTATCTCCCGATCCCGTGGGAATATCGGGATATAAAGTAGCCTATGTTATTCCCAATGAATCAATATATCCTCGTACCAAGTTTCATCCTAATCTACCCAGTAGTTTCAGAGCGTTACAGACATAAAACAAAAAAATAAATTAAAATTAAAAAAACCGGCTTCAAAAAAACATGAAAACAAAAATTAAAAAAACCTGAAGAGAAAAACCAAAAAGTGAAAAATAATCCATTTCGGCTCACTAAGACAGCAGATAACTTAAACATAAGTACTTACTTGGAAGTCGGACTGGGTAAGATTGAATGTTGAGCGGTATAAAGAAAAAATGGTGTCACCCAGTCCGACTTCCAAGTAAGTACTTATGTTTAAGTTATCTGCTGTCTTAGTGAGCCGAAATGGATTATTTTTCACTTTTTGGTTTTTCTTTTCAGGTTTTTTTACATTTTTGTTTTCATGTTTTTTTGAAGCCGGTTTTTTAAATTTTAATTTATTTTTTTATTTAACCATTTTTAGTGCCACTGTCACTGAAAATTCTACTCCATGAGGCGAAAGCGACTGTTTCTTCAAATTGCAACCTGTACCTAATCGTAACCCATTAAAGAGTTTTTTGATAAGAAGGTGTTTTCAGATGCTCCATTCATCGGTACCTATTGTGTATGGGCCACTTTTATTAGTGGAAATGGAAAACTGAGCAATTTGTTGAATCTCGCTGTGTAGATCTGTTCATTACTCCGAAAATCCTCATCAGATCTTCATTTAGGATAGGGTTCTCTATCAAAATTCATTCAAACCTAGTCCGGCGAGGCAAAAGCGAATATTTTATTCAAATTTTAACCTGTAATCGTAACCGATTGAAGAGTTTTCTGATGAGAAGGTGGTTTCAGATATTCCATTTGGTAACTATTAGTTTATGGGCCAATTCTACTGGTGGAAATCTAAAAATGAGCAATTTGCTGCACTCTCGAGGTGCAATTCTGTTCATCACTTCGAAGATCCTCATCAGAACTTCATTTAAGTTAAGGTTCTCTATCAACATTCATTCAAACCCAGTCCGGCGACTAAATTCTTCAAATTGTAACCTGTAACCGACTGAAGAGTTTTCTGATGAGAAGGTGGTTTCAGATATTCCATATATCGGTAACTATTCCTTTATGGGCCAATTCTACTGGTGGAAATCGAAAAATGAGCAATTTGCTGCACTCTCGAGGTGCAATTCTGTTCATAACTTCGAAGATCCTCATCAGAACTTCATTTAAGATAAGGTTCTCTATCAACATTCATTCAAACCCAGTCCGGCGACTAAATTCGACTAAATTCTTCAAATTGTAAGCTGTAATCGAAACCGATTGAAGAGTTTTCTGATGAGAAGGTGGTTTCAGATATTCCATTTATCGGTAACTATTCGTTTATTGGTGGAAATCGAAAACTGAGCAATTTGCTGCACTCTCGAGGTGCAATTCTGCTCATGACTCCGAAGATTCTCATCAGATCCTCACCAAATTTTTATGGGACCACCCCTGAGGTATCGATCGCGTAACATACACACAAAAAAACAACATACCTACAGACGAATTGAGAACCTCCTCCTTTTTTGAAGTCGGTTAAAAACTACCGTATTATGATTATGTGGACTGTGCAGTGCAAATTTTTTTGGAACGCGTCTAAAAAGATGTTTCGGCAGATACAAATTGAAACGATTTTGAGGTGCAATTCTGTCAATCACTCCAAAGATCCTCGTCAGATCTTCACCAAATTTTTATGGGACCACCCTTGAGGTAGACTCCTTCCAACAAAAAAAGATTCATCAAAATCGGTTGATAAACAAGGAAGATATGCGGGAACATCCATAAAAAAAAAAACATACATACAACCGAATTGAGAACCTCCTTCTTTTTTTGAAGTCGGTTAAAAAAAGACAAAAAAGTATTTTCTTTTTATAACAAATAAATAAATTTTGCAGGACATTCCACACATCGCCATCTAGCCCCAAGCTAAGTAACTAGACTTGTGTTATGGGTGCTAGACAACGGATATACTACTTATATACTTTTCTTTTGTAAATATATACTTATAATACATTGAAACAACCAGACCACAGACAAATATCTAAGCATAAATACTTGTCTGTGGCGGGAATCGAACCCGCAACCCTGTGTTTTGCAGTCCGGCATGGTAACCATTGTGCCAACTGGGTCGTCAACGACGTCGTAGTAATAGGGTCTCGTTTACTAATTACATTCTACTTATAAGTTAAATTTATAGATTAAGGTAAAAATTCTGGAGAACGCATATAAATATTATTATTATTATTATAACCCTTTGAATACTGAACCCTAATATTAGTGTACAATCCACGGTCAAAAGTATCTGCCCACCGTAACGTTTACAATCCTGTGCAGCACTATTTGAACATTATAACAACGTAACCTGTGGATCGAACCCACGTCGGTTAGTGTAGCGGGTGGCGGCTTATACCACTCGGCCAACTAAAGACTTAGCTAACATGTTGAAAATAATAATCACACTGAGTACTTTTAATTCAAGTATTTAAGTTTGTGTGTAACGTCTATTAGAAGAAGGTCGTAGCTCCAATACTTGTTGACAGTATTATTGTAGCAAACTGATCATTTACTTATGACCCTTACTGTACCTTTGTTTGTCATAATGCCCTCTATCGATCGGTATGGGTCACAAAGTTCACACTTTTGCAAAATCATACGTCGAACAAATAATGCCTTAATAATACATCTAAAGCGTCTCGGAAACCAGAGAACCAGTTTTTACATAAAAACCTCGTAATTAATAAGTCCTTGTATAGTAAATTATCTAGTTTTGAAAGTCATTTTTTATTTATGTCTAGGACCAGAACATAGATTCTCATTGACTCATTGATTCAGTTAGCACAATGGTCCCCATGCCGGACTGCCAAACACAGGATTGCGGGTTCGATTCCCGCCTAAGACATGTATTTATGCTTAGATATTTGTCTGTGGTCTGGTTGTTTCTATGTATTATAATAAAATAAATAATAATAAATATTGCAGGACATTCTACACATCGCCATCTAGCCCCAAGCTAAGTAACTAGACTTGTGTTATGGGTGCTAGACAACGGATATACTTACTACTTATATAGGTACTTTTCTTTTGTAAATATATACTTATAATACATAGAAACAACCAGACCACAGACAAATATCTAAGCATAAATACTTGTCTGTCTGTTATTATAAATATATATTTACAAAAGAAAAGTATATAAGTAGTCAAAAAGGCAATCAAAATACTATCAAATTATTGTTTTATAGTTCCTTTTAATTT
Organism: Idaea aversata; assembly: GCA_907269075.1. Lineage (NCBI taxonomy): Eukaryota > Metazoa > Arthropoda > Insecta > Lepidoptera > Geometridae > Idaea > Idaea aversata. The sequence goes on along the minus strand of OU026104.1, from coordinate 8,072,849 downwards.
GTTTATAGAAAAGAACTTCATAGAACGTCACGTAGCTACAACATTGACACCTACCCAGTACCTAACAAAGAACGAAGGTGGAACGTATACGCTCCACTTTGACAGTGCGGTGATCAACTACAAGTTTACATTCAAGCCAGGAGAGGAGTTCAATGAGAAGAAACCCGACGGTGTTGTGGTGTGTAACTTTATTACTAATTTCTCCCAATCCCGTGGGAATATCGGGATAAAAAGTAGCCTATGTTATTCCCAATGTTGAAAAATTCCGTATGTTAATTTTTATCCCGATATTCCTACGGGATCGGGACTTACACGAATAAAACCGCGACAAGTAATTGTATCTCTATATATATAAAATTCTCGTGTCACGGGGTTCGAATTTGAACTCTTTCGAAACGGCTCGACCGATTCTCATGAAATTTTGTAAGCATATTCAGTAGGTCTGAGAATCGGCCAACATCTATTTCTTTTTTTTTTGTAAATAGCAAAACAACGTTTGCCGGGACAGCTAGTATACATATAAAATGCTTTGTCCTGAATAACCTGAGGGATCAACGCACAACCTTAACCGCTGATCGTAGAAACCTGAAACTTAGAGGGTGTGTTTTTTGTATGACGTAGGATCAACGTCCCTATCTTCACCGTAATCCAGGAGGAAGTAGGAACTGTTTGCACACACAACTACTTTCCCTAGACGTCTGACGACCCTGTTGGCAAAATGGTTACCATGCCGGACTGCCAAACACAGGGTTGCGTTCGTACCTTGCGCAATTCCCGCCTCAGACAAGTATTTATGCTTAGATATTTGTCTATGGTCTGGTTGTTTCTATGTACTATATTTATATACCTATTTACAAAAATAAAGTACTTAGATAAGTAGTGTATCCGTTGTCTAGGACCCTTAGCACAAATCTAGTTACTTAGCTTTGGGCTAGATGGCAATGTGTGGAATGTCCTGCAATATTTATTTAAGTAGAATACATTTAGGGACCTATCTAGAGGATATATACTTTCGTCTTCGTTGTCGGTCGTTACTTCACGATGTCATTTACCTAGAATTTTTAATTTGTTTTCTTCAGTAAATAGATAGTTAACAGAATATTTTAATTACTAATTTAACAGTAGAGCTCTAGCTATTATGTATAAATATTCTTTTGTTATATTAGCGATTATTTTTATCAGAATAAGTGAATTAGAATACTTATTTAATACTAGCTGCACCCCGCGGTTTCACCCGCGTAAGTCCAATGTTTCTCACCGTTTAAACCTTCCATCCAAACACCGAAATCATCTAAATCGGTTCAGGTAGCATAACGTCTGAATTAAATGTCACAATTCAAAATAGGTAAGTACTTTTGTAGCAAAACATCTCTAACCTTTTAAGGGTTTTGTATCCAAAGGGTAAAATAAAAAAAAACTAAAATATGCACGAGTCTGACTCGCACTTGGCCGGTTTTTTTATTTTTCTTTATCCAGTCAGCTCTGTGACCGAACGTTTCTGACCTTCCTTCAGCTACCTACCAGAGTTTTGTATTATATCTAACGGGATCAAAACGTAGTCGTAAGGTTTGCCCACACACACACCGCTACCAAAGCATATACGCGTACATGTTCTTCTGTCATATTTCAGCTAATTTAAGTACACAAAACTTTAATCATTTTTTCCCAAACATGCATGGAAATATTGTCATTATTTTCGAAAAAATACACGCGGAGTATCGATATTACGGAAAAAGAAAGTCAAATCGATTGCAGGAGGGTTAGCACGCCGCGCTGTTGATACAACATTGGTGGAGCCACATGAGTAGGATTTCTACTCATGTGCTGGAGCCTTGTAATGTTACAAATTCAAAAAACGCTCCTGCTATTGATTCTCCTTGTCCGCAAACTCGACACCTCGCGAGTTCCCTCCTCGAAAATAATGACAATATTTATTTCCCTGTCTTTTGAGAAAAGCACCATATATATCTCGGCGGAAATGGCAATTGCTTGTCTCGTATTATTGAAAACCTCGCCTACGTCTCGGCCTTCAAACTCATACTCGACCTGCAATTGCTTATTTCCCTGTCTTTGCAATAATGTACCTTCCAAAGCACTCCGTCCATTGTAAACCCTATGAAAATCCGTTCAGTTGTTTTTCAGTTTATCGCGTTTAGACAAGCAGGCGCGGGATTTTGTTATAAAATGCCATAAGGCATAGAATCATGAAGGAAGAAAACTTTTTAGAACAATTTTTCTTCCTTCATATGCATAAAATAGATTTATTTTCTTGTTAGTCTCAGAACGACCCGTCTTCGACGTACACAATTTGATTACATTTTGTTTTATTAAATTTTCTACCTATTTTTTTATAAAATTTATTAAAATATTGTTTTCAACTTGTACCATTAACATAACTACAGTGAAGTCATTTTAGTTCTTTTGGTGCTTAATATAGCACTTTCTATACTATATTACCATTTCTCATATTTATTGTTTAACTAGCGACCCGTCCCGGCTTCGCACGGCTATATTATGCATGTATTATACATTATAAGCCTTCCTCTTGAATCACTCTATCTATTAAAAAAAATCCTTATCAAAATCCGTTGCGTAGTATTAAAGATTTAAGCATACAAAGGGATATAGGGACAGAGAAAGCGACTTTGTTTTATACTATGTAGTGATTAAAAATGTGATGTTACAGGTCCAAGCGACAATAACGTTTGAGGACGACAACAAACTATTACACACGCAGAGAGAAAACAACGGGAGACAATTAAACCATATCTACGAATTTCATCCTGATAAAATGACTATTGTAAGTTGATTTTATGTCCTTTTATTATGCTCGAACATTCTTTCAAATCCAATATATTTTATTACGTTGAATTTTTCATCAATAAGATGGTCTAACTAAAGGGTGATCTTTTCGCTCAAATGATAGATAGATAGATAACTTTATTAACATCATGTCTAGTAGTATGATAGACATCACCTAGATAGCCGAAAGACAATTTACCTAGAGTTACAAAATCAGAATACACGATCAGCAGATAGTCAACTCAACTTAAAAGCAGAATGAGCAAGTAGCAAAACGTCTAGAATCGCAAATAGTCCCGAGATGAAATACGGCACAAACATTCAACGTTTGTGCCTGTTCTGCGTACCTTATGTCTGTGTACCTTGTGTCTGTTGTTTGAAATTTCGTTATTATCACTTCAGCAACATTTTTCCTTTCTTTTTTCAGACAACAACAGCTAGAGGAATGAAAAGCGTTGTAAAGAGACATTACGTAGCTGTGCAATGATCATATTATTTAATCTAGTAAAATTTATATTTAGGTATAAGTAATTATTAATTAACTAACCTATTCACAAAAATATATCTACAAAAAAAAAAAAGGCTCAACCTAATTTGAAAGGCTTACTCCCAAATGTTCCATGATTCTATTAAAAATTGTTCCTAACCTTTACTCAGTTCCATAATTTACTTGGTTTAGCAGAGTTTAGCTTCACTTCATTTATGATTACAGCTCAAAATACCTAGTAAAATCGTGGCAAATTAGTTGTAACATCTATAATCTATGCATATAAAATGCTTTGTCCTGAATGACTGACTGACGAATCAACGCACAGCCTAAACCACTGATCGTAGAGACATAAAACTTGGAGGATGTGTTCTTTGTATGACGTAAGCATCCGATAAGAAAGGATTTTCCGAAATTCTACGCTTTAGGGAGTGAAAAAGGGGGGCAAAGTTTGTATGGAACAACGTGATTCCTTGGTCTATTTTCGACTTTTACGCGGACGAAGTCGCTGGCAAAAGCTAGTAATATTATAAAGCTGAAGAGTTTGTAGCTTTCTTTAAACGCGCTAATCTCAAGAACTACCTACTGGTTCGAATTGAAAAAATATTTTTGTGTTGGATATTCCATTTATCGTAGAAGGCTACTTTTCATTTTGATATTCCCACGGGATCGGGACTTACGCGGGTGAAACCGCGGAGCGCAGGTAGTTTCAAATAACACTTCATTCAGTTAATTAAAACCAACTAACTAACTACGCAGGCTCAATTTCAACCCTCAAATATCAATTTTTATTTTACTTTTCATAAATATATACACAAACAAAACGTCTCAACCTAATTTGAAACCTTTACTCAGTTCCATAATCCACTTAGTTAAGCTTCACTTAATATATATAGGATTTAAATAGCTAAAAAACCTAGTAAAAAGTGGCAAATTAGTTGTAACATCTATTATACTAATATTATAAAGCTGAAGAGTTTGTTTGTTTGAACGCGCTAATCTCAGGAACTATTGGTTCGTTTCGAAAAAATATTTAGTGTTGGATAGTCCATTTATCGAGGAAGGCTAGAGGCTACTTTTGATTTTGATATTTTCACGGGATCGGGACTTACGCGGGTGAAACCGCGGAGCGCAGCTAGTTTCATTCAGTTAATTAAAACCAACTAACTAACTACGCAGGGTCGATTTCACCCCTCAAATATCAATTTCCTTTTACTTTTCATAAAAATATATACACAAACAAAACGTCTCAAACTAATTTGAAACCTTTACTTAGTTCCATAATCCACTTAGTTTAGCTTCACCTTATTTATGATTTTGAAGAGCTCAAAATACATGGTAAAATTGTGGCAAATTAGATATAATATTAGTTCACATAACGCCTCATTTAAGAATCAAGAATACTTATTTATTGAAAATGTGTACATAAGATGACATATTATATCAAGGTAAGTATCAACAGTTTGTCCATCCCGGACATACTTACAATAATTCGTTACAGATAAAACATAAAACAATATATTGAGCTGAAATATCATGCATTATGTAGTAAAATTTTAACTCACAAGATTGGTTTTCATAGTACTTAATTATTTTCATAGAGGAGACTATTGTAACATAGTCGAAACGTCGAAGTAAGAGAAATAAAAAGGGGAATAATTAAGGGAAAATAATTATACTAGTAAAACTTGTAATGGAACCAATGAATTGACTAAATAAATAACTAAATTCACTCTATTAAAATCAACTAACTACCTAGGCAGGTTCAATTTCAACCCTCAAATATCAATTTCCTTTTACTTTTGTCCCCAACTTGACGCAAGGAGATACCAAAATCATTAATTCACGTCAATCCTCTATTAGAGGTAAAGTAATAGAATTTCCGAGCCCCTATCGAATTTCACTTAACATCCCTATCTCCGGGCACTTTCGAAAATTCCCTATTCCATTACCCAAGTATAGTACCTACCTATCTTATTTACATCTGACCGTCCTTTATGTATTCGACCCTTGTGTGCTGTAGCATTTGATTGCGGATGATAAGGGACCTATTGTATAGTGAATATAGAGTCTATATTCGTCTGGCTTGTGTTTTGGGTTGTGGGGTGGTGTCGCGGTGTCGTTGCCATAGCAACTTGGCGCCCAGACCCGGGATCCCGACGCCGGTAGTGTCGGTCTCCGCGCCCGCACCCCACCGCTCAAGTGACACGCGTTGCGAAAAAGCACAACCACCCTGTTTGTAGGGGGTGGCTGGTTTTAGACAGGATTTGTATGGTTATGGCTAAATAAACTTTGTTTCTCTAATAAGAATTACATAAATTCATTCGCCCGAGACATGCAGACTAATCCATACTAATATTATAAAGCTGATGAGTTTGTTTGAATGCGCTAATCTCAGGAACTACTGGTTCGAAATGAAAAATTATTTTTGTGTTGGATAGTCCATTTATCGAGGAAGGCTATAGGCTACTTTTCATTTTGATATTCCTACGGGATCGGGACTTACACGGGTGAAACCACGGAGCGCAGCTAGTGAAATATAAATGAGATGAGTTACTGGCATACTTAAGGTTAATATTTACTTTTTTATGCAGACTTAAAAACTTTGGAGCATGGTGGCCGAAACAGTGGTATAAAACTTAAGAACTCAACCAGCAAAGTGGTCAAAAAAAAAGAAAAAAAAGTGGTCATTGTGAACCAACCTACAACTAAATAGATGAGTAAAACCCGTAAGAAAGAGTTATATGCACCAAATTCTTTCTTAGGGCTTTCACTTACCCTATGAAGGAATTTTGTGGTCAAAGTGGTGATAGAATCTCACAATGACCACTTTGCTGAATTGAATATTTTTTTTTGGTTTCGCCTGGATATCCTGCCCTTCGTCAAAGTGTGAATGACGTCAAATTCATGAAATTTTAAGAGTTTTTTGGGAGACATTCATTAGGTTGGTATGTCTGTGTCTTACCAGAAGTATAAGCTCGTCTTCCATTAATAAATAAATAAATATTACAGGACATTACACACATCGCCATCTAGCCCCAAGCTAAGTAACTAGACTTGTGGTATGGGTGCTAGACAACGGATATACTACATAAATACTTTTCTTTTGTAAATATATACTTATAATACATAGAAACAACCAGACCACAGACAAATATCTAAGCATATTATATTTGTCTGAGGCGGGAATCGAACCCGCAACCCTGTGTTCGGCAGTCCGGCATGGTGACCATTGTGCCAACTGGGTCGTCAAAACTCAAAACCATAGAAACGAAGATCAATCAAGACGCCAGATGGAAAATGGTAAGAGTTTGTTCCACAGTCAACATCAACACCTATCTACAAACCAATTGTATTTCCCTTAATATCTAATGTTTTATACATCGCCAGCAACTTTAATCAATGCTATTCAGGGTGCTGTAATTGTACCTCTCAGCTTAGTCAACCATGTCCAGAAAAAAGAACTTGTCAATACATCTGGAGTCAATTATTCCGCGAGTTTCGTAACAGATGTTCATCGTAAGAGCAATGTAGTTAACTTACGTAGGCGGATAGGTAGATATCAAATTCCATTTTACATAATTTTTGTTAAAACCTGACGTTTCGAGAACTTTGCAGTTCCCAATAGTCACAAGAGTACTGAGATGACAAATTCGTCTTACAAAAAATATGTGAAATGCTGTCAAACTACCGTCTACAATTAATTAAAAAGTTTTCTATCTAGGCAGAATTGACTAACGGTATTAAAACGCGATTATTTCTGTTAAAATTAATATAATTATGAGTTCAAGTCGCGAAACCTTAGAAAATACTAAATTCCATTTTCCAACGAAAACGTGTTCTTAAACCTATCTCTAATTTTCCCTAAATCATAGTCATCGTACCTCACCCCCTGAGGGTCGATGTTCCGAAGGGTAGGGGGTGGATCGCACCTTTTGTTTAGGACCCCCTCCTGCCCCCCTGTTCATTTACCCCCCTCTGTTTGCTAACGGTTTACGTGGCTAAATGTAGGAAATGTCACGTTTTCACTTTTATGTTTGCAATACGCTTTGTACAACGAAATTCACGAGCGATATTCGGGTTTTGTTTGTTTTTTGTGAGGGAATTTTTGGGTTTGTTATTGGCAATTTTGTTGTATATGATGAACCGGATACACGCACTCTCGATCTTTATTTGAACTCGATATAGGACAGATCCAAATGAAAAAAGCAGTAAACCTATAACTTTTTATTTAACCTTACGACTGCTACCTTTGGAAAGCAACTGGGACCAAAAAGTTTATCAGATCACTTGCCCGACCTAATAATTAAATTCTAATAAAATTCGATAGTAAAATAATTGTATTGGTAATTGATAATAAAAATGGTATAGTAAAATAATTGTGTGATCGCCTTTATTAATGACTAGCTTTTGCCCATGACTTCGTCCGTGTAGGATTTGAATTTTCCGAAATCCTTTCTTAGCGGATGCCTAACGTTATAACAACTATCTGAGCTGTGCGTTATTATATCAGTCATTCAGGACTTAAAATTTTATATTTATAGATCTAACTCAAATAACCTTTATCTTCCCTTTATAGTCAATCAAAATGAAATTATTCTGTATATTTGAGTCACAAATTAACTTCAAAATAAATCTTAATTCTTGGCATCAAAGTTAACTTTGTTTAAAAGCTTTTGTTGAATGCTGTAAAATTCATAAGCAGAAACCTATTCTCTAGAAACCTAAACTGTATTCTCTGGTCTTAAAACCAGGTCTTTGCGTACAGAATCCAGATAACCCTCGAAGCCTAAAATGAAAAAAAATCGTACTAGGTAGTTAACTTTTAAAAAGCGTAATTAAATTTTTTGGTCACTAGCGCTAACAAGAGGTGTGCCTTCAAATTGATCGGTCACCCAGCTATCAATCCATTAAGGTTTGAGTCTAACGTTCGTCTCTATATAATGAATCTAATCAGATTTTCAGAATTATACAGCCATATATTATGAGAAACTTTTTCCCAAGGAATTTCCTTCTTTTCCTCCAAAATCCTCTAATAAACATACCTATTAGGTATATATCTATTTACTGTGAACGTGTAACAAAAAGCTGGTATCGATCGAGCGGCGGCGGGGTGTGAAACGCCGCCCACTGTTCGCGCCTCTACACGATTGGATGGACTTTATGAAGCTCCTATATTATGGGAGTTGTTGAAACTTTTTCATTTTTGTCACCGTGCTCTTTGTTTGGGGTTTTGTTTGGTTAGTAAGAATATATAAGGTACAGTCGGATGCATAATTGCAGCAGACCCACCGTAGAGTCTCGAAACGGCTGTTATAAGAATGTTTCCAACACAAGCAAGATTCTAAGCAAGATAAAGATTTATCAAACAAAAATTATTTAAATGAAATTATTTTTATTTTTTTATTTATTAGGAATGGGTTTGCACTTGACCATAATATGCCTGATGGTAAGCATCATTATGGCCTACGATGGAGCGTGCTTACCCAGTAGGAACCGATTCAATTATAAACATTCAGGAAACATTTCAATTATAGTAATCTCAGAACTCTACGGTGTGGGTCTGCAATTATGCTGCCGACCTGGGGTAAAGGAACGGTTATTCCATATTTTATAAATCAAAATAGACCGAAAAAGCGAGAGCGGTGTTGGCTCAGTGGTAGATACCTCGACTTTCATTCTGAAGGTCGTGGGTTCGAATCCAGGCCGGCCGTGCACCAATGTATTTTTCTTAAGAAAAATTTATGTGCGCTAATTGACATTGCTCTTACGGTGAAGGAAAACATCGTGATGAAACCCGCGGCTTAAGTTGGCTCCAGAAGTATTGACAAGTTCTCTAATCTGGACATGGTCGACTAAGCTGAAAGGGTAGTAGGTGCTGGGCAAGCCTACTCCATCTTCACGCAAAAAGGACCCAATTAAAAAGGGTCTAATCGCGGAAAAACAGCCTGTATACAAGTACAAGTAGTAGACCGAAAAAAGCAGGCAGTGTAGACAAATCAAAGCCTTAAAACTTCAAATAACAAAATACAGCTTTCGAGTGTGTCGGCATGACGGACAATGACGGACATGGCGAAACCATAAGATACAGGTGATAGAAGTCAAGCACTAAAGAGGTACCAGTCTTACAAAAGTGGTTGCAATGTAGTTATCGTGGGTTTATAAAAAGCTTTAACTCGCGAGTTTGTCCGCTTGGGGTTTAAATTTACCCAAATAATTTCTTAGAGCATCCCTACCTATATATAACAACTTTCTGTATGCTAAATTTTTATCCCAAATAGTCCACGATTGTGCGTTGATTTATCAGTCAGTCAGGCAGGACTTTGAATTTTATATTAGCTGCATTCAGCTTAAGCTAAGTTTACCTATGACTGGTATGCAATATGTAGGTAAGTGATGCATTCTTAAAATTGTAATCACGAAAAGTAATAAAAAAAAATGTTTCTTACAATTCATTTCAAAATTACATCAAAACATGATCCGTTATGATGAGCAAGGGATCAATCACCCACCGTTACAGATACCAACAAAAACCTATCACAGACGAAATCAAATTCCATTCGAGTACCAGCAGATGTGCCACTCCAAACAAAAGATTAACATTGCCTACGCGTTTGTACAACTCGTATTGAAAGGAGGGAAGCGTTTTGTTCGCGCCATGACGGACAGATCTGATAATTTGAATATGGAAGAGCAATGATGCGAGATAGGGTGCGTTTGCGCAGTTATTGACTCCTCAATAACTGCGCAAACGCACCCTATGTCACCCAACACGCTCCCGTGTTGGTGATTTCCAAGATTTTTTTGGAAATAATTGCAGTTTCGAAACAAGAACAAAAAAATACAATTTAAAAAAATATCAATCGGTTTTGACTTCGGGAACTTTACTAAATGTCAGCGTTTGACCATTATCTCACACGACACGTGTTTACGAGGCGATCTAAGATACGTAGAGCCTAGAGCACGCTTTTCTAAAAGATACCTATAGGCTACGTGACTCGAAAGACTTCCACATAAACGGGTTAAAAGTTTAACTTGTACAAAAATGTTGACTTTATTTCTTAGTTTTATCTATGTACTCTAAAATCTCTAAGTAGAACTTTAGAAAATGGATAAATATACCTACTCTTGTGGACAAATCCGTAGTTCATACCAAAACTTTTGCGCATAGGTTCACTTATTGATTTATTGCAAACACAAGCGCAAGTTTTAAAAAGTCAAGTGTTACCCAGCTCTTTTAAATTCTGCTTTATGTCTAAGAATGTTAGAGTTGGAAATACAGTCAGCAGAAGTGGGTGTATAGGATTTTTAGGCGGGCGTTTATATGCCTTCTTCGTACCCCTACTCTGAGGACATTTTTTCAAGGGGGGTTAGGGGGATTTTTCTCCCGCTGACGCTCAGTCATTTCGTTGTCATCGGGCTCCTTTTCGATGGCCGTCGACAATACGGTATTTCATTCTTTTCGAGGAAATACGAGAAAAAAATGTTGGAGAAAATGACGAACAATACCGCCCTTCGGCGAGATTACCGCCATCAGAAAATGAGTGCTTTGTTGGAGCATGTTTTCAGTTACATTAGTCTTGTCATCCGTATTACGGTTGAGTTTCAGTACCTATATCAATGTAGGAAAAGTAAAATCCAAGCTAGGTTTTTTCTTGATTTTGTCATTGTATATTGTTTACACGAGCGAGCGTTTAGAATATTAAGTTTTTTCGAAAGGAAATGTAGTAGGAAAATGAATGGGAGTTATTGCGTCGTTTTCTTTTATGAGGTTGTACAATATGTTTAAACGAAATCCTTAATTTATCATGAACTAGCGACCCGCCCCGGCTTCGCACGGCTATATTATGCATGTATTATACATATAAACCTTCCTCTTGAATCACTCTATCCATTAAAAAACCGCATCAAAATCCGTTGCGTAGTTTTAAAGATTTAAGCGTACAAAGGGAAATAGGGACAGAGAAAGTGACATTGTTTTATACTATGTAATGACAAAGCAAGCAATTAAGTGAGAAATTTTATTATTTGGAATTTTCTCTTAGCACTTAACACAGTTGATTTCTGTAAGTTCAAATCTTTGTGTCTTACCAAACCTTCCAGGACTTTTTGCTTGCTAGAGTGGACACAGATTCCAATAGTTCGGAGACCGTTCATTTTAGTGCCAAATGTGTACTTCTCTTTTTTAATCACCTTTAAATTCAACGGCCATCGACTATCGACAGATCGAAAAGTCTAATCAGTCTGTGTTTGCCCTTAGTTAAACGCTTGGTTCATTCAAAATTAATATAATTCATAGTCTTTAGCCGCCTGTATCTGATTTCATTAAAAAAATCAATAGATCGGTAGACCTCAAAGAGCTTGGAGTTTGCCTTTTCTCTCACAAAGTGAGGCGGTGTCGTGTAATGCAATACCTTTACAATAGGCTCTTACATTTCTTTGAGGTTTGCCGAAGACTTCTTGAAGGGAGGGCGTTCGTTATAGAATGTATACCTAGATAGGTATTTTTGATGGCAGTAGGCAGTCTTTTTAAGTGCTTAAATCTGGATACGTACTGGAAGATTTTGAACAACATTATTTAAGAAACAATCAAAAGTCATAGTAATTTATCATCATTACCTTCTTAACAAATTTATCATTTGGACAAAAAGCTTTCGCTATAAGCTATAGAAGTAAAATAATCAGTGTATCTAATCGCTCGATAAAATTGATTCTACACAACAACCAGAGCGTAAACTTACAGCATTTAAAAACATTAACACGAATCCTTTAACAAAACAAATCGAAAACGAATAAATCTATAAACAAAAAGTGATTACAAAATGATTTACGACAAATAAAATACTTTTCTGTACACGAACTCATTTAAAAACTCGTAAAATATCGTTAAAAAAGAATATATTATCGGTTTTCGTGATTGTTCGGAGTTATCGGTAAGCGATAAGTTTATTTGTTACAACCCTTTTGATTATCTTGATCGCGGGAGCAGGGGATGTCGCGGCACACCGCAGGGCTATATTAGTATGAAAATATTCCACGCTATAGGTACTCACTTCACAACACAAACAATCGGATTCTAGAAAAAAAAAATGTTTTTTTACTATAGTTAACAGTTATGTTCAGTAAGTAAGGCGGAAAGTCGTGGCAGTCTATCCAGCTAGCAGGTTAATAACATAAATTGTAAATACATTTCGGAATATTTAGGAGTTTTGTTCATAATTAAGTACCTAATCTATTTATTTGTACCCATAGGGAGTTTCAGACGTTTTTCTCAGAAAACTTTGATCCATTTCCGTAAACGTTTCCGTCATTGCATTGAATCCAATCTCTAAGTCTTTAGCCAGCTAGAGCTGGCAAGTGTGAATTTTTGAACTTCCGACATTCCTCAGAGAAAACAGCAAAGATAAAAGCCGATATTCGCTAAAGATAGTACTGTATTCAAATAACAAAGTTTTTTTTACGCAAAACAGGCTGGCATTTGAATTAATCTCATCTAATGAGAAGCGATGATGAGGTCGAGGAGACTACCTATAGACTCCAGACTGAAGACTCCAAGGTTGTAGTTTTGGGGGAACTGCGATGTGGGCAAAGAGTTCCATTTCTTAGAGACAAAGGTAATACTTACAAAAATCATGCTAAAAATAACTATAAAAAACCGTCACCTTCAGCCAAACATCATCAAAGGACAAAAAACATGGCCGTTCCATTGTAACCTAAAATGACAACAACAGTCGATTAGCCGTGCAATCCACATGAGTTCAATACATAAAGCACAGTATGCTACTCAACTACACAAAGTAGGTATAAACCCTGGGGGTGTAATATTTTTCACCCTAGCTCGCGAGCAACAAAAACATACCGGTTTTAGCTTCAAGCGAGAATTCCTCCCCTATTGTGGAGCACAATAGACCGTGTTTTTTCCATCCAGGTTGAAATCGATGGGCCCAGGGGTGAATCACAGCTAATTATTGACACATCCGTCGTTTTCGTAGTTTTATTGTGGTAGAGTTTTTGATTTGAACGCGTTTCGAACGTTTTCCAGAAGCCCTTTGTTGTAAATTATGGGTTATCAATTTACAATGTTCTTTGATTTACTGTAATGATTGTAATTTGTAGTGGTTTTTATGTTTTATAAAGATTTTTGTTATGTAGCTCTATAGGAAGCTTTTATTGCGATTCTGATGAAATATTTATGTAGGTACCAGGAAATAAGTAATGTGGCACTAAAGATAATTTATAAATACTCTAACAGTTTATAGAGTTTTTTTATGGTAAAATAATTGTATGAATGGGAGAACACAGCGATGGCTTGATTAATTAATGAATAAAAATAGCAATATTCATAATTTCAACTTAAGAAATAGGGATGAGCTAACCTTGCCCGGTAGTAGGCTCCGGAAAATAAGCAGGTCGTTTAATAGTACATGTGTGCTCTATTATAATAAATTACCTAAAGATGTATATGACATGTCCATTAACAAATTCAAAACTTTTATAAAGCATAAATTGTGCGGTAAGGCATACTATGATACCTCTTCGTACCAATCCATGGATGTGACTTTAATTGCTCCATTTCAAATAATACCTTCAAATATTTGTAATATTGACCTTTGTGAGCGTGATCACATAAAAAAAAAACCCCATGAGTTTCTTGTGCCTTCTTCTCATTGGTGGACGCGTTCCGAAGGCACACATCCTAACTTAGTTCTTTAAGACGATTTCAAGTGATCATTGTATTTTTAAACATAAGTATCGAAAGAAATAAAGAAATTTGACTTTGACTTTGACTAATATAAAAGACAAAAAGACTTATCAGAAATCTTTGAAACTACAGGACAAGTCTGAACTTTGCATCAATGGTTCCCTTTAGGACGTAGGCGAGTACTAAGTATTTTTTGAAAAAACGACCTCTAAGGGAAAAAGAGGTGATAAAATCGTAGTAACTATTATTTATTCTGTTTTTGTAGTGAATCAATATCTATATAATATAAAAATGGATTACTATTTTCCTTTATCATCGCATCACGCATGAACGGCTGGACCAATATCGCTAATTCTTTTTTTGTTGTGTTTGTTATTGTCGGGTGAAAATAAATTCAAAAAATCGAACGCGGTTATGAAACCGCGGTGTGTAACTAGTAGTTTATAAACGTTATTTCGTTGTAAAATTATTATAAGAATGGGATATCAAAACGATTGCTTAATTAGTTCAGGTTAAAGGTACGGTAGTCCTACGAGCAATGAGGGCCACCTGCCACCTGAATTAAACTAAATAGTTCGTTAAAAGCAGGTTTAATATTGTATGCTCGAAATGAGTAATCTGTTGGCACTTTATTATTTTTAAGACCTATTATGTACACAGATAAAACAATAAATGATATTCTATTCTATTCTATTCTAATACATAAAAACAATTCATTTGTTTTCTTTTTATTTTGTCACTAATATCAAGGTTTAAAAAAACAAAACGTGTCGCATGACACGCGTTTAGAACGAAGTTACTTTCGACAGACAGACAGACAAAAATGCAAATTGCAAAACTTTCGCATTTATAACATAGGCGGAGATATTTATACCTACGTGCGAGAGATAAGTCTATCTTACGGTTTTTCGTTTAACATTTTTCATAACGGTCAAACTGGATTGAACTGGATTGAACTGGATTGAACTGGATTGACTAGATTTTTTATGAAATACGCTAACCCGCGATAAATTCGTTCCAAAAACCTTTTAGTGGGCCTTATTACCCGCAAATACCTTAGTTAAAAATAAGTTTGTTCAACCATATTCCCATGCTTGAAGCATGATGAGAGATAATTTTAATCAATGTCTACAGAACCTCCCAATACATAACAGTTCACCTAACGCAAAACGTCTCTCTCTATATAAGCTGAATAATCAAAATCCACCCCGATACGATACGCAGCCCCCTAGGACCAGGAAATTCATCTTGGTAATCCACCCCCGGTTGAATAGTAAAAGTGACGGCTCTATTCATTGCGGGGGCGAAGATAATGCCGGTGTTGCCAGATATAAATCAGAGGAAATATTATTATTTAATATAGAATAGAATATAATTTATTCGAACAAACTTAATTACAATAACTTAATAACAATAGAATAGAATAGAAAAAAATATATTTGGACAAGCACACGACAAAACATAAAAAAAAAACAGTTGAGAGTTGTTGACAAAACCAAAACATTAGAACACTGACATGTATAAAAATAAGAAACAAAAGAATAAGATAAAAAGGCAGGAAATTAAAAGAAAACAAGGTACAAAAAGTCAAAGATAGAATGACAGAAAATAAGAGATAGTTACAGACATGAGTTGCGTCGCTACACGACAAAAAAGTGTTGAAAACGGCTATTGCTGAATTAAAGATATATAGAAAATTGCACCCGCGTAACCCCGACCCCTTGGGAATATCGGGATAAAATGCCTATGTTACTTCCAATGAATCAATGTATACTCATACCAAGTTTCATCTAAATCGGTCCAGTAATTTGGGAGCTTATGCATTTTAATATAGGGTAGGGACTCAAATACCAAGCAACATAACGTGCAACTATAAAACCAACTAAAAATTTGACTAAGTGCTAGTCAGAATCGCGCACGAAGGATTCCGTACCATATTGTATTCTGTTTTTAGTATTTGTTGTAATAGCGGCAACAGAAATACATCATCTGTGAAAATTTCAACTGTCTAGCTATCACAGTTCATGAGATACAGCCTGGGGACAGACAGACAGATAGACGCACAGTGGAGTCCCGTTTTTATTACTCCGGGGGATGTGCTTTGGGTACGGAACCATAAAAAGATTGTCTATTGATTGAAAACTAAAAAGATTTTCTACCTTCAAGGCGAAAAGTCGTCTCCGTATCCAGCCAGCCGAAAAAATAACACAAATACATTTCGGAATATTCAGGAGGTTCGGTCTTAGTTTATCTAGCTTTGTCCCAGTACAGTAGTTTTTTTGCTTACTTTTGTTTGTATTAGTAGGGAAAAATATAAAGGAATTAAAATTGCAACCTGTACCTAATCGTAACTCATTGAAGGGTTTGGTGATGAGAAGGTTCAGATGCTCCATTCGTCGATAGGTAAATATTAGTGTATGGGCCAATTCTACTAGTGGTAATGGAAAATTGAGCAATTTGCTGAACCTCGCTGTGCAGATCTGTTCATCACTCCAAAGATCCTCATCATATCTTCATTTAGGAAAGGGTTCTCTATCAACATTCATACAAGCCCAGTCCGGCGACTAAATTCGACTAAATTCTTCAAATTGTAACCTGTGATCGTAACCGATTCAAGAGTTGTCTGATGAGAAGGTGGTTTTAGATATTCCATTTATCGGTAACTATTAGTTTATGGGCCAATTCTACTGGTGGAAATCGAAAATAGAGCAATTTGCTGCACTCTCGAGGTGCAATGCTGTTCATCCCTCCGAAGACCCTCATCAGATCTTCATTGAAGATAGGGTTTTCTGTCAACATTCATACAAACCCAGTCCGGCGACTAAATTCGACTAAATTCTTCAAATTGTAACCTGTAATCGTAACCGATTGAAGAGTTTTCTGATGAGAAGGTGGTTTCAGATATTCCATTTATCGGTAACTATTAGTTTATGGCCCAATTCTACTGGTGGAAAACGAAAACTGAGCAATTTGCTGCACTCTCGAGGTGCAATTCTGTTCATCACTCCGAAGATCCTCATCAGATCTTCATTCAATTTTTATGGGACCACCTCTGAGTTATCCCCTTTCATACAAAAAAAGATTTTTCCAAATCGGTCCAGGCGTTTTCGAGTAATCGGCGAACATACATAAAAAAAAAAAAAATATATATACGCGACGAATTGAGAACCTCCTCCTTTTTTGAAGTCGGTTAAAAAGATATTTGTCATTACTACTGGGAACTATTGGGATTTTTGACCAATTTTCCAAAACTACCTAATTATACTAATATTATAAAAGAGGAAAGATTTTTGATTGTTTGCATTGAATAGGCTCCGAAACTACTGGACCGATTTTGATGAAACTTGGTATTAGAATACATTAATTCATTGTAACTACTTCTCATCCCGATATTCCCACAAGATCGGGAGTTACGCGGGTGAAACCGAGGAGCGCTACTAGCATTTCTATAAACAAAAATTTAGCTACTTGTTGAACACAAGTTGTTAGTATTCATTTGAGCAAATCAACCAGAAAAATATTTTTAAATACAAATTTTAAAATTCCCAAATACTGGCAACACCAACGCAGAGGGGGAGAGATGGTCGACAAGCGCTAAAATTTAATAAAGCGGCCCGTCAACGCGGACCAGCCCTAGCAATTAATAATGCTCAGAGGACCATAATGATGATACACACACATACATACACTGTAAAATACCTACTATACGTATGTTCACACACCCGCGAGTAAGGGATGATTCTAATTAGACTGAACCTAGTCCGGAGCGGAGCCCGTCCGTGCTGCACGTTTATATTACACTGGGTTATCAGCCGCTGAGGGCACGGGACGGATCCGTGGAGTATACCTAATAGACGAGTTTCGTCCGGGCAAGGACGGGACACGGATGATGCACTGTGTAATATAAATTGCTTCATACAAAATGTACAATTAACGCTCAGAAGTCCATCGCCACCGTAACGTTTACAATCCTGTGCAGCACTATTTGAACATTATAACAACGTAACCTGTCAATCGAACCCACGTCGGTTAGGTAGCGGTTGGCGGCTTATACCACTCGTCCAACTAAAGACATATCTAACATGTTAAAATGAAAATCATCCCTAATACTATACAAATGTTTCTTGCGTATGTCCAACACATGCGTAGAAAACACCCGCGAGTAAAGGATGTTTCTCATTAGACCGAGCCTAGTGCGTATAATATAAATTGCTTCATACATAAAGTCAGTTAAAAATGTATGTAACGTTTCAAACTCGTGCCCCGTCCGTGCCACGTACGCGGCACGCCCCGGTCACGGCCCGGTCTAATGAGAATCATCCCTAATACTATACGTATTTTCCATGCGTATGTCCAACACATGCGTAGAAAACACCCGCGAGTAAAGGATGTTTCTCATTAGACCGAGCCTAGTCCGTATAATATAAATTGCTTCATACATAAAGTCAGTTAAAAATGTATGTAACGTTTCAAATTCGTGCCCCGTCCGTGCCACGTACGCGGCACGCCCCGGTCACGGCCCGGTCTAATGAGAATCATCCCTAATACTATACGTATTTTCCATGCGTATGTCCAACACATACGTAGAAAACACCCGCGAGTAAATAGGGGCGTCTCTAATGTTTTATTCAGGAAGATCCTTATTTTGTTAGATGTATCGTTCGGCTAAAAGGTTTTGATGTGAATTTGTTAATTTTTAAAGTAGAAAGGTCACTTAGTTAAAGTTTGGAATTAATTGACGACCTTTTTGGCGCAGTGGGTGAACACCCGCTTGTGACGCAGAAGTTCGATTCTCGCCTCAAACCAGTATTTATGTTCAGATATTTGTTTCTGGTCAATATGTAATTAAGTATTTATTTACAAAAGAAAAATATATAAGTATTCTATCCGTTGTCTGGCCACCATAACACAAGCCTAGTTGCTTAGCTTGGGGCTAGATGGCACATGTATGATATGTCCTACACTATTTATATATTTAATTTTATTTGAAATAATAATTAAATTTAAATTTTTAATGAAAAAATGGAATAGCTGAAGCCCACGGCTTTTACCTTTAAGCCGTCGAGAAAGCACTTCAAAATATGTCCAACGAAGATACAGAGGAATTACTAATAGTTTTAAAGTAAGCAAATAGGTGTAAGTATAACTTGTAATTTATTTATTATAAACATATTTGTACTTAGGTTCGATGATTAATATTATTAACTCTGTTTACCTATACATAAACATGCATTTTTATACATTCAATTTTCGTGTCTAATAATAAGTGGTCATTTTTAGTATTAATTTAAATTATCAGCACATGTCGCCTGAAACACAGGATCACCTAGTTCAGGCACACGTGGATATAGATTTATGCAAAATTTTGTACCTATGTTTAATATTGTACTGTATTTCTGAATAAAAAAATTATCTTATCTTATCTTATCTTACCTTTTGAGACTTCTACGTTGAGAAGAAATAATTTTAATGAGTCCCTATTTCTCTTGTTCACGTCATATAGGACGACCTTCATCGAGCTGTTTAGCTGTTTGTTATGGATGAAAAGTATTTTATATCAAATGAAATAGGTCGGACTGAAATTTTTTAGGCAACCCATTTGCGATATATTTATTGACCTATTTAATTTGATATAAAATACTTTTCATCCATTAAACAGATCGATGAAGGTCATCCTTAAAGGGATCCTGTACTATTGGGTTTTGATTTTTAGAAATTTTTAGATAATATCGGGCTTGCGGGGAAACCGCGGGGCGCTTAGTCCAATAAAACAGCAAAGGCTAATGGTGTATAACATTTATTAATTTACTGATAACTGAAATATGTATTACAATGACTAACTTATGTAAAGTAAACATCAGTAAATACGGTTCACAAAACACGAAAACTAAGTAAAAGAGAAAATTGTCAAGTGGAAAGCAAGGCTGCGTGCACACTCATTGGTAACGACATCTTTTGTTCGGCGGTCGGCACCGTGAGTGCGCTCGTTTGGTAATCCTACGCTCAACGCTTGACGTTCGAGTGTTTCACGTACGCTATACGTTGTACGCTGTACGCCCTTCATTCGCGGGAGACACTTCAAACTTCGTATGTTTGTGACAAGACGTAGCGTAGGTAGGTATAACGAAGCATATTTTTATATACTGGGGGAAGTAAAAGGCGGGGGAGGAATTGCAATGTTATGGGATATTTTTGTATGCTGAAGATGTTAAAACAATTCACTGGTAGGGAAAGTTCCAAAATTATTTCATAGTACTATTTTTTTATCTCGATGCATTTGACATAGATTGGCCAAACGTTTACGACGTACGTAGTAGACCTTTTCGATTTGATCAGAAATAATGCTTAATTATAAGTTGTAAATATAATACCTACAATAAAAGTAATTAAAATATCTACTTAAGTTGTTATGTGCTAAAATTATATGCGATATATTTACAACATGTATTTAACTCATGACGCGTTCAACAACAATAGTTATAAAACTACACGTCTGCGAGTCGCGCTCGTGAGTCAACTCGGAGAGCCGCGTAATTGACGGTTGAGTGGCAATTATCCGGCACTCAGGGCGCTGCTGTCGCCTGCCGTTCGCAGCACTTCTGAACGCGCCCTAACGGGGTAAGGTGGAGACTGGATCATGAATCATCATGATTCAGTCTCCATTTTAAATCATCAGACTTGATAGAAATACTAGCCTACGTCGGTAAATTTTGAACAATATTTACGGTCTTACTCTCTTATATTACGTTTCTACAGTTTTCGTACAGCAAGGGAATGGAATGAGTTGTAGAAGTCTTTCCTGACGTGTATAACTAAATATAAGGAGGTCTTCAAGTCGCAAGTAAACAGGCATCTTGCTGCTTCTTCTTAGGCCGTATAGTCACCTACCATTGGGCGGTAATAGTGGTCAAACGCAGACCTATAATTTGTAAAAAAAAACTAGATTAGTTGGTCTAGTCCAGCACATAAATCACTACATAGTATAAAACAAAGTCGCTTTTTCTGTCCCTATTTCCCTTTGACTGCTTAAATCTTTAAAACTACGCAACTGATTTTGATGAGGTTTTTTTTAATAGATAGAGTGATTCAAGAGGAAGGTTTATATGTATAATACATGCATAATATAGCCGTGCGAAGCCGGGGCGGGTCGCTAGTATATATATATAGCTTAGTTGCCCGTGTCCAAAGGAAAGAACTTGTCAATACATCTGGAGCCAGCTTAGCCGCGGGTTTTATTAGCTACTATGTTTTCCTTTACCGTTAGAGCAGAGTCAATTAGAGCAGCTACAAAAAAAAAAAAACACAATTCGTGCACGCACAGCCGGCCGGGATTCTGTAAATTAGCCTGGCAACAATACAATTAGAAAACAAAATCATGTGTGAGTAAACTGATTATTTTAATAAATTACTCTCTCTATCTTATCTCGAATTTATTGTTAAAAATCTTCGATTCGATTGGGAACCAAAACAAAATAAGTATTAACCAATTTGTACAAGCTTCTATTTAGTTTCACCTGTCCCAATGTTTGTCAACAAACCTTGCAAATTAAATCGGTATTTATCAATGGTATTTTCATTTTTTTTTTATTTGTATTTCTTGTAACCGCACCTTAATATAGTTTACCTTCTGTTTTAAAGTTTGTTAGTAATAATCACCGCTGTTGACATTTTTTTGGGATGCTACAAGTGGAACTTTTAACGACTTGTTAATTATTCAGCTTAATTTATATTCTGATGAAGGTGGTTCTTTAACTAGGAGATTTGGAGACCTACCTCTTATATATTTCTGTGGTATATAATTACAGTAAAATCAAGTTAAATACGTACTTTAAAATCACTGAAAAAAAAACTATTTAAGCAGTAGATGTGAGAAACGAAAGATAATCAATTTAAATTTTAGGTCAAAATCTGAAGAAGTGTGTTTCTTATTATTTGTTCGGGTTCTGAGTAAGTGAGATAATTAGATTGCCAGAATCTCAGAAGCCCTAATGTTCTTCTTCTTCTTCTCGTATAGTGTTGTGGCTCACCTATTGTTAGAGTTTGTAGATCGCCTTAAGGCCTCTAAATTGACCTAACGACTGCTACTAGAGGTAGCAACCCGGACCAACGCGACGGCTTAACGTGCCTTCCGAAGCACGGAAATGTTGAAAAGCCCTAATGTTAAGTACACTAGATTCTTATTTGACTAGCCTTTATTTAGACCATAAATAATTTCAGATTACGCAAGAGTTTAATTAATACCACAGACATTGGTATTTCAATAAAACCAGTTACCATGTTATCATGTTTTTACGTAGAGCTAATGAAGTGATAAAATTAAATTATCCGTGAAATTGATAGCTTTGGCGCTATGTTAATTAATCTTAAGAATTTACCTATACTAATGAATTTGTGGCTTATTTGATTTCTCATATCAGTAGATAATATGTCACAAACAAATGATGTGTCAGAGGATGTGAGCAAGATGTAGCGTATTGGTGACATAATTTGATGTGATATTTGCTGTTGGTCTTACAAGTCATCGTACCTAATTACCGCACTTCAATCAAGGGATGCTGTTTGAAACATCTAAAACAATATATTACCTAGGTGATATTAGGCCAATGATAAGACATAATCTGTCATTCCACTCCAACCAACTAAACCGATCAAATGGTTGTGCCAAATATAACTAATGTCAAAATGAAAAGTAGCCTATAGCCTTCCTCGATATATGGACTATCCAACACAAAAATATTTTTTTCAATTCGAACCAGTAGTTCCTAAGATTAGCGCGTTCAAACAAACTAACAAAAAACTCTTCAGCTTTATAATATACTTATGTCTAGATAAAGAGTTTTTAGAAATATAACTCATACAGACATCGAACTGGCTGATGGTCAGACAATTCTAAACCTAACAACATACTTATAATAATTCGGTATTTTTGCACATATTTTGTTCCAACAAAAAGCAAAAAAGCTAATATATTTCTCAATAAACGGTCTCGCCTCTCGTCGAGTGGCGAAGGGACGGTATCGATTGCGATTAGACACCCTCGGGCCGCCCCGGGTGTCTTGCCAGCCTTGGGGTTACAAGCTGTCAGTTGGAACTGGGATTTGATGGTAGATAATAATGTTCTAAGTAAGAATAGAAAGGCAAGATTGTTTCTTAGACAATTCTAAGACTATACAATAGCGACCTAATACTTACCTGCCGTGGGTACCTACTACTAAAGAAGAGGTAGATTTGTAACTTTAATAGCTGCGCTCCACGGTTTCACCTGCGTAAGTCCCGATCCCGTGGGAATATCAAAATGAAAAGTAGCCTATAGCCTTCCTCGATAACTGAACTATCCCACCCAGTAGTTCCTGAGATTAGCGCGTTCAAACAAACAAACTCTTCAGCTTTATAATATTAAGTATAGATTTGCACAATGTACGAAAGGAGCATAGAATACAAAACAGCTTAACCAGAAAGCACAAAGCAAGCAAGCAAGCAAGCTCTTGATTTATTCATAAACCTATCAAGTATTATTTTAAACATAACTTATTAGATTAGATAATCAAGCTTACCCATGGTACCTATACCGAATTACCTATTTTACCTTGATACGAGTATTACTTCTATAGGTAATTATTTAAGTTTATATAAGTAGCAAAGATAGGCCTCCTTGGTTAAACAAGTTTAATAAACAGTGTAGCTTCCCACACGTTATTTTTATCAATGTTTTTCTCAATAAACTATTTTGTATTTACGTATGAAGCTATAGTGATGTAGGTAATGCTGATAAAAGCTAGTCATTAATACAAACCCAGCTCCCCAAAATCAATTAAGCTAAATTTCCACCAATGCGCATTTCAAATGCGTCGCAGACTGAGGGACGTATTAATTCCAGCAATTAATAGAGAGCTTAGCAAACCCTCCGGGAATTCGATTACCTATTGATGCCTCCAGTTTGTCGTACCCACGCCGGGTGTGGGATTAATATCTTGGTTATTTACTGCATTTGAAATTGGTTTGTAACACAGGAACGTAATGGTAATAGAAAGTAAGAAATTACAAGATTTTTTTTGTATTGACGAGTTCTTCCATTTGGTACCTTGTTTTTATTCCGAAGTGCCTTCAGTAATTTTAAAATTGTTATTTTGATATGGCTTTAAAATTATTCCAAATTCAAATGAAAGTGGCGTTTATAGAAATTTAGCGTCAATTATTAATTATGAATTTTAATAGCATAGCATTTTTATTTTTTAGGATAGTTTAAAAGCATAAAATAGGTTTTAAAAGTTTGGAAAATAAATGTGGAAAGTTTAATAAAAAAAATGTACTTAAACGCAGCGAATTAGAACCTCCTCCTTTTAACCGACTTCAAAAAAAGAAAGTGGTTCTCAATTTGATTGTTTGTAAGTATATGTATAGTATACCTACCTATATATTTTTTATGGCTGAAGCCATTTTAATTAGAAGTAGCAAGTAGCAAATATGTCCAACAAATCATGAAGAGTTATGAAATAGGAAAGATTCAACAAAAGGTTTTTACAATTTCCCGTAAAGAGCATTCCAATATATTGAAGCGACATAATATAAATGCCGCCAATTTTAGATGGTATCTAAAATTATACTATAGCCGTTATAAAGTATCACTTTCGCCACGTATCGCGTTGCATATCCATTTCACGAGCGTCGCACAACCAACGTGACACTGTGGGGTGTTACTCACACCCCTATGGCACATACACACTTACAACTATATAATACAGTCCAAACCCACATTATCATACAAACTTGAACTTTATTCCCATGTAGGAAGGGTAACAGGGATTTTTTCCTAGTGAATGATTAAGTTTGTATCTATGTACATAGAGGGCGCGCCCCTACGTTGACAGAACAAACATGGCGGCGGCTAACGAGGTTTTTGCGCGACTCTCGTGAGCGATTTCGCGCCTAATTTATATACGATGTTTTATTTAGAATTTGGGCCTGGAACCAACGTTGAGTCTTCAAGGGTCAATTTTGGCATTGACTTCAAAGGGACGAGGAGAAGAAAGGTTTCTGTTATTTTTGATATCGAGGAAAGCTTGAAACAAACCTAGCTGGAGTGGACGGACGCATAAATTAAGATTAAAAATAAATTGGCGTAGCTATATGCCTCATGCCGCGTACCTAATTATTGTTTGTTGTATTGTAGGCGTAGCTTAGACTTTCTACGTCGTAGCTAGTTGTAGACATGACATAGATAGACTGTCAGCTACGAGTTTCCGATGTAGCTATTCGTAGACATAGCATAGATAGACTCTACGCACTTTTGCGTGGCATCGTAGCAAGTTGTAGGCATAGAATAGCCTACTATCTACACGTTTATGATGTAGCTAGTCGTAGAAATAGCATAGACAGACTCTACGCACTTATGTGGCGTCGTCGTAGCAAGTTGTAGGTGTAGCTTAATAGACTATGTGCTTATATCGCATCGTCGTAGCAAGTTGTAGCCGTAGCATAGATAGACTCTACGCACTTCCGTACTTTGCCGCGTCGTCATTTTTTTATGGTCCAAAGCTATTTCCTTACGTTATAAACACGCACAAGATATACAGTTGCAAGACCTCAGGACACGTTAAGTAACGACTCTTCTACTTTTTGTAAATTACATTGTAGTTAATTCAAATAATTTGGAAGACTAATTAAGTAAGAAAATAAAATAATAAGATAATACCTACATATGATCATAAAATCAACCTAACCTAATATATGTCTATAAGTACTAATCTATACTAATAACTAGTTTTTTCTGTTTGGCTCCGAAACAACTGCACTAATTTTGATGTAACTTGGTATGAGAATACATTGATTCATTGGGAATAACAAAGGCTACTTTTTATCCCGATATTCCCACGGGATCGGAAGTTACGTGGGTGAAACCGCGGAGCGCTGCTAGTGTAACATATACGAACATCTACATTAGTTATACAGAATGGTCTATTTCATAAATTCCTAAACCTAGCAACGTCTGTCTATCTCAAATAGGACAATATTGACGCCGAGGGCGACACCGGACGCCCCCACAGGGGGAGGCCACAAAATGGATCCGTTATACCAAAACTAGTTATGTAGTTGTATCTCAAACTGAACATATAAGGGCTCTAGCAGACTAGATATATACTATCGGCAGATAACTAACGTTTATTTTATTTTCAACTAGCGACCCGCTCCGGCTTCGCACGGCTATATTATGCATATATACATATAAACCTTCATCTTGAACCACTCTATCTATTAAAAAAACCCATCAAAATCCGTTGCGTAGTTTTAAAGATTTAAGCAGTCAAAGGGAAATAGGGACAGAAAAAGCGACTTTGTTTTATACTATGTAGTGATGTTATTGGTAATATAATTAGTCGTAATGAAGCTTAGTTTAATTTAGCTTATGGTGATTCGTCATAGTTAAAATGTAACAAGTGGAAACGTGTTTCAATGTGGTGTAGTGAACCCCTAGTCTACAGAAACGGAGCGATGTTTTTATGGAATTCTATTGGTGAACCGCTCCGTTCCTCTCCGCTCCGCTCCTGTGGACAGACAGCCTAAGTGTCTCTTTAAAAGTGATTATGATTTTCTACAAACACAGAAAAGATAATAGTTACTATAAAGTATAAGCTCTAGCAGCTCTTTTTACCTCTTTAGAGTCAGGTCAAATTTCCAAAAATCGGATCATTCTCAGAAGATCCATGGGCCAGATCCAAAATGGATCTAGTGAGATATTTTTTTCTCATTGGATCCAGATTTCAAATTGCGGATCTACTGAGATTTTTCTTTCATAGTCAAGTCTTTCATCGGCATGCCTGGCATTAAGATAGACTGTAAGCATTTTAATATTAGTAAAATACAGATTTACATTTTGAAAAACGATTGTCCAACAGAAAGCTGTGGTCTGCAGGATTTACAAGTTACAAACTAAATTGTAAGCCTAAGGCAGATTGTGGTTTAGTTGAGGTTTATATAATAAGTCCATATTTGAATAGTGCGTAAGATTTGACACGTCTTTGAACTGTGGCGGAGACCTAAATAGCTAGTGGAATTTCACGTGATTCTCAAAGTCCTCAAAAATATTTAATTCTATTAGTCTACTACACTTTATTCTGAGGCTTATAATTTCTATTGCAATCGGTTCAGTATTTTTTGCTTAAAAAAGTAACAAACATCTTCACATTTGATAAGGCGAAAAACCTAGATAGATATAATAATATGCTTTTATTGCACCATTAAAACAAAACACAGTAAATACAAAATGATTATTTAAATATTATCCAATTTATTTAAATAGAAGAATAATAAAACTGATGAACCAAAAAAAAAACAAATGATTAAGTAGGTACACATAAAAAATACAAACTGGAAACGGATTTAAATAAAAAGACCCAAGCATGGCACAAAGGGCGGCCTTACCTACTAATCAAGAATAGTTTTTAATCGTAGATTTTTTACATAATATAGGTACTCGTAGTTCTAATCTTTCGTTACTTAAAAGTAATCCTTTTAGATAAATGAAAAGCAAAAGGATTGATACAATATGGGATTGTCACACAATAGCGCGATGTTACAATACAGAATTTTATGTTGTTGATATTATTTCTTAATCGGGATTTCCTGTGTTTTTTTGTATAAGCTGCGTACGCAGTTTCACCTTCATATGTCCTTATTTTGTTGGGTTGTATGTTATTTTCTACTGACATGTTCCTATCGTCATCAGTCGCGTCTCTCGAAGACCATCTTATTTGGGGATTTTTAAGTCACGAGTGTTTACGTATCGTCTCGGTAAACGTGCTACATATTAGACTGCATCCCATCACTTACCTTTCTCGGTGGGATATTGGTCAAACCTATACCTGCTATAAAAAACCTTTTAGGGTTCTATTGACGACCCAGTTGGCACAAAAGTCACCATGCCGGACTGCCAAATACAGGGTTGCGGGTTCGATTCCCGCCTCAGACAAGTATTTATGCTTAGATATTTGTCTGTGGTCTGGTTGTTTCTATTTATTATAAATATTTATATATTTACAAAAGAAAAGTATTTATGTTGTATATCCGTTGTCTAGCACCCATAACACAAGTCTAGTTGCTTAGCTTGGGGCTAAATGTGTGGAATGTTTTGCAATATTTATTTATATTTATTTAGTATGTGCTTAAAAATATTTTTGTTTCATTTAGGTATAATTGGTCACCCATCTAGATAGTTACAACCTCAAGTATTTGTTTGGCTCTTCGACCGTAAAAGCTAGACGAGTATCTCTAGTTTTTCTGAATCTAAATATATGAAAAGGTTTCCTTTCTATATAGTCAATGTTAGATAAAGAATGAAACTAAGAATAATTAGGTTTGTCTCCTAAAATAACAGTAAAAGATTCTTAGAAATACTCCATCTTTTAGACAAAATGCTTCTATCCTTTGTTAGGAACGTAGGCCGGGAAGCTAAAAAAAATAGCCCTTAAGCAAGGCCCACAAAATAATAGACCCGTTTGATTTAATAAGTTTTTGTGATTTTGATTTCTTAGTATCAAAACCCAAAGTGACACTGATTTTTAACCGACTTCAAAAAAGGAGGAGCTTCTCAATTCGTCTGTATGTTGTTTTTTTTGTATGAATGTTACGCGATCATTCGAAGACGGCTCAACCGATTGAGATGATTCTTTTTGTGTTCGACTACCAAGTAAGTGCTTATGTTTAAGTTATCTGCTGTCTTAGTGGCCCGAAATGGATTATTTTTCACTTTTTAGTTTTTCTTTTCAGGTTTTTTTTTAATTTTTATTTGAGGTTTTTTTGAAGTCGGTTTTTTAAATTATAATTGTTTTTTTCCAGTGAACGGAATTATTTCCGTTCACTGTTTTTTTCGAGCTCCGGATACATGTTTTGTGAATTCGTGAGTTTGAGCCTTAGCGTAATAGACAAAAAAACTGTCCCTTTAAAAACCCCAATGTCATTTGTAACCATATCTCTTCAATTGATTGTGCAAATAGCGATTAAGGACAGTTTCATGAAAAAAATTGCAAGATTACAAGTTCTACTGTTCATTTAAACGTTTGTGTCGTTTTTTTCTCCAGCACATTATTCCTCATTATTTAGTTCCTATTTCCTCTACATAACGTCTATTTTCTTTTAAACTATTTCAGTTTTATTGTCACAGATTTCAAGTTTAGATAGTATTTTGACATTTTGATCCTATTGCGATGCATTGTCACCGCCCGGGGCTAATCGCTCGAATACAAATCGATTCAATGCGATTGTGAATGACAATCGAGTGTTTTTGTCCGATTGTGATGGAATTGATATCGTTTCTGGTAAAAAAATGGGTTAAATACAGAGCTGTGTTTGTGATTGTTGAGAACACTAAACGTAATTCAAAAAACTTTTTTTTGCTAACATGGATAATACCTTACTACCTACCTAACTCTTTTCGATTCTTTTCGTGAAACGCATTTCTTTTATTTTATTAACACGTTTTATTAATTTCACCTGTATGTTTGCTTGTATGTAACCGACTCTTTTGAGCTCGATTTTATTCTTCCTAAATAACGCCTCTAGCTCTTTTTGCTAATTTATTTAACATGCTCACCTGTTTTCTTTTTTTTTTAATAATAATTAATAAAGGACAATCCTAACTAATCTTAATATATATAAATCTCGTGTCACAATGTTTGTCCTCAATGGACTCCTAAACCACTTAACCGATTATAATAAAATTCGCACACCATGTGCAGTTCGATCCAACTTGAGAGATAGGATAGCTTACATCCCGATATTCCCACGGGATCGGGAGTTACGCGGGTGAAACCGCGGAGGGCAGCTAGTATAATATAAATTCAAAATGTTGTTTACGTATTTGTTTGTTGATTCCTTCTTGGACCAATTTGGATGACAATCGGCATATATCGGCATGTAGAAGGATATTGAATACTTTTCATCCTGAAATTCTCTCGGGATCGGGACTTACCCAAATTAAACCGTAGGACGCAGCTAGTTTACAAAAATAATAATTTGTCAGAACAAGAAACTTAGCAGGAATTGTGTAAAAATATTGCTATAGGTGGTATAAGCATTTTTCAGGAAAGAAATAGGGGTATACAGGGAGCAATACCCATGATTTCTTTTTATAGAATTTCTATGTATAAGGTATTGTCTGTAACAGGTATTGTTATTTATTAAAATTAAGTAATTAACATTTTACCTACTTATTCTGAAAATCTAAACAAAAGAAATTTTTAAGACTAAAAATGAGAAACATTTGATTAAGTTATAAGTTTTTAAAACGCTATAAAAACATGGTTAATACTTTCGAGATATCAAATTATTCACGCATTTTACGAACTTAATTAAGTACGTAGAACTTAAGCATCTTTTTTAAAGTTCCATTGTCCCCTGTGGCTCACAATTGCCAATTTGTCATATCAATGGCGCTATATATATTAATTACAAAGCTCTCCGACCGACCCAGTCCTACGCAGCTTTTACAACCCTAAACAAAAACCATTCCCAATGCAATCTCAACCTTTATAAAAGAGTGAGAGTATTTAATTCTAATAATATTGCTCATCTCGGCTTGTGTTATGGTGACGAGTGATGAATAGAAGATAAAAAAAAAAAAAAACCTTTATAAAACGAAATAAAGTTGATATCAAACTGTGTGAGCAAAACGAATTAGCATATGAAAGAGATGAAATTTCGACAGCTTTGAATTGGGAAATTAAACTTTATATTGATGTTAGTGGAGTTGTTTTTAGTTTGATAGGTAAGAGATTAGGGGTGTGAATTAAGATATCATAGGGGACATTGTCACCAAAAGCGCTTAATGTCAAGCTCACGTCTTTGAAGTTGCATGTACGGTGTATTTATTTAGCAGAAAACGTTTGTAATCCATGTTTGTGCAGTGACATCGAGAGGGGTAAATATACCCTTTGTTAAAGGGTCTAATGTGGGATCAAGTTCTTGTGGACGTTGTACTTATTTCCTATATAAAGTTATATGTATCTGAGAACTTTATGTAGGTGTATGTAATTATATACGCCCCCCACTGACCTGGTAAAGAGATCCCATAAGAGAGCCCAATTGCCAGAGCAGACAAGCCAGGACAGAGTATCCTGGCGCAACAAAGTGAGGAGATCCGACCCCATATAAAGGGAAAAGGGATGGACAAAGAAGAAGATGTAACTACATATAATATATTAAAAAATTAAGAAATTTAACTTAACCCGTTAAAGCCTGAGTAAAAGTGTCTCGACAGACCGACATAGACATATACGAAAAATCAACCCATAAATGATGTACGAAATAATAAAAAATTAAAAGTAATTTTAAATGTTACTTTTTAAATACTGATAAACCTTTACCCCCTTATTCCAAAACGAGGTTTAAGGATAGTCCGAGATGTGGATTTAAACCTTAGATTTAGACATAGATTTACTCGTAAACTATAGTCTAAACTTTATCCCTCCAGGAGCCCTATTTTTGAATCGTTCGCCCCGCGTCGAGCGCTCGATTCCTACTGATATTCGTTCGACATCGGAAATTCGCTATTTTTGAATCGCTCCATCGTAAAGAGTGGTCTCCACCACTCGTCGCCGACAGGCGAGTGGTAGAATAAACATCAAACAATCATAGTCAAACATTCGGAAACGGTCTTTGAAAAATATTTATATCTTTTGGGATAATTTCGGATGTCCGCTGGTAATTACCGCTTTTCAAATAACTGCGTAAAACGAATAAAAATTGACATTTTAAATTTCGACGACGAACGATTCAAAAATACAGTAAATTTGTGTCATGCGACTTGGAAGTCGAGCGTGACTTGTAGGCGTATACGACGAAGCTTTGTCACACGAGCGATTCAAAAATAGAGCCCCATTATCGGGGATATTGTTTAGACTATAGTTCACGAGTAAATCTGTGTCTAAATTTAAGGTTTAAATCCACATCTCGGACTATCCTTAAACCTCGTTTTGGAATAAGGGGGATAATCTTTTTTATCCCACTCGCGTCAATTCAGAAACTGTGTAAATATCGAGATAAAAAATAGCCCATCTTTCTCCCAATAAATCAATATAATTATATTCTCATACAAAGTTTTATCAAAAATAAACAAAAAAAAAAATATTTCTTAAAAAAAAATATAGTTGGTAAAAATTAGTCTATGTCCTTCTTCGCCTCATGTATATCTGTTAAAAAATTTATCAAACTCGGTCCAGTCGTTTAGGTAAATTGTGAAGACAGAATTAGCAATTAAATTTTTATATTTATGTCTTAGTTGGGCTAACGGTATTGAAAACCCCATTCACAGCACCCATACCTATCTTACATTCTGTATTGCTCAATCATTTCATAACAAAAACCTACAAGAAACGGAAGCTGATCCACTTTATGAAGAACCCCGAAATTGTATTACATTTGAACAATAATTATTAAGAATGAAATGCCAACATAAACTGGATTTTACAATATAATAAAGTTAAAGAGGTTTGAAAAGAGCATGGATTTAACAAAACGTTATTAAATCTTGTTTTTTTTTTGTAGGTAAGTAAGTACTTATAACAATGTTTAGCGCCTTAAAGAAAGGAGAATGTCCATATTCTTAGAAGTTTTAGACCACACTGGGAACGTTGTTTCAGACAAAAAATATTACTTATATTTTAATTTGTATAAACAGTTTTTCACACTGGTTTATGGGGGTGGTGGCCCGACAGCGCACTCTGCGACTGTGGTGAGGAAGTCCAGAATATGGAGCATATTTTGCAGCGATGCCCTATCTGCTTTAATGTATAGGGCCTATACATTAATGCATGCGTACCTCGTGAAGTCGTGTTTCCTTTTAAAATATTTTAATTTAATTGAATATCAATATTCAAATGCAATTTTTAGATATTTGATCTTATTTGATTTATGTAATTGATTTAATAAATAAACACTGGTTTATGAGAAATCTCCTTTTTTAGATATTATTTCAAAACATTTCGCCAATTTCAATTGTTTTCAAATTTCAATTTCAATTGCTTAAATAAATAATTTCTTTTTTGGCACATTTTGATGTTTATGCATGGTTCTGTTGTGTTGCTTAAAATCACTCTAGGAACCTAAGAGAAGTTTTGCAAGTAAAGGACGCAGATAGCAGACAAATGGCAGGTCCGTTAAATAGTTATGTAACTTAATATACCTGTTTTATTTTAAAATGTGGAGTGAGAAGATGTTGATAACACAAAACTTATATTAAAATGAAGTTAAAAAATTTAAAATGATGTGGCCCACTTTTGGGCATTATCCTTTGGCTACGTCCGATTTTACAGCTGGAAGGATTTTGAAATTTTAATAATAGGCAATTGAAGATGTTTTGTGACTGCTCGGTTTTGGAAACGTAACAGTATGATTTTTTTGAGGTTTAATTACCTAAACTGAAGCAAAAAATAATATTTTACAGCTTTTTCGTGCTGTCAAGCTAGTTTCTATACTTACGCGGTCGTGGTAGCAGGTAGGCCTAGAGAAAGGACGACCTAGAAGGTGCTAGAGATAGAAGACTCAAATTATGACATTACGCGTCCAATAGGTACTCGTAAATATTAATTATTTCAATGTTCTTCAAAATTACTTCAAAATGTATAAGTTCGTTCGTCCACCAGCAATATTATTATCCAGAAAATTGGTTTGCACTTGTTTAATTCAACTACTAATAGATGGCAGTGTAAAACACCATCTATTTCTGCCACATGCCATGAAGCTTCGCACCGCGAACTAGTACCATACTTTTTAAATAGATGGCGTTGTTATAAATTTGACTGATTTTCTTTAAAGTACCTAACCCAAAAATGTAGTTTATTGTCCTTGAATCAGAAGAATTATTGGTTTTAACAATACGTTATTCCGTCTCTACTGTGGCCCTGATACACCTTTAAATTTATAAATAAGTAGATACCTAAAAAATTCAAAATTACTTAAGTATCAACATCGCCTTACAACATTAAAACCATGAAGCAAGAAAAAGTTTTCCGCGCCCTGATGGAGTAGTAATCAAAACATACTATGGGTGCCGGCTGAGATACAATTTTGTAGCTCACACACACATTCACACTTTTCCTTCAAATAGTCGTTCATGGCGTGTGACATGGACATCACCTCTGTCATAAAATATTACAAATAAAATATTACATTAACAAAATGGGCAGTGAAATTATGCAGAAACCATGCCGCAAGCAAAAGTACAAAGCTTTCTGGTATCACATTTTTCTGGTAAGTAATAAACCGCTTGGTTTTTACAATTTTCGTGGTCAAATTTTTAGTAGAAAATATTGTTGTTGATTTTTAGTGATGTGAAGTAGTCGATAAAAAATAATATAGAATCGAATCGTCAGCTTATTATTATTTTATTTCATTAATTCGCAGTTTTCTAAAAGATTCTAAGAACTGTAAGATTTTGTGCTTCAGAGTCAGACAGACCATACTGAAGGAAGTATTGGTGTTTTATTAATTTCAGCATTAGCTCTATATCTAAATAATATATTTTCCTACTTACAGGTTCACGAACAAAAAGTGCTTCCCTCAGATTACGAACTCAACTAAATATTATGTCAATATTAATGATGATTTACGAGAAAAAACAGCTAGTCAAAAGCTATTCTAAACGTAATGTAAATAGTTAAAATATAAATTAAAAATATGGTTTTAAAATTTTATTGGTGATGTATTTTTATTTGTATAATTAGTTCTCTACTAGCTGTGCCCCCGACTTCGTTCACGTGGACTGCAGGATATTTCATCATCAACACTATCGACATTTAGTCGTCCATTGCTGGATATAGGCTTCTCCAATACCCAAAAGACACGAATTCAAAAGACATTACACCATACAAATGACTGAAGGACATCCGCAACCCAGTGAAATGTGGATATACACACCGACGGCTCAAAAACGGACACGGGCACTGGATCAGGGGTCTTCTCGGAGGACCTAAACATAAATCTAAGCGTAACTCTAGACCCCCACAACTCAATCTTCCAAGCTTGGTTACGCTGGATCGCGATGTCTCGGGCCATGACATCAGAATCCTGTCCCATAGCGCGGCGGTGCTACATGCACTGATCAGTAAAACTATAAGTTCAGCCCTGATTTACGAATGTTACGAGACACTCAACAGACTAGGAGAACACAATAGACTGACCTTACAATGGGTAAAGGGACACAGCGGCTCAAGGGGAAACGACGCTGCGGACGAGCTGGCAAAAAGAGGAGTGGAAGCGGTCAGTTACTGGCCTCAACCCTCCGTCCCAATCCCCTCAAACCAACTCAAAGCCTGGATCCGCAACCACGCTAAAATGCGACACCGTGACCTCTGGACCACGACGGAAAGCTGTAGGCAGGCCAAACTAGCACTCCCCGACATAAACAACAGACTCACGAAACGCCTTCTAAACTTAAACCGCCCTCATGCGCTTGGTTACAATCGCCTTGACCGGTCCCGGCGCTTTCAACAAGCACTTCCATAACCTGGATATAACGGACAGCCCACTATGCAGAGCGTGCATAGAGGCTGAGAGGAGGACTGCATGGTATTGACAGATATTAGACTCAGGACTATAGGTGACGTTAAAAGCCTTCCAAAAATGTTTGAGAAGCCACATCTAGTGGCAAAATTTATGGAAGAGCTGGGCTGGTTCTCCCCCCGACAAGTGGAACCTCACGCAATAGGGACCTAACTAGAAAGGTCTGATTGCGGAAAACAGCCCGTATACAAGTACAAGTAGGCTTCTCCAATAGCACGCCACTGAACTTGGTCCCCCGCTCTGCACCTCCAACAGCTACTAGTCACTTTGCAAAAGTCGTCACTCCAAGTATTTGGAGGACTTTCTACGCTACATTTGCTAAGACATGATCTCCACTTAAAATTTGAAATGATCTATGCAATTTAGGTAGGTAAGTATATTTAAGTAATTCCGATAGGTGATAGATTTCATCCTCACCACCTGGATGTCTGATCTTGAACTAAAATAAATACCCCTGAAAAATAAAATATAAGTAAATAATCGATAAATATACGATATAATATACGATACGTTACGCTTCATACCACATCACATCACTATTTTCAAATTCAGCAACCATGAAGTTCCTTGTTTTTTACATGCCAATAAACATGAAGCAAGAAAAAGTATTCCGCGCCCTGATGGAGTAGTAATCAAAACATACTATGGGTGCCGGCTGAGATACAATTTTGTAGCTCACACACACATTCACACTTTTCCTTCAAATAGTCGTTCATGGCGTGTGACATGGACATCACCTCTGTCATAAAATATTACAAATAAAATATTACATTAACAAAATGGGCAGTGAAATTACGCAGAAACCATGCCGCAAGCAAAAGTACAAAGCTTTCTGGTATCACATTTTTCTGGTAAGTAATAAACCGCTTGGTTTTTACAATTTTCGTGGTCAAATTTTTAGTAGAGAATATTGTTGTTGATTTTTAGTGATGTGAAGTAGTCGATAAAAAATAATATAGAATCGAATCGTCAGCTTATTATTATTTTATTTCATTATTA
Organism: Idaea aversata; assembly: GCA_907269075.1. NCBI lineage: Eukaryota > Metazoa > Arthropoda > Insecta > Lepidoptera > Geometridae > Idaea > Idaea aversata. The sequence goes on along the minus strand of OU026104.1, from coordinate 8,036,307 downwards.
AATAATATATTTTCCTTCTTACAGGTTCATGAACAAAAAGTGCTTCCCTCAGATTACGAACTCAACTAAATATTATGTCAATATTAATGATGATTTACGAGAAAAAACAGCTGGTCAAAAGCTATTCTAAACGTAATGTAAATAGTTAAAATATAAATTAAAAATATTGTTTTAAAATTGGTGATGTATTTTTATTTGTATAATTAGTTCTCTACTAGCTGTGCCCCCGACTTCGTTCACGTGGACTGCAGGATATTTCATCATCAACACTATCGACATTTAGTCGTCCATTGCTGGATATAGGCTTCTCCAATACCCAAAAGACACGAATTCAAAAGACATTACACCATACAAATGACTGAAGGACAACGTGACTATCCGCAACCCAGTAAAATGTGGATATACACACCGAACGGCTCAAAAACGGACACAAGCACTGGATCCGGGGTCTTCTCGGAGGACCTAAACATAAATCTAAGCGTAACTCTAGGCCCCCACAACTCAATCTTCCAAGCTTGGCTGCGCTGGATCGCGATGTCTCGGGCCATGACATCAGAATCCTGTCCGATAGCGCGGCGGTGCTACATGCACTGAACAGTAAAACTATAAGTTCAGCCCTGATTTACGAATGTTACGAGACACTCAACAGACTAGAAGAACACAATAGACTGACCTTACAATGGGTAAAGGGACACAGAAGCTCAAGGGAAAACGACGCTGCGGACGAGCTGGTAAAAAGAGGAGTGGAAGCGGTAAGTTACGGGCCTCAACCCTCCGTCCCAATCCCCTCAAACCAACTCAAAGCCTGGATCCGCAACCACACTAAAATGCGACACCGTGACCTCTGGATCACGACGGAAAGCTGTAGGCAGGCGAAACTAGCACTCCCCGACATAAACAACAGACTCACGAAACGCCTTCTAAACTTAAACCGCCCCCAAATGCGCTTGGTTACAATCGCCTTGACCGGTCCCGGCGCTTTCAACAAGCACTTCCATAACCTGGATATAACGGACAGCCCACTATGCAGAGCGTGCATAGAGGCTGAGGAAACAACCGCGCATGTGCTGCTGGACTGCATGGTATTGACAGATATTAGACTCAGGACTATAGGTGACGTTAAAAGCCTTCCAAAAATGTTTGAGAAGCCACATCTAGTGGCAAAATTTATGGAAGAGCTGGGCTGGTTCTCCCCCTGACAAGTGGAACCTCACGCAAAAGGGACCTAACTAGAAAGGTCTGATTGCGGAAAACAGCCCGTATACAAGTACAAGTAGGCTTCTCCAATAGCACGCCACTGAACTTGGTCCCCCGCTCTGCACCTCCAACAGCTACTAGTCACTTTGCGAAAGTCGTCACTCCAAGTATTTGGAGGACTTTCTACGCTACATTTGCTAAGGCATGATCTCCACTTAAATTTGACATGATCCATGCAATTTAGGTAAGTATATTTAATTCCGATAGGTGATAGATTTCATCCTCACCACCTGGATGTCTGATCTTGAACTAAAATAAATACCCCTGAACAATAAAATATAAGTAAATAATCGATAAATATACGTTACGCTTCATACCACATCACATCACTATTTTAAAATTCAGCAACCATGAAGTTCCTTGTTTTTTACATGCCAATAAAGACAAATAAATGTCGTACTTTATTGATATTTTGTTTTTAATTGGTTATGTCATAACATGAATGTCTCTATCTTTTTCTAACGTAACGTATATGAAAATATGTGATAGAGATAAAAGACAAACCCTGTCTCCCGCTTCCACCTACCCTCCCACCCCTCTGAGCGGCCGCATAGGTTTTGATACAAAATAGGCATGATTATTACTCCATCTGGGCGGGGATTTTTTTTTCCTCCATGATTAAAACAGTGTTTTTGTCTATCAGTGTTTTATCGGTTTACCTTTAATACGTCGCTACTGGCAGATAAATAGGCCTACACTACTTTCAAAAAGTAGCAAGTAAGTACAATTTCACAATATTAATGAAAATATTAACACAATAATTTATAAGTAGGTATATAGTAGGTATTAGGCAGATTGTATCCAGATTAAACCGAGATGTCAAAAATGGAGAAGGACCATAATTCGTACCTTTTAGGGCGGCCACATACATCAGTTTTCCTGATTCGGAAACCGTATCATGAAAAATCCCGTACAATCACACACATTCGTTTTTTTCCGTTCGGAATACCGCGATTAGTCTTGCAGTAGTAGTTTCGGATGCAAGCCCGTGCATCCGGAATTCCTGACGGAAAAAAAACCGTACGGAAAGTTATCGAATGTGTGTGACATGCAATTACTTTTGTATGAATTTACTGCGTTCGGAGCCTCGGTTTCGGAAAACTGATCAGGAAATCGAATCAGGAAAACTGATGTATGTGGCCGCCCTTAGGGTCCCGTTTTTACCCTTTGGGTACGGAACCCTATTAAGACTTCACAGTCAGTCTGTCCGTCTGTCTCTCACCAAACTGTAAGTATCTCATAAACCGTGATATCTAGACAGAAGCCGAAGTGGTAAGACCAGAAGCGCGATAGAGGTGTCTTAGAAACAGTTTTTGGGTATCAACCACTAAAATCCATAGAACGATATTCCTACTGTCGTAAATGTGAAGAAATGCTTTGTATTGTTCTACACTTCGAAACACGATTACAGTGATTTACATCGATAGAAAAAAATCGTGAAAATCTTACAAAAATCGTAATTTTTTTTTAATTATACGGCGATCGTAACGGAAAAACAACAAAATATATATACCATCATATAGCGGCATGCGTCGCCACGCCAAAAATCGGTTTTACGTGCGGCTATAGATGTTTCACATCAAAAAATTGTATTTTCATAAACCTTCTTACATCAAATCCCATAGGTAGAACAGATGGTTTTTCACTAAAATAATGGCAAAGTGATATGGGTTTTCAGGTCCTACGGTAATATGGTACAGAACCCTATGTCCGGAAGTCTGGCTCGCACTTGTTTAAAGTCTATACCGAAACTTGAATTTAATTTTCAACTCGTATCGAAGCTCATTTCACATTTTCGTTGCAGCTACTCGATACTAGATGGCGCTACGTGTATCAAAAGCATTTCAGCAAACCAAAATCGTTCATGCAATCTTGCATGCTTTAATTTTAAAAGATCGCAGTTTATTACACAATAAATTGCATTTAATGACTGAGTTAAGTGATTTTTTCTGATTCCCAGGGTATAAGTTCTTGATTTTTAATTTAATTACTTACAGTTTTTGAAGATAAAAAAAAACTAATGCAATTTTTATAGCTTTAGCGGTTTTTATGTTTAGGTACTAAGTTTATTAAGTAATAAGAACTTTATTAATTAGGTAAATAATAATTTTTAAGTACTGAAATATACCTAAACTTAACTGAGCACTTTTTGTTTTTATACTTTTTTAATATCTAGTTAAAGTTTCTATGAAAAGATGTCAGAATTAACGAGAAAAGATAATTGACAAAGTATGCGCTATCAAAATGATTATTAAGATGAAATTACATTAGTAGGACGAAATGAAGTAGTGAGCGTATAGACGGTTAAATTGCATGGAATATGGTTAATAAAATTGCATAGAATTTAGTTAGTAAAATTGTAAAATATAGTTACTAAAATTGCATAGAATTTAGTTAATAAAATTGCACATAATTGAGTTATCAAAAAGCATAGCCTTAGTTGGCGAATGACCGACAGACCGTTCAATTTGAAAGCAGAATGAAGTCACCTTTAAGAACTTGGGTGCTTATATTCTCATGTACTCAAAGGATACTAAAGTGTCGCTATGAGCACCTGTGTAACATCACCCAGGTCGTTAAAGCAGAATAGACCATTATGTTTTTTGCCCTATAAACTGTTACGTAAACGACTTTCACTAATTTAACCGACTTCGAAAAAGAAGAACTGTTCTTCTTTTTAAAAATTATATCAAGAAAATTCTTTAAGTTCCAGGTACGTACCAATTTTCATCACCTATCTAACCCATCTATCTACTTATTTCGTGATTCCTTTGAAAAACGTATAAAAAATAAATAAAAACGTAGTTAAATAATGGTAAGAAAGGTAACCAATTCGTTTAGCAGTCACGAATTTACCCCCGCCGTAGACAGAGAATAAGTATTATTAAGTACTAGCTGCGCCCCGCGGTTTCACCCGCGTAAGTCCCGATCCCGTGGGAAGTTTGAGATAAAAAGTAGCCTATGTGTTAATCCAGGTCTCCAGCTATCTAAATACCGAGTTTCATCGCAATCGGTCCAATAGTTTTTGCGTGAAGGAGTAACAAACATACACACACACATACACACACACAAACTTTCACATTTATAATATTAGTAGGATAGACAAGCTACGAGCGTATACAGTGTGAGACAGCTAATTCAACATACCTACAACATAATCTATAAGTATACTAGCTGCCCTCCGCGGTTTCACCCGCGTAACTCCCGATCCCGTGGGAATATCGGGATGTAAGCTATCCTATCTCTCAAGTTGGATCGAACTGCACATGGTGTGCTAATTTTATTATAATCGGTTAAGTGGTTTAGGAGTCCATTGAGGACAAACATTGTGACACGAGATTTATATATATTAAGAAGTTGTCAAATTGCCACTAAACAGTAATTAACCATCACTGCACAAGTGCACACCAATGAGTAGGTACTCCTTTTTAATATCTTATAAGTCACAAGTAACACAAATTATAGTCTACGGGATAAGAAAACGAAACTTTAAACGTTTGTTTGCCACCGACGACATTGGTGGCAAACAAAAAAAACCTATACTCAAATAGAGACAAAAAATGTATACTTCGTCTTGCTCCCACTTACTCATTAGACGTTCAATCCTTCTCACTTTAGTAATCATTATTATTATTTTAGTAGCGAGTACATATTTATTCATATTGTTCATATTGTTGTTGTTGTTGTTGTTTATTTGTTCATATTTTTTATTTTTTTTATTTATTGACGACCTCTGTGGCGCGTCGGGCGAACACCCGACTGCGACGCAGAAGGTTGCGGGTTCGATTCCCGCCGGGAACAAGTATTTATGCTGACCATAAATTCTTGTTTCTGGTTCTGGGTGTTTCCTATATGTATAATATGTATATATTTACAAAAAAAAAAAAAAAGTATATAAGTAGTTTATCCGTTATCTGGCACCCATAGCACAAGCATTAAGTTGCTTAGCTTGGGGCTGGATGGCGATGTGTAATATGTCCTGAAATATTTATTTTTATTTATTTATTCTCTGTCTACGACCCCCGCTAATCGAGTGACGTGTTCGAAACTGTAAAATTACCATTTTAAACAAAATTTGTATAATATACAACGATTTTATACAATCGATTGGTTTATTTGTTAACTGACATTAAATACAAAGGGTATAAATAAAATAAAATAAATATTGCAGGACATTTCAAACATCGCCATCTAGCCCCAAGCTAAGAAACTAGATTTGTGTTATGGGTGCTAGACAACGGATATACTACATAAATACTTTCCTTTTGTAAATATATACCTATAATACATAGAAACAACCAGACCACGGACAAATCTAAGCATAAATACTTGTCTGAGGCGGGAATCGAACCCGCAACCCTGTGTTTGGCAGTCCGGCATGGTGACCATTGTGCCAACTAGGTCGTCAAAAAATAAAAAAATAAAATAAAATAATAAATTAATTAGGTCTAGATATTAACGTACGGTCGGCTGCATAAAAGCAGGCCCACCGTAGAGCTCCAAAGCGGCTGTTATAAGAATGTTTTCAACATAAACAAGATTCTAGGCACCTGCTTTTGTTGAAGTTTAAAGACTTTTAACTCATGAATTTATCAAACGAAAATTATTAGAATATAGTGGGTCTGCAATTGTGCTGGCGACCGTACTACAAAATTCTGCTGCGGAAAATTTCAGAAAAAAGTCCGGTCCCTCGCTACGCTACTGCAACCGTGTCATATAAATCTGACCTTTGACCCAACCGTCCAGCGAGAGCCTCTTGAAGCGCTTTGCTATCAATACATTTACCTTTAGTATGTGCTGTAAATAACACTTGAATAAACGTCTCGCATTCAGCTCAGAAGGCCAATTATCGTAAATAACATTGTTCAAATTACATTTCAATATCATTTCGATTGCATTTCGATCTCAAATAATACCCTCAAAGTAGCTCAAAATACCCTCAAAGTTAGCTTTTTGTACAAAAAAACTGACTTTGAAGGTATCTTTTGCAATCGAAATGCAATCGGGATGATATTGAAATGTAATTTAAACAATATTATTTACGAGAATTGGCCTTCAGATTGCGGTAATCTTGTGAGCAAAGCCCAATTATATCCAGGGTTATTGGAAATTATGCTAGCAACCCGTTGAGGGCTACTTCTGTGCACCTTAACAAACAACTTTTGTTCTACGACTTTTGGAAACTCGAACATTTTTTCGAAAATTTTGAGGTTAAGGTTTATTTGAAAATCAGCTGTTCCTTACACGGAGAGGTCATTAACCTTTAAATTTTACTTATTTTTTACTGTTCTTAATCTGAATGACCTTCGTTTTACAAAATCTGCTGTGTTTCGAATTTACATAGGTAACCCCAAAATTTTCTTTTTTTTCGAATTTCCAAAAGTCATAGAACAAAAGTTGTTTGTTTAGGTGCACAGAAGTAACCCTCAACGGCCTGCTAGTATAACTTCCAATAACCCTGTATAGATAAATAGATAGATAAATCATTTATTGCATCACACAAAGGCACACACATACATCACCATCGCTAATACGAATTATCATTACATAGTATAAAACAAAGTCGCTTTCCCCTGTCTGTCCCTTTGAATGCTTAGATCTTTAAAAGGTACGCAACGGATTTTGATGTGGTTTTTTTTATTAGATGAAGTGATTCAAGAGGAAGGTTTAAGTACACAAAACAAAACTACAACGCGTACGAAGTCGCGGGCAAAATTATATAAAAAAAACAACTAATAAATGACAAAAATGATAATATAAGCAAAAGTACACATTGAAAACGTGGTGAGCAGTGTGCGGCAGTGATGCAAATGGGCAGTAGCTCAGTGTTGGGTTTGCAATTAATTAGTCCCTATGAGTTTTTAATATGTCTTCTTCTCGTTGGTGGACGCGTTCCGACGGCACACATCCTAACCTAATTTTTAAGATGTTTCAATGTGATCTCATGCAAATGAATATTTGACTTAGCCAGGTACTTGTATAAGGGCTGTTTTTCCGCAATTAGACCCTTTTTTAATTGAGTCCTTTTTGCGTAAGGATGGAGTAGACTTGCCCAGCACCTACTACCCTCTCAGCTTAGTCGACCATGCCCAGAGGAGAGAACTTGTCAATACTTCTGGACACAACTAAGCCGCGGGTGAGCAATGTTAATTAGTGCACATAATTTTTACTTAAGAAAAATCCATTGGTGCACGGCCGGCCGGGATTCGAACCCACGACCTTCAGAATGGAAGTCGAGGTATCTACCACTAAGCCAACACCGCTCTACCAGGTATCTTACAAACTTTTAACTAAAACTAAAAAAAAAATCTTTATTCAATCATTTTCCTTCAAAAAGACAGTCGAAAATTTTTAAAGACTAAAATCAGATGTAACGTGTAGATAGTAACGAACTAAACTAAGTTCGTCACGCGACGTGTCATACGGAATATCGTGTCTATGACGAAGATAATGTAAAAGCTCTTTAGAACAAATTTAACAATTCGGTTTCACTTTGCTGGATCAGTATTTATTTGGCAGACGGACACGCGAGAATTTGCTGGATATTGTGGTGCGGTTTTATGTGTAGAATGGAAGCAAAGCTTTTTACTAATAAAATAAATAAATATTGCAGGACATTCCACACATCGCCATCTAGCCCCAAGCTAAGTAGCTAGACTTGTGTGATGGGTGCTAGACAACGGATATACTACTTCTATACTATTCTTTTTGTAAATATATACTTATAATACATAGAAACAACCAGACCACAGACAAATATCTAAGCATAAATACATGTCTGAGGCGGGAATCGAACCGGTAACCCTGTGTTTGGTAGTCCGGGATGGTGACTATTGTGCCAACAGGGTTGTCAAGTATTAGGTGTATTAGGTGGAGTAGGCTTGCTCAGAGCCAATACCAACCTCTCAGCTTAGTCAGCCATGTTCAGTATTGTTCAGAGGAAAAAACACGTCAATAAGTCTAGAGCAACCAAAAAAAAAAATACATACTTACATACAACCGAATTGAGAACCTCCTCCTTTTTTTGAAGTCGGTTCAAAACACGGGTTTTTTCACGATGTTTTCCGTATTTGTTAATTGGCTCTGACTAGTTCCTCTGGATAAAACTCAACATGTTTGACTAAGCTGAGAGGGTGGTTTGGCTCTGTACCACGCGGGTTTTCATAGCGATGTTTTCCGTAACGGCAATGGTCATTGTGAAAAGTCTATTAGTGCACGGCCGCCGGGATTCCAACCCACAACCTTCAGAATGAAGTCTCGGTATCTACCACTAAGCCAACACCTCCCTTTTTTATGTAAAATGTCATTACTTTATGTAAACATACGGACAAGAAAGTGGTCTTATATGGGTACCTTTTTTACCTTTTATTTGAGGTAAGGAACTCTAAAAACCACTAAAACCTTCTTTACATGCGGTTATCATAGCAAAATTGTGAACCCCACGACAAACCTAGTCTTATCTGGCATGTTTTATTAAAGCGCACAATATTTACGGATTCAAAAAGAAAAATATTGTTATCACACAATCGCATCGGGTCGTAATCTACAAATTTTTATTTTTATTTCGTCAAACGTTTCGATATTTAAATTCACCCCTTTATTGGGGTAGTTCCGTGATGCCTGCTGTTCGCGACTATTTCTTTTATTAAACGATTACTGATGGGGAAGGAGTTTCTATCACAACTATTGTAAAAGACGGTTGAGAAAGAATTTTTTTAATAATATCTGCGCGCTCTGGTTTTGCCCGCAAAAGTCCTGACCCCTAGGGAATATCGAAATAAAAAGTAGTCTATCTGTTATTTCAAAACCTGAGTTATCATACCAAGTTTCATCGCGATCAGTCAAGTAGTTCGGCAAAGAGATCCCTAACACACAAACGTACTTTCGCTTATAAAATGTTAAGATACAACGTCATCTATATTAAAAAAATAAAAGACAAAAAGTCTCTATAGAATGTAAATGAAAAATTAAGTCTACAAAAAGTCGTAAGTTAAATAGAACTCGAAAAAGCATTTTGAATAGAAGTTTTGTTTAAGTGAACAACTTACAAACTATCGTCTGACCCAAAACAAGCTTGTAAGAGTACCACAAAATCACCACTCCAACTCTATTTGCAACATTTCTCGCGACATGAACCGTTCCATTCCACATTAGCATACATTGTCCAATACAACATGAATCTGAATAGAGACACGTGTAACGGAACGTTTTGTCTTTAGAATAGAACATGGGACTGTTAGGTGTCAGCGTTTTTGTAGAGCAAAAAGTTGTTTGATTTTGATATTGTGCTGTTGATATTTTACTCACGGTAGTTGAGAACTAGATAAGACCGGTTTAACAGAATGCAAAAGCCTTTGGACATTTTGGCATAGTAACTTAAAATGCCGTGGTGCATTTCGAGTCCTATGCCAATCGATAATGGGTATTACGACGAACAAATAATGCCTTCACACCGAACCTCTAAAGCATCTCAGAAACAGGATATTTAGCCAAACGTTAAATATCCCGTTGTTGTACTATGATTAAAAAAAAATGCGCGGTGCATTTTAAGACCCATACCTGTCGATAGAGGGCAAAATGGCGAACAAATAATGCCTTGACATCGAACCTCTAAACCTTCTCGGAAACGGGATATTTGTTGAGTCATGTTGTTGAACTAATGACGTTTCTTTGTAATGCCCTCTATCGATTGGCATGGGTCTCGAAATGCACCGCGGCATTTTAAGTTGCTATGCCAAAATGCCCAAAGGCTTTTATTATACCTAGGTCTAACTTACTTGGACCATGTAGTAAGTGTAACAGAATAAGGCTACGGTAGCCCCTGCCCGTCGTAAAAGGCGACCAAAAGGGGATCTGGTCCGTTATGCGATCAGAGTGGTGGCTTTGATCGTTCGAAGAAGCGGACCTAGGATTGACTGCGGTGCGCCACCCTTTGTGGAAACTGGTGGAAGATTCCCCTGGGATGTACGTGGTGCAGGGAGGCTCTGGAGAGTTCTAATGAGACCCCAGGCCTCCAAGCTGCACCGAGGAAGGTCACCGGAGAGTGTTTAGTCGGTTTGACTTCGACATAACACATCGTCACCCCCGGGATGGCGTCAAAAAAAAGGTCTAACTTACTTACTCCGCTGGCTTAGTGACCCAAAGTGGATCTTGACCTCCAAAACGAGAGTCTTCCATCGCTCCCTGTCCTGCGGTTTTTTTTGCAAATTGTTGACTTGAAGTTATCGAGCAGGTCATCTTCCACTGTGTCCTTCCTAGGCCTAACTGGTTAAATCTAGGTTTAATTAAATGTAACTTTTTACCGTCCTTTAAGTCGGTCAGAAGTATAGAAACCTTTTGGTCAGAAGAGTATATGTATTAGAAAAAACCAAATCTTAAAATTCATCAAACTTGCATACTGTTGGTTATTTATCAATTACTTTTTTGTTGTGGACAGGTTCATTTAAGTTTATCGAATAATATTTCATGGTTATATACACCGATAGGTAGATAATATAAACCAACTAATTTATTCGTTCTGATACTATCATCGACCGTGCTTACTCCAACCCTGTTTATCAATACAGATTACCTACCTACCGCGTTGCTAATTCCCTGTCGTCTATACCACCACCGAACGCGACGTTGTCGCATCATAAAATGTATTTACGATCTCCTTCGGTACGCCCCAGTCGTTATTACAAGGGGATAAGGCCCAAATTAAGTGGGATTACAGATTTGCATAGAAATTCATGGTGTTCGATAGTTCAGGAGCTTCCGGGTGTCGACGGCTATAAATCGAAGTTAGAATTAGTGATTAGGGTTAGGGTATTGAATGGTTTTCTTTGACTCGAATTTTTACTTGTGTAAGCCCCATTTCGGGAAATAAAATAGCCTATGATGTTACTCACAAACATTCAATGTATCTTCATACCAAGTTTCATCAAAATCGGTCCAGTAGTGGGAGCCAGAAATCTATTAATATAAAACTGAAGGTCCTGCCTAACTGAAGACTGTCTGGATATATCAATGCACACTTGCACAGCTTAAAATGGACGGATCAAGTTAAAATTCAGCAGTGTTATCGGTAATTATACTAGCAAGCCGTTGAGGGCTACTTCTGTGCACCTTAACGATCAACTTTTGTTCTACGACTTTTGGAAATACGAAAAAAAAATTGAAAATTTTGAGGCTATGTAAATTCGAAATATAGCTTATTTTTTAAAACAAAGGTCATTCAGGTCAAACAAGAACAGTAGTTAAAACTTAAAAAATAAGTAAAATTTTAAGGTTAATGACCTCTCCGTGTATGTAACAGCTGATTTTGAGGTAAACCTAACCACAAAATTTTCAAAAAAATGTTCGGATTTCCAAAAATTGTTTGTTTAGGTGCACAGAAGTAGCCCTCAACGGCTTGCTAGTACATACTTACCAATAACCCTAGTTATTGTGACGTAGGCATCCGCTAAGAAAGAATTTTGGAAAATTCAAATACTTCGCCATGGAAATCGCAAGTAAAAGCTAGTGTTGAATATAGAGATAATAAATTGCATTTCCTAGTAAATCTGTACATTCAGTACATTATAAATAATAAGCGTTCTACCTGCCTGGGTGAATCCCGATCTCGTGGAAATATCGGAATAAAAAGTAGGATGCCAAGTTTGACCAAAATCAGTCCAATAGTCAAAGTCTATTCGTAACAGTAAAAAACCTCGTCATTATCATCATATCATTATCATTTTCAAAGTATTAAATACACTCACTTTTCGCCGTCCCTATGTCCCTATGGTATGCTTAGATCTTTAAAACTACGCAACGGATTTTGATGCGCTTTTTTTTAATAGATGGAGTGATTAAATAGGAAGGTTTCTAGATATAATACATGCATAATATAGCCGTGCGAAGCCGGGGCGGGTCGCTAGTTTTAATATAAGTGTAGATGGGCCTTTAGTAGTTGTAAGGGCTAATTAAGGTTTTAGTAATTACAAGGGCTTATTAAGCTTTTAGTAAGAAAAATAAGTCATAAACAAGCAGACAATAGAATAACAATGCATTGGAAATGCAAATGGATGATTATATTTTACGAAAAACTAAAAATTTAATTTCCTACAAATCCTATAACCAGCAAAATTTGTTACTCAAATTACTAAGATACTTCGTTCTACGTTTGTTTGGCTAACTATATTGTACTTAGGTGCCAAAAGTCGTTAATTTTTAATACACCTACTGTTGTGCGTTTGTATTTTAATCGACTTTTACATTTGTTGAGAAATCTTTGGCACGATGTCAAACGAAACTGGATAAAGTTGAGCTGTATTATTAACAAAAAATCTTATATGAATAACTTCTTTATGGTACGCAAAACTACTGAATCCGCAATCGATTCATAAAACTTGGTATCACTGGAATAATATTTAGGATATTTTTAATCCTGCACTTAAACGGGATCGATTTAAAGCTACTAAAACCCGCAATAATCTTTCGTAATTTCGTTACATCCCAATGGTTTTAGAAATTTTCACGCATTCCCTTTAGCTTTATTATAATAGGTACCTACTGCGTTTTAAAATGGCTTACCCAACAAAATTTAAAGGCGTTTAATACCTTAAACTGATTGAGTAAAACTGATTAAATAATAATATTATCAACCTTACTATCATAACCATAATATCAACCTTGTCTTCATTGAAATATAATATAATTTTAGATTACCCGTTAAATGACTTAGCTAGAATTTAGCTAAAGTTTAAGCACAATGCAGTCATGCAAGCCATTTATCTTTAAATTTTCCAAACCTACAAAATAGTGTCGTCTAAATAATTAATTTCAAAACACGAGATTGTGAAACCGCCAACCCATTCATCCTGCGATTCCAAATTCAATTTGACAAAAGGGTTGCCAGCAACGCGTAAAGCGTTCGTTCGGAGCACAGCACTAGGGAGACTTCGAATTCAAAGATTCAAAGACGTGTAGGGGCGGGCGACACGTCACGTCGGCCACCGTGCCTGAACGTTAAAGTAATTGATGCGTTCAGAGCCAAGACTGTGTTTTGGTGTGGGAAGTTTGCGGTGAATCAATGGGTGACGTTGTTTCCGTGTCTTTTTAAATTGACTCTCATTGTTTGACATTTTTACGGTGTCTAATTTGACAAATTGTTAGGTGACCGGAGTAATTTACTTAAATAACCTATTTATTGTGGTGACACGAAATAATACTAACAGACATGTAACAACCGCCAAAGCGTCAGAGTCCCAGGTACTCGCATGATTGCTTCGCAAAAGAGCGGAATCCCACTTCTGATTTAGAAGCCTCCTTTAAGTAAATATACCTAGGTACGATAGAAGTCAGAATAGAGGACTTACGGTAGAGTTCCAAAACTGCCATTATTAGAACGTTTTCAACTGAAGCACGATTCTAAGGTCTTCAAGTTTAAAGTCTTTCAACTCATGGGTGTCCACCGCCGCCGCGACATCAAAAATTGCTACAGTGTGAACGCTATCGACACTAGTGTCGACATTTGTGTCGAGTGTCAGTGTCGTCGTGTATCCTCAGCATTAGCATCTTCCTTAAGTTGAAAATATTATAATAATATCACCCAACATATTAATAATTTCAATATTGAAAATATTATATAATACCCTACAATAAGGTAACAAAATTACAGACCCACCGTAGACCTCCAAAACTACTATTATTATAATATTTTCAACTTAAGCAAAATGGTAATGTTAAGGATACACGACGACACTGACACTCAACACAAATGTCGACACTAGTGTCGATAGCGTCCACACTGTAGCAATTTTTGATGTCGCGGCGGTGGACACACGTACACTCGATGTATACATCAAGTGTCTAGTGTCAAGTGTCGTCGTGTATCCTTAGCTTAAGACCCCGCTTGAGTAGAAGTTTTAAGTTAATATAACTCATGAATTTATTAGACAAAGAAAACATTCCAATAATAATAATGTTAGCCTTTGCAATTATGTTGCCGACTGTACGTTCTTTATAATAGTGCAAGTTAAAACCGCATTTAGAATATATTCTTGGTATTTCAGAAACAATATAAAAGTTAATTTATCACAAAAAACTATAGACAATCAAGTCAGCCAACGGTAACATCACGATACATTTAGCAACTGCAATTTCATGCACTGTCACAGAAACGTCCAAACTTTTCCAAGACTTCCGTGTTACCAGTTTAAAAAACTTAAAATTCCCGAATTGAGACGTCATTTTAGCTGACACAACGAAAATTGGGCGTGAAATATCGTGAGACCAATGATCCTTGCGGTCTGGGTCCCTGCCAAAACCATATGGCTTGCGGTCGGCGTTTCTCACGTCACGTCACCTTGTAAAAATTTAACTAGTAATAAAAGTATAAGTTTGACAGTTCATTAGTGAAAACTTTACAGTTCACAAACAGTTAGGTTGGTCAACCCAAAAGCAGACGATTAACCAGTGGGTGAATTGTGAAAGGTACTAGAAAGAAAAATACTGAAATGGCTGCTTTGGAGTTGACGACCCAGTTGGCACAATGGTCACCATGCCGGACTGCCAAACACAGGGTTGCGGGTTCGATTCCCGCCACAGCCAATTATTTATGCTTAAATATTTGTCTGTGGTCTGGTTGTTTATATGTATTATAAGTATATAAGTAGTATATCCGTTGTCTAGCACCCATAACACAAGTCTAGTAACTTAGCTTGGGGCTAGATGGCGATGTGTGGAATGTCCTGCAATATTTATTTATTATTTATTATTTATTTACTATTATCTAAAAATCTTCTGGCTTTTTTTCAAGACTTTTCCATTTTAGATTGATTTTTTGATTGTTTCTATGTAAATAATATTTAAGACATTACCCCTTATTCCAGTTCCTTCAACATGAGAGGTTATGGTCTACTTAAAATTAATCCAAGTTTGACCTCGTGGTATAATCGCCGGCTTCGCTGACTTCATAAATGGAATGCACCTAAAGGTCGTATTTTCTGAAATTAATACATAGCAGTTCACTTTACGGCAAAAGTGTGTTTATGAGAAGAGTGTATAAGAACTTACCTTAGATACATACGCAACTTTACAATTACAATTAAAAAGTATAAATAAATGAAAAGTTAAAATCAACATACTCATCAAAATATCGTCAATGTATAGGTGAGTAAAAAGACAAATTGCTCAATTAAACCGCTTTGGAGGGTCGAAGGCTTCACCATACTTTCGACGGACAAGAAATCTATAGTCTGCAGAAACTCTTACAATGGCAAGTTGATGTTGACAGGTCGCGGGTTTAGTGCCTACAGGTTTATTAAGTTCGGTTGAATCGAACCATTTGAGCCACGATATATTTGTTAAAAATTTGCATAAAATAGTACCGAATTACATATGTAAATTATATGTCTTTATTCCTTCAATAGGTATCTACGTTTATTATAAAGATTTGATAATTTATCTAGAAAGAAATTTTATTTTTATTTTTTTATATGATAGGTCAGCGTTTGACCACTATCACACCTGCCTGATGGTAGGTGACGATGCGACCTAAGATGTAACACGCCTTCCTAGAAGATACCTATTCACTCGCGACTTGAAGACCCCCAAATTGTACACGTCAGGAAAGACAGACGCAGGCAACCGATTCCAAATTTTCCGATTCGATAATGCTGTAGTCCGAAGTTTCACCTTTACATCTTATACATTTCGATTATTTGCATAGCGATTTGATTTGCATTGCAATTTTAGTTCATGTTGTTCAGGCAGGGGCGTTGTGTATGTTATGTAGTAGGCTTGCACAGAACTTATACTACCCTCTCAGCTTAGTCGTAAGAACTCGTCAATAAGTCTGGAGCCGACTAGGATGCGTGTTTTATGATTCTTCACTATGTTTGCCTTACTAATACAATTAATCATAGTTATAAAATTAAATGAATATTTTAGTCTTTAAGGTATGATCTATCGGCCTTCATAAATAAATTAATATAATGAAGTTATTTTTAAAAATAGGGTAATTATAAAATAGCTCATTTTGACCCCATCTTATCAAGGTGTCCAATTAGTACCCATTACTTTTCCCATACGAAAGTTTTACATGTCTCAAAGAAAACGATTTATATATTTATTTTATACCAGCCAAAACCGCAACCTTCTGGTTCTAAAGGTGAAACAAAACCTGCAGAACAAGTTCGCAAAACAAAACAAATAAAATGAAATGTCCCTAATTTATTATCACCTTAGTTAAATGCCTGAATCCGTGTTTTCGAACCATTTTGTGGGATGAAAACTTCACTGCACTGCAGACTTCGCTTCCAATATTTATTAGTCGGCATAGTTTTTGAAATATGATAATTACTTTTAGAATGGTCTATACAAAAACTAGGTTTATATTTACAGACTTTTACATTTATATTTATGAGATCATTAAAATTTCTAATAGTTAAAATCAATCTACTCCAAGGATTGAACTTGGTAGCTGATAGATTAATTCTGATTATTATTCATGATTATACCACATGAGTAAATTATACTAAGGAATGAAGTCAGCCTTAACTTAGGCCTGCGACCGAAGAAAGAAAACATTGATTAAAGTGTAATTGTTACGACAGTGACAGACATAGGGAAGATGTCAGAAAAATGTCATTTTAACTCCTGGTAGCCGACAGATAGGTCATTGATGTCGACTATTGGTATTGACACCAGTGAGATGTAACAGGTTCACACTAGGTATGTCATAGGTATACATACCTTTTATTATATATCACTATAAGTAGACTGAACTGAACAAGTCAACACACACCAATGAGATGGAAAGACGGTATCAAACGACACGCATGCCATGATTGGATGACAATGGCTCTATCATCGGGAGAGGAAGAGGTTGGTGGAGGCCTATGTCCTGAAAACCAGAGACTGAAATGGATGAATGGATGGAGACTATAAATAATAAATATCCTTATTTAGTTATAAACCATTTTAAATACAAGCACAGTTGGTTTTTTGCATAGAGGAAATATTATTGTTAAGTACATACTTAACGTCAGCAATTTTTGGTACAAAATTTTGTAAAATTTTGGCTCAGTCTACTGTGACGTTTGTTTTCTAAAAATAACGACAAAGTGCATAATGTCATCTCTATTCTATAGTAGTTTATTTTATTTTGTTTTTTTATTTATCTTTGAGTGTGCAATAATTAATAAATTGTAATAGGTAGATACGATTATAAAATTAAGAGTAAAGAATACATACGATAAATATTGTACGATTTTAGGAGACAGCTGAAGGGTTGCCGTTGCTCAAAAAGACAATGTTGTAATACCTTTTATTTGTTACCATAAAAACAATGTAAGAACGCCGGGTGATAAATAATTGTCGACGATTACACCGTACGGGACATTGACGACTGTAACTTGGCACACTGTTTGAATACAAAACTTGTGATCGCTATGGGTACTTGCACGATGAGAAAATTCAGTACTAATTATAAAGATGGCCGAAAAATAGGTCCGAAAATATAAAAAAAAATTGAAACTAGTTTAAACTTACGTTTACACCGATTTCGTGGAAATATCGGGATAAAAATTAGCATATGTTACTCCCAATGCATTCATTGTTCCTCATACAAAGTTTTATCTTAATCGATCGAGTAGTAGTACCACGAAATCCACTATCATCGCCAAAGTACTGCACGCTGATTGGTGCATTTTACTTACACATAGTCATTCACGAAGAAGATACGTCTTAGTTACTACTTATATCCTATTAAATACTTATACTTATCATCTTATATTCTTCCTATTTATCTTCTCCTTCTGCTATGTTTTGTTTAATAAGCTTTACGTTTCATGTTTCTTTATTTAGTGTTTCTATCTATCTACCTACTCTCTTCTTGATACTTTTTCTTGCGTTATTCTTATACTTACTTTTCTTCTTCTTAAACTTCAGAAGTAGAACAGAAGAACTCTACATTTTACTAGTCTCCAAAAATAATAAGATATTTGGCACCACTAGATAACTACACTAATAAAGAGGAAAGATTTTTTTGTTTGTAACGATAAGGCTCCGAAATCTTGAATCATTTACCGCTATACAAAAGCCCCATACAGAAGCAGGGGTAGGTACATCTTTATAAACGATATCGCAATTCCAATACATAGTATTGTTGTAAAAAATTATAGGTATTATTGTAGCTAATTATTATTGATTCCGTACACGTCTGTTTTACTGTGTGTTCTTTATAAAGTTTATGGCCTGTAAGTATTTACTTAAGTTGTTTTTAATTCAAATTTCCGGTTATTGTTCAGAATCCAGATGACACCAGTTGTACGCGCAAAAACATTACATTTGTATGAAAACGTCATAGATTTATTGGCAAATGATGTTCAACAGAGTCCGTTCAGAATGGGAGCTTGACATATTATAGTCTGAGATCCCTTTAAAAACGACCTTCACAGAGCTGAATAATGGATGAAAGGTTGTTTCAAAGTAAATAGGCCAAATATATTGCAAATGGGTTGTTTAAAAAATTTCAGTCCCGAATATGATTAATCTCTAACTATTCATTTTAATTAAGTATTATTAATTAATATTAATTAACTCTTAATTTTTTTTTCGCGGTGCACAAAATATGTTTTTGCGCGTACGACTGATAACATCTGTAGATCAAACGATATCCAGGTTGTATAAAAACAAAATATTTCTCTAGGTAGAGACAATCATAATTCCTAAAGAAAATAGTAGGTACTATACCCGCGCACCCAAAATTTCTTAATTCTGATTGCATCACAGGTGTTTTTTTTTTTACAAAAACCAACAAAATGTTATTAAAAATTTAATTTGTTTTCCATTTCATTGGTTTCTTGCGAAATAAATTAGGTATTTGCCATCGAAGTTCCTTATCGAAGTTAAAATTCTCAGTAATGTTTGTTACATTAATGTTGTAAATAATTTTGTTTTTAAAGTGTTGAAAGAATGGTCCAAAAAAAGTACCAAAGTTTACTGTATTGAGTAAATCTACCTAAATCATTACGTATTTCAACTTCTACTTAGTACGGTTTCTTATGAGTTTCTTTTAGCATTTTGTTTGGAAATTGTGTAAGTAAGCAATTCCAAATTCATGGCCATTGCATTAAAAATAGGCAATGATATTAGGTCTTTTGCGTCAGAAGCGATATGTGGGATTTTTTTCGATTCGGTTTCTTTTTAACCGACTGCGCGACTCAAAGGAGGGTAATGCGTTTATTATCACATGTACCTATATGTTTGTGGCTTTGTGACGCTCTAGAGATAAAACCTTGGGCCAATTTTAATGATTTTTACATAAATCGATTTGTCTTACTACTTTTCTATCATTATGTCTATACTTTTAATATTATACAGAGGAAAGTTTTTGCTTTTTGGTGTCCGAAGGTGTAAAAAAGGAACCCTAAGATCACGTTCTTGTTTGTCTGTCTGTCTGTGTGTCACCGCCGACTTTTTTGTTTATAACGAAAAGACTCCAAAACTACTGGACCTGTTTTGATAAAATTTAGTACGGAGGTAGCTGGAAATCTGGACTAATATGTTAACTACTTTATGTCTCGATGTTCCCACAGGATCGGGACCTACTTGGTTGAAACCGCGGGACATAGCTAGTAAATAAATTAATTCTAGAATCAGTACTTACCTACGAACGGTGACAAGGGTCGCGTGCTCCCCCCGCCCAGCTAGGCGGTTACGTTAGGCTGTTCAGTATAAATCAAACGACAACACAGTCGTCCGACAAAGCGGTTTACACGAAAATTGCGCTTCGATACCGAATGCATTTGCCGCATGCGATTTTTGTTGCTTAGGGATGTAACTGCGAACCGATATCCGACTTTGAAATATTTCGTCACGAACCATGACAAACTTTCTAACAAGCCTAAAAGTTACTTGTGATAAATGTTTCATTTGCAATTACATAGTTTTTGGGACCACAAAAGTGAAAAAATACCTAGGTACTTATTATAATCACCTCCTCCAATGTCCACAGTCACTGTGCACCAACTCCTGCACGTTGAACGACCTAAATGAGGCTGCCGTAGAAGTGGCACAATATTGGTCATATAGAATTTAAAGGCAATAAATATCCTGACACGAAAAGAGAAAGATTACTATAAGATGTTGTTTTTAAAGTGATAACCTACACTTAGAGAATTAAGAAATTGAAAACACTGGGTTATTTTCTTTTTGATAGATTTTTGTATAGTGTAACGAAACGGAAGGTATAATTACAAGTTTAAAAGAAATTGAGAAAGAGCTAAAAAAAAAAAGAAGAAGTCTTAAGAAGAACTTGAAGAGGGTCAGTCAGTCCGTCAGTCCAGCCCTACCCGATAGACCTAACGGCTCAGGTACCCTCAACAATAAAATAACAAAAAAAAGATTAACAACTATAATTTACAAAGATAAAAAAAACCTTAAATTAAACCCCGCTTAACCGTAGCGGTGCTCTAAAGCCTCTAACCAACTGAGCTAGGTGAACTATGATTATGAGTACTTGGCTAGATCTACCACCACGGTTAAATTCTGTCGTTGAACAAATCATAAAACATTCTGTCGGTGGCTCATTCGGCATACAAACGTTTGTCGAAGATGAGTTTCAGAATCGTTAAACAGTGGTCGTGGATTTGAACCCCACCTAGTACATCGAATTTTAGAAAAAGTTTTTAATTTCATAAAATAAAATTATACTTTTATTGCTGTTAACAGTTTCACTTAGGTAATAGTTTTGTTAAACCTAACCCTATGTAGATAAATGTATTAATTGTATAGTAATCTATTGCTTAATTTTATATTCAATTTCATACTTATGACCAAATTATTTTCGGCTATGGATACATTCGTACAATTTC